>OY288108.1:22259603-24659603 GCA_958431115.1 Syrphus vitripennis
ATAAATTCTTGAAATGTGTCACAATTTAGTTTTGAAGTCCTTTTTGTTTCGTTCAACACTTTCTGACTCATTTTGTTCAAAAAAAAAAAAAAAAAAAAAAAATGCCTAAAACAATTTACATGGATGATCTAAAATATTTTCACTAAAAGCACATCATGTCCTTCCATCCTCCATAATCGTTTAAAGTTGTGAACTTGTTTCGTGACTCAAATCTAAATGGTAATTTTGCATGGTCACGCCAATGGAACTTCCCTTAAGAATATTATTCTATTTTTTTTTTCTTATCAAATGAAGCTTTTTATGGATGTTTATTTTCAATGAAAGCCTAGATATTACTCTCTTGGTAGATAGGAAGTACCTATAATTAAAGGTCAATAAGAGAAGTTGTGTCTTTGGGTCGTAAGGTCATAATTTTAATGGAACTACGAGTATAAAGTTATTAGTGTTTAACTTATTGATTTTACTCCTTTAGGGCTGGATCAAATAAAAATGAGTTGATTAGTGGATATATGTAGCAATTTTGTGCATTGTTCTTTGTTTCAAAACACTTAAAAGTTTAAAGGAAAAAGAAAATAAATTTTAAAAAATTGTTAAATCCCTGAGGTTTAATCTAAATGGTATTTCATTGGGCTACATGTTGACCCATTTGAGGCTAGCGTTAGGAAAACGCAACGTAATACTTGAAGAAGTTTGGAACTTATTTGATAATACATTTACGTTATAATAAAGAGTTTTAGAATTAATTAACTTATCTTATCAACATGTTCTGAGAATTTCTATACTTAAAAAAAAACCCTTACAAGAAAGAAACCCTAAGCCCACTAGAGGCTAATATTATTTTATAAAAAAAAATTAAAATGTTATGTGACAGGAAATAATTTATTGAAAAATGTCATCAAAGTTAAGAGTTTTTCAAAAAAATGTACAAGTAAATATGTAAAGGTTCAAAAGTTACTTCTTATGATTTTTTTAAATTTTTGAATTTTTTTTTTTGATTTTTCTTTTAATTAAAAAAAAATGAACCGCGACTTTTTTATCTTTATTTTTTTTAAAGGTATGCTTGAACAAACTTAAAATTTATAAATCAAATAAAAAGTTTTATTGCATATTTTTGAAAACAGAATTTAATTTTGAGAAAATGACTTTCTTGATTTTTTTTTTTTAAATTTTTGAAAAATTAGCTTTTAAAATAAAAATGTTAAATTAGATTTTCATATAAGTATTAAAATAAAGTTCGACTGCGTTTCGATGTATTTTATTGCAAAATAAATTGAAATACTCACGCCGAAATCTAATGAAACTTTCAGATAATTACGGTAACATTAGCTTAGTACTTTTAGGTGCAGATACAGAAATAGGTTTTTTAGAAATAATTGAAATCGTAATGTAACATAATTTCAGTTCGATGGAATTGCTTTATTATACCTAAAAAATAAATTGTAAATTGAAAAATTAAAGCCAATTGATCAAATTTAAAGTTGGACCACATTAAACATTTAAAATTTAAATTCCAAACCCAATGTTAAGTTTTTTTTTTCTGTACCGTCTTGTTGTTTCCTATCAAGTATAAAATTATTAGATAACTTTTAAATGGGATTATGATGGGTTAAATTGTATTAAGGGTCACATTAAAGAATATATGAATATAAAATATTAAAAGCTCATTCATGTTAATGCGAAGATCTCAAATTTTCAAATCCAAATCAAACAAAAAAACTTTTAGCTGGAGACAGAGAGATACATATAAAAAAACAAGAGTTTCATTTTTATTGTTTTTGTTGTTTTAATTTCGCCCAAATGACTATCATAAAAATTCCCGATGGAATTACAAATAAAACGCACACAGGAAATGTATAGAAGGCAATGCAAAAGGATATCACAATGCGAACAAGGAAAAAGGTCAACAAACTAAATAAACTCTCGCAGACTGGAGCCAGAAAGATTCACATCATCTATATGTAGTGTGTTTATACTCTTGTTTAGAAAGGCATTGCACTCTTTGTGGAGTAGTAAAGTTGAAGCTTTGTGTCATCAGTTATAGTAAAATTAATCGTCATTTTAAAGTTGACAGCAGACAGACGTCGTCATTTAAATTATCATCTTTTGACAATAATTTGTAAATTAGTAATTCGTAACGCAATGGCCATTGTATCAGTGTTTCGGTACACTTATGAATCTGTGGATCGTGTTTCGTTTACGATTCACCTCAAATAAGTCAAGACAAATGTACGGATTTGCTTAAGTGAAAATTGAAAACAAAATTACTAGGTTAGGTTAGGCTAATTGGGCTGACAGTTGGCTTTGTTACCGTCACACTTAGATCAATGTATAGATCTATTGTGATACCCTGAAGTATTGTAACTTCTTGAAATGTTAACTTTCGAATCCAATGGTTCGTCTAACTATTTGGAGGTCTTGACGAAGGTCAGTAAGCTTTTGCCTGAGAGTTCTAATAGTTCGTCTAATTCGTTAAAGAAGTAGTTGCCTAGGGTTTTCTTCCCAGTGTGGCAGAGTGATGGACAATGTCGGAGAAAGTGAGCAGTATCTTTATGCTCCTCTTCGTTATCTGCCTCTGCAAAGATCATCGGTACTGAGCCCCATTTTTTTTTATGGTAATTTATGTTCTGTTATTATGCTTATAAAGAATTTTAGAGAAGGTTTATTAAGAATTAAAATCCTATCGGACCTCTTCTTATCGTATTTAAGCCATAGTTTCCTGGTATTCACACAGGTTTCTAGGAGATTCCATCTTTCGTTGGATTTTTGAATTACAATGTTACCGACGTTTAGTTTCAAATCGCGTAGCGGGATTCCTATGGTCTATGAGAGAGGGTTTAAGTTCGTTACCTGATGGCACAACAATATGGCAGGAACCCAGCAGAGGCTTACATTATGCAAGAATTACAAAGATCAACTAGAGTCCTGTAGGTAGCTTTCATGAACTATATTCGACAAGAAAAAAATTCCTAATCATACGAAATTGGAGATCGTTTTTGCCTTTTGCCTAGCACAAAGGTTTTTTAGTATTCATACAAAATATACCTACCATTTTTTCGATTTCCGAATTGGTTTGACATATGTATGTAGCTGTAGTAGTTTCCGTAGGTATTAACCAGAATGGGCTTAATACATTTTTTCTTTTTTTTTTGCTTTCAAAATTTTTAAAAAATTCAAAATTGTCGCTGCTGGTTTCTTAAGCGTTCAAATTACTAATGATAGTGATAATTTAAAAAATATACATCCAGTCATTTTTGAAATAATTAATTTTCAAAAAATAATTTTTTTTTTACTCAAAACATTAAATTTTTATTACATTCAGACGAACCGTTCTTGAGAAAATCGAAAACCAAACAAAAAATAATTTTATGAGTGGTAAAGGTACCTGCCACATCTTTTTTTTTTTCATTTTAAGTGAGTCAACATTTATTAGAATTAATATATTTTTTTTAACTCATCGGAAACATTATCGAAAAAAATCGGATTTTCCAAAAAGAAAAAAATTAAAGGTACCTACTGCTATTTTTGGTCTTAAAAACATCAAAAAAAACTTATAGTCTAAAAAAATCCTATACACTAAGTTTCAAGAATATCCACCCACTGTTAAGGCTGTACCTCAATTGACAGACAGAATTGCGAAACACTTTTTTCGACTTCCCTAGTTATATCAAGTTTGATCAAAATCTCGATTTTGAAATTTTCACGAATCCAAAACTTGCCCTTTAGTGAAAAATTTAAAACTTTTGGGACTACATATGTTATTACAACTGAATGGGTATGTTCTGATCAACAACAGCCACACAAGAAAAATTGACAAGTCACAATGCCCTGCTTATTTTAAGAACATTATCTTATGAATAAATGATTTAAAACACTTGCTTTAACTGTCCGGCTAGCTGTTCAAAATGTCAGTTAACTCGCACTGATAGAAATGAATATTGATCGCTTTTAAAAATATATGTAACCTATCATTATGCACAGATGTTATGCACCTTATTCCTTGTATCCTTGTCAATTATCTATAAATGTGACCAGAATTATGATCTGTAACACTTTTATTTTAAGTTTAAAATAATTCCTTAAACAAATAATTAAATCATTCAAGTCAACTTTGACAATTGAAAAAAAAAAAAACAATTTCTGCTTTCTTAGGAATCAATCAAGTGCTAGAAGAACATCAATCAACTGATTGATGAAGCAAAGCATAAATTTGTACGCAAATAAGATAATATTATTTATAACTATAGATATCTCATTAAATCCCTCAAACACACCTCACGTCCAAAAACCCGGACAATAAAAAATTACGTCAACAAAGACAAGTTTTATAACTACTTCGCTCATAACTTAATCTTCTTCGTACATAGGAAGGTACCGTCTTTATAAGTTGGTCAAGAGGGAGTGCCCCAGCAAAGTACTTATCTGTTGTCTTGTAGCTATAGCAAAGATGTTTAAGAAGATTTGAAACTTTGTGCTCAATAAAGATAGCTCAGGTATACATTCCGCATTATTTTAAAACCTTATACCCAAACAGCTCATATTCGTATAAGTTCAAATCATTTTGATTGAAGCATCACGATTTGTTTGCAGCTCTTCACACGTGATTAGTTATGAAATATATGCGAATATAAATGGCATCTACAAACAGTAAATAATATTACATATATTCGCACGATCGAACACACAAAACAAAACAAAAAAACGTCTCTTATCCAATTGCAAAAGGTGTTGATTGCTATTTGCACTGCTATTCGATTGCGATGATGTAGGTATTTCCTTAACAAAGTTCTCATGTAGCTAAGTATTTCTGAGAATGTTTTTCTTAATTAGCGGTATTGACTATATATTGAAATTATATAGAGATACATCATGGAGGAAATGGAAAACAATCAGAGTTAAAGTTTTTTTTTTTGTTTTGATTTATGTGATTACTTTTGTGGGAGTAAGAATTATAGTAGTAGGTAAATGAAATAATAGGTCTTCAAGAACTTTATTAAAATGGGAACGCTGGTATTAATTGAATGAGACCTTGAAATGTTCGCTCCACCAAAATAACATCTTCAAAGTTATAATTTAAAAAAAAACAAACTTATACTTAGAACTTATCGAAACAATTAAGTGAATAGGCATCTTTTTGTTATTTTTCGTTACTATTTTTTCATTGTATGAAGGGTTTTTATTATGTTATTAAAACAAACTAATTATATTTGATTGAGTAAAAAAATCCAAAAAAAAGTATTGTTTTTGAAAGTTTTTTTTTAAGTATAAAAACAAAACTGGAAAAAAAAATAATCTTAGGCACCAATTTAGAATAATTTTCTTTTTGTTTCGAAATTTATGGTATTCTTGAAAATCTTGAAATTTAAACATCAAAAATCTAACTGACACAACAACAACGGTCCCTTTGGACCCTTTTGTCATTTTCGAAAAACCTGTGATTCCACAAGATTGATTCAAATGAAGCTGAAGATAGCTGCATTTTGTTTTTGTTTTTAGAGTTGCAGTTCTAAAGCCATTAATTTGCATAACAACAGATTATAATAGAAATAAAAAATAACAAAGTAGATACGAATAAAAAATTAGAGTAAATGTCAAGCATGTTTTTTATTTAATATTGTGTGATATAATGCCTTACCCCTTGAACACAATGCTTTGGCTGTATAAATTGTATTCAAAAGTTGAAATTTGTACAACTTCTTGCTACACTCGCAGCTACACTTTGCAGTAATGTATAAAATTTTCATACCATTCTTCATTGATATGCTACAAGTGACAGCTACACCGTTATGTTCAGCATGTTAAGCCCACAGCTCAGCTGCATCGTTGACTATTTTTTTTGGTAGTTTTGCGTGTACATATACATATTTTATTTTATTTTAACAAACGATGTACAAAAAACTGTAAGCTGCATATACTAAAGGGTAAGTCTTGGATTTATATGACATCAGTATTGTTGTTATTTTTTCGTTTTATTATAATTTATTGTTATGCAAATCAATGGCTTTAGAACATGAATTAAAAAAAAAAAATAAAAAATATCGCCTCTAGAGTAAATTATGCTCTACACGATACCATTTTTTGTTTTTTATTTTTTACCGTTAGTTTCGTCTATCTGCACGTCTAAACAAAAAAAAATAATTTGAAAGTTTAAAAACCCATTAAAAAAAATATAATGGGATAAAATTTTAAAAAAGTAGCTGACCCCTAGGAAATTTTGTGTCCAACATTTTGGTGTTTGAAATTTTCCAATATCATTGATACTTTTCGAGAACTGCAACTCTAAATGAAAAAAAAAACTCGGATGCAGCGACTTCATCTACATTGATTCAAGACTTTTGCTTTTAAATGAAAGTTTGAAGAGTCATCGCTGTAAGGAGGCAAGAAGCTGAACATTTTGCAAAAACTAACTTATGGGTTATTTGGAAGCTTAATGGGTTCGTTGGTAATGAATGTACAAAAATTCACAGAATTTTTCGGCAAAATTAAATTAATTAAGAAAACTGACAACAGTGCCAATTATCATACTTTTAGGAAGGGTTATGTTTTTAAAATTTATTCTTTAATCTACCATCTTTACCTAACCAAGTATTTTAAAAATTAGAACTACCCAACCCATGTTTCGAACATTACCTAACTTGAAACATCTCTAGCTCAAAACAGAAAAATCAGAAATTCAGAACTGTACTTGAAAAACTTTTAAATTCTTATCTCAATTTTTCATTGTTGTTAAAACTTATACTGATAATAAAATAAAATCACTAAATTCCGTTGCATTTTTTAGCATTTTTCTCCTACTCGCTAAACCATTTTGAGCTTCATATATGCAGATATACCCACGACTAAACTTACACAATTTGTTTTTATTCGACACTATGTGCTCTGGAAAAAGATTGCGATGTTATCACTACTGACTTCAGTAAAGCACACCAAATAATCTACCTAAAATTGGAAGCTTTTGGTTTTCCATCTATGTGCCTTAAATGGTTGAAATCCTATTTGGAGAATCGCCGTTATAACGTTGTGTTTAGAGGTTCCGTTTCTGTCTATACCACCTCATGTGTTTCCCAAGGTAGCCATCTTGGCCCACTCTTATTTGTCCTCGCAATAAATGATGTTGATAGCATAATCAACCACTCAAACCTTTCTATCTATGCTGATGATATAAAAATCATGAAAGTCATATCAACTCCGTTGGATTCTACCCTTCTTCAACAAGAATTAAACTGTTTTCTTACTTGGTGTAACAAATTTTTTTTGATTCTTTTATCTTACAATCCTATGAGGATCGATTGCTCTCAATCGATCTTCATACACTTGAAAAACGTCGTGCAGTTGCTGACATTATTTTTATTTATCAAGTAATCACTGGTGCCATCGGCTCTCCGGAACTGCTTGCAACAATTTATTTTAATACAAACCCTTGTAACTTAAGGTCGTTTCCTTTCTTCCACTTCCCCACTCACCGTACCAATTATGGCCACTTTAACCCCATTACTAGAATGCTACGCTTAGCCAACAATGCGCAGCACTTCTTTGATTTCTCCCCTTATTCCTCCTCCTTTAGAAGAAAATTATATTCCAACTATCAATATCCTTAAACTCGCACCGTTAAGTACATACATAGGTAGTTAAGTTAGATTAAGTTTATATCTTAGGATTTATTTCTTTAATTTGTATAATTAATATTATTTTTAGCTTGTATTAAGCAAATAAATTAAATTTGTCATTTATAATGTCAAGGTGACTTTTTTGCCCCTTTGTGGATAGTGGATCCTTGAACCCATACGCTATAGATTAGACTTTGTTATTAAAATAGGACAGTAAATATTGTATTCTTCTTCTTTATTTCCGACTCTAAAGCAATAAAATAGTACAAAAAGTTAAAACATAACCATGACCGCAGAGTATTTAATTAAAAGCCCTTGCAAACCAATGCTAAACATTCATGGACGACAACGATACTTTTTTCTTTAAAACTTCTTACTCGCTATAAACGAGAGGACCAACAAGAATTTTCAAAATTGAAAAATTTCGGCTTCGTGTGACTTATTCTGGTCTCGGTTTCGTCCTTGTACCAACTCGGAATGTATCCGTTTTAGCCTGTTTTTGGGAGAGAATTGAGAAACTACCTTATTTATTCTAGTGACTGTCTAATATTTGATTTAAAAACAATTTTGAATGATTGTCGTTCCTGAAAATAATTATTTCTATCTGCCGGTAATTGTTTTTACACACTGCTTTATTTAGATATCCTTTTTTTCATGTCCTGTTAAGTACGTTATTATACGCTTACAATTTTTCTATCCACATTGAAATAGTCACTCTCTTAAGTTTGGTTCCGTCATATATTAGTATCGTAACCTAAAGCCACCTCATATCTACATTCCAAAAACGTACCTTTCCCATACGCTATTCTACTAACGGAAGCAATTTAATGATTTAAATGGATAATGAAAGACACTTTGCTGCCAACTGCTATAATATTTATCAACTTGCATTAATGGTTACATTAATGTGAAATTTTCTATACGTCACACTTTTTGAATAGGCCAATAAATATGTACAAACAGACAGGTGCTGAGAATACGCGTTAGTACACCGTTTAACCCATCAACAACTTGTGTGTTTCTGTTTACTTTAGAAGAACAACGAAGGCAACAAAAATAATCATACGTACTTTTTTAAATGCATGCCACATTGTTCTGCCAATTAAGAGCCTATTGATATACGCTGACTGAAAGTATATAAAGCCTTGAAAGGAGATCGCATTTCAATTGGCAATCAAACTGTCAATATGGCTGTGATAAGTTTAATAGAATCTCTATGGAAAAAAAGATAATGACATAAATCCAAAATTGGGCTAGGATTTGTGTTTCATCATCTAAATTTGGCTCTAAGGTCGTTATTTCTTTTTAACAGGGATGAGATGTTGTTGGCGGGTTTCTGTAGAACTACAGGGGTTTACTGCTTACGTGACCATGACCAGGTACAAGCACAAACCCATCAGCGAGTATAATGTGATATTTTATCCTGCCACACCTGCTGCTAGTATTAATTAGTGAAAAACGCCAGTTGGATGATTTTGCAGATTTAATTCTATTTAAGGGGAGGAACTCTAGCAGTAGCGTCCTGGGAGGTTAATGGATAGAGTGTTTCTCTAAAAAGCAATGTCGGCCATCAGTTTGTTTTCTATATTAAGGAAGCAAAATGGTCTTGGTTATTTTTGTTAAATAAATATGTAGGTATATAATTATTATATAAATTTGGGAGTGGTTTTATTTTGTATGAATAAGATGATAATGAGTTTTAGTTTTCGCATGTTGGCGTATAAATTAAATTAATTGAGGTAGGTTATTTAAAGGGATAGGTTATTTATGGCTTTATATAATATTGACATTTAATTCATTAAGAGTATCTACATTTATGTCTAAAATAAGTAATTTTATCTCTAAAAACAGATAGTCGGTCCCTAAAGTAAAGATAATAATATTTGGGTGAAACCAAAATGCAGGGAGGTAAGTATATCTAGAAATATCGTTGACGCATAGTTCATTTAAAAATAAACAATTTTAAGGTTTGGCCTGAAATTAAAGTTTTGTCATGTAGAGCAAAATAATTTTATTATGTGAGCTGAATACCTATACTATATTTTGTTTCTTAATATAAATTTTCATTCAAACCGATAGCTATGTCAGTAGGATTCCGATTTAGTGGGTTATGCCTTATTAACAATTTAGCTTCTAATATTCCAATAGCAACTGCAGTATAATATAGTATAAAGCTAAAGTGGTTATATATTCCTTCTGAATGGAAAAATGTTATTGGAGAAAATGCTGATTTAAGTCATTTTTAAGATATTTACTGGAACATATTTTGTCAGGTAACAGTCGCAATGAATTTGTTAGCATATGTTGGTACTATAAAATAAAAAGGAAGTCTTTGGAGTATTTGCTCCAATAATTTTAATGGAGTATTGCATCGGTAGAAAGTCGTTATTCGAGAATTTATAACAATAGTCAGTCATAAAGTAAGTTCTTTTTCTTTTTTCAAAAATTATTATTTACAAACCAATAATTCGTTGAGACACTTGGAAGAGGGAATAAGATTTCCGTCCATAAGTAGGAGATGCAATTTTATTACGAAAGTACTTTAAAGGGGAAAAAATAACTGACTAACAAGATCAATTTATGAATTATTAAATAAAATTTTTTCAGTGTTTTTGTTTAAAAACTAATTTTGGAATGCAAAATTTTGAGAGAATAAAATTTACCAAATACTAAAAACCACATGACCATCTGAACCCCGTACTTTTAAAAATAGAAGCAAATGAAATAAAAAATTGCACTTAATTTAAAAATATCAGTTTGAACAAAAAAAATTAAGTTATTTTTTTGAAAATTTTGAGATTGAAAATAAATATTTCTAAGACAATAAACTGAATCAATTTGATATAAGTAGTGAAATTAGATTAGGATTTCGGCTTTTAAAAAAGCTATAGCTTTACATTGTAAGTTCTGACGTATAAATTTCCCCACTCACTTAAAAAAGTAGGATGAAATTGATTCCACTCGTTCCATACAATTTTATTCTAGTCTCAGTTCTGTCTAAACGCTTTAGCCTTTTGTCACACCTTATGCAAATCACCCGGTATATTGTTCAATAAAAAAAAATACATTGTCATTCTTTTTTTAGTCGCAAGACATTAATGTATAGAAAGACTGCGACCGGGATTTTTTGGTAACTTTTTTTTTATTCGAATTCAAAATTATTCCATTCCATGAATATGACCTAACGTTTTATTAGCATTTGAAAGATTGTGAGTCAGGACAATTAAGACTTCAATTCATTTATTTAAAAAACAGGAAATGATGATTATAATTTTTCGGTGGGTCCTAAACAATGACAGAATAATATTTTATCTTATTAATAAATCAATTGAATTCAAAAAAATAAAATTTTCAACAAACCCCTGGCTTTAACCTGGTGTAAAAAACCCTTCATATATTTTTATATTATACATCAATTATACATCAAAATTCATGAGCTTATACAAGTAATGTATAAACCGTCATATTTGTTATATTTAATTATACTCCCAAAATCTTTCATACACTTTGATTTATTGTTTTAGTGAAGTACCCGTTTATGAACACAATAATTCTAGTAATGTCTTTTAGGAAATCCCGAATATAAGTGAGCAATCTTAAATACGACGCAAATCTAGATAATTATTACTCATTGATGGACTTTGATTGACTTGTTGATAAATCTTAAATTTACGCCATTCCAAATTTTTTCAGTTTAAACAAGAATTATATAGGAATGGGCAAATGTATTTTCTCCCATTTCGCTCGGGTCAATAAGCCTTCATCTCCCATAATCACTTCCTGGTATTTGTCTATTGAATGCAACAATTGGTTTTGCCTACAATAATAACTCTGGGTTTATTTAATTAAAATTAAAATGGTTTAGGATTGGGGATAAGTCCAAAAAAAATTAGTTGTAAACTGTCATGACTCCATCAATGTATCGTTGTATAAGATACATTGGACATTGACCTGCCGAACGCATATTTACCCAGACTCAAGATTCAGGAAGATTTTATTAAAATAAAATTGAAGTCAGCTTTAACCTAATCCTTCCACACTCATAAAGTTTCAAGTTTGTCAACAAGTCAAAAAATTGGTTTTTGTTCAGGATTGGTACCAAAATAAAAACAATCTATGAATCATCAAATGGTTCGATCTTGTTGTCTTGAAATTTGTAAGAGAAGTTATTTCTTTATAAAAACTAAGGGACACTAAAATGGTGATGCTTTTAATGCCATTAATTTCTGATAAAACTGATCAATCGATTTGGATGATAAACTAATTGAGAGGCGTTGATCATTTAAGTCTCACCACGTCACCCAGTCTTAGTCTTGGTCTCGTCTCGAAAAACGAGACAGGAATAACGACTAGGTATCCGAGACGAGAATGTAGTGTTAACCATTGGAACCATTCGTTTAACTGTGGAATTGGTTATTTATTTATTTATTCTCAACTGCAAACTTATGTCCGGTAAAGTTACCGGTGTTTGGTGAACCTGCTTCGACGTCTTATTACATATTTAGCTTACGGAAGCGATTAAAAAGCGTATATAATTTCAACAGACGGCAACTAGAAACTGTCAGCAGAAGTATGAAAGACCGCTACGACCTATCTTTTCGGAGAAGTCGTTTCGAAGCGGACAATAGCAAAGAGTCCAAAATTGCAGCGATACTGGAAGGTCCCATACAAAATAATTGACGTTCTACTTTGGTAGAAATGGCGATCACAGGCAACCTAGCTTGTGACCCAATTGACGCTGTAATGCGTTTTGATACCATAGCTCATTTTACCTATGCTTGAAGGGAAAAGATTTATAGAGAAGCCTAACAGCGGAGTTTGCTAGAGCCATTTGGTCACATTGGGAAAAGAGATTAGATCTCTGATCTTCATAGCCTTCCAAAGCATTGCATTCTCATTTTTGCCAAAGCAGGACATTTGCAGAGGAAATGGATTATTATTTCCCTTTCCAGTTGGTCACCACAATACGGCAAAACGTGTTAAGTGGAATGTCCAACTTTGCTGCATGTTCTCCTATAGGCCAGTGTCCGGTACATACCGCAACGACCCTGGGCGTAAGAACGGGTTTTATTATGGGTTGGCCATATCTTCCTGGATAGAATGCAGTTGGTTAAATTTCTCCACCTTCGATTCGATTCTGTTTGGTAAATATAAAAATTTTTTCACTTCATAGCTATGAACGGCCGATCCTGGCCAGCTCATCAGCCCGTTCATTTCTCTCGATACCACTATGGCACGGAAACCAGATCAGTGCGACATCGAGGTTAATATTGAAACTCGCAAATTCATCGCGACATTGCTGACGTTCTACTGTATAAAAAGTAAAATTTCAACTGTGTATCGATCGGGACACTCTTCAGTCTAGTCATCTCTTTAAAGGAGGAAGCAGTGCTTCCACCCACTCTGTTCAATGCAATGGTAGTGGGATGTTTCCATGTATGACAGAAATGTCAACTGTGGAAAACCTGGGAAAAAGGTAATAAAAGTCAAAAATAAAAGTAATTCTAAAATGAGAAGACGTTGTCTTTGCTTTAAAATTTTAATAAATTAACAGTAGCTTCAAAATAGATTAGTTTTTTTTACTCTCTATTTCCTCAAAAATGATTCCGAAGATTGGCCATGAAACTTAGCTTCACGAGACTGAAAATGTTCTATTTTCACGAGACCGAAACGAAGCTTCAAAAGTACTTTCGTGCTTAGGTATCCTCTACTAAAATTTTATGACCATTGCAATTTTCGACACACGCAGTTATTTTCTTAGCTAGGTTGTTGAACCGAAATAATATAGAAACAAGGTTAAATATTACTCCCAAGCATATATTTTATTTCATACCTATTTTAAGAAACAGCACATAAAATTCGGTCATTCAACTAATTCATATTACAACGGTAATTATTTAATTTTCTGGGTAAAAAAGTATTTCTGCAATGCTCAGATGACATTTAATGTGTTTTTTTTATGTCTCAATTTTTTTCTATTTTGGGAAATTTCATTATTAAATATATCTTTGAGCTACCTTTGGCATTCCCTTGATGTATATAGGAATAGGTGTGTGAAAAATATCATCAAAGGGTGTGCATTGAAAAATCCTTATGGACGTACATATAAACAATTCTGTTTTATTTTTAACAAAAACTAAATAAACTATTCTTTGTCACGAAACTTAGAACGTTAAAAAAACACACCCATATGATATGAACATGAACAAAGGTTAAAGTAAAAAGAAAAATAGAATTAGCAAACATGAATAATATTTCTTCTACTTTCTTCTCTTTACAAAATGATTATATTTTTGATCAAGTGATTTGTGATTATAAATTATCTTTAACCATTCCTTGAGTCAAATAAAAATTATCGTATTATTTTTTACCTTGCTTCGAAAAATATAAAAACATTTCTTTAAATAAAAATGCAAAATTCCATTTAAAATTAGAAGCTATCATATTTCTGAATTTGAAAATTCGTTTGCTAACACAATTATTAGCTTTCAGATAAACTCGTCTAAAAATATCCCCTTTCATCATTATAACTAAAACAAATATTTGATTGGCTTTCAGCGCGTATGTCACGTGCTAATTTGTTTAATAATCACTTGAGTCTGTCTCGCAAAATAGAAATTTTAATAAAACCATACAAAAGTATACCTATATTATCAAAGCTTTGATTTAGCTCATTCAACGGATGTACATATAGTATATAGAACAGAAGAATATAAACAATTATCTACCACTAGTTGACAGTTTTTTGTACAAAAATCAAGTGACACAAATTAGTTTTTTTAAAATCTTATTCAATAATTTTCTGAGCTGCATAACGATTTTATTATTTTGTTAATTTTTCTTAAATGAAAAATAAACAACAATATAGAACCAAAACGTAAATAAAAAGTAAGAAAAGAATTCTAAAGGAAATTAGGAAAAATTGTCGTTAAACCTTTAAAATTTTTCATTTAAGAAAAATTGCGGTTTTATTGTCTGAAGGCCCTAACAGTTAGAACCCATCATCGGCTGCGGCTGGGCCATGGCAAAAATATTGTCAGGCCAGTTTTCAGACGTTATCAATGAAAAAAATATTAATGCAGGATCAATTCACTATTGTTTCATTTTATTATGTTTTAATTTTAATTACATAATATTTAAAAAAAAAAAATATTTCGATTTTTTTTTCAAAATTTTGACCTTGAAAATTAATTTTTCAAAAACTATTTCTTAGAATAGATTTATTTAAAACAAAATAAAAGAAGAAGTTTTTGGCTTTTCAAAAAGGTATCGCAGAGCATTGTGGATGAAGCTGTTGATTTTAAATAATTTTTTCCATTTTAAGTCAATTTTTTCGAAAATTGCCCCTCCCGGCCAAACGGGGGGAATAGACCCCTTCTCCTTTGCGATTTTTCTTGTCTCAACCCAACCTACACGCCCTAGCATTTTGGCTTGCTGCTCATCACTCACCCTGTAGATTGAAGCTTTATTCATGTGACAAGCTTTTTTTTTTTTTAATTGAATGGGATGTAGTTTTGTTTTGCCGAAATATACAATTATGCAAACTAATTATGTGTTTTAGCTGAAACACGTCAATTGATACAGCTGTTATACCTTTTATTATATTGGATGTATTTATCGAAATTTTTCAATTATTATTGAATTACGGATATTTAGGGTGTTTTTTTTTCAAAGGTATACAATTTTGAAATCGAATAAAACAACGATGATTTTTGAAATTGGCATGAAATTAACTTTATTCGAAAGATAATTTATTGGCATTATAATTTAAATATGATTTCTTGCACCGCCACGGCTGGCTTGGACATAATTTTATCTGGAGGTTCAATTTTCGATCACTTTTTCCAACACTTGTGGCCGTACATCGGCAATAACGCGCAAATGTTGTCCTTTATGTGAACGATTGTTTCTTGCTTATATCGCGGTGTAGACTAGAAGATAACCTGCGGCGGCGCGGCGTTAAATCGCACGCTATTGGAAGCCAATTCGCGGAGCGGCGTCGTCGCAACGTGAAACAGTATCTCCTATCAGAAATATTATAAAGTATTAAAAATGATTTAAAAAGGTTCAGAATTGATGTTGCAATTTTTGCAATGTTGTTATTTTTTTTTTTTTAGAAATCCCAAGAACAGAAAAGGTTCCAAAAATCTTCAAAGCACCTCACAGAACAAAACTGCGCAAAAAGTCTGTCTACAATATTTTTTTTTGTTTAAATTATTATTTGTTGACACTTCAGTTGCAAGATACATTTTGCATTATAATAAAACCAAAATAAATTTATCTTAATAGAGCTCATAAATAATAATAAAAGTTCCATTTTATTTTTTTTTCAATATGCCAACCAAAATAAATCAATATTTTTGATGTCGAAAATTATTATTATGATAATCAAAATGATCAATAAATTTGGCCTCTCTGCGACGTGAAGTGCAAATAAATAAGCTTTTGTTTGAATATTCATTATTTGAAGAAAAAAAATCATCTTGATATCAATTTATTTGTGTATAAAACTTGGTAATTTAATAAATCACGATTTTCTTGTTAATCAAAACGGAAAAAATCAAAAAATGATAACGATCAACAAAAAAAAGTGTTAATACGAGTAATAGACGTTATTCCATAGGGTGTTTCACAATTTTATTTTACAATAATAATTTTTAAATAGAATAGAAGAAAGACTGATGCTTACATTTTTTAAAGAATGTAAAATATGTAAAATATGAGCGCCTGCAAATATTTGTTAGAAACTAAAGGTTGTTTTTTTTAGAAGAATAGAACTTTAAGTTCGCAACACTTTTTAAGTGGCGGCCATTTTAACAGATGTCACGTGATATTTAGTAACGTTTAGTTTGGCATTTTAACATGAATAGACTGACGCCTGAACAACGCTTCCAAATGGATTTTTTTTTTTGAAAATCGTGGTTCTGTTAGCAAATCGTGTCGGGAGAATTTTGTTAAGCAAATGAAGCTCACTTTCGGTTGAATGGCTAAGTCAATAGACAAAACTGCAGTATTTGGAGTATAGATAATCCTATGATGAATTGGTGTCGAAGATCGTGCGATTTAATGCCTCTAGACTATTTTCTATTTGGATATGTAAAGTCGAAACCGAAAATATTTAAAAATTTTAACCGTGTGTAGAGCTTTGATACTTTCATCTTTATTTTTGAGTACTAAAATAGAATTGCTAAAATTATCGTACTTCTGCAAATTAATTAAAATCTACATTTGGCTACTATAAAGCTGTTTATTAATCGATTTAGCATTCGAAAGCTAAATTTTGGTAATAATTATAAAATTAAATTTCTATTTCATCCAAATTGTAAATAATAAATTAACACCACAAACAAATTGTAAGACATAAAATCTAGTAAAAATGTAAATTAATTAAATGGAAAATAAAGGTGATGAAAATCGCACCTTGCAAAATGTTTTATCACGATACTTTTTAAAATATGTTGAATCTTTAGTGTGGGTTGTTTTCTTTTTCTTAGGGTTGAAGGTTGCAACGAAACTAGTTCTTAAAATTATATAAAAGTTAACCGTGTTTTAGTCAATAAATGAATGGATAAAAGTATGAATTTTTTTAATTGGTTTTAAAAATTTGTCCAAAATTGTTAGCTAAGTTCAGCTTCAAAAGAATTAACTTTCAATCAGGAAAAAGAATGATAGCTAGACAAGGTTTTTGAAGTCTCGTTTCAGTATCTTCAAGTTAAAAAAATTCAGTTTCATCTCGGCCTAGGAAAACTAAGACTGAGAAGATTTGAGTCCAGTCACCATATATGTCGTGTTAAGCCTGGATTAAGTAAAAAAAAATTGCTTCTTATGATTTCTTTGTTTCGTATCTTTTTTTAAATAAAATAGGTAGTTACAATTTTGAAACTTTAAAAAGACCACCGAAAATACAAAAAATGTTCTCGTTTCGGTTTCGTCTTGAATAACTAGGAGTTATTCTTGATTCTATTTTATGTTATGAGTTAAAAAAGCCTTAAAAACTGCATATTTCTGTAGCCGTTGCAAATTAAAAATTTTGCAATACGCCTAATAATTCTCAATACCGATTCAGTATCTTTTCGATTAGCTTTTTTTTTTGTGTGGAAAACAAGTATTCGCATAGAAATATTCAATTCTATTTTTCAAAAACATAATTTTCGAATGAGTATTCCTTTCTCAGTATGTCTTACCTCGCGAGACTTTCGGTAAATCCCTTTCAAATTTTCTCTAATGTCTCTAAACTAAAAGCTATATGTATTTTTGTAATTTTTACAGTTACAAATGAAAGTCTTGAAAAATCAAAACGTTTTGTTATGGGCCGTTCCTTCGAAAAGCGTACCAAAAAATGTGTCATCTTAAAAAAACTGCAAACTGCTGCAAATTTTAATCTCTATTTAAGATCAAAATGTGACTAAACTATGAAAACAATATCAATATCTATAAGTGGAATAAATTGTAAACTTATTATTAATTACTATAAATAAATTTGTGTATAATCATAGATTATAAGTTTATTAAAAAATAAAAACTGTAACTTATTTTTGTAACTTAACTAACATTATTTTCTTCTTTCTTTCAGGTGAGTTTGGTATAAACATTTGAAAATTTCTTGTTTCAACGAAAAATGAGTAAGATTATCTTAGAAATTATTTATATATATTTAATTTAGTTACGTAAATTTCATTTACCAGTTAATTTCAAGCAAAAGATTTTGCAAAGGAACGTTGTGATTTATTTTAAATACTGCCTTTTATATCGAAGTTCTTAAATTTTATTTTGTTGTAGGTATTTACTTCAAACTTTATTTAATTTATAAAAATTGACATTGTAAACCTACATTTTCTGAAGAAAAAAAAATAATGCAAAAACAATATTTAATCTATGAATTAGAATGTCATACACTCAAAGAATTAAACAAATATACACTAATAGTTTATTTTCAACGCAAAGTTACCTATAACCTTGCATGAAAACACCTTCCAAAGGCCATCCAAATATAAACAGTTAAGTCCCCAATAATGCAACAAACAAACAAAAAAATATAACAGAATGTAACTGTGCTGCAATTATTATAAAATTTTATTAGTTCGTATTCGTATAAAAAGGTGCAGTTGTCGTGTGTACTATACATTGCTTGCCAGTTGTAGTTGCCACCTTGAACTTGAGACACAAGATATTCGGAGTAAACTTTCATGCCTTTTCTACAGCTGCAGTTACTTGCTGACATTATGTTCATAGCAATTCTGTCTGACAGTCTGTTTCTGTTTGCCCGTTATAATCTCATATCTGCTGTCTGAGAGAAGCCATTACATTAAAAGATAGCAGACGCAGTGCAGTGCTGCCACTTGTATGCTTAAATGTCACTCCAATCTTTTGTGGTGTATTGCCGCCATAAGACTGCTGAGCTGAACTGTCATCATCGGACAATGATCGTGAATATATGGTTTTTCCCATTCGTATTAAGATTCATTCACAATGCATGGTGTGCATCTCGTAAACTTGTCGCTTGAACAAATCACGTAAAATTCTTTAACAAACGTCGTCGTTTTCGTCGCGTCATCGTCACTGAACGGTGAACCTGTAATACCGGAAGCAAAACGGATGCGGCTTTAGCTTCACAAGGTGCCACACAACGCTGGTATAATAATCTGAGAGCCAAGTACAATGGTCGGTGTGTACTTTTCTTTTAACAATGAGGTAATTCCAACGAGAGTGAACAGTGAAAGGGGCCCGCTAATGGTCTGTCTACCCGATTTGTTGGTATTCTAATAACATTCGTCAGAGAAAGTCTTTCGCCGTGTGCTTCTATTGTTATTTCTCATTGTCAGTTTTATGAGCTCAATAGCCTGACCCTGACGTGCATCGCGGCGCGGTAAACAAAAATGTTTAATGGTGCTATTTTTGGGAATGCTTCTTCATTTCAATTTTTGGTTGAGATTCCGAAGCATATGCATACCTAACCAAAATTAAGTTTTTATAGATTGTAGAGAGTAAAAGTGACGTCTAGTTGCTTTTTTTGGTTTTTGTATTTGAATAGGTAAGCGCCACTGAAAATTTCTACAACCAACCGGAATGATAAATGTATATCTACTGCAGTTGTCATTTGTCATTCTTTGAAGTTCCACTTAAGTTACATGTAAGGTGTTGTTGATTATAATTTTTGAATGAGCATGAACATAGGAAGGAAATAATTATACATTATAGAAATGAAAAAAAAAAAATGAATTTAAATAATTACTCGTGTCTTTTTGTCAATGTAATGACGCTGACGACCGATACGTTTCAATGTCACTGAACTTGGAATTTTATGATAGATTCTCAATCATTTTATGTTTATAAGGTGTGTTATTGTTTTGAATAATGTCTTATGGTTTGTGATTGCGCAGAGGTAAAAGATTAATTAAATTCCCGTTGTGAATTTATCATCAGTGTGAGGGCGGGATTGCTATCACTCCTTTCATTTTGATTGTTTTTCTTTTTCCAAGTTCATTGAACATTTTTGAAAAACGATCATTACATACTTGGTAGACATTCAAAGTGACAATATGACTAACAAAATTATATTTTATTTAGGAACCAGTTATATAGCATTGATTTTTATGAATCCTTAAATTTGAAACTCCTTTTTTAGAAATATTGGGATCGTAAAGATGGAAGGTTTTGGATGATTATTATTTTATAACTTTTTTTTTACATTTGGAAAACCAGGATAAGGCTTTAAACAAATGCGGTGCTCATAAAATGTTTTTTTATAATACCGGAAGCTTTTAAGAATTTTTATGAATTTAACGCTGAAAAGGTTTGCGGAAGGTGCCAATAAAAGTACCGCAAACTTAATACTTACTAAGAAATCATTTACTTATACACCCACGCAGTTTTTGAAATCTTTACAGTTTGCAGCTGTTCATTAATATGAAAGTCATATAATTTTTACACCGCAAGCAACTAAAAATAGAATACAGAATTCTTTTTTTAAGCTTCTGGTTGTTTTTTTGAATATGGGGTGGGGACTTCCGGCGTCACTCCTGTTTCCACTTGAAAAGCAATTCAAACCAGTTAGTTTTTTGATGTTTTCATTATCTACTCAACCGATTTTGATTAAATATTATATAAAGTTTAAACATTTTTCAAACGAGTATTTTCAAAATTAAACCGTTATCTTAAACCGTTGAATTTGAATTTAATTTTTTTTTCGGTTTTAAATCATTTTTAAAAAAAACTTCCCTCTTAACGGATTGTTAGAGACGTCCCATCCATATAATTTTTTCCAACCTAAATTTCATTCTTAAGCCTTTTTTTATACCTTATGCAAAACATAATGTTTTTTTGCACATAATACCATTGGTAGGTGAGTTGGCCACTCTGGCGTATACGTACTATTTTTTATTGAAGATAGATTCGAAGTAATAACAGAGAGGAGATAAAGACTAGACTCATAGATTTATAAGACCGAGATCAATACCGGGGGTAGATTGATTTTTTTTTATTTTAACGAGACCGGGACAAAGGTCTCGTCTCGTGCTCAGCTCAATTTCTAAGTTTACATTATATCACTAATTAACATAAAGATCAGATGTACCTAATAAAAACGCTAGACACAATAATATGAGATTCAAATAGGTTTATTATTTGCGTGCACGTACCTCACATTAACGTACCATTAAAAAAGATAAATTTGTATTGAAATTTTTTTTATTTTTTTCCTAATGTTTAAAGTAACATTTTAATAGTTTGCATGTGACTAGACTAACGTCAAAATCAGATTTCGTCAACTTGATTCTTATAAAATCTTCTAATCTAAAATATTTTTTCCTCATTACATATTTCCTTGATACATATTTTTTTATTTATTAGTTCATAGTTTTGATAAATTATAATTTTTCACAATTAATTACTACATAAAAAAAATATAATACTATGATCACGAATATATTTTTGTATTTCCTTTCACTTAACTATTAAACTGCACTTGTTCTAGATGCATGAATTAGATTAAAAAGGGTTCCTCTGACGACAAAAATAAAGATGCAAATGTTAAATAAGTGAAGTCTGCGATAGATCTAGTGAGATCTTGCACGATCTCATGCAATTAAGTCATAGATATTCAACCCTATTATCTTATGAGAATAGATATATATTCTATGCTGCATGACTTACGTAATTTTTAATAAAAGGAATAAGAAATAATATTTGAAAACCAAATAGAGAAATTGAATAAATTATCTCCAAAATGACATTCTAATTAACTAGTGTTCAGAAGTTCAAAATGTATTGTATATGTACTGATTTAAATGCATCAGTACATCATTGCATCTGTTGGATAAAATAGAAAGGCAAAATAAAAAATTAAATACACTACTGGATTGCACGAACTTGAACTTGTTGTACAAAAAGTGATTTAGTTTAAATTACGTTATTTATAAAAACCATAATTTTCGAAATGTCCAATTTCATAATGTTTCTAGTCAGCAAAACTAGGCGATTTTTATAACACAAATGCTAAATTGACAAAGCTTTTCAACGTCTTAGTCAGCTTATTAGTGTAAATCTTGGGAAAAAATGACTTAACTTTTTCGTCGATGTTTCTGAGTTTTTTTAATACCTAAGCTTCAATAATTTTTTTACGCAATGAAAGACTCTTCTTCTTCTTTTAAAAATCCAGAAGTCGTATTTTTAATTTTGTTTCTAAAATAAATTGTTTCTGCTGAAAAGTATTACAATAAATAGTTTTCAAACTCAAAATTTAGAAAAAAACATGATTTTGATGTTAAAACTGTTTTTTTTTCTTCAAAATTGTACGTTATTTAAATTTTTTTTGGTGTCCAACATTCAATGCTCTTATTTATTTAAAGTGCAACACTCAAAAGCTGTTGGCCTAAGAACTTAAAATTTCAAAGAAATAAACAAATATCAGAATGATTTTTTTTAATTCTTAAAAGACCAATTTCAAAAAATGCATTTCTAAGTCGAAAGTGTTCACTTGGGCCAATTTTTAACTGTTCACAAAAGAGGTTGTAAAAATTTTATTTGCCATACAGTTTTTTTGAAAAAAGATACAAAATTATTTTGCTCCCTTTTTATAAGATATTTGGAAATATTTAAATTTTTTTTCTACAAAAAGTCAAACCATTATATGAGTTTTTGGAAAATTTATATAATTTTTTTGATAGAAAAAAATACTTGGCAATAAACGAGTGCCAAAACATAAAAACGTAAAAATTGACATAAATAAAATTTCAAGACTAAAATTACTATTTCACCAATCAAGACAATCGTTCGAATAACAGCGCAGTTTGACAAAGACAACTTTTCATCTTGATTAACACCTCGAAATTTTTGTTTGCAGGAAACCAATACTTGTCCTAATTATTAAACGAGTATTATAGTCACAAATAAGAGCTGAGTATTTATTTAAATTACTTGGATAAAGCTAAAGCTTATCCTCATCAAATTTAGGTCTTAATTCAAATACCCAGTAGACACATGTGTCTTTTCGCATTGGCAGAATGCAGAGGTCTTATTGAATAATGTATCTAGATTAATATTTGGGACAGTGCTTAAAAAAAAAAAACTTAATTTGAAAAGTGGTAAGCCTTCAAGGCATCTGCGATTGCCATTAATTCCCCCACATATCAACCTTGCACTCTAAAGCTATGTAGTATGAAGCAGCAGATCTCGATTAGAATTATTTCAAATTTAAAAATCACCACCTAACCTAACCCGCCTTAACTAAATAAAATTGCGAAAATAAAGCAAACAAATCAAAATCAAAATCACTCAACCAACAATGGGGGGCACAACTTAAACCACATCACGCAGTCACTTGTCCCCTGGTCAATATAAATATACTTACAATCAAATGACTGTGATGCTGACCGGCTCGCTCGGTTCAGCGTTCAGCTCAGCTCACATGATTCCAATCCAAGTCAATTGTACTCCTTGAACCGCATATTTCATATACTCGTACACCTAGCTATTGTGACAAAGAGTATTATGACACAAAGTTTATTTACATCAAGCCCGCACTCTCTGTGGTCAGTTTGTCTGCGGCTTTGCGAGACATCATATAGCAGCTATAATAGCCTTCAAATCGACGTTCCAGCATGCGTTTGTAGTTTCTAGAAACTTCTTTTCCCGTCATCGGCATTGTTGTAATCACTAAACGCGTGCACGCACTCGAAATAAAATGCATTGCGTCGCCGCGCCGCGCCGCCGACCGATCGGTGACGGTCCTGTGGTGGGACCTATTCTTTGAGGCTTCGAGCACAACTTTCCTTAACCTAATCATTATGCGTATTGTGCAGTGCGATCCATTATAAACCTATACCCAGCTAGATTTTGCTTCTGGCGTTTTTTTCATAAGCCCACAGCTGTACTGTCATTTGTCAACTTCTAGGTAGGCAGATATAACTAGCCTGATATGCGATTTAATAATGCATATGGTTACCATATAAATATAACATAGGTCAACGTCGTCGTGGCCGTTGCCGTTGGTGTCGTTGTCGTCATAAAATGCCAATTTACTTACTTTAGGTTTTGCTGTACAAGTGACGCTTGCTGCCACAGAGTGTCAATTGATCGTTTGACACAATAATTGAGTTTCAGCACGATGTTGACTTTACATTATGTTTATAGTTTGCATTCTGTGTTCTTGTGTGGTACTTAACAAGCCCAATCGTAAATTTAGACTTCTCCTCTTGACGACTTACTTATAGGCAAGGCAGAGATGCTGATGATGTGGTCTCGTGATGTGCAAATCATCTTATCAGATCTTTCGTTGTTCGGAAATGAAAGAATTGCTTGGCACTGAGTAATTGCAAAAAATAAAGGATGGCTTAGTTTTTAGTGGTGTGGCCAGAATATGATACTAAATATTTAAAAAAAAATCTGACTTGGTGGTGAAAAATTACTCTTCAAAATAAAGAAACCCACAAAAAAAATAGCAGTTAAGTTAAATTGGCCAATTTTATTTTAATGAACACCATTTTTTATAAGCTCATAATCTAAAAAAAAGTTGTTAAAATGCATTGTTGCTTGTTGTCAATGAAATTCGTAAGCTATGGTCGTTGTGGTACTTTTTAATATTGATTGACAACCACTTTGTACTCTGCAAAAAACTAATGAATAGTTGTGATGTCTCAACTTTGGCAGAGTGGTTATTGAACTCTCACTTGACTCTTACTTGAACTTACAGCAATGGCAGTGACAAGAGAACGTCTTCATTCTTTAGAATTACAATTGGTGTTCCCGAGGGCTCTGTTCTTGGACCACTTCTATTTTCCATTTACATTAACAAGCAAACATCTGTTGCAAGGTCAATAGATGATGTTAACAAGCATTGAAAAATATTTCAGGAATTCGCACAGAGACACAGCTTTGCGACGAAATCAAACGTTTATTCTCCATAAGAAGAATAAATAATAGGATACGTCTGCACTGCGAAAAATTTTGGTTCATTTTTTAATGAAATCTTTTTAGAAAACCAACTGCTACAAAAATAGTTTTACTGAAGCTTTATTTTTACCAATCTTCAGTCCTAACATGTGGTGTTAAGTTTTCTTATAAAAAAGACTGCGTGCTCTTCTTCATGTTATTTTACAATCCCAATAAATTGACTATTTGTACAAGAGACTAAATTTTCCAAATTCTGAAAGAAAAGCAATTTTAATACAACCAAGATTAAACGGCTTGTAATCCAAACGCACATCTTCAATAATATCATTCGTCAGTGAAATTCATTGCCCAGATAACTTGGGAAAATAAAAAATTCAAACAACTTCTCATCAACTGGGCACAAGAGGTTCGTTAATATAATCATTGTCTAACTTTAGACAACAGTCTAACTTTGGAAAATATTTTGAAAAACCTTGTTTATTGTTGTTTTATAACTGTCTTAGACATAAGACCAGGATATCTTAGCTGTAAATAATGTGATATTAAAGCACTTTTCCACCAATAAGTTGAACAATGTCTAAGTAGACAAAAATCTAATTAATATGACTGATAAATTCTAAATGATAATTATGTGTAAATGGAAATCAATATTAAATATTGTTAATGAACAAAACTGGCCGTATATAACCTATAAATGCAACCAACAGATTATATAGAATTTATTTTTTCAAAAAATTGAGTTATTCAGCAAACAAAAATAAAACTGGTATGGTAACACCAAAACTGAAACGCTTTAAGTTGTGTTACAGTATTTGAGTCGCGAGACTACACACTCGTTTATCTCTCTTATGAATATTAATATTTCCAACTTATCTCGGTCATCACTATACCTCAACGTATACAAATTAAAACAAAAAAAAATATATATAAGAAATGTTGATCATTGCACTCACGAAGGTCAAACTTTTGCCCAGTTTGTTCTTGCCTTGGACTTTTATATAGCATCTTATTGAAATTGATATTTTTGTATTAAAAATTACCAGTTTCTAATATTCAGAATGGAAAAAACAGAGAAGCTGCTTGCTCTAGACCTGAGTATTTTTGTATGTATTTAAATTAAATCTGTATCATTGACAGTTTAATGTTTCATTTATAAGAATCAACTTTTATATTTGACAAACCATTGAAGTAATAAATAATATTGAATTAGTCTGAAATGGATTTTAATATTCAAATGATGTGTATAGTATAATAGTTATACGTAAAGTTACAGATATGAATTAGTATATAATTTTATTAAATATTAGTTTTTGTTATACATGGAGATGTTTTATTTGATTGCTTGGGGCTGTTTTGGGAGCAAATAATATTAAGAATTAGGTACACCCTGCCCCTATTAATAACTCTGTGAGTTTTATTAACTTATTTATTAAAGTTGATTTACAATGGGTAATTGAATAGTAACTAATTTTAAAATTAGGTCAAATTTACAATCTATTGTATTTAAATTTTATATTATTTTAATTCTTACAAAGAACATTTATTTTGCGTTTTCAAATTTCATTTATGTTCTAAGGATAAAATAAAAATTTTGACTTCTTAAAAAAATAAATATAAATAAAATGAGTTGTTAACTAAAATTAAAATGTTTGGCCTTAAGTTGCTTATTTAAAAAAATAAATTAACCAAAAAAAAAGAACCAAGATTCTAAAACTTTTTCCACTTGGTAAGCACTGTTCCATTCAAATAGTTGTCTGGAACCTTTGTGAATTTTATTGAATTTAATATTTTTATCTTAAAATCAACCTGAATTAATATTTACATATATTACGCAGTTTTATGAAGTTGAATAAAATGATATGCATTTTAAACAATTACGAGTGACAAGTGTGTCAATTTTAAAAACTGCTGAAATGGAACAAATTTGTTTTTGGAAAAAATTATTTTATTTAAGTTAACATCATTTATTTTTTTATGAAAAAAAAACTCAAACACACTTACTTTCAAGATTTATGACAGCACAGCTCTTTAAATTATGTAAGTTTCTTTTTGTGTTTAAATCAAAAAAATCAACAATTTTTATTGTTAAAATATTCTATTTAAAAACACGCAATCTGTGGGATCGTGTGAATTTATTTAGTAAATATTATGCAAAAGTAATTCTATTTGTTGTTCTTAAAATAACATTTGCAAATTGAAATAGAATAGAATTATTATTCATTGGGTAATGGGTTTGGATTGTGCTAATTTTATTTTATGCTGGTTCTATCAATAAATAACGTACCTATTATTAATAAACTAGGTTCTGTAAATATTATTCATTATTCCAAATCATCAAAATAACAATAAGGGTAAGATAACTGATGTTGTTTCATAATTTGAATTTTGACACACATTATGTAATTATTATTTGGACAAATATTTTCTGTGCAGTATAAAAAACTGTTTTTAAATATTTTGTTGTTTATTCTCATTTACCTTACTGCGACTCCGCACTTAAGGAATAACTAGCAACATTAAACTTTTAAATTGAATAGAGCACTATAGAACAAGTTTTGGATCCCCGAGATATTAACCAATTCTTAAATTACAAAGATAGGTAAGAGAACTCGAAAAGTGGAAAATGTCTGTCTGTAACTCGATCTGCAGTTTTCTTTAAACTTTGGGCTTAAGATTTTAAGAAGATTCCCTAAACGGGAAACTGATGTTTTTTTTAAAGACAAAAGATATATGTATGTCTCGAAAGCAGCTCGATTTTGATGACAGTTTTTCAGTGGTGTTTTATTAGTAATTAAAATTGTTTGGTTCAAAATATTTTACAAAAACCCTCATTAGCAGGTACCGTAGAATCCCAGAAGCTGACTTTTTTTCGAAATAATTATTTTCATATAAAAATAATAAACTTCAAAAATTTTAAATTTAAAAAAACATATTTTTCTTAAAACGGTTCTAACGATTTTTGGGGCCTGCAAATTAAGCTATGTCAGAATTGAACTAACCAAAAAATTGAACCTAAATTCCCCTGTGCCGATTGTTTTTTTAACACTTCATAAAAAAACTACTTACCATTCATTTAGTCATCCTATAGCGGGATCTTCTACTCAAAAATTATAAAAGAAACGATATACAAACAATTATTATTTAACTTAAAAAAATCTACTGCCCAAAACGCTGGCGCTGATGCATCATTTTATTCCAATGATACCTAGTTAAACCTACCAAATAAGGAATTGTTTTTTGAAATGTAATATTTTTTTTTAAAAATAATATTGGCGGTAAAATTCAAAGTTAATTCTTAATTCACAATCAATATACTTTTGGAAATAATTTCGAGATATTGTTGCCTAATTAATTGATTTGATAAAATACAATTATATACTTTCGGCTTCCGTTTGTAAAATCCAAAACAAATAATCGTCTATATTTATTTGCGATAAGCCTTTGTCTTAATCGTAAAGAAAATTAAATTTGCAATTAAATTAATTAATTTCTCATTGTAGCAATTAAATTAACAATAAACTTTGAAAGTAAAATGAACCTGTAAGAAAACAAATTTCAGTCATTGTATAACTAATGAATATTGCAAATCGGGTTTATTTAAAAGAATTCTCAATTAGAGAAGAGTTTTGCAAGCGTGAGTCATCCAACCTCATCATCCTCAAAATTAGGTTAGGAAAATTTCAGGTCAATATCTTTAATAGTCAAAAACCCATCATTCTTAGCTTTAAAGTAAATTTAGCATCGAAATAAAGAATTTTATCTAATTTAATCTGATCTAGACAAAAACCGGGAAACCGGAGAGAGTATAGTGTAAATATATTCCGATTCCTGAAAAATCCATGAAATGTCTATACTCTATGTAGTCGGCAAAGGCAAAAAAAATGTCCATAATATAAAATTACCCATCTAAAGTTTTATGATTGGAATTGATAAAGGGATCAGCTCTGAGGACTACCTATATGATTCTACAGTAAACTTAAGGGGGTTATCACTCTAGAATGGAGGTTTCAGTCAAATCTTCCTTTCGTCGTTTAAGGGGGTATCGATGAATTGGTCTTCGACAACGAGTTCAATTGTTATCGATGAGTTTTGAATTATCAGAAAAAATCTCTATTAACAGAACTTTTTTTTTTAATATTTCAGGAACGTACATAACCACACAGAAAAAAAGAATTGTTAAAAATCAATAAGTTTCAAATATTGATTTATTTTACTATAATTTATATTTAAATGCAGAAAAACAAATAGCTCTTCAAAATATATCTCTAAGTATTTGAAGATTGAAGGATTTGAAGCACGTAGAATATTTTTCCCCAAATATAATTCCAATTCTCAAAATCAGCCTTTTTCAGAAAAAAAAATTACATTCTCAAAAATTTACAATTTTCAAATTGTTTATTTTTCTCTGGGGTATACAATATATGTACATACATACTTTCAACATGTATTTATTCGCGGAAATTAAATAACTTTGATTAAAAAGCGCATCAAAGAATGGAGTTTTGATTTAAAAAAAATCTTAATGGCATTTTAAGTTTCGCCGTTGTTGAAATTTTTTTTTTTCGTTTTAAGTCATTTTTTTTCCGGAAAATATTTCTTCCCAAAAGATATTTGTCTAGCCTGGACACCCTTGTCCCAGTATATTTGTGCGAAATTCCTACAAAAAAATTAATGACTGATGATATCGTGAAAAAAATAGGGATCAATCTCACTGATATTGATTAAAAAATCAAAACAAAATCAAAAGGGCAAACATTATTTGATGAATTTTAATTTAATTTTTTGCTTAATCAATTTATATCAAAATTCATTAGTAGCTGAGATTGAAATTGATGTTGGGCGTTTTAAATAAAATGATTTATTTATAGAACCAACGACCAGAAACATCCAACCACTGACCAAATT
This sequence comes from Syrphus vitripennis, assembly GCA_958431115.1. Taxonomy (NCBI): domain Eukaryota; kingdom Metazoa; phylum Arthropoda; class Insecta; order Diptera; family Syrphidae; genus Syrphus; species Syrphus vitripennis. The sequence continues at coordinate 22,289,501 of OY288108.1, forward strand.
CAAAGACTGTATATGTACTTTTAAATTTATATGAGATAGCATCAGTTAAAAAAATATAGTAACAAGCAATTTTTACAACAACTTTGAACTTGAACTTTGATTGAACGCGTCATTTCATCAGATCGGTCAACAACATTAATTTATTCTGCTGACTCTGATGATGGAAAAATTAAATTAAATTGATGTTCAAAAAAAAAAAACTGTGTATTTCCTATAGATCTTGATGTTAGTTATGAAAGAAATGAGCAATCTTGTTTTTGTTTGTGACACCACACGACGAGAAAAACTTAAAGAGTCATTATTTATTAAATGTTAATTAAAGCAGATAAGTTGCATGCTCTTTGTAACTACACAAGTGCCTTCCTACGTTACATTTTGTGCTACTACCTGTTCCCTCAAATTTACGTCACAGTATTTGTCTAGTTTTCAATTTAAAACAGATTGTTACAATCTTTTGAGTTTTGTGTGCCTAAAAGTGGTTAAAACCTACATTATCTAAGCCAATCTAACTTGGGGCAAATTTTGAGATTGTATCATTGCAACAAGATTGTACTTATCTAGATATCAAAATAAAAGATAGATAATAGAACAAAAAGAAGCTCGTGTGATTTATGTCTGTTTATTTGTCATAGGATGTTTGTTGTTTAAGATATTTTCGTTTTTGTGATTCTGATTAGGCAGAAGATTTTGTTTTTGAATCATTCACACTGATTATATTTTGAGGTAGATATATGAAATGCTAAAAATAAATTAATTTTTAAATGAAATATAATTTCCCGTAATTGGTTTAGATACCTTAACGCTTGTCATTCCTTTTTATCACGGTGAATTTATTTCGGTAGGTCGTTCGGTTATTTGAACAAGACCTAATCAACCTTATCGCAGGCCCTGACGTCATTCTGCAAACCCCGAAAAGACGTACCATAGCTTCCTTTGTACCACAAATATTTGCCAAGAAATTTCGAGTTCCTGTAAAATGAATCACTTGTAAAAATTCGGTGGCATTATTGTAGTCACGATGTTGGACGGGAGGTATGAGACTTTTTTTTGTTGGTGAATTTGTCGAAAATTTTTAAAGTGTTTTTTTTTCGCTTTCCATTTTTGACCTACAATTATTTGGAAGAAAGGCAAAGATAAAATGAAAATTAGTAATAATTTAATTTTGAAAATAGTAATTTCCATTGCTGATGGAATGTTAAAGCAATAGCCTAACGTCGGGTGATGACCATAAATAAGTGATAAGCTATAAAATAGATAAGATTGTAATATTCTTAATCTGTTCGTTACTACTGTTGTCACGTTTTTAATTTTTATATTTTTACGATACAATTTTATTATAAGCTTAGCAAAAAAAATCTATTTTTACCAAACTTGAACGTAGTTAATCAAAATATAAACTTACATAAATATCAATGGAAAGGTATTTATTTAGATGAAGCTGAATAAAGGTTTATCGTTTAAGTACTCGTTCTAATCGGTAATGTAGGAATTGATTTTTTGAAATTAGTTGCTGGTGAAAACTTGTGAATTTCATTTCCCTCAAAGTGTGAATTAATGGTAAAAAGTAAACGTTAGATGTTTTACATGCAAGAAAAAAAACATGATTTTCTATTTGAATACAATTTTGAAAATGTGGATGATCAGACTATCGACTTTATAATTTACCACCACAAATATTTGCATATATTGAACTAAAAAAACAGCTAGAAAAATCAAATAATTTTGCAAAAAAAAATTAAATGGGGTCACTGTGTCGTTAGACTCTTTCTTTTCAACAACATTTTAAAAAGAAGACAGTTCAAGCTTTGATAAGTTCTTTAGTTTTTCAAAGATCAAATCAAAATTCAAAAGACTCTTGGATTAAAAAAATTAAATTTCCAAATTTGGATTAGTTTTGAAGTGACTATTTTCGAAGAAACACACGGTTGAACTTAGTAGAATTATTGGTTCAAAGCATCCTCATAACCCTCGAAAAATTTGTTCATTTCTTCGCCCAATTTTCTGGTTTTTATAAAAAACTTGAATTTGGATATGTTAAAATTTCAAAACTAAATTATGGTTCATACAAAAGTTTCCAGACTTTTAGTATATTGAAATAACCCAACTACCACTTTCTCAGTCTCCTTGCCCTCTCTCAAAAACACTTTGAAATTGAAAACTTTTTTTGTTATTTTCCCCTAATTTTCTTCTTTCGCATTTAAACGAGAAAAAATATTTATCCTGATCTAGAACATTCATAAAAAGAAAATTCAATCAAAACCAATATCATCTACATATTATAAAGGACTATTCACATAAGAGCGACAAACGACCGACGAATGAGCGAATATCCGTTCATTTTGACATTTCTTTCATATGGCTTTTTTTATTCGTCGCAAATGACGTTTGACTTTGACAAATTCAGCCATGGCCAACAACGAAGAAAAGAAAAAGAAAAGTGATTTTGAGGTTAGTCGCGCGTGAACAATTTGTTTGTCGAAGTGTGGATCCTATGTGGATCGCGAATAGAGTTTGACAATTAAAAACAATCAGTTTGCAATTCGCGACAATTTATTTCTTTTCTCAAATTTATCTTATTTTATTAAATTAAAAGCTTATTTTAGTAACGATATTAATATTTGTGAAGAATTTAGGTTTACAAATTGTTTAAAATCACATTTATTCGGTCATTCGTCGGTCGTTGGACGTTCTCATGTAAATAGGCCTTAATGATCTAAGTGATCGGTGGGTTGCAGAAATGTATCGTTACGCTGTCCAGAATCACAATAGGCGTTTTCTTTTGGTGGGTGGCGAAGTTGACGTGATTTGTGCTCAAAAGAATATTGAAAGACGAACAAAAGCAAATGACAACTTTTTGAGTGTGCTCCAGTGGAAACCGCCAGCAAATTTCTCACAAGTACTTCTTCACCTCCAAAGCAAATCGCCTTTTATTTACAGTTAAGTAGAATTTATAATTCTGAACTTGATTTTAACATTTCTTGTTACAGGTACATACCTATATCTGACATTTTGTTCAGTATCCGAAAAAATTAGGAAAGGTAAAATAATTCCGAAAACTATTTTTTTTCCATTTATTGTTTTTAATTTGTTTCTTTTTTGTTAAGTTAAATGTAGTGAGTAAGTATAACCTAAACAAATAACTCACCTGCCAAATGCTCCTTCATAACAAATGCAAATCAGAGCTTTATTTAGTAAACTACTTCATCAAATGTGCTTCAGGAAAAGCAAAAATTTTAACAAATTTTGTTTCATTGTCAAAAGTCCAAAAATACTGTAGTAGTTTTAAACACACTGCAAAAATACTGTGCCTTATTTTCTATTGAAATTGTTTTTTGTTTGTTTATGTTTTCAAATTAAAATTGCTTACACGTTTGTTTAGGTACATTGAATTTTCTGTGATTCACCTCAATTTTTTGGATGCGATCAATGAAGTTCTGTTGTGTTAATCATAATTAAAAATTCCATGCACGTTAATCTGGGGTTATCTTTTTTCTAGATCTTATCGCCCAGAGTTACAATATATTTACTTTTGCGTAAGCTCTGACAAAAAAAGAGGCTTTTGACGTATTAAAAAAAACTTTAAGTGTTAAACAAGGGCAAATATTGGTTGTTAAAAAAATCAATTTCACTCCCGAAGAAATACATAAAAAATATAATTACTGATTAAGATTCATTTATTGTACATAAATTGTTCAACTGGGTTTGTAATAGTCAAATAATATGTTTAACTATAGATAACCTCTTAATTGAGATTGAAAATGTTTATATCTCTAAACTTCTTCTATAATTGTGTGAATTTTCAAATAAAAACAATAAGATTATATAATTAAGTTTCCAGGAAATTAATTATAATACGGATAATTATCTCTAAGGTAGATTTTAAGCCCATTTAAAACAAATTAACCCACGATGACTTGATTTGTTTTCAGTTTATTGAGGTTCTAACAAGACAGGGTTTTGGTTGAAGATTACAGAAGATATTTAGCGGTTGTGGTATGCATATCACGAATTTCATCCTAAACGGAAACTTGTTACGAATAGCGACAAAAATATTTATGTCAGAATCTTATCGTACTCAAATCTCAATTTACAAATGGATTCGATTATAATTATAATGTTAGGGATTTTTTTTTTTATTTTTTTTTTAATAAACAAATGTATGACAATTTACACTGTAGAAAAAAAATCATTTAAAAATGGTTTTTTGTTTAATTTAAAAAAAAAACAAATATTTTTCATCAGTAAGTGATTATTAAATTCTTTCAAAGTAGGGACTTCAAGAGCTATGTTTACTTACTCTCAGAGTTGGCAGATAAAATTTTAAAAATAATTCGAGTTGTATAGAAAATACGAGTATGACAAATAAACTTAATTAAAGTAGGTTTTGATTGTAATACGTTGTTGAGAAAACACTTTAGCTTTCTTCCTGTGACGCTACATCATAATTTAGGACCTATAGTTTCACACAACAAGATATATTTACATATTTACATTGGTTTAAAGCCAAAAATAAGTCGTGGGTATTATTTATAACAATGTAGAAAATCTTATTGTCTATAAAAATTCTGGTGACCAGCAAGAAATATATGTTTTATTGTTTTGATATATGTAAGGATCAGTAATCTTCAGTTGTATTTTCTCTGATGCTTCAACCTGGGATCTTTTGATTATTATCAGCCAATGAATGACAGTTAATCATCTGAAACCATATACTTTGAATTTTTTTTGACATAATATTAATCACTACACGCATTTAAACAAAATGGGTTTCGTGTTATGTTGTTGATTTACATTTTAAATATCAGTTTCATAAAATAATGAAAAAATCTTGGTAAATTTCAATTAGCTTTTAGTTCAATTAGTTTCAATTCTTATCTTTGACTTAAATTTGACAACAACAATTTATAACGCAAAAATTAAAAAAAATAACGTTGAACGAAAAAAAAAAATGCCGAAACTTTTTCTTTTAGCTTGAGGTTTAGATATCAATTTTTTTTTTAACTTGATTCAAAAAGCAAATTGAAGATTACTGGTCATGAAAAACAAATGCAAGACATTGTAAATAATGCCGTTTTTCATAATTTTGTTTTTGTTTGAACACCTTTTTTCATGCCCTACTAAGTGATGACACAGACCCCCTTTCTGGTGGAATGTGCACTTTATTTTTTTACGTCTGATTCGTTATTATTTTCAAACCTTCTGACAATTAAAAATGGTATGACATCTGGACTATGAGAATTGGATTTTAATTAGTACATTTTTTAAAACAATTATTTTTTTGTAATATTGATCTGTGTTTTAAGTGTTTAAGTTTTAAGTTATTAAACTTCAATACAACTTTGTTCATTAAATCAAATCGACCCGATCTCTTAGGTTACACAAAATTGTCTTGAAATCAAATAGACATACTAAAAGTCTTTTATAAAATTGAAGATTTTTTGGTAAAATGTCTGTTTTCATTGCTTGTTGATTGAAAATTGACGAAATGAGCTCTGCTGGTAAAACTAAGGAATGCGTTCGGTAAGCAGGTATCTCATAAGTTGTCATCATTAAAAATAAAATGAAGTTGAAAACTAAGCCAACAATTGATTTGGACTTTATTGTCCCGCGGAACCCTTTTTCCCAACTCTCTCCAACTTTTTGCTCCCAAAATCGAACCATTTTTTGACGGTGTTTTCTATTTATATATTTCTATGAATCTAATAACAACGACGGTTAAAGTTTCCAAAAAAGATAAACATTTCATTATCGTAAAACCATTTCTTAACAATCTTTTCCAAGACTTGTGCAGACATTTTTGATCTATCAATTATTTCTAAAGAGCGATAGCTCTTAAGTTTAAGAGCCTCTTAACTCAAATTATCCTCCCGCATTAGCCCATGAGAGGAAAATTTGTATGACTTAATAAGGGAGGATTTTTTGAATTAAGAGGCTCTTAAAATTAAGAGCGCTCGAAGAATACCAGCCTTAAATTATTATAGGCTTTGATGATCTACATTCTACACCTAAGAAATCTATATGAACAAGGCCCAATTAAAAATTAAATCCACTTAGCTTAGCAGATAGGTAAATTGTATCAACAAAATTTACTATTTAACGCCGTCATAAGTTAGCATGTGACAATGTGATTTAATATCTTTTCAAGAGCTATATATAGATAAGATAGGTTCCTGTTTTTTTTATTTAAAAAATAAACAAAAAAACTATAATTACTTGTAGAATTTTTGTACTACCTATATATGAATTATTCCATTCTTCCGAACTAAAGTACCTATTACATTCTCATTCTCAATTTACAACCCCTACCTTACAGAAAAAAAGATTATCACTCAATTACAACCCCTATTCAAACGCTTTCGAGAGAGTATCCATTCACTCAGCTGTTTGATACCACACTCTCACCTTCTAATCTAAACAACTCAATTAAAAACAACCTGTTGAAGAACTTGATTTGATTATAAACAGTAGAAAAGAATATTAGAAAAATAAACTTTTTTTTTAAATGAAAGGATTGTTAAATTAGCAAAATGTATGAGGTATCTCTTTCTCTTTTCTCCAACTTCCCTCTCTCTATGACTGAGAGTGTTAATTGAATAAATTTTCGCTTAAAGCTTTTTTTTCTGATTTGCGATGAAGGCTTTCTGTCCAATTAAGACGCCGCGACAATTAATCATGTCTCCACCAGCGTAATATACACTCTGATGAATGCCAACCAGCAATAGAGCGTAGACCGAGAAAAGCCGTCAACTTAACATCAACTAAAGTTACGCGCCTTTAATTCGATTCCATTCGATTCGATTCTAGACGAACGCTAATAACGAACGCAAAAAAATAAAATAAAAAAAAATTGAAACACGAAATTACCGTGACAAATACATACACCCCAACTATACTATCGAAAAGCTTTTTTTCTGTTGACAGCGACAATAATACAAGTTGTTGCCATTCTGCCCCAACAATCGAGAATAAATTCAGTTTCGATCTTGTTCTCGGTTGCTTCAACTAACTAAGGAAGCAAAAACAAACAAAAAAAAAACAAACGAAAACAAAATTCGCAGTTCGCATTCGCACCCTGATCAAGTCGCTTTTGGACCAGATTTTCCGAAGACCTGTTTTAACTTTGCAATTTTTGTGTGTGTTTATTTTTTTGTTTCACTTTAAAGACAAAAAGCTCTCCGTTCGCACAATCTAGTGCACAATCTTGTTTTTGGAATTATTCTCTACCCCTGACATCGCATCGTGTCGTCGTCGTTGTCGTCGTCGCCGTCGTCGGCGCATCTTTATCGTTGGTTTATGACAGCTAAGTGATAAAACCACTTTAACCCTCAAACACCGTTACGGAAGAGATAAAGTGAATAATCGTCGAATGAGTATAATACTGCTATTTGCATCTTTTCCGCTGATATTCCTCTCAAAGCACGGTCGGCCGTGAAAATCTACCCGAAACGGTTGTGTGGAAAATTTCCTTGCTATCTCTTGTGCTGTCGTCGTCGTTTTTTTTGATAAGCGAATCTGCTATCGTGATCGGTCCAGTTTTGCTTATTATTGTGAATTTTATTGTTTATTTGTGCTAGAAGGAGCATCTTTCTGTATTTTGATACCGTTAAAGGAATGTCAACTACGGCTACTGTCATCTAATATTGTTATCAGTTGGCATGTGATACTATCGAAGTGTAAATAAAATAATTACAATCCACAATTGGATCGTAATTCGCAAAAAAAAAGAAATGATAACCTGAGTTTGAAAAAAAAAAGAATGAATTGGTGTATATGTGAAGCGGTGGTGATGTTAATCTGTTTAACAAAAAAAAGCTATAAAACGAGGACCAAGGATATTGTTTGTTTGCAAATATATAATTAAAATAAATTCTTTCGGAAATTTAATCTCCATAAGAAGTCAAGGGCTTGTAAATTGAAAGAGATTACCTTGTAACTTCAGATACATAATTTTTTGTTGTTGTATCTTTTCAGTTTTATTTATTTAAGAAAAATTATATATACATATAGGTACTTGGGTATATCCCAATAACCACAAGATTGGTGTGCTTATAAATTAATGTTCTTGATTCTTGATAGGATTGATCAGATCACAATAATGTTTACTGTTGTTATAGTTGTTATTAGCTTAAGTTATCTTAGACAGGTGTTTTTTTTTTGTTCATATTTATTTCCTTTTTGTATATATGTAGACAAATAAATGCCTAGACTTTTAAAGTGTGTGGAATATTTACAGCAAAATTTATTTTTATTTGCTATATACTTACATATGCAGGTGGATACATAAATTTGTGGCTTTTATACGAGTTTAACGATCGACAATGATTTTTGTTTTTAATTTTTCGTTGTATTATTATTTTTTTTTTGTTGTTTTGAAATTTTTACAACATGCTTTTAAATTGGGGGTTTGGTTTTATTATACCTGATAGCCGTTGTTAGCAGATATTATTGCAGTATTTTGGCGCGTGTGATATTTTTCTAAAGATTTTGGCATTTTTTTTATGATTCACAATATTTATATTTACACACTTTAGAAAGTTCAATACTTATCTATATTTTTTAAGGTGTTCCGGATTTGAATTTTATTCCCTAGAGTGCCTTTAAGCTATTATTTAAGAGATTTTTATATAAATAAATTGTAATTTAATTTGCATAAAATGTCCCAAAAGCGATAGGCTGAAAATAGGCTTTATTTAATAAAAAAAATATCGCATTATTCACCAATCAGACAATCTACTCTTGTGTCTAAGTTTGACAGCTATAAGACAACAATAGACCAAAATTTTGAAAATATTTATAAATATTTTTTAACTCAAATGTTTGCATATAAAAAATTATGTACATACATCAAATTATTTATTTTTTTAAATTTGAGTTTAAAATAAACTTTCTAAAAATATACGACTTGATTAAAATAATAAAAGTGTTGCCGTTGTTGTAAATAATTTCTTTTTGTTTTAAGTAGGTTAACCTATAATTTTTTTTACAAGAAAATTGCAGGTGGTTTATGGAGTTTTTGACCTTATACTTACAAATAATATTGTTAAAGGACAAATAGAGCTTTTTCAAATACCTCTTGGTCGTTGGTTTTGCAAAAATTCAAAATTTGGAATCAAAAATACTTCCGGTTTTTAAGTTTTTTTTTACATTCATCCATTTACCTACATATGGCAACTATTATTTTATATTTTTTGAATGTATTTTTAAATTTGCGTTCCATGGGATTTTATGATTTTAAAATTTATCACAGCAGCTTTGGGAAATTATTCAAACTTTAACAACTCTCTTTTGAAAAATCAGAGAATTAGTTCTTCTCTATTTTGAGCCCATTAAAAAAAAAACATTTATATATTGACCACCCTCATGTTAATATAGAAAACAAAAATTTATATAACTTTCCTTAAGCTTTTACGACAGATGATGTTTTAATTAATAACGTGTTATAGCTCGTAAAAATGATAACGTAGTTTGATCAAGATTCAAAAGGTAGAGCCCCATTAATATTGTATATTGTACCTTTATAGCAAATGGTTTACAACTTCCCATTTCTATAGAGCTCTGATGCTTGTTAACAGGGTGAAGTGATTTTATAGGTAATTGATCGATAACGTTTTATAGTCGCACAGATGGCTAAGGCCATTGATTGACTTTGACCAGATAATTATAATAGTGCCTATACTTAGTGATAAACCTGCAGAAGGCCAAGTATTTTTGAATTTGATTTTTATTTTACTTTTGTACGAAAATTTTACAAATAAAGGTGAAAAATGGTTAAATCTCGTATCATCACATTTTTGAAGGAAAAAAATTCCTTCACAGTTTTGGATATATTAACGTTTGGTTATAAGGTGATGGCAACGACCTAAAATTCGACAAAAATTCGAAAAAAAATGTTATAGGAAGGGTATCTATATCCCCCCGTTTAAAATATTCTAAAAACAACAATGGCAACATCATGAAGATCAAGCAGTGCTTTTTCTTAAACGCTACCATCCATATATTCTAATAAATAGTTTTTGATTAGATGCTAGGCCTATTTTTTTCAAAGATTTTCCTAAGTAATAACAATAAGCAACTAAAATATTTGAAATAACTTCTTCTTTTAATTATTGATGTATACATACCTATAGTTTAACTGATATTCTTCTTAAAATAATAAGAAAATCTTATAAGACTTGATTAAATTTTATTCTTGAAATCAATCTGATTTCTTTGTAGAAATAGGTATTTGGAATAATTCATTGGTTTTGTTGCTTTTAAAAAGATTTTTTCGTAAAGTAGTATGTTAATCTTATTTTGTTTTCTAAATTTTTTTTCTCTGTATATATCTATACATAATATTATGGGTGCCTGCTTGTGATATTTTCATTCAGATTTAAATGTTAAATCTTCACTATGCTACTCTATATATACTTTTTAATATTCACTAAAAAATATTTCATGCTTTAATGCAAAATTTGACACAAATTAGAATCTCAAAATAAAATACTGTGTATAATACTTAAACCACAAACAGAATTATATTTGCTGAACATCAAGTTTAAAGCTACATATTGAATGTTTTATTGACCCCAAATCATAATAAAGTAACTAATAGAAAATAATTAAATACCAAAATCATTGAGCAACGAGAAAAATATTTTATCAACCTACTACAATTTACCGCAACACTAACCGCAAATTAATAATTCATTCAATGTTTTATGTGACGAACAAAAAAATATTTATTTCATGTTGTTCTTTTATTTCCTTCTTAAATATTTATTTTAATTAATAAAATTTTTTATAAGAAAATATTTCTACATTTTGCTAGTATTCACAAAAAAAAATGGGGAAATTCCTTTTAAGCAATTAACTTTCTTTAAACAAGGTCAATTAAATAAAATACTTGAATTACTAGTTTTGTTTACATTTGCCTTAAAAGGTTTCCATACTAAACCAAAATCGAATTAATATTGCGATTCTATAAATTAATTATAATTTAATTAAAAGATTTACTTTGACTTTTAGTCTGAATCGATATAAAAAATATCTAATTTCCCTAATAACTTAGATAAGGGCACCGTGATGAAATCCATGAAGGAAAAAAAAAAACAAAAAAACAAAATAATTACAACCTCGATATGAATTAATTAAAATAATTTTCATCAATATCTGATGAATGATTGACTGGTTTCATTGTGATAATTTTTCATTTGTAAATCAATAGACTGTATCAATACACGTTGCTGATAGGAAAACAAAAATGTGGTAAACCCCAAACTTTTTTTTTTACTAGAAATTCTTTATATTTTCTTGTTGTTTAATTTTTAATCAGATCGAATTGATTTAATGTTTTTTTTTTACATTAACTATTATTAACAAATTTACTTCTTCTCTTAAAATTATCGATAAAACAATAGATAGGTGAATGCTTGTTTCTGTTATTTATGGGTTAAATGATTTATTTTGCTTTGAAAGATTGATGAAAGAAAGAACTTTTTTTTTTTATTTAATGTTTTTCTTTTCTTTTACTTTGTTTACATTGCGTTTATACCCACGCCATCACCTCGAACAAGATCAAGTTTAAAAATATAAAAATGTAAATTTAAAAATACCTAAGTAAATATTTGTTTATCTTAAAACACCGTTTATTTTTAATCAGAAACAAAAATTATTGACGTGAGTATTGTCCTCAAAGAATTTAAAAAATTAAATCATCTGTTTTTGTTGATGATGTCTTAAGCTTAAAAATTTTACTTATCTCTGGAATCAGCATGTATAAGATAAAAATGTGTTAATGGAATTCGGATTTTAAAATTTAGTTCTTTATAAAAATAACACTAAAATGAATAGGAATAGCTTAATGGATCGGTTTCAAAACTTTTTTTGAGTTATTTTAAAAAGCCAAAAGAAATATTTCATATAAAAGTATATTTATGTAAGTATGTATTGTTTGATAATATTTATTCAAAATTTCCCCAAAAAACATCTTCACAATGTTAGGACAAGCTAAGAGGGCCAAAGGGATTCTGGTTTACCTTCCAAAAATCTATTTTTCAATATTCCGCTTTGTAAAATTCTGGTTTACGATGTTCTGTAAATAACTCATAAAATGTTTCTAAATTTCATTATTTCTAGAATTTTGGAAAGAAGAATATTGTATTTAGCAGAATTTTGTTTTGATATAATTTTTATATTAACATTGATAAATTATTTGTTTAAGCATTAAATTTTGAGAAAATTGCGTAGTTTCTTTTATGGGAAAATTCAAAAATTTTGTAAGGAAGAAGAAAAAAAAGCTGAATTTAGAAAAGTTAAAATAATACAAGAAAATAATTTGAACCCAAAACTGAAAATGCCATTCAATTTATTCAAAAATACGATTTGTTGATTGAAAAAATACGTAGGAGCGTTTTTTTTCAAAAAAAATATCAAAAAATTTTGAATAAAATTATACAAGTTTTATTCGATAATACACAGTGGCCCCAATGCATAATCAGACAATGATTATTTCATTAATTTATAAAGTGCTGAACTTAGGAAAAATGTGCTAACTGTAAATTTTTTTCGCTTCTATTTGAAGTATTTCACTTAATTATCTTAGTAATATCAAAAATAACATAATTTTGTGATTAATGTGAATTTCAAGAGAAAAGCAAAATAAATCTAATTTCCCAATATCAACGTATAATCCGACAAGGCAAAAAGTTAATGAAAAATAAAACCAGAAGATTTTTGGAATAAGTTTATGTGATTACACTTCCTTAAAAAACATTATTTTCATTTGCAGTTTTCAATGCTTGTACACCAACAACAAACTTTTAAAAAAACCTGCCAGTTGAAAACTATCTTTTGTTTCAAACAATTTTTTTTTAAATTTTAATATTCAATTAAAGATAATTATTTAAATACTCTCTTCTTTAAAAATTTTTATTGCAATCCATCAAACCAAATGCAGTTCGTTAATTAATAATGATTTTTTGAAAAAAATTTTGACCAACAAATTTAAATTTCTTTTAAAACATCCAAAGAAAGACTATCATCATTATTTTTGGAGCTGTTTTCTAGATAAATAAGTTTTGCCTTAATACATCCACACAGGTACCGTAATTTTTGGAGTTCCTCAAAAAATTCAATTTCACCTCTGAGGTTCATCTATAAATCTTAAATTTAATGATTGAAGAATATTGCTTTGGATGTAAGTCGCATCTAAAGCGTGATAAATTAAATTTTTCCTTAAGGAAGATAAATTCGGCGTGTGATAGTTGAAAGAATTTACAAAAATAAGTAATTCCTAGAATACAAAATTATAATGGTGTAAGATCTAGTGACGATGGGTTTTCTTAATATTCTGATTGATAATTACTTTAACCTTTGAATCCAAAAGTATTTTTTTTTACTTTTTTTTAGGTTCTATTTAGTTTTGGAGAGAAAAAAAAATGAATCTCGAGATCAATAACAAATTAAAAAATTACAACTTATCAACAAAACAATTTTTTGTACCTCTTTATTTTACCTATTACTGGGAATTTCATTGTTTAAATAATTTATCATTATCAATAAAAATTATATCATTGTCAATTTTTAATGCATAGTTACTTTCTAACATTGTAGCAGAAAAGCAAGCCATAATTTGTGAAAAAATGTAATTTGTCTCACATTTCTTTTTAATTTATTTGAAAATTTATAAATATCCCTTATGCATAAAACAACAGGTTTTCGCTACAATTTAAATTATTGTTTACCAAGATAATTTGCTTTAAATAACTAAATATTCTCGGAGCAAGTTCGTGTGACCTGATAACTCATTGAATATTAAAAAAAAAAATATTTATTTTATCGTAATTCTTGATCACTGGAAATGCGGTCTTAGAACAATACCCATTGTAGATTATCATAATAAAAAGTAACAACGAGTATGTGATCTTTAAAAGATAAGCCAAATTCGCGGCTTTTAGACTTTGCTTCTACAGTACGACTTTGACACCTCTATTCTACGTAAAATTTTAAAGATTGTATTGAGATTAGTAACAAGAAATTCCTGTGCCAAATTTAAGTCCAAGAAAGCGAATCCCCTTATAACGTTTTATTTTTTGGCTCGTTCAACATTTGTTAAATAAATATTTTTCAGTGTTTTGAACGAAACAACAATAATTGGGTGGGCTACCACCAAGTTTTTTTGTTTTCAAAACTTAAACACTGTTGTTGCTTATATTTGTATCGACAGTTACATTTGTTTAAACATTGTTGGATAAACCATTGGAATGAATCTTATGCAGATGTATAGCTAAATTTACTATATAGCAGTTCACTTAAGTTGCTTTATTTTAAAAATGAATCAATAGCTTAACTTTTAAATACGTTCAAAATTGAATGTATAATTTAGCCAAAGACTATTATTTTTTGACCCAACTTTGTTTCTAAACGGAAAAGATTTTGATTAAAAAAAATCATATTTTACCTACTTATCATCTCAAAGCTTTCGAGTGTCTAAGGCAGATCTAAGGTATTGGTCATAAGCGAAATTGATAAGAAGCCAGGGGAAAAAAGTACATGCGATATTTTGATCTGATGCAATAGTATTTAAATTTTACTGGCAGAATTAACTTTAAAACAGCCAACAAATTCAAATGATACAATTATATTCTATTTATAACATGATTTAATTCCAAGGAACTTATAAACATAAATGTATTTTAATGCTTTAAAAAATCTTTGGGGGTAAATGTCGAAAATAAATTTTTTTAAAAATTTTAGGAAAACAAAAAACAAAATCTCTTAAAAAAAATTTTTCTCAAAATAAATTTTTTCGAAGCTAAAAAAGGCGAACAAATTAACAGGGAACAAGGAAGTTGATTTTTTGAACCGCGGAAAAAAAATTGTCAAACATTTCTGTGGTTGTTAGTTTGAAAAAAAAAATTGATTTTTCCTTGAGGACCTACATACATACGTTGTTTTTGAAAACAGAATGGTTCCTAAAAGATCTGTCGCTGCCCCAAATATATATATGTATATTCTTTATGAATTTTTCAAGCCAATACCAGCCAAGATGGTCTCCTTTTTGAAATAGCTTTCAGTGCTGCCAAGTTTCTGAAATATATTGGACATTTTTTCAAATTTTATTTTTAAAAAAAGGGTATTGGCTATAAGCTAACCATATTTTTCAGTGGTAAAGTATCCAATCTACCTCAAAAATGCATATATTAAGCTATTAAACACCAATTTTTCAAATGTAACAATAGTACAAAAATGGAAAATGGAAATTTTGTTATTTTAATTATTCATGAAGACGAAGAGTCTCCAATTGTTGTCAAAAATTTGTAGAACTGTTATATGTACATATATCCCTAGGCCTTTTTTTCAATTATGTGAATGGAACTTCCATTTTATTTGAATCCATATCAAAAATCAACGTTCTTGACGTGCTTGAACGTTATAAGACAAAACAAAAAATAAATAGCTCGGTAGTAATCAAAGTGTTTGATTTGGCCATTTACTCATTCGTCCTTGTCATTCAGTCTGATCAATCACACACATATCAAACTGTTTTGACTGAACCCTCTGTACGCTGTTAACAATCATTCTATAATCATGCTAAATATAAATTTTTTTTGTGTTTCTAACCTACGAGTGTATACAATTATTGCGAACTATTCCTGTGTCCGTCACATCACCGGCGCGCCGCTTCACCTATACTCTTTGTTCCTTCAATTAAATTGATTTTGTTGATAAGATAAATCACGAAAGCCGTAAAATCAGTTTTTTTTTTTTTGCTTGCAACACTATCTATAAATTGTCCTAGGGTTACCCACATTTTTATTAAAAGAAAAATATTTGCCTTTAGAATAAAATAATAATTATTTTTTTATCTTATCCACAATATCGTACAAACAGTTTTATAATGTGCCGTTATTTGTATTGAATGAATGAGCGAGTAGACAAAAAATTACCAACACAATAAATGATTGATAGATTGATTAAAAAATTACTTTCCCACCGGAATATGTCGTCACAGAGAGAGATAAACGCCACATGCAACATCAAACAACCAATTTGAAAGACATTTGATTAAAAAAAATATAATTTTCGGTTTGCAAAAAAGTACATCTATAAAAAATAAATTTCAAAAAAAATTCCCATAAACAAAATAATTGTTATAGTTGTGATTCAAATTTAATTTTTTTTTCAACAAAACTAAAAAAAATTAAATATCCACGATGAAATTGAAAACAGCTCTCGGAGTAGTTTTGGAGAAACTAATGATTGGAGATAATAATTTCAATAACTATACAGCAACGGCCACAAATAGTGATATTGTTCATATCAGAGGTAAGTTAAATTGAATTGCTATATTACAAATATTTGTGTGTATTAAAAAATATTCTGGATTTTATTTTAATAAATTTCTCATTACAACAAAAATTTAATAACACTTTATTTTGTACCCGGTCAACAAACTTCGTGTTTTTTTTCGGTATTTTCTTGTTTTTCAACAACAACAAAAAAAAAAGAAAGAAACATTTGAACCATCGTATTGTATAATTTTAAGATTTATATTGTTTTTATTTTATATTAGGTGTGTTGTTCGAACTATATTGATTGTCCACCAAACAGGTTTAAGGTGAGAGTAATTTGCCAATCATTTACCATTAATATGTCGTTTATATAAATTCTCTTGGAAATGGTTACCAGTTTTTCTGACCAACATCAATTAGTTACATTATAATTTATTTTTATTGTATTCTAATAACAAAACAAGTGCATAACATATTGATGGGGATGAGAATGTTAATATAAAGATAACAATTCATGAATTGAATTAATACAAATACAAGAATTGTTAAATAGATACTTTTTTTTATTTTTTAATAGTTAAACTAATTAGCTTAAGGTTATGAGAGAATCGTTAGCAAGTATAATTTATACTTTATGACGTAAACAATTTTTATAATAATTTTATTGTAAAGATATCTTTGATTTAAACAAAAATAAAAACTAACAAGGTTTACAGATTATTTTAATTTTTTTTTTTATTATTACCTAAATCCTATTATTTTAATGCTGAATAGTAGACAAAATATGAGTACTGCAATGATATCTTAAGTTGGAGGTAGTTTTGCTTGAACAACGTTGTGCGTGGATGCAAGTTTTGCTTGGAATGATGAATAATAATGGTTATAATTGCACTGCGACCTTAAGATATATTGTTCTATGATAAGTTCATTCTCCAGATTCGTTCCTTTCAGGAATTTAAGAATTTGTGGTATTTTTAGAGAATGTATTTTATCCTCTTCTATATGGTACTTGCCCAGATATTTTTGTCTTTGTCATCGCATCTTCCTATTATGTAGTCCAACGTCTCCTCATGAGCGTTGTAGAATCCGCAAGAAGCACTGCTTACCAGGCAAAGCATGCTGAGATGTGTTCTCAGTTTACAATAGCCGGTGAGAAGACACGTTACTCTCATGAGACTGTTCCAGCTTAGGCTGATGCGGGATAGGAAACGCTCTGGGTTATATTTCCCGAGTAAGAGTTTTGCCTGTCTCAGTTTGAGGAGTTCTTTCCAGATTTTTGATCTTTTTGCCTCCTCTTCTAATTTGATTTGGTTTTTAATTATATTCTCGCCTATACCACAATAATGCTCTAGTCCCGTTAGGAGTGCCATTGCTCCTATTTTTGCTAGGGCGTCAGCCTCTCCATTGCCCTGGACACCGACGTGACCTGGTACCTAATGTAGTGTGACTTTTTTTTCCTTTCCCAGTTCATTGAGCTTATTCACACATTTCCATACTGGTTTTGAAGTAATTGTGTATGAATCCAAAGCTTTTAGTACGGCTTGACTATCTGACATGATGACAATGTTTTGGTTTTTGTAATTTCTATCGATGTTACGTTCTGCGCATTTTCCGATGGCTCTTACTTCTGCCTGGTATACGCTGGTGGACTTCCCCATCGGTAGGGAGGTTTTAATTCTAGGCCCAAAAATGTCTGCCCCAGCCCCTTTTCGATCCATCAGTATACCACTTGATGGTGTTTGCTTTGAGACTATAGCTATCCGTTTTGCTTATCCAATTTCTTTTGCAGCTTAACTTCATTCGGAAATGCTTTTCGAAATTATATTTTCTGAGCATGCCATCCCAACATTTAGTTACGAATGGATTTACTACACTACTAGAAACAATTCGCTGGTGTATTTTAACCCCCAGCGGAATTTGGACCTACATATTATATTCACATGTTTTTCCGAGATTGTTTTTTTATACTTTTGGTGAATCCTCGATAAAACGCTTAATTATTTTAATTGAAGCAAGAAACGTGATTCTGTAACATTTTCAAAAATTCAAAATAGAATCTCAGTTGGGATTTTGTGGGTATATTGAATATTGAAAAGGAACGACTTACGTCAGTGCTTTCTTCTTAATTTTTGATTCAGCGCTTGATTTTCCGAAAATAAACATCAAAAGGCTTTCTTTTTTTTTGCTTTTAAAATAAAACGTAAGGAATGAAAAAAAATTCGAAAAACCTATTTCAAATTCTTGTAGCAAATACATTCAAAGTTCTCAAAACTTTGCTTTAAATTTTTGTGTGATCATAGGTTATAGCCGAGACACTAAAATTTCTAAACTAATGGGAAACCGGTGAGAAACTGTAGTGACAACGAAAAAACCATAATAACAATGTGTTGTTGTCAATCATAGCAATGTGTTGTTATTGTTGTTTCATTGTCGTATTCGAATGTTTCGCATTGGTGTGGGCAAGCTCTTACTTGAAAATATTTGAACCAAAAAAAAAAAAAAATTAAAATAAGATTCAAAAACTAGATAACTAGAGGTACAATTTCCTTGTTTTTAATTTCTTCAACTAACGTCCTGTTGAAAACCAGGTAAAATTTTGGAATTTTTGCTTGATGCTTTCATTCTGTCCACTTGTTAATAAATGAATGATAAGCCTCCCTCCCTTAGATTTTTTAGAGACAATCATTTAAAAGCCGGTTAAACCTCAGATAGTGATGGTTCTTCATAAAACGTAAATATTTGTTTTTGTTGCCATAAGTATAGTACTTATTCCTCTGCTAATTTAACAGATGATTGAAAAATCGACTTCTATTTTTTTTATTATATGAAAGTCACATCACGTCACGGGGGTTGTTATATATATTATATATACATACTGTACATTAATTTGAAAACATGTGTCGTATGTTAACGTAAGCTGTAGGTAAACTTTTCGGTTCAACAATCTTTCCCTGTTAAAAAAAAAACACCCTACCACGGGAATTTTTTTTAAATACAAATTTGTATCAAGGTTTTCACATGGTGGTACAATCTTCAGATCTTCAGTTTTCACTTTCACTACTTTTCGATATGATCGCTTAGAAGTTTTATGTCTAACGGTTGAAATAGTATTTCCTTATAGCAAAAACAATTGTCAGCAATTTATTAAAACTATCTTTCTATAAATTACATTGAATTTCTTTCCTAATTGTAATTATTTTTAAAACTATTGAAAAATATACTTGTCATCGTCATGATTCATACAATATTATGCAACCATATATTTTAAGGAAGGTTTAATTAAAATTTTTGTAATATTCTAATTTGGAATGAATCACAATTTTAATGAACATAAATTAAACCTAGATCCAGTCATCAAATAGACAAACACTCTTGCTCATTTTAAGTGATATTTGAACCCTGCACCAATGAAGTATTTTAGATATTTAAATCTATTATACTTCGTAGTTGTTTAATTAAAAAATAAAAACGCCTCAGCGCCTGTAATAGGTAACTTGAGTACATTCTTTAACTGAATAAGGAAATTGAAAAAAAAAAATATAATAAAAAATTGTGTAAAGAGAAAATAAAGCAATTATTTATTTGCATAAATTGTAACAAACTGAAATGACTGATTTATAGATGTTGCTATCAATTGGAAATGTACATCTGATGTAGCTCAACTAAGTTTTAAATTAAACGCTTACAAAACATTTAAGACTCATTAAACAGCTTTTGGGAAAGGTGCGCCAGAAAATGTATAAGAAAAAAAAAATAAACCAAAATGGTAACTTATTAATTGGGCAATTAATAATATTGTAATTTTCAAATTGCATCAAACTTTCCCTCAAGTTAAAATAATCACGACTGGGTAGCACGAACTTGCTCCTTTGTGCAATAAAATCGTTTTTAAGTCCAAGAGTAAAACAATAATTTGAAAAAAAATCTGAACCTTTGAGGCTTGAGGGAAAAACTCTTTCAGGCTAGGGTATTTTGTGGTATTTTGTGCAGAAATAAACTAATACACTCAAAAGATTAAGTTTTCAAGAAATTTGAATTTTTTGAAAACGGTTTATTAAAATTTGTATTAGAAGTACAGGTATTTATGAAAATAAAATTGGTCTTTGTTCAAAGTATTGACGATAGTACTTCAAAAAATGCATCAAACCGTTTTTGAAATATTTAATTTTAAAAAAAATCATTTTTTTTAATTTAATTTTTTTTTTAAACTTAATTTCATAAATTTTAGATACTTGCCTAAAAATTTTGACTGCAATCATATGTAGAAAATTAAAAAAAGTTAAAAAAAAAATATTCCATAGGAGCAATTTTTTTTAATATTAAAAGTCTATTTAAATTTTTTGATTTACTAACTTATAGATCATATCTTAAGATTCATTTTAAGAAGTGTTGGCAACCTTGTAGAAAAGGTGCGCAAGGAGACTACCACCGTATATTAGAATAGGGCGTTAATTGAAGTTTGCTTCCATTTCAACCTGACTAGTTAAGCTTGTGTTTGTAAATAGTGCATGTACTAAGGTAATTTTCAAGAAGTGTTGCCATGGAGGCAACTCTGTTTGTAAATAAAAATAAAACCAATCTCTCTCTCAAGATGGTGGCTCTTCACTAAAACTAGTTTTAACAATAAAAGGATCAACCCGAACCGATATAAAATTCAAAGCATTTTTTCTATCGAAAAAGTGCTATTTCATTTCCTTATTGTAATACAATAATTCAATTCATAAATTTTTGTTGAATTAGAACAAAAAAAAAATTAAAGATAAATACCAAATAAAGTAAAAATTTTGTTCACCTATTGTATTAAATCAACAATAGACTAATAAACTTTTATTGGTTATAAAAATAAATTTTGAACGATTAATCTTTTTCGGACATGAAAGTGGATGTCAAGCTAAAATTTATATTTAATAATGCTGTTTCACTCACAATCTATACACTCAGTCATGAAAGTAAGTATACACTAGATCTAATAGAAACTAAGCATATGGCAAGACCGGAGTTAGAAAAACGCTGTGTCTTCTCTCAAAAACATACATGGGAACCTAAAGGTATTTTTTTCACAAAAGAGACAACAATTCGGTCTTATCATAAACTAGTTTTCTATAAAGCCTAGTGTATACTTACTTTCGTGACTGAGTGTATACTTATTTTCAAATAAAATAACAAGAAAATATATAACATCTGGCAATTCTATTGACATTAGTTTGCTTTCTAAACGTCAACTACAATATGATATTATAATTATGTATATTTATTTTATTAAATTGTATTTTTGAAATATGATACCATTCCCATCATCCACACATAAATAAAAACAATAAATATTATTTAATCAGTATATAATTAACAAATCAAATTATAATCATCAATATTTCAATAAATTAATCTAGTTAGAAGTTGTGAAAAACATATTTAACTTCAACACGAGTGCGGCCTTTGAATTTATGAATGAGCATAAATTAAATAAAAAAAACATGAATAAATATGAGTTTCATTTGGCGTTGCCGTAATATCAGAAATCAATGCAATTGATTTGAAACAAAATTTGCATTTGCAATTGTGATACAACTGATAATAATTGAGTATATTAAAAATGTGCACAAAATAATCGATTTTTTTAATAAGAAAGTTAACACATTTTTGAACAAGACTAATTAAGACTAATTTTTAAAGTTTTTCTTTAGAGTTTCTTCTTATTAACTTCCCATAGGGAGTTATTGCAATCGGTCCGATTTGTCAAATTGAAATTTTTGACATTTCTCGACGTTTCAAGGTCCCTAGAGCCTATTTCAATCATTTTTAGAGAGATGTCTGTGTGTGCGTGTCGTCGATATCTCAACAACGAGTTGAGATATCGACTTGAAATAAATTTTGTTTTACAGATAATAACTTCGAAAGAAGCTGAAAGGGCGTTCATTAATATTCAATCAGTTGTTTTCTTACTATAGCAGTTTAAAAAAGAAGTGAAAATTTTGGTTGGGCTCAAATATCTCACGAACAAATAATGCTATTGACTTGAAATAAATTTTATTCGACACATTATGACGTCATACAAATTTGATATGAATTTGGAAAAAAATCAATATACCATTATTTTTTAAAATCAAAAAAAATAAAAAAAAAATTTATAACTTGAATATCCTTAGATGGAAAAACGATATTAACTTTAAAATAATTTTATTTCACGAAAAATGTTGTTTTTGACTACTGGTGAAAATTTCAAAAAAATTCAATGGACAGTTTTTTTACAAAAAATTAAAAACTACAAAATATTCTACCAAAAATTGGTATAAATTGCCTTTCGACTCAAATTTCTCAAAAACGGGTAACGATATTGACTTCTTGTTTGTTTTATTTTCTACATAACATAATTGTTAGCAACTGATAAAATTTTGACAAATATTGAATGGGCAGTTTTTTAACAAAAAATCAAAAACTGTTAAAAATTCTAAAGAAAAGTAGTTACAATATTGTATTTCAGCTCGAATATCCTGAGAACGAACAACAATTGTGCCTTCTAAAATATTGTATTTTATAAATAGTACATTTTTTTATGAAAGGTTAAATTTTGACGAATATCTAATTGACAGTTTTTGACAAAAAATAAACTAAAAAGTGGTAAAATTGGTTTTTCGACTCGAATATCTTGAGAACGAGCAATGATATTGACTTTGCCATTAGGTATTTAATTTTATACATAATAAAATTTTTTACAGCGGGTATGTATACTTAACTGACATTTTAAAAAAAATTTAAACAGAACTAAGAAAATTCCACTATTAACTGGAAAATATTGTTTTTCTAAGTTTAAAAACTACACCCAAACGAATACAGGCCTTATAAATAATAAATTAAAATTGTTTTAGGACGTGTTGTACATTATAAAAATGGAATGAAAATCTTTTTAAGAAAAAAAACAAACAGGCACAATATGATGATATCTAGTTTTAGAGCGGATATATCATTGAAATACCCTTGATTTAATAAATTTGGTTATTTGAAAAAAAACTAAATATAAAGTTTTCAAGATCACAAATGGGAAGTTATCAGTGTGGGTCGCACCCAGCCTCTTTTTTGTGTCATAAATCATAAATTTGAAAATTTTGATCTGGTTTTCTTTCTGCAATACTCTTTTCCATAATAAATTACACTTGGTAAGCAGAAAAATGACATTTAATTTTAAGTCGTGTTTTTTCTTATTGTTTCATGCAAACCTTAAACACTTTGGAATTTTTGTTCATTAAAAGTGAAAGATTTTTGGCTTAAGAAAATCAAGAAACTTGGCTAAAATACACTACACACCGCATGTTTCAAGAAAATCCAGCCACCCATTTAAGTTTGATCAAAATGACGAGTTCGAATTTTTCAAGAAAGTAAAAATAAGGTTAGGAAATAAAGGACAGCCATGCATACACATAAACAATAAACATTCAAATCAAATAAAAATTTGAAAAATCAGAACTTTCGGAAGTTCTTGGAATTGATCTGTGTGTGTAGAAGAGAGAAAAAAAATGCTCTTAAGAAAATTTTGGTTAGCGAGAAGATTGTCCATGAATCTTGAGTAGATTAAAAATGATCAGCTGTGAAAAAATTGACCCTAAATAAATAAATAATAAATTGTCTCTTGCTATGATATGAAAAAGATGATCCTTATTTTTTTTGTTCTGATTTTGTTCAGAAATTAATATCAAAATATTTAATTTTTGATAATGAGAATTTTATAAACATTACTTCCTTTAAAAAAGCACACAATTAAGTCGCGACAATAGGCAGATTTTACGTTTCTTCTAAATCTCCATTTTTTAATTCAAACTGAATTAATTGTTGAACAAGTGCATTAAACAATGGACATAAACATCGGTATATATTATTATTTATATTTAATTCAGAAAGTTGTGAACTTATTTAATTTATGCACCAAGCAGTTTCTATAAAAAGTATGGTCGATAATTTTTTTAAAAATCTAAATTTTCATCTTTCTTACAGCCGTTGGAGATGGGAGTGACGTAGACAATAATGACAACACCCAGGGAACAGTGAATGATACAGGTGAGTTTTGTCACAATTATTTTCTAAAACGCTTCTCTAATAATTTACAGTAGACATGACAAATATTCTTCTAAAATTTATTGTAAAATTTGATGTAAACTCAAAAATTACATAAATTATATTATTATACATATACATGTACATAGGTGGGCAAGGAAAAAACAAACAAAGTTTATTTAAATCATCAATAAATTATTTAAAAAAAAACTCACGTCAAATTTACGATGACAACTCGACATGCCCTTGTCATTTTCTACTACAAATTTACATTTATATTCTCGTGCAAACGCAATCATTTTACAAAACAAAATGGATGTAAAATTATTTTGTAGTAAATTTATATCTTCGGTGACGTTTTGTTATGTTTTCAGGAACTTAAAATAACTTCTGGTTAGACATTGTTATGTGAGAGCATCTTCGTTCAATTTAATTGCAAAAAACGCGTAGCAAAGATAAATATATCAAATTTAAATTTAATATCATTGCTGTACGAGTCGAGTATGTATGTATGAATTTTTATTTCAACCGCCTTAATTGAGATGGATTTAGATGATAGGACCGCGACAGCACCACTTAAGAGCGTGATCTTCCAACTTGTCTTCAATTCAATTAAGCTTTAACTGTACAGTGTTGCATTGCCTATATTATAGCATAGACACACAGTAGGTAAGTGTTTGAGTGAGGTAAGAGTGAGTTTGGCTTCAGATTGAATGAGTCAATTTACGGCCGGCTATAAGACAACGACTTGTCTCTATAGCTTCGATTGTAAAGCGAGTGGAATTCAAAGTCGGAGAGGAGAAGTTATTATTTTTATAAAGATCATAATAATTTTCAGTTTTATATCGATGAGGGGCGCAAGGGGTAGACGTAAATTTGCTGAAAGGAAAATTGTTTCTGATTAAAAATTGGGCAATTATTGGAGATTAAGAGAGATTTGCGAGAAAAAAGTTTATTTTCCCAGAATGTTATAATAGGCAGCTCTTAAGGAAAACGTGGAGGCTTAATGATAATGTCGTTTGTTACATTTTATGCTAAATACGGGTTGCGGGAATGTTAGATAATTACATATACAAATAATGTACCTGTATGTGTACTTAAACTAAAATTAATAAAATTTAAGCATTGTGTTTTTAGAATTTTAAGTTGGCAACACTTTTTTAACTTAAGACCATTTTAAAAGCTGTTAAGTGATTTGTGTTAAGTTTGATTTGACATTTTAACGTGAATATACTGACGCCATTTTAACGTACTTTTTTAAAAATGATGTGCAGGAGCTGTGATTTCAATAAGACAGCGCAACATGTCTCACAGCTCTTGCCACAACTGATTTACTGAAGGAAACCTTTGGTTTCACGTTTTGGACGCATGAATTGGCCTCCAAGATCGTGCGCTAAACTATTGTCTGTGGCCATTTGGAGGACAACATTCTCCATGTTATTGCCTATATACGGCCACAAATGTTACAAAAAATTTATTAAAAATTAAACCTCCAGATTAAATTACAACCGACCGAGCCGTGGCGGTCATATGCCAGAAATCATATATTTAAATTATAATTTCCAAAAGATTATCCTTCGAATAAAGTCAATTTCAAAAATTCATCTTTACTTTATTAAATTTCAAAGTTCTAAACCTCTAAAAAATCTCTCTTTAGTTATAAACTATTTGAAGTGAAGTTTTCTTTCTGATTTGAAATCAAATTTTCTATCTATTCAATTTTTTTCTTTCTTTAAGAATTTGATTAAATTTGGTAGAATGAACAACAACAAGATTTAATTTTTGCCAAAGGTGCTTGTCTTAAAAGTATAACTATTTATATTTTATCAATTTATCATCATTCTTATAGCACCTAAATAAGACACAAAAATTTAGAAGATAACTAAAAGATAAAGACATTTAAAATGATAAAACATTTGGTATAATGTGTATACTTAGGTTAGGTAGATAAATTATATGAATGATGAAATAGCTACTTGGGTTGAAAACAATAGATATAAATATAAGTAGGTACTTATTATCTTTGTTGGTACATTATGTAGGTACATATGTTTCACAATTAAATGAGTTTTTACAAATTTTAAATATTTCTCTAAATGGTATAAGTAGTCAAAGCGAGAGGATTGATTATTTTCATTTTGACAATTGCTGACAAAAAATACGGAGAGTAAGGGAGATAGGTGAGCCAGCTATTTTATTTTCAATTTTCAAATAATTTCGTACATACATATATCTGATTTAATTTTATGAGATTTGATGAGAGCAACCTTTGTATATGAAAACTATAGTACTATTATGGCGAGTTTTTTTAGGGTTGCGCGGACCCTTGTGGTGGCGCTGCAAAATTTGAGGTGTAAAATCCGATTTGGGGAGTCTTTAAGCGTCGAAAATTGGTGGTAAGAGCAAGAGGAGACTATTTTTTGGATTATTGCATCCAAAAAATATCAATAAATATCATTTAAAACCTCCATAAGCTCTCCGCAAAAAAAAAGAGTAAGGGTTGCAGGCATACATTAGATGTTGCCCCATTCGACTTCCACCATGAGAGTACTATAGTTTTCATATACAAAGGAGCAACGTTGTAAATTTTCATGTTTTATAGATAACTTTTTTTCTACCTATATGTTTTTTTTTTTTTTTTGAATAAAATACGGGTATTTTCATGATATCTTTTTTTTATTTCTTTGTTATGGGTACCTATGTATATGATAATATCCTTTTAATTTCTCAAATCTGAAGAGATGACCATTTGAAAAATAAAAAGATAACAAAATTGATGTAAGATCACTTAAAATAGTTTATGCAACAATTTTTATGTTTTTAATTCTACTGCTAAAATTTTCATCAGTAAAATATAAAAAAAAGGTTTTTTTAGAAAAAAAATATTTGCTTGATATAAAATTTCTTGAACAAAAAAAAAAAATAAATGTATTTTTATATTCATTTCATACTTCAGTAAATCTAAAATATCACGTCAATTTTTTAAAATTTTCAAGTAAATTTAAAATACCACGTACATTTTAGTAATTTAAGCAATTCGAAAATTCACCTGAATTTTTAAAAGTTATAAATAATTTTCACGTCAATTTTTGTATCTTAAATGAAGTTTTAAGTTTTACCTGAATTTTCACAGTTCATAATAAAATTTAAAATGTATATACAATGTGCAGGATTTGGGGAATCTTTCAATCACGGAAATTGGGAGTAGGAGCAAGAGGAAAATATTATTTCGATTGCCAAACCAAAAAATATCAAAAAATATCGATTGAAACCTCACATACAAAGAAAGCACATTTCACATTATTCTCCAAAATTCATTTGAAATAAATAAAAAGCTTTCTTAGTCAATCTTAGAACCTAATGGAATCTCTCCAACAACTTGTGGTGAAAATGAAATTGCTATTCAATACAACAACCGCTTTACGAAGAAAACAAGTACTAAAATTTTATGAATTCTAAAACTATGCTCTAAAAATTAGTTTCTTTTTCATCAACGTAAAAAGCTTATTGAGGTATATTTTAAGGAACGTTTCCAATTACATAGAAATTTCTTGAGGTGAATTAAATTTGAATAAATAAAAGTTCAAATTTTCGTTCAAAATAATTCACATACCTTTTTTTTTTTTTAATTTTTAAGCCGAAGTTTAGTTTTAGAATGTCCCGGAATGAGTATTTTCAATTTCTTTCTTGAAAAAAAAAATTATTTTCCAATGAAAAACCATTCATATAAAAAATTGGCTGTAAAAATGCATATTTTCCAAATTTACAGGTATTTTTTCTTAATCGAATATAAATATAATTTAAAAAAAAATGCTAAAGACTGCATACAAGATTTTTTTTGTTCGATAGCATAGAAAACTTGTTTTTATTAAAAGTTGCTGTGTAATTTAATTTTTCTTTAATTTTTAAATATTTGATTCGGACTTATACTTTTCTCAATTCTTCCAGATTCAGAATTCTCCTCACTTTCACATGTCGGTAAGTTAACTGGCATTTTTTCAAAATTATTTTGCGTGTACAATTGAAATTAATTCTTAATGAACATTCAAAATTAAAAGGTGACGGTTTTATTTATTAATATATTGCAAAATATCATAACAACTATACATACCTATATTAAATAAGGTTAAATAACATTAAAACATGTACTTACCTTCATTCCTAAAAAAAGCAGTGTGAAGCAAAAATTAATTCAATTTAAAATTCAAAATATGTATATACATTTGGTGGCTCGACAGATCTTGAAGAACCAGCTCCTTAAAGGAAAAAGATCAAGTTCTGTTAAAGATGATGTACCGACCAAAACTTGATTTTTATTTTAAATACGCACTTAAAGTTTTCTAGCTGCGCTACTGTTCTATACTTTCAAAATTCAGCTCGACATAAATAAAGTAGGGACAACAGTTTTCTTGCTTAAACGTTAATTAAATCAAATTAAATTAAAAATTTGAATAATGTGGATTGTGAAATGTAACGGAAATCTAAGCTTAATAAAAGCTTTTAATAATATAATACTTTGGGGTATACATTTGGGCGTTTTTTTAAATTTTGCATTGCAATAATGTTGCATACTTTTGGAAGAAAAATTGTTTTGATGTGACTTTTAGGAGTTCGAAAAGTATTTAAAAATTAAACTGAGCACTATACATATTTAAACTGGTCATTATTAGCAACTTCTTTTACATATTTTAAAAGAGTAAAGTATGCTTCTTTTTGATATGCCTCCTTTGAATTCTCAGTGCAACAGTTGTCCGTTGACATTTATTTCAAATTCTCTTCGAGTTTTTTTTTACTTTTTTACCTGCATCTCGGAGTAATAGGAAGATCCTAAAGCATCTTAATTTTATAAAGTCGGTGAACTAAATGAATATAAGTTAGGTTGCTTTTATTTAGATATTTTCAGATGTCCAATCCACCAATTATCTTTTTTACGTTTCTTATTGCTTCCATTATTTGCTTCAAAAGAATACTTCATTTGAGTTTAATAAATTCTACTTTTTTGCATAAAAAAATCATCATGATTTAAAATTTTTGTTGGTCAAATGCAACAAAAAAAAAATGCGATGGAAAGATTTAATAGGGCAAACGTGATTGTACTGGAAATTCTTTATAAACAAGTCAAAGAAAGTTCACACAAATATTTGTTTATTTTTTTTATTAAAATTGATAAAATATGGTAATACAAACAAAAACAAAAAATCATCTTCAATTTCATAGCTCTCCAGTCTCCACCTTCTCGTTGAAATGATCATCTTTTGATAACCTAGCCATTATAGCTCTATATGTACGTAATGAGATAGCAACTTTGTATAGAGATTCCCGCCGCGTCGTTCTTCGTCGTCAAGGCTAAATTTATTAGATTCAAATAAAAAATTCCATCTCTGCTTGCCAACAAAAGTTTTCTAAAAACATTCAACTCAATGATGATTAACTCATATAATACTCATAGATAATATTTGAATAATAAGATTGAATAAACACTTATTTACAATCACGGGATACCCTCATTTGGGCGATTCTGGAAAGTATTTTGAGAGTATACCTGATGGTTAAAGATGGTATCAAATTATGTAATTTCATAATACTTACATAAAACATCATGTTGTTATTTATATTTTAGAAAAAAAATATTTTTAGAACAATTAAAGACGAAAATAAAAAATAACAGACGATTTTGGGGAATTGGAAAATTAATTGGCTTTTTTTCTTATCATTTTTAAAATTCGGTGAATTACAATTGTTGATAAGATGTTAAATTATTGTTTTGCTTTTATTATTTTATTCAAACAAAAATGATGTACATTTACCTTCGTCCATTTTAAAAGAAAGGGGATTTTTTGAAATTCTTAATTTTGTTTCTAGATTTTGAATACTGTAATTAACATATTAATATAATATTTTTTTTAGTTGACTATAGGTACTAAATGTTACGTTTTGGATTCCTAAGAAATCGAACTTGAAATATTAATCAAACCTCTCATTACGATGATAAAGAACAGTTAGAACTGGATAGAGCGATTCTTCCGGTCATGATGTTGGTCATCCGGTACGATAAAATTTAATTATCTCGAAAACGGATCTAACTATTTTTAATAATTTTTTTTTCTGAGAGTTTTTGTTAGAAACTATAAAGTGTGATCAACATATATTTGAACATAAAAACGGTACTAGCGGTACACCTGTCGGAAAAACGACTTTTTTGGTTTTCGAGTTTTCATAAACGGCTCAATCGATTGCAATAAAAATATTTTAACAGAAGAGCAGTCAGCGGGCAGTCTTAAAAATATTTCAAATGATTTTTTTTTTAAACTCAAAGCGAATTAGCGGTAGAAAGCTATTTGGGGAGTGACACCTTCTTACTTAGACGCATTTATATCGGCCTAGGCCTTTACTACATAAAAAATCATTTCACATTTTTGTACATTAATATAAAATAATCAGATCCCTATGCAAATAAGATTCTGATGAAATTCTTCAAGTGGTAGTTGTTAGTATGATTATTTGTGGCATTAATTCAAAAGCAGTTACTGAACTGCTTATGCACATAGTATAGTTTGTCACGAACTTATTTATTTTGCCGTAGTTATTAGGAATGAAATGACCTCGACTAATAAGAAAAGAAATATTACCATCCTGTTGGATTTCTAACGAGAGTGGTGGACCTCCAATCGTAAGAAAAGGAAAACATTTTTACGAATAAGAAAGCCAGATGAACATGAAATAGCCGCAGGTTAGCATATATTTTCTATGGAACAACTCATTAAAATAAAATGATAATTGAAGTGTGATAAGCCACATTGTTTAAAAAACAGCCTAACATCTGTTCTCACAAGAACCATACAATTTCAAAATTTTTCAAATTATCTTAACACAAAAAATAAAAACACATGTTTTATTTAAAATTTTTTCATCCATTCTACATCAATAAAAATCAACAATGATGTGGGACATTCACCTATCCCAGATTAATGGATGCATGAAAAACATCAAGGCCATTACATTTTCCTTACCTTTATAAGAATATTTAAATAAAACATTTATAAAATCCACCATGCATCTAAAATTAATCAAATACATTATTTGAAAGTTCCTTGCACTTGTTTTCGCATTCATTTAACTTTATCCATTACGCGTCCGTATCGATCGTATGGATGTTTATTTAATAGGAAAAAAAAGACAGGATGTGGGTACCTCAATTCTAAATTTATTTTGGAGTGATCAAAATAAAATGAATCAGATTTAGTACAGTAAATAGAGATGTGTTTCCCTATAAAAAAATTTTGTATATATCGTCCGTGACGCGTGCAGTGTGTAACTCCAGATTTTTCGAAAATGAGATTTTGATGCCATCTATTAGATTTAAGCATATACTATAATCCCTTAAACTGGGAATCCCCATTTTGTTTATAATAACCGTTAGAATGGCAGTTTAGAAAAATGTGTAACTCAGCGACGTATCAATCTAGTGGAGAAAAAGAATAAGAAAACTATGTAAGTCCAGAGCGAGCGACACATTTTTCAAGGTAAAGTGTGTATGTCCAAAAAAAAAATAACAAAACTAACTTTGGGTTTTTTGCTCTCCTGTAAAATTTAGTACATACACAAAAACTTTATTATTTTGACACAGTTTTTTGTGAAAAATTTGACTTTTTGGAAAAAGTATTATATTTGGAATTTTTTATTCAACCAGTTTAAAAACGATGACCCAAAGAACTTTTGATTTCGCCGCAAAAGTACTTGTTATTAATCTTGTAAAAGATTCAATTAACTCGTGCATAGGCTACTGTAATATCCATTTCCCGAAATGAGGAAATTTTAGAATTTCTAGATTAGTATCAGCAAATGGCTCTAAAAGCCTTAATTATGTGATAGACTTATTCGGGTATCGGGTGGTAAAAGGTACATTTTTGTAAGTTATTCAATTTTTTGCAAGGTTGAATGTGAGGAATTTTGCTTAAAAATTCAAAGCTCTCCAGACAAGGAAGAGACAGAATTAAAAAAAAAATACATTTTTTGGGACACATCTATAACAACAAAAATTCAATTTGCGAACAAGAACCCTAGTTCCAAGTTCTACTCACTGGACTATATCACTTGCATTAGTTGTGATTTTTTGGAATTTTTCGTACCATGTTTTCTCTCTGTTTTTTTTTCCTGAGTTGATATAAAAAAAGAGAAAGTCCTTCTGAATAGGAATAAAAATGTTATAGGAATAAATGGTGATATAATTTTTCCCTTGGATATTTTCTGTAGCACATAGCACTTTTCTGTAAGCGCAACATCTACCAAATGACCGCCGCAAAATTGTTATTGCAGTAAATACTGATAAAATGTTTTCTATATATCTCAAAGCTCTTCAAATACAGAAATGAGATTTCTATATCCATGTCTTCAAAAACTGCTGCTGTACAGGACCATAGTCATGCCAGTAATCACGTATGGATCCAAGACTTGGTCTAATATTAAAGAAACTGGGAGTGTGCTTCAATAAGAAAATCATTGTTGTATGATATAAATCTTTCCTGATATATGTATGTAGGTATTTATTGGAGTATTTTCTCGAATTAAAAAAATAGGGAATAATACAGTAAAAAAGTTTTTGATGAAGTAAACACTGATTTAACGCTTACCTTAGATATTTAAGTTTGCAAAATGTATGTTCTTTACTATCTAATTTTCGAAATTCTTTCACAGTATGAATAAGAACATTTAGAACGAACGTTTTAGAATACAATTTTGAACATTGTTTATCTTGAAATGACAAATAATTATAAAATACTGCAACAAATGAAGTAAAACTTTTTCCAAAAAAAATTCTGTTTCCGTACGTATTCATATTTTCTTGTTTTTTGAGATATTTTCTCTTTAATAAATTACTTCTATTTATTGAGACTAACAGTATCTACCTTCTTATTATTGTGTACTCTTTCATCGGGTTCCGACAAAAGTTTATTTACCTGCTCTCGTAATTGCGTGTTACTAAATAATATATTATGGTGCAGTACAAGAATCCAAAAAAGAAGCAAACAAAATGCTGTTCAAAAGTCAAAAGTCCAAATAAATAAAAAAAAACCATAAATATCATACATTCGTTCAAATGTTGGTTTTTTTACAGCAATACGGTTATTTATTGTACCCTCTGCTAATTATATTATAACCCCCTAAGGAATTTGATAAAACAATTATGGGCTTATATTTACTAGCATTTAAATCGACTTTGACTTGCTATTACTAGAAAGTAAACAAATCTAAAATTCAAAGAAATAACTTTTATCAGGATTTTATTTCCATGAAGCGTTAAATATAAAACTGAATAATATTTACGAATACGTTCTATTTGCGGTCAACTAAAATATTAAAAATAAACGTATTTCTTTTAATAGTACTTTCAAGTAGAACAAGTACGCATACACATCACATACGCAAGCTATAGTTATTTAAAATGATAATTTTGTTCTAAAAACAGATTTTCAAAGATTATTTTTTTTTGATTGTTTTCTATTTTTCTACAAAACCACATAAAGCCAAAGAAAAATGCACTTATTTTTGATTGTTTTTAATTTCAAATATATTGAGATCAATAACTCAATTGACGTCAAATATAAGTATTGTATTGTTATTCATGAGGCGAGCCTCTTTTTTTTCTACTGCATTTAGTAAATATTGTTTTCTCTGAAAAAAATAATAATGACGAAAAATAAACAAATGTTGTCTATTGTTGGGAAAATATTGGAAGGTTCTTGGAACTCACACTGTAAAAATTTGGCGGAAGTTACTTTTATTAAAACATTTCCATTGCGCCATTAAAGTTATGAGATAAGACAAATTATGATGGCATTTGAATTGATAAGATTTTTATTTGTGGTGATGTGTTATGATTAATTGCGGTGTTTGTGCTTGGAGATTAAAAATGACGCTAGGGGATTCTAAAATAACATAATGCTGTGTTCGGAATTTTTGTTTTGAATAAATTTGTTTTTATTAATTTTACTATCACGCGATAACTGCAGAATTTAGGCCCGTCACACTTCTTGGATTTAGGCAACAAAACACCATAAATGTTGCAGATGCAGTGCTTCATGTATTTACCCACCATGCTTATCAGATTATTTTAGTTGCACCCTATACAGTGTACCTACAGTATGAATTTTTTTTGTTTTTGACGAGATCTAGAAAAAAAAAAATCTTACTCATTATTTGATTAAAATTATATCTATCTTGTTTTTATAAACAAAATCAATAAAACAAAAAAAAAACTGGAATTAACCAAAATGTTTTATCACTCTAGATTAAAAGCAAACAGACTTCAAACATTTAGAGTTCTAACAACTGGTAAACGAAATACACGTGTGGCAACTAATTAAACACATTATGAAGTGCTTATTTATCTTACATTATAAATTATATTCGTTTTAATTTTAAACGCTTGATGCTTTATGTCTAATTTATTGGAATTCATAAATTAAATAAAAAAAATCAATCATCACATAATTTAAGTTCCCATTATTTATTTTCACTTTAAATGAAATGTTTTTTTTTTTTAAATAATGTTGTTTATGAAAACAAAAAATAAGCATTTTTTATTATAAAAAAAATATTTGTTTATTGTTGTGTTTTGTTAGCTTCTTTAATTAAAACCGTATTGAGCAATTTTAGATATGTTGATGATTTTATTTCATCTAAAAAATCATATTTCAAAGTAAAAATATAGAGTACAGATTAAATTAATAGCTCTTGCTCCTCATTCTCCTTAACAAGCAATTTTTTTTTTGGGAAAGATTGGTAGGAGTTGCAAATTAAATTTAAATGTTAGCAAACAATATTCATTTATAGATACATAATTACTTGTTTCCCCTCCCTCTCAGAAAGTTCTCTTATTCAAGTATTTAGCAAAAAAAAACAAAATTATTTAAATCGAAGCAGCTCTTCAAAAAAATCAAAATAATACAAAAAAAAATGCGTATACGCCATAGTGAACATTTATTAGGAGATAGTTGCCTTTGTTAGTACCAAGGTAGTTAAAAATTCAGACAAAGATATAAAATCTTATAATTTACAGGCGTTATCTTTTTTAAATATAGAAACACAAAACTATTCATGCAAATAAAATAATTGATAGTGTGTGTAAGTTGCATCAAAACAGGATGAGAGAAAGTCATAATTTACCCTCTTTAAGGCAGGAGGGTGAATTTTCTTTTGTTTTGAGACCGACTGTGCTTTTAAAATAAACTTTTTTTAACGAAAAGTGTTAACAAAAAACCTTTTTTTTTAATCTTTAAAAAGAAGTAAAATTTTTGTAAGTACAGCAGAGTGACAGGGCATCCAGTGGCTACCGTTTGAAAAGCTTAGTCATTTAGAACACAAGCCGCTTCGCACATCAGCGTCTAATTCTACAACCAACGCCAGTTGAAGAGGTCGAACAATTCAATTACCTTGGAAGTGTCGTATCAGCAAATGGTGGTACGGATCTGGACGTTAAGAGTAGAATAAGTAATGCTCATGCTGCCTCTTCGGCAACCTATCCCAAATTTGGATCTCCAGTCAAATCTCCTTTCGTATTAAGTTGAGATTCTTCGACTCCAACGTTAAATCTGTGCTATTGTACGCTTGCGAAATTTGGAAAGAGATGGTAGCAGATCTCGAGAAAGTTACAGGCTTTTGTAAATCGCTGTCTACGCCACATTCTAAAGATTCGCTGGCCACAAACTATATTCAATCAGGGAATGCGGCGCAGGACAAATCAAGAGCTCCTGGACATCGACATTAAAAAGCGATGGATTGGTCACACACTGAGGAAACCAAATGAAGACATTGTGCAGCACGCCTTCGAATGGAGTCTCCAGGGTGTACGGCGAGTTGGAAGACCAAGAACAACGTGGAAACGGTTATAGTTGAAGCAGATACTTAGAGAAAGCCGTGGCCGCAGTTGAAATATCTTGCTGCAGATCGTGAAGAATAGAGAAGATTTATTGACGCCCTATGACCCGTCCAGGGTTCCAGGACCTGATGATGTGATAAATTTGTGCCAGTTTGTTATGTATTGCCGGCCGATCACTTGAAAGAGGTCAATCTTGTCATAATTTTTTTTACATGTTTGCTTTTTGGATACATTTTTTTGAAAAAATATTTTTAAATATTTTCCAAAAATAAGATCCATTGAAAATTTTTAAAACTCTCCAACATATTAAAAGTCA
Source organism: Syrphus vitripennis (assembly GCA_958431115.1). Classification (NCBI taxonomy): domain Eukaryota; kingdom Metazoa; phylum Arthropoda; class Insecta; order Diptera; family Syrphidae; genus Syrphus; species Syrphus vitripennis. The sequence goes on from OY288108.1 coordinate 22,326,015, forward strand.
TTTCATTTAGAATATAAGTTTCATCACTGTAGAAAATGACATGGTCCTTTTCACAAAATCTTAGTCTCTTAATAATAGACGAACAACTTAATTGCACTGGACTATTTCTTTGGTATGAAATATCTTATTCTTTTTTTTTTCTTTTTTAAGCATGCATAAGCATCAAATGCAAACAAAAACTAGAGCCTTAACGACGCCAAAACTACGACTATGACCAGTCGAATACCTCAACCTCAATTCAGTTAAACGTCTTACATCATCATCAGTTAACTATAACTTTAAAGAACGGCGATAGATACATTTTAGTTTTTTTTGTTTGTTTTTGTTGTTTTTTTCACCTTCTAATAAATCGCGAAAAAATAAATCAACACACCCACTAAACAAAAATCTTTATATGTAATAATATTTCCGCATTTGTTAACCGAAATATACGAATATTTCCCTTTCACTAAAAATAAAGTTGCAAAAAAGAAAAATTAAATGTTGTCTCTGTAAAATAAAATTAACCAATAATTTTTCAAAATCATGACAAGTTACAACTCAATCGTAAATATTTGTTTTCTTTTTTTACACATAACAGAATGTGTAACAATAAAATTAATCATAAATTTAATTCCCAACTAAGTTATACACAATACAAATATGTCATCCCACTCACAAAAGTCTCCTGCTGCCTGGATAATTCCCAGATGGCTGGAAAACGGTGCGTTTTTAGTATGAATTACCATGTTTTATATCCGAACAATTTGAATAGATGACTCCTTATGTATTGGTTTGCTATAATTTATTAAGAAAATATAGTCTGGATTTTGTATATTGCCTTGCGGAGATATGAAGATATTTTTATTTTCAAATCAACCTCGTTATAAATGGGATTATAAACAAAGTAATAGTCTGCGACGACGACGCGCGTTGTTGATGTGATAAAAACACTTTAAAGAAACTTCCAGCTTTTGAACTGGAACCAAAGCAAGGTGAAGTAACTATAACGTCCGGATTCAAAGAAGATGAAAAAGCAGTCGTGTGTTTAACTAATAAGAAATTAATTAATATATAAAATAAAATAATAATATGGAGAATGTTTGTTAAAATAATTTACCTGCATTGCAGGAATGAATATTTGTTTGAGATTCTGATTATTGTTTCAGTGCGCCTGAACATAAACCTAGGTCATGGTCTATTTATTTATTGTTTTCAAAAATATTAACAAAACAAAAAAAACAAAAAAAAAACAACCTCCTCGTATCTACGCACAAAATAGCCTTGTTTACGTGCCGGTTATACTTATTTAAATGGTCCATTTTCTTGGACTGATTTTCAATATAAGTTCCTCACATTTCATCTGATGCATCATCTTCTGACGGTTGCTTTTTCCCATTTCTGTTTTTTTTTTTTTTGTAATAATAAATTTCATATTTTTCTTTTTGAAGTTCATTGTTAATGGTCTTAACCTACTTTTTATTGTTATATTCAAATCATCAAAAAAAAAATTAAAGAAACATAATTAAATATTTTAAAATTAAAATACATGTATGTATATATCTATCCTATGAAATCAACACTTTTCTGAGACTTAAATTCGCCACGAGTGGAAAATTTTTAATTAATCATATTCTTTTTTTATTATAATTTATAGTTTTTTTTTTACAAATAATTTTTTTTTTAAATGATCTCTGCTTATTTAGGTTTGATGAAAGAAAACGTAGGTTTTGTGGTCATGTTTATAATTAAAATTTGAGTTGAATCATTTTCAGTTCAGAGATAAAGAAAAAACAGAAAAAAATCCTTTGCCGACGAAGTGTCTGGTTGAACAGAATAATTCTGTTGGTTGTTTTCACAGCGTTAAATGATTTTTTTTTTAATGAGAATACGACCTAGATATTTTTTTATAACTTATCCCAGTATGGGATTTTGAAAGATTATTTCAATAATGATAATATGATGTTGAAAATATTGAAAAACTTTTTAAACGTTAAAAATTTTCACCTGAGCACAAATCTTACAAAAATTAAAAAAAAAAAACAAAAATTGGAAATATCGCCTGACATTGAAGAACTTACGCCCAAATTTACTAAAAACAATTTAATTTGAAAATATTTGGGGGATATTTCTGTCTTATAATTTAGGGGAAAATTGTTAACTTAGGAGAAATTTCCAAATATTTTCAGGTTTTCGGCTATGAAAAAAAAAAATAGATTTGGGAGTTTTTAGTCTCACATTTAAGAATAAATTAATTTCTGGAAATATTTTTTTTAGGGGAATAAAATATTGTATTTTTAAAAATTAAAAATTTGCAATATTTTATTTCACCGGATTCGATTTAAACGGGTCACTCAAAATGGAAGGTAATATGTTAAAAGATATATTTTATACACAGGGTGATTCATAAAAGATGTGCCAAAATGCTAGGGCGTGTAGGTTGGGTTGACACAAGAAAAAAGTCGTATGGGGCTTCGCCCACAATCATGTGGGGTACCTTTTTGAAAAAAAAAATTCGAACTAATTTTTTTTCAAAATTTTACATGTTAAGTGCTAATTTAAATTTCAAAATTCAATGCTTTTATTATCTTTAAGTCAAATCGGAAAACCGGAAGCAAAAATAGTATGTCGTATTCAAGGAATTAAAAATAAACCGAAACCACCTTTTTCTAAAAAAAAACCTTTCTTTTTATTTTGACGAGGCTGGACTTTTAAGTTAACTAATTTGTGAAGCATTAAACTTGGTTTTATTACTTTTTTTTTGAATTGGAGTTTTATGAGAACGAAATAAAATGAAAACTGACCTGTCAATATTTTTGCAATGGCCCGCCCGCAAGCGATGGAAAGACAAAAAATAAGAAAAAAATTCTAAAGCTGATTAGGAAAAATAAATTATCGTTAAACCTTTAAAAACAAGAAAATGATGATTAACTTTAATTTAAATCATTTGTCTCAACCCAACCTACACGCCCTAGCATTTTGGCTTACCGCTCATGAATCACCCTGTATAGACGTAAAAAAATATATCGTGTTTCTTTCCCGTTGACAATATTTCTTGCTTGTTATTAATACATTTTTTAGACTTTTTTTTCCAAAGACTTTGGCAGCAGTGAGTTTTTTCTTTATAATATTTTTGAAAAAATATATATTTTACTTCCCACAAGCATGAAGAAGGTACAATTCAAACAAATCTTCAATGAATCTTATGAATAGTAACAGTTTAACTCTTGTGCATATATATATGTACGTACTAAGTAATAAAAACAAATTCTTATAAAATGAATAGCGAATTCCGAAATGCAAAAATGTGTGCAGTTCATAATTTTTATTGCATAATAATAATAATTACAACAATCTCATGTTAACAAAGTGCCATTTATTTTATTTGCATTTGGATAACCCCTTGAATGCACTCTTGTCTAGGTGATAAGTTGTTTGCTGCCATATTTGTGGCGCAATGGCAGTGATGAGATGAATGAAAAAAAAATCATCTCATGGAAAATTCTATGCAAACTAAAATAAAAAAATTATCATTTCAGCCAAACTCTTTTGCATTTTGTATTTGATATTATGATATATTTTTGAAAATGGTGAAATGACCATGAGCTTGTGCACTTTTGAGAAAGAAAAAAAAAATTGTTGGCAATGAAAACTTTTATGTAACATGGCATTTGATGAATTTGTGCGGTGATGATGATGATGATGTTTATGATAATTATTTTCTTTTTGATTAATTTGGGACAGAAACGTAGTTTTTAATTTTGGCTATAACCCTCTGCAGACGAATTTGTAAATCTTGTCATGTTAACATGCGGCAAGCACATGTTCTTCAAAGATAATTTTTATTATTATGTATAATTGTATATTCAGAAAGAGTATACATTATGGTGGTGGTTTTGCTTGTAATAAAGTTTTATACTTTTTTTTATAAAATTATTTTTGTTTCATCGAGTGTTTGATGTTAAAAATCTTGTGTCTCTGTTGCAGAATTATATAAGGCAATATTAAAACCAAATATATTTTCATGAAAACTTACTTAGACCTCTTCAAAAGATGCAGGAATGTTTTTTTTTTTTAATTTTATTCAAATCTTAAATTATTTTTGAAATATCTAACTATAAAACTGAGGACCCAAGTCTCAGATCTTGTTTCTGGAAAATGACATAAATTTTGCAACACAGTAAAACACACAATGTTGTGTAAGCATGTGGACATGTAGATAAAAATTAATTGTTAAGCATTAAGGTACATCTTATTATTGACTTAAGAACGAATCTGCAAAAGATAAAAAAAAAACATTAAATTTTTTGCCTAGCAACACCCTATCAGTGAGTAACCGAGTCTAGTAGTTAATCGTGGGGTTTTTGGTTTTTGGAAACCGAGTGTTTTTTTTTTGATTAAAAACTTTTTGTGAATAATTGTAAATTATATGTTTTAGGTCAAAGACATAGTTTTTTATATTGTTCAATTCGGTTTAAGAGATTCGAATTTTCATTCATTTACTATACATAGATTTAAAATAGGTATTGTCATTCTTAAACAGTGAATCAATTAACTTTTTACATTTTATACAAGATTAACTATAATAAAGTTTTTGTGTTTTTTTCAGAGAAAAATTTACTTATTAAAAAAAATCAAATAACTTTAAACTATAAACAAATATTACAATAAAGGCATAATTCTTAGATTCACTGTTTAACAATTACAGAAGCCTATTTTGTTTTGCTAAAAATTGAATCGAATAAATTAATCGTTTATTTTCAAAACATGAAAAATCCGTTGTTTTTGAAGATTCGACTTAGAGTGAGTTGGCTTTATTTTAGGCAGTACCTAAACAATAATAATTTTATATAATTTGAATAATTTGGGATTGCGAATCCCAAACAGTTTTAAAAGTATAAAAACAAACAATTCTATAATAGTTTCCGTTTATTGTAATAATGTTGAATGAAGTTTAATGACCAACAGTCTATATACATTTCATTCTTCTACACACTGTATATCCCTTATTAAAAGAAAAATTCAAGAATGTTTTATTTCAAAAAGTTCTAAATGTAATGTAGTTTAAATTTTGTAAAAAAACAAGAGATTAAATAAAAGATTTAGCTAAGTGAATAAATCTTTATTTCTACATTTTGCAAACTTCGAATAAAATAAGGTATACAAAAAAGGTGTCACAGCGCCTGAAATAACAACTAAAATTGACCTACATGCGTAACTCACGAGAGGTTTGAAAAATAGAGAAATAATTTAAATGGGTGAATATTTCAAAACATTACTTTTATATTACACATTACAAAAATAAAAATAATCACAGAAGAGAATAATTAAACAAATGTTTTTAATTAAAAAAGATTTGAACATTTTGAATGAAAGTTGTTGTTCATTCAAAACGTTCAACAACTCACCAGTGAAATGGGCCTTCATACAAAAACCCTCCGAAAATATTTATTTTAAAAACTTTAAGAAAACTTTCAGTTCCTCAAAAATCCGCAGCATAATTAACGAAATTAGGCCATAAAACTTTTTTTTAAAAATGTTAAAAAAACAATACTGCAACCTCACGTATGTATGTTTGCAATGTAATTCGGTATTTAGAAATGTAGTGATGAAGAAAAAATTGTGTAGAACCATAAAATGAAGCAGCATGCAGATGAGAGTATAACGCCCATTTCATGGTATGAATTTCGTTGGAAAGTTCTTATTAAAACGGAACTGCAAAACTGCTGCAACGCTCCCCGAATTCAAATTAGCCTTTTATTATTTGCATACAATACATACTCACCAGATAATCATAATAGATGAATACATATTTATATGTATATAATTTATATGCATATGTTCCTAAAAGTGAATCGTGCCACTGTTCACAAATCACATCACATCACAACGGCAAAACCTCTTATATTCCAAACTTAGGTTTGCAATGATAAATATAAAAAAAACCCATACAAACCTAACTACATTTATATTTTTTGCTCTGCCATACTAATTAGTGGGACCGGGCGGTGCAGTGTGGGGCCACATAAATTTTCCATGGAAACGATGCCGAAAGTTTCCACAACACTGAACAAAACCTCCAACTTTGTTTTTTTTTTATTTCGTCTGACTCATTTCGCATAAAAGTTATTGAAATGGTCTCCGAAACAAAATCCGTTGGGGGAAAAATAATAAAAAAAAACATTATCTGTATTAGGTTTTGATGGTATACAATTATGAAGGTGTAATCATTAACAAAAAAAACGGAACCTCCAAAAAAGTGTGTCGTAAGTTGAGAGAAATTATTGTGACACAATGATTAAAATGAACAAAAATGGGGCCACAGTCAAAGCTTTAAACAAATTATATAACAGTCGTACAGTCGCACAGTGTACATATGAAACCTACAAATGTATAGCTTCTCATAAATTTAAATATTTTATTTACTTCCTTACTTCAATTTAGGTTAAAAAATTAACTGGGTGTTAAAATGCACTTCAATATCTACATATTATTTTTGCACTTGTGTTTTCTGTTTTGCCCACCCGATTCGCTGGACGCCCTCGCAACCTACTTGTCCTTTAAAAAAGTATCCTATTGTTAATAATTCAATTCCTCATTTTCTTGACGCCCGCCCTGCGGATTCCTTGAATTTAATTAACATGAACTTGTGTATAGGTGTTTACACGAACGTGTTTGAATAAAATTATTTACATAATACTGTATGTAAATTTCAAGTCCTTCAAGTCATTTGAGCTTGTTTAAAGGACAAACACGCTAACTTATTTGTGCTTGTACAATGTTCATATTTTCACTTTTAAAATATTTGGTTGAGGAAGTAAAGTTCAGTAGTATAAGAAAATCGGAAGAAAATTTAACAGAGGACTCGAAAAATGTCAGTCTCTACCTCGGTTCAGGCCTGGACTTAGAGAAACAGGGCCCTAAGGCACTTTAGATCATGCCCCCTCCATCTGATTCTATGTACAGTACAGATAATTACAACGACCATTTTGTTCAACAGTTTGATGCTGTTGAACTCAGAAGCATTTTGAGGGTGATTCCTACGTTTCAATAAATATCCAAAAATCTTGACAGATGATCGATGGTGCAGGCACTCGTTTTGCAAAGTTCCATCCGAATTTCCTGGATAAAAAGCTATTCAGTTTCTTGCCACTAATGTGTTTTGATTCCAAGCGATTTAGTATCGTAAGAAAGTTAAACCTCGTATCTACAGTTCCAAAATCAGTCTAGCAACAATGACTTTATAATTGATACCTCTATGTCTGTCCTTAACAGGCCTGCGTCAAAAAAAAAAGAATTCTATTTAATTATGCCAAAGAGTTTTGAACAGGTTTTTGGAAGTTCCCGCCATCGTGACTGAGCCCGTAGGCTAACTGGGCCAGTTGGCCTGGGCCTTGTGGAGATCCGGCCCTGCCTCAATTCAGACCTGAGTAGTTTTTTCCAAACTTAAAATTTAGGTAATTCCGAAGGAAAATTGATTGTTGTTTGATAAATTTGATAAACAAAATTGTGAAACCACCCGAAAGATTTTCTACAAACTTTGCTTTCAAGTGCGTAAATTATATAAAATAAAAACAAACAGTACCTAAATTATGCTATATACAAGATCAGATTTGATAGAAATTTTTTATAAGGAACATTCAAGGTTTTTTTTTAAATTTTATTTTCAAAATATTATTATTAAATTAAAATAGCTAGGTACTGTAAAATGTAGAATTGCGTTTTTGATTTTCGTTTTTTTTCATCAACTTTTTTCCTTGAACGTCATACCCAGGTAAACATTTTTGATGGATTTATTAAATGAAAAATTTGTTTATTTTTAATATTTATAAAATTTGGTTTTGTTTTTAGCTTTTAATGAAGCTAATTTAAAGGTTTCTCAACCAATCACTAAGCAACCAAAACTGTAAGAAATTACGAAAAAAAATCTTTTTGTTTTTAAATTTTATTATTTTTTTAAACTAAAAAAAAATTACAAAAAAAAGTAATAATAAAGAAAAAACAGATTTTTTTAAAATTAATTTTTTCCAAAATTTTAAACAAAAACTAAAACTATATACCTCGAACCAACCAACCCTTAAAAGGATAAAAATTAACTATTGTATAAATAATACCTTAAGAAAATAGGGCGCATTGATTGATTGGAAAAATAAAAAACATCAATCAATTTACAAAATATTTGAATCAAATTTTATTTGAATACAAGCAATCAAATTCAAATAAATTTACCTACTTTGAGGAGTGTCTAGTTTTTTTTTTTATTATTATGAAAGCTGAAGAAATCGATAACCCATTCGATACGATTAAAATCATAAGACTTTTATTCTGATGGATTATGTTATCGTGTCATATAAAAAATTTGACTTAATTTTACTTATTAGTTTTATAAAGAATAAATTTGAGGCTCTTTCAAGTTGTTAATTCTTAAGACATATTTTAAAATCAAATGTACTCCTTATTTTTCTAGATTTATCAAAATTAAACAATGAACTTTATAAGGACTTCCTTTAAATAGAATTAACATTCATCACTTTTCAACGAACTTAGATAAACAAAAAATACTTAAAAGTCAAGTTGTGAAACGATGAATTTTTTTCTGATTTTTTCCAGTTATGCGTATTGTCCATGTCTATAGATTATTAGGTACGTCTGTTTGTCTACTGCGTCTCATTAGATTTTTATAACAAATTATTGTTCGATCAAAGTTCAAAATTCAAGCAAATTTCCCACTGGTCTCATTTTTGTATATAGACTTTTATTATAAAAGATAACAAAATACACTCCCTCTATACACATTGTTATCTTACTAGGCTATTTTCAAGGTTTCGAAAGCAAAACGCTCTGCACTGCTTGCTGCATAGCGATTCATTATGCATACAAAATGATTATAAAATCAAATGCAGAATTTTCCAGCTATGGCATGATCGGTATACCTACCTAATCATTAAAATGGAATAACTTTCGATCTTTTGTTTGATAGTCTAAAATTATAAATAATTTCGTTGTTATTGTCAGTTAAGAGAAAGTATATTTAATTTGAAAGTATCAATTCAAAAAAAAAAAAAAAAAATACTCAACAGATCTATAGACGATCAATAAAATTCATTCAGTGCAACTTGAGAAATTGGGTACTTAACATCAAGAGGAGGTTACTTCAAGTCACATTATAATATTTTTTTTTTTGCTTTTTGTTCATAAGCTAAAGTATATAGCCATTTTGCACTTTTACTATGGCGCATTGCCATGATGTGACGAATTCATAGTCTATACATCCAATGTCAAGATCAAAATCGTTTTTATATAAATTATTTCAATGTCAGTACGAGTTGTTGTATGGTCGTTGGAATGAACTCTTGATTTCTATTTTTTTTTGTTTTACAAACAATAATAAATAATAATAATCGGTCATTGACTGAACGCAACTTAACATTTGTTGTCGGCGGAGATGTATTTTAAAAAAAAAATAAAATTGGTAGAAAAAAATTGTAATAAAAGGAAGTTTTTATTTATTTTTTTTAAAATTATTTATTTAAATTTATTGTTTCTGTATTTCTACTATTTATTATTTATTTTATTTTGTAGTTAGAAACACATTTTTTGTGAAGAATTTGCATTGTTCTTAAAATGTTAATTATTTTTGAATTGCACATTGGGTTGACAGTTTGATTATTTTTAATAATAATTTTTTTATCAGAAAACAAATCCAAAATGTCACAACAATGTTTTATTATATTGACTCATTTCAACTAAAGGTATGTCAAATAATAAGGAAGAGATTAATATTTTTTTTTTGTTATAATTGCGGCAATTTAAAGATAAATTAAACTCAAACATAAACATAATTGAAAAAAAACAGTTTTATTTTTAAAAAAGAGAACTTACCGCCGCAATAATAAATTCTATAATTAAAATGAAAATTCACAAGAATTGTTTTCGCACCTATAAAATTTTTATTGTTTTACATTTTTGTTTTTATTATTTGAAATTGATTATGTGCGATTTTCTCCGCCTTGAATATTAGTTTGAAGTTGATCATTTTTAAAATTAGAACTGTATTTTGGGTGGGATCCAGGCGATTTGTTTAAATTTTTTTTTTTTTTTTGATAATAAATTAAAACTTAAATATCTTATTCTTGTTTGCTGTGATTTATGTATTGTTGTTATTTTTTTTATGGAAAAATCTGTCAATGAAATACGAAAATATTATGGATTCGAAAAAAAACATTATGTCAAACTGAGTTTGACAAAAACTGCGTATGAAATAAATCAGCCAATTAGAAAACTTTGCATTGTTTGATTGGACTTATTGAATTATATTGACTCAAAATAGCTTTTGGTCCACATAAATTGGCGTTTCATGGCAGAAACCTCACGTGGACTCTTTAGTCTTAACAGTTCAATAGTGCAGTGCTAAGTCTTCTACTTTGCTGATCGTTTTATAAAAACTCTTCGTATATTCTATTCTATTCTTTTCAAATTGAATTTAAAAAAATACGGTTTTCGAGAAATTTAGAATTTTTTGCTTTAATTTTTTTTTCAAATATCATAAATTTGGTAGTTTTCAAAATGATGTTGGATAGTCAATTTTTTAATACCATGAAATAGTTTAAAAAACTGTTCAGTTAGAAGATTAACAAAGTAGTATTTCAAAATATTTCCCATATCATAAATTATAATACATGCACTGGTGACTAAGATTAGGTATGGCACAGATTTTGAAAATTAAAATTTCAACAGTTGATATGAAAAATTTGGTTTCTGGAAAAAAAATTGAACCATGAAACTGTAGTATTTGTCGTTCCACAAACCTTTAAAAATAAAATTGTCGTTTTGAAAGTTCAATGTTCCTAAAAATGTTTGACAGTTTCTTTTTTTTTTAATTTAAATTTAAGTTTTAGAGTGCAGGCTTGCAAACTATTTTTTTCTTAAATTTTGTAACTTACTTAATTTTAGATTTTTTTTTTATAAATTAAAATTTTTATATTATTCAGATGATGTTTTATTTTTATTTTGTTGAAGCTTCTTTCTCTTTGGTTTTACTACCAGTATTTTTTTTATAAAATGTTTGTTTTTAATTTAGTTTTGGTATTTTCAGTTTTTAACATAAAAAATAAAAGGATTTATTTTTAAATCTGTGGTAAGTTTTTAGAAATGTTTGTATTCATTTTATGGTAGTCAAAAATATTAAGGAAATTTTTTTTTCTATTTTCTTTAAATGTATTTGTTGAAAAGCTGTATCTTTGTGAAAAAGTAGTCGTAGTGAGATCAAACAAAATTTCTAAGATTCATATTTCTGGTTTTTAATTGAAGACAATTCAAGGATTGAATTAGTTACATAATCATAAGAATTGATATGAAAATAAAGAATGAATTTTCAAAAAAAAGTAATTTATTTTTCAAAAAAACATAGTTTTGAAAATCTTTGAAAAAGTTGACAAAATTGTCATTTTCTTTTGATCACGAAAACAAAATGCTAAAAATGAATAAAATTTGTTCTTTATCTTTTTCAAAAATAAAGGCAAATGGTAAACAAATTAATTTCAATTAAACTTTTAAAGTTTGTTATAGAAATTTTACTCGGCTTTTTTAAAACTGATCCAATTTTTTTTGTGCCAACAATATTTTCTGAGATCATTAAAGATAAAACAGTGTTTTGTTATTCAAATTCAAAATATCTCTCGGAAAAATTTGTGGAACAGTCAAAATTTGTCAAATTTAAGCTGAACAAGAACTTCATCTAACTAATATACATACATTTGATTAAATCAAACAAAAAAAAGCAACTACTCAATTTGTATTAATTCTTTTTAAAGAGCTATTTTACCTTATATATTGATATTGTCTATTAAGAATCTAATGCACAAATTTGCTAGAATCGATGTTTAAAACAAATGTTTGCTGAAGCAATAATGTTTTTTTTTTTTAATTAGAGATGTTATGTATAATAATTTAACGTTTGGCTTCAACATTTTTTTTAACATATTAAGTAAATTTATTAATTTTGACATATTAAAAATTCACTTTTATTTATAGTCATATACATATGTAGCTAAAGAAGACAAAAATTGTTTATTTTTCAAAATACGAGTATTATGTGTTGTTTCTTGTGTGAAGATTCGACAGTGCATTAAATTTATTTTGAGTTTGAAGATGGTTTAAGTGAAATGCTTGCCAACAGCCAATTTAATTGGTCTGGCATGTGGCATCATAAAAGTGTTTCGCTGTCAAATTCGAATTAGAATCATTAATATCTACCAGAATTAAAAAAAAAAAAAAACACAACACTAAAAACGAATTGAAAAACAAACAAATTATATCTTCTTCAAATACTACCGCCTAACGAATTTGTTTCTCTATCATTTTCAAACGAAAAAAAATATTTTTTGATCTTTTTTCCAAAGCCGCCAGTTTTTTTTTTTTTGTTGTTTGTTTTTGGAAATGGTCCAGACTGTTCGGCGACCAGTCTTATGATTATCTTTCTGCTAAATTTTTTGATCAATCATATTTTCGTAGTTTTTTTTTTTTGATGACGATGAGTTCCATCTTTCATTTAATTTACACAAAATGAGTTTGTAAAAAACAAAAGATTAGAGCAAGTACAACTTACACAAAAAAAAAAACAACTGATGCCTACTAAAAACTTATTTACGTCCAATTTTTCAAACTTTCTGAAGGCGTTTTGTTGTCTAAATTTATCCCAAAAGGTCTTTTGTAAGTTTATTTAAGAAAAATCATTGTTTTTCGGCCTAAGCTAGTGCGTCAGACGTGTTCCCAATTTAAATTTAGTATTTTCTTATGATTACAAACATTATACCTACCTATTTGTGTTTATTTCGAAATAAACGCTTCTGCACGCATTCGAAAAATAATATATACGTAAAAAAGAGTGCTGCACCAGCTTAATGTGCTTATGCCGCACGACGCCACGCCGTTGCGTATAAAAATCTATTTTCGATTCTGTTAGAGTTAGAAACGCTGTGTTTTACGCTGTGATGTGAAGTTTTATAGTTTTTATTGGAAAAAAAAGATTCATTTTTATTTAAAATGTCGAATGACGTCAAAGCTGACCGAGTAGCAATTTATACTTTATTTTCCTTTATTTAAGTTTATTTTCAGTATACATACTTCAATACGAAGACAGAGGGACAGTTTGACGGAGCGGCGCTAAACGTATGATGTGATGCTTCATAAAATGTTCGTTAAATGTGCGATTACTTTTATACAATTTGTCCGCTTTTAAATAGGATGTGCATGTATATTGAAAATTATATACAAAGTCTACTAAAAAATCATCACTGATGTAGCAATATTTTTCCAACAAAAAATGAATAAAAAATTAAAAAAAAAATTAATCTAGCAATTATTTTATGAGCAGACATGAAATTAATTTAATTGCGGGGGATGATGATCTATTTTTACGTCGTGTCTTCTTCAAACTTTTATAGATGTCTGTTCATGGTTTTATAACAAAAATCACCAACACGTGTGGTAAAAACACAAAAATCTAAATTCAAAATGCACTAATATTGGCGCCATTAATTTAATTTGATTAATTAATTTTTAAGCTATATTTTTTGTAAATTTTAAAATTAAATTTTCCTTAATAAAACAAAACATTTTTTTTAATGTTCAGCTAAAATTAAGATTTATTGAAAAAAAAAAAATGTTAAACAAAAATATTATTGAAGCTGGTTATATTTTGAGTTTTATTTTCGAAAATGTAAGAATGCATTAAAACTATTAGAAGACACAAACTATTTCGATTGTTAAATTAATTTGGCATAAAGAGTAAAATGAAAAAATGTTATGAGGTGGACATCGCCATTAAAATTAGTTTTTAGATCTAAGAGTTTTTTTAGAGTTTTCAATTTTGAATTGGCCGCTCTCAAAATTCACGGCAGTATTATTTTGATCGATTGTTTCACACTATAGAGGTGCTCGGTACATAACCCCAGCTTTTCTGCTGTTGTAATCTGTTGGACTCGAAAGTCAAAGACAACTAAAAATATATGAAACACACTTTTTAATAGCAATTTATTGTATTCAAGTATAAATCTGTCAAACTCAGATGTCATCTGTTTGTTTGCTATCTGAATGTTTGTCCTTTATGATTATGGATCGCTTAGTAATAGAATAATGCAATAAAATTGAAAAACCTTTTCAATGAAGTTTGACATCTCTAATATTACTGAAACATTTTCAATCAGTTAAAAAAAAAAAACAGATTATAAAATCAAAAAATGGCTCGAAAGGCATTGGTGCAACCTGAAAAATCTATCAGGCCAGTAAAATGTTATAAGTATTTTAGCAAAACCTGATTTTAGTAGATTTTGATGTATAGAATGTCATTAGCACCATTTAATTGAACTTGTTGAACTGCAGCCACAAAATTTGGCGTTGCGTCTCTCTCACCTCATTCATACTATTCAGTTTACAGTGAGGCGCTTGTACATAGACCATAAAAAAATCTACTGCGAATTATGTACAACAAAATAAGAATTCAGTTTTCAGATTTTTTTTTAGAACTCAGATAATTTAAAAAACAGTTGCAGCCAGCGTTTTTAATACTTATTTTTTTTACCTCAGACTTTAAAACCACAGTGCAAATTTGTATTTATTTATTTAAGAAGCATTTATTCTTTTTCTTCTTTAAAACCGGTTTAATAAACCACTAAGTTACAAATTTGACACAAACACAGAAAAGTAAAAAAAACACATAATTTTCTTTCTTCTATTCCCAAAACAGTAATAAAGCCCATTTTAACGATACATTTCGTTTGCATTTTATTGAGTCAGTATACTTTAAAATTTTTAGGTTTATTTTTTATTTGTATTAAAAAAAATACTTTTCCATGGAAAAAACATTATTTTTGAATGCTTCTAAAAAAATCTAGGTTAACGATTTATTTGAAATAAAATAAAAACAAATTTATCTGCATGCATTTATTTTTTACTTCTTTTCCTATTCTAAAGTTTTTTTTGAACTTTTTTTTTTAATTTCAAATCATAAAATTTCTAAAAATTTTCTTATAAAAATAATCACGAAAAAACATGTGTTTTTTTAAGTACAGGCGTAGTATTATTATTGAATTGACATTTCCAAAAAGATGACATGTCTACAAAATGTTGATAATACATAATAGGTTCAAATGCTTTCCAAGAACAACAATGGTCTTATAAATATTTAACTTCCAAGGAAATCACTGACTCATATGCAATTCAACATGTTTAGAAAACCAAAATCAACGTTAAAGGTAAACATTACGTCAATCTAAAACACACAAATTAAAAATACGGAAGCAGAATTTAAAACACAATATTAATCGATTTTATAATGTTTATCGAGTTTCAATTACTTTCGAATACATATTTTAAATAAACTTACATACATATAGCTATGTATGTGTGTGCAAAATTTTGTATTTATTTCTAGTCTATAAGGTTATCAAAATTTGTATATTTTTGTTTGTTTCGCTAATATACAAGCACATAGATATTTTTTCCGTTCGTCTTGCTGAAAATTTGCAATGGGTGTATATGATTTCATTTTATATTATTGTTTTAGGCGGGGAAGTACATCAACGCGAAAAAATTACTGTTTCTCAGGAACTTCAAAAAAAGCCATTAAAACAATTTATTTTGGAAATACATATTGGCTGCCAAAACAGATGCGATTCTACGGAAGATTATATGTTTTGAATTCATCTAGCTAAATAAAAACTGATTCATCTTCTTCAACTTAAAAAATTGAAAAAGGGAAGTCTTAGACAGACTTGGAATGAACTAAATCCAAACCCAATGTTTTTGAGAGTGATTCAGATGCACTTAAAACAAATCACATAAATCATCAAAAACCCTTATTTGGCTAGAATAAAATATGAAATCTTCATAATTTCCGCCAAAAGATGAGTCCAAAAATAATTTCCAAAAGTTGATGATAGCTACTTTTGCTCTAAATAAGATATTTTCAATTCCAATTTCTCGCCTCATAAAATATTTCCTACCTGTTTACATCTTCGACGGCCTAAAAATAAATGTTTGGTCTCAAAAAAAAAGAAGAAGAAAAATATTGGTATTGCCAAAAGTAGCTCCACTCGAGTGCACTCGAGAAAACCAAATTTGCTATGAACTAATTTTATTTCTCTAGAAAGAACGTCAATCGAATTGAAAAGTTAATCTGGCAAAAATTTGCCATTCGAAGTTGTTTTAGAAAATTCTTTCCCCGCCACAGATAACGTGTGACCGTCTAGACCTCTATAGGTTGAGAAGATCTAGACCGAAATAGAATTTGCCAATTTTCCTCTCTGTATCGAAGCTTATATTTTTATACTTTTGTCACACGCCCTCTCGTGATTTTTTTTTTGTTTGTCGTCGCCCGTGTAATTTTTTTTTTTTTGGGATTTCTAGACGCCACTGTTCGGTCTTTGGTTGCGCTCTTCCAAAGCCAACACATTATAAATTTTGATTTTTTGCCAAAATAAATAGCTAACATGACCTGATGATTATTTTTATGATTTCTGATTTCATATATGATTTTGAGATGAAAATTCGAAGATGGTTTTTTTTTTTGAAGATGTCATAGTATGGGTTTGGGTACCTATTTTTAATGACGCCAAATACGGTGGAACAAAGAGAAAAAAAACATAAGAACATTTGAGAAAAATATAATGACGCTATTGGTTTTTGAAATCGCATGGTTTTTTATTGCGCAAACAATTTTACATACGCATTTAGACAAAACGAAACTTATTTGTTCATCGTAATGATGTCTTAAAATTTCCCTAATTAATAATAAGTACTTTATCTTTGTGTGGGGATGATATTTGAAAAAGAAAAAAAATACATATATATTTTAGGTACTCGTGTGGTTTTTGATACAGTGTGTATTTGGTATAGTGTGTATTTTGTCACAGAGAATTTGGATGGCAGCCAAATTGTGAGTGCATTTTAGAAGTCATTGGATTATTTTTGAAATATTATTTTTTGCTTATTTATATAATTTTTATGAAATTTGTTTGTCACCTTGAACCATCAGCTTTTGTCTGAGTGGACAAACCTGTGTGTTTCTTTTTTTTTATCATGAACAACAAGTTTGTTTTTGACAAACAAAATGAACTTGTCGTTTGTTTATTTAGTTAAAGTTTAAGTTTAAGTTTAAGATCTGCGATGATTTCATTTCCAAATTCCATGAAGGTTGCGGTCAAGGGATTTTCATAAGTTTAACAATACACCAACTTATTGAACGTAAAAAAAAGAAATAAACAAAAATTGACATAAGCTTCTGCCTGAATGAAATTATTGTATATTTTATACATAGAAACATTTATGGTAGACAAAATTGTTACCCATCACTTTTGACCTTTGAAGAGTTTTATGCCTTTCCAAATATTTAAGGACCAAAAACGTTTAATTTTTCATGGCAGAGAATTATGAATATATATTTAATGTTTTTTAACTTACGACAGCGTTTTAATAAATTATTCAAATTAATTACGCTAGAAGTTTGGACAAATTTCCAATTGTCGTGTCATGATGGGTTGGGTGAAAGCTTATTGTTTTTTAGTCTTAAAAAAAGGAAAAACACAAAATCATAGGTATCAAGTTTGAAGAACTGATAGACAGATATACATATAGAATTTCGAGTACACAGAAAATATGAAATCTTTTTTTGGTTCTTTTTCTCTGTCTAATATCAATTTTGATAAAATTTCGAGTTTTAAGTTTTTTTATGAATGCAATACTTGACCTTCAACTAGTATCTATAGTCCCAAGTAAAAATGTTCAACAGAAGTATTAAAATTCATACCAAAATCTAGTTTTATCTTCTCAAATTCCAGGTTTTTTTTCCATAAAGTCATTTATAACTAAATAAATGGAACAGGTATGCATAATACTAGCACTTTTAATCAATTGTTAGCAGAAAAAAAAGCGGAATAAAAAAGTCATACTAAAAATGTGGCCGTCCACAGTTAAAAAATTTCTAATAAAAAACTTATCATTAATTCAACAAAATTCCTCACTTCTCTGAAAAATTTTTAAGAGTCAATTTATAATAGGGATTATATTGTTGTACCAAGAATACATCCACAAAAATTGTCAAAAACTCTAGATGGTCTAATTAAAAAAAAAAAATTTTCTCTGCATACTCAAATCTACACTTGTGTGACCTCTTGATGTCAGTTTAAGAACCTGAAAAAAAATCTAGTCTTGTTCTTATGAATAAAGAATTTGATTTCCAATGAAGTGTTTAATCATACAACAGAAAAAAATCCTCTCGGTTATACATACATTTACTTACGATAACTCAAAATTATAAATTTCAAAAATGGCTCTATGATTTCAATGTCATTTTGTATGATCTCTTGTAGATGCAATAAAATTGTCTAGACATTCCAAAATCTGTTATTGATGGTAACAGCCGTAGAACCGTAATCTTTGATACTTTTGAAATTTTTTATCTTTCAAGAACACTAAAGAACTACTTTTTTTTTAAAACCACTTTAACAATTTCCATTTAAATTGTTCATACATTTATATTATTTAAAATTGCGTTTCTAAACTCAAAGTTCTTTTTAGCTTATCTATGTACTTATATTAAAAATTTTGAATAAAGAATATATTATGGATTTTGATATATTCCTCTAAATAATTTGCCTTAAATATTTTTTCTTTAAACTCTAAACAACTATCTGTGATCCGCTCGTAGAATATTAAATATAAGTTAATATGTATGTTTTGAATGCTATTAACCAGTATTAGTGTAGTTTGCAAAAAGTTCCTCAAATATGTGTAGGTACATAAAGAAAAAATACAAATTTTTTGTTTTCATTTTTTTTATAGTACTTTTTTTCCAATAAATTCCGATGACTTAAGAAATATTATATATTTGGTAGAGTTTTTTTTTTCTATTAAACATAAAAAATAATTCCTATCTTATAAATCATAGTTCTTTTTACTTAATTACATTTTAATCAAAATCAGATAAGACTGATTATTTCTTGTTCACTTTTTTTACCAGACCATTAGTTAAAGTAATATTTTTTTTATACATCAGATAAATCAAATCTTAAAAAAATAAAAAACTGCGCAATTTTTTTTCTCAGACACACCTAAATTTTTAAATCAATTAAACAATCAGCAAACACAAACAGTTTATTTTCGCAAACAACACATCAAGATTCGCTTGTTGTTTTCATTTATACCATAAACATTATTTTTTTTAACAACCAAATTATAATATTAAGCATTTAATTCAAACAACGCCATAGGTCAATGTTATGTTTATTAAAAAGTAATTTTTTTGTTTGTGCAACATTTGTTTAAATCTTTTTTGTTAAAGCTATAATCACATTCATTAATCTAGTATCTCTCATTTTTCAGTAAGTGATCTTGATTATTCGGTATGGTTTCCTATTTATCTTCATTATAACTACCAATTATATTTACGAAAAAAAAAATAATTTTAACAAAATTAAATTAAAATTAATTTTATCTTTGCACTTTTTATATAAATATTTTTTTTTGCATTATTAATGGTTCACTATGGCGTATGTGGAATATTTTTTTTTTAATTTTCTTTATGAATTTATCTGCAGACTATTTAATTTTTTTTTTATTTTCTTTTCAGACGATCCTAATGATGTCATCATGGTGTGTGGAGTTGTTATTGCCATGCTATTGGTTGGCCTTATTATAGTATTAGTTGCTGTTACAATAAAGTGAGTACATTCTCAAACAGATATCTTATTTAAAATAAAATAGAAATAAGTAATATATTATTGTTCCTATAACCTAGAATTTCAAGGATTTTTTTTTTCCTTATCGTGGGAAATTGAACATAATGGTCACAGTTAAACAGTTCAGTCGCAATACTAAAGTCGTATATACTCGTACAATCAACGAAATACGCAAAATGTATTTGATATCGATTAAGTGTCCCTTTTTTTGTACAGGGTGAATCAAGTTCTGCAAGGTAAGTTATTTTGTGTGAAAAAGATAAAATCAGTTAGCTGAGATTGATTTTTATAATTTTAATCAACAATTTGTAATATCTGCTAAATGCAATTTTATTTTTTATGTCATTTTTAAAATTTGAATTAAATTGAAAGTAAATACTAAAATGATTTAAGTATTAAAATTTGAGTTGAATTTCTTGTGATTTTATCCAAATTTTCGGCCAGTTAAATTTGAAGTTTTAATTGATTGAATGATTCCCGTATTTATAAACACATGGCCACCAGGCTCTAGGTTAAAATTAAAACACCTTTAAACGTAAGAAAATGTTTTAAAAAAAATTATCTATGTGATATTGAACAGAAGCATTTTAATCTTAACACATGTTGATAATAAATCCAAAAGATTACTTTTTTTCGTATTTCATTTGACATACCCTTAGAATGTTATTTATAAATAACGATTTACTTTGCATATTATCTTTTTAGTAACTAGGGGTGACATTTTGTTTATAAATTTGGGAGTTGGTTCATTTGGTACTCAGTTCATTTGGGAGTTAGTTGTAAAAATATTATTTTAAAACAGAGATTTCTTAATTTGTCTTTTATCATATAACGAATGCTTAAGGTCCTTGGCTTTTGGTTTATCGAAGTGATATCGACGCAATACTTTCTCCTAAGAAGCCGATATGAGTTCAACAGAAGGTAATAAATTCTGGGACTAGTATTTGGGTTTACTCAAGGTGGTTCTCAAAATAAAGACCATTTTAAAGCTTCAACAGTTCAGTATTTTTTTCGGAAATAAAAAAATGTGACTTGACCAAAATCTTATCGAAGTAACCGAGAAGATAGACAAGGTGAAACTTATCGAGAACGATACCGATATTTTAATGAGACTCGGAACACCCTGTCTATCTGCAAACTGCTTTTACAAAAGGGCTCGATTTATTACTTGCTAATTACGTTTTTACTATTATAAACCATTTATCCAATGCGTCATATAGAATATCTACATTAATATTATAATAACACATTATTATGATTTATTAGGATATCTAATATAAGCACCCCTTTAGGATATCTGTTTGATTTTTTTTTTTTGTGTAAAAATCTATATAATTTCCAACACATTGATAAAGTTGTGATTATGAGAGCTTATTATGAAACAAACAGAATCACAAAGTTAATTTATGAAGGTCAATAAAAACAATAATCATTTCTAAGGTCATACATTATTGAGTAATAAAGTGAAATTGAATAGTTACATGTTACGTAATATTATAGTCTTTACAAAGAAGCGTGTGAGCTTATGGTTATCTAAATAAAGAACACGAGCCTTTTTCCAGCAGTCATGACGCCGCGCCGGGTGAAGCCTTAATGTTTACCAATAACAATAATAAATGCTATAGTGCTGTTCAATATTTAATCAAATGGAAGTCTTGATTAGAAATTAAAGTAAATTGTTTACAAAAATTCAATCCGAAATGTCAATAATTTATTTGTTTGTAGTAAAGTTTTAAAAAGCAGATTGAAAGCAAAAATATGTCGCGGATATATTTTTAACAATTATGCTGTAAAAGTTTGTAGAGAATAGTAGAAAAAGTCAGGTTTAGCATTTAAGTAAGGATTTAATATTTTTACTCAGGAATTGATTGATTTAAATAGAGCTGGCCATGAGATGAGACCAACTTTTGATTTTTTTTAAATTTTGTCCAGATTTAATAGATAATAATTGTTTTTATTGTCCGCTATTAGAAATAAAAAAAAAAACTTTGAAAACTTCTTACGTATGGTTCAATAAATCTAAAATTTGTTTAAAGACATTTACATTTGAAGAACGGAACGCGAAAAACCTCGTTTTTTTTAACTTTACCTTTAAACTGCCACTTCAGTATATTTTTACTGATCACAAATTTAAGGAATTTCTTGTAGTCAACATTACCATCTGCAATCTGAGACAGAAAATTAAAGACAAAACATCAAAACTGGGGTTTTGGGATTTAGACATATATTTGTATAACAATGATCGATAACTTTCACAATTTTTGAGTTATGACAAAAAAATTTAAATTTTCGTCATTTTGGATTCTTCAGTAGTCGAAGAAAGAAAAGTGCTAACATTTCTGTTGCTGAAAATTGTGTGAAATACTTTTTAATAGCATTTACTGTTTTTAAGTTATGTGCTTTAAGAAAACTTTTTTTCTTATCCGTTATGAATAACTTTTTATTGAAGCCATATTACATCAGTGGACTTCTGGACATAGGTATTACTCATATACCGAAATTAAGGTAATTGCATTTCAAAATCTTCACTTCAAAAACGATACCTTTTTAATTCAAATCGAGCGTGTTTTGAAGAAATTTCGAAATTATTTAAGTTTTTAAATCCCATTTGCGACCAAAATAATGACTATGTAAGGGTTTCAAGGTCAATACAATTTTACACCTTTAACCGTCCATAACCTTTGGGTTTCTAACTTATTATATTACCTACCACCATGAAGAATTGAATAATATTTTATATTCTACTAACTACAATTATTGTCCAATTAAATGTTCACTTTATCTAAAAGACTTTAATGGGTTTTTCCGTATATCCTCAATCCAATTTCCAACATTAATTATTTCAACATCAACTATACAAACCAATCGATATCAATGTACGAGTAGTTTACCAATGTCATGACAATGAAAACTATCAAACAATCCTGCCATCATCATTATAAGGTGAATAAAACGTCGTCGTGGTTCTAGCAATGACAATAAAAAGGAACAATATCGATAAACGATTACTTTGTGTGTAGATGATGGTGATGGCCATACAGCATACAGTGTCCTATTCCCATGAATATTTATGTGTACTTAACTTACAATGCTATTGGCCGCATTAGAGGCCAAAGTCAAGGTTGAATGTGGCAGTACTTTTATGGGTTCTATCTAATGATAATTACGATAAAATTAACTTTATCGATAATTTATTTGTATATTTTTTTTTAACACCTTAGTGCACTTATAATAATATTTATAATTAAAGGGGAGTGTGCTGAAGAGGATAGATATTTTAACGCAATCATAATTTTTCCCAGCTTAGTTTTTTTTTCATTATTTTATCACATTTGATATTTTTTTTTTGTTGTTATCTAAGACGGCAATCAATTGACAATATGAGTGAAATGTTTATCGATTGTGTCACTCATATGTACTGACACTTTGCTGAATTCGTGCATTAAAGATTGCAAAATGGACTTCTGACCAAGTTGGAGATAATTATCAAAAATGAACTTATAAAGTCCAACTTATTCTGGTTTTTTCTTTTTTGAAAATGCGGTTACAGAATTTTGTTCTAAAATAATAAACTATAATTAGAGTTATCTTAAAAAAATTCCTTTATAATGTAAACAAAAATATAACCATTTTTCGGATGTTGTTCATATCGATAAAAATAATGATTAATGACATGCATAGAGAATTTTTGACTGATAATATAAATTAAATATATTTTTAAGTGGGTTTATTTATCGATCGGAAAAACCCATGTTTTGTTTACAAAAAAAACTGTAACTGTGATAACAACTCAGCAAGCAGAAAACTAATATTAAAGAGTGAAAGTCAGCATAACGATTATATGGCCCGCAATCATAATAAAACAAAAAAAAAAAAAAAAGTTTGTCAGCAGTTCAAAAATTCAAATGTTTGTTTAGGCTTAGTTCGCTAAAGTTAGTCATGATGTATTCTTTGGGAAGTTAACATGAAGATGGGAAAGCTATTTTTTCTTGCTTTTGTAAGAGCAACTATTTTGACAGGACTGCCACCATATTGATTTAAAAAGCAAACACGCGTTTCGCTAGTTTCTAAACATTATTTTTGAGTGTTTTTTGTGATCGATAGATTTTGCAAACAAATACAAAAAATTTAATTTAAAAATGGGAAAGTATTATTTTCAATGCTTATTAACTTTTTATTTTATGAAAAGATAATACTAATACGATTTTTTTCAAAATTATTGTTGTATTTAAAAAAAAAATATTATCGAACCGTTTAGAAAAGATCAAAATCTGAGGTCAATATTTAAATCAAGATGGTGTCCAAAAATTTAGATTAAAGTCCCCTAAAAGGCTTTGTATATGAAGAACATAGTACTATCATGGTGGAAGTCGAATGGTGCGACATTTAAAAGGTGGGGGCAACCCTTCCTCGATTTTTTTTGCGAAGGTATTATGAAGGATCGAAATAATACTCTCCTCTTGGTTCTAGTACCAAATTCTGATGCTTAAAGACTTCCTAAATCAAATGCTACTCCCAAAATTTAAAACATTAAAAAATACTCGCCATGATATAGTACTATGTTTTTTTTATATACAAAGTATGAGGTACTCTTATGCAAAAATTCTTTAAACGTCTTTATATTAAATTCACATACGAGTGGAAACTAACTTCAATACCCAAAATATGAAAAAAATAAATTAAAAAATTTTTCAAAAAATTGTGTTGTGATAAATTGAGATAGGTATGTAATAGATAGGTAAAGTTTTTTCGAATTATTTTTTTTTGGAATTTACTCCCTTTTAAGAAATGGAAAATTATTTTTCAGAAATTTCGTATTTTTCCAAAAGTGTTCTTGTTTTCAGGAGCCGAAATTACGATCGATAAAAAGTTTGATTATTTATTTAAAACTGAATAAACCTTGAATTACAAAAGTAAGGTCATACGAGTAAGTTGTGCACATACAAATAAGAATGCAAAAACCTTTCCATAAAAAAAACTCAAAGTTTGGTTTAATTAAGTCCAGTAACCCTATAACTCCACTTTTATCAAAAAACAAACTAATAATAATAATAATAAATTTAATAAAGATAAGTAGCATATACCAACCTCTTAATAGCACGCCCTTTCATCAGTTTAAGAATGACGTCAAACAATGGATAAGTTGAACTGATGTCTGCACTTGAACTTATCAAAAATGACTGCTTTTATTATCATTATTATTCATGCATACATAAATTATCTCACAGTTCCTCCATGGAAACTTTATATGATTTAATGAAAGATAAAACCTACATTACTCGTATAATTTTTTTTTTTTTCATATTATAATTTTTTTCCCTTGAGTTTTTTTTTTGTCAAATATACAATTTATAAATATTTAAATTATGTAAAATTTCTGTTTGTAGCTCAATTAAAATCACATTTAAATATTCAAACTAACCAGGTCCAAAAATGAGATTGACTCTTTTAAAAATTAAAATTTTCTCTGGTTTTCATAAATCATAAAATATAAGATATGTCTTTAAAAAACTACAAGAACAAAACATTGGAGAGAATAGAACTTTTATGTATACGTCAGTTTCCTCTGACAGGGTACAAGGCGTCAACTACTCCTACGCACCATCGTGTGTAGTTCCTGGAGATGCATATTTCTCCCACTCTTTCCCAGTTGTTCTGATTCCTCTTCAATAATTCTTATTTAAGTACTCCTAGGTGAGACTACTCGTTTGTATGCTTGAGTGACAGGGTTCCATTGCATCGCTTGACTCACAATGCACTCGTTGCCAATAAGCGTTACCACTGCTACTTACGTCTTCGTATGATAGAGTCCCTATTCTCACTGTTAGAGGACACGATTTTTTCGAGAAAATCCTCAATATATGAACGATTGCAGCTTTCTAGTGTCAGCGGTTGGGGCTTTCCAAGTTCTGCACTCGTAAAGAAGCCCAAACTCAACATTGGAGTGGAACAGTCGTAGCTTGGGTTTTGAGCTTATAGAGTTATTTCTCCATGATTTGGACATTGGACAGCATAACCAACGCAGCTTTTGCTTTCCCGATTCGGCTGTTATAGATATTAACAGCCGAATCGAGTTTAGTTTCTACGTCAGTAAATATATACTTGAACAGGTTCATTTTGTTTCTGGCGTATTGATCTTGAGCCAAACATTTTCAGCTTCACTCTCCACCCTTGGTGTCATTTGATGCAGATCCATGATCCTATATGAATACCTTCATTTCCATTCGACAAAGCTGCGTGCAGGACATCATTAATCACAAACAAGAATAATATTGGTGAAAGTATACAGCCCTGTCTAACGCCTTTTTGGATTGCAAACTGACGATAGGTTTTTTCTAAAAAAAGAACAAAAGGTGTCGTTAGTTCCTATGTACAATTAGCACCAATGTCGCTTAGGAGTGGGGCAATCATATTTATGTTTATTTATGAGGAAAGAAACTGAAAAATAAGCAAAATACGAAATTTCAGCCTAGTTTTGGGTCTACATAGCTACATTACAATTGGTTGTAGAAAATATTTTTCAATTCGTATTTATAGAAATTTTGAATTTCTAAAATTAAATTTAAAAAAAAAACACATAACTTTTAGTTTAACCTATGGTAAATATAACTTTTGAAGAACATATATTTTGATAAATCTAAAAGTGCTCGAAGAACTTTTAAATAAACCTGAAAATATTGAGGATTTCCGCATGCTTCATAATAATTATTTCATGTAAGCTACTCAAAAAATATAATCATCATCAGGAAATCAAATTTAGTAAGAAACAATTTCATAAGATCAACTTCAGTTATAACCATGATATTTATACATTTATATATTATAATATATCCCTTAGGCCCTCGTATTCAAACTCAAAACTCAATATGCAATATACAAACAAATATGACGTAAAATTTGTTACAGAACAAGTTATATTGACTCATTCGCAGTTGGAAAACCACTTAAGTACCTATATAAGTTTTAATCTGCACTTTGATATATTAATTTTCGTTGTATATGAGCGGTTATTGAGTTTTAGCTCAAGGCAGTTTCCCTCATGAATCACCAAGATTTCAAGACAACAATCACATGCCCGCTCTATGAAAAGTTTATTTAGTCAAATGAAACTGCAAATAAATGAATTCATCTTTTCTTTTTTTTTGTGGGTCGTTGACACTTTGGTGTTGCATTCAGACTTAATTTAAGTGATTTTAATTGGCTGTTAGGTCATAGTTTGTTTTTTTCCAAAAATTTAATGAAATGAAGGCCAACAGCCTTAATTGTTGTTATTATTTTGTTTGGGTTTTTTTGAGTTAAAATTTATTGTTTATTATTAAAATGGAATTTAAAATATAATTTGTTTTGGAGAAAAAAAAAACATTTAAGTTATGGATATCTTGTCATTTTCTTTTATTTAATGGCAAAGATTTATTTTGACTTTTTTTTTTAAATACACTTAAAAATTTTAAGAAAGTCGAAAAAAAAAACATTTTTCTTAACAGAAGGTCACACTAAAAAAAGAAAAATGTCGTACAATTAAAAACTTTGCTGCAAAAATTTTTTGGATTGATTTAGCACCAGAGAACAACGAGAGTTCTAAACCAAGCCAATGGAATTTACATTAAAAATAACTACTATTTATCCACTCGATGCCTTCAAGTAAATCTCCTATGGTGGCCAGCCTTACACAAATAACAAAGTATTAAAACTTGATCACCTTTGAAAGAGCTGAAGAATTTTTTTTTGTAATATTGATTTAAAGATCTATACTGTCCATATTTATGAAAAACCTAAAATTATAAAACTCAACTGCCGCAATGAATTCTGAACGAAAATCAATCAAATTTTTAACCTAAACAATCAACTTAAACAAAAGCATTTTGTTCTTTATTAACACTCCAGTATTTTATTCTGTTCTGATAAGAACATGGATTATAATTTCGATATATATTTAATAGACATCCATTTTTCATTATAATATTGATTGATTATAACATTGTTAAATAAAATCCACATCGAAAAAGATGGATGGTGTCTAGACCAAACACAAAAAAAAAATACTTAATAATGAAGAATCATCAAATCAAAGTGATGTCTACTAAATATTTGACATGGAATTATGAGATATATTTTATGATTGAGTATAAATTTGTTTAACAGATAAAATTCTGTAGCTAAAAATAAATCATTTTTAGAAAAATAAAATAGTAAAAGTTAATTTTGAAATTTGAACATATCCTTGAAAAATATTTTTGATGCTGAAATGTCTTGAAATATATATATGTATAGATAAAAGTTCATAAAAATGCCGCAGTTGATTCATTTTGACAACTTGATTGCAAATAAAAAAATATCTTGTATACTGTTTTCGCTTATAAACAGCATACTGATGAATGTGGGAATTTGAAATCTAAAAAAAAAAAATATTTTAAAAATTCAACAAAACAAAAAATTATTATTGATTCAGACAAAGCATGTTGTTCAACACCAAATCATATTTTGTATACATTTTGAAAAAGAAAAGCACGTAGACATTGTATAGACCTTATCACCAGCCAGCATGTGATTTTTCAGTCTACAACTCGTCGTTTATGAAGAATTACTTCCGTCATTCTTGGCATAACAGAAGACACCTCAAATCCAATTTTCAAATTAATAAAAAATAAAATTTTATTTTAGGGCAGATATTTTTTTTCTGAAAGCCGCATACATTTTTTTCGGTGATTTAAAAGTCCTCTGCAAAATATGCTGTAGATCAAGGCAATGATTTTAAAACACTGTTTTTGCCTTTATTAGGGCCACGAAGAAAATGTCCAGTACAATTTAATTTTCTTTGCTAGTTTTGTTCATAAGCTTTTTTACGTATTTTTAAAAATAAAAATTGGTATGCAAGTTTTCATATTTATTAACATAAACTAAAGAAGGCTTAAATCAGAATTTACGACCATTAACCAACTGCAGGGTTGCCGCTCTATTGAATTAAAGAGTGAATTAATTTTTCATGCATAACAACCATAGTTTTTATTTTATCAAAAAGAAACCAGAGTCCATTTTTGACAAGATGAATGGATGTTTTAAATTTGTATATGACATTTTTTTCATATTTTGTGTATTTAACGATCGAAAACTTGGATATAAGCTCACTAGATGATACTTCAATGATCGTAATACAAAACTGTTTCCCGATTTCCATATGAAACTTGTGCTAGAAAAATATAATTGTAAAATTTTTCCGTTTGAAATTTAAACCGTTTTTTCGACTTTTTATAAGAACGCCCTAAAAAATGATAACGCTTTTTAAAATGCAGTCCGTGAGATGATATAAAAACTTTGTACTTGTGATGATGTACCTAATACTATTTTTTCTAATAAATTTTTTCGGTAAGGAAACAATGTAGTTTGCGGTTGATGCATTTAAGCAGGTGGTACTATATCATTCATTCTTATCAATTTCATGCTATGGAAACTTTTTCGGTAGTTAAACCATGCGGAAGAGAAGTGATGGGAAGTTTAAGGCATTTTTTATCTTATTTTGTTATTTAGATAAAAACGTTGTTGATATGATAAACATTACCAACTACAGTTGATTTTTTGGCCATTAACAATGACTTGCCTTTAACAGTAGTTGTTTAAGTGGCAGTTGAAATCTTAAAACTCAGTCTTTTATTTATACTAATAAAAAATTAATAAAAGTTGTTTAGTTGTTTGCAGTCGAAAATAATGATACCACTCTTGGAAAACAGTTTACTATATTTTATTATTTTAATTTTATTATATTTTGGCAAGATTATTTTTAAGTTTTTAAAAATATATTTTAATAAAAAAAAAACACTCTTGTGTAATTATAGAATATCTTTAATTACCAATTAAAATTATTATTGGGATATTAGACGATATATTTTCTATGGCGACACATAATACACCCAGTCAATGACATGAAGGAAAAAAAATGTCAAGCATTGCGTTTGCTATCAAGGTCTCTAAATTGAAACAATCTTTTATATTATTTTTTTTTTGTTGTTTACTCTTTCTCTTTCGTAGAAGTTGAAAATGTGCTGGTTAATTGACACAATTTACTTTAATCGATTTGTTATTCCCTTGACACATTCGAGACACGAATGTGTACTTTCGGTTGTATCGCCAGAGAAGTGAGTGAATTCAATAATTTGTAACATTATATAAAGTATATCATAATATAACATTAAATGAAATTAGACCCAACCATTTAATTCTAATTATTATTATTTGTTGTGATATTTTGTAACAAAACTGAAATATAGTTGATACGTTATTCCATTAGATATATACACAAATTTATTATTAGGTAGCAATTATTATATTAAATAAAGAATATACGAGTTAATGACGAGAAGGCCATATTACATTAGATACTCGCTAGAGGGACTGTTAGTTATTTTTATTTATGGTAAGGCCTTCACCAGACTACAAATTGCATTGTGAAAGCAAATTGGATGTAAATAATTAAAGTGAATGAAAATGGTTTAAAACTGAAATTTTATCAGGCTTAAATCGAATATTTTGTAGGTAAATCAGTGATTCAGAAATATTGATATCAATAGAGAAAAATTATAGCTACAGTTTTTCCAATATATTGAATGGAATAAGCTTCTAATGGTTTTGAGCAGTTTTATGATTGTTCAAAAAATATCCCAAGCGTAACAAAATATTCATCGGAAAAGAAAACAGACATATGTAATTTAAAAATATTTTGGAAGCGTTAAATTTTTGGGTTGTGGTGGAAATACTTTATGTGTCAATATACTGTATTCAAAATGCCAAGATATAGTATTTTTTCAAAATTCTGTATGTACAAAATGTTGTATGAGGAAAAAATCATATTTATGTGCAAAATTCTGTAGAAGCCAGTTTTGGTTAATATGGGTACCTGTGGGAGCTTATGAAATGGGAGCAGGAAAATAAAGTTATTTACTTCTTTCTCATTCACTTTATTTTCCCTCATTAGTCTTTTTTGGTAAACGTCAATTTTTATGAGACAGGTATAGTACAAACCAAGACAGTTCATCCCGCCACAGTTCCATCACGCCACAGTAAACGCCATACCAACCCAGTTAACACCGAGTGACACTTCATTGTTAAGTACAGTTCCTACCAAAAGAAAAAAAAATTAATGCAAAAGTCAGGTCAGATATGAGGCCGTCAGTGCAATAGTGGCGTAACCCACTTTTTTTCAAAAATGAGTTTTTCATGAAAATGGGTCCCTTAATATATCTATTTTAATACAAAAATAGTTTTATACAGCTATCTACACTCAAAACCAGATGGCACTCAAAAACGTGTTATTGCATTTTATAATTTGATCATAGTTTGAGTGCAATAGTGGCGTAACCTTCATACTTCTCTTAGAAACTGTTTGCTTCGGTATAGATTGTGACTATTTCCTTTGGTATACATATAATATGGGCAGTGAAAAAGATCACACGTATGTTTGGGAAGAGTCTACAACGTCAAGGGGGCCTCAAGAAATTGGATCTTGTTTTATGTAATATTTTAAGAACGTAGAACAGTCTAAGAAAATTATTATGTATTCTGATCAATGTGAGGGCCAAAATATAAATATAAAACTTTCCCTGTTGTGCCAATTAGTGGTATACTATACCGATTTTATTGTTAAAGAAATGAACCGAAAATTTTTAGTTAGTGGCCATTCCTATTTGCCATCTGACCAAGATTTTGGTTTAATAGAGAATAATAAAAAATTTTATAAGGATTTATTCGTCCCAAATGATTGGGTAAATGTCACTTTCTCGGCCAAAAAGAGAAACCCATTTGAAATTTTAAAAATGACTTCATCTGATTTTTTTTCCTCAAAATCTCTGGAAGAAAATATCACAAACAGGAAAATGTCCATTTCCAATTCCAAGGTTGAATGGCTTGAAATTCAGTAATTACATTTCGAAAAAAATAGAACATTTTCAATTTTTTATAAGTATTCCAATGAAATTGATGTTTTACTCGAAGAAGTAAATGTAAAAATATCCAATCCGTGGATATTAAGAAACTCAACCAGCTTGAGGAGCCTAAAATAAATGATAAAAAAAAGAAAGACCTAATAGAATTGCTTCAATTTATACCACCAATCCATCACTTTTTTTACAATGATTTACAAACGTCAACAGGTGTTCCAATTGAAATATTTGACGTTTTATTAGACGAGGGGCAAAATGATTAAAAATAAGTAAAAATATATGTATAATTTTTTAATGTAAAAATATGAATTATGAAAGAAATAAAAAAAAATAATAAAATAAATTTGACGTAACCTTTCTTTTTTCTTTATTTTTAATGAAAACCATGAATGCAATAGTGGCGTAACCCACTTTTTTTTTCCAAAATAACGGTGAATTGAAAAAAAAAACGCTTGTCCTACAAAGTATGTCCTTTGTCAACGTCTTCTACGTTTTTAGATTATTCAAAAATGTCAAAGGGAAAATACAAAAAATGTTTAAAGAAACCCTATTTCTTAAATCTCTCGTAACTCGAAAGTGAATTTTATGGGTTACGCCACTATTGCTCTCACGGCCTCATTATAGGGGCATGCAGTCCTCCTGCTACCACCCTGCTTGGATACACAATAGAATTTAGGTTCGATATATTTGTGGAAAATAATCGTATTAAGATGAAGTAAAAAGCATTCTTAATTTCTAAATTATTTTTTAAGATACCGTTATTCGGCAGTTGCAAGAAAATAGAACAAGCCAAAAAAAAAGTAAAAATTTAGATAACCTGTGTATTCAGCTTTGAAATTTTTTTTAATGTCGATTTTAGAAATGAAAATACACCATTTTGTCTTTCATCTATAATATCTTATATATGTCATATTGACGCCACAGCATATTAAATAACAGTTTTGAAAAGCTTAATGAAATTCCTGAAAGTAGCTTTTAAAACATTATCACGATTTATTTTTCCCAAGAACAAAAAACCTGGTCTTTTAGTAGATCCTCAAAACAAAACAAAATTAAAATTTTTGCGAAATTTTCTTCAATGTCTACCTATATACCAAAAGGAAGAAAAAAACTGGAAAAAAAAATAAAATGTTTGAATCACAAATACGTTGAAAAAACATTTGAACTGAGACTTACCGAGTGTCTCAGTTGTGTTTCCGGTAAGGAAATCGACAGGCCGAATTCGTAGTACAGCTTTAATGACACAAGGTTCCATTTTCCATCACAACAGATATGACTATGAAACCTGATATTCCATACAATTTATTTAGATTGAAATCATTGAGGGAGAACCAGAAAACAACGTTTAATTGAAGTTATTATTCATTTAAATTTGCTATATCAAAGAAATTCTAACAAAAGATTTACACAAATCATAAAATCTGTAGGCATACCAAAAACAGATGAATATTTTTTTCAGTTCAAATATACTTATCTATCTATACTATATCTAATCTATGTCAATACGTTGTTAATAAGCTAAAAATAATCATGTCTAATCAAAATGTTATGCTTGGTCAAACTTAATATGCAAATTTAATAGGAATCTAAAAATTCTTCAAAAATTCAAGCATAAATTTGTCCATAAAAAAAAAACATTTAGAAAAACCTATGAAGCTTATTTCAGAACAATGTGTCATAAAATTAAAAAAACAAAATATCCATTGTGCTATACAAAATTATTGCTAAGGATTCAAATATAATCATTATAAATATAAATGATTCACAAATAAAAAAGACAGACATGCATTTATCATCTTCTTAAAATATAATAGTCTAGACAAAAATTATGACTCTGCATTGAATTGAAAAAAGGACCCAAAACTACAATTCAAATTACACTTTAGATTTTTTGGGGAACTAGAAAATGTTAATTGCAGAATTTAACAAATTGTTTGTTGGATTTTTGTCAAGATTGATTCTCTACTATCCAATTTAGATGGCCAAATGTTCCTATTGTGAATGCAACCGCGTATCCGTTGAAAATCCTTACAAACCTTGAAGCCATCCAAACGACTATTTCAACATAAATAGCTTTCTTTAAAAATATATCAAAACGTTTAGTTTTAACATCATAAGCTTCATTTTACTTTTAGGTATTGAATCACTAAAAAAAAATCGTATCAATACGAGTACCCATTCATTTCAATACATGATTCACTAAAAAAAATTATAACAAAAAGTTCTAAGCAAACAACAATTTCACTTTTTTATTAGACTGACACGCGGTTTCTAAATGTAATTTTAATAATACACAATGTGCATGGAACTTCCCCGAAAATATTCTTATTTATTTGTCATACTCTAGGGATTCACTCAAAAGTCAGGTCAGTTTTCTGACGAAAAAAAAAAAGTTTTGTTTTGTATGTTTTCGTTTTCATTGCCATCATTTTCACATGTGATTGTCATTCTTCCATCTTATAGGTGGTTTTCATTATTTAAGGAATTAAACTCATTTACGTTGTATCAATATTTATCACATTCATGTTAATTACGCCAAAGCTGAACGAGGCTTTACAATGATTCATTTTCTTGGGTTTTCTACATTTCGCCAATTTTATTAACATTGCACGCGGTTTTTTGTCGTTAGACACGTCCAAGCTACGAGTTGTTATGCTTAAATATTTTTTGGGAAGTTCTAGAAACGTAGTAGTTCTAGAAATGTAAACACTTCAAATAAAAAATACTTTGGGTATG
The DNA here is from genome assembly GCA_958431115.1 of Syrphus vitripennis. Classification (NCBI taxonomy): domain Eukaryota; kingdom Metazoa; phylum Arthropoda; class Insecta; order Diptera; family Syrphidae; genus Syrphus; species Syrphus vitripennis. The sequence continues at coordinate 22,360,396 of OY288108.1, forward strand.
CATCAAAGGAGAATCACTACGTAGTACGTAGATATTCAAAGAAGATTAGGAAGATGAATTTTATTTTTTTAACATCCAAACCTACGCTCAATTTCTTATACCAAAAATATTACTTCGGAAAACTATTTTAATATAAAATAAAATAAAATAAAATAAAATAAAATAAAATAAAATAAAATAAAATAAAATAAAATAAAATAAAATAAAATAAAATAAAATAAAATAAAATAAAATAAAATAAAATAAAATAAAATAAAATAAAATAAAATAAAATAAAATAAAATAAAATAAAATAAAATAAAATAAAATAAAATAAAATAAAATAAAATAAAATAAAATAAAATAAAATAAATAAAATAAAATAAAATAAAATAAAATAAAATAAAATAAAATAAAATAAAATAAAATAAAATAAAATAAAATAAAATAAAATAAAATAAAATAAAATAAAATAAAATAAAATAAAATAAAATAAAATAAAATAAAATAAAATAAAATAAAATAAAATAAAATAAAATAAAATAAAATAAAATAAAATAAAATAAAATAAAATAAATAAAATAAAATAAAATAAAATAAAATAAAATAAAATAAAATAAAATAAAATAAAATAAAATAAAATAAAATAAAATAAAATAAAATAAAATAAAATAAAATAAAATAAAATAAAATAAAATAAAATAAAATAAAATAAAATAAAATAAAATAAAATAAAATAAAATAAAATAAAATAAAATAAAATAAAATAAAATAAAATAAAATAAAATAAAATAAAATAAAATAAAATAAAATAAAATAAAATAAAATAAAATAAAATAAAATAAAATAAAATAAAATAAAATAAAATAAAATAAAATAAAATAAAATAAAATAAAATACATATAAAAAAGACGAAAATTATGAAGTTTAGGGAAGGAGGAGGAAGGAATACATAGAAAAGTAGACTGGAGATGGAGGGGAAAGAAGATAGACGAAGTAAGGGAACTTGAATATAAATGGGGTATTTGATCAAAAAGAATAAAGGGCAGAAAGTGGGAGGGGGTCATAGGTCATAGGAGAAAACTTGAGAAGCTATGGAAGAGGAAGAAGTGGATTCTTGTGGGAATGGTACTTGAAACGAGAAGAAGAGAAATGTGTACAAGAGGGTGTGTGAGGTTGAAAAAGAATTAAAAAAATTTGAGATAGAACGTTGTAATTCAATTGGAAATAAAGAAAAATCAATAGGGGAAATAAAATACAAAAAAGGAAAAGGGAAGAGTGGATAAATGGACTTAGAAGAAGAAGAGGACCACCCAAAAATTAATTAATACATATTTGCTGAGATGTTGATGATAAAAACGAAGAAAAAATTTTTTCATTTAAAATCCATAATATCTAAGAAAAAAATGTTGGACAACAAAAAATTATCAAATTACAGCCAATTAAACAAAAATTAAATAAAAATGTATAGGTAGTTTTAATATTTATTTCTATTATAAATTTTGTTGGCTGTTTCTATTTCTTGGAATCAAATATCCTTAAATACTTGAAAAATAAACATCTTCAGAATACTTTTTGTTTCATTTCATTATCAACAATTTTAACAAAAATACAGTTTTCTAGAATGACATAGCTAACGGTTTATCAAATATTTCAAGTAAACACTTTGCATTTAATTAACATAATCTAAAAAAATCAACCAATTGAATATTTGACAAGATAATAACTAAGTCAAAGTTATTTAATTAAAATAATATAAAATATGATAATACTAGTATGTACAGAATTATTATAATTTCCCTTTGACTTTGAAAGTTTTCGATTCTAACTCAACTCAACGAAATAAAATGAAAAACAATAAATAAATAAATTTAATTTAAAAAAAAGTTAAATGAATTTCCTGTTCGTGTTCATTTAGTAAAAAAAGAAATATTTTGTAGTAGATTAATAAATGTTAATAATCCAAAAAACGTTCATTGTATTATTATATGAATATAAAATAATTAAATAATACATTTCATTGAAATCAAAACAAAAGAAAAACAAAAACATACAAATCAAAACAATAACTTTTGTCTCAGTTAATTATACCTTTCACGTGTTAGAGATTAATTAATATTTAATCGCAATAGCAAAAGTAACAGCAACTGAGTAAAAAGAAAAAGAATCTCTTGAAATAAACAAAACAATAATATTCGAAAGTTTATTCTCCAATTACGTTTTGGTTATTTTCACCTCACGTCTTAAATAATTAGTTTCACGTAAATCCACTAAAGCACAAAAGAGTCACATTTCATTTATTTTCCAGACGCGCATTTAATTTGAAATTAAATTTATTTCCTAAGCTTGTTCATGAAACGTTAACGTGTACAAGCTTCCTGTTTTTTTCTTTAGCGCCGAGTAAATTTATTTTTGACTGAAGCGTACATGATCTAAGGTGATGGTAAGGTTTCATATCGATGAGTCATTTAACATCCATCAGCCAGCTAGTGAGTGGTTTCACTTAAAAACATCAAGTTTATGTACCTATAAAAAAATCCTGCCTGCTTTTTTCACAAATACTACATTTCAAATATCCATTACAACCTACAAAAGCACATCTCCTTTAACTCGAAGTATCAATATTTTAGATCGGCTCTTTCTCTATACAACTATTTTGTAGATTTTTGATCAATTAACAGTTTTCATTTTTGGTCATACAACTCATGTCAATCAAATTTCCTAAGCGGACATAAAAACCACTTATATGCCTTACAATAATTTTTAATGAGGGTTGTTAACTCTTACAGCAAACGCCACCACAAGCCGTGTGTTACCGGTTTTTTTTTTTTTTTTTTTTTTTTTTTTCTTAAGGCACCACAAATTTATAGTGCAAAATATTTGGTTAGCAACAAGCACCGAAATATAATTTGGCAGCAAAAAAGACATAGATTGATGGCGGCGCTTAATTTGAACGTAGGCGTGGACATAAGATACAAAAAAAAGCAGAGAAAAATCAAACGTGCAAAAGTAAACATCATAAAAAGTTTTTTTTTTTTTGGATGATGAATAGGTAGACTCAAAAAAAATTTAAGTTATACTAAAAAAAAAAAACTTTGGCACAACCAATAGTTTCTTTGCTGGAGCTACGTGATCAAATCCACTTCACACATGGACCACATCAAAATGAAAGGTTACTCATCGTATCTTAACTCATATTGGAATTGATTGGTTTTTGGAAAAGACATTAAAGTAAAAAATAGAAAAAAAATGATAAGCTGCACGTAGGCAAAAGTCCACTTAACATCTCTTAGAAATTGTCTAGCTTCAAATATTTGAATGCTGATGAAATTTTATTTCAATTTTTAATTACAAAAAATCACTTATGGCCAAGTTGTCAACATAAAAAGATTATTTCTTTGATTTAAAATTGGCATCTTCCTGGAGTAAGATCCCCGGGCTGTCAGACCTACGTTAGTTTAACATATCTACATTTTTTTTCTGTGATTTTATACAATATTATATATTCCGAATGAATTCCAAAATGATGCAAATTGTGGACTGAGCCAATGAATAAATTTGACGAGGTTTAGATGTCCACTTGATGAAAATAATCACAATAGCACTGATGTGTTGTTGCAATTCATAAAAAAAGCAAAAAATCAATAAAAAGATTTAAAATTAAAATAAACGAATTATGGAAATTTGTTTTTGAAAAAAAAGATAAAAACTGTTATTCTTAAATTTTTTTTCGTAAAAACTTTTAGTTTAAAAATGTTTTTTATTGAATTAAAAATTTCAAAGAAATTTAAAAAAGATTTGACCAAAGTGGAAAATAATTCATTATTTAAAAATGAGATCAGGCAAGTTTCAAATAACACCTCCAGACCAAAGAACAGAACACAATAAATTTTTATACAAACAATTTTTCGTTGTAAGTTTAAAAAAAAAGAAAATTTTGTCGTTTTCGGTTTTGAAAATTAATCTCGAAATCTTTAAAATGGTCAGTTAGATCTTAGATTATAGTTTCCGGCCGCAGACTAAAAATATATAGTTATAAAAAAAGGTTCGATGGTAACTACAGGTTTATTTGGTAGTTTAACTTTGAAGAATCACCATACATTTCGTTGCTTTAATGCATAACTATTAACTAGTATTATACACTTAAGACATAACTGTAGTTTTGTACGATTGAAATACTCAATGAACAACAGTGTGTAGGAACACAGACACGCTTTTTTTCTCACAATAAAAACAAAAATATCGAAATTTTGGACTTAGACTACATAATGCATTAAAGCGACGTTTTGGGCACCATACAAAATATGTATATCCGAAAATCAATTACACAAACAAAATGTTTATATTGTGAAAGTGCATTTGTAAAAGCAGGATTTATCTTAAGTTTTGATAATATTGTGACTTTCCATAGATACGTAAATTTGAAAAACTACTATTTTCACTATTCCAAAAAAAATCTGAATTCTTAACAAAAAACAAATTTTTTTTATTATTTATCAAAGCAGTAAAGAAATGTAATAATTTAAAATTTGATTGAGCACCTTTCATTTAAATCTATGAACCTATTAAAAAGCTGAAACACAGTGCTTGAGAATTAATATATATATTTTAAAATATTGTGTTTTTGTTCTCATTTAAAAAAAAAAAATTGAAAAACAAAATAAATAATTATTTATATTTATTTTTTTTACCCAAGATGTCTGGCGGTATTTTAAAGTATCATCTCGAAGCGATAGAAAAAAAATAAAAAATTCAAAAATACATGCATATATTTCTTTTTTATTAAGTGAAAAGAAAGTTGATTTTTTTAAATCGTGATGCGCATTTTGGAGATGTTATTGTTTTCTTTTTATATAAATTTAAACACTGTTTTGTAAGCATATATGTATGTACATAAGGGTGTACTCAAAATTTTTATTTTTTATTTGAATGATTTCAATATTTTTGCAGTCAATACTAAATATCAACTTGAGGGTCACGCAGCAAAATGTTATGTTTTAAGAGATGTGAAATCTGTCTATGATTTTTAAAAATGTTAAATGGTTAATTTTTTCGAAAACTAAATAATTTATCGATGTCTTTAGAACTGTAGATGTACGAGAAGTACAAAATCGGATGTGCACCATTTTATAATATGAGATTTTTAAGTCAGTGATCTAATCTATAGACAAATTCAAATTTTTTGACGATACAAAGTGTTAATGTACAAACAATTTTTCCATTTTTTTTTTAAACACCCTAATTTCTATGTAGGTAGACAATGATATATGAATCCTTTTTTTTAACAATTTTTTTAGCAAAATAAATATGTATACCTATACTTAATGCGACTAGACACAATAATTTTTCCACTGTTATTGAGAAAATAAATCTAGACGAGAAATATAAAAATACGTATACGCCATAGTGACTTTTTTATTAAAATAGATAAATTGACATTGAATTGGACTAAAAACAAACAAAAATTAAATATTTATTGCGTAGCGTAAAAAAAATACAAGAATAGATCCGGAAAATGTCTATCAACAAAAAAACATCACATAATCAATCATGCAAATTATGATTTGTTGAAGACCCTCGATTTCAATAAAAATGTCTAAATTGATATTTACAAAGCACAAATCAATCATGCTGCAAAATTATGACAGAACTAGAATATTTTTTTCTATTTTTGATTAATGTCAGTTAACAACAACAACAACGACAGCTATTGGCGCAATTCAATATTAATTGAACTCAATCGATACAGGAAGCAATATTGTTTTATATAAATACCTACACTTGTTCCCTTAGACAATGGAACCCTGGGCGTGTGTAATTTTACATGACAACCAACTCTCAAAATCATATCAAAAAAAAAATTCAGAACAACACGACACAACGAATACAATAATTAGTATTCACAGATGCATTGCGTTTTAAATGAGTTCATTGATATGCCCGCAGTTGATACTCAAAAATAAAATTGTATCCTTTACACGCGGCGTTAAAAACATTTTTAATCAAGGTAAAAACAGAGTAAAATAAAACAATAGGAAGAAAAGGTAGTACTGTTGGCTGGCGTGGCGCGAGTTGGCCCGCCTGTTGTGATTTTTTCTGTAATTTATTGTTATTCTGATTAAATTTAGATCGCAATAATAAAAAACCGGAAGTAAACAATTAGACTGACGATACCTACAGCATAAGTACGCAGATTGAATTTAAATACCTACATAAAAAAAAAAAAAAACAATTATTTCGGAAGTAATTTTACGCTTAAATTATAATTTTGTAGTTTTATTTTTGCAAAGAGGGTGTATTTTTAGAATCCCGTAATTTAAAACCGAAATGAAAAAAAAAACACGGATAGGCAAATCAAGGATAAGTTTTCGTTTATAAAATGTTTTTTTTTGAACTTAAAATACAAAAAAAATAAACAAACAATTAAGTGCGCAAAGAGATTAAATAAATAAAATTTAATTAATTTAAAGCTCTTAAATATGAAAATCTTTCTTCCCTGACATTGGCAATGAAAACCATCAGACAAACAATCTAAGGCACATAATTATTGTTTTCTTATTTTTTTAATTTTCTTTTTTCACAAATCATTTGCCTTGGACAAAATCCAATTCCAATATTAATTATACAAAAAAAAAAATTATTATAGAAAAGATTTTAAATTATGGAAAAGAACAGGTGGTTTTGGTTTTCGATTGTATATGAACTTAACAGAATAATTGTTGAAAATTACAAATCTCTTTATAAGACAGGTGGCTGAAGAAAAGTACCTTGTTCATAATCTTGACGCTATTTTAAGAGTACTGATACTAAAAATACAGATATGAAATTCATTTTTTTATTTGTTCTAGCAATAGACATCATTGAACGCAAAAAATTAGTTCAAATTTAACGACTTAAGTAAAAATAAAAATAATATTCGCACGTTCTTGATTTTTTTTAAACTTAACTCATTGCGTGGGATTTTAGTAAATTAATTTAATTATGGATTTAAATAAATTAAATAAAAAAAACGAAAAGTATATTTAACTGATTAATAATATGTAGTTACTGTACACTTTGCAACAAAAAGCTAAAGTATTAAATAGAAGAAGCTACTGTTTAAAAAAAGCATATTAATGACTTGCCAAAAAAAATTATTAAAATTGTTTACGAAGGAACGCGTTTTTCCTTTGTTAAATAAAAAAAATTATTACTTTGCTAAATGTTCCTATATAATCTGGATTCTCATTTTTTTCTCAGCTAAATTAAAAATAAAATTTTTCTTCAATAATTTGATTAAACTTTAAAACTATTTCGTTGTTTCAAATAAATTGTTTAGTAAATGTAGTTTTGTCATACTTTTGAAATTTCGATTCTGTTGTTTTAAAATCTCTCAAACTATTTTTAATTAATTTACTCTTTTATTTTCATTTTTAATCAGAGTACCTTAATCAAGCATGAACAAATAAACCAAAATCGGAGGATAAGATCAAAATTTTAGCTAACAAATACAATCTATGATTATAATATTTAACTGGCGCCGTTAAATAAGGGCCAACAAAGTGAAGACATATTTTAACGCTTTGATGGCCTTATTTAGTTTTTTTTTTCAAACCAAACCACAAACTTTTTGGTCTTATTTTGATTGGAAATACAAACAAAAACTGAATTCGGCCTTAATTATTTTTTTAAAGATTTTGACTTATTTCCTGTACCGTTATTTCAAGTCACTTATTTATAAGATATTATTTCTTTTGCTAAAACTATTTTTCAATCTCCATAAAAACTACAAATATACGAGCATATACACAAATTACTACTACAAATTTATACTAATTACAAAAAAATACTTCCATATTACAAAAATCAAAATTTTGCTCGAACTTAATTGTTACCAATTTTTGATGGCAAACCGATACTCAAAACCAATGACAAGTAGATTCATTCTCATATTTGAGACACGTTATGCTATTCTAGGCTATGACCAGTAACATATTGACACACATAATTAAAATTTCGTCTCGAAATATCCAACTTATACAACAACAACATAATTTGCCATTCAAAAACATTTCTATAATGTTCTTTTTTTAAAAAAATGAACAAAAAATGCGTTGTATATTCTATATTGCTAGGCAAAATAATATTTTACTATATATAATATCATTGACGTACAAAGCTTGATCTTCAAAACAAGTTCTAACATTTTTATATTTAAAGACATTCAAACTACATTCCAATATCGAATTAAGAATAATTATTACTGTCACATAAAATTTCCATTTCATTAGAACTAATGAATATAGTATTTCGGGTTTATTTTTATTTATTTTTCTCACAATTATTTTAATAACGTTAATTAATTAAATAAACATTTATAAAATCAACTCATCAATAAAATAAATTCAATGACATTTTTCGATGCAAAATTTGCTATATACGCAGTATTTAAAACTAACAAACAAAAAGATTTAAATTGCTTAACAGATGAAATTCTTTCTGGTATTTTAGGTGTAAATCACATTTTAAGCACGCTCATCATAATAAATATTAAATCACACAAAAGACACAAACATTAATTTTAATTCTATTAAGAATACGAGGCGAAATTGCAACAACAAAAAAATAATCATTACATCTTCCTTGTATACACTTGGCATTTGTCTTTAAGTAAAGAAAAAAAATCAAGGTCTTCTTTTTGTGTGAGAAAAAAATACCACAAATATTTTTGTACTTACACTCTTTGTCAAATGATGTCCATCTTTAAAAGAATTCTACATGTGCAAATAGCGAAGAAAAATTGAAATCACACTAAACAATTTAAGTTTTTTTTTTTTTGTTTTCTTTCTGACCCTCCACAGTGAGGCAGTTCTTATTCAAAATTGGCAAAAACTAAGAAAAACTTCAATTTTTTAGTTTGTTCCTTTGTGTTTATTAAAGTTAGTAATTTATTGGAAATTTTTGAATAATCTAAAAACGTCAAATATTTCGATTGGAACACTTGTTGACGTTTTAAAATTATTATAAAAAAAGTGATGGGTTTGTGGTATAAATTGAAGCAGTTCAATTAAGTCTTCCTTTTTTTATCATTTATTTTAGGTTGTTCAAGCTGGTTGAATTTTTTAATATTAACGGATTGTCCCTTTTTTACATTAACCTCTACGGGTAAAACATCAATTTCATTCCAATATTTATAAAAAATAGAAAATGTTTTACTTTTTTCAAACCACTGAATTTTAAGCCATTCAACCTTGGAATTGGAAATGGACATTTTCATGTTTGTGATATTTTCTTCCAGAGATTTTGTGGAAAAAAATCAGATGAAGTCGTTTTCACAATTTAGAATGAGTTTCTCTTTCTGGCCGAGGAAATGACATTTACCCAATCATTTGGGACTAAGATATCCATAAAAAATTTTATATTCTTCTCTATTAAACCAAAATCTTGGTCACATGGCAAGTAAATGGCCACTAGCTAAAAATTTATGGTCGATTTCTCCAACCATAAAATCGGGATGAGATAACAAAATAACACTTTTTGAGTGTAGATAGCTGCATAAAGCTTTTTTTTGTATTTAAAAAGATATATTAAGACCCATTTTCATGAAAAACTCATTTTTGTACTGATGGCCTCATATATACCATACTTAGCGCTTCTATAACACTTCGTAAAAGAAGTAAACTCATTATGAGATCATCTCTTAAATACTGCATGAGGCATTTTATACTAGCCCAAAGTTGCAATGATCCTATTTGTGTACATATAATTATCCTATAATACTACTATATCAATGATAGTGGAGTTTTTACTCCAATAACTATCGTATTATATAATTATAGAGAGGTTATGTAAACAATGGGAACACATTTTGACATATTTCAATTTTTTCTAACTTTCTCCTTTCCGTTTTTGTTTTTTGAATATATCACTTCATTTCATTTTTTTTTCAATTTTATTTTTAATAATATTTTATTTTATTTTATTTTATTTTATTTTATTTTATTTTATTTTATTTTATTTTATTTTATTTTATTTTATTTTATTTTATTTTATTTTATTTTATTTTATTTTATTTTATTTTATTTTATTTTATTTTATTTTATTTTATTTTATTTTATTTTATTTTATTTTATTTTATTTTATTTTATTTTATTTTATTTTATTTTATTTTATTTTATTTTATTTTATTTTATTTTATTTTATTTTATTTTATTTTATTTTATTTTATTTTATTTTATTTTATTTTGTTACCAATTCCAATTCCACTGTATGTTGAAATGTTTGGCGCGTGACATTTTCAGATTTCTCCTTCACACTTGAACAACAAAAAATCTGAACTTGTCAATATTTTTATTTAAATAGGTTTTAAACAAATCAAAATAGAACGCATGTTGTCTGAATTGCGTCGAAATTCTTCTTCTCAAAAACAATTACGACTTTTCTTCCAAAACTTATCAAACTAAAAAAAAAACAGAAACCCAACTTGTATAATGATTTCGTTATAAAATTTATCGGTCACATAACAACACTATTTTACTCTACTTGTTGCCGCTTTCGCCACCGCCCGCCATCGCCTTCGTCGTCTGGGTGTCTGTCTTTTATTATGTAAAGCAAACAAATTTTCAAAACCACCCGAATTTCACACCCCACAAAATATCAGTAGTTCTTAAAGACAAGCTATTTTTTTGTATTTTTTGGGGATATTTATTGCATCTGCAATTAACGGTATATCCGAGGGTAGGTGTGTGACTGCTGGCTGGGCTGGGCTTGGCCCCTTGATGCAAATAATTAATTTTTTTTTGGCGGGCAGTCTTGATTTTAAAATTAGACATATTCAATTGCGACTCACTGTTGGTTTGTTGGGGAGGCTATTTTTGGCAGAGACACAGGGTCGAATTAAATGAGTTCCGCGATAGCTTTTCGAAGGGGGAAAATCTCCTGAGGGCAATAAATCACATTAAAAATATATATATTTAAATATAAAAGTATAGGTGTATAATGATATGAAGAGAAGAACAAGATTTTATATTTAAATTTTTGTAATAACTGTACTCTCACACTGTCTGTGATGTGGATCGAAATGTCGGCGGGTCTTCTGTTGGTGGCCTTAACACCTGTTTTGTTTGTCTATTTTTGGTGAGTTGATTGGGTTCGGTTGCTGGCAAGATCAATGAACACCCCAGTGAGTTAATTTGCGCGCGGTTCAATACACGATAATTTGTAGCACTTTTTAAGGAAACGCCAACACTTTTTTTTTTTTTTTTAATTGTTTCGGAAAGTTTTGCAGTAGGCAAAATTTTAAGTAGCTCTGTTTAGAAAATAAAATAAAATGTAGGTATGTATATAAAAAAATGAAAGTAAAAGCCTGCTAGTCATATGGTCGCCACGGAAAAATAATGAGGAAATGCATTTGATGAGTAAGCTTATACTTATAGGAAACTATACGCCAAAAAGGGTTGTGGCTGACTGCAATCGGTATTTATGGTTTAGTTGCGGACGGAAAAGATATTTTAGCCAATTTCAGTTAGTTTTGGTGTTGGATTGCATCCAATATTAATTGTACCAGTTTTGCTCTAGTGCCGATGAATGGTTTTTTTTTTATAAGAATTGCCAAAAAGTAAGGAAAAGCTTTATGGCAAGACATGAATCAAAGAGAAATTATTGGTTATGGCCCATAAGAGTGGAGTTAACATTCATGTGACCTTGAACGAAAAACAAAAACTTAAAGAATTCATACAAACAGACATGGACTTATTCTTAGGGTGGCTTGGCTTAAGAAATATTTTGTAAATTTAACCAAAACTGCATCGAACAAAACTTGATACAAACTTTCTTATTGACTTACATAGATCAGTTTAATTCAAGTTTTGATCGCAGAGTCTTTTAGTTTGTACTATAGACAAATTATATTTAAACTGACATATGTAAGTGAACGTAATGAGTCAAAAAAAAGATGAAGGAAATTTAATAAAAATTTAATAAAATTAAAAAAAATACGTATACGCCCTAGTGCACAGTGGTTTTGTTTGTCTGGTGAACCTTCAGATTTCCTTATTAATTTCAATAAAACTTTCAGGAAAGATAAAATTGGTATTATAATTTTTCACTGTAATTTTCGAACAAAATCAAAATTTACTTATGTTGTGTTCTTTGACAATAACTTTATAGAAAATTATAAACTTCGAAAATTTCCTTTAAATTACTCAATTACTCAAGATAAGAATAAGTCAGAACTATGGAGAAATAACGGGATACTTTTATATGAAATTATTCTACCTACTCGAAAAAGTATATACTTAGTTAAATAGTTCAAATAAATTTGGATTTTGAAATCACTGCCTTTAAAAGTTTCAATTTGAAAACAATAATATGTATTTTTGTTTCCTTTTTTTTCTTCTTTGAAAAAAAATATGAATTCTGAACTAGTTAGCTGTAGCAGTGACTTAAAATTTTGTACAAACCTTTGTTTCTTTTTTGTGAATTTTATCATAATTTTGAAACCATTTAAACACCGTAATTTTTTTAAACAAAAATGTTTTTCGAAATAATGTTTCTTTTATAAATTGTTTTTCTTTAAAGCCTCGACAGATAGTAAATAAATCTATTAATGCTTCGTGGCTAGTTTTTGACTGAGACCATTTTTAATTTTGTCAAACGGAAACTTTTGGAACACAATAAAAAACTATAAAAACAAACAAAAAAAAATTCTTAAAAATCCATCACTAAAAAAAAAACAGATAAATCATAAGAGAGTCTAATTCTAATAATTGCCAAAAGTGTAGAACTGCAAATTCAATTGAAATTAAAGTATTATAAAATAAATTGAGGAAATTTGAGTTATTAATATTTTTCCCACACTGAAATAAATTTATAATAATTTTGTATTTATTTTTCAAACTTATCTACAAAATCAAAAAATAAAACAAATAATATCAAATATCATATTCAAAATATAATTTCACTCTCTGGTTATAATGTTCAACACTTTGGTATATCAGTTCAAAATGATATATATCTAAAAGTATGTGATCATCTATTTTTTTAAATGTCTGTTCGTACAGTTTTTGAATTTTAGACATCATGTCTTCCATTCTTCCAGTTGGAGACACGTCGAGGTGAAATCAATTTTCGCTTGAGAAGGAAAGAAAAAAAAACAAAACTATTTTTAGAGAGGATTTCATTTTGATAAATAAAATTTTACTCTTTAAATACAATTCGCATAGAAACGGTTTCTGAAGATCTTTGTGTATGTTTGTATGTATATTAAGAAGTTTGTTTCTTGTCTGGTAGAAAAAACAAAAACAGAGAAAATGGATTTTTCTGGAAATTAATTTTAAATAAAATAATTTTTTTTTTTGAAATGAAAAAAAGCTGTTTGATATATTATAGCACATTTGAGCGGGGGCGATTTCCCCGAAATTGATAATTATTGTCCATAGAGACTGCGACGCACTGACTGCAGCCGCCGCCGTTATGTCTTCATCACGCCACTTTTTCATCAGCCATTGACGTAGGTACTAGGTAGGTGTTCCTTGATATAAAACAAAAAAAATCTTAGAACTTCTTCTTGGAAAAACGTCGTCGCTGTGGTCACACGTAAAATAGGAAGAGAACACCAGGAAGACGGTTTATAATTTTTCCACATGTGTATCCGTAAGCGTGTTGACGCCTCGCCGCTGCTGGGTGACGGCTTCTACCTATTAATATATAATCACAGACAGTAAGTGGAACATAAAGTATCAATTTTAAGCGTGTGTCTCAGTGCTACCTAACCTAGGCGGCCGTTGAAATAGTTACAACAAAGTAGCAGGTTGCAGTTTTTTTTTTTTTTTTACTGTCAACCAAGGTTCCGATGACCGCCAGACGTAAGCGTGCAGTGGATCCAATGACCGCTGATGTATTTTATTATTGCGGATTCGATGCCGGTCTGGCTGGTAAATGGATTCACAGTCCCACATGCATCGTATTTCACAAGGGTATGCTTAAAATATAAACGGCTGACCATTATATCGAACGTCGCGTCGTCGTCGTCATTGTCGGTCGTCGTCTCTGTTGCTTGGTCACCATCAACCGGAGCAAATACTCTACTGTAAAGTTCGTAAGCGTGTGGGGCATCAAATTGCTGAAATTGAATACACAGCGTCATCGCAAAAGCTGTCATTTGTTTTAAATTGGTTGCTCCTTGCTGCATCCCGCAGTTGTTAAAAAATAAGATCGGTCAGACCTTCTAATAAAACATCATTTAAACTAAAAATGGATTGCAGAATTAATTTTCTCGGACCAATTTGCTTATTTGTCATTTTGCTACAACAAACCGAACGAAGGTTTGACCGAAGAAATAAATCAAAATGATTAAACGGTCGAATTCATTGAGCTTGTATGAAGTTGCGCTGCGCAATCGGTTTTCATGAGAATAAATTTATCATTAATTTCTTATGTGGGTTTAGTTAGACGGGTAACGGTCTTGTGGTTTATGTTATGACATTTTAATTATGAATTTATTTTTTTTTGTTCTTTTTTGAGATAATTTATTATGTGAATCAAATTGAATTTCAGTTTAAACATTTTTAATTTGTTGATGTTTTTTTTTCTTTTTTTTCTGTAATACAATTATTATGTGGTTTTGAATGGTCGAATAACAAAAGTTCTTTAGAAAAAGAACTAATAAAAAATTTTGTGGCTGTTAATTTGTATACCTACTTCTATGAGGCTTTTTTAAGCCATTATTAGCAAAGCCAAAAATAAACAACGGTTCTGTGGCAGGTTCTTCTAAAAATGTATTATTTTTGTAGGTAAAAAATATTCTATGTAAGTTGTACGTTGAGGTACTTAAAGGAAATCGAAAACCACACTTAACATATTATTTTTCAAAAACTAGTCAAGTAGCAATACTTGATTAAAAAATTTAAAAACCAAAAATATTTTTGAAATTTTTGTTGTGATTTTTGAAAGTAAAAATAAAATTCAAATTAAAAAAGCAAAATGTTGATTTCTCTATTATAATTTTATATTTTTTATATTTTTATCATTCTAAGTTAAATATTTACTTACATTTTATAAATTAAAAAATACAATTAAATCTTAATTACCACTAGTTCATGTTTAAACATAAATAAATAAAAGTTTTAATGTGGTAAATTTCAAAAGTTGTGGTACAATTTTAAAAATAAATTTAAGATTAAAAAATAACGGTATCTTCTATATAAATGTTAAAAACCCTTTAATAAAAAATCTTAAATTTCTCGAAAACGCTTCCAAAAATTTTATAATATTTCTGACAGTAAATATTCAAAAATATTTTTTCCTTTTGAATTTTTCTTAAATAAAACTTTATATTAATATTAATGCTCTTCAAAATCGTACCACTTTTCGTTCTTGAATTTTTTTTTAAAGAATTAAGAATTAAGAGTAAATAATAAAAAAAAATATGTGGTGAAACAGTAAATATCTGCTATTATAATGTTTGTCTGTCCATTTTTAATTTTGTTGACCAATCTCTTCGAACACAAAATGTAAGAAATCCTATACAGTGCCTAAGGTGTGACAAAAGACTGCAGTGTGTAGGTTGAACTGAGACAAGAAAAAAATTGGACCATTTCAACCTCCCCCGTACAACCGTAAGGACTATCACAAAACATTGCCCACTCCCTAATAACATAATCATAGTTAAATTTATTTAGTTACATTTTGAATCAATCTGTATCCAAATGAAATTCCTAGACAATTATGCTTCATTAAAATTCGATAAGATCTAAAAGAAAACATAAATAAAATTCGTCGCACGAGCAAACCAGCTGATTTTTAATTTTCAGACTTTGAACCCTTTTTGGAAGTTTCACAATGTGGGTTTTAATTTTTTGCTTTTATTCACAATAAAGATTTAACATAACCAGAAATGACTTAAAACAAATTTATTTTGTAGAATTTTACCTTTGTATCAACAAAACGAGAAACGAACACGAGTCGCTGTGGAACACCTTTTATATGTATCTCATTGTTTACGATACGAGTACAACCAAGAATTATGATGCCATTGATTTATCTTTTTGCAATTTTATGGTACCTACTTATTTGTTTTTTTTTTTTCTACCATATTTGTTGTTGTTCTATTTTTTTTTTTTACTTTGTATAGTATGCTTTTAAGATTATCTTTCTATTCAATGTCAATTAGTATCTTCTATTTTTTTTTTGTTCGCCATTCTGTCACGTGAATAACTAAAACCCAATAATTAAAAAAAAAAACATTTTGTGCATTAAGAAAATTGACTTTCGTGACGTTAGAAATTAACAAATACGCGATATTGCCTAATTAAGTTGAGATGGTATATATTTCAATTTTTTTAACTGCCAGCTAAAGAGTTGAGTGTGGAAAAATAACAAAAAAATTAAACTCAAAATGAAAAAGTCTAAAGCACTCGTGTTTTTTTCTCTTTTAAATTAATTTTTTTTTTCAAGTTGAACGATGATGATAATACCAGCGTCACGCCTTTGTGTTCAAATTTTTTTTTTTTTAATTCGAACAAGTAAATAGACTGTTGTTTTAAGGCAGAAAGTGTCAACGGACTATGTGCCTTGAGGTTATTCTTACTTGATGTTGTAAACAAAATATTGAACATCTTCGAAGAACTTAAAATGCACAACATAAAAGAATTTATGCCATTTAAATTTAAAAAAAATTATTTATAGAACATAATATAAAGGATTAAATTAAATCAATTTATGTGAAATAAAATAAAATAAAATAAAATAAAATAAAATAAAATAAAATAAAATAAAATAAAATAAAATAAAATAAAATAAAATAAAATAAAATAAAATAAAATAAAATAAAATAAAATAAAATAAAATAAAATAAAATAAAATAAAATAATATGAAATAAATAAGTTTTATAAAAATTAAAGTAAAAAAATCGAATACTTCATAAATAAATTAAATTAACAAACATAAATTAAGTAAAATTATATTAAACAAAATTAAATAATTGCATTGAGCATTATTTTCATATTTACTTCTTAGCTAGAAGTTTTACTGCAATAGAACACTTTTGTGTCTATCCTATGTGAACACACCTGTATTATCTCTTATCTTATTCAACACCAAAGTTCGTCAAACTTAATTAACAAATAAACAATTTTATTATTTACGATTTGTTTTGAAACAAAAAAATACCTCGTACTTTTTATTTCAAGGAACAGAAAGACAATGTTCCACTTTCAAAATACAAGGACATAAGTTTGTTTGCTTGAGGGATTAGTTTAATTTAAGTATGCACCCATACCCGGAAGCAACTATACGATTAAAGAAAAAATAAATTGTTGCTTTCTTCTATTTTTGTATTTACGTTAAATAATAATATATAAATGTTTTCAAAGCTTAACCCTTGTTGCATCACAATAATACTATTGGCAATTGGCACTAATTGTTATCGACAATGTTTACCACCAACAAGTTGGTGGTATTTTTTTTCAATAATCAATAACAATGTTTTTTTTTTTTTTTTGTTAACATTTTTTAAGAGATTGCTTTCAATGAATGTTAATACCGAGACCGAGTCTTATGAGACCAAGCCGAGATGAGATTGAGACAAAACAACAATTAGGTCCAACACTTTCTAAAAGAATCTCTATATCCCCCAAACAGACAGAAACTTACAGTGGGGCGTTCCATCATACAGACACCTAAATTTATCAAAGAGCAATTATTTTCACGGTTTTTAGGGTATTTTCTCCCCACTGTAGTTTTCTGTCTGCAAAGGAAATATTGTTAAATAGTTGTGTGAAGAACAACTTGACAAAAAGAAATAATGTTTCCATACAAACTATCGATAACATCATGTATAAAAATATCACTGTAAGCTCATGTCTCTATGTGCTTAGGTTATGTTCCGAGAATTTTCTGGGCATAGCTATAAGCTTTGAATGAGGTTAGTTGTTGTTGAATCGAACATTGCAAATTATTATCGATTTTGTTTCTACAATCCTACGGGGATATGAATAAAACACAACAAATTCCTCTCAAGCTTGAAAAAGACGTCCCCACAAGAACACCCTTTAAGATAGATTCGTTGTTTATCGAACTAAAACCGTGGAAATTTCCAGAGATTCGATAAAAAAAAAACAACAAACATGCTATACAACTCTCAAGAGAAGCCAGGCCCAGAACTTAGAAATACCCTTTAAGGGTACGCCATCAAACGCACGTTTTCATTCTCGTTTATTCCCATGAATGAGAGAAAAAAAGAATTATAAATTATTTGCAACCTCCAGAAAAGGTCAATATCCTTTGAAAGAGAACCTTTTTAGATATTTGATCCTCTCATACAGCTTGCTGCATAGGAACATATATAATCAAAACCTTGAATTATTTTTTTTTTTTATTTTTGGGAAGGTATGTCCTTTGAATTATATCCCGTCCCGACATCGTCTATACGATATGGCAGACCAGACATACTCGTACATATATGCATATAAAATTTATACCTGGAATTGTGCAGATTTGATTTCAGTATTCAACCGCAGAACACCAGTTGCTGGCCAGACCATATAGTCATATCAAAAACCCCAGACCCTCTGCCTAGTTTCTTTGATCCTTCTTTTTTTTTGGCGCTGGTTGGTTTTGTTCTCTTTTCAAAGAATTCCATTGGTTTTTTTCCATCTAACAAAAGAAACATGGTATATAGTAGCAAAGGAAGATAATTAAGAGAATTTGTGTGGCGTTATTCCTGCAAAAAAAAAAAAGGAAGGCGATGACCCCATTCTGCTTGTTCGGGGGAACGTGTCTGTCTATTTTTTTTTTTTTTTCGAAAATCGAATAATTTATGCAGTAAATTGAATCTCACTTCTAAGAGGAAGTTTATTTAAGAAACGAAACGTGCTCCCTCTCAGCTACATCTCTGCTTCTCTGCTGACGTAGTTCTGTTTGATTTTAAATCAATAATTCGCAAGATGAAAATTAATTGATGCATGCTGCATCATCAAAATGGCTAATACGATAAACGAGTCACGATAAATGAAATGCAACTCACAAAAAGCTGTCTCTACCCTCTACGTCAGCTAGTCAGCTATCGTGGAATATTAATTTTCCAAAGGTTCCCTCCAAATTATCAATTGACATTGGCAAATGGAAAGGAGATTCCCACATGAACGTGGCAATTGGTAGTTTACAGCGAATTAACTTCAATAAATTGTAATTTATAGATTTTTTTTTGCGAACAATTAATTTACAATATCAAACATTAGTCGTCGTGTGTTTTGGTTTTTTGTTTTTTTTTTTTGTCTGCTTTACTTCTGAACGACCATAATTCAAAACGTAAATTCATTCTTATGAGAACCAGTTCTGTTACCAAGTAGAACTTTTCATCCGTTGACCGTTTTTTTTTCTTTCTCTGTTTTGAATAAATTGTTCTGTGGACATTCATTCCAATCAAAAACTTACGATAGAGTAGCACATATCGTTGATAGTTGATGGTTTGACAGCAAGCCATATGACATTTAAGAACAGCAGCGCCATCATGAGGAAGGCATTCAATTGAGGTCGGACTCTCAATTGAAAGTATATGCTCGTGGTTATCGGACTCACTGTCACTACACTATGTAACTGTACATAAGTTTCGATTTACTCAATTGTTTTGTATAAAGTCGATGATGGAAAGATGCGATTCAATTAAATTTGCCACGTTGTGTGCACATGCAAAAATAATTGAAAGGAGCGTGTGAATGACGCAATGTGTATGTGATATGAAAAAAAAAAATAATATTATAAAGAACATGGAATGTTTCCATAACATAAAATCTATTTGCGCGATTTTATTAGAAACACCAACCAAACATTATATTAGAAAGGGTGATTGATGATTAACTGTTCGTATTCTGCAAAAGGAAGAAGCTCTATATACTGTTATTGAGATAAATGGTTAGGGAAACGGAAATTGAATGAAATGTTGTTAGAACTAGAACAGAATGGCATCAGCAGCAATTGGGGCTAATTAGTTGAAGCTGACCTTTCTCAAGAAGTTTCGCAATGGCTATTTTTTTTTTGTGATGTGATGATTTAAAAATAAATGCGTCTTATTATATTGAAATTGCTTTATGGGGTTGTAGTCGACACTTATGTACGGGTGACTTATAACTTGGGGTTCTTTGCAGCAAATTGAATTTTCTTAACATTTTAAATGCACTTACTAGTTTTTTTAAAACGACATAACTCTATTCTGTTATAATATATTTTATAAATAATTTTTTTTTAAGTAACATTTACAAATACATGCTATGGTATTTTTTTTTAAATTTATTCCTAGCTTTTGTATTTTTAAGTAATATTTGAATAATAGTGCATTAAGTGAAAATGAAGTAATACATAATTTTGCTCGTATTTTGTATCACCATGAAAAATATTTAGAAAATAATTTATTCCTAGAACCAAAAAATTAATTTATATGGGTAAAAGAAAATAAAGTATACGCCCTAGTACCCCCGTCTCAATTTACGATTGGGTTATTAATAAAGTGGCTTAAATAAGAGGTGGGTAAAAATCGTTCTTAAATTATTTCTTGTTGTTTAGCTTAAATTCAGCCATCAGCTTATATTTTTGGGCTATTACCGCTTGAAAGAAAAAAAAAACAATTATTTTTAACTTCTTTTTTAATTAGCTACGATTTGAAAATTTTGTATTTACGTACCGAGGAACCTGCTTTTTTATATTTTCATAAAATAATTTTTCTGTATGCTACCCAAACTGTAGTAATTGCATCACTTACTACAGACTACTATCAGATATAATATCGTCCACTCCTTAAAGATTTTTGAATTTATTATAAAGTTAAAAGAATATTTAAGACCCACCTGAAAACAAAATTATCTTAAGCCAAACAAGTAAAGAGAGAATAACATTAGGTACCTAACTTATTTAAGGTCAAAGGTCCAAAGATGAGCTTTTGCAAAAAAAAAAATAATAAGGTTAAAAATATATACCAAAGTGATTTAGAGTTTTCACAGTTTTTTTATAACTATACCAAAAGAATGATATTGGTATTTACAAAATTTTCAACCTACACGTTACTCACATCACAATTGTGTTGCATTAAAAAAGATAAAAGGTCGGCCATTGACCTTTATAAAACAAAACCTATCATTAAAGTTTCGCCTTACTGATTAATTTTTTGACGAACCTTCTTTATAATTTGCAAGTCAAAACCTTGAAACTCTGGAAATGTTAAGTAATTGAATGCAACACTTTTATGTTAAAAAAAAAGTGGTTATTTAAACTTTGAGATTTTAAATGGTTTTTGTTCTTCTTTTAAAAAAAATGCAATTTAATGGAAGGTCAGGAAAACCTATTCGATTTCCCATCAAAAAAAATTAAATCTGTGTTATTAACACTGAGCACTTCTTAAGAAGTCACATGGCTTCTGCAAAAAAGGAGCCAGGCACAACAAAGTTGCATTTGTTATTATAATAATAAAAAATAATTTAATGTAAAATTATCTTTTATGTTAATTTGTTATGATCACGTTGTGTTTAAATATATTAACCGCAACTTTTGTTGTTTTGAGAGATTGTTTTTTTTTTTTCTTCTAAAGATATTTGTTTTCCCTTTTTTTTTAACCACAATAGAAATAATATAACGCATATAATAGGTTTGAGGTAAACAAATAAAACGCATTTAAGTAAATAATATGTTTATGACATTTACCTATATTACCTAGATATGATATAAAAAATATGAAATTATGGTTTACTACGTTTTATGCAAATTGTCATACATGCTATATAATTAATATTTTTATAGTTATTATAAATATGTGGTATATTACATACTATTTTTTCTTAACCATAATTATATGCAAATGCATTGATTCCATAATATTCCCAACAGTAACTGGTTTGTGATGGATGATTGATGAATAAGTAAATAAAAACCATAAGTCAGCTGATTTATTAGATTTTAATCTGTTTTTTTTTTTTTAACTCTATATAAACTTGATATTCTGTTTTTTTTTTTCTAATCTAAATTTTCACATCGGTACTTAAAAAAATACATATATACTAAACTAAAATAAATGCGGTTTTTGCTTTACCATAATATTCACAATAAATATACGCATTGGAAACAAAACAAATGAATGAAACAAAATTGATTTCCTTATTCTCGATATGAATCTTACACAGAGAAAAAAGAACCAAATAAAATTGAAAAAAAAACATACTTTCATTTAATATCAAGATTATAATATAAAAATTGAGAATTATTTTTTTTTCCTTTTGTCACTCCGTCCTTAACTTAGGACCTAAAAAAATCATTTGCCAGAGATTGAACTTTACATTTAAGAAATTGAATTTAAATAAGTCAAGTTTTTATAATAGAGTGGTTGTTGTACTATTCGTGTTTTTTTAAGTGGTATTCTTCTTAAAATAATAAGAAAATCTTTTATAAATTTGACAAATTTTTCATTATAAAATCAATTTGATTTCTCTATATAAAATAAATGGGAATGCATTTCATTTGTGACTTTTAAAAAATTATAACTATTCAAAAAAACTATCCAAAAATGATACACATATTGAACCTTTTAAATAAATTTTTTTTTCTTGTATTTTATGTACTTAGTTCTTTTTTCTCTGTGTAGTTGATATATAGGTATTTTGTTTATGTTTTTTTTTACATACAATTATGTAACATAGACATAAATATAGTTCGATTTGTATTTTATTGACAATTTAATTTCCAATTGAGGAAATCACATATAGCTTTCTTCTTGATTTGCTTTAAAAAACATTTTCCTCAACTTGAACTTCAACAACATCTTAATAAAATACATCACCATAAATTCAACTGACCATAAACAGAAACTTGATTTGTAACAAACCAGACAGTATTTCTATCCTTGTCGGTAACATACCTATGAGCAAAATATGTAAATCCTTCAATGTTTAGATATTAGACGAACGATAATTATGACCACAAATCCATTACGTGGTAGATGGATAAAAAAAGTAATGAGCACAGACAAAAAAAATATATTTAATAACAATTTCGTGATATTTCAATCAATCTAATCGAAATCGACATAATGGCCAGACTAGGTACAAATGAACAAACAGACATAGCTTCATCACATCCAATTAACAGAATGAAAAAAAAATGGAAATCCCGAACCCTAGACAGGGAATTCGACTGATTCAGGGGGGTATATCTAATACCTGGCGTAATATTACTCCACCATGACTTGTGCCAATCGTGTGTTTTTTTTTCTGTCTGTCTGTCTATTTTTATAGAGATTTTTTGTGTGCTTTCCTGTTTTCGATACATCGTCATCCATCACGTATCTATTAGTATATAGATTTCATTTGAATTTCGCTTAAAATGATTTTTTTTTTTTGCTGAGAAATATCTCATAGATATAAATACCTCATCTCATTTAAAACAGTAAGATTATATTTATATGCTTTTTCTCATTAGTTTATGTAGAATAGTCGTATGTAGTTAACTTTATATAAAGTTAGCGGTGATGACGACGAGCGACGTACCTTTTCCAAAAGAGATTCATTTTTGTTATTGTTGTGTGATTTTTGTTTAATCTTTGAAAGTATTTAAACAATTTTCAAACGATTCGAATCAACTGTTTTCAGTTATAAATTGATCTTCTATTCGAAGAGATGCAAACAAAACAAAAGTTATATATCTCAGTTATTTAGAAGGTTGGTTGTGTGATTAATTTTAAAAATATTTATGTATAGATACGGCAAATTTATAATTTATAAAGACAAAGATATCTGAACGTAAAACAAAAAAAAATTGACACGCGAAAATCCCCCAAAACGAACGAAGATACCCGCCACGCCACTAAAGTGCCGCCGCTACCATCAGTTATTGTAAATTAATTTCTTAACAAAAAAGTTAGTACGAGTGCCGCTGCCATTAAACCAAAAGATACCGCCGCGAGTTTGCTTAAAAGCTTGGTGTAAAATATCTTTGCCATTTTTAGTTATAATTTCTATCTTTTATTTATACCTAGACCTACCTACCTATCTTTTTGGTAATTGAAATTGTGAAGTTTTTTTTTTCTTTTGTTGTTTTTATTTTTTTTTTTTATATACATACGACTGGTTGTGAGTTGTTTTGTGAAATTTACAGTACTGTTTTATGCCGACAAGGCATATCACCTTTATAACAGCCCTGTGATAGTGCATATAACAGTTTGATTTTTCTATGGTTTTTTTTTCGCGTGTGATTTGGATTTGGTCTAAGGCGAATTTGTGCGATAGCAAATTCGATACCATTTAGACCGAAACTCAAAAGGAGGATAGATAAAAACTTGAGGGATACTTAATAGCTGAAAGGGAAACTAACAAAAATGGAGGAAATGGTGCTGTTTTGGTTAATTGAACGGTAAATACTAAGCTAAACTATAATCTACTAAATTAATATAAGTTTATCTTCTTTGATACCAATAACGTAATTTTTATTAAATTTTGTATCTTTTGTTCAGCAAAATTTGTATCTTTTTTGTTAAATTAATTTCCAATGAAGATGAAATTTTCTCAATTATTATTACTCATATGAATAAGTGGCAATAAGGGATTGCAGATTAAAATTTTTCAAGTAAAACATGTCTCAGATACTTCCTGAATGCAGAAGATATAAATTTCATTTTAATTTTATGAGGAGTTCCATTTGAATGAGACATGTCTTAACCGATACGAAAAAAATAAGGAATACCCAAATACATAAAACAAAAACAAAATTCAGTAACAGAAAGTCCAAAAGCAAGGCTAACTTGTCTCGTATATTTTTTTTATTACATATACAGTAGAAACTTTAATCACAGTCTTGACCAAACTGAAAATTGAGTTGAGTTGAGTATAGCTGGGAAAAAAAGAAAACAAAATCCTTGGTGTTGCTGGAGCTGCTGCTGCTGGTGCCCTGGCAAATGCATATTATGTCAACTAAAAACTTAATGAATTATTTTGTTTTCTTCTTGGGCTTCAGTATATTTCCATAGAGTTTTGGTATTAACTTAAACTTTTGTACGATTAAGTTCTGTTTTTTTTTTTTTTTTTTTTTTGTAAAGATTTAAATGGCTAAGATACAAATGAAGGTAGACCTCATTTTGGCGAATGAAAAATGAGTGAAAACTTTTCCGCCTTTGTATGTATCTCATTCTTATGTTTTTTTTTTTGTATTATTTTTTCATTGCAATTCAATGTGATTTCTGATTTGTATATTTTTTTTTATTTTGTTGTATATTTGGTTTGAGAAACCAAAAGAGAATATGTGTTAGGTTTTTTCTGTGCTCGAGGCTCTGAGGTAATGTAAGTATAGATAGATTCTTTATCGAAAGAATTAGGTCAATATTACAGTTTTTTTTTCTTTTTAAATAATAAATCTGGGTTCTAAGGGGTGACACAATTCAAAAGAAGTAAAAAAAGGGGACAATGATATAACGAATGCATAAATATACATTAAAAGAGGAAATGAAATTCAAATAAAAATATATGTACATAAGGAACCTACCTATACCTATATAATATAAGTAGTTACTGGTTTCATTTTATTTCAATTCCTTTGTCTGTCTGAGAGCTGAGATAGTTTTTTTTTAAAGAATTTATTGCTTTGCGAGAACCCGTCTTTGTTTGATAAATTCAATTAACAAATTAGTTATGTAGGTAAATCGAGATCAGCTTGTTATGAATTGTTTTTGCCAAACAAGGTCAAATATTTATAATGTGCAAATTGTTCATAAAAAGAAATGTTTCTAGTTTTTTTAAATTTTAAAACACTCTAGAATGCTGGGATCATAACTCTAGCACTTCACTGCTTTATGAAAATTGTATATTTTAAATTAATAAAGAAAAAGAATGTAAAGCATATCTTCCAATCAAACTCACGGAAAGGGTGGTTCCCAAACTTAAGTCTGTCCGTCTGTTTGTCCAAACCACTGAAGTAATTTCCTTCAAATTATGTATACCTTCTACCGAAGGCTGTTGATCATCCCTTAATGAAATTGCAAAACAGTTCAGCATTCACATTTTCTGGGTGCCGGGCCATAGAGACATTCCGGAAAACTGTTAAGCCGACGAAATTGCCAAAAACGTGTAGGAAAACCATCTATGGATGGACAAACCTCACCTCATGTTTAGTTTCCAAGGAAATCTGGCCATCGCTGGATCCTAAGTATTCTAATTGTTTGTTATCACTGAGTAGATCACAATACTGTCACAAGACTCTGCGTATTCTCAAACGACTTCTATCAGAACTGCATGGATGAAGAGAAGAAGTAAAAAATACCTCCCCCATTTCAGCGATATTTCTAAAATACACATATACTGTTTCTGTCGCTTCAACAAAGGTCTGAATGGCTTTCGTAAAGAGGACAATCTCTTCAATCTCTTCAATTCTTAAAGTGTGGTATCACCATGGACCTAATATTAGTCTAGTGACAGCTGCCTGCAATAATACAAAATGTAAATGTAAATCTTAAAAACTTCTCTAAGGATTTTGATGAAGTTTTTTCTGTGGGTTTTTGCATTTTTTTTTAAATCATTAAGGATTGAGTTTAAACCAAATTCCTTATGAAAGAAATCGCTTCGTGAAAAAAAATCATCAATTTTTTTTGGTAATCAAGGTTTTGAAAACGGGTAGAAATTTTGAATTCTTATTTGTTTTTATTATTTTGTGTGCTGAAAATCTATTACTCATTAATTTTTTTTTTTAAATGTGTAATCACAAAGTAATGTTCTAATGACTTTCCTCTTCATCATGAATGTGTAATTACTCCAAGGAAAAAAAATTAAATTAATCAACTTATACCTATTGAAATCATTCTATGACAATCCAAAAAATCCAAGTGTAAATATATTTGCACGAAGAAATTCTATTTTAGGTAAAAAAATGGGAAAATAATTTTAGTTTTTATCAAAAGCCGCTTTTAGAACCGTAAATGACGGAATAAATGGAAACTTAATAAAAATACATATATATTTTTTTCAGTCATGCAATATGTTAAACAAAAAAAATAACACAACTAGTGATTAAGAACCATTCGGGTATGTTCACAATATATTCATAGAAATAAATGGTTGCACGAAAACAGTATCTAGCTGGATGTTTGCACATAGTTACAGCTAGTATCTAGCCGAAAGTTCAAGTTCAAAGTTAAGGCTTCCTCAGTAACTAATTTCTCTATCCTTTATTTAAGTTCAAGGAATAAAATCCACGTGGTTTTATATCAACAATAAATACTCTTATCAATATTTGTAATTTTTATATATTAGTCAAGAAAAAAAAATATTTCTCATACTCATATTTTTCATAAGCATACACTTATAATATATGATATCGAATACATTTTTTTATTCTAAAACGTTAAACTTGTAATGTGTGCTTCGTGCTTTAAAAAATATTATTTTATAATAATATTTAATCTATCACGCGCTTTGATGATAGTTCTTAAAATCTGTGTTTTTTTTTCTTCAAAGTTATTAAAATATAAATTATATAAAAACTTTTTTATGTATCTGTGCAAACGTGTTACTATTTAAATGTTATACAAAGAAAGTTACTTTGTGGCTAATGTTGAAAGTTATACTTTGATTTTATTTGAAATTCTAGAAAATAATCTTAGCGACATTTACAGACACATAGAAATAAAGGGTGTTATTTTTAGAAGTATAGAACTTTGAAATGATGTAAAACATTATATGAGTTTTAAAAGTGACATGATATTGACTTTATTCGAAAGTTAATCTTTTTTGGCAAAAAAAAAATTAAATATGATTTCTCGCGTATGACCGCTACGGCTGGCTCAAACTTAAAGTTACACCCCAAGTGGTCAATAGTTGCATTTATCCTCACAGAAAAGAGTCTAGCGGCGGCGTTAAATCGCACGATCTTGGAGGCCAATTTACAGGTCCAAAACGTCAAACTATTCGGTTACCAAACGTTTCCTTCCATGAATCAATTTTGGCATGAGCTGTTGTTGAAAACCACAGCTCCTGCACTTCATTTTTATTCAATTGAGGACCGAAAAAGTCAATAATCATAGCTTTATAGAGCCCACCATTGACTGTAACATTCTCCCCAGGATCGTTTTTAGAGAAGTACGGCCCAATAATTCCACCAGCCCATTAAGCACACCAAACAGTCAGTTTTTTTTGATGAAACGATATTTCAAAATACATTTGAGGATAATCTTCACTCAAAATACGGCAGTTTTGTGTATAGACTTTGCCATTCAACAAAAAGTGAGCTTCATCGGGAAAATCAGGATCAACGACAGTCTTGTTTTGGGTCCATTTACCGAATCTTTTGCTTTGCTTGGTGGCTTCAATTCTTGAAAAACAAATAACTTAAGACCTGTTAAAATGGCCGTCAAGAGCCAAATACAAAAGTGTTGCCAGCTTAAAGTTCTATTACTTAGAAAAAAAACACCCGTTACACATGATTTAAAAAAGACATTTCAAAATGTTTATTTTCTCATAGAAAAAAAAGTCTATGTATATTTTCCCACCCTCAACTTTAAATTCATATCTTTACAAAAAAGTACAAAATTTATTAATTTCGTCGTTCGAAAGATAAAAATTCTTGTTAACTCAAATAGTCTTATGTAATAATTTCAAGGTTTTATAAGGCCATTGACTGCTTTAGCATATCTTCGTATCTTTGTTTCCAAATATCTTTCAATTTTACATATAAAATCACGTACCTATAATAGTAAGCGAGATTAAAAAAAAAATATTACATAAATTAATAGACGAATACATTTCCTACTTAACCTACTCCTATATTGGTTACTGCGTCATAATAATCATCAATGTGCCTTACTGCATTTTTCCAGATCAATATAAATTCATTCACTTCTATTCATTTGAAAAAAACATCAAAATCTTTGAATGCGGTGGCTGTTTTAATTATTGACGTCAAAGTGTCAGAATGATATTTTTTTTGTATTAATTTTTGATTAAGTCACGGTCGTAGGGAATTTCTCAACTAAAAACTGGTTGTGTTTTACGTTGGAGAATAAAAAAAACATAACAAATTATTCATCATTGAAAAAAAGATACCAGCATGAGTTGTGACTCGTGACAAGAAGAATTTTTTTTATTTTTTCAAGATCGTCATTAAGCTTAGGAATACCTTGCTGAGATAAGGCGGAATTCCCATTAAAAATATCAATATCAGATACATAGATTCAAATTAACATTGAAGAATGTAAAATACATTTTTATTAATTTTCCTAAGAATATTTAGGAATACAGTAAGTAACTTTTTTTTTATGAGCTGAAAGTTTTTTTTTCCATTAGTTCCTTTTTTACTATCACATTTTAAGATTTAAAAGGAAAGGATTTGACAAAACTGATTGTGATTGTGTTTTAATTTCATTGATAAACAAAAACAACCATCAAACAGATTCTCGTGACAAACAATGTCAAACCGAAAGCGAAATGGATTGCCGATGATGGGAGACAGAACTATGGATGTCCTTGTTGGAGAGAATTTATGCAGGATACAATTCAGGTATGGTAGTTCGGGGGACTACTTCTTATTTTACGCGAATATACATACTTACATATGTATGCATGTACTTATGTAAACTTCTAGTCGAAAAAATTAAGAGAGCGATTTTGAAAAGTCGTCATATTGAGATGAAATAAAGAGAGAAATAATATTCATACATATTTCTGGTTTTGAATTTAAAGCTAATGTTACAATACCGTTACTGTGCAGGTGCATTTTCTTTTCAAACTAAATTTTGAATAAATGAATGTATGTTTGTCAAATATCTTGTATATGAACTTTAATTAATACTGAGTAAAGTTCTTGAAGAAACTAACTTAAACACTTTCTGCTAATTTTTAAATTGATCCGTCCATCCGTTTGTACATATGTGGGTATGCTCATCGATCAATGTCTTAAAAAATAATTAAATGAATAGACCAGAAAAGGCAGAAATATATGGAACCTAATTGTTGTTCTAAGGTCTATTCTGTTCCAATACTATCATTTCAATGGAACATCAGTGCAATAATTTTTTGCTCTAAATGTAATGGTTGTTGCCATATACTGCCTGAGCCCCAGCTTCATGTGAACTCGAAAAACCGATGTACTAGGGTTAAGCTTTTAAACGATATACATCTCATTCGCGAACAATAGTTTTTTTTTTAAAGGAAAATAAGGAGAATTTTCAAAAAAAAAATTGGAAAATTTTGATTTTTTGCCGAGAATGCACTTTTTTCTTTTTGTTACGAAGTTGATTCAAATATTTGCTTATAGCTCCAAAATCTATCCGTTTTTCAGTACTTGGCTTAAAATTGATGAGAGCATTAAATTCTGAAAACAAAAATTGCACTCAAACACGTAAAATGTTGAAAAAAAAAATCAGTTCGAACCAGAAAATTGAATTTTCTATGGCAAAAGTCTTTATTTGAAAAAAAAAAACAATGAAATCAAACAACTTGATACTGAAAATAAAGTTAAGGATGAAGTTTTGAGTTTAAAAGATTGTATAGTATGACATTGTTAGTGTGGCCAAATTGTTTCTATAATTATATTTCTATTTCTATGAAGTAGGTACTAAAACTACCTGATATCAAGTAGATTGATTTTTTTTCGTAATATTGAATTTAAAAATCTTTTTTTGATTTAGCTTTTAAATTAAAGATTAAGTCTTACCACTTACCAATCAGTTTAAAGAATTATCTTAAACTCTTCGTGCTATTTTTAAGAATTATGTCAGCCGACAAAAAAAAAATGAAATAAGAATCTTAACTGACCAGGTTCCTGATTGTATAATCAAATTAGTTTTTATCTTGGCTCCGCTTGTATTTTTTCAAAAGCTTAAAACCCTAAATCCAGTTAAACAATCTTGATCTGACATAAATTTACTGCCGTTGGTCACCTGTTGAAATATACTTAAAAAGATTATTAATTTATAATTATAAAATAAAATCATTTTTATCAAGAGTCAAGTCAAATCTATGGTCATTTTTTTTTGATATTTATTTACTTTTTCTAATCTCTAAACATTACTATTTTAGCGAATTACGTAGAAATTTAAAATAGTCGTTAGGTTGTTTTGTTGCTTATCATGAGCTTTAATAAGAATTCATGCTTGTCACATTTTTAATTTGGCCACGTTTTTTTATCATCTACAAGAGTGGTCGTGTGCTGTCGAAATAATTTATTATCATTGAACTGATTTTGATTAAAAATGGCTTTGTGAAATTAACTTTAATTTTTTTGCAAAAACCCACCGTTGACATTGATTAGAAATTGTTTTATTTTAAGAAACTTATCAATATTGTTTCCCTCCATTATGTTACTTTCTTCCAAAACAATTAAATAGCAGGAAATTGATAAAAAAAAAAAATAATTAGCTGCAATTGATAAGTAGTGAAATAGAACACAAAATTAAATTTGTTGATATAAACAACAAGCACCGGATATACGGTGACGAATATACTCACTTTGTAAATGATGCACACTTCTAGTCAACAAAATCATTTTCTCGATAAGTGCTACCCATCCATCAATAAAATGCCCCATCTTTTTTTTAGAAGAAAATTCAACTGTCTCAAATGATCGATAACTCAGTTTGAAATAGAAAAATGAGTAATTTAATTTTTTTTTTCAAATATTAGTCAAGAGGTCTTTCCTCCAGGGTTTACCAATACTCATATTACAATATCTGGTCAACGGATGGAAATGAAAATAAACAATAATTACCTAGATTTATTTTTCAAATATAAAGTTATCTATCCATGAAATCGTTTTCTGTCTGTTTGTTATCGATGATTTTGTTTTTTTAATGAAATTCTATTTTTGGAATTGTATTTTTAATTTAATTTTAATAATTGACTGATTTAGCTTGCATTCTGTAATAGGAAATAATAATTACTTCTATTTGATGAGTACATATATATTTTTTTATGAAGTTCAGGGTTTTCACGGACAGTTGTTAGTTATTATGGTTTAATGAATTAAGTAGGTAGTTGGGTTTAATCTGGAAATTGAATTAATCGAAGGTTTGAATAATGTCATTCAGAAAAAGGTTATATTCATTTATTTTATTTTTTTGCGAATGTTAAATTAATGGGGTTTACTCATAGAATTAATATTTCAAATGTGTTAGTTAGTGAAAAAAATTTACAGTTCTCAATTAATGAGTAATTAAGCAAAGGCCTAATGCAATGTAAACAGTCGAATAGACATCGATTAAAAGCAGTAGGTTTTGGAAAACCAGGTAATAGGCTCAGATAAATGCAATTTTATAAAAACAATTTGACTAAATGTTCTACAACCTAACGTTATTGTTAGTTTTCTCCAAAATCAAAAAGTAGTTCGAAAGAATGCAAAAAACAAAAAATTCAAAGAATGCAAACAGAATTAGAATATTTTATATCTTTTATGGTTGGCATTAGTATAAAACATTTTTTTTTTTCATTTGTGGAACAGGCTGGAATTCGTTCTCCAAACTTCCAGATTTTAAAAATCCAATGTCAATACCGCAAAAAGCTTGTGCTGAATCATAATATTTCGTCTTTTGTTTTGTTAAATTCATGTGGTTAAACTTTTATACTACTCAGTGAAAATTTATCATATCAGCCATTGAATATTTTATTTTTTTTGTACATAAACCATTTAATATTAAAAATGCTGAAAAGTGTTTGTATTAGGTATACTAAATTATTACTCATGTCATAACCATGATAATCAAATCTTTAAGGAAAAAGAATAATACTGTGTTTCACACGAAAAAAAAAAAAACAAAATAATTGATAAGTGATTCGCAGAAGTAAGATTAAAGTCACTTCGAGGTTCCATTTTTTTTTTAAATGAATTTAAACAAAAACAAAATGCCGCATGTTTATAATACAAAAACGTTACACAACACAAAATACAACAAAAATGATACACCACCAAAAGTGTGCAGATTTCTTTCGCAAAAATATTTGTTTTTTTATTAAGCAAAAAAAGTTGAAAACAAGCATTTTGTGGTAAATTGACTCATCTGAAGTTTTCATCCGAGATGACTGACAGTTCTATAAAATGGCCTCCAGAAAACATTTTTTTGTCAATATTTTTCCAATTTCAAATCTTTTTTTTTTCTTTGAGTGTTGAACCAGAGACCTTTCTTTGCCAGTCGGGTAATCTGTACACTCAATATAGAATATTTCAATGTTAAATGTTAGTTCCGTCAAACTAAGGCAAAATAAAGATGTCGCTGTTATAGTACCTGAATTAAGGCACTCGTAGGGATTGTGTTTTAATAAGCTAACTTTTTAAAAAAATAAGTTTATCGTATTACTCATGCATATTTCAATCAGTATTGTTTTTAAAATAATATGATATTTTTATCCGAATAGAAATACTCGTATTTGGAAAAACTATTAATTTTGTTTGTTTTTAAAAACATTCCATAACTCAAAATATAAATCTTTTTTTTTTAATGAGCAGTTTTTTCAACTTAAATAAGTAGGAAAAACGTAATTGTAACGCGCCATACTCAAGTATTCGGATTTCTAACAGCCCAGTTTTGGGCGGTGCATTTTGTAAAACTTTGGCCGGTGGTGACAGTGATTCGTAAAAAGTGAACTTTTTTTTTAATTATTCTGTTCTGTCTCGAATAGATTTGGAAAACTCTAATGCTACAAGTTGATACGACACATTTGCGTACATAACTGTCAACTTAAAAAAAAGCGCCAAAAACCTTCCGCTCAGTGCATTCTTTTATATTTTCAATTTTATTCCTTTTCATCGAAGTGTTAGTGACAGTTTCTATTCATTTATTGATGTAAGGGACCGAAGCAAATATGAAATGTATAAAACCAGGTAGCTATTCATAAATAAAGAACTAACGGATCATAAAATATAACAAAACCTTCTGGGTGAAAAGAAGGTTATTAAGTTCTTATGAAATCCTTGTCGGAGATTATCAATGACAGGCGTCTATAGTAGTTGTTGAAGAAGCAAAGACATAGGGCGCAATAATCTTGTTTTACCTGATTTATGGAGAGCATTATTTTTTTCATCTTCATCTTATTTCTCTTGACTATGTGAGTATTTTGAAAAAATATATATATACCTATGTAGGTATAGCAAATGTATTTATAAGTAGGTATTCAAAATTCGTTTTAAATCACATATAGGTACATGGTACAGCTTAGATTTGAAGAATGTTTGGGTTCAATGCAAAATTAAAAATCAGAAAAAAAATCAACCTAAATAAAAAAAGTGTCAGAACAATTTGAATCCAACGACGAAAATTTTCAAATCAAAGTGTACTTACTTACATTAAAGTGGAAAAACATAAAATATGAAAACAGTTTGAAATAATGCAATTCCATTTTTTTTAAATTGTTCGTTTCTAGCACCAAATCATTCGGAAACATTTTTGAATTAACGGTTTTTTTTTTATTTTCGTGTTTAAAGAAAATGGATGGAAGTCTAAGATCTTTTAAATTTACTTAAGTGGGGTTTACTAATTAAATACACAAATTTCCAATAACGTCATTCAAGCAATATTTTTGAAATCTATACTTAACATTTTATTAGGATACTTAACGAAGTTGCTAGTAATAGTCTTGATGTAAATAATGCTTTGAAAATGATAAATGGTTATTAAAAGCCTTTGTGATTTTAAAGACCGACTAAACTGAGTACTAAGCTTTTTTAATATTTTTACAACACTTTAGTTAGACTTACAATTTTATTTTCTTACAATAAATTTCATCATAATATTTAATCAATTTTAGTCAATGTATATGCTAGTTATCAATATTTAACAATAATTTTCATTCATAAAAAAAAAGATGCAATCTTGATGTAATTATCACGCGCCACGAACCTGATAAGACCATAAAAAGAAACGAAACAAAAAAAAAACAAAGCAATTCTTAAGATTGGAATTCCCGAACCCTTTTATATTTATAATTATCAAATCAATATTTGATAAGAAACCACTTAATAATTTATTAACAATAGAAGTCTCAGAAGTGCGAGTTCCTTTTATTAGATTTATATAAAACAAAAAGAAAAAGAAGAATAATTGCTTGACTTGCATAAAACAATTGAGACGGATTTTTCAG
Source organism: Syrphus vitripennis (assembly GCA_958431115.1). Lineage (NCBI taxonomy): Eukaryota > Metazoa > Arthropoda > Insecta > Diptera > Syrphidae > Syrphus > Syrphus vitripennis. The sequence goes on from OY288108.1 coordinate 22,395,439, forward strand.
TCGTGGATGACGGCTGCGCGGCGGCGGCGCGGCGTTGGAGGGGGTCGTCCGTCGGCGGCGTCGTCGTCGTCGTTGTAGCTGGTTATAAAACTGCACTTAATCAATTGAAGTGCAACCATTCATTAATATAGTTTTTTTTATTTCTACAAAATTTAATTGAACTACTATATATGTATTAACTCAAAGTATAAATTTTAATCTTTATAGGGAAATTCTAAAGCAGCTTTTTTTTGTCTATTAAAACACGTCATGTAACAGGAGCCCTTAGAAACAGCTTACGACTGAGAATATACAGAAAGCTTACAGTTAGTTTTTTTTTTCATTTAATTTCTTTGAAGTGTTGCTATTTTTAAATAAAAATTCATTTTATATTGCAGGAAGTGCAATCGTGTATTCTGTATTGCATGTGCATCGTTCTGTGATATACTTTTATGTATACATATATGTATGTAGGTAAATGTACATATATTTAATGTCATCAGTTTTTTTTTTATTGGAAATTTGATTCGGTGTACAAATACGTAGATTGATACATACATATATTTGCAGCCACGCGCTACTGGGTGGCGTTAAGAAATTTACTTTGAACTTTTGCTGGCATATGGGGAAAAAAATAGACAGACAACATTTTGTGAAATTTTTCAAAATGTAAATTTTTTGTCATACTTATTCAACAGAAAGAATGGATATCGAAAATATAGTTATCAAGTTCTTTGGAGCGAAATTCTAGGCCAAGATCTAAAAACCCATCATATCGCTCATTGAATGCAGCAGCTAGTTATGTACCTACAAAAGAGGCCTGGAAATGGGTTTGGGGTCGAAATTCCAGAATGTGCCCAAAATTCGTATAAAATTCTGAAATTTTATGAAGATGTTTAGATTTTCAGAATTAAAAAAAAAATAGAATATTAAATTTGCATAATTTTGAAACAGGAAATAATGGAAAAGTATACAGAACTTTATTCATACAGAATTTTGAATCCATAGTTATATAGAATAGAATATTTTTGTATCGAAAAGAATTATTTTGACAAGATGCAGAAGGGTCGGAAATTGCAACTTGATTTTTTTAATTTCCACTTTTATTTTAGTGGAAATATTCCATGTAGCGTTTTACACTCAGGTCATCTTCCAAAGATTAAAAAAAAGGCTACACGATGTTTTCATTAGTTGCGTTTCTTTCCACCTTCTGTTCTTTTCAAATAAAAACTAAAGGCTAATTATTTAAAAAATATTTAAAAATATTCTTCGACATCAGATCTCTAGCTATGATTGAAAAATTATTTTAATTTTTGGTTTTTTTTTTCGGACTTTTAAAAACAAAAAAATAAGCAATATAAACAATTTGAACTTTGTATTTCAAAAACTTTATCTCTAACCTCCAATGAACCTGATATCATCTTTCAAATTCAGGGTTCACGAAAGGTTGTTGGGAATGGCAAATGTCATTTGCCTTATGCCAATCAACAAAAACAAAAGTCGAATCTGGAATGTCGCCAAGAAAATAAAATTTAGTTTAGATGAAAAAATACCCTGAAAAAAAAAACGATACATGTTTATACAAAAATATTTATTTTTTTAGTTTCTTAGACAAATATGTATACAATTATATAATGTTGCAAGCAAAACATAAATAATATTAGGAAAATAAATGCACGACCGCTCAGTTCGAAATAAAATGTTAATTAGTTTACTTTTTTTATTTTTATTTAAAATCGACTGAAAATGTTTAATACAATATTATTGGTATAAAATTACTTTTATATTTTAAAATAATCAAGTATGTACATACATTTTTTTTCGATTCCTGTTGAGGAATCATTAGGTCATTTAAATGTGACTATCTTTTGAAAACAAAGCATTTTCAACAATCCATAAATTTACATTTTCTTTTTCATTAACAATTATGGCATTCTTTGACTAACTGCACTCTAAATCAGCCAAATAATAAAGATTCCTTTATTTTTTTTTTTAGGTATTCAAACTTTTGAAGTTTTTATATTCAAATAAATAAAAAATTTGAATTAAATATGAATTCTTTACAATTTCGATTTTATTTTTAATAAAAAACACAAGTGATACCAAAATTAACTATTCATAATTTCTAACAACTTGAAACTTGAACTGCAATTAAAAAAAAAAAACACGGGAGGGATAGATAATTGCTGCAAAATAAACACAAAAATAATTTCGATGAATACAAAATTAGCGAAATATATCTTAGATCCATAAGATTAAACATATTGATTTATAGAGCTAATTTTAAAATTGCATTCCACGAACTTTTAATAAATATTTTTAATTTGTTTAATAGGTATAATGAAGAAAACCGATACACTGAGAAAAAGCAGTATAAGACAATTAGTCCCTCATTAATCTTTTATAAGAAAAAAATCAAAATATAAAAAATAAATGGATGACACTTTTTTGAAACTAATTTAAATTTTAAATATTATCAGATGTTTCAATGTGGTGCTCCAAACTTTTTTGCAACAATGTAGAGCTCAAACTATTAAAGAAAAGCATAGAGAAACTTTTAGAATTATTTTTAAAGTTTTTAAAGTTTACAAAATTTTTTGTTTCGGTAATTACAAATCACAATTTTTAATAATTGTAGAAATTTGATTTTCATTTCATTGATAGTATCCATATCAAAATCTTTGTCAATAGAAATACATAGTAGGTAATGTGAAACCACAATGTGTATTTAAAAAGTAAGAACAAAAAATGTTGGATTTAGTTTTGTATATTTTGTACGTGTTTTTATTACTTCAATTTAATGTTCATAAAATTTTGTTTATTTTCTTCAATATGTCGAAATTGAAATAAAAATATTTTTTTCTACAGAATTAGTTGTCAGGTGACAATATTTCTCACGAGTACCAGTATCTGCCATTCAACAACAGTAATTTGAATCTTGAACTTATAATTGACCTATACTCATAGTCCAAAAACAAAATGTTTTACTGAGTCATGCAGCACTTTTGATCTATTTTGAGCGTTCTTGTTTTGTAGGTCCTCCATTAGCTATCTCTAATAATATTGTCTTCTGTTGGAAACATTGCTTTATAAATCAAATTTCATTAATGAATTACTTACCTACAACTTTTATGACTCACTACTGAACGATATTTGTATTTTAATATTTTGAATTCATTCCTACATTTTTGTGGCCTATTTATATTGAATTGATTTTAATGAACATAAATATATAAAAATGAAAATAAATACATGACAAATATACTTCAAACCATATAACGATAGTAGGTACTTCTTAGAATAACTTTCAAGTAGAATTTTGTCTGAGTGTAAATATAGATAATAAAAAGCAAACACACGCCTCAAAAAAAGTATCTACATATCTTTTTTTTATAGAAAATGATTCATAATAGACCATGTCTAGAATAACCAAAAATTAATATCTATTTAAACAGTTTACGAATCATCATTAATTGCAAAAATTCAATATAAATTTATTTAACTTTATTCTTAATATAAAAATTATCTAATTCAATATAGCTATACACAAAACACATGCTTATTTCTCTATGAGAAAATTCTGAATTAAAAAAAAAATTATCTCCAAGGTTTCTTGATAGGTGATTATGAGTGTTTCCCGTAGAGAAAGATTAACCTCACTATTTCGAAATAAAAAATATATCAATTAATATCAATAAATAAATTTAAAAAAATTAAAGAACATCAATTATTTTCTTTTAAACATGTTTACAAATTTGTTTTATATTTATTAAATTTTTCCCCTTAAAATAATTTTCTGATTCAGAAAAGGTACGGAAAAAAATTTAACTGTTTTTATTTTGGTCACAAGAACAGACAGTAACCAACTATACATGTTTTAAAGTTTTAAGAGAAACAATAATTCAACAAACCAGTTTCAACATTCAACGGTTTCATTTTTTTTTGTTGTGAAACCCATCTCATCCAATAAACCTTAACTGAAGAGGGTATGATGAAAAAAAAAAAACAATTCAAACATTCCAATTGAAAACCAAAATTAAATTTAGAACAATAAGGATTATAAATAAATTTAAAAGCAAAGACAATTGGCGCCCAAGCGAATGCGCACCAAAACTTGATACAAAATACGTCAGTAGGTGAGCGCTTAATCAAGTTTGTGATATCTTCTGAGAAAAAATTTAAATATTAAAAAAAATAATAAATATATACAAATTTTTAAGGAAACAAGTTTTAATATTGGTCATCAAGTAAATTTGGTATTTTTCAATCTTTTTTTTTTTGTTTGTTTGTGTCTTTGAGAAAATAATGATGAACTTGTTGGAATTTTTACAACAAACGTTACAAGTTATTGTTTAAAAATAAATTGTAAATAAATTACTCACTTGATAAAAATGTTGGTTAAAAAATAAAAGGAATACCGTCGTATGTTTATACGGACTTGAATCATATAAATGATCTTTTTTTTTGTATATACCTTTATTTTGTATATAGAGGTTCCTATACATACGTAAATTCAAAAAATGGAGTTGAATTACCTTAAATGAATAAATTGACCTTTATGAAGGCGTTTTTTTATGAGTTCGATGCTTTGATATTTATCTAAAAAATTTAAGATTTATTAACTTAATAATCAACACAAAGATTTAACGTTCCTCTGAATTGCAGACTATCAGTTGTCATGCTCAAATATTAAAAAAAAATAATTTTTTTTTTCATCTGGGATTCTTTTTTTATAATTTAGGAAAAAAAATAGTTTTGTGAGATTTTGGTAAAAATAATTTCGTATTTTTCTAAAGTCCATAGTAAGAACTTAAAAATGTTTTAGAGAATTGGAATTTTTTTAAGAGTCAGAGGAGGGCAACTGACTTCCCTTAAAAATTATTTGCTTTATCTCAATACTACCATTTTTCACAAAAATACAGCATGTACTTCCAAAAAAAACCCAGAACTATCGTTCCGTTGGTTTTTGTAGCTAGTGTAAGTGCAGGTTTTAAAATTGTCAAAAATGTTCCATATTTAAAATAAGTACCTAACCATCGAATCAAAATAAACAAATTTTGAAAAATTAATTAATTATTTTTGAAAAAAAAAAAACAAATTTGTAATATTTAGTAACCAACTTTTTGAAATAACGTTGAGAGAAATTATATTTTTGAAATACCCACCAGCCTAAAGTATTTCCAGAAAACAGATTTCCAGGAATAGGACTATTAATCTGCTTTTTTTATAATAATAAGTTTTTGTATCTTATATGGAATACTTCACAAATAAATACTGATAATTTTTATTTTTCATATTAATACCTGTTTTATACCTACTGAGAAAAAGTAATAATAGTCACGTGTATGTATATTACATTATTCTTTCTGATGCATCGCATTTTTTTTTGTGCTTCAAAAACGTCGAGTGCCTACAAAAATGTGACACCTGTTTCTCGCAAATTTTCGGACGTATGTTTTTTTTTTGTTAAATTCTGTAAAAAACCTTATCTGTTAATAACCTTTCAAAATGGGTAAGTGATATATGTACCTACCTACCCTCAATGTACTTACCTATCACAAAAAAAATTCATCTACCATACACAACAAAAAAAAAATCAAAACCCCACAAGATCAACATAAAAGTAAAACAATTTTTATTTTTATTTGCCAAAAAAACCACATGACTTTTAATATGATTCATCTGATATCTAATATTGATAAATATTTCACCCAAAAACCTATCTATCTATACTAAGGGGTGTTTGCAAAAAATCTGAACATCAACAAAAAAAAAAAACACCCCTGATGATAACGTCTTCATCATCACTTAGTCAGAGATAGCTAAAATATCTACAACGCACGATTTTATTTAATACACATGCTTATTTATGTGCGATATAAAAAAAAACACGCCGCAATATAATAATTATACAAACGTCATTTATTGACTTGTTAATTAAAAATCGAAAATCCCCTCAATATTAGCTACTCCCACTTATTTTTTTTTTTTGTTTTTTGTTACAAATTTCTATTGAAAGTAAAATTATTGGATACATCAATTTCTGTGTTAATGCTTTTTTTTTCATTGAATTGTTTATAAACAAATAATTAAAATACAAATCACCGCTTTGAATAAAGCAAGTAATTAATTTTTCTTTGAAAAAATACACAAGTTATGAAAAAATCAACCGCGGGTTTCCCTACAAGAATAGGTCGAAAAGGTTTCTCCGTTCTAATAGATTTACCGGTTTTCTTAGTTTTTCCACTCACTTCTAACAACTACTTTGAGAAATTAAAGTGATATGCTAAATAATTATTTTCGAATGAATATGAGTAACTACCTACAATGAAGTATTTTTTAATTTGATACCTACCTATAATGTATTTTTATAATTGCCAAATATTGTTATCATTCATTGAAATCATCTGTTTAAACAATATTTAGTATAATTCTATGACTAAAAAAATGGCGCCCAACACAAAACTAAAAGTAATGGTACTTCACAAGCAGAGGGGGTATGCAATGCAGTTGCTAGCTTATGTAGTTTCAATTACAACTGACTCAGTGAAAAATATATATGTAGGTACAGTGTTAACCCTGAGATTTAAGAATACGGTCAAACAAACAAAGAAATAAAACTAATGCTGCCGCGCGGACGCGCCGCATGCCGTCAGCCGCACCATTATGCCGCCATTCTGTTCTACTATACCTATATGTGGGTATTAGATGCATTTTCAAATAAAATCTTTATACCTACCTACTTTTGCAATAATTATTACTTATATAGATATCTATAGTGTATTCATGAAAAAATTCAAAACATAAGTTACCAACAGGAAAATGCGCAAAGTAAGTAGGTAGGTAGGTAAAGTTAGAGGTAGGGTTTTGATTTTGTCATTGCCACACGACATTTTATTTTAATGATGAATATACAAAACTACGTTAGGTTGCTGCTGCTGCTCCTATAGAAGCTCTACTGCAAAACCAAAACAAAGCGTGTAAAAATAATGAAATTCAAACAGAAGATATTATATAGCGTTGTCTATACACTTAGATACATATATTATTTGTTTTGTGATGACGTAGTCAAAAACGGTTCCATAATTTCCTATAACAACTTTTTTTTTTCTTCAATTCTGCTGCTGCTGCTGCTGCCTGCCACTGCCACACCAAATAGTGATATCTATCTAGGAATCTACACGAGGGGATATATTTCTACAGAGTGGATAGTGTGTATGTTCAAATAGTAAAAATTAATAAAAAAAAAAAAATAAGTAGAACCTCGCTTTTCTATATCGTGTCTAACTAACACTCTCTCGAAACATTTTTTTTTAAAACGTATCCAAACTCAAACTGCCACCTAAATACACACAGAAAATTAAATTTATATGCGTGCCGATAAGAGACAATTATACTACACTCTCTGGTAGTAGATAGGTATAATAATAATTGCTGGTAGATAGATACACTACTTCCTTCAACTTCAATGCGGGACTCACCGTATTTCAAAGATACTTTTCTGCCATAATGTAGTATTCGTGCTGCTTGTTGTATGGAGGCTTTTCCTTCATACACATAGCACAGAGGGTACTCTAATACCACACAGACAAAAATCCAACAACGAATACAATAACGGAACATATGTTTAGATATTCAATCTATGACGTCACAATATACCAAACCAACCAAACCAAATAGCAGATATAACGAACCTACTCTATACAGACACACAACACAAAAACCCAAGAGCAAAGGCAAAAACCAAAACCAAAACGACGAACAAAAAGCAAAAAAGCAACAACAACCGAAAAGAAAAAAAAGAAAAAAAAAGCATTTATACGATGAAAATGTATAAAACGAAAAATCGAACATCGTAATTTTGTGAGCGAGCGGCTATATAAATGCTCGACACAACATCAGCCTGCTCTCATATTATCTAGTTAAACGGAACAGCGCGGTTCTTTGCAGAGAAGGAGCAGAGAAATTTTTTTTTATAAAAAAAAATTTCAATTGTATTTCAGTGAATCACACGCTTTCGTGCAAGTGAAATCTAATAAATTCACAAAAAATAAATAATAATAAAGAAAATAAAAAAGATTCAAAAAAGTATCTTAAAGATACAAAATCGCATTGTTTTTGGTTTAAAAAAAAAGTTTTTGTTTTGAATTTGAAATAATTTATAAAAAAAATAAAAATCTGTGACAAGAGAAAGTAATGTAAATCTCTCTAGTGCTTGACAAAAAAAAAAAACAACAGAGTTTCAGTTTAAAATAAATGAGAACAGAAAAACGTGCAATTATTTGAGACACAAACCGAAGTTCAAACTATCAAAATAGGGCGAACAAAACTTATTAATCAAATGTACTACTTAGTGGCATACAGTTAACCATTTGTTTCTTATTCCAAGTGAATGCTATTTAGATAGCTTCTCTGAAGAAAAAAAATATCAACCAAATCCATATCATCAGCAGCAGCAAATGCAGCAGCAGCAGCTAATAACACACAAAAAATCGATATTCTAGTCAGAAAAATTAAAAGAATTAAGTTTGTGACTTTTAAAAAGCAGAAAAAAACATCGTTGGCATTCACATATTTTACTGAAGCTAGCTAAACATTTCTCTCAAAGTATTTTCTTTATTTTGTGTACGAAATCTATAAATCGATTTTCTGCAAACAAACAAAAAAAAAAGATATTCACAACTCTCTTTTCTACAACCCCCTGAAAAAAAAATCATATCAACTACACAAACCCGCGTACTGAACTGAACTGTGATATATAGTTTTTTTTTTTTAAATATTCTTTGTGATAAAGAACAAACATATTTTTTTATTTTGTAAAAAAAATAAAAAAAATAAGAAAACATTACTTAAGTTAAATTATAAATTATTTAAATAAATATAATATGGTCGGAAGTACAGGAACTCTAATGACAATGCGTCTTGTTCGTAGCAAATTGCGCAAACGTGAAGAGACATCCTCAGCCAGTCCGGCAACAAACATTGAGGCTCAAACAACTACATTTGCCACAACGCCCGCAAATAATCATCATCATCATAATCATCATCAAAACAACAACAACAACAACCATCATCGTAATAGTACAAGCAGTCAATGCAGCAATAGTAGCAGTCAAAACCAGCAAATGTCTTCAACATCATCGACAACAAGTTTTGAGGCAAACCATAATCAAAACAACGCCAATATGAACAACAACAATCTGCAGTCGACAATCAATTCGAATGGAAATTGCAACTTAAATGGCAATGGTACAACGGTGACATTTGTTAGACAAAATAATCCAGCGCCGAATAGTTGGGTGTTTCCACCAAAAGCGCCAACACCAAACATCTATAATTGCAGTAATAATTTTGTAAGTACTTTTTTTATTTAACATTTTTTTTTATTTGTTTCTATATCAACATAAAAAATCATTCATATCAATCATTTTAAGATAAATACAACTTACAACATTCTCTTTTTTTTGAGTTTCACTGCTGTTTGGTGTTGTTGTTTCTTGGGTGCAGTGCAGCAAAAGCAACAACATATACCTATGTATATACACATAATCATAATAAATGTACAAGAAAATGAAGAAGAGAAGAGCAAAAGATGCATAGAATTGCGGTCAAGTACAGTCATGCTTGAACTTTGAAATCAATTCAAATTCTCAAGTATAAATTGTATGAGAAACAAGAAATAATATCGAACAAATCATCCATGAAATAATGTAAAATAGAAAAATCTAAAAAGTTCATTAAATAATTTTCTATACGAAATTTGTGATTTTGTACCTATACAGTTTCTTTTCAAAAGCAAATGCTAAAATGGTTCTTTCTTTGCAATTTTCTATTGAATAAAAAAATATCACATAGTGAGGTAAATTTTAAATGTGAAACAGAATACCTATAACTTTGCATGTAAAGAATGTTTTAATGGCGTATCACAGAACTTATACATTCGCTTAGTATTAAAAGTCACAATTGAGTTATTGATATCACATTAATACTAAATGTTTTAATACGATATTTTGTGGATAATCTTAAAGTATCTACTTCTTATATCACAAGCCGCAAAGGTATCACAAAGTTTTATTTGATGAACAAAATGCATAAAAGAAATAAAATCACAGCAGCTAACACTTTTATGCTGATATCAACCAACATACAAAATGTCTTCTAAATAAGTAATTTTTATGATACAATGAGACATAAAAGAAATTATTGAATATCATCGAAATGCCACATGAGCATTGCAATGAAAGATATCACAAAAAAAATAATTAAACATATCACAATTTTTATAAAGTATCTACATATATATGTATAATCCCTCAAAATAAATATGTATGTATTTCGGTGATACAAAAGTATCTTAATGGCACAACAAATTTGACTTAGTAAATTTTCAATCACACAAAGAATAACATAAATAAGAAAAAAAAAGAAATAAACATTCAAAGAATTTCAATTCCTGAGACACATGCCCACCACATGGTGCATTCGTGCAACATTGTCCTTAATTCCGATTATAAAACTGCATTTGTACGCTATACGCTGTACCATTATACGATACCCTGCTTTACCTATAGATACACATTTGGTGAGTGCAAAGACATTGTTGGGTTGGCATAAGAAAAGCAAAATAATCAATTACACGATATTGTTTGTTGCCCTAGGTCTCGTCCAGCAGTAACAACTGCCAAACAATATTGCAACTGCTGGCTGCACCAGCTGCAGGATAAGACAGATAGGTTAGTGCACCAAACTCGTGTGTATTTTTTTTTATCGTACTTCTTTTTTTTTTCATTTTACAATCCCTTTTGGGAATTGTTTAAAATCAGCATGGGTGCATGGAGTGCACACTGTACATACATGCCTACCTAGTTTCAAAAGAGGTTTTGAACTAAAAATAAACAAAGCAAAATGATACCATCAGCAACCAACCAACCAGTCTCATAATAATCCAGGGGTTTTTTTGGTTGCTTGCAAACTGAGGGACAAAAAAAAATAATATACAGTCTCGCCTGAAGTTAAATAAGCAGCGAGAGGCAATGGAACTTAACACTCAAACATTTCCCAGACATGAATATATCCATCCATACATATTTAGGTATATCTTCAACACACAGGAACAACTTTAAACAAAAAAAAAATGTTTTAACAAGTTCATTGATCGATTTATATAGAAAAGAATAAAAAAAAATTAAATGAAATAGGGCTGCCAACCCTACCTAATTCTCAGAGAAATCCTTTGTGTCGACTTGAAACTGACAACAACAACAAAAAAATCCTGTGAAAAAAGGTAGAGTCATTATTTTCCTGTTTCTTTCCCTTATTATTCTATGTGTACCTATTCTTGCAATTCTACTATATCTACTTGCATTAATGACGCTTTCCCTTTTGGCGTACAGCAATGTCCTTCTGCATGAAGCAGAGGTTGAGTATAAGAGTTCATCGGCTTCATTCGGTTTGTTCAACCTTTAACCAGCAGCATAGGTTCACTCAGAGACAATCCTTAAATTTTTGTGAATCTCATTGTTTTTTTTTATTATTAAACTTAAAGGGAACATTTTTATTTTTTTTTTGTTGTTATTTAATTGATATACCTAACTGGATATAACCAATAATTATTGGATTAATTAAAAAAAATATACATATGTATATAAAATAAAACCCAACCTAGCTGGAAATACGGGTACAGTCTGAGTGAAAAATTCACTTGATTTCTTTCGATGACAACTCAATGAACAGTGCGCGAGAGAGAGGGGAAAATGATAAAATAGCAGCGAGAAGGGAAATAAAAAATATACCTAAAATGTCTGGCTTTTTTTCGATATAGGCATGGTGAATATTCGACGACGCGACGACTCCCTTCTTATTTTACCGGATACAAACAAAAATTTACAAACTCTTCATGATAAGTTTTTGTATGTTTGTGTCAGTGATGCCATTGTATCTAACGAAACTTATCACAATGTATATTTTTTTTTTTTGTGTTTCATTTCGATGACTACCTACCTATGGGTAAAGTTAAAACAAAAATTGCAAAATATTTATTTTAATTAATTCATTGCTTTTGTTGTTGTATTAATACGTATTTTTTATAATTTGCAAACAAAACCTGATATTTAAACAAATGTTCTAGGCAGAATGTTTGCAATGTTTTTTTTTTTTTTTGTTTTGACGTTTGAAACGCGCAAGTTATCTTTTTTATTTTTCTTATCATCAGAATTGTTGTATACAGTACGTCAATGGATTATGTTTCTCTAATTGCAAGCAAACATAATTCATTAGGTATTATTTTCCTATTGTACCCAAAAACAGCTGTTGAATTTGATATAGTTAGTGTTAATTAGATTATTGTTAATAATTATTTTTCTTTAAAATCAAAAAATAAAGTCTTAATATACATTTTCTGTTATACAAGAGATTTAAAAATAAAACTACAGAAACTCAAAAAACTCAAAAAAAATATTCAAAACGTCCACATACAAAAAAAATATACATCGTTTTCTACATCACTCCCTCCCTCACTCTTTTCTTCTCTGTCTTCATTTTGTCTAAATTTTTGCAAAGTGTATTTTTTTCCTCTTCCTATACCCCATGTCTTATAATTATTGCAACTTAAGCAAAATAATTTTCGCTTCAACAAGACAAAAATACATCACACCAAGTCAAGATCACCTTCTGAGCGTTTTTTTTTTTATTTTTGTATGAAAATAAACTCGTTGCTTGGACTTTGTGATGTTCTTCTCTATTGTCTGTCTGTGTTTTTTTTTTTTTTGTTAAAATACGACGACATTTACGAATACTGTCGTTTATTTTTACACATTTTTATTTTAAACAATTTTTGCATTAGCAGAAAAGTGCGGTACGAATATGCCGGAAAATTTAAAAATAAAACTAACAAAAAATGGAAAAAAAAAACAAGACAATCTAGACAGCTTTGTGATATTTGCTGATTTTGTAGATATTTTAGTATATTTTTGTAGATTTTTAGTTTGGTTTTGTTTTACTTAAACATTGATGAGATATTTAAGTAAGAACAAAAGTTCATTTGTGAGTATTTATTATGCTTAAAATTGTATACAAGTTGTGATATTTAAAAAAAAAAACTTATTTTGATGACACTTGAAATATCATATATGTAAGTTTATTTAAATATGAAAATATTTTTAAACTAATCTTCGCCAAAAGAAAGCACAAATTCGTGTGGTAGAATAAAATAGCTGTGATATCTCTTTGCAAGTAGGTACTATTTGCACTGGAAATGTAATTAATTCCATTTAAATACTCTTTATATCTTTGTGAAATTTGATTAAAAGATTTCACTCCGGATATTACCTACATCTGAAGTAATAAAAGATACTTTTACTTGAATTTCTCAACCAAACAAAAATCGAGTTTCTTTATACATACATATGTATATATTTTACTTCAAATAAAACAGTTTCTTCATGTTTAAAATCATATTCCAATTAAAAGTAACGCGAGGCTAATTGAAAACCACATAAAGTACCCATTTATGTATTTATAGTATATACTCAAAACTGTTGCTTTGTTTGGATTACGCATTTTTGTTTTTTTTTTTTCATTATTTTGCTTTTATTTTTTGTTTGACTTTTTTCCAGTTGTAAAGTCAAGAGGTGAATTTCATTTCATTGAAAGTTAGAGAAGAAAAACTCAATTTAACACACACTTGTAGTCGTTTATATATTATGCCTTTCCGTTTGTCTCTCTTTTCAACGGTTGGTTGAAAAAAAAAACAAGGTTTGGGATTAATAGGCCACGCAAGAAGTCTGTTTGTATTTGTGATAATATTTATGGCTTTATACTCATATTTTAAGATATATCGAAAATATACTTTACTCTTGCATGATGTGCCGTTTTGTATCTCTTATCAAGCAACAACAAAAAACAAAAACCAAAAACTTAATAAAACAAACTTTCAGACTTCAAAAGAAATGATTGGCAAATCCATGAGGCCACGACATAACCAACTGACTTCATGATGATGATGATGATGATGATGACAATTGGCGACATTACCATCATCGCTCACAATGCAGGCCTTAATTTTTTGTTTTTAAATTATGTTTGTGCCTTGGGTATAAAATTTGCGGGAATTTTTGAGCCATCCGTTGAAATTTAAATCTTTTTTTTTTGTGATATTTCTTTGATTATTTTTTTTTTTGCGGGAGTCGTGCTTAGTAACATCACAGTCAGTTATTATGAGTTTTTGTTGTTGTAGCTGAGTTGACTCAACTTGGGGATGAGTTTGTTAACACACATACAACCAAACACAGCTGATGATGTTAATAGCCAGCAACAGCAGCAGACATTAATGCCAATCCGACGACGATATGGGTCGTTGTGGTTTTATTGGAATCGAGGTTTTGAGCTTCAATCCGGATATTTTATTTTTTTGTTGTATATTTTCCACATTCAGTTTTATCGCAATTCTTTCTTATTAGCTTTGTTGTATACCTAGTTGTTTTATAATAAAATTAAAAAAAAAAAAAATATCATCTCTTCGTCGTCGTCGTCATCGTTGTTATATTTTCTTCGACCAGAAATAATATTACCAACCAAAGTCAGATATCCAACAAATGTATAGCTAGATGTTTCATACATTTTTTTCTCCTTCTGCCTTGGTTTTATAATTCTCTCTTTCTCTCTCTCTCTATGTTCGCTTGGTTGGTAACACGAAACTGGCGCATGATGTTGGTGCTTAGAGATTGTACAAACGAACGTTAAATTGACATTGAATGGGGAAAAAGGTGAAGACAGGGGGTAAAACGATTACTAAGCTATGTGAAACTAGCTCAATTTTTTATTTTGTAAAACAGTTTTATTTTTTTTTGTTGTATTTTGCTTTGTGACGATTTCCTCTTTAGCAATTGTATATCTATATGGAACTATTTTGCGAAAATAAACGTATCTTTGTTTCAATATACAGCTGTTCCAAATATCTTCACGTTAACATGTTTAACCTTAAACAGTATAAAAAGTAGGTTGTTTTCATTTTAAAGTAAAACAAAATCTAAAGTATCTCAAAGATGCAAAAGAATCTGAATGAAAAACACTTCCTTTTCTACTAAGTTTGTTCTTGCAACATTTAATTAATCCCAATGAAGAAAGTAACAAACAAAAGTTATTCTGCGTTGGGCGCCATTTAAGAAAAACCCTGAATAAAACTCTTTCTTCAAAATAAATTTTCTTGTAATTATCAGCTTTTGAAATTCCAAGTACCTACCATTAAACATCTCATTTCTTTCTTCATAAATATATTTTTCAAACAAAAACACATTACTTATTGATTTTTTTTCTTTTTTTCTCATTTTAGGATGCAATAGCAAATGCCAATGATAGGCATGGATTCAAAGGATTCCGAAAGCAATTCAGTGGAAGATTTAAGCGATTAATTGTGAAAAAACCGGCCGAACCAGCACCAGCAATACCACCAGAGTTGAAACCTCAACTAAAAACAATCTTTGTCTACTAAAAAAAAAATTGAGAAACAAAAGCAAATAAGCGAAGAAAGAAAAAAAAATAGTTATGAGGCAAATACTATTATTATTATTATCTATTTTATTTAACAAATGCCCGCAGGATATGTATTAGAACTAAGATTTGAATAAGAATTTTCCTCTCTCTCTCAAATCGAGTTCATCCCTATTTAATTTATAGATATGGGCTCAATTCCTATTATGTAAAATGGGAAAATCAACCTAAACAATTAATATTTAAAAAAATAATCTGTATTAATTTTATGTTCTCAGCTTAAGCCGATAGAAAAGAAAAAAAAAATAATTAAAAAACGAAAAGTCCATAATTTTTAAGCAAAAAAATTAAATATAATAATTATATTTTTAATTTAATTTAAATTGTTGTTTAAAATTTTAAAGAAAAGCAAAAAAAATATCAAATCAGTACTAAAAGTTCCAAAGAATGAGAACATATAAATTCAGATACACGATCATTTAACACACAACAACAACAAAAAAAAAAAGACATTTTCATCATCCTGCAGCTTTGTTTAAAAAGAAAGTATATAAAAATGTATAAACTCAAAAAATAACAAGAAAAAAAATCTTTTGCTAAACTCAATTACACCAAGATCACATACACACACACACAGAAGATGAAAGAGAAATTTTGTAAACACAAAGCAATTTACACAAAAAATTATTAATTGTTTTTTGCTGCAAAATTGCTTTCGACAAGACTGAGATTTACCAGATTGTATATGTAGTTTTATTTAAAAATAACTAATTTTTAATTTTTAAAAAAAGAAATCAAATCAAAAATAAAACCATGTATTCATTGATGGAGGAAATAAAAAAAAAAGTTTACGACACGAACCTCAAATATATGAAGAAGAACATAGAAATATCTCAATTTGGGTTGTTATACCCTAGTTTAAGCTTGCAGACATTATCATGAGGGAGTGTTATGCTGACCTCATGCGGGCCCAAAATGTTCCACTGCTAACAATGATTTATATGCATTTTTGATGCCTCAGCATAAATATGTCATTTTTTCTACTTGTGATTATCTTCAAAATTGATACACCTCACGAAATCTTTCAAACTTCAATATTAGTAAAAACGAAATTTATGTAAATTTTTCTCTGCAATTCAAAATATTAAATTATTTCTGTAATTCAATTTTAGGCAAAATGATGAATCAAAAAAAAAAAAAAAAAAAACAAATGCTATCAAATATATAATGTAAAAATGCACAGTTTTACATTAATATTATTAATAATTTTAAATTTAAAGATATCAATTAGTTTGTAAATTAACTAAGAGTAGCTTTATGGAATTGATGATGAATGATGATGAAGAAGAAGAAAAGTAAAAACAAAAAAAAAATATTCACTCACATTGAGTGTAAAATTAATTTAAAAGAAAGAAAAAAAAACAAAAAACGCAAAAATATGAAAGTTGTAAAAAGAATTAAAATTTAAAGTAAATTCAAAACAAACACCACAGTTACATTAAATCAAAGCTCGAAAAATTCATTTATTATTTATTTTTTCCCCCTGATTTCAAATAATAGCTTGCATAGTATCGAAAATTGTTATTTTATCAAAATTTTATTGTTATATTAGTTTAATTTTTTTTTTTTCAATTAATCCAAAGTAAAAAATGTATCTTTTGAAAAACACAAAACTGTTAAAACTATTTTCTGTTACAATAGAATCATTTTCTTAATTTTTTTTTAAATTAAATTTTGTTAATTTTTGTTTTTTTGTTTATGTAAATGTCAAAACTTTGACAAAGAAGAGAAGATGATAAATTCCAATTATTTGAAAAGAATACAGTATTTTAATTTTTATTTTTATTTAGTCAATAGAGTATGAAAAAATGACTTGAATATAAAAAAAAATCAAAATCAAAAAAAAAACTTTCTTTTAATTTTGAGGAGAAGACTATTATTTTCAATTTCAGCGAAGCTATTGAAGACGTCAGTACATAGAAAGGTAAGCTTATTTAAGAAAACTCGAGGAAGCTTCCACATCAAAAATACCATCTTGCACAAGATACAGTATGTGAAAAGAAGAAGGGCGAATTCCTAAACGCAATACATTCATTCGCGCATGAAAATAAAATCTACTACAACTCCCTTATTGAAAATTTAACACAAAAATTTTATGTAAATTGTTCCCTCTCTGATAATGAACTGATTAAATGTTTATCAACACCATAACGTTATATATATTATTATTTTATATATATATTTATAGGCTGTAGATTTGGAGTGAATGAATTTGTCGAATGGTTTACTTTTCTAAAAGGAATCCTTTGGCAATGTTTGTTTTCTTCGGAACTGCGACCTAGTATATACATACATTATAATTTAAAAACTTAATGTGGGAGTGCAATATTAGTTTTAAGAGTCAAATAAGGGTTTTTGTTCGTAGCTTTCCCTTGAATTATTAATATCAATTTCATTATACAACTTATTGTCATTATATGTTTGTTTAAATTATAGTTGAAAAGGAAAATATTTATCCTAAATCTCTAACTTGTAACTACCAAATGTAAAAAGAAACTCTGTTATTGCTACTTATTAAATAAATAATTGAATTGAATTGAAATCTACTACATTTAGGGACAATCTGCTTGGCAGGAATGCATTTTGGAACTGTTTGCTTAGCATAATTTGCGCAAGTTTTGCGTTTAGGAATTTGGCCAAAGTCTTCACAGCCCAGTTCACCAGCGTTTAGTTGGCCTCAGACATGGAACAATCCGATGCATGTCTACGTTTTCTGAGGTCAACCCAGCGATCCATAAGGGTGGAGCAATAGAGTGGGAGAGTTGTGGTCCCACTCGAGTTCATGACAATCGCCCGTAAATGGTGAAGAAGCAGTAAAGAGGAACCCATATTTCTGCTCCCGAATGTCGGAATGATATCTTTTACTTCGAAAAAATCTGTAGTCAAAATTTGGAGTTGTTTCAAGGCTTTTCTTATGACTCAAATGTTTTTACCTTCTGTTCATTCGTATTTTGCTCATTGAGCTATTTAACTCTACCTGCCTCTATGTCACATATGTAGTGATAAATTTAATTGTTTGATAGTCTTTTTTGTTTATTGCTTAGTTAATTAAACAAAATATCAACAAAAACACCAGAACACCTTCTTTACTATGTGCAAAATAGATTGCATAGTTCTAGGGAGAGCACAAAGAGGATGGATCATTTTAAAACTATCCACAAAATGATGATTTTCGTTGGTCAACTTCACTCTTAAACAATGCCATTGTTTCCTGACTGAAATGTCGGGAAAATTCCCAAACGCATAACATGCGCAAATTATGCTAAGCAAAAAGTTCCAAATTGAATAATAATTGTAATGTTCACATTCAAAGGCATTTATGCAAATGTTAGAATTTTTTACTCAGTCCACTTACTTTTTTCGTTTTGCATGTTTTTTTCGTATTTGCAATAATTAAAAGTTCAGTAAAATTCGAATAAAAAAGTGTGTATACGCCCTAGTTTACAGTGGTTTAGTACGATTTTGATGAAACCTTGCACCCACGAAAAGTTGTGCATGTTCACTTAAAGTTTTTTTTTACAAATACAAAACTTAACAGATTTTTATGAAATTCGAGACACAATGACAGTTCTATTTCTTTTGTCTTACTTGGTAACAAAGCCTCAATTTATTAATTTCAACAAATTAAGTTATTTCTCCATATTTTGGACAGCGTTAGAAACGCGGCCTTTGCTTTCCCTGTTAATATCTATTTCGTTCCCGCCATCATTAGAAACAGTACTAACAAGACATTGAACATTTTAAACATTCTCAACTGATTGTCCAGAAATATTTACTTGAGCTGATGAGGAAGTTCCAAAGGCCGATCCAAATTGATCATTGTTGCCATTTGATAAAGATCCATTATCGTTATTTGAGGTGTCCAGGAGTTTGGGGGATGATTGCAAATTCCTTTATTAAATTTCTCCGTTTCCCTTCGATAAACCTTCGTGCTCTAATCACCAACACTAACAATATTGGTGACAGTATACAGCCTTGCCTAACCCTACTTTGCACTTCAAGCTCTTCTAACAATCTTCTTTATGCAGAACGTGGCATTTGGATCCATCATTTATGTATTCTCCTGGATAAAGCAAGTCAGATAAATTCCGTATTGACACTGTCGAACGCCTTTTCGAAGTAAGGTGATGTCTTGATCGATATTCATCACACTGACTGTCTATCGGTATTAAAATGACGCATTCTGGTGTTTCCTTGGGATCTCCGGACTACAGATGTATTTACGTAATCTTACGGTAGCAACCATCAGATGTTAGTCCCGGACCATTCCCATGTCTACACCTCTGTTTCGGGCATTCTGAAGATCAATCGTCGATTGATTCTGAAGCAGTCAATTTGTTTGGAAGTTGCTTGTCTATCGGTCAACAAGACGAACTGATTTCGTGACATATCTTGTGTTTCTCCTATAAAAAGGCGGGTTTCGTTTCAGAAATCAACACAGCTGTTACCATAGTCGTTGCGACTGCCAACACCGTGTTCCATGAAGGAGATCAAACTCTGGATAGCCTTTTAGAGAGCTACATTACAACGCCAGACTCGCAAGGGCGTCCAGGTGACTTTCCAGAGCAGAGAAGTACAGTGCTACGCTACGGGTTGGAGATCTAAGCTTGCCCGAGTCCAACCATCTCACTTGAATTCTTTCTCTAGTCAGCTAGTAATGTAGCTGATGACTTAAACATCCGTGTTATCTTTTTCAGGCATATTCATTCCAATTCATAATTTGTTTGGGCTTGTCATCGAGCTAGATCCCTCAAAAAATTATTCATATCCACCGACAAAATAATTTGTAATTCGAATGTTTTTTTTGGTTTTGGTTGTTGATAAGCAAAAAAAAAAGTATTAAAAAATCTTATCATATTCTATACCTACTGTATAGAGTTGCGATATTTTGAATTGAAAAAAGTTGACAAACAAAAAAATTACAATGAAACACTACGCCCACTTTTTAAGGTTTATTTTGTCGACGATGAAAATCTTTGCATTTATGTAAAGTAAGTAAAGTTACCCATTTCAAAAGCGTTTGCTTACAAGAAAAACAGTTTTAGGTAACGCGATCCTTTTAGTTCCAATATGCCATCTATATAGGGTAAGGTTTTCGTTATTGTGCATTAAATGTAAGTTGTCAGCGCGTGGCAAAAAATGATTTGCATGCATTTAAAATAGATATCAATGCACAACGATGAACGACGTCAAGCGATCCAATGAAACGAACAAAATTAAACGCACAACAATGTTGCACGTACTTGCTATTAATATATTCGTTTTAATCTGGAGGTGACGAAGTAATTTTGTGTACTTTGGTAGCCATTTTCAATGGATAGCACCGACAAAATTGAACTTTGCTTTTTTATTATTCTTTTTTGGTAAACTTTTTTTGGGGGCTAAGTAAACGTCAAGCTGCATCATATGCCTTAACAAAACATTCCTTACAAAACAGACGCCCTCTGCCGAATTGTAAGTGTGTAACTACTCTGCTCATCTTTACTGACAGAAAATATGAGTAGATAAAAGTACTAGATTTTAGTTTTTATCTACTGACCAGTACTTCTTAGTCAAATTAGATCCGGGGTTAACACACCAAATTTGATGAGTTAACTTAAAACATATTTCTGACAGATTCGTGTTAAAAATCGATATGCAGTATCATGGATATGGTTACTGTGATCGTGTCACCATCTTAATTATGATAGCGAAAGCGTAATTTTCGTAGTGTCGCCCATATATTATGAAGGTTTTTGAACAAATAAAGGAAAAAATACTTCTGAGATAACATTGGTTTAAATTATTTTTTAGGATTAACTAACTCAGAGTTAGCTCGCTTCTGAAAAACAGGGCCAAAGAAGCATTAACTAAAAAAATAGAGCTCGTACACTTTGATTGTTTTTTTTGAAAACCTGCTTAAATCTCGTTCTCTTATAACAAGAAAAACAATGTTTTCTTATTTAATTTAAAGCACTCGATTGATACGGGACTAGGTCTTATCACTGAGAAAAGTTAAAAACAATTCGAGAGCTGTTAAAAAAATAAACTATTGCACAGGTTTTTGCATTTCAGATTGCTTATTTTTCAATCCAATGATGATATTCTTTTTTTTTTTTTTTTTAAATATTTTAACTAAACCAATATTTGCCCTTTTTGAATACAAGTAAAAACGTGAGCAATACCAAAGTTGATCTATTATGCAATCTGTTGCTTTCAATGGTTTTCTCTTCGAGTCATCACTTTTTTTTTTGTATTGTTCAAATATAAAAGGGAACGCGCTCCACTGACTTGTCTGTCATTTATTGTGGCAATTGTATAAAAACGAGCCATATACTCCTCTCATATTACACAAATTCATCAATATCGAACAACTTCTGGGTAGGGATGAAACGATACCTCTAAGGTATCGAGTACTTGTACTCGATACCGGTATCGAATGAAAGCATCGATACCTACTTGGGTATCGGATGAAAAGTATCGA
Organism: Syrphus vitripennis; assembly: GCA_958431115.1. Lineage (NCBI taxonomy): Eukaryota > Metazoa > Arthropoda > Insecta > Diptera > Syrphidae > Syrphus > Syrphus vitripennis. Next base: position 22,417,427 of record OY288108.1, read on the forward strand.
GTATGTACTTGTATCGAATCAAAATTTCTAGGTTCAAGAAACAAAATATAAACAAATATTTATTTTTCAAATTTTTATTTTTAATTAAGAAGAATCGAAAAAAATTCTGTTAGTTTAATATTTGATCAAAAAAGAAGTTTTTCTAGATGTTTTCCGATTAAACGGTTTCTTGATTTGCTGATTGTTGCACCCGCTTTTGAGAAGAACAATTTTGATAGCTTCGTCGCCGCTGGAAGAGTAACCAGTTTTTCACCTAGACGTCAGCCAAAAAACAATTTTGATAGCTTCGCCGCTGGAAGAGTAACCAGTGTTTCACATAGACGTCAGACAAAAAAACACTTTTCACGAGAAGCCATGCACTTTAGTTCAAACGATACTTCCATTCGATCCGAGTACTTTCATTCGACACCTACTTGGTATCGTAACCAAAAGTATCGATTCCAAAAGTACTTGGTATCGAATGAAAAGTATCGAGTATGTACTCGAAGTTACTTGTATCGTTTCATCCCTACTTCTGGGGACCACACAAAATATGCAATCATAGAAATCAAAGTTTCATTCTTGTAATATATAAATATATATTGTTTTAAAAACATTTTAGAGGTTACAGGTTCAAAGTCTGATGTGCATTTAAGAAACTTATCAAAAATTAAAAAAAAAAAATATGGCGAAAGAATTTATGCAAATTATAATGTGAATCAAGTCATGAATCAGAATTGCGTTGGGATTCTTCAGCGGAAATGATAAAAACAAAATAATTTTATTGTGTGTTAACTAGAATTCAAGTAGCACTTGTATAGTAGTGGCTTTAACGATAAAATACATAAATAACCGTCACCATATCGTAACAGGTACGAATTTCACCAAAAGTACACGATGCAAATTATTATGTACTTGTACTTGTTAGTTTTTGAACTTATATAAACAACAAATGAGTTTTTAACTTTAAATCAGTTTTTTTTTTCATATCCAAATTAATTGTGATTTCCTTAGAAAATGATTTGTTGTTATTTGAATGATTGTCATTGTTTACATTCAGCTGTGTCAATAAAAGTTAAGTGCAAATTATTATGTTTTATATGTACATATGTACATACATATGTAGGTATGTACCTATATCCAGCAAAGCGTGACAGTGAATGACGTAAAAATTCAGTGGAAATAATATAACTGTAATTTAAAATGACGCATTTTTTCTATTATTGTATTTAATTTTTTTTTTTTTGTGGAAAGAAATTGAAAAAAATAACCTCACTCAACCTTGATTTTTTTGTCAAACGTAGAACCAGAGTTGCCCTCTGGGCTTGGATCAAAAAGTTATCAAATAACAATTCCAAAATTGTTTCAAATTATTGTATTGTATATACATTATCCACCTAAATATTCTTAGTATCAAAAACGCGATATGCTCTAATATTAAAGAAGTTCCAACTATAAAATTGTTACTGTAGTAAACGCCGATGTAACGCTTTTCTCAGATTTTTATTGGACTATTTTATAGAATATTAAAGGAGTATTTGCTCCATTAAAAAATAGTTATTGTTCTCAATTAAATTTTTTTGCATACATCGCATACGAAAATATATTCATCTCAAACATCTCAAAAACATTTACAAAAAAATTATAAAGAAATAATCTTTTGAAAATAAAAAAGATGGATGGTCACCATATTTTTGAAATGATTTCATGAAACGAAGTTTGAATGAAGCTCATTTGAAGATCATTTCCATTTTAAATGATTACGATTTGACAGTGAATTGGCACATTAGCTTCACTACTGTCAACCAGCAACATCCTTGGTTCAGAACCCAAAAAAATCCAAAAATAACTAAATAATTGGATTTGATTTTTAAGAAGTGTGTTAATATCGAAAAGAAAGTTTGGAAATGAACTGTTTCCTGTGGCATGTATATCTTTCGAGCTTCTGGATGTCTCTGAGGCCTTATACAAGCTAACTTCGATAAGCCGTTACAAAATTATATTTTTAACACTTATATGTAAAACTTTTTATATATCTGTTCATTATAATTATCAGGCTTCTACCGTGAGGCAGAATCGTTCACTGTGGCGTATACGTAATTTTTTTTTAAAGTATTTTGTGTTACTTCGCAAGTTGACGATGTGAATTCTGATAACATTTCTATTCGATATCTGAATCAATTGTATCAAAATCTTGAATCTCTAATTTTTCGGTTCAAAACATTTTAGCTGTCGCTTTTTAATTAACTTTATATTATACGTATTTATATACAAGAATAAAATCTTAAATATATTTTACTGAAAGTAATTTATCATTTTATTTTTTCTTAAAGTGGTCATATACAAAAAACAAAAGAGTTTTAATTTCTTGCAATAAATAAAGATTTATGAGTACTTTGCTTTTATGGTGATCAAAGAACTTCGGTTTTATTTTTGCAAAAATTATTATGTGTAATTGGTAGATTTTTTTTTTTTTTGATAATAATTAAAATTTAAAATCTATTTATTTTCTTAACACAATAGTCATAAAGATGTAGGTAATGAACTTTTGAATAAACAAAACAACAAAAGAAACTTGAAAATATATAATTATCTCTTTTCTCTTAAAAAAAAAAATATGCGGGCTTTTTATTGTTATTGCATATTAACAGGTTTTAAAACTAATTATTCACTGATGTACACTGGTTATAATAACATATTAATAATAATACTGATCACAATATGTTTACTTAAAATCATTCTAATACTTATTTTGTTTATTGATAAAAATTAATGGAGAACCAGAGTACTTACTCTCAAAATGACAATTTGTATTATTAATTTAAATTAAGAGCTTTTATAAAAACCTCAAAAAAACATATAAATTCCTGAATAAAATCCTTTTTCTATAATTCATAGATTTGTTCTTAAAACTTCCGAAAATTCTCGAATTTTATTGCTTATTAATTTGTGTGTGCTATTAACTCTTCCGTATAAAAATAATACCACAAATTAATTTATTCACGTCACATCAGAGAGAGGGTATTTCATCACGCTGCTGGCTGGTAGCGTTGGTGGTCTAATCAACGTTAAAACACATATATCTAATTTTGGCATTGTCATCTTTAAATCACATGACAAAATTTATAAGGTGGGCCATCATTAATGTGTTGACACTATTTGCTTACTAATTTTAATTGTTTTGCGATACAAAAATATTTATCTTTTAATTTGGATGGCGCTAAAATTAGATTTGAAAAAAAAAATGATCAAACCTTCGCGTGGTAAGGTAACATTAAATTTGTTCATAAAATAAATAGGTAATTTACTGCGTAATACATCAATTAGGTATAAGGAATTTATATCAATAGTGAAGTTTTTTTTTTTGGGATTTTATGTATAGTAGGAAATGTACACAGTATTCCCAGAAATACGAATCCGCAGTGTCGTGTTTTTTTTTAAATTTGAACTATGGTACCCCTGAGTAACTGTCAAAAATGAATTGAAGGGGTAACTGCACTAAAATTATGAACAAAAACTAGCTTTCATTGAACTAAAAGTAAGTTTTTATATAATCAAATTAAATTTTATCTCATATTTAATACTACGTTTTCACTAGAGCCGAAATCAGATAATTTAACAAACTACGGAAAAAGCGTTCAAGCGTAATTTTGTTTGACAGCTCAGTGTTGTTTTCTCTTTTTCAAATTTATGAGGCTTGTTCGCAGTTGAATCCACATTTATATGTGGCTGAATGCGTTCAGGGGATTTGGAAGATAATTTCGGGCAAATTTGGTTGAAATAATCTCATTTGGAAATGTGAATTTGTATGGAAAAAACGCACTATTATCTTTCCTTGCAATTTTAAAATAAGAAAATTGATTTTCAGCCATAAAACCATAAACAAAAGTAAAAGGGTGTGTTCATAGACTGAACCCTAATTGGTCGCAGTTCTCTTAGACTTAAAAATCTGTGCATGGTAGAAAATTTTGCCTTGCTGAAAACTGTTTGTCCACGCGTGGTAGAAAAATTAACGGTACTTTCCGAAATTCAATAGATTTGGAATAAGATTTAGAACGAAATATTCTTTTTATATACGTCAAAATCTAGTACGTTATCCGTTTGTCAATCTAAACTGTCAAATTCATTTGAATAAGTAATTAGTAATAAAATAAGAAATTTCAGAGTTCCCTAAACTATGGACAACAATGTCGTCATAATCTTTCACATGACGATGCAACTCCATGAACAATGAACATAACAATCGAGACTCGTGAAAGCATCCAAGTGGTCCCAACATTTAAAAACTAACAACCCCCTCCCTGCCCAACAAAATAATGACAAATCTCTATACGTAGTAAGATTTACTTAAATTTTTATCGTTAGTATCCATACTGCCGATGTTATATTTGTATTTTATATAGAATCCCACTATACTATAGATAGGTTGCCCAAAAAAACAAGACTAATATCTAAATCGAAAAAATTAATATTTCATTACTCAAGCGTGACATGAAAATGCCTAATTTCAAAATATTTTATCAAACATAAAAAAATATACAACCTAAAGAACGATCTTTTAGATGGCAACTAAATCTAAAAAAAACTGTAACATAAGAATCTGACCCCATAGATATATGTAGGTACCAATGCTTAAATGTTAAATGCTTTCCTTATTATTTATTTACAAAACCATAAATCTAAACACCATTTTTTTTTTTAAATTTAAGAAAATCATTTTTTAAATGAAAATTTTGATGAAAGATGAAAAATCATTCCAACACTCTTGAATCTATTTCCAAACAATGATTCATAGCAAACACCTTGCATAAACATTAAGTGTAAAAGCATTGAAGAAGCAAAAAAACACAATTTGATTTATATGCCACGCTTTCATCTAAATCGGGGAGTAGAAATAGTGGTTTAGGTAAACAAAAATCTATTGGAAATCATTTTAAACTAATTTATCAAAATCAAGCTCAATTTTTTTCACTCCTAATTTATAGTATTATTTTTTATTTGATGATAAATGTTTAAGGATTTTTCTTAAAGCTCTTTGTTCTATTTAGAAAAACCTTTATTTTGTTTCTTGATTAAAAATCCAAAAACAAATAATAAGTTTGCTGAAGAAGAGAAAATAATCACAAGGTTTATTGGGGGCGAGAAATGTTATTTAATATGGCAAAAGTTTACATAATTTTTTTATTTGCACATTAAATAAAAAAAAAAATTAACGAATTGTACTAAAAGTCGCATGAACTTCACACAGACTAAATATTTAACTTGAACTTTGCACGCGCTTGTGGACATAATAATATTGCTTACTCGTATATGATATTTTTTTTCGAGGACATAGTTTTTATTTGCAGCAACACTTCCCAATGTTTGTTTAGAAAAGATATCAGGTATCTTCTTTAAAAAAAAAAAAAAACACCAAGCAAAACAATAGTCTGGTTGGAGTCTAAAGTAAAAAAAAAAAATTGTTTGTCTTGAGTAGGTACCCTTTTCGGCTACGCAGAGTATTTTTTTTTCGACAGTCATTCGAAATTAATTTATTAGTACCGATAGACATGAGATTGTTATATACAAATGCTAATGGAATTGGAATGGATATTATTTTTAGATTTATTCTACGAGCAATTTATAAGTATCTTCTAGTACCTACCATATTGGCAATAAAGCGGCTGGCATTTGTAATAAGTTTGCCGGCAATTAAATTAAGTTTAATATTCTGACAGCGCGAATAAAAACAAAAATAATTTTTGTTTGTTTTTGGCATAGCTTCTACAGATTAAATTGTCTTTGCTAAGGTTGTTTGTTTTGATTTTAGTAAATTCAAGAGATAATCTATAAATTTGAATGAACTTTTTTTTATAAAATATTAAAAAGCAATTTGGATACGTTCATATACTTACAATGTTTCTTTGACAATAGAGACAATAGAGAGAGGCAAGAGGAGACTATTTTTTGGATTATTGCATCTAAAAAATATCAATAAATATCTTTTAAAACCACCATAAGCTCTCCGCAAAAAAAAGAGTAAGGGTTGCAGGCATACTTTAGATGTCGCCCCATTCGACTTCCACCATGATAGTACTATAGTTTTCATATACAAAGGTACGGCCTATTGTAAAACAATAAAAAACAAATAAATTCAGACATAATTAACGGTACCTCCCATAGAAAAAAAAATTATCCCCAAAACTTTCTCCGACGATTTTAAAAACATTTTTTGAGTGTGTGTATTAGTGAAGCATTTTATTGATCAGTATTTCTCGTAAACTAATCCTATAATTTAAGCAAACGTTTATTTTGTTTCAATTTTGAGCAGATTTTTTGTTTTATTACTCTTAACAGAATAGAATAATTCAAATAGTCAATAGTTTGGTTAACTGTTAATAAAATGTTATGAAAACTTATCGAAATGAAACCATACAGGAATGGTTTGTGTCTCTGATAGCTAAGTAAGCGTCACCTAGTGAGTATATTTTGAGTGAATTGTGTATTAACTAGTTTTTCTTCTATTCGCCGATAGGTGCTGGCATTTAAATCTAACCGGATATCCTCTGAATCGACATGTACATACATAATTACGTTAAATGTTATGAGTTTTCAAATATGAGTATCATTTGGAATTGATTTTTTATTCAATGTGAAAGTTAAATCATTTTTTTAGGAATTCAACTTTCCCACCTAAACGTGGGAAAATGAATTTCCTTCAAAGAGATATTTGTCCTAATCTGTCCTACGCTCAGAGGTATTTGTCGTGTTACGGTATGGTCCAAGGAATTCCTCAATTTTTAGTTAGATAAAAAAACAAATACGTTTTTTTTAAGTTTGAATTTGAAAATATTTTTTTAAAAACTACTTGTTAAAACAACATGAGAACAATAAAAGTTTACCGGTAAGATCTAGAATTTTTTAGCAGCATTGGTAAATTTATAATTATTATAAAGTACCTTGCCAGGTCCGCTTCGCGAGTTCCAAATATTTTTTGAAGGCACAGACAAGTGCCAATGTAAACTGTTTTTGTTTTTAATATTAAATTTTTATGGGGTTTTTTAAACCAAAATTTCAAAATCCATAGCCCTAAAAATACAATGTTGCTAACTTTTACCAAAGTTGATGAGCATAGCGGTAAAACTCTAGAATTTTCGAATACCGTGAGTTTACGGTAACATACTATATGTACAGTGGTGTCCATAGAAATAGCACACCTATTTGTAATTTTTTATCTTTATTAAATTTGAATATAAGGAACAATTAGACCGTGTTTCGTGTCATTCACGACTAAAAAATAGCTTGTGGAATTAGTTATGCAACATTTAATTTGCAGGTTTAACTAACTCTGTTTTAACTCAGTGGTAGAGTTAAAACGGAGTTAGTTAAAATTGAAACTTCAACGGTTCCTTTTGTTTAAATTTAATAAAATGTAGGTACAAAGTTAAAAAAAATGTGTGCTATTTCTGTGGCCACCACGGTACATCAAATTAAAGGTATTTTTGCAAATTTTATACATAAAGCAAGTAATGTTTATTTGTTTAAGTGGTTATTGATTTAAACTTTTTTAAGGACTGAGTTTGGAAAACTGAAAATTTTGTATGATGGTGAGCATTCGGTAAGAAATTGAAGTTTATAGCTTACTGTGAAGGCTCTCCGAAGCCCACGCGATTCTGTCGCAACGAACAACGCTTCCATGAATACAATTATAACAACACGTGTTTTTATCAATGAAAACAATACATTTTTATTATTGTTTTCATTTTCACCGCGGAAGGATAGCGTTGGCTTGGGAGAGTCTTAAAGCGTAGTAAACTACAATTTTTCAATTTACTTTCGAAGAATGTAAGTATGGATTTGGATACATTTTTCCTAAATGCTAATTTAAAACTTTGCCAACATAATAATTATATATTGTCTTCTTAAAAAATAAAAACCATTAAAAACACAAATGACCGTTATTTGCGTTAACACGCACTTAAAGAACACATGATTTTTTGCTAATGTAAATCTCAGTGCGAATGTAACATAAGCCATATCATTCTCAACTCATAATTCTTAGGATTCAAATAAACTTTATCGAAAGAAATATTGTATTACTTAGACAGTAAAAAATAAACATCTGCTCTTCACTAAACGCCTTTTTATATAGTATTCGTATTCAAGTATTCTTTCGACACCTTGTTATAACTTATAAAACAACAACAATCCCGCTGTGAAACATCATAAAGTTTCTTTTGTCTAAAACACCTGACACAATGAAATCCACAAACGCCTCTCAACAGCTCATCTATATATATCTCTAATCAAAACCAATACTCCAAATCAGCTGTCGGAAATGCCACCTCGTTAATGATACAAATTTGTTGGAATCTATCCAGCAGTGGACCAAATTCACAGTCAATTCTGCCAATCAACGAGAATCGTCTACATAATTTCAACAGCTCTCAGAATACATTATTAGCAGCTCTTGCTATAAATGTAGGTATTACTATCGCCACTTGACCCAAAACAATTCACACATGTCAGAGCAACCACCATGTGCTCTTTAACATCAAGATCACCAAATATCATTAATAACCGATCGATCTTCATTGACCGAAACAAAAGTCCGGTCATCCTGAGCAAACACCCTCGCACTTTATCAAACAAAAATATATTTAAAAAAAAAGGTCTGAGCCTATTCCCTACCCCTGTGGCGTTCTAACACAATTCCAAGTGTTGTTTTAGGTTAGTTTAGCGCCTTTTGTTTCTTTGATCAGTGCGATCGGTGTCCACTTGAGCAGTCACAGCCAATCTAACAGGTGAGAAACACGGCATGGGATTAATATGCTGCTTCGCACCCACGAAAAGTAGATAACCTCGATATGGGATTTTTGGGCCAGGTACATTTTTGCACCATTGTTTTGGGCTAATTATAGTCTTACTGATTCCCAGTATAATTCTCTCCGGACACACACAGAATAAATTTTTAATTTTTGTCTATTAGCACCAAACCGACAAAGGTCCTGTTTTTTTTTACTTGCAAGATCAACCATCGAGGATCTTTCCTTTTACCTTAAGTCAGGATTAAATGCTGTTTCCTAAATTTATTTTGACAAGCGAATCCGGTTAGCCAACGTCCATTGAATCGCCTTGAGGGTATTTACATTTTTTTTTTCTTCAATTTTTCAAATAAAGAACTGATCGATGTAAATGAGGATCAATTTGATATGGTTGGGCAGCAGCAGTGATAGAAAATATGCACACCAGATTCATAGGTAACACTTAAACGAACCTCACACAAAATGCAATTCAATTCTAATTTAATTTCATTGCATCTCGTGCATCTAATCAAAGGAATGCCGATGCAAAATTATATTATGAAAGCACAGTTGAATAAATTTTAATTTTTCGTTGAAGGTGCAATTTAAAAAAAGACTTGAAATTTTGTCCGGAAAAAACTATAGTACGGTGAAATTATATCGCTCGGTAAAGCATACAGAAGATGGGCGTGACATTTTAATTAATAGTTTTATAGCGTGCTGACACGAATATGCTATATGTTTGGTTTAATTAAATAAAAACTTAAAAAACAATTTAAAAGTAATAACCCAAAGGCACATTAGTATAACCTCGTTAATTAGGTTTCAATGCAAATTTTTGTGATTTCCGTACAAAATGTTGCAGTTCTTGCGATATTTTTTTTTTGTGTTTTTGTTTTAGAGCTTATTAACATGATTTTATAATTTTTTTTATTTATTTACTTTGATGGCGTGCGGAAATGTAATTTTTTAAAAGAATATTGTTGAAAAGTCAAGTTAGAGATTTCAAAAAAAAAAAGTGCCATGACGATGACATTGATCTTACATTTCAGCTCATTCTATAAATCGTGTGGAGTAGTTTCAATATCAGTATTGCAAGATCAGAAAATAAAGTGTTTCATAGTGTTTGGCATACGAATAGGAAAATGAAGCATGAATGCAAAAAATGTCTCATATTGACTTTTTTTTAATAAGTACAGTTGCTTCCCTCTATAAGTTGATTTTTTTCGGATTATCAAGATCAGTTTGGCTGAAAGGGATTTTTGGAAAAATACTTCTAAAGAGTCGACATTTTGTCTCTGTGCCAATAGAAAATTTCAATCTTTAAAAAAAAATAATGTTAAACCACATTAAATCAATTTCTTTTAATTGAAATACATATTTGGGAGAAGTTATTTATTGATTTGCTTCTAAAAAGATTTCAAAATAAAAATATGTGATTCTTAATTTTTTTTTTATGTAAAAAATAGGAAATCAAAAAAAAGTATGTCTCGCAATTTTTCTGCCTGTCTGTCTGTTCGGCTATAGGCTATCACAGAAGGTGGATTTTCTTTACACTTCGTATACCTATCGGTTTTGGATCATTTCGCTAGAAATGTTTTTAATATTTTTTTTTGTAGACCAATAATAACATCAATTTTTGTGATATTTTTTTTTTTTGAAAAACCTATAATTTTTTCAAAAACTGTTTCACAGATTCTTAAGAAAATAATTCAGTAATTTTGATTCATAATTAAAAGTGGTCACTTTAAATAAAGTTTTTAAAATTAATCTTAAATTTCTCGAAACTGCCTTAAAAATATTCTGTTGATCTTATTAATCTTTCTACATATAATGAAATATATAGACTCGAAAAAATTTATCAAAATTGTCAATGCCATTTTTGAGAAATTTAAAATTTTTGAAAAACGTTTTTGACATTTTTGTTGGAGGTATCGTTATTTTTGAAACTTAAATTAATTTTTGTTGAAATTTTTAAAGATACTCGTAGTACTAAAAAACAATTTTGTGAGAAATGTAGGAACCGTTTATGAAATATTTAATTTTTCAAAAAATTATTTTTTTTTAAACTCAAAAAATGTTTTTTGAAAATTTAAGCATTGAATAAATACATTTTTTAAATTGAAGATGCTTTTTTAGGTATACGAATTTTGATTTACATAAATTAGATGAACATTTTTTTTTTGAAGGAAATCGAAAATTAAAAATTGGATTTTTTAAATTTAAATTGAGCCATTTTCGACCAAAACTGAATTTTCAAAAAGGCAAAAAAAGATGTAGAGAGATACGGCCAACGTAACCTTAAGTTCCAAGAATGTCCAACAACTCGTTGGATAGACAGACCGAATTGAGAGAACCAGCTTTTTCGACTTCCCTAATGTCAATTTTTATCAAAATCTTTTTCTATGTGCCTGGCTACACGGTGATTTTTCAATCGATTGAAAAATCACGTGCGGTGGCTACACAGTGTTGTGCCCAATCATGTTTATTTATGCATCAGCTTGAAAAATCTCAACTCATCTTCTGATTATATTTTTTGAACACATTAATCTACACCTTTAAAATTCCAATGAATGACAAAACTGACATTGCCATTGACAAAAACCCGAAAAACATAAACAAACGTCAAAAAGGTGAACAATTTAGCAATGGAACTGTATTGCGCACGCGGAAAATTCAGTTCCCTTCGTGAGCATCTTCACCTTTCACTCCTCATCCCTCTTGACTTCAAACTGGCTGGTTAGGCGATTGAAAAATCACCGTGTAGCCAGGCACTATAGTATCTACCTTATAGCCGCAAGTAAAATGTAAAATCAACCAAAACAGATAAATTATGCCTTTTAAGGGTTTTCTGTTTCTTTTCTATGGAACTTAAAAAAATAAAAAAATTAATCGGAAGTTTGCATTCAGAATTCTGGGATTCGAAATTTGAGAATTCGGAATTTCGTACAAACAAATACACTTTTTACCCGATTTGTGGGTTGTAAACAGATTCTTAAATAAAATTCGCGCGGCTGAACGCATTACGCATCATTTGTCTGCAGCATCGCAGAATAAAAAAAATGTCTCTTTCTCGATCCTTGCACCTTAATTTAATCCACAGAGGATATATGTACGTTTTCGCATGTTATTTTTGTTGCATTATTGCTTGTCGCACGACATTTTTACGTGTTTATAATTTTGCATGATAAATTTATCGGATGAAGTCCAAGCAGTTAATAATTGTTTGAATGCAAGCCAACAGATTGACGTGTTAATCGAAAACAGACCACAATTGGAGCAATGGTTAAGAAACAGCCTGTCAAAAAGCTTCAGCCATGCATATTTAGGTGCATCTTCTCAAGCCTTATAGATATAACCACTATACCGTAATTACGGACATTTTGTTGTTATACAAACATGGGTGGGTTTCCTATTATTTTGGTATCTAAGTTGCATGTTCAGCCAACTGAAACGAGGGGCCTTGACATTTCCCTTCTTCTTTTTGACTGACATTTGATTTGATTCGCTTACATTTCAAAAAAAGTTGCGTTCAATTATCTTTGGCTCAAGCACGCGATGTCATTTTGAAAATTATTATAAAATTTCCCCATTAGGTAAATATTTTATTTTTTTTGTTCAAATTCCACTTAGACTAAGCAAATACAAAATTTTGTAATTTATTTTTAAATTATTGTTGTTTTTTGTCATAATTCGTATATTTAATCTTCAATTGAAATGGAAATGGAAATGGAAGATTTACAGTAATTTCTATTTGAAAACGAAGTTGATCTCTGCAATAAAATCAACATAAAAATCAACTCAAATATTCTTAGGTCATTCTTTAAAAAAAGAATGAAATAAAGAAGTTAATGGGAATTAGTTAGCTGGGGGCGGCTGTTTTGTTCCTAAACCTTTTTTTAACTATATCAAAACATCTCGTATACTTAGCGTTAGCGTGTACCAAGCAGCGCTTTCAAAAATCACAATACCTTACTCGTATATTGGAAACTCGTTTTTGTGAAGAAAATATAAGATTCATTTTATATGCTAATACAAATAAATTGAAATTCCATAGACATTAATCTGACAAAGTGCGTAATAGCAAAGGTGGGCATTTGGGCAATCCTGCATGGACATTTGGGGCATGCGCGGCGGCGGTCGGCGATCAGCGATCGGCGTGTTATGGACTTTCATATTTTTCACATATAATATTATTGATTCAGGGGGTATCCAATATTATTATGGATACTATTTTTTTTATGACTTTTTAACGAACACTGAAAAGATACAATCACGATGTGTGGTCGTCGGCTTTGGAACAAAGAACAAAAGCCATGTTCGTCTATTTAAAAAAAAATAGAAATTCCAGTGAACATAGCATCACATTATTTGGTGGACATAAATTAATGGGATGGGGATTAGTGTGATATGATAGCCGATGATTATTTAATTTGTTTAATCTTGTTCTTTGTGTCAGCAGATTGTGTGATAAATTAGATAAAATGTTAATATGAGGAGGTGGGTATCGCTATTCAAACCTCTTAAGTATTTTAAGATATTATGGGTTAAAGAAATTTTTGTTGAATGCCGTAGAAATGCAAATTACAAAAACAAAGGAAACTTTAAAAACTGCAGCAAAATTGGTTAGGTATAAAAATACATTTTACAAGTTTAAAAGGTATTTTTTTTTTTCAAATTATATACCTGCAGTATAGGAGAAACTTGTAGTAGCTCGTGGCATAATAGTTGGTGCATATGACTACTTTCGTCCATCTCTGACCTAAAAACAAAAAGTTTTTTTTTTAGACTGTTGCTTCTTGCAAAAAATTGACAAATTGTCAAGAAAAGAGTGCCTCTCACATTAAACGTTCGGATTCAGCATAAGATTGTAGATCCTCTCCATTCTTGCAATAAACACGAACACAGCATAATAATTGAGAATTTTAAGTCACTCAAGCCTTAGTTCTTCATTAACTATCACGCCAAATTTATTTATATCATTATATCATTCCAAAAATTTTAATTTAAGAGGTTAAAACTGATTTTTTAAAATTGAAATTAAAAAAAAAACTGGCCCATAAACCCGTTGATTTAAAACTGTATCTTTTCTCAAAACCTTCTCTAAGGATTTAGATTATTTAATTTTCGGTAGTTTGTAAGCATTGAAATAAATGTCTTGTCGAAAAATATTTTTCAAAAAACCTTTATTAATTGTAGCTGTCATAAACCCGTATTTTGATTTTCTATTTTCTCATAAGAAAAATTCTTAACCTAAAATCATTATTCGATTTAATTTTTCCTTGTTGAATTTGTTTTTAAATATTTTTATTGAGTTGGTTTCTTCAAGCTACATTCTAAAATTTAGCTTGGTTTTCGAAGTACCTATACAAAAAATATTGAAAAATTATCTGTGGTCATTTTTATTTTAAGCATGTGTGACATTAACACTCAATGTTTTACGGTTCAGCGAAGCTCCACAACTCCTACGGTGTTGTTAATCCGAACATTTTTTAAATATTCCACTACATATATAATATTTATTTCATTAGTACGGCTAAAAAACGAATCCCTGTACTTGACAGTACGACCGAAGTTGGGTTCAAGAGTAAACTGATGAGCATTCCTGGAAGCGCGAGTATTATGGTTGAAACGTTTAAGGGGAAGAATGCAACTGGCTATTTCATTTGAGCACTTACCGTAAAAGTAACGATAAAAGATTGAGAAACAGGAAAAGTTACACCGCGCCGGTGTTCAAGTGACGTAAAAGTATCGATGATGTTTCTGTCTCCGATCATTTTGAAAAAAGTAATTCGCATTAGGCGTGACAAAAGGCTCGAGAACCGATACAAGAAAAAAAAAAGTTTATTTCCCCCTGGCTTAGGTGACAACTTTGGTTTTCAATATTCAATGCTTGTATCAATTTAAAGTCAAACACGGACAAACAGATGGTTCTAGGACTTATACTTCCTAAGGAAAATTTGTGTTTGAAAAATAATAATTTAAAAAAAAAACTATTCACTGGAAAAAAAAATGCTTTAAAAATGTATTTGAAAGCTGGAATTTTAGCTTCAAACAGTTTCACTTCTGTGATAATCAAAGTTGTTAAAAATAATTGGTCAAAATATTTTAGTTCTATAATGGAAGAGTCAAACATTTATTTTATTACACAAAAATTCAATAAATAAATAATTCATCAAAATTTTTTCCATTCTGAGTTGCAGCGGCCAACGGATTTGTTTTGACCAAATTTTGTACATAAAATGTTTATTTATTTATTTTTTATTTTTTACAGAAAAGAAAACACAACTAGGCGTAAAATACGACATTTCTCTTTTGTAAAAATGTCAACCTTAAAAAATGTTAAATTTTCTAAAGGCACAAATAAAAATCAACACCAGATTCCAAAGATTTATGAACAATAACAAAAAAAAAAAAGTCAAAAAAGCTTGAAAGAGATTTATATTTTATTGATATAAAGATTCCAAGCATTCAAAATTGTAAATTTCAACTTTGTAAATATTTTTCTCAGTTTTTTTTTCTTCCTCTCAAACAATACCTGTCCATTAAATATTTATCGATCAGCCATAAACAAATTTCATATCGAATGCATCATTGTACTCACAGATCAATTTATTGATTGACCCTTATATATACGAAGACAGACGGACTAGCCCTAGCCCAACACTACTCGTATATTATTATTTTCGATTGAATCAATCGCCCCTTTTATTGCCGCCCATTAAAAATGATAACTTTTAAAATCAATTGTGGTCGTTTTCGATAGAAACTCCATTTACACTTCAATTGGATTATGTGCTCGTAAACGGAAATCCTAAGTTATTACCGATTAACCTAACCAAGAAAACATACAAAAATATCGCAGAGAAAAGAATGATACCAATAAAAAAAAAACTCCATCTTGTTCAGCTTTATGTCGTCTTCTCTTCAGTATGGAATTATGGATGACAGAGAATCCGGTATCGGCGATATTGTTATTATTATTTGTTTAACCATGAAGTTATGGTTTTTTATTCTGTTTTGTTTTGTTAGGATTAAAAAGTCATTTTTGTACAATTTTTTCTCATAATCCTCTTACATATATTTTATGTCTCCCACGTTGCTGATGACGTTGATAGACGAGTTTTATTTGCTAATAATAATTTTGAATAATAGATTTCTTTGAAAAAGTCATTAAAAAATATTTTATCGTTAAAAATGTATAGGTAATTTTAATTTCTGATAAACAAAGGTGTCGTCAGCAAACTCTGCCCTCCCACGTCCAACGCCAGCAAAAAAATTATAGAGTAAAACAATGCACCGCCAATATCCTGTTTCCTGGACGGGCCACAGTCAACCCAACGATTATAGAGAGAACTGATGATACCACGTGATAAGCGACCATTTTTATTTCATCTGTTCTATATAAAGGCGGCTTAGCCACGATAGCGTCTCCGAAACAGACGCTATTAAATTAACGCGTCAGCATGTCGTGCATCCTTTTGTCGTCCTTCGTCCTTCGGTTTGATATATCGAGTAATAATTGGAACGATATGTTGGTGTCAATCCCACACTCAAATGGTGACGTTATCAGGTGCATCTTTTTGACTGCGCGGCATGGATCAAATTATAGGTTATTATTGCTGTAGTTGGTTTCATAGTGAATGGCACGGTTAATATGTCCTTAGAAAATGATATAGCGTCAATTTTACGATTCCGTGGGTCGGGTTTTTTTTTTATTGTTTCCAGTGTGTTGGAATTGGGAGTTAATTTATGTAATTCAATTATGAGCCAAGTTCTGATGTTTTGTTCCTTTGGCAGGACTAAATTTGATACAAATAAGTAAGAATTGAGATTGGGAAATGGTGATGGCGTGAGGAAGAGACTTTTTGACTCATTTTTTTATTTATTTCGTGTTCATGTCTGGTTAATGGTGTTGATGGAGTTTTTAATTTCTGTTTAAGTCTCGTTCATTTGAAACGGAATCAATTTGATATGGATAATGATGGATGAAAGTGAAATTCAAGGAAAAAAAAAATAAATAATTATATGCGTGTGGGTAATTTTGGTAATGTGTCCTTTTAATTTTCTGCCAAATGATGGTAGTATTTGAAGGCGAAGTAATATTAAGGTGGGCAAACCATATTGCATTTGGTACATCTGCAATAGGTACCAGCAATTTTTTGTAAAATTTCATTTTGTATTATATTGTGGAGCGTTTAATCCTAGAAGAAAAAAATTACGGAAGTAAATTCTATTACTGACTACAGATATGTACTATAGACTCAGTCTTGAATTCTCAAAAAATAGAACTGAAATAATACTAAAATAAGGAAAACGAAATATTGGATGTCGCAGTTCCTAAAGGGGTTTCCACGAGATGGATACCAGTCTCGAGAAACTGTTAGTAATCCGCGAGCAGACCAAGACGAAAACATATTTTTTCGAAGGAACTTACCGAGAGCCTCGGTGGTGTTTGTAGTTCAAAAATTGTATTTATAAAACATAAATTAAATATTTCAACGAGACAAGACTTAGTTTTACAAAACCAAGACCAATTATACTTAGACGAGGCTGACTTTTTTTCAATTTTTACGAGACCAAGGAGAAAATTCAGGCTTAATTCTGTTTGCCTGTTCGGCTACAGCCTTTAGCCCCTGGGTGGATTTTATTTGAACTGTATACCACGTTGGACATTTGGGAATTCTCTTTAGCCATTTTTTTTATTTATTTATTTATTTATTTAAATAGCTTTTTTTTGTTATTTGAAAAATCAGAATTATCTCAAAAACGGATCTACAGATTTTAATGAAAAAAATCGATACATTTTTATTTTATAAAACATGTTTCTCCTAAAAGTGGAAGGTTTCTCAAAATCTATTAATTCGAGTTTGGCCAAAAAAAAACATCTAAACATAATACATGGTAAGTCATGAGCATTACCCCAATATGCTATGGTGTGTTGGTTGGGTTGAGACAAGAAAAAAATCGTATAGGAGGGGGGTGTGTTCCCCCCCGTTTAGGCAGGAAGGGTAATTTTCGAAAAAATTGACTTCAAACTTAAAAAAAAAATATTTAAATCAACGGCTTCATCCGCAATGCTGTGCGATACCTTTTTGAAAAGCCACAAAAGTTTTTTCTTTCATTTTGTTTTAAATAAATCTATTTAAATGAAAAGTTTTGAAAAATTAATTTTCATTTTTTGATTTAAAAAAAATGAAAAAAAAAATTCGAACTAATTTTTTTTCAAAAATTTGCGTAATTAAGTACTAATTTTAATTTCAAAATTCAATGCTGTTATTAATTTTAAGACAAAATCTGAAAACCGGATGCAAAATTTTAAGTCGTTTTCAAGAAATTAAAAAAAACCAAAACCACCTTTTTCTAAGAAAAACCTTTATTTTTATTTTAACGAGGCTGCACTTTTAAGTAAACTAATTTATGAAGCATTAAACTTTGATAACGTCTGAAAACTGGCCTGGCAATATTTTGCCTTGGCACGCCCGCAGCCGATGTGTTTTCCTTTTAGGGCTTTATAATTCTTTTCCTTATTTTTTGTCTTTTCTTACCTTTTATTTACCTTTTGGTTGTACAATGTACATTGTTGTTTATAATTCTTTATAAAGTATTCAATATATTTAAAGTATTCAATACCTGATTTAAAATTGCTTTTAACGGCAAGTTACCCTAACTCTCCAACCACTTCAAATGGACTCTTCAGTTAGCAGTGAGGCGCTTGTTTAGATGTAATTGGTTGTTAAATCATCTGGTTGGTATTCGATACCAAAATTTTGAAAATAAAAATTTTGGAAATTTAAATATGTATAAAAATTGAAAAAAACTTAATTTTTTTGATCAAGAAATATTTGTACCCCAAAATAAAACTATAAATGTATGTAAATGCATTCAAAATTGGTCCAGTCGATAATGTTGCTGTTGATGAACTCAGACCGCAGTCTGATAATTTTTAAAAATAATAATTTTTACCTCAATCAAATTATTGAAACTTAACTAAATATCAGAAAATTTTGTTGAATCAACACAATGGTGAATAATCATGGATGTAAGAACATCTAGAATTCCCATTTCTCCAAACCAGTGACCCCTTTATTACCTACGGTTTTAAATACAATCTATAAGAAACCGTGTCAATTGAAATATCCAATAGAGGACACATTAAGGTGGTCTAAATATTTATAGAAGAAATAAAAATATTTCTTCTCAATCACCCTAAAGTCTCAAAATAGTTCCAACCTGGTTGACCTCTTGTGGAAGAGGATTCATTTTGGGAAGTTTCAAAATCTGGCAGGTAAAATTTTGATGTTATCATTCTATTTTAACGACTTACTTCAGAGCTTATTTAAGATATGGGCATCTGAAGTGTTAACAACAAAATTGGAACTTATCGGAGAATAAATTGTTCAATAATCATTTATACTTGTTTGCTTCTAAATACGTAATAAGATCTCTTCGAATCAAAAACCTAGTGAAAATCAAGAAATGTTTTCTTTTCGAAAACATTTTCAATACCAAGCACAATAAATCCCATCATATGTTCAAACTCACACGCACTTTAGTTACACAGTAACCCTCCTAATATTCTAACGCATATAACTCCAGTACTGTTGAATGTGTCCACATCAACATTGTGACTTACAATCAACCCTCTATACACACTTATTGCTTCCGAATCCATTTAAGCACTTTACTATCAAAAGTCAAAACAACACTAAGATTTATGAGCTTGTCTGATTTGCGAACCAAACGCAGCGCAACGTTCCATTTAACCATCCCTATCTAATGTGAGTGTAAACGTGAACAACAAACGCCTCATAGTCACAAGCACAACGCCATCGTAGGTTTTCATCGTTTCACCCATCTTTGGTGGATTCTAAAACAGAAAACACATTTCTATATGAATCGTACTTCGTACCAAACCCAGCACCAAACGAAAAGTTAGTGTGTATAATATTTCACGTGGTGCGTCATAGTTTGACTGTTTTATGTGCGCCAGTAAAAACTGCGATCACACAACAAAAATTCGCTGCTTGGCTGATGTTTGATGCTCAAGCTCGCTGCTAGCTCATATAAACCTTTATCTCAATTAGACATGGAACACAGATTGGTCCAACTACCACCCATAGTACTATATAGTTATTCTTGGACTCACAACAGGAAAAAAAAGGATAAATATTTTGATTTGACAATGCAGACTCCGAAATTGTTTCAAGATTTGTATACGTGTTGAGCTGGGGATGGTTGAAAAAGGGTGTCCCTTTATAAACTACATTAAATTTATGTTTTCAAAAACATCGATTGTTGGAAATCCAATTTTTTTATACTTCTCCATCGTTGTAATTCTGGTTTTAATCGAAACCTTGACTTTTGGATACATGGGAAAAACAGTACCTTCCCTATACCTTACTTTTATACAGAGGGATCAAAAACGGATGATGGGATTCGTGGATGCGTATACTCTGACAGACTAAACCCAAGTCTCTTTTTTCGTCTACCTGATCATTGTAGCGTATTCTAGCTAAAATCCTGGCTACTAAAGAAGTCCTTTACTGGCTCAAGGAATCAACAACCGGTATACGCATCTACTCAGATAGTCATCATCATCGGCTCGACAACCGGTCCTGGCCTCTTTCTCTATCCCGGTCTCGTTCCGACGCCATCCAGTTGGACACCCAAAAGCTTCGGGCGGCCTGGTCTACGCCAGTGCAAGCATTGTCTTCCAAACTGCTGTCTACCATAGAATGTACTACAAAGGACTTTCCGAGCCGGTTTCTCTTTGCTCATTCAAGCTAGGTGCTCTGCCCACCGGAGTCTACCGAGCTTAACTTTTGTCACTATGTCTGCTTCAAGGTAAATTGCGTACAATTCATGATTGTACCGTCTCCGGAATCGTCCTTCCTCACAAATGAGGCCAAAAATTCTTCTTAAGACTTTTCTCTCGCACGCGTCTAAGAGGTCGGAGTGTCTTTTGCTAAGCACCCAAGTACTGGCAGGATCATGGTTCTGTACAGCAGCAGTTTTGTTGGAATTGAGCAGCCGCCCTAGTATTTCTTCTTCTATATTGTAATCGGCTGCACTCTGAGATAGCCAAGCCGCATTAAAATCCCTAGACTCTGTCTCTACGAATTCACTAACAGCCCTAAACTGTCGACCATCTCTTACGAAAATGGCCACACAGTTCAATATTCACCTTTGCTAGGTGCCGGCTGGCCATAGAGGCATTCCAGGAAATTGCAAAGCCGACGAACTTGCAAAAAAAGCTAGCGTGGGTATGTCTTTGGCTACATGTAAACTAATGTTTTTTGTAGGAGTTGCAGGGACGAATAGGAAGAAGAGTCAGTGTCTCTCATCTTCACTTTAACCTAACCTAACCTAACCTATATCGTAAAAGGTTTAGAAATCGTGGAGAAACAAAATGGTAGACATCACTGAATCCACCTGCCGAGCCATCATAAGTAATTTTACTCATTTGTAATAATTGTACTCATTTAACTCGAGGGCTGCATTTGGACAATATTATTTTTAAAAATTAAAAATAATTCCCAAACTTTGTAATTTAATAAATTAATGAACAGTTTTTCGATACACGGCTTACCAAAAGACAGTTTTATCGAAATTTTACCGAAGTTTGACCTTTTTCTGTTTTTTTTTAAACCTAGGCTACTTAATAAATCTTTCAAAATCTTGTCTAAAGTGTGTTTCTTTAATTTTTGTTACACCCTGTATAATATACTATGTGCCTGACAGATCGGACCTCATGCAAACGCGACACCATGGCGAATTGAAAGCCTTGCAGTAGGTAATTGCAATTACTACCATAGGCTTTTCCGCGCACTCAAAATGGCATGATTAGCATGAGGATAGGGTAATGCTGCGGAGTCTTTCGCACAGGTAAGACGGGGTTGAGACTTAAAACTATATGATCAGCGGCACCACCATTCGCCGTAAGGCTACGTGCAATCTTTTATTGGGGTTGATTTATTGACATTTCAGAAAGCAATGACACGCTTCATCAAGCGATTTATCTACCTCCGTCGTGATGCGGCGCGGACATCCTTACGTGCCGCCATATTTGATTTACATACACAGCGAGATGTGGGGAAAATGCCTTGATGGAACACGATACTCATTCGGGCATCAAATACCGGCGCCGATATCATGTCCACAGTTCGGGATAGATCAGCCAGCATTTAGTTTTTTTTTTTTTTTTGTATTATTATTTTATTTTAATGGAATCATTCGATCAGTGCCGGCTGCTGTGTAACGTACAGTGCAGGCAAATTAGTTACAACATTCCAATGTGCGAGCATATACATAGATATATGGGAATTCAATGATGGAAATTACGGTGCGATGACATTCGACTGATTAGTTGCGGTGTTTTCTTGAAGATCCGGATGGAAATCGACATAAAGAGAGAGATTATGTGTTGTGCGCCGACTCTGTTTTGACATGTTGTGGAATATAGGGATCTATGCATTAAATGCCAAATGCAAATGTTTTCTTGGGGAAATTCGACATGGTTGAAAGGTGCGTTTGATGCTGATGGGAAGGAAAGGGAAGAAAAAATAATATGAAGGAATATGAATGCAGACAGACATCAGACGTGACTTTATTGAAATGAAAAGCTATGATTTCCTGAGTAAGTATCGTTTTCTTTAGTCTGCATTATTTTATAGGGAAGATGAAATTTAATTTATACTAGGTATAGCTATGTTGTTGAAATACACTTACTTTTCCTTATAAGCATCCAACTGGGAGGTATATTAATTTCATAAAGGTACGTTGTAGTTCAAAAGAACATGTTTTAATATTTGCATCTCAGCGTATTTTTTGTGCATGCATTACATACATACATATCCTCAGAAAAATATCAAGCTTTAAAGATGCCGCTTATTTGAAATATAAAGCTTAAAGGTAGTTTTCATCTTTTAGATCTTTCTCTGTATCTAAAAATAACCATTTTGTTGCCAACACTACTTGCACTGCCTTGTACCTCAATGAATATTTAAAGGATTACAAATCTGAATATTATTGCATTGTTTGCAATATTCAAAAAAAAAACACTCTAACTAGTTTTTGTAGATCTCAAAAAAAAAACGTTAAACTTCTATTTGGCTTGGCTGGCTTAAGTCCATTATAATTATAATTCCAATTATAATTCCAATGGAAATAATGAATCTGAAATTTACAGCCCAAATGTGGAGTAATGAAAGAAGATACAAGTTTTCAACCTTTTACCAACTGCAGAAGAAGGGATTTTTTGGTTCAACGTACACTTTTTAAAACTTTATTTCTCGGAAACATTAGTTAACGTTTTGAATGAGATTTTCAGGATTTATTTTAATTAGAAAGAAAAAGTGTAAACCAATAATTTTAGTAAAATCCGGCCACAGCCAAGTCCACTTTTCTTATATGAAATAAAATTTTTAGTATTTTTTTAATTAGCAAGAAAAATGGAAGTGGTCAATTAGGTTAGAAGTTGCTTGTCTGTACGTCGATATACCCAACTGGCTTTGTGTGACACGTCTGATTCTTAAACATGGTCCCTACTGTAACGAAGTGGTTGGAGTTGCAGAATTCTATGAAGCGTTCGGCATTATCTTCATGGCTGCCAACACTAAACAAATTAATTTCTTAGATACTTTAGCTTTGAAAGTACAAGTCCATGAAAAAATGTTTTATTCAAAAAAGATAGTTAAATTTTCAATCGAAATAGTGCTTGAAAATTTCCTGCACAATGAACCGTTTTCGAGCTATGTATTGAAGTGGTTTTTGAAAATTACGTCCAACGAACAATTCATACAGCAGCTCCACTTTCATTTTAAATTAAAAATTGAACCATCTACTGATTTCAATCAGAATTATATTTTGGAATTCATAATGCCTACTTTCAAGAATCTTTGAATATTTATTTTTGTTTACTATTTTTCTACACTATTATTCTTTATTTTTCAATATCAAATCAGAAAAAGAATTTCAAAACCTGAAGTAAAAGAATAATTCTGCTACGGATCTCAAAACAAAAAATTAGCTCACCAGCAAGGTCATCATCATCATCATCATCGGCTCGTCAACCGGGGTCCGGTCCTGGCCTCCTTCCACAAGTCTCTCAACCAATCCCGGTCTCGAACCGACGCCATCTAGTTGCACACCCCAAGGCTTCGGGCGTCCTGGTCTACACCATCTCTCCATCGCAAGCATGGTCTTCCACGCTTCCGTCTACCATAGAATATACCACAAAGGACTTTCCTGCCACCGGGGTTTACCGCGGCTAAGAAGTCGGAGTATCTTTGGCTACGCACCCTCGGATCCATACGTGAGTACTGGCAGAACCATGGTTCTGTACAGCAGCAGTTTTGAAGTTATGAAGAGATTTCTGGATTTAAAGACCTTTGACAGACTATAGTTGGCTCTGTTGGAATTGAGTAGCCGCCCTCGTATTTCTTCTACTGTATTATTATCGGCTGCTACTGTTGACCCAAGGTATTTGAAGGATTGCACCACTTCAAATTCGTGCTCCGTTACCTTGATTGTTTGACCAACTGTTCTTCTCGCATCCGACGCTTTTGTTTTACCTTCACTAATGTGCAGCCCCAGATTTTGTGCTAACTTCATTATTCGCCAACAGAAAAATACTGTTCTAACTTCGTACATAATTTAACTGTGAATAACATGCATTTTCGGAGTTCAAACATATTTAGAACGGCAATGTCAATTTCGATGTACAAAATTCGATATTTTTTCGACAAACGGTGCATGAATAACTGCACTGTGATCTTAGGACCTATTGCGCCCATCTCTCAAGTAAGTAAAAGTGCTTTTTTAAGCATAAGCAAGTTAAAAGAAAAAAATCCATATAGACTAGCCTACAACTAGTACATATGTTGATATGAACAAGCATTTTTAATATCAACACAATTAGTATAACATGACCTTTAAAAGTAAAAAAAAAAAGTCGAATCAGATCATAAGCAGAACTGCAATTTTTCGACCGGCGAAACACTATTAATACACATTGCAGACAATTAGCAATAAATTTATAGGAACAACGAATCTTTAAGCCCTGTCTGTCTTCACATTAGTCCACAGCTAGAGGCAATCTGCTTGTTTTGCAGTCTTTGCGCAGCAAACAAATTTAACGTGTCCATGTCGTGGATGTGCCGCTGATAAAGGCGGTTTCGAATCAAAATCCAGCATGAAATGGCAAAATAATGCTCGTTGATTAGACACACCATCCAAACGTGATCAATTCGTGCGGTGCATCATTGGCTTGTCTTGTTAAAGCCACCATACACTAAAACTGCACTGCAGCTATGATGGGGACGGACGAAAACAGATGCAATCTCTCTCCCCCATCATAAGTGCTGGGGAATATTATTACAAACAACATTCTTCTTGTTGCTGAAGCTGCCGATGACGAAGGAATTCTGTTTTCTGTGTATATTAGCTGAGAATGATGAATTTGCTGGCCGCTGCTGATGGTCGCTCAACGTTGACGTTCGTCGAGCTTATAGAAGGAACAACGACGACGACGACGACGACGACTCGACGTTGATGATATGGATGAGTGGTGATGCGATGGATGGATGCTTTGTGTTTGGTGTTGCGCCCGGCCTGGCCCATATTTTTATACATACTCAGACTCACTGATGCAATATGAGGCGAATCATCATGTGATCGATTGAAGCAAATGGGTTGTGAGATATATTTTCTTAATTTTACACGCTTCATTAAATTTACACGATTATTTGTCGGTGAGATTGGTTGAGTTGTGTGTGATGTGTAATTTGTGAACAACCCAATAATAACCTACTTAAAGCTTGCTTTAGGAGTACTTATCTTATATACAGAACTGAGGTGGTCAATTTTTGAGAAGTATGTACATAAATTTGTAACGTTGATTGAATTTCGCTAAGTATACAAATTGATCGAAACTAGCCTTTAAAATCTTGGTGGTATTTTATCCAAGTTTTGTTGTTTTCTTCAAAACCTTCAATATTAATTTGATGATGCGAAAACTTATTGACATCCTAACTGCAAGTGTGTTTCACACAAAAATTCCCTTACACACATTTTACAGTTTTATTAACCTGACAAAATTTTTGAAATATCTATTATTAATATTAAGTTTTCACCAAGCGCTAAATCGCGGTTCAAGTAGTTTATCTATAAATCTTGTACAAATCTCGAACATTTACCATTTTAATAAATCTTGAGATTTCAAATAAATCTTTTATAAATCTTCATGGACAAATAGTTTCGAAAACCGAACATACCTAATTTTACATTCTCTTTGTGTTGTGGAACGTGTTGCACAATTTTTTTTTTTGCTCTGAAATAAGAGAACCATTTGCATTTTTTGCATTTCAAGGGAGCTGTCAAATTTAATCTAATTTAAATCTTTTTAATGTTGGGGAAACACTCCAGAAGATTTACTAAATCTGAACGAGATTAACCTCTGGTGAAAACGTAGTACAATTTAACAAGATGCCCTGTCATATTAACAATACTCAAGTGTAGATTTAGCCAAGCTAGGATTATTTTTACAAAGTATCTGGTTAATTTAATGGCCTTTGGACGGTTTTCAAAAATAATAAGATGAGAATTGGTTTGATGTTACATAATTTTTTCTCTTAGTGCTCTTAACCAGATAACTTGATGTGAAAGCTCATCGAGAAGAAAGAAATTAAAGCGCATATTTTGGATTCGAAGTTTTTTTGCAACGGGACTTTTTGTTTTGTGTGTTAATGTTCTGTTGCATAATATAACTCAGAAAAATCAAAAACAGCCATCTTCCTCATTCCTGATGAATCTGACAGTCGAAAGTTTGTAAAGTGAAGTACACGTGCCATTTTGTAAAAAAGTGGTTCCACAAGTTTTTAATTTTTGTGGAATATTATATCCATGAATTTCTGTGAGGAATTCAAAGTTTTCAAACAAAAATAAATAGGTATGAACCTTATTAGGAAAACGTGTTCCTAATAAGGCCCAACAGAAGGTTTTTCAAAATGCTAACAAAATACATTTTTCGTACGCATAATGCAGCTAGTATATTTATATTAAAGTTTGTTCTCCGAAATATTCAATAAGATGAGCAAGTTATTAATGAAAAACAATAAGATGGGCCTTAACTGGGTAACCAACCATAGTTTTTGTATACCGGAAGGCATTAGTTTAAGATACATGTTATGTAGTATAACTTAGAGCGTCCGCATAAGATATTTATAACTTTAAACTAAAATATATAAATGAATCAAAAAATAGTTTTTCTAAAATAATTCACTAACAATACATTCAAAAATTTCATCACAAAAACAATTGTTCTTATATAATTTATAGATTTTTCGAACACAAAACTTTCAAATACAGTATTTCGTTGTTTCCAACATTTTTGAATTCATAAATTAAGATGTACTGAATTATGAAATAAAAAAAAATAAATAGGAAATAGAATTTGGCACTTGCAGAGTTTTGAATTCACAGAATTTTGATACATAATATTTTCGGATTCGGAGTTCGAATACAGAACATTGGTCATGTTATTTTAATGCGATTTAAGTAGATTTGTCAAAATACTGAATTTTTCTTTTAATTTTATTTTTATGTGCGTAGATGTATGTTAAAAATTAAAATTAAAAGAACAACTCAGTATTTTGACAATTTTCTAAGTCCTAAAATTTAAAGGATACTGCCTAACGAAATTCATTGAGATGTTGGTGAATATTAGTCTTGAATTTCAATACATCACAATTTAAGGGAAAGTCAGAGCATGGAAGAGTATTCCACATTCGCGTAGTACGGCTGAAAAACGAATCCCTGTACTTGACAGTACGACCGAAATTGGGTTCAAGAGTAAACTGATGAGCATTCCTGGAAGCACGAATATTACGGTTGAATCGTTTAGGTGGAAGAATGCAGCTGACTATTTCACTAGAGCACTTACCGTAAAGGTTACGATAAAAGAGTGAGAGACAGGAATTGTTACGCCGCCGGTTAACTAACGCCCATTTTATTTTAACCGTTGTGAACTATTTTGAAAATTGCCCAATACTATACAAATCGTAATCAAAGTTCGCATGTTTATTGAAATTTATTGTGACAGGTACATACAAGGAATTTAAAAGATTATTATTTTTTAAGTATCGTTTCTATCTTTTTTCTCTGACTATTGAATAACTCTGCCTGTGTGTGCCAATTTGAAATAAAAAGGAAAAGGCTTTAGTGGGGATTGAATTTAAATAAGCAAACTTAATAAAATAATAAGTTTTTCGTATTATTGATTTATATTTTTGTTTTTCATTTAGATAAGTGATTCAATTTCTCTATAGAAATATTTGGAAGAACTTTTTGTTTTGTTGATCTAAAAAAGATTGCAATGCAAAGTAGTACATCAATTAATAAATATAATTATTTTCTCAGTGTACATTTATTTTTGATATTATTTGTAAACAATTAAACAGGTTAAAAACGGGTGGGTGATATATATTTTTACGCATGCTACATTTTTTTTAAAGTATTTAAACAAATTTTTTATAAACCTATATTTTTTTTTAATTGTTATATAAACCTAATATTTTGGTTATCTGTACTTAAGTACAAAGGAGCAAGTACGTGCGATGCAATAGTGTTTTTTATTTCATTATAGTTTCAATAAAAAGCAATTTAAAATCCAACAAAAAAAAATAATATTAAAAATATTTCATTTTCTTTTGCTTCTTCTTCATCTTTCTCGCAATGGACACAAAGAAAATTCAATTTCACGCTTTAACGCCACCCAAATTGGACGATTAATTATTACAATCACATTTCCAGCGATCCCAGCTTCGTTCAACTGTCAAAAATATGAACCGAAAAAAAAATACATAGTCCCAAAAAGAGAATTGGTTCTGCGCCTATGAACAGAACACCATATTATCGGAGGAACACACAATTTTTAAATTGATATTGAATTAAATTTCAATTCAATCGGAATTGTTCATTGCCTTTCGGGGACCATTTAATAGTTGTGTATTTGAGGGAAATGGAAATAAAACCCTTTGTCGTTATTACACAATAATTAATAACACAATATTTGTGCTTCACCCCTCGACCGACGACGAAGCGACGGCGAGATCTGATATCCTTTTTCCTTCCCAAAACATTTGTGTTTTATGAACTGACTCTATTCAATTTGACTTTATATTGTTGTCTTTGTATTTATATGCCCAACTCACATGTCTTTCCTGGATCGATCCTTACAACAAGGATAACACGATAGAAACATATTCAAATAATTATTATTATTGTGAACATCCAGGATGGATGCGGTTATGAGGGGCTGATAGGGGTGAAGCGTGTCAAATGCGATTTAAGCGAATCTGTGTGTTGTTACACGTCCTGATTATTACGCTATTATTCAGATAAATGTCAAATTTTCAGGGTGTGGTTTTTGTAGAGGCCCCCTGACTACCTTCTGTATATATAGCTCTTTGTCGTGCCAAGGACAAATTGCTGTAACATGGTTTTGGGTTTTGGGCCAATGATATTATAGTCATCGCCGGAATGTCTTTTTTGGAGGGTTTGCTTTATACTCTTGGTCGTTGGTACACATAGACACAACCATCAGCCATTAAGGGTAAATTTATGTTTTTGTTTGTTACGGTATGTTTAATTTTCCGGGTTCTTTTTCAATTTGAATTACAAAAAAAAAAAGAGCAACGTTCATGTTTTTCGTTTACTCGCGGAGACTTCTTTTTTTTTCTGTTGTTGTCATATTTCATGATTTAATTCTAGGAGTTTCCGTAAGCGGAACGGAAGTGGATATAATGTTGTTGTTAAAATATGACTTTGTTCCGCGATGGAGTTTTTTATTTTATTTCATTTTTTTTTTTCTTGAAAATATTTTGTTTACGTGAGGAGAAATTCAAATGGAAAGGAAAATACTTTTGATATAAATTGTTTTATAACTTAATGAATTGAAAACATCAAAAATATTTGATTTGTGATAAACGTAACTCCATCGGTGGTAAAGAAATATAAGATGCCGCAAGTCGATGTGATCTGTCTACAGGATTTCCATAGATCTCTCTGCTGTCTAAAGCTCTACAAGCAACAACAACGGATCTATGCTTGTTTTGGATGCGAATCAAATCGAAATGTGGAAGTAACGCTTTTCTGTTGTTTCATACCTTGTTTTCGCCAGTGAAGTGAACCCAACACCAATAAACCATCAGAAGTTACCATAAATCTTCATCGCAATCAAAGCACGAAAGAACGATAAAGGGGTCGGATTGGAAGAAATTTTGGCAAGGTTCTATACTCTTCCTGTTTTTGTCTTTTGGAAATCTAGGAATTCATTGGTCTCTGCAATCATACTAATATCATCAATATCTTTAAATTATAGTCTCTACCGATAGTGGAACCGAACTAGATATGAACAGCCAAAGCAAAGACTGCTTTTGGAATGCTGTCCAAAACATGGAGAAACAAAACCGTGTTTCTTTATGGGTGCAGCACTTGCAAAAGCTACATCCACGAACACTACATATAGAAACCTGCAAACGTTCGTTCTGTGTCTAAATGATTGTTTTGCCCAAGTGTATGTCCAACGATAAACTTCTGGAGGAAAAGGTCATTGTCTTTATCATAGAAAGATGTATGAAGCAGTAGATTGGCCATGCACTTTTTGACCCAAGACGAGCGGACTGTTCTATAAGAACTTGGTGGAACGCCGAAGAGAAGTCAACATTGTCCTAGATTTTTGACTTTTTTACCATTTAAAAGAGAAAAGGAGTTGAATTTCGGACTTAACACATTTCTACCAACCAAAACCAAATATAATAATTGTACCTTGATTTTATACTATTTATTTTTTGAGGTAAAGTAAATTAATCGCATTTCAATCAAAACATAAAAAGTTGAACAACTAAATCTGTGCTGGCTGCACTCATGCCAACATTATGTCTCCATTAACAATCGGCTTAAAGTCATCTTATAATATTCCTCTTTTTCTCTCTCTGTGCACAGTTATATTAACCCCTGTTCATGCAATGGAATATTCTTATCCCCCATTCCAATCATACTCGAATTGTGTATCAACAAATATACAACTCAACACCAAGTTCCCGATGACTAAATGGTTGATAGGATTAAAATCTCGTAACGTAAATAAAATGCCACTAAGCTGCCATAAAGTAATGAGATAAAGTCTGTTTAAATTGTCCAATGATGAGGCATAGTAACCGCCGCGAATCACTGACTGCCATTACCTACTCATCATTTTGTGTATTGTGTTGTGAGAAAGATAAACCATCAGCAAGCATATCGTTCCGAGGCATGACAGTAAAGCATCTTAGCGAGCAGGCAATATTGTTGGAAGCGGAATCATTTCACGCTGTTTTGAACAAATTCTTGCAAGGCCAAGAAACTCTGTGTTAAATGAGTGTTGTAGAGGTTTGAGCTACTACTGATGGCAGGCAGAGAGATGCAATATGATATTGCGACGATTTATGAAGAGCAATTGTAATATCTAACCCACGAAGACAACTTCTGTTTTATGTTCGTTGTCATCATTCGCTTTACTTGGTGATATTTTTTTTTTGTATAAAATAATTATTTTTCCATGATGGTGTAAGTTTAAATATATTATCATAATTAAAGATTAAAAAAAAATAAAAGCATTTATATATAAGGCTTTGATAATAATCGTTGATATTTTTTATTATTTTTAAATATTTATTTTTATTATATTTTATATTTTATTATGCACATACATTATAGATACTTACATAAATATTTAAAAGGCTAAAACACGAGTATTAATTAAAAAAAAAAAAAAAATTATGAACTGAATTCTAGGTTATTATTATATTCTTAGTGAAATTCACAGTAGATTGCTTTATGCGTCATCTTACTGAGTTGCCAAAAATGTATTTACAGTTTTGTCTCATAGAAGGAAAATAATGAGTAGTAGTACCTATGTATCTATCAAACCCAGCCAAACCATTTTGTGCTATGAGGTTATCATAATTTTGGCCCCAGCATCAATATCATCAACAGTGATGAAACTTATGTCAAGAGCTGTACTTCATTTCAAAGAATTATTTTTGACCCTATTACCGTTATTTTCAAATATTTTTTTTACTCTAAGCATTTTTTAATAAAATACACTAAAGCACAAAATTTTGAGCTCGATTTCAACTTGAGATGACATGAAGTACAGCTCATGACTTTTCATGTGACATAAGTTTCATTATATTGTTAAATAATATTCAAGACTGAAAACCTTAATTGTAAGATGATGATTTTAAAACTATTCCATACACATTCCATATCGTACAATCAAGTTTGCTGCTCAGCTCTTTTGTTTACTTGGAAAAATCAAAAATTTATTTCGTCTAAAAATTGTTGCTTATCCTTATACATTTATTACATAATTACTCATATTAGTTAATCATTCTATATGTACTGTACCTACATGTAAACAGAGCTTTTATACATAGCTATAATTCAGAGTTCTTATTTTTAATGTTAGGACTTGTTCAAAGCCCAATACCAAAATGACTCTTAAAGTTTGACTTTCTACAAAATAATTTAAATAAAAAAATCATTTTTATTTAATTTTTTAAATAATGACGACACTGGGTCAGGAAAAAAATGGCGAGTCAAATTGTTTATTATTTGAAAAGAGGAAAAATGTGTTACATAAAATTTTATCAGAGAATTAAATTATAATCATATTTTTATTAATGGCATTTTACTAAATCTATCTAGAGAGTGTTTTCTTCTCCTCTTGTCTTTTTAAAGATATTTTCGTTGTACAGTATTTTGTTAAACGTCTTGGAGCATTTAAAACAAAGCATGTGATAAAAAAAAGTTTTCTTTGATTATGAAGGAAGACTTAGTTCTTTTCTTAATGAACAAATTTTATTATTTCGGAAAAAATGAAAACAGACATCCTAAGTAGCACCTTTACCGATTCATGAACAAAAATAATTATTTTTTTCCATTTGTTGTATAGTAGAAATGTTAAATTTTTTTTAATTTTGTTATATGTAGGTAGTGCTTCGTATTGTAAACAATTCAATCAAAAATGGTAAACTCTATTTACAAGAAATTCAAATTTTAAAAAACAAATTAATATGACAGGTAGGTAGATCACTTATATTGTTGTTTGCCTAAAAACAAAAATCAAAATCATATTTTTTTGTGATTATTATAAACCGTTAGTACCAACATATTTAGATAAAAAGGGTTTGAACGCTAACGAACACAAAAACCGGCATGAACATACTAAGTAATTTAGTAAAACATATCTGGTATTTGCTCCGTCGGTCGTCGGGAATTCTTTTAGTCCGCATTTAAAAATAATGAAAAATATTATTTGTTTTTATTCCGATACTTCATTTTATTTCAAGTCAAGTCAAAATAAAATTCAAGTAGGTATTGAAATGCATTTCCTTTTTCTCAAATCGAACAAACTCAGAGGCAGAACATTTTAGTTTAGCACGATTTTAAAGTAATTTTTATAGGTATGAAACTAGATTATAAAAACAGGGCGTTGCGAATACATTAATACAGTTTAGTTTTAAAATCGTAGAACTTTTGTTGATTGTCATATTTATATTAATGTCAAAAAAAGGTATGGTCGTTAACGAACTATCACTGTTCGGATTGTTTTTATTAATAAACTTATGTTAATTGGTAAAAGATTCTAGTTAATAGACGTTGAGTAATTAATTATGAAATGTTTAGTAATTTCTTAATACTTAGAAACAAAAAAATTATAATTTATTTACCTAATTCCTTGTTGCACTCAAATAATCAATTTAAAAACAGAAAAGAAAATTGCATAAATGCATTCACCATTAAAGATTGATCTATCCCAAAAAATCAAACAAACCTATTCTGACACAAAACTAAAAAAAAATCCAATTCGGTACCACAAGGGGAATTTCTCTAACACTCATATAACTAGATATACTCCTACCTACCTAACAACAATTCTTTTTTTTTTTTTGTTTCTCTCTTTAAACAATAGATGTTTTGTGCATGTTATAATTCAATAACCATGTTTTATTATTTACAAGATAAGTACATTTTACAAACAACCCCTCTTCTATCATAATGCCACAAAAAATAATGTTTACCATCCATCATTTAACATATATCCATATAGGTATAGATAGCAAGCACATGTATGAAAGAGGAAGACAACAACATAGCCAATCCTGCTCTCTTTTATTTCAAATAAAAAAAAATAAACTAAAACAAAAAATATAAAAAAAATAAACTCAGGAAAACAACGAAAAACAATGTTATTACAATTTTCATCAAATATTTAGAAACAACTTTTCAAACAAAGTGCTGACTGCTGACGCTGAGTGAGAGCCCAAAACACACACCACCTCACACATAGCCATTTTAATAATAAAATACTCTCTGGCTGCACTCTCTTGTCTCTTGACTACCATTTTTAATATCACTCGCAGCCAATTGCAAACCACCAATAACGGAACAGTAACACCCATCATCATGTGCAGAATGCTGGGAAGAATAATGAAAAAATGGAGAACAAGAGCCAACGGGTTGGTGGACATTTTGTTTTTTTTTCACCATGCCGTGCAAGTGTTAGTAATGGGCGTCTCTTCTGGCGTTATAGTTAAAAAGAAGCCTCAAATTGATTGCTAACAAGCCCCTAACAAGCCGGTTTAGGATTGTTTATACTGCTGCTTGCATTACACTCCCCCCGGAGAGTGAATTTTCTCAGCACTCTCAACTCACTGCAACTGACACTGACATATAAAAAATAAAATAAAAGACCTAAACGAACAAAGCCAATCAGTCGTGTGTCCAAACAAACTGGCTTTTGAGCAAAGTGTTGGTTTTGTAATAGAAACCTTGTATTTTTGGTTTCTGTGGAGGAATATCGAGGCGTCTGGCTGTGTGTGTGGGTTACTTTTGTTTACAAACACACAGTTAGACGACTCATCGTGTCGTCGTGATTTTCTTATTTGTTATTTCGCGCCTCATCAGGGGGAGGTTGTTGTTTATATTCCTCTTTTCCATCCCTGTGCACACAGTTTGATTAGCGAGCGCAAAGCTTACACACAGATGGCACCGCAAATCGTCGCCGACGGTAAAAAGTAAAACAAAAGCGGACCTTGTTCGGAGCCCTGTGTTGTGTGTGGGGGGACCTTTCGCGTGTGCTGTAGGTTCTTTTGGGAGAAAAAGAGATAGCTTCGCACACCCATCTCGTCGTTTAGGGTACCCTAACAAGGTAGAGGCACCAAAAATCATCAACGATCAGTAATTTTATATTTCAACACCTTCCTGCGCGAGAGTTGGATACAAAAAAGAGTGCGGAGCGTATAGTGTGGCTTTCGGTAGTTAATTTGTTTCGAAGTTATACTTTTTTTTTGTGTGATTTGTTTTGTTTTTGTTGCAACAACACGACGCGATGGACGGATGTTGATTCTCGATGAAAAATAGACGAATACAATCGCAATATGGCGACAATGGTGATGATGAGTGCTGGAGTAGCACCTTTTTGTATCCTGTGTCCGCTATTCGATGGTTAGTGTTGTTTACATGCGGTCGCACTTGGAAAACCAGTCTTTTGGCGGTTGACAA
The DNA here is from genome assembly GCA_958431115.1 of Syrphus vitripennis. Taxonomy (NCBI): domain Eukaryota; kingdom Metazoa; phylum Arthropoda; class Insecta; order Diptera; family Syrphidae; genus Syrphus; species Syrphus vitripennis. The sequence continues at coordinate 22,452,799 of OY288108.1, forward strand.
CGGCGGAAAATTTTCAAATTCGGTTTTCTTGTTCTAATTGCCAATACGAAAAAATTAACTGATTTTGTGACATAGAAGTGACAGTGACAAAGATAGATTGGATTTAAAAAAAAAAATTAAACTATGCCGCGACCATCACGCGAATCTTACGGAGATCAAAAGCCGCCATATTCTTATATATCGTTGACCGCAATGGCAATTTGGAGCTCGCCGGAAAAAATGCTCCCCTTGAGTGATATTTATAAATTTATCACAGATCGGTTCCCCTACTATCGCAAAAACACCCAACGATGGCAGAATTCACTGCGACATAATTTAAGCTTTAACGACTGTTTTATAAAAGTTCCTCGCAGGCCCGACCGACCTGGCAAGGGTGCGTATTGGGCGCTACATCCTCAAGCATTCGACATGTTTGAGAATGGAAGTCTATTGCGACGGAGGAAGCGTTTTAAGCTTCACAAGAATGACAAAGATTTGCTGAACGAAGAATTGGCAGCACTGGCGAACCTTAATCGGTTCTTCTTTACAACAAATAACCCGCCAGCTCCAATGTGCCCACCACCCATGTCAGCAGATCCAACTATGTACATGCAACGCCTACCACCAATGGTGAATTCGTCACCAGTTCGACCAATTTCACCATTGCAAACAACGACGCTAATTCATGATCGACCGAAAAGGTCATTCACAATTGAAAGTCTCATCACGCCCGATAAGGATTCTATAATATCAGTCGATGACATTACGGTAGATGATCGACCTGAAGATGATGACAGATTTTCCCAGCGACACGTGCCACTTCCACCGTTGCATACGATAAACGCTGGCAATCTACCATTTCTGCATTATCCCACACCGAATCCTACTACTTTGGGATATGACCTACCAATGCATCCATTGCTCATGATAACAACCCCTTTGGGTGGATTTAATCCAGCGGCGTATTATCCAACAAACATCGGAATGCCGTCACATCATGCAGCTGAGCTGAATCATCGAATAAATGCTGGTCTAAGAACTGTGTAGGAAGAAGAGGTTAATTATTATAATTATTATGAAATAGAGTATTTTTATGTAAATATGTTTATAAGTATCAAACACTTCAACTAGAATCGTATTAAGATTGATAAAGATCTTGGAAATCGCTTTTAAGCTGTAGATACAATTTTGTGTGTAGGTGTAGATAGAGTTGTTTTTGGAGAGACTTTGACGCTATAAGATGGAGAAATATTTTAATCATGCTGTGGGTTTTTGAGTGGTAGCTTTTTAATTTGATATATGATTTGTTTACTAAAATGCTAATGGATTTAAACACAAATATTTGCTTAATATTTACATATTTGATGTATTTAGAACTTGTTTTGCATCACCCACTCGCTGCTTTAAAGCTGGAGACTTGAGATCGTCAACAGGTTCTAAGATTTCTTGTTCCGTTTCATTGTTTTGTTATTTTATTCAAAGAACCTGTTTACAATCCATTTTAAGAAATCTGTTTATATACTAGAATATGAAATTATGTAATTCAACAAAAAGGATACAACTAGGTACCAAAAGTTCTGGTCTTAAAGGTTTCGTTGAAGGAGGGAATAATCAAAGACACGAGCTTGCGGCGAATTTATGCCATTCGGTATGAACCAGATAGTTGACCGAAATACTTTTCTTTTCACTTGTTCCTATAGTTAAAAATCAAACATAGCTAATTTTTGTGAGGCTTGAAATATAACACCTTATTTTCAGCACTCTTTCATGTGTCCTCAATAACTGCAACTGTTTTAGCTTTCAATTCAATTTATTCAATATAACTAAATATTAAAAAACAGCAACATATACATAATTCACTTTTTAAATCGCAATTTATAGGTACGTGTTTCAAACGTGTTTCTAAAAGAAATAAAAAAAATAGTGGGAATGCATTAGCTTATATCAGATTTATTATGACAATGCTTTAACCCTTTTAAACTAAAGTTTATTCGATTGAGAGCTTTTTTTTCAATCTTCAGTTAAACATCCAGTTAAAAGTCAGAAGAATAAACTCTTATTTGACAACAACTTCCAATTTTTCAATCAATATACATTTCATTTGAACTTCACTTTTATTTCGATTGTTGAATTTTTGTTTGACATTTATAGGTATCAAACCAATAGAATATATGTTTCTGACACCAAAAATATGATTTTACTACTGTACTATGAGTTAGCATTTCATTAATTTTAAAATCGCAAAGGGTCTATTTAAACTTTTTGGTATCATGCTACGTCAAGTCACTTTGACATTTATAAAACTCAAAAAGGGTACGTTCGCTAATGAACTTTCACTCTTTTAGTCGTGTTTGATTTGATTTTATTAGCATGATACTGCTTGGCAATTTTCTAACTTCTTAACACATAAGTAAATATTTCATAATTTTCAACACTTCTTGGTAACAAATATCATTCTAACACAGTTTTCTTAATAAAATCAAACCAAACGCACCTAAATCAGTGACGGTTGACTATAGAACGAACTTTTTTTATATTTATAAATGTCAAAGTGACATTGAAGTTAGCATGATGCTATAAACATAAAGTGCTTTTGATGTGTTTAACTTTATTAAATTTCTAAAAGATGCGTTTAAAATAACCATTCTATTAAAAGGTTGTTCAAATTTTTGTAAGCTACCTGGATAGCTTTTTTGTAATTTTATGTAAAAAAAAAACAACAGATCGCATGTGCATGTAGATTTGAAACTCAAGTTATCTAATTTTTAACGGAATATTTGGTAAAATACGAACGCTGCCTATTATAACAAACGTCATAATTCTCCTTCTGCTTCTTCTTCTCCCTTTTCTACTAAAATGATGCAAAATTTCGAATATTTTTTGTGATGATTATCCCACATGATTTTATCACTAAAATTTGTTGTTCTTCTTTGACTGAAGATTCGAAAGATATCGACTTTGACTATAATTCTCCCACTTCATTGCTTTACTTTAAATCACTGAAATTTATAGTATCGTTTAAATTGTGTTTTCAGGGAATCTTTTCATGTGAAGATTTCCTCAGATTTTTGATAACGCTTTTGTCACTTTTGCTGTCATCCGAAGCATCCTTATTTGAGCAGGTGTCAATTTATTCTGATACAACATTATGAACAGTATAAACACGTGACAAAACATCAAAAATTTAGACAGTTGTTTTTTGAGACAGAATTTTCCCGTCGATCATCCACTCTTGGATTTCGTGGTCACAAGATACTTCGATATTGATTCAAGATATTTAAACTTCTTTATCTTCGTCGGCATTTTATATTGAAAGAAATATTTAGAACCTAAAATAGGCAGCAAAGGTATTCGATCTTTTTTTCAAATTCCCTCCAGAAAATCTATAATAAAAATGGCTCTATCGCCAGCAATATTATAATTTACCCATATAGGCAGAAATTCAAGCACTGTATAAAACAGCATAAGATTCACGAAAACAAAAATGCACTTGATTGAAGATTTTATTTTTTTGGAAATGGGTAACAGATTTTTAAAGGAAGTTCAAATATTCTAATTTAACAAATGTTGACTTAGATAGTTTTTGAAAATCAAATACAATACACGTTAAGGCCCCGTTGCTGTCGAAGGTAGTTCCCTTATTATGTTTATGATATATACTTTAATATTTAGAGAATATAATTAACCAAAACTGTTCATCGTACATTGATTAAAAATGCAGTAATCTAGTTTAAAATTAAAGAACATATATGACAATTTAAAGCAACCGTCTACATTAAAAATAAATTGTTTAAAATAATCATCCGAAATGGTTAACAACACTTACTTGTTTGTGACTCACACTATTTTAATAAACTATCTCATTGAATTCAGTTAATGAAGTGGTTACATGAAATAAATTACGCAAATCTCATTGTGTTCAATTACATTTGACTTAAATTAAACGATAATTATTGTTTGTTAACTAACCAATTTCATTAGTTGTTTTGAATAATTTGATCAATATTATTGCAACTACACTAAGTTAGGGAACAATTTTAACGAGAAATTCCTTGACTTAATTTTTATCCATACTTTCGATCCATAAAAAGTGTGGATTTAAATACATATTTTTCAAACAAATTAAGCTGTGAAATTTTAACTTTTAATAGACGTTCCCGCACCAGTGGTATTTTTCGAGGTTTCTAGAATAATTAAAATTAACATAATGCAAACGACCAAAGTGCTAGCGTTAATCACAGTGAATTAATTTTTAATGTTGCAAGTTTTGAGTAAAGTTCTATAAAATTAATGATACAACTTTCACCATCTTACTGTATACTCATTTTTAAATAATGCTAGACCACCTTAGTTTTTCAGTAATTTTTGGTTGATTAAAAATCTCACATATCAAATATTTATATTGTTGGTATTTCAAAAATTCAAGATTTGAATTTACAAAATTTTAGTTTGCTGGTTTTTGTAATTGCGAAATAATGAAAAGTGTGTAAAGTATTTGCGAGATTTTTGGATGTGAAATTTCATATGCCATATTTCTTAGCCATAGAATTCTAACGAATACACTTCAAATCTTTTGATTGTTTTCGAACATGAACCTCTTAAAGGGCTGTCACCATTTTTATTTGAACATGAACCTCTTAAAGGGCTGTCACCATTTTTATTTGAAAATTCAACTTGGGTTGTTTTGTTTGTTTTCACAACAAATCGATCAATAAAAAAAAAACTTAAAAAAATCAAAATAGTTGCAACTTTGTAGAACTTCTTCTTCTACTTTAACCGACACGACCGACGGTGTTCAGGATCCAAAGTCTCCCATCTGGGATTCGAGTAGAATACAACTATCCCTCTCCACTACTTCATACTAAAGCTCCAAAAAAAAGACCTCAATTTTTTCATTCTCAAAACAAATTTTCAAACAATTTTGGAATGCAGAATTTTGTTATCCGACTTTAGGAACTTACAAAACTATGACCCAAACTCATATTGATTTAAATTTATGCTAGAACTGAGAAAAAAATTTTTAAGCTCATTTATTTGCTCTTTCTCTTTCCTCGCCTTCAAACTTTGTTTCAACCATCCAAATTATTGCTCTAGTTTTGTTTTGTTTTTGTCCCATTGCAAATTGACAAGGATTGTAAAATAAAAGATGGTGATAAGAAATAAATTTCAATTAAAATAAGAATTGAACTTATAAGGACGAAGATTGTATGAAATATTTGACGGAGTACGGGGAAAAAACCTAAACGGGGAAAAACCACCGGGCTTGAGCAAAAAGTCTTATACATAATTAAAACTGAACGATTAATTTTTTTTTCAATACGAATACGCCCGAGTGATTCATTGTTTTTTTTTCGGCCAAATTAATGAAATTTATTCTAATTTAAATCTTAATTTCAAAGTAAATTTCATACGAGAATATAAGTTTTAGGAAAGAACACAGCTACTAGCACAGTAAAATCAGACAAAACGAAATGTACTTAACAGGAATGTTCTTAGAAAGCCAACAAAACATCAAAAAGTAAGAATGTTTAAATATAACCCGGACAGACGAAATTGATGGAAAGTTTAAAAAATGTGGATTTATTTCGCAAAATATATCATGACTGTAATTTTGTTTTTAAGATCAATTGTCGGATGGGTATTGCATTTTAGAAAATGGCGGAATTTTCTAAAGTCATGGCATCCCGAAAATTTGTACTTAAATTTTTCTAATTGTCATTTTGCTGCTTAAGAAGTAATAGACTCAGTCGGGACTGGAGTAACAAATCAAAGCTAAAAAACTCAAACATTCTGCGCAAATACATTTTTTTAGTTTCAGGTGTGTCAAACTAAACTTGCAAAATAAAATCCAGTTTTAAGAACAAGCAATGAAATAATTTACCACTCAAGCCCACAGTTTTTTTTTAATTAATAAAGCGAACAAAAACAAATATTAAAAAATTATTTTTTCCATTTAGATAAATTGAAACAAAAAATATAATTAAAAATACGCCTTTAAGCTCACAGTATGAATTTTTAAAAATATAGATGTGCCAAAATATATACCTACTTATATATGTATAATTAAAAACAAAAGAAATTCAATTGTAAATTTTACTATATCTATAAATCTATTTTGTTTTCTATACTTTAAGATAATTATTTATTTTCAAATTGCAATGTTCAAATATAAAAAAAAATGTATTTAATGAAATTATATTTTAATTACATAAATTATACTTAATGCAAACAAAAAAAAGTTGTCCTATTAATTTTTAAGCAATAATAATGAGAGCAATTTTTCGAATGTGTGTGTAATATAGATTTAATCATTATCCTAATAAAAAAATGTTTTAAACTAAAAAAAAATCCATGAAAATATAATTTGTTTAAAGTTTTATTTCATAAAGTTGAAAAATAAAAAAAATTAATAGACAAACAGGTATGTATTGTGTAAATACACATCAATGAATCAAATAATTAATTTGGTGGTGTGACAGTCCATTTAAGAACCAAGGCCGAAGTTACTAACAATTCTGAACCATTCATGGGTTCCTGATTTCTGTCAGGATTCGAACCCTGACATGACAGTCCTATAGGCATCAACCATAACGCTACGGGCTTCTATTGATAATCTACTTATTTTTTATCAATAATTCAAAAACGAATAGCCGAACTATAACTTTAAATTAAACTCCAAATCAATCAGTGTCAGTGACCATCAGAAGGAACAAAAAGATAAGCAGGAACAGTTGCAAATGGCCTGGCAAATAATAGCAACTTTGATTACACATAATTGAATTGTTTTTTCCTGATTGTTTTCCTTATTTATCAAATTCCCCCCTAATTAAATATTTGTTATTTAAGCCCCCATGCTCAATTCCTTATGCCAATTATCCTGCAGAGTAATGCATTTTAAATCCATCATGAATTTCAAACAGAAAAGTAATTGCATGAAAAGCAATTTATATCCCCACATTTTTGTTCTTGTTCTTTTTTTTTTTTGAAAAAAGGACTTTGAAACAAAAATCAATAGAAAATCAGTTCCAAGGGAAAATAGCAATTTTCAACATTATTATACAAAGACGGAATCGGGTAAGTCAAACATGAAGTTAGTTTTCTTACAGCTTTTATGGGTGAAGACGGCCTATCCTTTTCCTGATAATCACCACCACCATGCACCACCTCACCACCACCTGGACGGGGTACAATTTCAAGTCAAACAAAATGAAAAACTGTTTACATAATTAATTTGCTAGCTCAAAAAGGAACAATCAAAAAGCGGAAGAACAAAAGCTCCCACGCTCCCCCTTTATTGCACTAGGAATAAAAACAAGAAAAAATTTTGCAGTTTCATATGGAATACGGATAACTTTCTTACATTATAAATAAGGTTACCATACCATATGAAATTAATTATTTTTTTTTTCGGGAATAGAAAGGATAGAAGGAAATAAAATCCTTCAAAGCTAAAATTAGAATCTAAGGAGTATTTTACAAGATGATTATATATATTTGGGTATGATATTTAATTTTAATCATATTTTAGTTAAAAAACGTCTACGGATTTTTAAGAGAACAATATATATTTAGACTATCATAGTAAATAAGAAAAAATTCACAAATTCAAAAAATAACCTAAAATGCTTTTCGACTAATGGTTTTCTTCTATGGTTGTGATTGTCCATGAAATGGGACAAAATGACATGAATATGGAATGTAGGTAAGAAAACATCGTGAGTGAAAGTGGGCTGTCAGTTATGTCTTCGCGGAAATTTATCAGATTCATGTTTATTGGTCGAGCACGAGTAATACACAAAATGAAAAGTTCAAAAAAACGCCACTTAAATCAATGTTTTCGATTTGTAAAGCACTAACTTGTATATAAAAAAAAAATAATCCTAACCGTAAAAAAGAACGAATTTTATTGTATTCTAATGACGAAGGCTCGTATCAACAAAAATCAATGGAGAAGAGATGGCGGCTATTATAGTATCATTTAATCTTTGAAGCAATCTTTAAAAATAGATTTGAGTGATTTTAGAAAAAACTTGATGTTCAAATATTTATCAAAATACACTAAAAAATAAAATTTCAAAAAAGAAAATCGACTTATTTAGAAAATATTGAATTTCCAAAAAAATCCCTATAAGAACGATGTTTTGAAGAAAATGGCTTCAGTGGCTTAAGCTGCGAAAGGAGAAGCTACAGACAGACAGATAAGATTATTTATTTATTTATTTCTGAGAAACAAAGAAAGTCAAGACTCCTAATCTGGTATTTCTTCTTTGTTTAACATTAACTAAACGTTGGAAGTCTTTAAAACATAAAAGTCTGAAAAACTTCATAAATTGGCATCAGTCTTCTATAAAATTGATTTTTAAATACTAATATGTTGATTGTTGAGTGATATGGATTTATTATTTCACTAGCTCCGTATGCCGCTTATTCTAGGTTTGAATCCTGGTGACGGCAACAAGTTTTTCAATTAATATGAATAGGATGAAGACCAAGTACCACACATAATGAGTCTGGTGACTGAAATGGCACTACTCGTGATTCAAACCTTGAAAAAACCCGAATTTTAGAAAATTTCAAAATATAAATAATTCATTTTAATTTATTAAGTATTTTAAACTGTCCCTTTTTTACTTTTTAATTATAAGATTCTGGCATAGCTATCAATGATCAAAGAAAAAAGGTTCATATTTTATAAAACCGTAATTCAGGGGAAAACAATTAGCACAGAGACAAAAAGCGAAAAACTCAAATTCAGCCATTTAAATCAAAATCAAATCTATTTAAAAACTAATTTTTGCCATGCCTTTTTTTTTTAATTGGCTAAATGAAATTAATTTAATTTCAAAAAAACATCATAAACTTAAAAATGGTATCATTTTTTTAATACGAATTTTGTTGATGAAGTTGCAGCCTTTCAAAAATCATCAAAACTGAAAAAAAATGATGGTCCATTAATTTTTTTGACTGAGTGTATTTTTTTGACAGAAAATTGAAATCAAAACTTACAAGCTTGAAATACCGTTCTCCTTTTTAATAAGTAGTGTAATTATAATAAGAAGAAATAATTTACACTTACATATTCAACGAAAAGCATTGCCTTCCAAAAATTGTAGGTATAAAAAAAACTATTTCGAATGAAATTTTTTGTCGAAAGTTCAAAGCAATTGGTGAAGAAGTTTAGAGCCAAGTAGCACGTAGAATTTTCATATTTATCTTAGATACGAAGATATATACTACGGCTTAAATTACAAATGCATATACATTTTTATTTCTGTGATGTAGGCCCATATATTTAAACAATTTATTGATATAGAAATAAAGTAAGTTTTTAAGTAGAAATTTTCTTATTCAAATTTTAAAACTCAATTATGAGTTAATTTTTTTTTTTATCATAAACTTGATTTTTGAGTCAAAATATTGACTGAAAATTAGAATTTAAAATATTTGCAGTGAAGAGTCTTGAAGATAGGTTAAGTATTCATGTTATTTAAACAGTTTATAGACGTGAGTTTGCTAACCTTTTTATTATTGATGGCCCCTTCGTATTGGAAATTGTTACTTAAAATTTGCCAAAATGAGTTCACAAAACTAAGGAAAAAGTAGTTAAACAATTTTGAAATCTAAAAACAAAAACTGTTAAAAATAAAGAATACATATTTATTTCATAATAGACAAATACAAAAAAAAAATAAAAAGAAAATAAACATGGTTCTTCCCCCATTATTTAACTATGGCCATCATGATACTAGGTATTAAAGGTAAAAAGATAACAACATATCAAATTTCCATCAAGCATATTTTCTTACCCTGGCCTAAAGGAAGGCAAAAATATATAGAAGTGTAAAAGAAAACATTTGCATATCGTGCACCACACAAAACAAAAAACCGGATTAAGTGCTTTGTTGCATGTCCTTTTGGTATTTTCTTAGCCCTTCTGTTACGACCATATAGTGGGTAGGTATTGTAATAAATAATTCTTATATCCTTATGAGAGATACACCCAGGACTAGCATAGTTATAGATATGTACAATGTACATACACCATTCTGATTCGGATACTAAGCATCAATTTAAACAACTTGTCAGAGCGCCACTTTTGAGCGATGATTAACGCGCCAACAAAATATACGACTATACCCATCCCACTTCCTATACCCTCATCGTCCTATTTGAAGGGATAATATACTTTATATCCAGCCCAGGTTTAGTATTATCGTTGTTGAGCAAAGCGTTGTTGCTTTAGAAAATTTATTAATTGCATTATGGGCGCGTGAATAAAACATTCAAATAAAATGCGATACTTATTGTAATTTTAAGCTTTATCCTGATGTTTATATAAATACCTACTTTGCTTTAGCTTGGTGTGGTGTGGATTACATTCCAGGATGGATTGCTAAAAAAATTTGTTTTCTGTTTTTATTTATTAAATATTTGAAAGTTATTCGATAACGGCACGCAATGGAAGAGTTTTCAAATAAAAAAAAATTATTACTGAGTAATTTTTTTTGTTCAAAAGATAAATTGAAGTAGAGGGCGTTTTTGAGGTGTATTTTTTTTTAAATGAAGTATTTCCTGTATATACAACTGAAAAAGTAAAATAATTAAAAGGGACAGAATGTAGCTTTATGTGGGAAAGGATCGTATAAGTTTGAGAGACAGAAGCAAAAATGTGTAGCTTTAGGTAAATTTGGTTTATTTGCTGAGGTATATACAATATACATACGAACACGCTGGCTGTATGTTCATTTGAATATTTTTGTGCCGAAATAGAACAATTTGAAACTAAAAAACTTTGTTTAAATTGCACTTTAAAATCACAATACAAAAGATTAAATACAAAAAAAAAAAAATTCTAAAACAGGAAATGAAGTTAAAACAGTGGTTCACTAGGTCGTATACGCACTTTTTTAATTAATTGGATTTAAAATAAATGTTTCTCCATTTATATGATTGTGCAAGTTCAGTTAGTATAAATATTAGGATTCTAGAAAATAGAGCCTCTCTTAAAACTATTACCTACATACATATGTAAATAGAGCAAAAAGCCAATAAGCGAATATACTGCAAACATTTAAAAACTATATTTGATTGGAATTGCCAGTTTTTTTTATTTCATCCATAATGCCTTATAAAGTTTCTAGGAAAATTGCGGGCGTAAACTGTACACATTTAAATCATAAATTAATATCTACTATAAAAAATAGAAATGCAAAAATTGCTAACCACTTTTTTGAAATATTTTTTTTTTTTCATTTTGACATTAAAATTTTTTTTGGTAATTTTTTTTTTTTTGTAATTTTGTTTAAGAATAGAATCCTTGTTCAAATAATTTGAAATGGTTGGTGTCTAAAATAAATCTGGGCCCAATTTCAATTTAATTTTCAAAAAAAAACTATTTTTTCAATTTTATTATTGAATACTATTTATAACATTAAGATTGTATTAGAAAATTGAAAATAAAAGCATATGGTTCAATTTCTAGAAAAAAAATCTCATCAAAAACTATTAATATCAAAATATCAGTAAAGCCGTTTTTTGACAAATTCATACTAGATTTTTTAAAAACACCAAAACATTTTGTAAAACAGGTATGTAGTTATTATATAATTATTTTGGACCTTCACAAAAAAATCTTACTAGAGAACGTCCAAAACACGCTTTGTATCAAGTTAGAACAAAATGCACTAACCCGTTTGGGCAGATAAACATCCTTATTTTAATTAATTTTCAAACTCTAAATTAAAAAAAAATGTTTTTTTTATTTAAATTGATTTTTTTTCAAAATTGTACGTGAATACTTTAAATTTTTATCTCAATATTCAATTAAACTACATGGTCTTAGGACTTACATATTTTGAAAGCTGTAAGTAATTACCAAAGCAACTTCGTTACACAAATTACCAAAATTTTGATGGCATAACGACGATTGGTATTGAAAGTGAAATAATAAGGTACAGGTTTTCTGAGAAACCCAACACAAAGATTTTGCGGTATATGGTGCATACATGTTTTCGAAAAAAATGTCTTAAAATAAATGTCAAACACTTACAACAAAAGTATATACTCAGCATACATTTATTTAGATACGAAAACAAGTTATTTCTGTCAGTAGTTTTCGAAAAAAATATTGTTTGAAAAATAGCTTAGAGAACACAACAATTCGGTTTCTAAAATAAATAGTTGAAGCATAGAACCAATGGCTACATTATATTAATAATAATTATATATGGTAATATATGTAATTATATGTTAGCATCGTCATAAATTCCCAAATAACCAACCAACTCTAATTCGTTTCAATAAATCATTTTATTTAAATCGACCCACCCTACTTTACAAAATTGAATCTTTTGGGTTATCTTAACCTAAAACTAAAATACTAAGTAGGAAAATGCATTTAAGAAACTATCAAATAAATTATGCACTTGATCGATCAATAAAATCATTATTTTTCACCGTTATTGGTGAAAAACTATTTTAATCCATTAATAAATAACGAACATTGTTAGCCCGCTATTGCAAAAAGCATTAAACTTAAATCTACTTAAATTATTTATTTCATCTACATATAGGTATATATGTACATAATAACTATTTTAGAAACCGCGTCATTAGCAAAAGCACCTTAACCTACAGGTGGGCGTACATAACCACAGCCAATATCCACCAAAAAAAAAAAACATTAGCAAATAAGTGAATAATAATTTTAATTTATAAAATCAAATTAAACCACGATTACCTAACTAAACACAAATAACCGAAATGCAATCACCAAAACCACCATATTGCCACGAGATTTACCACAGTCAACTCCGACGGTCCCTCAAACAGCTATTATGGCTTTAGCCAATTACCAACACCAAACTCTGATTGTGTATTTGGGTCTAAGTCATGATTTGATGGTTTCTCATCAGTTTTTTTTTTTTCTAGAAATCACCATTACCATCAAAGCCATCAAACAATATCAGCGGCTCAAACAGCAGCCACTAACGCAATCAAAGAGGTGAGAAAATCACTTGAACCGTATAGAAACGATCTCGAGGCAAACCGCGTACAGGGTAGGTTGGGTGCACAGAGATACCGAAAATTTATTTTATTTTATTTTAAACAGATTTTTTCCACTTCAGCAAACATCGATCACCTCCGAAATTAATGATAGGAGGCCAGGCCACTGGTTGGTTGGTTAGTTGGTTGGTTGGATGTGACTAGTTTGTGGCTATAAAGCTCAGATTTCACAGATCCAACATGGAACTCGATGTATATATGTATGTACAATCCAGCTTCCAGCAGCAACAATAAAATCGCAGATGTATCTGGATCTGGTAGATACAGTAATTTGTAACACGAAAAGTTAGCAAGGATCAGAAAATAAAAAAAAGAAAGAAAGGCAAGTTAAGACAGACAGTGTGGAGCTCACAGCGAAACGTTACAATGGCGATTAAAAAAATTCAGACACTTTTAAAATTCAAAATATGTAAAGTTAACTTCACTAAAACAGTAAGGTTACTGACTTCTTTCTTGGAATTGTGGGTTAAAAATCTCAAAACTTCCAGGTATACCAAAAATATTGCAAAGTGACCAGTGTGACCATTCGATCATAAACGGACTGGTGAATTTTTTATCAATCTTAAATTCCATGAACCTCTAATACTAATGCTGAAGCGTTCATTAATTGGATCTAAGCAAGGAAATATTTATAAACCCATTCCACACCCGTAGATTGTTATATTTTCACTACCACTGTATAATCTCCACTGTGGTTAAAAAGACTGCCTTTTGTGTTTTGTTGGTGTCGAATTTGATGAACATAATTGGATGGTAATATCGCATTTCGAGAATAGCTCGCGCGGTCTTCTTTGAATGATCCGATGCCATACTATAAAGTATATCTCTCGCTGTCTCTGAATTTGAATCTGAACACAATACACTGTACAGTGGAAATAGCAGGGTGCCTAAAATAGCCAATTATGTACAGATCAATTTGGGAAATAATAACAAAGTGATATACAAAAGCGTTCACACATTTATCCAAAACTAAATTATATGGCAAAGCAATAACAAAGAAGTGAATTCGAATATATTTTTAAGGTACCCTTTAGACTTGGTTTTTTTGGTGAAAATATATGTATATAGAAGGAGGTGGAAGCTTCTGAGACTTATTTTCTGCATGATTTGTTATACCTTATCTTAATATACCTACATATATTTATATAGATAGATTTGTTGGAGTTTATGTTTATGGCAATATTGCCAATGGGACTGTATAATTGAAAAGAAGAGAATTTCATCTCGGTACCTACCTATACAGTAGCTGGAGGGCAAAGTTGCTTCAATTGTAGAAATGGAAATGGAAATGAAAGGACAATACAGGCCTGAAGGGAAGTTACTGTCTTAACTGTCATCGTATTGTTTGGTGCACGACAATGAATGTTAATTTGCTGTATAGCTTGTTATTTAATTTATTTTTACTTCATTGTTTTTTATTTCGAAAATAAAAAAGAGCGATTTAAATTTTAAGGAATATTCGCTTATTTGTATTCCATTTAATGGACCTCTTTTTGTTTCTAACAATTATTCAGCACCAATTTACAGTTGGTGTCAATTTGCTTACTGACTTAATAAGCTGCTTTTTAGAAATGTGTTGGACTTATCCCCAAGCTTGCTGAAAACTTGTTTTTCTTTCCCGATTCGGCAGTTAACATCCGCATTTCTATCGCCATTGCATTTTGTATAGAAAACTGTTTACTCCTTCTAGCTGCTTTCCAGTATTGACCACATGAGCAGAGTTGTCAAAAATATTAAGAATCTTCCTTCTAAAGGTGCTCAGTTTTTACACACTTGATAGCATTTTGGGATTTATTTCCAAACAATTCCCTGATTTTCTAGTAGATGGTGCTACTGTCACACCTGGGAGCTGCTTTATTAGCCTTTTCTGAGGGATTTTTTCACGTCATTTGACATTACGATTCACTTCTTTCCTTATTCGCACTAATTTCATTCTCAATCTACGTTGGAATAGCTGTCAGTATGTCATCTTTGATGGACTTGAACTTTGACGTGCCTTGCAAGTCTTCATCAGTGTTACGCTGGAGTAGTGGGAGCTTTCAGCTAGTTTGCAGAGTAAATGAACCAAGTTCTCTTTGGAATTGGTGAATTTATTTTATACATACGTATAGGTTGTTACGTAGGAATTCTCTATCATCGTCGTTGGTGGATGTCGAGACCCAAAACCCAAAAATCATCTTCGTTAGTTCGGAGTCCTTGTGTAATGCTCCACTTGCTGATTCAAAGTGGTTGCGGGTTCTTGACATAACAACCTACGACGACGATGATAACCTATAGTCCCGGATGGACGGACGCTTGATAATCAGATTCCAGTACACCACTGCGGTGAAATGAGTACTGCTATTGGCAGAGAGTTCCATCTCTTTTTCGACATTCTGAAAATTTACACTCACCTTAGCTCTGAGTATCCCAGAGTCTTCCAAACTGCTTGTGCACACCATTTTTCTTATGGGCCCATCTAAAACTTAAGCTGAATTATAGAGTCAGGTGTTTCCGAAAAAGCATTTTTAAGTTGCAGTTTTTACCTCCTATGCAATACTTAAGTTTATTAGTTTCGCAAACCAAGTCTTAATGAACCTGACCAGTATCTGCTATAGTTACCACTTAAAGGTGAAATGCACAATTGGTGAACCCTTCTCGGTGAAGACTTCCTAAAGCAACCAAAATTCAAAAATCAATTTTTTAGAATCTCCAGGAAGAAACCTATAAAACGCACAAACTTTCACCGGGACAGTATTTTATCAAGAATAAAATAAATCGATTGAAAAACATAAATTTGCCTCCTGTCAGTCGCGGTTCAACTTCAAAGTTAAAAGGTTTTTCAAAAAAAAAAACACTACACAAAAAAGAAGGGGCTGGATTCATTTATCTTTATAGGTTTTCTCATATTGCTGTTAGCGCAACCAATTTTAATTACTTCTGATAAATTTAAGGAATGTCGAATGATAAACTTTTTGCTTGTCTTCAATAAATTTTAAAATTCCTAACTCAAAATAATATCTATACACATTTATTTACATACATTGTCTGAAATCGAAGGCATATAGCTGAGGTATATATGTAGTTCTTCATCCAAACCAATATTTAGTGTATACACAAAAAAAATTAAGAAGAAAAAAAAAGTGACCGCCCAAAACCGATTTAAACCATTAATTTGAGTCATTTTCTGTCAAAACACTTTAAAATACGACTTCGGGCCGCCCAAAGGGGGCCACAAAAACTAGTTCATATCAGCGGCTAATAAATAAAATTGTAATTTCTCATTCTCACACCCCTCGCAATGGCAGCACAACACATCACGACAGGACTCAGACTCAAATGGGCTACCCCCAGCACCTTAGACCGCACCACCAGCACCGTCAAGTTCCCCAGTGAATACACCAAAACCGAAGTAAAGGAAGAAGGAGAACCCAATATTTGCATACACTCGCAATCAATTTGAGCGATCTAAGAAAAATGCAAAAAAGGCACAATTTTCTCCGGCGTGTTGTTTTCTTAGCTAAACATTTATACGCTCTATAGAAACGAAACGCATTCCTCATCCTCACACCAAGTCCAAGTTTCAAGCCAACAATGATGATGATGATGATGATGACGACGACTGCGACGATTGTTCCAGCTGGACATCACTAACTTGGTATGTTGGCAGAGGTGTTCGCCAGAAACTTCTGCCTTCAATAGTAGTTATGTCGATGGAACGCGATACTTTGCAGCCAATTTTCAAAATTGCGTGCTACGGGTTTTTATAAATTTTCATGGTCTTATAGCTGGGTCGCCGACGAGTAGTATTTAGATTTTTAGTAGCCGTAGGTTCAAGACATATTTTTTTTTTTTGTGATAATTCCGCACCCCACCATCCGACACGGATCAGGTTGTACTAATAATTTGCTATGTAAATATTTGTTGTTCTACTTAAACTCTTTAGCTCGAACAAGTCGCTGGACTGCACGCAATTTTGTACAAATGACGAGGTACGCTTGTACGCTGACAAATTGTTACGCACTTATATCACATAGGTTAAAGGTATATTATGCTCGTATACAGTAAGGGGGTTTTTATTTTGTATTTTAAAATGCCGCAAGGTGCAAGTGCAGAAAATTGCCTACTACTCGGGAGGAAGGAAGGAAATAAAACATGTGGAATACATAACATAAGTGCGTGGTAACTAAACGCATCAAAAAGTGCAATTATTGATGTTTAACTTTCGCCGTCAATTTGTGCGTTTTTTTTTTTTTATTGCTGGACAATTATTTTATGAATAAGTTGCAACATCCAATGAGCTAGAGGTTACGTTCATTTAATTTAGCATAAAAAGGATGACATTAAGTAGGAACTATTTTTTTAAATATAGGGGTGTTCAAAAATGCTTTTTATAACAAAATTTATGAACTGGAGAGAGAGAAATACGAAAATTGCAACAGAAAGTTTTGAAATTAAATTTTTAACAGTAATTGTATCGAACAGAGCTACTAAATGATTGACAAGCTCTGCCCGATGGTTTTGACAAGCTCTGTTGGCACAAATTAATGTGCTTTGGAGCATGATTTTTATTTCAGGAATCAGATTAAGTTATAATAAGCGAGATGGCGAAGGGTATGGACGGTTTGTGTCCTGTGTTTTTATACTAAAAAAAATAGTGGCATGGCCTTTTTCCGCTTAAAAATTAGTGGTTTTTATTTGTTAACTTGTTTTTCTTTATTTTACTACATCACAAAATATACATTAATAAGTGCAGTAATATATGCTAAGTTGGACAAAATCCGATAACGGGAGTGGATTAGAATTGATGTTACATGAATGCGTTTTCAATTCACTAAATATGTTTGGCATAAAATACACGGTTGAGCGGTCCAAGTTCCGTTCTGGTGGCAGAGGAAATTTTCTAAATAAATTACTAATAATTAACCAAAATTATATTTTTATTAATATAATATTTTTTTCAAATAAAGTTGATTTAAAAAATAGTTGGTGAAAATAAAAATAAAAAAAGTTAAAAAAGGGTAGTTTCTTGCATCAGAAACCAATATAGTAAAGTAAAATATCGGTCATTTCGAAACTTCAAGGACCCATTTTTATCGATCAAATTTCGATTACATTTATTAATTTCGACTAAATCGTGGCATAAATAAATTAATATTTTAACCTCAAAAAGTGCCAACATTTCTAAAATAAAAAACTATCCCAAGGTTTTGTATTGACTTAAAAAAAAAAAAAAAACTGTCGTTATTCAAAAACCTGATCAATGGAGCCCACCAAAAATCTTTGGAAAATTCAATTTTTGTTTCTGTAAGAAAACATGAAATTTTCGTATATAATTAAAATCATAAAATTACCAGCTCTGTCTCACAGTGGGACAACTTTTAACGTTTTTTTTTTCAAAGCCACAATATTTGCTTTAGGCGTAGCAACTGACCTACCTACCATTCAAATTGACATCACTTTATATGCTATACAAAAAGTGGCAAGTTTCAGCATCCACACAGAGCCAGATACACAACTATCCAGTTCCAGATCCATTTAAGAAGCTGATGAGGCAATTCCGCATCCATGCCTTCATTATAAAATCGTCCCTTTCGTTTATTATGACTGTCTCGCATAGTTTGTACTGCTTCCCCTATCATTAGCATGGATGATGTCACTTATGCAATTCTCTGCCCTTTAAAGGTTTAAATTTATTACCACAATGTAGGCAGCTGATGTCACCGCAATTTGTTTCGGTTAAAATTATTATTCGCTAATTTGTAACGCAGCAACAAAAAAAAAATTGATGCAAAATGCGGTTGCATATTATGTAAGTATTCCCGCAATCCTTTTTGCCTCAAAAAAATTGGTACAATACCAACCTCCTTCTAGACACTAGACTTCTGCCACAATTGGAATATTTCAATCACTCTTGGTTCTTCAACTCCTTTTTTATGGGTGTCAAATGTCAAAAATCTGTTTTCACAGTTTATTTTTTTTTTGCGTGTGACCATTGTATACAGATTTTAGTTTTTATTTTTAACTTTAGGTTTTTATCTCTGAATGACAGGCAGCTGTTGGTTTTCTTTTCAGCCCCAAAACAACTGAGAACAAAACAACTCCCAAAGAAACAATCTGTTGAGTCATATCTACATGTGTATGTAAAAAACCGACAGCATCAACAAAAAACACAAACGTCAGCAGCTCAAATGAGCTTAAAGCAAAGGCATGCTGCCAGCCATGCCGAAGCCGAAGCCAAAGCTGATGCCACTGACCACTCTACACGTCATCTGTCATAAACTCATATGAGACTTTTGACAGATCAATTATGCTCGCCCGGGCTGGGAGCGCAAACATAAGAAAAAAAAAAAAAAAAAGTTATGCTTTTTTCGGTGTTATTGTGGCGTGATCTGAGCTGTCACGTCAATGGCAGCCCATTTGCCTGCCCTGCTCTCCATTAATGGGCCCCAAAATTGAAGGTAATTGTTTCAAAGTGTTTCGATGGCACTTGCCGCCATTAAATTGACTCATTCGATCATGCGCACACCGCATCACATATAATAAGGATATCATAATGTTACATGGTCTGTCATAACGAGTGTCTAATTAAATCATTATATTATAAATGTTATGTTATATGAGAAGAGGTGATGCTTTGCCATGACATGATGCATGCGCTTTCTATATAGTTGAACGTGATGAGGTTGCATCTTATGTTGGATGATGAAAAGGCGCCATCTGGAGCACATCTTCGCATCCGAAAAGTTAAAAAAAAAAAAAGAAAACTCAAGAAAATTGATTTCTATTTAATTCATATTTTTTTTTTTAATAAAATAATTGCTCCAAGTACGCGGTGTGGACGAGGTTATAAAATCAACATAAATATAATAAAATCACATCGCCTATGGAATTATTCTGCAGCCGGAATTGAAGCAGGAGCTGTTTCTTGGTGGCAATGGCAACCAGTCTTTGCGTGATGCTTGCCACGAAGTGCGATCGTAGTAAATATAATTCGCATATACAAACATCGCATTTTTATCAATTTATTGTAACTGGTTACAAGCCCCTAGGTTTTATCTTGCTGATTTGAGGAGTTTGAAGGGGGGGGTATATGCCACAACAGTTGGTTATAAATATTAACAAGTTTTCGCCTTGAGGCTTGTGTACTTGTGTTGTGTACTGCTGATAATACTCTACACAGTGTTAAAAATTATGTGAGCCATAAAATGTTAATAAATTTTAAAAAAATTATCCACATAAGTGTGTTAAGATAAACTGGCCAGGCTAAGACTAACAAACACTTTAAGCAGATCAGTGGCAAAGATGAAATCTACAAACGCAATAAATGATTGTCAACAAAATGTTTAAAAAAAAATAATTAAAAAATACTTTGCAATGCAACCACATTTCAGTTCTTTATATTTAAAAAATTGAGAACTTCTCTGTTACTAAACGCCTTGTTTTTTCTTTTTCAAATATATTGATTCACAGATCACACAGTTTACAAATTTTCAGGTCACCGACGCTTTCTAGACTAATTTGGAATCGCTGAAAACAAAAATCATAATCAGTGTTTTGGAAAGATACAATTCCTTTCCAACGACATACAGTTTATTATGATCAGAACTTTGCTCCGTCTTAGCATCTACATATGTTTTTGGTCTGATTATTAATTACACTACAATTACTACACACAATGAATTACTCGCCCCAAAATATATAAAACAAAATCCTATTCGTCCCTTTTTCCCAGGCTAAAAGCAAAAATTAATAAAAATATACCCATACACGAGCTGCCGCCCTTCCTTTGTATGTATTTCCAACTTTTTTTTGGAATAGATCACTGGAAAACCATTAATGATTAATATAATAGAATACAAAAACCCATATACTTATCCTGCATGGATCAAAAAGGAGCCGACAATCTTTTATCATTGCCACTTGCCGAAACAAGTTTAATCTTTCAACGAATAGACTTAATCATCCCCGAGTAGCACAGAATTCGATTTATAACAAAAATTTGGTTGTATTCGTGTTTTTTTAAAGTAATCTGAAATATTATTTGTTTTAACTCAATTTTTCAATTGTTCATCGAAAAAGTTTTGTAACTTTGTGAATAAAGATGCTACAAATCGGTTTCGTAAGAGTTTGAACTTGTTTCCAAAAAAATTGTAGTTGTCATAAAAAGGTTATAAGTAAGTCAAACAATTGAAAGTTAATGAAAAGTTCTAATTTCATCTATTGAATTTGTTTTTCGTTATCCCCTTATTTCAATGTTGAAATAACTTTCTTGCAACAATCTTTAAAAACATTTGGGCAACTTTAATACAACTTACAATTAAGAAGCGGAAAACAAATAGCAAAAACATTTTTGTAACGTTTTTCCGCTTGGAATGTATATTTTAACAGAATTTCAATGAACCAGTTTATAAAACCTATATATAACATATACATATCTATACATATATAAATACATAATATACGTATATTATATTTATTATATATATTAGAATAAGTTGATTGGTTTTGTCGGTATTCACAATACGATAAAAATTATTTATACTGTAATGAAATACCTACATCTTTACTTGAATACCATACGAGTCTGTTTTTTTTCAAAGAAGTATTGGTATGCATAAACCTTCACAATTGTTTCTTTTTTAATTGTATGTCAAACATTTTGTTACTACGAGTATTAACAACACTGAAACACAGATATAACTCTGAATGTGTTCTGTTAGATTGTTCTTTCGTTGTATTTGACATAACGCGAATGCAACATTCAAAAAATTTTAATAAATATAGTTGAAACAAAGTTGCAACATAAGTGCTTGTATTTTGAATGGGTGAAGACTTTGTTACCTTTTGGTTTCTTATTTGTAAAGAAACAAAGATTGCCACGACATTAAAACAAATAAGTAACCAAAATACTACAATTGAATAAAAAAACATTTGGTTTGTATCTGCTACAAAGCTTCAACATTTCTTTAGATTCACGTGTTGTTGTAATTGAGTTTTTTTAACTTTAAAGGTAATAGAATTTTTGACAGGCAGCCATTTTTTCATTTCATCATTTCAATTTTCAATTGTGAGCGTGTAGCTGCGAGTATTGTCTAATCCGCATTTGTAAAAACAAAAAATAATTATGGACAAGAAAAACAATATAAAATATAATTTTTTAAATTTCGCGTCATGGAAAAAAGTGAAATCCAATGGAAACAATCGAAAAAGAAGGAGGGAACTGTTGAATGTAATGATGTCCTCATCTTTAATTTGTACTCGCAACAAGACGATGACATTTTCCAACCTCGCTCAAAGCAAAGAAAATACTCCAAATCAAAATAATGTTGAGTTGTATAGTCCAACTCTCGAAGAAAGCATTCAAAATTCTCATAACCAGAACCTGGATAGCTGCATTGTGTTGGATGATAATTTGGAAGATGAACTCGATGAAAACAGTTTTCCAGAACTGGAAAAAGAGATCAAAGCAGAAGAAGGTAGAGTATCTATAATCCAGGATTTGAGAGAATGGAGTGCATTGTATTTAATCAAGCAAAACGCTTTGAATGCTTTGCTTGCTTTGCTGAACAAGAACTTGCCAGAGTTCGATCTTCCAAAGGACTCAAGAACAGTCATGGTTACGCCAAGAAACAAGTGCGATATAAAAAACGATGAATTTGGAGGATCGTATTGGCACTATGGGTTGGAAAAAGCGCTTCGAAGTTGTCTTGGAAAACCGGAAAATGACATGGAGGTACAATTAAACATTAATGTCGATGGATTGCCCCTTTTCAAAAGTTCTCGATTCGAATTTTGGCCCATTCTTTTAAATATTCATGAAAAAGCTGATATAGCACCCATGGTAGTTGGAATTTATTATGGAAAAGGTATGATTTGAAAGATATCTTTGTATAAAATTGTATAATTTAAATAAATTTCATAAAAATTTAATTTTTTTAGGCAAGCCAAAGGACATTAATTTGTTTATGAAACCTTTTGTGGATGAATTCTGTTCAATTAAAAATAAAAATGGGCTAGACATAAATGGAAAAAAAGTTTTAGTCAAAATCCGTTGCTTTATATGCGACACACCAGCCCGTCATTACTTGAAAGGTGATAACATAAAAAACTATAATAATAATTATTGAAATCAAATGATTAACTTCAATGGTACATATATGTATCTTGTTTTTTAATACAGGTGTGATAGGCAGCAATGGTTATTTTGGATGTTTGAAGTGCGAAACAAAAGGAAAATACTCCCATAACGCAAGGACAATGATTTACACAGACATAAATGCTGTGTTGCGAACAGATGAAAAATTTCGTTCCGGGATTTACAACGATCATTGCAAACTGACCACTATCATAAGAGAGCTGCCTATAAATATGATCGAAGATTTTCCTATTGCTGATAGCCTTCATTTAATAGACTTAGGTAATGCAATAATTTGAGTCCATTATCTTCTTGATTATTTTTATTTTATTTTTGCCCAAAAGGTATAACAAAACGTTTTTTAATTGGGTGGAAAACTGGAAATTTAAATAATAATAAAGCTCGCTGGAGTATTCAGCAATCAAATGAAGTTTCTTCCTTTATTGAATCATGCAAGCTACCAAAAGAATTTGATAGAGCTGCTCGGGGGCTGAGTGAATTGGCACACTGGAAGGGAACCGAGTACAGGACTTTTTTATTATATCTCAGCATTGTCGTGGTAAAAAAATTTTTCGACGATCCAAAAATTAGCCAACATTTTTTGCTCTTTTATTGTGCAGTTGTTATTTGTATGAGAAATGATCAGTGTGACAATAATTATGAAGTAGCGGAATCTATGTTTAAAGATTTTTTGATTAATTTTAAAGCATTATATGGAATAGATCACTTTTCCAGCAATTTGCATAATATATGTCACGTTGTAAATGACGTTCGGAAATTTGGACCACTTGACACCTTTTCTGCTTACGCATTTGAATCTAAATTATATTATATAAAAAGATTGCTCCGAATGGGAAGAACACCTCTAAGCCAAGTAGCCCGAAGAATTTCCGAGCGTCAAAGTTCAGGTTTATTAAATATGAAGACTTCAAAGATAAAAGTTCCTTTTCAAGTAAAAGATCCTATGAAGAACTTTGATAATAGTGATTCATCACTAGTTTCATTTTTATTTGCGCAAAAAGCAACTATTTACAGCCAAGTTCACTTGTCAAATTTTGTATTGAATTGCCATCAAAACGAAAATAGGTGGATTTTGAGTAAATCGTTCAAGATATTATGTGTGAAGTATATTATAAGAACATTTACTGAAAATCCTGGTATTTTTTTCTATGCTGAACCATTATCAAAAATCAGTGACTATTTTGAATATCCTATTCGTTCTTCAGAAATAAATATTTATGAATCTGATTGCCAAATGGAACCTCCTATTTTTTCGCCTTTATCAGATATTTACTGTAAACTTGTAAGAATAGAATATAACAAAGAAAAATCAGTCTTCATTCCGCTGCTTCATACTATTGAAAAAAAACAATAAACACTCATGCATTTTATTTTTTTTTTTTATTAAATGTGTTATGAAAATACAAAATAAATATTTGTATAATAAAAAATGTACATATAACTAAAACATGAATTCATTTGTGAAAAAATAGTTTCATTTCTTATTCAACTTCATCATTAGATCCGGTTTCACTTTCAAACTTATATTTCAACCCTTTTGGACGGCTGCGAGAAGAGGGTTTCTTCGAAGGTTTTGTTCGCAGAACTTCACGACTGTTATTTACCTTTTTAAAACGCAGCAAGTTCTCGAACATCTTGTCGACATCGGTTTGGACTTTGGTGTGGTCAGCAATCCTTACAATGCGAAACATGAATGCAGTGAAAATTTTATGCTTTCCTTCAAAGCTTAAATTTTGCGTATCTTTGCGGTGTAAGCCTTTCCAGGAATATGGAAGAAAAAGACATGGTTCAGTTAGAAGTCGAATAACCATAGTGAAAAAAGTTTGGCCGTTTTCGTGAGAGTTCATTTTAAATTTCGTTTTCAGAAATTGAATGAATCGAACTTGGTAGGACTTAGCTTCCAACAATCCTTCAAAATCCTCCAGGTCTTGGGATGTTTTAATCTTTGGCCTCGATTCCAAATCAGAAAAATCTTCTTCAATTGGTTCTGTTAATATTGCCTCACGCTCAATAGACTCATTCGTTTTTTTCAAATATTCCGTAATATATTTGTTGACGTTGTTGGTTTGCGCTAAAATTTGGGAGAGCACATCTCCCAGACCCTTAACGGATGCCTTCAACTCCTCAACATCATTACGCATCTCTCCGACAGAAGTACAAAGATTGTCAAAATGTTGATTGCAAGCACAATGAGATGGACTTTGAATGTTGTTTGTTGTCTGTACATCTTGAACTTCAAAAATCTGCTCATCAGGCGATGACGAAAAATTTTCAGGTGCTATGTACATTGTACTTCCATCTGCGCCTTCGATGACCGAATAGCTTTGATATTTCTGATCTGTGTTCTGGCTGTTTCCATTTTCCATGGTTGTGGGTGGGTTTTCATTTTCAAGTGTATCCTTTAAAAAAAAATTCATATCTAGATATTGTTAGAGCAAAAACAATATTATGCTTACCGATAAGGAACTAGAAGTTATGGCTAGAGAATATTGCGTTTTTCGGGGCAATGATGCGAATTGAGGAACAAGACGTTTCTTTGCCCTTTCTGTTCGCGATAGGGTGGCTTTGTCCCATTCGGAATCATCGGTTTCGGTTTCTGATGTTTTATTTATATAATGTTCCGTCAATTCATCAGCTTCTTGAAAAGACAGATTCTGATGTCTAATTTTAAACAATGCTTGAGGAATCCAATCTGATTCGAAAACAGAATATTCCTCATGCTGTCTTTTCGACAATAATTTCGACCTTGGCCAGTAGACGATTGAGTTCACTTGGTCTACCCAACCATTTGGAGCAAAACTGAACTCCCTTCCGAATCTTGTTCCTTTTTTTTTTGCTTCCAACACAAAATATGGCATTTTTAATGTTATTAACAAAAATTTTATTGCACGAATGATGCGATTCCGACTCAACTCTACAATTATGAACTACAAACTGTCGACACATCAGTGCATGAAATAAATAACTGTAATCTTGTCTGAAAAAAAATGTCAAAACAAATTTAAGTTGGCTCAATGTTACAATAACGTTTTACGTAAACGTTTTCGGTATCAAATTTTTAACAAGTTATAATGAAGTTTTATAAATGTTAATGGTATATATTTATTCATTTTATCCAAATCAGCCATGAAAAGTTTACAAAGAAAAATTATTGGTCAAACATGAAAAGATTACAGAGTTGCCGCTAGATTGAAAAATTATACAAAGTCAGATTAAACAATTCGTAGCTTTTAAAATAACCATAAAACACATAACGAAAATAAAAATAAAAAAAATTATTTCACGTCTTGTCATTATGACACGTTCGTCGATTTATGAGTAATTCAATCCAAATGTCAACATACTCTAGAATTCGTGTTTTTATGAAGCATTCAGAAAAGGGCAAAACAAATTGACGGTTTCGAGATCCATTTTAATCGTAGCCATCCTTGGATGCAGTTTGAAGTGTGGCATTTTGAAATATAGAGGAATAACTATATTTTGAAGTTTCGGGAATATTTTATTCCGAATGTCAACATGCTGCCTAGAAATCGGTTTTTTATGAAGCATTTTGAAAAGGTATTTTGAAAGGTCAAAAAATTGATTTTTTTTAATAAAATTTAATCGTAGCCATCCTTGGATGGAGTTTGACGTTTGGCGTTTTGAAATATAGAAGAATAAGTATTTTTTGGAGGTTTCATGAATAATTCGTTCTAAATGTCAACAAGCTCCCTACTAGAAATCGATGTTTTAGAAAGCATAAATGTTGAGGCAAAAATCATGTTTTTGGTTTTTTTAATTCATATATGTAGTAATAATAGAAATTTACAAAAGTAAACCTTTGGTAGAAATTTATTTCCTAGAATTCGATATTTTAATGAGTTTTTGAAAACAGAAAGTTGATATTTTGACATTCATCATACGATTTCTGCTTTAAAAATAGGTTTGTTCGTTGAGCCCTGAAGTCACCCTGGGGTCGCCCTAAAACATTTTTTGAAAACCTGAACTCACCCTGACATTGAAATTCTATGTTTTTTGAGAACTGGGGTCGCCGTGAACTCGCCTTGATGTAGAACTAGGTTATTTGCTGTGGCGAGTTGAGGTAAAGAATAAACTATCAAAGTGACACGAGTTCGAAGCATTTGTTTTGTTGTGGATTTACGTGTTGCAGGTAATTGTTTATTATTTAAGCACAAATAAATCGAATAAAGAAATTTAATTCAACAATAATAGAAGTACAAATGAAAACATTTTTTGTCGACTGTGCAACGGGTGAACCCGTACAAATTTCAATTTAAACTATTACAGCACAGAGTACAAAATTCATTTTTTTATGGTTTTAATGTCAAAGAGACAATTGACAACCCTTAAGTGTTTTTTGAGAAGTAAAGAACCCAAGTTTTTTTTGACAACTCTTGGGGTTGTCAAGAAAACCTGGGTCAACCCTGGGTAAAGTTCAACAAACAAACCCAATATAAACAAAAATAAATACGGAAACTCTGGCAAGCATGACGAAAGTCGAATGCAAGTTTTTGTTCAATATCTTTTCCCGCCAGAAAAAAAAAGATGTTTTATTAACTTTAGAATTCTAGTTTCATTAACAAAGAGTAGAAAATATGATAAAAAACTATATTTCTCTGTTTCTATTTTTTTGTATCTTTGATGTAGTAACATGTAAGTTTTAATTGTGAGAGACAATGTTTTATTGATATTTTCTGCAACAAGCGCCATATTGTTCACAATCAATGAATTTTATTAGAATTTTATCTAAAATGCGAAATTGTTAAACTTATTTTTCCAGTTGGTTTCACTTTTCCCTTAATAAATTTGAATGGAAATGGGTGAAATTTTCGCTTCCTAGTGTAAATCACTAATATTTTTGCAACTTAAACCACTAAATACAAATATGAGAATTTTCCTATTTTTCTAATTTTCGCCCAATTTTAATATTTTAGGTGGCGCGTGAATTTTCCGGAAGCAAAACATCAATCTTTATGATAAAAATGGCGTTTGTATTAGATTTTCCCTCCATAAATACCTTAAAATCGCATTTGCAATCATAATCATTGACGTATTTATTTTATTCAATGCTTTGAAGTTTATCTTTTTTGTAACATCTTAAAAGTATTATATATTTCAAATGAATTTGAATAATAACTTTTCAAAAACATTTACAATGTTTTCGTTAACAATATTTCTCATTATATTATAACATAATAAAAGTAAAAAAGTTGAAATAAGAATTAAAGCAACTTCGAAAGAACATTATTCAAGTTATTGTAATTTGATTAAAACTTTTCTCTCTTGTTTTCTTGTCATGTAATAAAATAGCATAGTATCTTACATAAACATTTCAGCAATATTGGTAAGGATCGTCCTCGAGTTAAATTAATGTTGCACCACTGTAAGATTAAGTTACAAGTAACACTTCTTAGTTCAAATCACTCTTATATAATTGAGAAACGACAAAATTATACTTCTATGAAACGCAATTACTACAAATTTGTTCTAAATGAGAGGGAAAATGCGGCTATTTGGGTTACACAATTGTATCAAAATATGTTTTTGAAATAAATGGAAAACAAATTGGCTGTTTTACTGAAGTTATATCTACCAAATGAAAACCCGTTTGTGCTACTCGGGTCATCATCATCATCATCTTTTCGATTGGAGGCGCCCCCGGAGCTCATTGACGTCTACCTGTCAAAGTGGCCCCTTTATGTTTTGTGGTCTTTCCCGACGATCTTATAGTCCGATGATATTAGTTTTACTATTAATAATTTTCCTCCTCTTCCCCTCCTTTGGTGCGATGATTAAACATTTGACAGAGATACAATCGATGAAACAAAATGAAACATTTATTTAACTATGTATATAAGCAAGCATTGGATTTAAATATACATAGAAGACGCAAGACTCAACAAAAAGATCAATCGCATCAGCTAATGGTGTGACTGCATCTCGCTAGAGATCCGTTTCGAATTTTGATTGACGTTTGTTGTGTTCGTATAAACAATTTTAACAATGGGCGTTAGGTCTTCAGGGGATGAATTCGAATTGGATTGTCGATTTTATAGCGCGTTATGTTTTTCTTTCTTTTTTTTTGACGAATATTAAGTGCTTTTTTAACATCATAAATGTAGATTTAGCAAAAGACGCTGCGATTAAAATTTAGGAAAAATAAAACCATGGGAAAATAGACATTCTGGAGAATTGTAACTGACCACTAAGTTTTTCTCAAGATCCAGCGACTTCGAAAATAATATCAAAAGTTTCAGAACTGCAAGCACATTTCCGAAATTCTTGGATGCGTAATACTATGCAGACAGTTTATACAGCGATGAAATTTCAGCATAATATCAAAATGGCGCCCTACGTTGACTTCAAAAATTCTTGTCTAAGTATTAATCTATATCATGATAATTTATGGAATTGTTATACGGCAGCAATGTAGGTTATCAATAATAAATTATAAAATAATACTAAAATTCCAGAATTATATCAGAATGGCGCCCAAAGTTGGCTTAAAAAAATTTTATCGGAGTTTAAAGAATTCCAATAAATTTTAACCATCAAATTTTCCAATTAAATTTATAAATTTAACGATAATCAATGCCGCACCATCACATATCAACTTACCAAAACATTACCTCTAGCTAAATGTCAAAAGCCATTTCACACCTTCAACCACACAGTGCAGTCAGCAGTCAGCAGTCACAAGCATTCATATGGCGAACGCTATGGACTTGTTACTCGTTATTCTAATAAAATTTACGATTTTCACACATATTCATCGATCCGCGTCGCAGCTACTTCAGATGCGGTCTAGAGACATATTAAAGACCCGGTGGACTGCATAGGTAGCCCGCCATAAGCTATAAGCCATAAATGCCCAACAAAACATTGGCTATAGTTTGAGAACTGCTACATGTTTTATGCAAATTGAAATTGACTTGGAAGCGAATTAGACAAAGCCGTGATTTTTATGGTGCACACCGACGTTTTACTGTTTACTAGCATCTTTCAACGTTACTGATGTTGTGTTACTATGAGGAGGACATGACGATGATGATGGGTCCTTCATCAGAGCACATAATACATCAGGCTTTTTCAAAGCGGATCCCGATGCCACATACCCTGCCATGCTATGCAGAGACTTGAATTCAAGTTAATTAAAACGATGGCTACTGTTGATGCGCGCTGTATAGGTATTTTGTCTGGACTTAAAAATGGATGCAGATGCATCATGCATCATCATGCATAAAGAGAAAAGTTGCTATCCATCAGATGCATAGGTACAAATGAGTATTCTTGAGAAGATGAGGAATGACTGCGATATGTTTTTAACAAATTGCACATTTGATTGCTTCTGTAGAAATGTATAAAAATGCTTTGTAAGTAGGTTCATATTATATGAGCGAGTAGTGCTAGTTTGGGTTGCTTAACCGGACTTAAAGTCTTTTGATAGTTTTACTTGATGATGATGATTCGAAACTAGTTGGTTTTACATCTATTGTTGGGGAAATCTGTTTTGTAAATGGTTCTCAGGTGCTTGGTGGTCCTATATGGGAATCCGAAAACTTTCCTGGGGCGTTTTCTATTTTGGGGCTGTTTTTCTTGTACGCAATATGGTATTTAGTGAAATTCGCTTCCACGTTCAACTTGTACCGGATCCAGCTTGACGTCAAAGTGGTTCCAACACACCTTCACAAATAATATGTATTTTACAAAACTAATGATGCGAAAATAGATACCGCAAAATACTGAATACCTCTGCTGCTCATTTTCTGATCCAAACAGGCTTATTCCAGACATCTATTTCAATGCAACAATGTTTCCCAAGTGCGAAAAGTTTAAATGTTTTGGATTTGTGATTTCGACTAACGAAAGATATTGTGATGACGATATTAAACATACACGTGAGTGTAAGGTGAATGAAGCGGTGGGGAAATCCTACCATCTCCTATGATCGAAGGATGCTCCTTATTAGAAAGGAAGTTTTAGAAAAGAAGATGCCCTGAGAACCCATGTATCACATGCAATAGCTCAAGATGTTGCAACATTACAGCAGATGAAAGGTTGACGCAAGGTCCCGCATTCCCGGGAGGTTTCTTTCCCGATCCACCTTTGATAATTGAAAAAGCAAAAATAAGACCAATAATAAAGAAAAATGGAGCTTGAAACAAGCTGGGCCCGCCTCAAGTTTATGGGCAGTCGGCAGAGTCACAAATTAATTTCCAGAATGCAAAATCACCAATCTCAAATTTTATGATTGGAATTGATAAATGGATGAGTTCTTAGTTTAAACAAAAATGGCGCAGCTTGTTGTATTTTACCTGTGTCGCCATTTTGAGAAAAGAGTTTCAATCCATATCTCGACAACTGCTCATTTTACAAAATATTTGTTATTAAATATTAAATTGGAAATTAGTGATATAATATTTTTTCATAGGCTTATAATTTCAAACTTAAAGCTTTCATGGAAGAGAATACATTTATGCAGCAGCAAAAGAGGAAAAAAACAATCATCATAATTTTATACATTCATTTTTTCCTTGTTAAAAAGTCATTGTTGCATTAATCGGAATATCACTTCGATCTGATTATTTATCAATAAAAATGAAGATTGCAATCAACACAATCTACAACTTTGTTGCAAGTTACATACAAAGCATTGTATCAGCAACAACTGTTGCGTTTTCATTTCCTAACCAATCAACGGCAAATCAAGAAATCTATTCAATACTGTGTGTATACACAACTTCGAGACCTCATCGAGTAGATTGCAAACTAGAAGCACAAATCCGCTAACATGTTGCAATAAACCAACAATGTATATCTTATTATAGATTCAACATTTAACCAAGTCCGAATGATACATTCAAATTATGCATCTTCCCTTCCCCATTGCCAGGGTCTATCATTCGAAGGTAATTTCAATCCGCGACCCGGCCAACAGTAGTTAATGAAGGGCCACATTGTTTTATGATTAAAAACTTCACATGCTGCTGCATCAGTATAACGAGTAATTGTTGCAAGCCAGTGGTATAGATCCACTGCATTTCCTATCAACGCTAACAAAATTGTATTTGTTCTTTGTTCAAAGGCTGATTTGCAGGAAAGTAGCGCTAGATTTTAAAAGGCTTCACTTCAGTCACGCAATCATGACGTATCACTTTAAAGGTTTTCGATTTAAAATTTTTCAATGGATCTTGAAGTCGTATCAGCCTCAACTGAGCTTAACCACACTTCTGCCTTTGACCTTAACATATACATTTTATTGGGCGCGTTCACACAACGAAACACTATTTTATAAGTTCTGTGTTTGGCTTCGTCTTCGGGTTCGCGTTCGCCCCAATATAATCGCATCGCACAAAGTCTTCTCTCAAAGAAAATAAAGCCAGGTAAACGTTGCAGATCCAACCAAACAATCTGTGAACACTTTGAAAGGTGCCATTTATTTTATCCTCTATAGGTTAGCGCACAATCTGACGTGGCGATTAGCCCAAGGGATGCCCGAAAAGGACAGTGGGGCTGGAGCGGTACTCTTAAGGAGCATCCGCACCGCACATCATCACACAGCAGGGATGAGGCAATGAAGGTATAGTGAGTATATAGTGGAGAGGAACAAATCTGGAAGTCAATTTTCGTACACCCTATTGAAGATTTGCCGAGCTAATAACAAGATCGTTATATCGGAGTTCCTCGCCTCGCTCGCACAAACAAGCTGGTTTTGATGATTTTTCCAAGTTTGGAACTTGGAACATGCCGACACTTTACCTCGTCGTTTAACTTTGTAATCTCATCTCCTGGGCGCAGAGAAATCCGACTTTTTTTTGTTCGTTGTTCGAATGTCTCCCCCTGCAGTCATTGGAGTTGATGGTACTTGGTGCATCTTTAGGACGATTGTGTTGAATTTAGCAGAGCGGTGAGAGAGAGGGTTGAATGTACATATGTATATAGTTGGGAGTCTCTTTTGTTTTGCTGCGGCCGCGCGGAATAACACGCTTTAATAAAGTAATGGAGGCCCTAGTTGGGCGATCACTCATCATAACACCACAGACTTGCGGATCTCTTGATGGCTAATATGCGCAATAATAAATGATTATGGAATGCCATGTATTCAGATGTGCATATGTTTGCTGCACCGCGCCGCCGCCACTGCGCTTCTAGAAACCTTTTGGGATTCCATCACAAAGGAATACCGAGATGGGGCTAGTTTGTTTGGGTAAAGGACCCCATACCGTCCTACAATACGTATATTTTAGAAGACCTGTGAACATGATGATGGATAAATTGTTACTGGGAAGATTTCCTTAAAGCCATTCGGGCATTGTGTACTCAAAAAAAAAATATTGTTTCTTGACTTTATGACTAAAAAGTTTCATCTCCTCCTCCATAACTTTTTACTTCTCATAAAATCTACTTGGGAAACGTTCAGATTTTCTATATTTCGAAGATATTGAAATGACCATACAATACGTAAGGCTTCAAACCTTTAATAAGAGAACAAAGAGAACAATTGCGTTTAAGAGTTGTTATAACTGTGTGGGACTTAAGGATGCTTAAAGCCACAATTGCTACTGAATTCGAAATCTCGTTTCTGAGAGAATGGGCACCCTGATCATTTGTAAATACTCTTGGTTAACTGGAAAGATACAAATGATATTTTGTATAGAAAGCATAATTCTCTATACCAAAGGTTTCTTAATAGAAATTCTCATACTTGGAATGGTTTTTGGGTTATACCAAAAGTATTGAAAAAGGATCAGTGTGACCATTCTTTCAGAAACGTAAGAGCATATTTGGTTTGGAAATTCGTACGCCACAATGTTGTTATGGTTTGTTTTTACTGTCTGGTGTAGAATTTTGCTGTTTAATTTACAAAATATTATACTAAGTACAAATTTTAACACATTATAAAACTTATGAACAATTATTCAGAATACTGTACGGTATATATTCAAAGTAGAAGAATTTGAAACTAGAAATTTTGGCTGCAACTATAAGTATACCGCCGCCGACCCAAAATAAACCAATGTTAAAAGTATTTTTTTTTTTCAAAAGTATAATATAAAACAAAAAATACATTTCAAAAATTATTTTTTAAAATAAAAATTATGGTATTTCAAAATGTTGTACGAGTAAAATTCAATAAAAAATGTGTAGGTACTCAGCTTTTTTATTATTCTTCATTTCAAAATTCTTGAATCCATAAAATTCTGTATTTCAAATGTTGTAGGATCTTATATTTTGTGTCTTAAAATTCTGTATATCCATAGTTCTGCTTTTCAAAAACTACACTAAAATTCTGCAACAATTTTGTATACAAGTTCTTTAATCCATGTTTTACAATCTTTATGCAATTAACATTAAGTCTTTACAGAATAACATTCAAAATTTCAATATTTTTGAAAGAGTAGCGTTCTGCATTGAGGATCGGGCTACTTTGTGCTTTTGCCTAAACAAGCTCTTTTCTATAAGAACATAAAAACTTATATTTCTGCTTAGTCCTACTAACTAAGACTTTTAGTCCTCTGAGCCGCTACACATTTTTGAGTTTTAGTAAGGGTTTTGACATAAGACATAACCTAAATTCAGAGTTAATATACAAAAAGGTTGAAGGCCCTGATCTTCTTCAAAATAAGTGAAGCACAAAGTCTTCAGAGTTCTTCAGTTACAAATTTTGAAATTTTTTTTTATTAAATTATAAAAAAAAACCCTTTAGATAACGAAGAGAATTATGCGTTTTCAAAATTCTGGATTTCAATATTCTTTATTCCAAAATTTTGTGAATTATAAAAAAATTACGCCCTTTTTCCATTATCAAAACGATTCACTTAAATTATTACTTACAGAATTTTGTAATGCAGAGTTTTTAAATTCATAATTTTGAAATGCAGAGCTATATGTATTTTATAGAACTTGAAATACAGGACTTTAGAATACCTAAAGAGTTAAAGATTTACAGAATTTTGAAACATAGATTTTTGGAAAATGAATTTTGGCACCAACAGAAGTTTTTTTTACCTTACAGAGTTTTGAAACATAGATTTTTGGAAAATGAATTTTGGCACCAACAGAAGTTTTTTTTACCTTACAGAGTTTTGAAACATAGATTTTTGGAAAATGAATTTTGGCACCAACAGAAGTTTTTTTTACTTTACAGAGTTTTGAAATACAGAGTTTTGGAACGCACTATTTTGCAATCCCAATCTTATCACTAACAGAATTATACAGAATTATGATCCCAACCCAAAAAATATTGAAAATCAATTTTAGAAACATTAATTTTGTTAGTTTCGTGTGTACTTGAATGTTAATGTTCAGTATAAACAAAACTGATTGCTGTAAGCTTTAGTTTTACATAGTTTTGTTCGTAGATATTGTCCAAAGAACTGGTGTTACTTAGATTTTTTTGAAACTATGTCTAAGGGGGGATTTGGATCCCCTTCCATAGAGTTTTGTTTCATATTTGTATTGAAAATATAGACCCTCTTTATCCTCGACGTGCCTTGATGCCCAGAATTCAAATAATAAATCTAAGTATTTATGTTGTACTTAAAATCTTATAGTCAACTTCCTTTTTCTTCATCATTAACTGTCACATAAGGTCATATGATTTACTTAAATATCAAAGTTTAATTTCAGCAAGTGGCCTAAAGTAAGTTTATCCGAACGAACGCAGTTAAAGGGAAATATCTGTCGTCTATCTCTATATTGTGTTCAGACTCTGAAAATTCATAAAAGAAAAGAACAAAAAAACTAAAAAGAATTTCCCTCGCCATCTTTAATACGGAGCTCATGCGTGTTAAGAGAAAGCTAAATAAGCTACAAAGAATAGAACATTAAGTGGTACCCGAGGCCCTTCTATCAACAAGTTAATCCTCGGATCTATAATTTCAGATTATAAACTCTTTAAAATCATCAATCGAAACTAGAACTTAATCAATAATAATTATAATTACTATTGATTCGATCAAATGTTGCCCAACAGTCCCAAAATCAATTTGTCTCATTACCATAAATTTTGATCGATCGGTATGTCTTATTGTCTCCCCATCGAACCGTATTGACCAAAATCATCTAGTTAAGACCAATAGCCCCCCTATAATCACAAATTATCATCAAAAGATTGTCGGCAAATGTTTGGTCATTCACATATGTGAACAATATAAATGGCATATACTCGTACCTGGGTCATCTTCGATGGATATTCACAATAATGAAATGGAAACCTTTTGAAATAAGCCGCTCAATACAGTAAATTAGCTTCAGCTATAATCTATAACTATACTTTTAAACAAATACAATTAATTAATGATCCATGTAAGACACGATGTTCTCGATTCACCATATCTTCTCTGGCACAAAAGGCTCGAAGCGCACCAAAATGAAAATCGAAATCCAAATAAGATAAATGATGTGAAATTTGAGGTTCATCTCGTTTATAATTATTTGTATATCAATAATATACTTTTTTTTTGTGTGTTGTGTTCGATGCGGGGATTTAGACAAAAATGGAGGATTTGAAAACAAGGCAAAGATACAAAACGCCGAAATAGCCACTTGTGCATCATCATGGGACATGAATAGAACACGGAGGTGAGGTGCGCAACATGGGTGCGCTGCGCACTGTGTGCCTGTGCATCCCATTCATTGGTGCAAAAGGTGTGATGACCAAGCTGTTGGGTACAAATTATCACTGCAGGACGTCTTACAAAGCGGCTCCCTTTATACCTACATGTCAATTCCTAGGGTAAGGAACAAAAAGGGGAATATATCCAAATACATT
Source organism: Syrphus vitripennis (assembly GCA_958431115.1). Taxonomy (NCBI): domain Eukaryota; kingdom Metazoa; phylum Arthropoda; class Insecta; order Diptera; family Syrphidae; genus Syrphus; species Syrphus vitripennis. The sequence continues at coordinate 22,489,755 of OY288108.1, forward strand.
AAACTGGCCCATTTGACGAGAGTAAAAATTACAATTATAATTTTTTTTTTGTAATTTTTGATGCAGCTAGCGTGGTGGTGGTCGGTGTTGCATGACGCGGCCGGCGTTAAGATCAATTCTAAATTTTGGTTTTCTTTGCTGAATGGTGCAAGTGAACGCATTTTGCTACACAAAGGTGTTGAATCAATCAAATTAACCGGAACAGAGAAATAATTTTAATTTGTTTTTCACCTGTTGTGTGCGGGTTAAATTGACTGCGGTGTATTATTTAGCCCCTACCTTACGATGTTTGTTAGTGTGTTTTTTTTTGGGGGAAAAATAAAGACAAACAACAAAAACTTAATTAATATACCTGTCTGATAAAAGAAATCCAAAATAAGGCCCAAGGTATTGTATACCTGTATAGAAAGATACCTATAGTATCATCCGAGTCGGAAATATGATTTTAAAAAATTTAATTCTCATAACAGTCGGAATCGCAAAAAAAACTGTTGATTAATTCGGAATCTTGGTCGAACAGCCAAAAAATTGGTTTTAACAACGGTTGCAACATTTTCTTCCACTTAATGTTTGTTCTTTGTTTATAATGAGGGTGCACTAAAGGGGTTTTGACCACCACGGAGAAAAGACAGAATCAGGTACAACGTCTCACATTCCTGCCAAAATCTGGACCTTTAAATCTCAGTTATAACTCATAACTGCTTAATTACAGAATCTAAAAATTAAATAACTGAATTTTGGAACTGAAGTAATGGATTCAACTACAAAAATAGATTGAAATTTTGTGAGCTAGAGAAGATGATGAAAATACAACAATGTACACCCAAGAAACCAAACTGCGAAACATTCGAAACAGGGCTCTTTCCTTAAACATTAAGGCCCATTTGCTGATACAGAACATAAATACTTATGTTCCACACAAACTCTTATGTGACAGTTTACGTAGATAAAGAAATAGAACATAAGCACTTAAGTTGAACATAAATATTTAAGTTTCGTTTCAGCAAATGACCCTAAGACTAAAGGCAAACAACATGTTCGAGAAAATCAAGGCGAAAATGGAATCAGTATCAACTTTTCTGAAGAATTATTTGACTTGGATATGCAAGGACTGTTGTCAGCGTTTATACTCTCAAATTGGATTTGAACATCCGCATAAATAAAGTAGTGGTAACAAGAAAAAAAACGAGTACGCCTCGTAATTGTTTACAGACTATGCAAGAAAGAAGCAAATGTTCCGACCTTCAAGTACAGAAAACGTATGAGGAGCTGGAAGAAATAACTCCAACACTGCTGATAAATACCATGCGCTTGAGGAACTATACGATTAGCAAACATGAATAAGGTTCAACTATTTTCAAAAGAGTGTTGTAAAGGTTTTTTTAATTAAAGCCTTGTTCTCCAATATCTGCACCTAAGAATGAACAAATCGAATCAAACAAATGCAACCACATCTTCATTTAGTTGGCCTCAAACATGCAACAATTTAAGACCAGGAGATCTGTCAACGTGTTCTGCGGTCAATCCGGTGAACCCCACAATTGGAACCATAGCGTGAAGCAGTGGAGTGGGATTGATGTGGTCCCAATCATGATCAAGACAATCGTCCTTCAATGTAATATAATAAAAAAAAAACCTGGATGAATCGAAAAAAGGCAGCACCGAGACGAGACTTCAGAAGGCTTCCCTCGGTGTCGTCTCGTGGCTAGCCCAAATCATTTATCCTGAGCTCATGAAGTATACGATCTGAACATGCTCAGGAGACTGATTGAAAACTCTTGAACTAAAAAAAAAGAAACACGATTTGCTTTTGATGCAGTTCAGTGTGCAAGACTGCAGGCTCTGAAATACTACTAACTTATAGGCTGAACCAATGCAAGCGTCATTCTCGATGTCCAAAAGCATCTTGTCAGCCAGGGCTTCCAGCACATTAAATTAGCTCGGCCCCAGATATCGTTGCTCGGTGGCCATTCTTCTCATTAATAGTTTCTTTGTTGAAAGCACCGTGTTGACATTTTCATATCTGATGTATTTTTGTCGTTGTCCGGTGCAGAAGATCATGAGTATCTTCGTTTCTAATACTTGGATTTTCCTTTATGGTGGTCTTCACGATTGAAAACCCAGACTGGGAAGAAAAAGCGGATGTCTGATCGCAGGGCTTTTTTGTAAAACAGTATCAGTAAGTCCTGTACTTCTTTTCATAAAGGAGGATAAACAGTGGAAGGTCCGACTGATTATTAGTAAAAAGTAAACAAATCAATAATACATACTTGCAAGAAGCAAATGAATAATTTATTTATTCAATAACCACATCATCACATTGAAGATTGTTGGGCAGCTGGGCACTCAATCGGATTTGATAAAATGCAAAACACCTACATATAGTATACTGTTCAAATCTCTTAAGATCAGAAGGTATAAAGGAGCACTTTAAATAATTTCACTTCCCAAAAAACCTTTAACTTTATAATTTCCTTAAGAACATTATGGCCGATCATAAACTGTATAGTCGAGTGCAATATTTTAACTTTCCACTTCAAACATTAATCCAGAATCAGAAGCTTAAACTTGGTCATAAAAAAAACGTTGAGCTAATTCAGAACCTCGCATCACTATACACTCACATCGAAAATAGATCCCAAACGAAGATGAAAAATGAAGAACCTCTCTTTTGATGGTCGGCAAGGAACGTAATTATTACCCGCGGGTTAGTTTAATAACGCTGTTGTTTCAGTTTGGAGCTCCACATGCAGCTCAGACTATATGAGCAGAGTAAGGTATAGAGTGCTGTCCTGTCCATCTTTATTATTATCGTAGGTATATTCTTCGTCGCATCATTATATGTGAAGGAGCTATAAATATTTACAAACACTCGCACAAACCACTCAATACTTCCAAACAACCAAAATAACCAGGATGATTTATGTTTTGTGTATATTATTGGCTACGCGAGAGATCGAACCGTCTCTATTGAATGTGGTCAAACCACAAGACACATCGCCATCAGGAGAGAACAAAGAATGTGCAAAGTCCGAAAGGTCCATTTTGAAGATATGATGGGGAATCTTGTGTGAAGTGGCGATGGAAAGACCACTCTAGACATTTTGGCTCCGCATCACCATGTGAGCCAGATAATCTGAAGTTTTTATGGCCAAAATGAGTTTTATGTTGGTGGTTGAAGGTTATGGGAGTACATACATATATACGAATGTATATTTGCGTATGTGGGAAAAGGTATATTTCGTGGCAGATTTGTGGTTACTGTGATGTTCCGAAATCGATTTAAAAAAAAAGGAACTTCTATTTTGTTTTTTTTTGGGAAATTGTAAATATCGTAGCTCTGAAGGATTATATTACAAATATAAAAGATTCTACATCACATGAATCATCAATGTAGAATGCAGATAATAAGGAAACAGAAGTGGTACAAAACGAAAAAACATTTAGAGGTATAAAACTTTAAGTAGGCAACACTTTTTTTACTGGAAGCCATTTTAACAGCTGTTAATGATTTGTATTAAGTTTGGATTGGAATTCCAACATGAATAGACTGACGCCTGAACAACACTTCCAAATTGAGCAAATTGATCCCGATCCCGATTTTCATAATAAAATCGATGAAGCTCATTCTTGGTTGAATGGCTACGTCAATTAACAAGACTGCCTTATTTAGAGTCAAGATATTCCTCAATCCAGAAAAAAACAGACTGTTTGGTGTGCTTTATGGGCTGTTGAAATGACTTTTTCGTTCCTCAATTGATGTGTAGGAGCTGTAGTTTCAACAAAACGGAGCAAAATTTTGCACAGCTTTTGCCACAATTGATTTATCAAAGGAAGCATTTGGTAACCGCATATAGTTTTACCAAAATCGGACCCGTGAATTAGCCTCCAAGATCGTACGATTTAACACCGCTTCGCCAATAAGCCCGAAACGATCGACCAATTAAAGGCCAACATTTGCCAGATTATTGGCGATGTACGGCCACAAATTTTGGAAAAAGTGCTCGAAAGTTGCACCTCCAGATAAGATTACGTCCGAGCCAACCGGGCAAAAAGTTATCTTTCGAATAAACTCAATTTCATAAATATATGTACCAACCAATATTGTACAACTGGCAATAAGGTCCTTGCAATTTTTCAATATACGTCAAAGCCTAAAAGCTCACATTACAGTCATTGATATTTAGTATGAACGTCAACAAATAAACATGCAAAAGTGTCAGTTTCAATCAAAAGTCAAACTATATGGGTTGGCTGTCAACATTCGGAAACAAATTCAATTATACCACAGAAGAATATAAAATTGATTTGCATTTTGGCACCGTTCCCAACTTTCAGGATACCTTCTATATCGATTTGTTATATGTTACCACCTAAATTCCGCACTGTCACTTCATCATATCATGACTCGAATATCAAATTTCCATGAAATCGAAAAACAAGAAAACAAAAGTAAACAACACGAATTTAAATGCTGACGATGACGACGCGACGCCGCACCGCGCCGCGAAGAAACAAGCTGAAAACAAGCTGAACAAACAAATTAAAAAAAGAAACTTCAATATTTATTCAAGAAAGAGAGCCAATCAGGCCGCCGAAAGATCCCCATGGAACAGGTATTAAAGCAGCGGCAGCGCTGCTCCTCCGTGATGTAAACTAAATCTTTCCCCCATCAGCGACTACTTCTGCGAACGAGTTACGACAAAGCGAGTCAGTGTTAATTTAAAATCAAATCACATTAATCTTCCACGCGATTCTGACACAATCTTATACCGCCCGCCACCTGGGCTATCGTCATCATCATCATCTTCTATATAAGAACCTATACCATCTATCCATCCATCCGGAAGGGGCTGCCACAAATGAAATTGGAATTGTGTAAGCAATGAGTTCAGCAGCGTGATGACTCTTTAATACAAATCGTCCCAACGGGGGACGTTGTATCGGTGTCTTTGATTTGCGTAGAGCGCATAACCGCCTAGACTATAGAAACTCATTCAAAGATTTATGATCCCACATCGCGTCCCGCATCGCAACCACTGCGCCCGTCGTCGTCGTCGTCGTCGTCGTCGTCGTCATCATCCACAGAAGGACTCAACAATGAAAATTCAAATAAACTTAATTTGAATGGTGATAAGCTAGGAGTTGGGGTCATAAATGGAGAGCAAATGAATTTAAATCTTTTTTTGTTGTTGTTACTTTTGGAGCCAGCAGGTATGAGAGCAGGTGCTAGAGTTTTTAGCGTTTGCGAAATAAAATCAACGAAAGCCCAATAGCATTCAAGTGAATGATTCACTGAAGGATTTACATATGTTCTAAGAAATGCAGTTCTGGGTCAAATGGAAAAACAAATTATTTAAAGAAACATCCTCGTACTAGTACCGTAACCCTTCGCTTTCGCAGAAAAAAAACGGGGTACCAGCGAAATATCTAAAAATATCAAAATTTTCAAGTCCGCAACATACACAAATCCAAAACCCTTAAAAACTAAAATCCAAAATCCAAATTCCAAAAAAATCTGGGCACTATTCATTCATTAAAGGAATGGGTACCAAATCCCGAATCACGAATCACGAAATTCCACCGTTGAATGAATTTTCATTTCCGTTTTTTCGTTTGAAAGAAAGGGAGATAAATGTTTGCAATCTCCCTGCTCAGGCTTACTGTTGGATTTGGAGAAGGTGCGAAGTTGGGTGTATGCAAAGTTTTTCTTGATTGAGAGTAGGTTCCTTAACAAATCGCATTTGAATTTTGAAGACAAAAAAGATGTCAACTTCGGGGGGTCCAGGACGCAATACTTTAAAGTGAGGAATTAAAATCACGTCAAGTATTTTCGGGTTTTCGCATTTTGAGATTTTGTACCGCGGGATTTCGTTACCCTCCTAAGACAGCGGTTGTGTTCCGAAAATTAAATATTGATCGCTATAAAAACACTCAAAATTACAAGACTCGTATTTTTAACTGAAGTTTTTTTTTCAGATTTTTTGGGTGAAAAATGTATAATCAATGTTCTAAAAAAAAATAAAAAATCAAGATTTCGTTTTTGAAAACAAACATCTCAACAGATAATGATAGCACACAAAAGTAGCGGGGCAGTTTTGTAAATCTGACTAAAATAAATTAGTTTTCTTTACCCTTTGTCGTATTAAGAAAAAACCGAAAAAAAGGGTTTTTGTTTAATTTTATCAAATCCGTTTCTGATTAGCAAACCAGTACGAGGTTTAACAAATGCCTAAAATATTAAAACTTGTTAAATGAATTAACATAAAAATGGTTGATTTTTTTTGAAAAATTACGTTAATTTTTTTTTTGCATAAATTCAAGTTTTCTCTATCATTAGATGGGTGGAATACTCCGACCCTTAAAACGCTAGGTTAGGCTCAAAAATTATTGTTCTACGCTAAAATTACCAAGGTCCTTAACCTTTTTGATGTTCAGGGTTACCAGTCGCTATTTTGAAACTAGTGACTTTCGATGGTCCGATGTTGGTGAAACTTGTTTACACGAACATTACACTTAGTGTAATTAAAAACTATCAAAAAATCTTGCGCAAGAAGTTTTCACTCCAAAAATCTTATATTGAAAATAATCAGTTTTTTATCAGAAATGTGAATGCGTGTATGTGGAAGGATTTTAACGCTAACTTTAAAAACAATAAAAAATAATAATTGGTGACCGATGAGCGTCACTCATTTCAGTGTGTTCCCTAAACGAAGAAACATTGGGGCATATTCATAGTCGTCTGACAAGTTATTTCTTTGTCTTTACTAAGCCAATCTGGAGCTATGTTATTCATAGACAATTAGATAAACTGGAGCTCAAACTTTAAAAACGGCTGACTCTTTGACTAAGTTGTTTTTTTTTCTATCTGTCAAAAAATGGTTGGATTTCAATGGATTGACAGGCAATAGTACTAAAATTGTAGTAGAATTCCGTTTTTTACTAAACAGAGCTGCGAATTTCTTTATGAATAGCAGCTGTTTCTAACCTGTGTGTTAACTTTAGACTCGAGGCTAGTTGGACTCGGGTCTAAAGTTTGACTATGAATATGCCTTATTATCTAAGGAGTCATTTTTTATCACGCGAGAGACTTTGTTTAGTTGTTTAGCTAGAGCCTATAATAAACAAGTGGAAAAGTTCACCAAAAAATTATTTAATAAAAAGATTAATAACCAACCTGATAAAATTATGTATAAAATACAGTATATCTAAACAATCTATATTAGATTCTTAAAATACGACAATTGAAGATAACTCAATTTGCCTGTTGCACAATGTAGTTTATTAAGAGACAATAAATCCTGAGCGCCAGTCCATAAACTGTACAAAGCAGCCCTCTTCCTTGCTCCCCAAAGTCATATTCTATACTGACATTTGGGTTATTTATGTGTGAAATCAAAAAATAAATAACACACCAGTCCATTCTTCCTTAACATAACACTACTCGCATACTTCATTCAGTCCACAATCTGCAAACTCTTGAATGGAAAATCCACACGTCTTGGTTCTATTGACCGTAACCTCAACAATAAAATATTCGTTCACCTTATTTCTTTTCCTTTTCTTCTTTTGCCTAGCTAGCTATCCAATTTCAAGTCCTTTCCATGCCAACAAAAAATCCACTTAACAACCCCTCTCTCCCCGACCATATATACAGCCACCACACTAAGCCAACAAATAACCACCCATTATGGGGCAGTAAAAACCACTTTCTCAACAAACAATAACAATATTGCAATGACTTGATGATTAGTTCAAACAGCATGCGGTTCAGTATCGAAAATCATACAATACACAAAGATGCTGGGGGGGAGATATTTTAAGTCATAATCATTATGATCGAAATAAATCAACCCCCTATGCCTGTCCTGGTCTAAACCTACTGCTAAGCCATTGTTGGGTTTATTTGTGGGTGATGCTTGTATCAGTATTACCACATTTTTATTCGATTTTGATTACACCATGGGATGGAGTGGCATAATGGGGTGCGGTGCGGAGCGGTGTGGTGAGGTTGTTGGGGCAGGGGGTTTTCAACCCACTGAACGGTATACGTATAGTCTTAAGTGGAAGTAAAATCGAAATTACCGTGAAGAGTTAACGAACCAAAGGGTGGTGAACTTGTTACTCAAAAGTAAAATATTTGAAGGCGTATTGCAATGCATTTATTTTTGTTTTTTTTTTTGCTTTCTTTTATTATTTTCAGATTTTATTTATTGCCAGCCGAACTGAAGGTGTATACGCAGTGCTGGAGAGGGGTTGACTTAATTGACTGTAATTTTTCTTCTGTTATTTTTTTTTTTTTTTTTTGTAATAAAATGAAAACAATATTTCTCAAGAGTTAAAAAGAAAAATGTTGATTCATAGTTGGGACTTAGTTTCTTTTTTGTTTTGAAAGAATTATGAAAACATAACGGATTATAAAGGTCAAACTTAGCTTTTTCAAATTCATGGTTGATTTTTTTGGGGGGGTTTAAAAAATAACTTTGTGTCGAACGAAATAAAAGAGAAATACAGTAAATGAGTTGTGGTATGGACATTGCAGTTTGCAGATTATACGAACATTAATCAAAGTCATTCGATTTTCGGTTAAATTGATAATTAAAAGATTACCATTAAGTTATTATTTTTATAACGCGAGCAAAGCACTTTATATCTAAAAAAAAACATGATGAGCATTCTTCGTTTGAGAATGAATGAGTTAAGAATTTTGGTAAACATTTTAAAAATGTGTCTTTGGAGATATTTTATCAACATTTTAAAAACCATTAAATCAATAATAAAGTCTAATAACTTTTTTTGATTCGAAAATATTTTTTTTTTATTTGATTATGAAATTCAGTTTTGTGTGATTTGATAAATTTTGTATAATTTTTACGCAGATTTTGTTAAACACACTCAAAGAAAAAATCATGTTAAAGATTATAAAAAGATTATTGATTATAACAAGATTTAATTTGAAATTTTTCAGTGTCAAAGTAACATTTTGTTTAATGTTGAATAAAAAGTGGAATGAGGTTGGTTTTACAAAAGGAGTTGTTAAAATTATAAAAATTGATATTTATAAATATCAACGAAAACTTGGAAAAATCGGTGGACCTGTTGAATTTACTAGATTTTTGTTCAAGTTGACCCTTAATATTTTAAATTGATGTAGTTCAGGTAAAAACTCGAAAATCCATTTAGATTAGATTGGATTCCTCTAAAATTTTGTTTTATCTACCAAAAACCTATTTTTTTTTAATTGGGGAAAATTTTTGTGAAATTTCAATGAAACATTTCAAAATCCCATACTATATTTGGCTTATTTCTTAATCTTATATTATTAATATTAAATACTGAAACAAAAATAACTTATTGGGTTGAAAACAGAATTGCTTTTCAGTAGAACTAATGATGTTTGCGTTGTGTCCTAGGTTGGACGTTCATTTAATTTTTCATATTTTTTTTGGGCGTTCTTTCCTCAAAAAAAATTTTAAATAAATCCCAAAATGAAAAAAAATACAATAACAATTTATTCAGAATTCTTTTTTGGCCATATTTCCAAAGTGATTTGGCCATTTTTTACTTGGGTGTTATTGCTTAGCACTTCTTCTAACTCGCCAAATATTTGTCTCTTGTTTCAGTTTTGAAAGATGAACATTGTAAAAATAAACATAGTTATCTAAAACTACCATCTTTTCAAAAGGAAATATTTTTCCATGAGCCACTTTAAGAATTTCCGAACCAACACCTTAAAATTAGAACTTCCTTGCTAAAGTACAGTACGTTATACTCGTCTTACCTACTTAACCCAACGTCACCTTTATCATTGTAAATGTCAAAAAAAGGAATGTTCGCTAACGAACGTATTCATTTTGGTTAGGTATCTTAAAGTTATGTTTGTGTTAAAATTAGTAAATTGGTTTTTTGATGGAAGCTGTTAAAAGTTGTAGCCCGTACTATAGGGCTTTCATTCTGGAGCGAGGGCCGAAAATAGTTCTTTTCGAGCCTCTTATGAGAAATTAATAAACTCTCCAAGCCTATCACTTATCAAGAATACTTACCCAAGCAGTCAAGATTCGACATACTAAATTGTAGGTCCCCTCAAATCGTGCAATAACACAGGAATGGTTGAGAGTTATAAGTCACTTTAGCTCTAGTTCTTCATGGACCTGTTAAAAGGTAAATGCAAAAACGATAAGATTCAAAATTATTAAACAGATAATGTACTTTAAGTTTTTTTTGCTTTAAACTATATACTGCCATAAAGTCTTTCCATTAATTTTTAATATTACCTACCTACAAAAAATAATAATGAATTTACTTCAATCAAACGTCCACAACATATAATACGCGATTATCGTGACTCAAGCAATTTTATTCTTCTTCTCAAGTTAAACTGATTGTTGATGAGAAAATTAATGCAACATTTCGTTTACCCCAACATTAACGTTGGTGGAAATTTCATTAATTTTTTTGTATTTTTTTCATCGAAATTATTTCATTTAAATTTAAATTATTTTTAATGAGTTTCTCAATGTTTCGCGGTTAGACTACATTATGAGTATCTTTTATACCTGCTTTAATAATTTCAACCACAAAACAAACAAACACTCATAACTTATAGCCCCGTTCGCACTTCTTCTTATATGATTTTAACTATTTTGCTGAGCATTTGTGAATAATAAACAGTTCCGCTGCCGCAAGTTCGCATTTGGATAAAACATATCGTGTGAAACTCTAATCTTTGCAACACACCAACATCGTTTAGCAGTGGAACAAAAAATTCTCCATACCATCAGCCATATCCCAGAACCTAGCTCTATGGAATGGACTATTAATTCTACCCTGTGGTTACCCCATATATAACATAATACATCACAACAATGTGTTGCGTCTCACCTTATATATGATATGGTATGATGGTCGTTGGCTCTGTGTGATGGTTCATGTTTTAGAACAACAAACGAGAAATGTAAATGATCTTGGGGCAGCATAAAGCAAAGCCAGGACCGTGACTTCTAATAATTAGCTAAATCAAAACAAACTACGAATTATTTTCTTCAAAAATAATTACAGGCCGGCGAAGCTATTTATTTACATTTGTTTATGTTTAAGGCTTGGGGGCTCTGGCTCTCGGGAGGAGGTGTTATCTGGAATCTCGCACTGGTATATGATGGTGACGGTGGTTGTGGCGGCGGCAATTTCGTTTCGTTCATCATCAAAACCTTAGGAACTTAACCCAAAGGACAGCTAATGAAAAGAGTTCTATGTGTTTCTGTTGGTCAGATTCATTTGACAGCACCATCAGTTGGAGTCGTTTTGGTTTGAAATGATGATAGATCTGACGTCGATTCTACCTGCTGCCACTTGAGTTATTCTAAAACCACACGATGCGATGCGATGCAATGGATGGATGTGTGACCAATGCTTATATGCACCCTCTTGGCGTTTGGTTTGGGTTTTGTTTTAGTTTGTTTCAAAACTGATGGACGGACGGCCGGCCTTAGATAATCTTGGATGATTACCCTTTTAAAAAGAGAGGATCCATCTCAAAAGGCAACTCATACACTCATTAGCCGCACGAAATATTATACTAGGTATGCTTTTGTCGATCTCCAGAAACCGCATCGGTTTTTGGTTAGACATCAACTTCAACATCATCAGCGTTTGTTCAGCGTGTGTGCATCTTAAGTGGCATTCAAATGGAAATTATTTTTCTTCTTGTTGTTGTTCGGTTTGTTTTGTTTGAAACTAATTGTTTGGTGTTGCTTTATATCGTTTTCTTTAAGTTCTATCTGTCACTTTGACAGTTGAGAGTTTGATTAAACAAAACCAATTGTGATAATATTTGATCGAGTTTTTTTTTTTGGTTAGTGGTCATGTCTATATTATGTTTGATTGAACCAAACAGAAGTAGAAGCATTTTTTCAAATAAAAGAAACTAAGAAAGTTTGATAACTTAAATGGTCTTCTACATCAATTTAACGCTTATCGAACATCGCAAAGGAAAACTTTTAATCTCAATATTTTAACTTTTTATATTACACCTACTTGATACTTAGTTGTAAAAAATCCGCTATTGCTGATCGCCATCTTATCTCAAACCAATCATCATTAACGTTAACGTTATCTTATATGCATGCACGATTTTTTTAATTGAATCCTGCCGCGTATATACATGGTTTTAACGATCTGCTTTACATGCATGCATATATGCATACAAAAAAGAAGAACAATGAATCATATGCACAAAGTCTGTGTGCATTCTTTATACGATCCGCAAATAGGATGATCATATTTACCGACACCTCGCCAAAAATTACCCACCTCTCGAGAGTCATTTGGAATTGAAATTAATGTCTCAAATAACCCGCAGACAACAACACAGCATCAGCGAACAACGAACGACGAAAGAAGCGGCTATTTTAGAGAGCCACAACCACGAACAAACCATCAAGCTGAGCCGCTGAGGCTGAGCCATCAGGACATACAGGAGCATGCGCACATTAAATTCCGGCCGATGGAAATAATTAAAAAATATAAATCGCGCATTCAACCCAGCCTCCTCGTTCGTCGTTGTTGTTGTTGTTGTTGTTGTTATAGTCATCGTCACTGCCCTAAGGTTACAAACAACCTAGCGTTCAGCATCAGCGCGCCCTCATCTTTCATCTTTCTAAATACCCTCGAAATGATGAAATATCTAGAATCACACTCTGCGCTGCAAATACCTACAACAGAAGAGAAAGAGAGAGATCCTCACACCTCAGCTAACAACCATCAACCAAGTGTGCTCATACATAAAAGCAGACAAACTTAAATTGCTGGCTTGTTTTAGCGGTTGATGTTGGGATGTTTAGTCGGCTTAAGTTCTATGGTGTCGAGAAATTTGATAAAACGCTGATAATACTCCTCGAGGTGTTTCGTATTTCCTTTAAAATAGACCCCACCGTCAAAATGGCAAACAATGTATTATTTGGATGTGATCTGTATAGATAGTTCCCGCTGTCTTAATGGTTGTTGAAAGGAAAATAACATCACACAAAGGAGGTCAGGAATGCTTATATGAACTTTCTTCGATCTAAATTGAAATAGGGTTGATAAAAAACAAGGTCGTTTTTTTTTAATATTTCAGAATAATGACAAAGAGGAAAAATAATTTATTAACGAACGCTATGTGGTAATTTAAATACAACATTTTTTACATTTGGTTGTATTACAAAAAAATTATATTTTTTTTTACACTTACACATTTATTTATTTAATTCAAATTAATGCTGAATCTTGTCGAAACGGGGGTTTCCGATATCGTTCAATTAATTTTAAACCAATAAATAAACGCATGTAATCTGTTAAGTATAATTAACATAATAGTATAGTAGGGTAAATGCGACCTGACATGTCCCGTAATATTTTTACTCTTTTTAACTTTTAAGTGTACTTCTGTACTTCTTTCTTCTGTACTTCTTTGTTCATTAGTCACAGAGTTGCCAAAGACATTATATTAATAGTATTGTTCATACAAAATAAAATGCACGACTGACTTCCATGGGTTTGCTCGTATGTTAAATTCAAGACTATAGAGAATACAAATAAGAAGTTCCGCACAGAAAAATATGATAAACCTAAAATTCCTTATTAAAATTCACAAAACAGCAGTTCGAAATCCGTCTGAAGATGCTATCTGGAGGTATCAAAAAATACGAATTTTTGATTTTTTTTTTTTCAGAAATTGCAACAGTGCTGACTTTTCAAAAATAATTTTCTATAAAAAAGTTGTAGATATGGAAGTTTTTAGTATTGAATAATATACACTGAAAAGCGAAATTAAATAAAAAGAACATCCAGCCGTTTTCAGAATATTGAGTTTTCAAATAAAACAAATTCATTTTTTGTAAACTCCAAAAAATATATGTTTTTTGAAAATCTTTATATGCAATATTATTCAGATTTATTTACATAATGTTTTTATTTCATAAAAAAAATTGATCGAAATCAAATTAAAAAAAGGGTTTTTTGAAAAATATTTTTGACCAAATAAATTTTTTTTTTTAATTTTTACAGCTTAAAGTTTTCTCGGGATGGTTATATTACAGGTAGGTACCGTTATTTTTGGAACCAAAAAAATCAATTTTATTTTTAGGGAACCATCAAAGTATTAAACTCCAATTTTTAAGAAAATCGCTTCAGTTTAGGCTGTAGGTCTAACAGAATTGCCGAACCTACTTTTTCCATGTTCTCTATTGTAAAGTAAGATCCAATAAGTATCTCGAGTTTGATTTTTTACAACTATAAAACTATAGTCGCAAGTAAAAAAATACTTTGATAACTTTATTTCAAAAAATTAGCCTGAGGTTGAATATACCAAGATATCGTATCGTTTTAATGAAAAAGAGAAGGTAGGTACACCCGGGCGTAAATGCATGATGTAATTAATTTGTCTTTTAATTATGTTATTACGCGTTACTTTTATTTATAATACACTTTAATAATATAACCTATTTAAGAAAAGTTTTTTGTTAGGAGGGCTACCACACTAATTTTTTGAGGGTTCAATCAGTTTTTTCTTTTAAAAATATATTTAGAGCTAAAAAAATTCATGGTGCTTAATGAAATAAAAAGTTAAAAATATTGTGTCGATAAAAAAATTCGTCTACAAAAAAATGTCTAAAAATATTTTTTTTTCGAAATAAGTTGCAAAAATAAATTGGTCAAAACATGGCAAATGTGAATAAAAATCGCAAGAAGTTTGTAAGCAAACAAACAAGTGTAAGCGAGAATAGAAACTGGTCGGAATCTAAACTGTAAAAAAAATGTTCGTCCTAAAAAACAATGGTCGACGAAAACAAATGTCAAAAAAAATTTCAAAAAGATTTGATAACCCTACAACTCAACCTATCATTGTTTTAAGTACCAATTCCCAAACTGGCATTATTTGTCTGCAAAATTGCTGCTACAACCAAAATCGCTTTCCTCTTCAATTTGTTCCTCCTTTACACCGTTAATATCAAAAAGGTGTAACAACATCCATGCCCAGAAACAAAAGCGCTTCAAAGAACCATACAATTGTTGCCGAATATAAATAATATGAAGAAAATAAATGGTGAAAATAAAAAAGGAAAAATAAATGAAAACATATCAAAATAACACAAAAAGCAAAAAATAAAAATAAAAATAAAAATAAACCTCAAGCTCGAGTAGCATCCGCGATCCGCAATGGTGTGAAATAATGATACGTTTCACCCGAAAGTTACTTTTATATCTCACACAGTTTTCGGCGGCCAAACCGCGCGTCCATCTATCCGCGCACGAGATATGAAAGCAACAAGCCGCCAATTTATTGAAGGGCACTCTCTAATTTGAGGAGATGAGTTGTGTGTTAGCCAATATTAGCCGAAGGATGTGCAGATACTTTTGTATCTGACTGCTGCTCCTGGTGCAGCTCCCCTCTGTCCATTTCGCATCTCCAGCATTGCTTAGCACTGATGGTATATAGCCGCACTACACCATTGCCAGAAAAACGTGTTCAGCCGCACTCTAATATGCGGCTCCTTTCGCCCCATCGATCAGCAACGTTGATGCTGTGAAGCAGCCGACACCTTTTCAGAGTTTCCGCACCATTGTGGGCGTGGCACATATTTTGCAATTTGAGCTTCAAGTTTATTCTCAGCTCCTTTTTAAGACCGATGGGTTTTAACTAACAGAAGAACCAAAACAAAATGATTCTCCTTTGGGTTAGCCTTAGCAGCAGCATCCAGCATCATCCATATGCAGTGTGAGTGTGCTGTACGATGATGATAAAGCCTGATGCGATGCCTGGGTTCTGTATGGTGTTGATGATGATGGTGATGGAAGCCATCATGGCCATATCACAGACCGCAGAGACAAACTGGCTCGGTTGGTCGGTCGACGGTCGTCGTCGTCGTCGTTCAGTTGGTCTTGTTGAGTTTCGATGTTAATCGTCTCTTCCGAGCGGGGTTATTCTTTGGACATTCCTTCCTCCTCTCAAATTCACACTTTCTTGTTCCAGCTTTGATCGGTTTTTAGCTTTGTTGCTTGCCCGATTGGGTTAATATAAAAGAATAGAACTGGTCAATTTCCATCAACCAGGTCTGCTGCAGACTTAGCAGACATTTAAAAACGCAACCTATTGGAATCTCAGAAAAGTTATAATGAATTTCACAAGTATAGAATCTGGTTTTACCATCGTGTCGCAAAGTTAACGTCTAACACCGCAGTGTTTGCTGCAATAAGCCAATCGCTATATTGGACAAAATTTTGATGTACCTCATTGTTCATGTATTTTATTTACTCCAATATTAATCCAATATTCTCAACTAAGAAAATCGTTATTGGACTCAATGCTGATATAAAACACTTTTTTCAGATAATTATGGGAACATTTACTCCGATATCAAAAAAGCCGGGAGTATTTGCTCCAATAAGGTAATCGTTATCAGAGTTAATGCCGATATAACACATTTCTCAGATTTTATTGGAATATATGACGCCATTTTCATAGTTTTTACGAAACCCTGAGTACGAAAAAAAAAAAATCAAAAGTGAGGCTTTTTTGAATAAATATTCGAATAAAACTGTTAGTTGATTGGTCTAGAGAATCTAGATAGTCTAGATAATTTAGATGATATAGCTATAGATGGTATAGAGATTCTATATGGTCTAGATTGTCCAAATATTAATGTTGGATAGTCTAGATGACCAAGATCATTTAAATGGTCTAAAAAGTCCAAATAATCTAGCTGGGCTACAGAATCTAGATGGCTTAGGAATTTTTACTCGTCAAGATAATTAAGATGGTCTTCAAAATGAAGGCTAGATGGTAAAGAGAGTTTAGAGAGTGTCCAGACGATATAGATATTTAAGGTGTTTTAGATATTTTAGAAGGTTAAGCCGAATTAAATGGTCTAAAAAGACTTAATACTTTTATTGTAGTCTTGATTTTCTAGAACATTTCAATTGTCTAAATAATTTAAATTGTCTAGATAATCTAGATTGTCTGGATCTTTTAAGCATATAGTGGTTAAGATAGGTTTGATGTCCGGACTGTTTAGAGTCGAGATCTAGACTTTTTAGATTGTGTAGAAAGTCTAAATATTCTACAAACTTTAAATATTCCAGATGGTCTAAATATTCTAGATTGTCTAAATAATCTAAATGATCTTAATATTTTAGATGGTCTTGTTTATCTTAATTGTCTAAATGGTCTAGAAGGTCTAGATGGTCTAAAATTCGTATAAGATAAACATCTATAGGTACATTTTAGAACCTAGAACCCATTGTATTATTATTATTAATATTTTCCTTGAGTTATAAAACTCTGCAACCTATCCTCCCAATGAAATTCACCTTAAAATCAACTTTTTGTTTTCTTCTTCATCACCATCATCATCATCAGATCGCTCGTCGTCGTCGTCGTCATCGTATAATAACGATGTGGATTTTTTCCCGAGATAGCACGCAATGTGGCGGCCGGCGTCCTTAAACAAAGATTTGTTGTTTTTACGGTGTAAGTACTTTTTTGTACCCAATTTAGAGTTTGGTGTACACACCGCGCTTCAGGCATTTAGAGAGTGCAGAGTTAATCCTGGATAATAGTGATGCTGAGATGTGGTGATGGTGATGGCTCATGTGGTCGTCATTGAGTACAAAACTACATCATAGAACGAAGAATGAAGAAAATTGTCAGATTCTACTTCTACGTAAGTAGGTATCTATCTATGGGATTTTGTTAAATCAAATCAGGTTATCTGAGTGTTAAGTATCGCGCCCTCTGGATAATTTCAGGTATATATACCTCAATCTTTCTATATGCAATACACCTTGTATGTCGGTCGGTCGGTCGATCGGTGTGGAAGGAGTGTTGAAGTTCTTAGAATACTGATGCATCGCTCGCACCATCCGCATCCATCCATCGACGATTTCGACGAAGTGAGGCGACGCGACGCGAGGCGACGGATGGATGGAATAACCACAGAACATAATTGTGTAGTTAGTGTGCACGACTGCCGATCTCATTGTCAGCAAGACCTCGTCGGAGTTTGATTTAATTTTAGCCAATTCTTTCAACACAGAGCGCGCAGGGTGAGATGGCATCTTGCAACTCTGGTTTGGTGATTGGTTGCAAAAGTGCAACCAATTTCTTCTACTAGAATTTGAATGTATGCATTTTTTTTGCTATTTTAAGAAAATTCACTAATCTAGTTTGAATATGGAAAAACTATAGGATCTCAAGGACGTTTTTATCTTGCCATGATATAGCTTTAAGGTTTGATACAATTATTGTACCTTAGGTATTTCGAATATTATCTATTGCGGCAAATGGATGGATGGAATGACTGGATCTAGGATTTTAAATCCAAATTGTGTGGCAGACATCTGTTTTTTTTTTCGTTAATTAATTGTAAGCCCTACGTTACCTTTCAAAATGCTTTCATAAGGAAATAAGGAAACACAAAAAATACCGATTCGTTTTTCTAAATAACCAAACATCCTTCCCTCCACTTTAATTAGCTTATTATAAGTAAAAATATTAGTCCATCTAAGATCCGACCCGCAATCGTTAATTTTGACTGTTTACATAAACTTAAAAACCTTTACCATAATAATTATTTAATGGTTCACATGGCATCTAGCCAAACAAAAGGATCTCTTTGGGCCAGTAAAACAACAACATTCATAAAATCTCGTCTCGGGAACTGTATTTAAAAACACACTATATACTCCGCTTTAGCCGCACCTCAATCAAAACGTGAAAAATGTGCCTAATGAAGGGGTAAACTGTAATTATTTCCAAAACCAAACAAACCCAATTTCCCTTTTCTCGTAGTCGTCCCGTCGTCGTCGGTCGTCGCTCGTCGATTTTTTAAGTTGGTTTTGATTTAATTTTTTTTTGTATAGTTTCTGTGCTTCCTTTTGTGGATATGAGCGTGATTCCGTCTAAACCACGCATATCCTTCACGATCGCATATAGTAACCCTTCATCAATAAGCCTCACATATCAAAACCAAAACATTGCCGGCCGGCCGGCCGGTTTAAATTTTTAAACGATCTGAAAGGAGCTCTGTGGTTCAGATACGAAGCTATATACATATATTGTTTGCTGCAGCAGCGGCTTTTCCAAAATTTATTGCACCTGAGGCTAATTAGGAATGGAGCAGCGAACTCACATTGAAATTGGGGTGTTGATATCCCGCAGGATCATGATGGTCATACATATATGTATGGTGGAGAATGGAGAGTTCGGAGCTCAGCGGCAGGGAATTTGGGAAGACATTCATCTTCGGTTTGGTAGGTGTGATTTTTGAAATTTTGTTTGTTGTGCCGCAAACACCTTTTGGTCTTTAATAACCCTCCTAAGTTGAACTCAATAAAATTGGCAAAAATATTGTGTGTGTTGGTGGATTTAAGTATATACAAGTATACCGATATGATGGAATAACAAGAAGAACAAGAAGCAAAAGACAGCAAATTATGTTTCGGGAGTATTTGAAATGGATTTTGAAGATATCACGATTTTATCTTTGCACTATTCGGATGGATGAGCTATGTTTAATTAATTTTAAAACTTTACTTTTTTTTATGATGGGCATAAAACAAAAATAAAAAGACATAACAGTTCTTAAGAAAATTATGCCCAATCTGTAAAAAAAAATTTTTGTTGGAAAAGTATAGAAGATAGATTGCACTTAGTTTGCAAAAAAAACTACCTACGAATTTCGATATCTAGAAAGGTTTTTGATTTCATTTCATCACCAAGACAGTTTGTCAACATAAGTTCAGCTTCTGAGGGAACTTTAAGTCCAAAAATCATTAAAGCTTTTTACGATTTTTAATTCTATTTCATTTAACTGCCCTTAATTTTGCCTAATTTCAATAAATTTTTTAATTTTTTTTATCATTAAAGTAAAAGGTACACAAAAACAGTTAGCATTTGTTTTTTGTTCCGAGAACATATTGGATCATTTCACTGAAATACTTAAGTCGTCACTAAATTTGATAACTTGTTGTCCATTATATTGAAAAGAAATTTGCCAACTCAATTTTGAGGATTAGATAGAAACCTGATTTGAAAATAAAAACAGTACATGGGCTAGTTTTCAAACATTTGATTTTATTTCAATACAAATCGTATTATTTGGTGCCTGCAAAAGTTTTCCTTCTTCTTTTACCGACGGTTTTCAGGATCTAGAGATTCTTAACTCAGCCCACAACTATTCCACTTCCACTGCTTCACCATAACGCTCTACATGTAGGCTTCAACGATAGGCTTCCCAGTTTTGAATTGTTCCATATCTGAGGCCAACTAAATAAAGGTGTCCTTGCATATGTTTGATTAAGGAGTTTTTGGACCTGTTTTTCTTCCGGTAGAGTTTTAGAACTCGTGTGATCTTGCTCTTTGCAAGAATAATGCTGCCTTCTTCTTCAACTTTAACCGACGGTGTTGTCATGATCCAGAGCCGAGCCTCCTGCCTGGAAGACTGAGACCACAACTCTCCCACGTCACTGCTTCACCCTAACGCTTCACTTATTATATTCGCCGTCTTGACCCCAGGAAACATCGAAAGGTCTCCCGGCTTTAGATTCGCTGGCCGAACAATTGCATTGCAGAGCATTGCTTCCGGCTTACGAAGCATTTTCCCCCACTTACGTGGTTTTTGATTTCCTCATCAAAAAATCCTCCGTTATTAACCACAGTTTCAAGGATAGTTAAATTTATCGCACCTGGGAAGCATTTTTCAATACAAATTGATACCCAGAGTAAAGCATGGAAGGGCAAATGAACACCTTGCCTCCCCCCGGGGAAATAAGGGAATTTATTCAAATGAATTTTATTTTTGAGTTTAAGAATAAATAAATTAATCAAACTTGAGACAAAATTAAAACTAAGCAAATTTAGTTTTGAATTGATTTTATTTCAGAATAATAACACAGAATAAAGTGTGAATAATGCTTACTTATTTACTTACGTAGGTCCTCAGACCTTTTACTTCCATGGGGTTCCCCTTGCGGAATTCAACTACTCCTACGGCCATCGTGTACGGTTTCCGGAGATATACCTCAGCTCTCTCCAACTCTTCTCCAGTTATGCTGATTCCTCTTCGACCGTTCTTCGCCAAGTACTTTAAGGTAGGCCCACTCCTCTGCCTTGCTGTATGAGAGGGTTCCATTGCATCACTTGAACCCCAATGTACTCGCGGCCTTTTCGAAGCGTATGTCCAATCCACTGCCACTTACGTTTTCGTATTATAGAGTCGATGGGTTCCTGACATGTCCTCGCATGAAGTTCATCTTTGGAGATACGGTTAGGCCAGAAAATCCGCAAGATGTTTCGCAGACATCTATTCACTAACGTTTACAGCTTTCTTGTGACAGTGGGTGTTACTTTCCAAGTGATGCATCCATAAAGAAGGATGGATTCTACATTGGAGTGGAACAATAGTAGCTTGGTCTTTAAGTTTATAAAGTTGTTCCTCCATATTTTGAACAGCATTCCGAACGCAGCCTTTGCTTTTCCGATTCGGCTGATTATATCTTGTTCGTTCGCGCCATCAGTAGAGACAATACTCCCAAGGTATTGAAAACTGTCTACCATCTCTACTGGTTGTCCAGAAATATCTATTTGAGTAGATGAGGAAGTTCCAAGGCTGATCCTCTTTGGTTTTGCCGTATTTATTTTAGGCCCGACGGTTTCAGCTTCTCTCTCCACCCTTGTTGTCATTTGATGGAGATCCATAATCCTATGAGAGAGTAAGCATACTTCATTTGAGTAGTCTAGATGCTTAAGGTGTCATAGCAGATTCCACTGAATTCCTCCATTTACATTCGACAAAGCTGCATTCAGTACATCACTTATTAACAACAGGAACATTATTGGTGACAGTATACAACCCTGTCTAACTCCACTTTGGATTTCAAACTCCTCTGACAAACTTCCCTTTATGTAGAACGTGACATTTGGATCCTTCATATTATGAAGCCTTGATTATGGCAATCAATTTATCCGAGATGCCCCTCCTGCGCAAAGCAAGCCAAATAAATTCGCCTTTTCTTGTAGTAACATATTATGTACATAATGTTCATCAACTGGAGTCAAATAAAAATAAGTTTCGAAGAGTAGGTACAATTCAAGATTGATGAAAATATTTTTTTTTAAAGCATTTTGCACGAAATTTTCTGTAAGTGTATACCTATGAACAAAACTAGAATTCATAATCTGATTATAAATTGAAATTTAACATTCACAAAAGATTAGACAAAATCCTAATGTGATTAAGTTTTTTTTTTTTTCTTTTCAGGAAAATAATTAAAATAATTAAATACTTTAAACATAAGCTTTAAGTAAACACTCTTAAAATTCACATAAAGTTGTTTTGCAAAATAAATTTAATATTTTTTTATTCAATTTCTTTATTGTTTCTTTATAAATTTACTACCCAAATGTAAATAAGCTAACATGAAGATCCATAAAAAGCCATTGCTCAATGTGAGATGTGTAGGTTTATCATTTTTCAATTTGCATTTAATATGAATTTTTGATTATAAAAATGCCATAAAAATCTATAACAATGGCTTCATTATGGGTGGATTTACACTATGTCTCCTTATTCAAAAATGATAAAAAAATATATATAATTTAACACAAAGAATATGGGATCGACCTTTTTGTATGGCATTCACTTGGAAACTCAGATTCGGAGTCTGGATGTTGATTTTTTCGTTTTCGTAAGGTAATAAAAATTATGAATTCTTTTTTTTTTTCTTTCTTTTGATTTTGTATTTAGATCGCCGCAGGGTGTCAAAGGGCTTGTGGGCCCACCCAAACCCCAAAGAACGAACACACAGTTCACACAAGAAACATCAAAATGTTTGTTTTATGTGCGATTATGAATTTGCATACAAAAGACGACACTTGGCGGCAATGAATGAGCAGACAGTAAATTAAAAAAAAAAATAATAATAAAATAGCGAGGGTATCAATCTTAAAATGTTGCATACAAAGTGAAGATCTTTCTTTTTTTTAGATTAAATGTGCATTTTTGATTGAGCGACCTATAAAAATAAAAAGGATTGAAAAAAAAGGAAAGCACTCGCTATGCGAGACAGAAGGTCTCTGCTGGATGGTTTTCGATGGAATTTCGAAGAACGCTCCCAACTAACTTTGGAACGAATCAAAAGACACCGCGATTGATGCCCGCGGTGAAATGATTCTTCTTTATTACGTTATTATACTCTCATATTCTACTCATCTTTCATTTCCTCGCATGGTGTGTATGATGCTGTAACCTTAGTAAAATATTGTTCTTTTGGTTGAGAATATCGTCCAACAAAAAAAAACCTATAAACTGTGAACATAAAATTGATGATTTCTTTTTTGTTTAATTTTTTTTTTCAGATTTCGAGGATATTAAAAAGATGATTTAGATTTGAGGAGAAAATGACCTTATTCATATTTTTTTTAAAGTTTTTTTGTACAAAACTTTGATAAAAAATAAATTTTAAACTTATATAGAAATACTAATTTGCATTTTAGCTCAGGAAAACAAAAAAATAGCTTTTTACAAACTTCTGAAAAATCCAAACAGGTTTAATTTAAATGTGTTGAAATGAAAGCGGCTTGTTAAATTTACAGGTCAATACTCCATATAAAAGAAATTAGTTTAACATCGGCAGATTGATTGATTTGATAAAAAAGGATTTTATATTAGCACGACCACTTAAATAGTAATTATGTAAGTTTTAACTCAACAATATAATATGCCCATTTTGACACATTGAAACAGATCACCTTTTTATTACTTCCGTCCAAATTTTAACCTGTAAGGTCTCGTTGATTTAACAAGATGCCATGGTACCCAGAGTTAATTTCACAAAGGATTTAATTAATTCAACGTATTAATTTATCGGATATTCGTTGATATTCGACATGATTATTCCTGTTCTTATAACAATGTATCTTGTTGATTCAATACGACCGCCGTGTTAATTTATTGATTTTTTTAAACATAATCTTGCTTAATCTCAAAATTTTAAGAGACATCCACCCTGTCTGTAATCTTTATTTGTAGATATATTATATTTATTTTCAAGACGTCTGGCGGAAAATAGGTGAACTAAAAATGAGTTATCCCCAAAACCAACTCTAATCAAAACTGTTCATTATTAAGATGCTTTTTAGGCTTTGAAATAAATTTTAAAAAAACTTTGTATCAACTTTCTATTGATTTTTTTTTTTTTTGATAAGAATAAAAAAAGTTAAATTTGTCTTAACATTATCAAAAATTTGGCATCTTCTTGCTCACACCAAGCTGAAGAAAATTGCAAAAAAATCTTAAACATCTGCTTAATGTTCTTTGTCCCTTCGAGCGATAGCTGGACTTTGTGTTGATCCCTGCTAAGCAGCTAATTGGTCTTAAATGGGTTGTTAAAGTGTGAAAAAAATATTCTTTACAGTCAATTATCAACATACAACAGTTATCGTACGTTTAAACAAGAGCAACAATCGTTATGTTGTCAAACAATTAAATCAACTATTAGACAAGTCACAATTCTGTTGCAAATGTTAAATTACCATTGCACCACCGGCCGGCGGCGGCGGCGGCAACAGTAGTCGAAATGTAATGATTTTTTTCTCCTTTCAAGGGATGTTCCGGTGTATAGCAAATGATGTTTCCGCAATATTGTTTGCAAAACACTTCCGGTTATATTGTATATAAAATCCATGAGCAAAAACGATCAAATTATTCGTCATGCTGCTGAAAAATAACACAAATCACATGTGTTGGGTGTAGAACAAAATATTTGTTCATCACACAAATTACATGAATAAGGCGTCGTTAACATAAAAGGCATATATTGAATTTAAATTTGGTTTGAATTTTAGTTGTGTTTTGATTGAGGATAAATCAGCAAAACCATCAGCTGTCTTGTTTGTCCAGTAATTTTTATTAAAATATTTATAAATAACATACAAAATTATGATTTGAGTTTTAACCTCAGCTCTTTCGTTTCGTTTGTAATGTGCAAATTCTGTAAAATCGTTGCAATGAAGAACAATTCAAAATGTATTTTTACTATATAGAAGATGTGAAAAAATAACGTAAAAGAAGAAACCTGATTTCAAATTTCATAATTTCTCAATTATTTCATATTGGTTACATAAAACAATGAGTTACGTAAAATATTTAAAATTTTTTTTTTTTTAAATCATTTGTATTAAAGTGGTTCTAACGACAAAAAATTAAGAAAATCGAAAAAAATAATGTTTTATTGCCATTTTCAATACCGACGACTTTTCGACCAAGATACGAACCCGCAGACATAAAGGAACCAGTAACCAAAAATCAGCTATAACAATTCAGAGTTATTGACCATTGGGAAACCCAGACACACATACATACTTACCTGGATATTAGCTGCGCGTTCATAATGCAATGTGATGGAGGCACAGTGGAAAGAGTTTGATTTCAAGTTAAACCAATTTTTATATAAAGTGGAGGAGAGATATCAAAACGTTTGTAGGGAAATAAAAGTGTCGAGGTTTTTTCAATATTTATTAGGAAATTACAGAATGAAATTTTTTTTTTTGTACATGTTTACAATTTCAGCTTATGAAATTTTTTTTATTCATTGAGTTAGTATAAAACATCAACATTTTGTAATATTTTATTTTCATTTGATAATACGTATTCAAAATAATAAAAGAAATCAAAAAGAAACCTTAATTTTTTATAAAATATGCAAATTGTTCCACTGTACAAGTCTGCTAATAAAATGAATAATAAAAAAAAAAACAAAGAGACTTATAGTCTGCAAAATATTGAGGATCACCTCACACCGAAAAAGTTATTATTATCCGCGCGGACATAAAGAGAGGATAACCAGAAAAAATCACAACATGCCTTATTTTCTTCATTATACCTCTGTGCTCTGTGATATTTTAAAGTTTTTTTTGTAATTCCAGGTTCCACTTCTATGCGAAAATGAATTTTTACAAAGCATTGTAATTGATTATGGCTCCTGATTGATTTTCCCTTATTTAACGGTCACTTTGTGTTAGTACTTAATATGTATATAGATACATAATGCCTGGGAGGTATAAGAAGAACAAAGCGAATTTCTTTAAAGATGCTGCTGAAGTGGTGCCGATGACTAATTCAGTGCAAACTGTTAAGGATATTTAATTAAAATCGCATCATTAAAATTGTAATAATAATTAAACTTCAATTATACTAAAGATCCTTAAGATTTTACCGTTTGAAATTTGATTGGATGGGTTATTTAATTCTGCCCTTAATTAAGTATGAAAGCTATTTTGAATGTTCGAAGAAAGGTGAAATATGATACTATACAGACGAATATAGTTTAACTTTTTTTCGATTTAATAAGGTGCATTTCGAGTGCGATCAGACTGAAGCCGATGTTTGAAAATATTTTAATGAGCTTAACAGATTAAAAATAGTACTTTTGGCCTATAATGTCATTTGGGCATTGTTAAAGGGATACAACAGTAGATTGGGAAATAAGGTTTTGAGATAATCAATTGAATCCAAGCAGTGGTGTTCAGCTGAGAATGGGGATCAAACCCACACATTGAAGTTACCAGACAAGCACTTCTCCCACTGCACCGGGGCCATCCCCAATGTTTTGGTACAAAAAAAAAATCAAATTTTTTAAATGTTCGGAATTTACAGTTTAATGTATTGGACTGTATAACTGTGAACCAACTCTAAGACAAAAATTCCATCCTTCCCACATTTATCGCCACCTATCATCAAAAATGACAACTTTTCTATTTACTTCAAAAATAATTTCTAACAAGAGACAATGAATAGGACATTATGAACTTTCCCTCCAACAATGCAAACAAAAAGCACACGAACAAAATAAATCGGACTTAAAAGAAACCATACAATCGTTAATCTTAGATTATTCATGTCATCACACCATGCTTAGACATACCTAAATGACATTCCGTTTCAACATTTAACCCTTTATATATGCACACGACTATAAATTAACTAGCTCTACAAATATCAAAACATTTATTAAACATTTTAACCGTGACACACTCTTCAGCCAATATACAATACACTAAACAGAAACACTAAACATTCACAAAAAAAAAACGTCTTCAATCAAAGAATAGGCCGACAGGCTAAGCAATTTTATCAAATTATCTCTGATTATAATCACAATCAAATAATCATAAACACCAATGCGTGCATTTTCACGCTTCGTGCCAGCCAGCCAAGAAATAACGAATCAAAATAAAATTCCCCCCGCGCATGAATTAATTGAAAAGCTGTGAAATTTGTTTTTCTTCTAATATTCTAACGAATGATATTTAACTGTATGATGATGAAAATCAGACAGTTAAATTTGAATTGCAAATGTCGGGCACCACAAAAGGGGAGGGCGTTATAATTTATCTCTGTGTAGGACAAGAGCCATCTACATCATTGGGGCTGGGGACTGGGGGATTTTGGAAGAGAGTTCTCCATTGTTAGTGATTCTGTTGTTGGTTCGTCTCCCCAAACTTCAACTCCATTGTCATTTTTTTGTTTAGAACCTGTCTGCTATTTGTTGGAAGACCTGCTCATGGTATTAAACGTCATTTATTATACTGACATTATGAGGCTAGGTTGTCAGTTTCGGTGTCCCCAATCCATTGTACTACTCGTTGAACCATTTACATAAAAATCTCTTCGAATACTTGTCACAACAAATTGTCAACGTTTTTGTCAACGTCTGATGTCGGAGAGTTCTTCAATGTTGGTGAGGTGGGCATGCAACCATGTGTCTGACGCGACGACGACGTTTGAAATGCACATTCGAAGCTACTGCTGCTCAGTGTGGTGCTTGTATGTCATTGTCTTCTGAAATGTCGACCATTGATTGGATTTCTCAGTTTAGTTGAGTTTCATGTTCCGACTTTGATTTTTACCTACCGTTAACGTTGCAGAAGAATACAACGCACCTTCCATTATCTTCTCTTTCCTTTTTGGATTCTTCGTTTTGTGTGTCGTCTCTTTAGAAACGGCTCGTCTTCTCTCATTTGTCGTGACAGTTTTGGACCATGGCAAATTAGCTTTTGATATGTCGTCGTGGTGTCCTCTCTTTCAACCATGTTGCTTATGATTGTTTGACATGACGTTACGGTTCAGTTGATAATGACTACCAAAGCCGAGTCAAGGTGGCTCATTGAATATGTGATCGTGTCGAATTATTGTTGGACAAATAGTCGGCATAGTTGTTAAAATTGAACAATAGCAAACGGTTTGGCCTTTATTGCCTTTCGGTAGGTAATGTGGTAGAATATGGCAGAGAAAAACTATTAACCAATTCTATGGCAAGACAATGAGCAAAGTGTCATTCTGTTGTTTGTTGCCAAAAAACGGTAGCCGGATGGTAAGGCGACTAACTACTTTCAGACATGATATTGAATAAAAATTCAAAGACTCTACGTGTTGTTTACTTTGTATTATTTAAGTATTACAAATGTCGGTGTTTTTAAAAGTTCTATACGTAAAGCCGACAAAGTCTCTTTGGAGTGAAGTAAAATATTTTTCGAAAGCATTACTGATTACTGTCGAACTCACATTTTTTTTTAAATGACAGTGTTTTTTATGAAAAATGATTGGTTCTGCGAAATTAGGCCCCAGGAAATAAGGCCCCAAAAGAAAGAATGAAATATGGCCCCAAATTGGGGTATTTTTTCATAATGAAACTATGCCCCAATGAAATAAAACCCCACTGAAATGAAAAAATGCCACAAAAAAATTAAATAAGGCCCCAACTTGTTTTGAATTTTTATTGGAAAAATGAAGTAAAGCCCCAATTTAGTTTTTCATATTTATGTTTATTTTCGAAAATAAAATTACACCCCAAAGCCCAAACCATCAAACAAATACTTGGATTGTGGCCTGCACAATTTCCCTGCAAAACAACACTTGACTCTGCTTGAAGTTTAAGGTTGCATTCAATACAAACTTTTAAAGTCGCGCGATTTTTTTCAGCTATTCTGTTACTCCCTGATGGTTTTCAACACGATCCTTACATTTAAGCATTAAAAAATCATATCACACATAATATCGGCTTAACATTGAAACATTGTTGCTGGCACCACACTAAGCGGTACTTAAGCAGCTGTGGGTCCCCGATTAGCG
This sequence comes from Syrphus vitripennis, assembly GCA_958431115.1. Taxonomy (NCBI): domain Eukaryota; kingdom Metazoa; phylum Arthropoda; class Insecta; order Diptera; family Syrphidae; genus Syrphus; species Syrphus vitripennis. The sequence goes on from OY288108.1 coordinate 22,518,920, forward strand.
GATTTTAAGATCATCATTTAAGATCATGTTATTTTCAAATTATGAAATAATGTCCCAAATTGTTTTCTTAAAATAAAATGAAATTAAGCCCCAAAAACAATTTGGGATTTTATTTTATTGGGGCCTTATTTTATAATGAAATTATGCCCCCAAAAAAAATGAAATAAGGCCCCAAAAAATGAAATAAGACCCCAAAATTTGAGAAATTTTGTTGTTGTTGTTTTGTGTACTTTTTTTTGGGACCTTATTTCATTTTTTTTTTTGTGGGGCCTAATTTCGCGGAGCCAAAATGATATGATGAATATGGTATAGGTCAGAATTTAGTACCTACTAATTCATATCGAATCAAACCAAAAAAAATCGAGACCGAAAAACTGGCATACATATGTATGTACATATGTACATATGTATGTAGGTATTCTGTTATGATTTTTCAGTTCACAGAAATGTATTCGTTTCCTTACTAAACTTAGACTTGAATCGGACACAATCGAACATTGTTCTAAAACAAATAAAATTATTTCAAATGACCTACGATTTTGAAAAATCAATTCCTATTCAAGCCAATTTATTAACATTATTGCTGTTGTTTTTTCCTAATTTTAAAGAAAAAAAAAACAATAATAATGACTAATAAATGAAAAAAAATTTGCAGATGCAAACATTCAAACAAAAACGCAAAGTTGTAAAAAGCTAATGTTGCATTCATACAAAAATGTATCCGAGAAAATTCGAACGAGTGTTGTTGGGGAGTGAAAGCAAGCAGTAATTTTCCAACTCTTCCCCTGCACTACAACTCAAAAAGTCGGTATGTTTAATTATATAGGTGGCGCTCAAATGGTACTGTTTTTTGAGTGGTCAAGCATCAAGGGAACTAAGAGACGAAGGCGTAAGTGGCAGTGGATTGGCCATATGAAAAACATAGTACTAACATGGTGGAAGTCGAATGGGTGACATCTAAAAAGTGGTCGCAACCCTTACTCAAACTTTTTGCGGAGAGCTTGGAGGTTTTAATTGATATTTATTGATATTTTTTGGTTGCCATAATCCAAATAATAGTCTCCTCTTGCCCCTACTTCCAATTTCAGCTTGAAGACTCCCCGAATCAAATTCTACACCTAAAATTTTGCAGCGCCCGCCACCACAAGGGTAGGGGCAACATTAAAAAGTAATCGCCATGATAGTACTATATGCTTTTTATATACAAAGCTTACACGATGACGCGAAAGAGTAGTGGAGGCCCTTAAGGTTGCCCTAAATAACGAACATTCTCGCCGAACATGCTCGTCATCGCTATATATTCGTCGTGTAGGGGCTGCTAGTTTGCGAAGGGCTCGTTGTTGGAGAAACATTTCGATTTTCTCGTGTTCGTTAGTTTTAATGTTCGCCGCATAGGGTGAAACCTCTTTTTTTGCTGTGAACTTTGTTGTTGCGCTTCGGCGTGTAGAGGGATACGCAAACGAATATGTTCGGTAGGCGTTCCAAAAAATTCTATTTTTTTTTTCTTTTCTTTCTGCAGAAAAAATCGTCGGAATGAGGGATCTTGTTAAGTAGTTTTTTCATGCCGTTCCAAAAAAACTTTTAAATGTCCGCGCCGATATGTTAAAGTCACCCTTAAACCCTTGTACTCAATATTTGACAATTTTTGAAGTCCTAATATATTGGTAAGGGTCATGGAAAAGAGTTACATATATGTGTGTACATACTAGAAAATGAGTATAAATTGTTTTTCAACAACCTCGAGATTTAAGAGAACTAATATTTGAACCAATCTTAGAAACAATAATATATTTTACATTATTGCTTCTAGGTTCAAAAGTCATATGTTCAAGACCTACATATGATTTTTTGTGGCCTTTACCCTGATGCTAACATCACTGGGCACTTCCTTCAGTTTATTCAGCACACCATAAAATGGTTATACATTAAAATCCAGCTTTCCGGCTATTATTCAGAAGTCAAATTTATAGATACAACAATTTGTTGTTCAAGTCCTAAACACATTTTATCTTAAGATAAAACGTTATAGAACTTTTAAAAACAATTTTTTTTGGTTTCAAGCTATTCATTTAAGAACCATTAAATCAAATTTTGCCTTCTACTTCAAAAATATTTTCCGCCAATTCCTAAATAAAAAAATAGGTATAGTTATAGGTATGTTCTTTTGTTCATGCACATAGTATTTTTCCGTTGTTGACATAATTTCGGATTATCGTATACTTTGTTTCTAATTTTGCACGCTGAACCCATGAGCAACATAAAAATTACCCAACATATTTCAAAATTCTACGAAAACTACATAAATAACAAATATAATACAAAAGTATTTAAAAACAAACTCAACAAGAGAATATAAAAACTCGCACAAACCAATAAACCCAAAAATCAAACATTTGCTAATCCTCAAAAATACAATTTAAAAAAAAAAAAATAATAAATGAAAACGTCTGCAAAAAGGGCAATAAAAAATCAATTCACTTAACTTCATATCTTTGCATCTTAACTTCGAGAGTCGGCAAATTCTAAGTTAATCTTTGAAGTATATCACTCAAAACAATGCAAAATTTTATTCTGTAGCGAAAAAGAAGGTCGACATGCAAAATACAACGTCTCTCGGTTGTCGTTGTCCTTGTTTTTAGAAAACAACTCATCGATACGATGCAATATTTCTAAATCTAAATTTTCACTTGAATTATGAAAGGTTGCTGCTTGCGCCGTAAAATTCGTTGTTGCATTTAATAATCATTTTCCTCAACACAACCAGGTTTAGTATATGAAATGAATTTTTGCCTAAATTCTTGAGAATTTCAAAAATGCGAAAAAAAGGACTGTGTGATGCAATAAAATATATATATGTCGTCTATTTGCAATATTCTTAATTATGCCGATACGATGTATTGACAAATGTTGAACTAGATTTTTTAACCTTCCGCTAATCTACCTGCTTATAGATACCTGCAATTTTAGGGTCATAAATATTTACAACCTAGAGCTTGAATGTTTTGAAAGTGGGCGTTGTGTTGACGATTGACATCATCTTTATTATAGACGGGGTAATAAAAGTGTTAAGAAATAAAATTACCTATTTTTTACCTAATACATCCTGTGGTCGATGCCATGAATAGATTTCTAAAATCAGGTACAGCATTTCATGACCTCAAAAAATCGTATCAAACATTTCACTTCGAATACAAATTATAAAAAATTATTTTGAAAAAGCAATCCAATATTTAAAAAATAATCATAATTAATATAATTTTTAAAAAATAACAGTTCTACAGCTAAGAAGAGTTAGAAATTGTTTAAAAATAGTTTACATGGAATCGAGCTCGAATTCGAAATTTTAAGAGCAGATAAGAAAGACACTCAACTTGTTGCAAAAATGATTTTAACAAATTCATTCAAACTTCGTACCTAGTAATCAAGGAATTCCCGAATTTCGCATACAGAAACTTTCAAGGCTCACAAAGAAATATCAGTTCGATTTTAGCAAACAGCTAAAAAGTTTAATTTTTTAAAATAAAATAAACTGGATCACACGATTTCGCTTCAGAAACTATGTTACATGCCTTAATGCAAAGAACAGATTACTTAGAAATAAAATTTCGATTGTTTCATGCCTAAGATAAACTAGTTTTCCGCTCGCCCTTCTTCCACGATAATGTTGGAACATAGCCATTTTTACTAGCTAAGTTGGAAACGCTATGTTTTGTCCAAATTGGTATTTTTAACGTGGAGACTTCCTAGGATTTTCTTGCTTCTTATTCACGCTTTGGCACTCCTGGTGTTACATACGAAACATCTCCATTTTAACTGCCATCAATTTTTTGCAATCTCTAAACAGTATCTACCGTGAAGAGCCTTGCTTTCAGCCTAGGAAGCATTTTTCGATCAAAAAATATGGCAAAAAGCTAACGGCAGTTTGATTTTATCATTATACGGTCCTTTGCTATCGATCACAGATCTAAGAAATTATAACTGTTCTCAATCAAGAAGCATTATTCAAACAACTGCTCCGAATTGTCCTGTGTGGATCAGAAAATTCTAAGAATAGATACTTCTCTTTAGAACTTCCATCTATTCATCAGGTGCTCCTCGCATGGATGTAGCATCTTCACATTCATTATTTTTATTAGCAAAGAATAATTGACGACTGTAATAAAGAGCAAGGGACCCAAGACGCTCCCCTGGGGCCTATTTCACAGATTTTACATAATACAATGTACCTCTGATTGCCAAAAATTGACTACGAACAACTCAGTGTAAATTTTATATTTTTAAAGCATTTTGTGATTCCTGTTTATGCGCATAGTTTAGTTTTTTATTGCAAATTTGCACTGTGCATCATATGAGGCCAATTCGAAAAACATAAACTTCATACATTGTATGTGATGTATGTTCTGTGAAATTGGCCCCTGGTGCACACCTACTTTTATGTAAAGGCATCTTATCATTGTTCCTCCATGTTCACGATCATCCGCCAGTCCCTACTGCCCACAATAAGTGCTACCAATTTCAGATCTCTTGGTTGTCTATAAAATCCTAATCATCAAAATCAGTAGAATATGCAAATCTAAATAATTTTTCTGATTGTAAAACACTGGATGCATCTGAAGTTTATTTACCCGAAACAAACCGACACTGGCGAATTTTGGAGTTTGTTATAATCATCGCCGGAAAAATGTTAGCAGTTAACTTTTTGAACAATCCGTTGACTTTTTTATGATTATCTTATCAGATTTTTTAAAGCTTTGAAAATCCCATTCTGTCAATATTCTTATTTAATAATTATTAGGGAAACATGTTTGGTTAAGTGCGGAGTTTCTTCAATAAAACTATTTACAAGATTTAGCTTCGAGCGTTTTTTCCTAAGAATTGGGTGTTATTTAATTTTTTTTTGCAATATTTCCAATTTTGGAAGTTCTTTTTTGACTTTATTTTCAGTTTTTTATTTTGGGTAGCGTTTCTGGATGAAGTATTCTAAAAATTCTCATCTCTCATGCAATAAATACGTCTATAAGGCTTTTAGCTTTTCAATGAAAACATCTCATCTCCCCGTACAACACATAAAATGCTGGTTCTATTTATTTCTGACTTTGCACTTCTCAAACTCATAACGATCATCTAATGGCACTAATAGCAATTTCATAGAACTACAGCAAAGAAGAAAGAAAGGCAATCTGGTTTAGCTGGGATATTATCACTTTTGTCGGCATTGCCGCACAACAATAAGCCTAAATGGTTATTTATCTTTCATCTAATTTTCCGATTTTCCATCATTGTGGTGTTGTTTTTTTTTTCTTCTGTTATTAATACACATTTATGTGTGTGATCCGAATATGTGAAAACATTATAAAATGAGATCGATGGCATTATCCTCGTGTTTTCTATCCATCTACCTATTGTGTACTTGTTTAAGCCAAAATGGCTTATCTATAAACATATGTAGGTGATTGTTTTTCTTTTTGTCCAACAAAGTGATCATGTTCACTGAACTGTAAGCAAAATAATGTAACATAACATCTTACCAGAGACGTATTGTTTATAAAACTAAATAAAGTAGGCTACTGACTTAAAATTTTAAGGGCCCCGTTTATTCTTTGAGAAACCTAAAATTTGGCTTAAAAAAAAAACAACACAAAACGAAGAAACTGCCGTTTCTAGTTCAGTTAGGTTTAGGTGTTTAATTTGCATGATCCCATGAAAAATAAATAACTACACTTCAACTCTTTAGGCTTTAAAATAAATAAATAAAAAAATAGTGGAGTAAGATGGCTACCCTGTGGTACTCCAAGAGTATGCAATCAAGGTCTTTATTTAATGCAATAAAGGTTGAATGAAGGATCTTGCCAGAAAGTGAATCAATACATGAAAAAGTAAGTTCTGTATCATTTTTGAGTTATCTGAGTTGGATTAGATAAAAAAAATGGCGCCCATGTAAATTGCTTGTACAAAACATCTAAGATAATATAAGTTCGTCCCTGTAAGTGACATAATTCAAAGTTACACCTCACACATGATCACCTCTTACCATCCACATGGAATCAGAAGTTATATAAAAAAAAACCTGCTTAAGAAAGAAAGGGACAACTAATTTTCTGACAACGATGTTGTTATTTGATGGTCGGAACTCCTTTTTGATGTGGTGCAGTAATGTTGCAATAGATGTGCCAATGATTTATTTTTAGATTGTGGTCAGGTTACTCATTGTTCCTTGTTTGCCATCAAAAACACCACAACACAATGAATGAGAGTTCCTTGTCTATTATAACAATGGCGAAGAAAATAGGCTCAGGGAAAATTGTGATCAGAATAAAAAAAAAAACAAAAAAAAAAGAATAAAAACCCATACGGAGGCTATTATTCGGTGCCTTTGTGGCTACAGAGCACCGAACATCACAGGCGCACTATCCCAGGATTTAAAATAGCTCCCATCTATATGTGGAATGATGGTGTTACCGATATTTGCACAATGTAAAGGCGGTTGCCTTTGATCAGGCGGAAAATCAAAGTGTGTTTTGATTTTTACGCTCCACCGATTGACTAAAGGATCTTAACAGGTTTCCCCAGGATCAATTCTGGTGTTCTCATTTTTTGTTCCTGTACTATGAGATTAACAGAAACACAAATACATACATACACCCGGGAAGACTTTCAAGGATATTTTTTGTGAGAATAAATTTTTGCAAATTATAAATACCTACCTACGATGCACATATGTATATGTAGGTGGAAAAAAAAGGAAAACTAAATTTCCAAGAATGGCGCGAAATTTAAACAAAGGCCAATGTTTTAGCATACCAACACACAAAAAAAAGATAGATATTTCGTGTATGCAAGTAAGTTTTATAAATTTAAATATAATATACAAAGTTATTATGCAATAAAACTCAAAATAAACATAAGGCGTAACGTTTTGCAGATTTCTCAGGATAATCCATAATATTAGCCAAATATACACAATGCAACAACAAACTGCAATCGTAAAACAATAAAAATCCCAATCTTCCATCCCAGCAATGTTTGAGAATAGAGGATACATTTTTTTGGTATATTTGGAAAGTGGGCGTTCTGCTTACATCAATCATAAATGCTGACATTAAAGGACCTTTTTTTCTGCGAGGGTAATTTTGTAAGGTAGAATTTTTAATTGCAACTTTTTTGCAGGTAGGTAAATGTATCTATGCTGAAGATTGACATGCTAATGATAGCAAATAGGTCAACCATGATGAGAAAAAAAATAATGCCGATCTTGATACCCGAAGCGATATTCCTTTGTTTTGTGGTAGATGGATATCGATGCAGTTTTTGAGTTATTTGCAAAACTACTTTGGGTTTGTTAATTTGAAACATGAGAAAGAAAAAGAAAAGTATCTATTTCTACAATGAATAATGGGAGTTAATTGGTTCAGTGGCAGATTTTGAAAATATCGTGTTGCTCCCAATGGGTGGTAGATCGAGTGTGTATGTGTGAATTAGTTTTTTTTTTTTGTATTCATCCACTCGGGTGACAGGTACTTTAAGGTCAGAAGGATTTTAAAGAAGTAGGTAAAACATTCAAGGCTATTTAAGATCTTACCTATCTTCTGATCAAGAGAATTTTCAAAATTTTAATTTGATTTAGTTAAATTTTTAGATAAAAAAATCTAAATTCATCACAAAATTGATATCAATGAAAAAAAAACAAAGATTTACCAGAAAAGTAAACTAAAGTTAATCTACTTGAGCTTCTGTGATTGGTGTCAGGTATCTGCTTTATCAATTACTCCAGAAATATGACCTCTATGGGGGTGGTTATCCACCGTCCATAAACCACAAAAAAAAGGGTTTTCAGCTATATTTCTTGAGTAAACATTCACTTTTTTTTGTATTATTCGTACAAGGTTAAAATGTACCTACATAGATATCGATTCAATTCAAAATTGCATTTTGTAGAAGATGTTTCAGGTTTCACTACAATCTACAAAATTTAGAATTTTTTTTGGCAGAAAAATTATTTCTTCTTCATTGGCAATTTTTTATATAGTTTGTTAAATTTTCCTGAGATAAAATCGTTTTTTTTTATAAACTGAACAACCTGTTATAAATGTGCTATTATTTCAGAACTAGCCAACCCAGGCTATACCAAGGAGTTAACCCCAAAGTCCATAGGGTTTTAGAGAAACGAGCCAAAGAATTCATGAAATTTTCTTTCTTCAAACCGATTGTTTTAAAAATTTCACATTATTAAGTGCATAGTTTATTTTCAAAATTTAATGCCCTTACATTAATGCAAATTCTTTGATTTTATCCTTGAATAATAATATTTAAACTGACATAGTTAACCATCATAGAGCGTACGAACAGAAATAGACGAAAATTTAGTAAAAAATAAATCAAATAAAAAAGTACGTATACGCCACACTCTTTGCTTTGCATGAGAAATAATAAAACAAAACTTAAACCACCTTTTATCGATTTTGTTTAAACTCTAAGGAATGATAAAAATAGCTTAAAATTTTGAATAAAAAATTTGGTTTGAAAAAAAACAATTTTTGAAACCCAATTTTTCTAAAATTTATTTCCTAAAATAACTTTATTTAAAAAGCATAAGAGACAATGAACAGCTAGATTTAAAAAAAGCTAAAGCATATGACAATACAAGTAATTACCGTTAATTTTGTAATTTGTTTCTGTATAAAATTATTGTTCTAGAAAGTCTGTAGGTAGATATTTAGCCATTAACTTTATAAAAAAAATTGTCAAACTTAAAAGTACCTATTGAACAAGGACTCTTATAGTTATGGGATCATCTTATTGGGAAAATAATATGTTTTTATATTTAGATTTATTTTCAACAAATTTTTTTTACATAATAGGTAAGGATTGTTTATTACAAATAAAACTATTAACTTCTAGTTGTTTGTGCAACGAATTTCTTAAAATATAAACATAATAAAATAAGTTTATTCTTTGTTTTCAAAAATCTTCTCTTATCATTTGATTCCTGAGAATAAGAAAAGTTTAACAAATTTTAATAGTTTTCCCCAATCTCTGCCATTAAAAGTTGCAAATATGGGGCATTTTGCCCCGTGATGGATTATTTCATTTAATTTATAATTTGTATAGTTATAATCTGTAAGACACAATGTGGTATATTCATAGTCGTCTGACAAGTTGTTTCTTTGTCTCTTCTAACTAACCTGGAGTTTATGTTATTCATAGACAATTTAGACCCGAGTCCAAAAGATAAACTGGAGCTCAATTCTTAAAAACGGTTGACTCTTTGACTAAGTTATGCTTTTTTTATCTGTCAAAAAATCGATTGGATTTCAATGGATTTACAGGCAATAGTATACTATAATAGTAGTAGAATTCTATTTTTTACTAAATAGAGCTGCCAAATTTTTTATGAATTGCAGCTGTTTTTAACCTGTGCGTTAACTTTAGACTCGAGGCCAGTTGAAGACTCGGTTCTAAAGTTTGACTATATGAATATGCCTCAATATCTTATGTATTAGATCAAATTTCAGTATCTTAATACATAGTTCTTACTTGCTTGAAAACCCATTGATATATCTTTTCAGAGATTACAAGTTATCCATTACAGACTTCTCTAAGATATGGAGCTTTTAGTTCGATATTGTCATCTCTCAGATTTGAATGGAGTTTTTCTAACAAATCGTGTAGGTATGGTTTGCAGGTTTGTTGGTTTCCTAGGGTTAAGTGATAAAACAGTCCGCACCTTTCCACTACATATGTTCCCACTCCTCGAATTAGGAAACTTTAAATTTTGACTAAGTTACAAATTAAATAAATTCAAGTAACGCAATGCAATTTTCCATGTTGAACTACAAAAATACGTTACAATTTTATTAAAAATCTGCTCTCAATCAGAGGCTATCCTTATTTTCACTCTCATCATCTCAAAAACCGTTAAAAATATTCAAATTTTGAGGGTATTGAAATACTAAGAAAACCTTCCCTGTTGTTTTTTTTATTAAAAACGTAAATACCTAATGAATTATTAAAAAGATAGGTAAATAACGAAATATTCAATAGATCATTTTAAAATATTTTTGGTGGTTGTAAAATATTTAGAAAAAAAGCAATAGCTAGATAATAGAACTAAAGATGTCCTTTATTGATTAAACTAAATAAACTTAATGTTTTATCTGCATGTGACTTAGTTTTAGCAACATGAGTTTTGATTTCAAATCCAATTAGCTGAATTTCTTGAATTATTATTATTTTTTAAATAAGGTGCATTCATATATGTACATATATGACTGGGTAAGGTATAGATACCAATGAATATTTATTTGAACAATAATTGTCCAACCTTTTTTTTCTGCTAACGAGGACCAATTTCTTCCACATCATGAGTCTCCTCAACCCTACAAATATTGAATTTCTCTTTTTTCCTTAATCAGCTTCCTTATTATTATTTTTTTTTTTTTTTGTTAATTTTGTTTTTATTTTTCTATTTAAAAAAAAAATCTACTAAAAAAATTTACACACACGCGCAAACCATTAACCAATCAAATAAAAAAACGGGAAAACCATATTATAGCTCCACCTCTCTGGCATTCATTTCGAACTCAATTCCAGAATCGGAAACTCCTTTACCTGCGCACAAAAATCCAACAACAACAACACCGCAATAACCAACAACAACAAAAAAAAATATACCACATCTCCGTATACAGTTAAAAATGCTGACAGGTAAGTGTGCATGTATTTGTGTTATGCCGCCATATTCTACCTCCTTGCCACCACCATCCACCGCGTATATACCTACATCTTCCCAACGAATGTCTCATCAGTCAGCAACTTGATCTCGTCGTGAAAACAAGTCTTCTATATCACAACGAAATTTATATGATTTGAGATTTAAAAAAAAAGAAAAAACGAAATAATTTTGAATATTTAAAAATAAGAAAGAAAGAAAAAAACACTGTGGATTACATACGAAATTAAAAATCAAGAGTGATTGTGAAAAGTGATACAAAAATACAAAAACAAAATGCCCCGACCACTTAAAGAAACATATGGCGACCAAAAGCCACCATTCTCCTACATATCCCTCACGGCCATGGCCATCTGGAGTTCCCCACAAAAGATGTTGCCCCTCAGCGACATCTACAAGTTTATAATGGATAAATTCCCATATTACCGTAAGAACACCCAAAAATGGCAAAATTCACTGCGTCACAATTTGAGCTTCAACGATTGCTTCATCAAAATCCCCAGGAATACCAACAAAGCCGGCAAAGGCTCCTACTGGACTCTTCATCCAAAAGCATTCGATATGTTCGAAAATGGTAGTTTGTTGCGTCGCAGGAAACGCTTCCGCGTACAGAAACTTGAAAAAGACATGCTCAATGGAGAACTAGCCGCCCTTGCAAGCTTCAACCGCTTCTTCATTGCCCAACAACAACAACAAAGACAGCAGCCACAAACCTGGGATTACTCACAATTAGCGGGACATCCACACCCAGCGATGTACCACCAAATGCACAGTCCGCCAATTTGTCACATGCCGCCCACATCTCCGTCACCTGAATTGGACCTAGTGACACCGTCTCCTGAGCCCCAACCAATGATGGTCTCCACCTTATCATCGCCAACAATTACAAGACCAAAACGCTCCTTCGACATCGAAAGCCTAATTGCTCCCGATGCAGAACCAAGTAGTAACAATTGTGAAAACCGACTTGGAAACTCCGAACCGACGGATTTGAGAATATCCCCTGCATTGCCGACGGCTCCAACTCCCCCAATGATGGAAGCCGCCGCTCACCATCAACAACCATTCCACATCTACTCAGCGAACTTTGTCATGCATCCCAGCCAGCAACAACACATGATGGGATCTACATCAATGTTTGGTCAGCATCAGATGCATCCACTAATGCACCCGCATCATCAATACCAAATCCAGCAGCAGCAGCAACAGCATCATCATCACCAGCAACAACAACAACAAGCAGCGGCTGCTGCAGCAGCAGCGGCGGCGGCGGCACTCTTTACCACTGATCCACAAGCTGTGTATCGGGGATACTTGCCACCCCTTCCGGTGTTCTAATGATCCCGAAAAGGATTCTATTTTTTTGTGATATGTTACATGTAGACCGAACCCATCTAATTATTCTCATCCACGATACCAGTTCGCTTTTTTTGTTATTTTAAATGGTTCCAGTTACTGTTTTTTTTTTAATTTTTGTTCAAACTCCATTTGGCCAATGTAAATGATAAGGCTCGCATAGTGTGTAAATAGATATTAGAAATGTAATTATTTATTTATTTTAAATTCAGTGAATTTCGCGCCAAAACCTGTTTTTTGTTTCAACTTAACCTGTTTAGAAAAAAATAAAACAAAATGTAAATAGAAAATGTATAATTTTAGTAGATTTAAAAAATATAGTAAAATTAAGACAAATTAAATACAAAATAATTTAAAATTGAAATCAAACAGTTTTTTTTCTTCTTCATTGCAATAATAACTGATAGTTATTTGAAAATTGAAATAACGTTTTTTGTTGTTTGTTGGGAAAAATATGGGTCGTTTCAGATTTTTTATAAAATTTATAGGTAGAAGTCAGAATTTTGTTAAATTTTGGTAGATAACACAAAGTGATACGTGATTATGATTCGAAATAGATATCTCATGATAGATGGATCTATGAGCGTCTGAACTCACTTTTAACTTTTATAAAAAGTGTGTAACTTTATTGATTGTGAATATTGGGAATACCAATTTTGTGTTTCTTTATTCAATGGAATACTCTGGATAAACCATTACTTTGTTTTTCATTCATTCCGGAACATTTGGAATGCATTCTTTTTATTCCATTGGAAATATGAAATAAAAGGAATAAATATATAGTGCGTTCAGCACGATTATGGTAAATTCACATCGGTGTTCTTTATTTGAACTTGCAAAAGAAGAATAAAAAAAATGCCTTACAAAGCAAGTTTAATGCATTTAATGCTCATTTGTCATCCATTTCGCAATTTTAGAATAAATATTTATGCAAAACAAAAAAATTGTTTAGATACATTTGTCCTGACATTTCACCGAAGTGCTAATCGATGCTTTATCCTTTCCGTTCTTTACATTCTAGAAAATAATTTCATCTTTTGGATTTTTATTCTATTCCTGAACCTTGAATGAACAAAAAAGTAAAACGAATCAAAAATTGTTTGAAAAATGTTTTGATTAATCAAATTAACTGGCAATTCGATAAAATGTTGCAGCCGCGAAAGGCAAGAATTGAATAATTTTCATCTTTTCTAAATCGTCTGCATAATTTTTGACATTTAATTTTAGTTTTCTTTTGGGGCTCCATAGCATTCTCTTCCGGGTTACTCCCATGATCAAGATAACTTTTTTTCATGTAAGTTATTTAATAAACAATTCATTATTTGCACTTGTTTATAATTGTTTAAGTTCTTTTGTTTAACATAAATAAAAAGAATATTTTGTTTTTAGAAAATTTCTTCAATTTGACGGTATTCTAATGATAATTTATACAAATTCAGTTAATAAGTTCTAAGAGCTATTCACAAATAACAACTTTTGAGTTATTTCTTTTGACTTTTTGTGATATTACAATCTACAATTATTGGTGGTTGCAGTTTTAAGTTGTTGTTGTTGTTTACAGAAAATTCATTAAAATTGATTTAATAAAGAATTGTCAAGTGTAATAAAATTGACATTTTAAGTATAAATAATACAGTAAAAAATATTTATTACAATCTTAGTTAGGTTTTTAAAATAACGTTACTCCTGAACTATATGTGACCATTTCAATTTTGTAGTGGCATGTTCTATTTATGCTCTTTTCAAGTAATTTGATATTTTCGCGCTCCAAAATATCAAGTGTGTTTCATTATTTCGGCGGGCTAAGTTTATATTTTGCTCGGAACTTCATCAGGCTGCTAATGCTCAGAGCTTTTCTCAGAGCTAAAAAAAGAAATACATCAATATTGAATAGTTTATGGTTTACGAATTTGCGGTAAGTTAGTCTTGAATTAGTTGTAAGAATTGCAATTGCCTTCTAGGGGGAAAGCTTTGCTTTTAAAACAAAACACTCAGTAAAAAAAAAAAGAACGAACTGGATACAAAATATATTTAAAAAAATGTAATTTGTCTATGAACTCGAAAAAAAATCCCTAACTTAACCAACGTCAGGGATACTTACACGGGTTCCTAGTCTCTACGCTAATTTTTTGTATGTTTCTGTGCTATCTCTCTTCACCAAAACAAATGTTTTTTTTTATTTGATCATCGATATCTCAGAATTTAATGATTATACACAACAATAATGACAGTTTAAAAATTGGAATGAATTATTCATACCAATAAAATAATCATCAAATGAATGCATTTTGTACTCTAAACGCCAAATTGGTTTTGCAGAATTTACCACAACTTCTAAAATATTGAACATTCAATCAATGATTTTACATGCTTTTTTAATTTTTTGATTTTGCTCATCAAAAACATCTTTAATAAGAAGGAATGAAAAAAAAAAAAACAAACAATTACTGATCAATTTCGAAATTTGCAAGAGTTTCATTAAGTATTATATTAAACTAAACAAGCACTTAAAAATATTTATAATATTTTCAATATTTCAGAAGTTGTAGAAAATTCTGCAAAAAATGTAATATTTTCATAAAGGTGTTTTTTCAAAACAATATTGATCAGAAGCAGCAACATGTATTTCTTTGGAATTAGGGTAACTATCTCTGGTGTTGGTTAAGACAGGGAATTTTTTTAAGATCCCATGCAGGCATTTAAAAAATGTAATTTTTTCATGCCGTTCTTTTTTCTCTATACCGAACACAAAAGTTTTTTTAATATTTGGATGATGATTTTGATCCTTTGATTTTTTGACTCAATATATTTAACTGAAAACATTTTTATTTTCATAACTAATTCAAGACTAAGCGAAATTTTCCCTGCTACGCTCGTTTCAAATAATATAAAAAAAATACCGAAAACATAACCAATTTAGGAGTTACTAACATCAAGTTCATAACTTCTTGACTTAACGTCAAGTTTTTCAATCGGTGAATGTTGTTCGGCTAACTTTTGGCACATAATTCAAATTCCAAAGAAGTACATATAGAGAAAGAATTTCCTCTTTTTTTCAGTGAGAGGCGAATAATAGGAAAAATTATTTTAAAAAATATAATAAGAAAGGCATTTCATTAGCTCATTTCTAAGAATGATAACATAAATAAGTAAATAATTGCTATCGGAACTTTTTTTTTTTGAACATTTTTGTTCTAAGAAATAAACGTACATAAATATTTAGACACAAAACTAAAAAAAAAATCAATTATAAAAAACTTTTTCATTGTTTTTTCATACCGAAACACGACAATAATAAAAAGAAATTATTTTTAAAAGTGTTCACAAACAAAAATAATATGCTAACCTAGAGCTTAGACCACCCTTGAATTTATAAAAACAATGTTATGGCCAGTTGCACCCAAAAGCTTTTAAAAGTTTAAGAGGCTTTTAGGACCCTAGGTCTTACTGGCATATATACATGTTTGGCTCTTGTTCCATACAAAATGTCATTTTTAAATTTAAAAGCCTTTAAAAAGAAACTAAAGGTTAGGTTAGGTTAGTTGCGCACTCGCACATGCAACACTCTGGAAATTTAAAATTTTTCAAATATTTGGAGTCTTGTTGTGTCAATATTTTGTTTATTGCCCATTTGTCAATCCAAGAACTGCACTATCAGCCCTTACAAAATATATTTAATTTTAGGGTTTAGGCCTTTCTGGAGTCTTCTTCCATTGAAACAAAAAGTAAATGAAAAAGAAAAAGACAAAGAAAAAGAAAAAGAAGACGATTATTTTTTGGAATTATTAAAATCCAAGAAAATTTTAATGTTAATTTAAAAAAAATTTATAATATTTTTTTGGTTATACATATAACCGTTAAGACAAAACATGTTTCAAAAACGGCTCTAACGATTTTCATGAATTTTTTTTGATAAAAATTTTTTACTTTCGATGTATGTAGATACTCATGAAGAATTACAATATAAATTATTATGAAAGTGGTTTTATTTAATCTTAATAATATTCAATATGAAAATATTCTTTAGATTTTTGAAAATATTTTGAAAACGAGTAGGCATATATTTTTTTAATGACATTCTTGTTTTTGTAGTTTTTTTATTTGTTTTTTTTTTTTATAAAAAAGGTACTTTAACATAGGAGCAAGTTCGATCGCTCCAGACATATATTTTAAATTTTTTTTGTTTCCATTAATAGAACCGTTGGCTACCGAAATTTGAATTTTGTTAAAATTTTCTAAAATAATTGCTTGAATCCCAGAAAACTTGTTGTTTCGATCTACACAAATTTCAAACAGTTTTTTAACTTAGGATCTATATGGAAGTGAATATGGAAATTAATCTAGAAAATAAAAAGATATAGATGCTACTTCTACTTATGCTGTTTTATTCTCAGGTATTTGTTTGTCTTTTTTCTTCACACCACAGAGAAACTACTGGAAAATCCGGGTTTCAGAACAAAAATAATATTTCGAATTCAAGAAATAGATCCATTTATATAGGAAGCAGGATATTCCATGTTGTTTTCATATTGCGTGTTAAAAGTTAATCCAGATCATATATGTAGATCCATTGATA
This sequence comes from Syrphus vitripennis, assembly GCA_958431115.1. NCBI lineage: Eukaryota > Metazoa > Arthropoda > Insecta > Diptera > Syrphidae > Syrphus > Syrphus vitripennis. Next base: position 22,535,581 of record OY288108.1, read on the forward strand.
ATAAAACGCAGCTAATAAAACACAACTATAGATCCGAAGAAATAATAAAAGGCGTCTAATAATACGATTTTTCTGTGAACAAGTACTTGTGAGTACTTTGCTAACCATGTTCAATAGAACGCATCGAAAAATTAGTTAGTTTTTATTGGTTTTTCTATTATTTTTTTGGCTTTTGGTTAATTTTAGTTTCGTAACTTCGTAACATAAGAGATATGCCCTGTAGCCGATTTTTGGTTTGTAAAACTTTGCTCATCTACTTCCAAAATTGGCCAGTTTATATTTCTAAGATCTCTGAGAATATTCTCAGTGAAAATGACAGAGATTGAAAAAGAAATATATACAACAATTCTCAAAGAAATAAAAATTGTTGTTGTGACGCCTTTTAAAAATACAAAAGCAAATAAAATTAAATTATTTTCAAAAGTCAAAGCTATCACTTTGTAAAATTGAGAAATCGAATCCAAAAATTTTCATTCTCAGAGTTTTGACAGTAGAATTGAGAAATTTGTATGAGAATTTTTGTTTATATTTCTGAGAATACGAAGATCTCTGAGATCTTAGAAATATAAACTGGCCAAATGTTTCAGTATTTGACCGCAAAACGTCATTTCTATATTAATCTAATTGGATTGATCTGACACAAGACAAAAAAGTAGATCAATTTTTGGATAAAATTTGTGAATAATGTCTAGAATAGCTGAATTTAATTCATAAAGTTCCTTAGACTACAGAACAGTAAGAACCAAGTCACTTTGTATAATAAAAACATAGTTCTGTCATGGTAGCAGTCGAATAGGGCGACATCTAAAGTGTCGGGCAGACCCTTCCCCATTTTTTTTTTTTTGCGGAGAGCTTATGGAGGTTTCAGGTGATTTTTATTGATAGTTTTTGATTATGTCAATCGAAATAATAGTCTCCTCTTGCTCTTCTCCCAATTGCCGTGTTTAAAAGATTCCCACCACCAAGGTCGGTGTTATGTTTTTCATATATGTGCAAAGTAATATTTACATATAAAACGTAGATTTTTGATGATTTTTAGTGGTATTTTTGCAATGAGATAAATTTACGTTTTGCAGAAAATTATGTCTTTGTACCAGCTGTTACATTAAGACCCCTCCAAAATTATCTACGTAAATGAATAAATAATGTATTTTTAAATTAAAAGTATATATTGCCATAGAAAAAGAATATAAGTAATGCTAATGTAAATTGTGTTTTGTAGTTTCTGTGGACAAACTGACAAAAAACATAAATTCAGAGCCCTCTATAAATTAAAATCGAAAACAAACAGACCCACTTCACTCAAACAAACCTCTCCAATCTACTACAAATTCAACTTCCCAAATTGTACTAAATCTACTATAAAAACGAAGCTACGAATTCGAACATCAAAAACTACATTAAAATTCTCATTGCGCATGGCTATGCCATACTTCGAAAGAAAAAAAAACTGACAGAACAAATAGAAAAAAAAATCAAACGGGAGACCAAATTTCCATCCATTTCATTTTTTCATTGTGGCTTGTTTCTCTTGTGTTAAAAATCTGTGATACGGGTGATTAATAATTTTTTTTTTCTTCCTCACAAAAGAAAATCTGATTTAATAATAATAAAAAAAACAACAATAAATATACTTCCTTCTTTTATATAAATCTAAATTAAAACATGAACGCATGAAAAGTGTTTAAAATTTAAAAAAATGTTTCTCAAATAAATAAGATTACTTAGAATTTCTTCAAACGAAGAAGAAAAAAAAAACACGTCGCCGTTGTCGTTGTCCCCAAACCAACCCAAAAGTAGGGAGAGATTTTCATACCTACATACTTCTTCATTCTCCCCCCTCGCGCTGCGTCTCGCTGACTCTCGTCATAGAGTATATTCCTGTCCACACACCACACCACCAACAAAAGAACTCGTCGAAGAAGAAAGAAATAAAGACGAGGAAGAAGAAAAAAAAAATGAATGGTATAAGGTAAAGAAATAGCTAAAAAAAAAAACTAAAATTCCCACAAAAAAAAGAAAGAAATTTGTGAAGCACACTTCCATCTCTCCACACCACCAACCAACAATCACATCACCGTCTCTAGAGCCAAACCAGAGCACCATCTTCACCAATTTTAACCCAAAAATAAAAAGCCAACAAATCAGCAGCAGAAGTGTAACAAAAAAAAAAACGTTGAGAAAAAACCCTTGAAACAAAAGAAGTAGCTGGAAGTAGCCAGGCCACCAAAAAAAAAAAAAAACAGAAAAAATATTCTGTGTATTCTTCCATTTTTCAATCCCAAAATATAAATTTTTTTCTTCCATGTTGTCCCTTCTTTGCTTTTCTCCTGTCAACAAAATCTCCTTAGCTAGAAGAAGTCACAAAAACATCCTGCTCCTCCTCCCTCATCTTCCTCCTTTGTACCTGGTTTTTCCAAAATAATCAAACTAAAAAAAAAAATTAGAACAAAATCCCACTAAAAGAAAAAAAAGAAGAAAATTAAGAAACAACAACAACTATGTTCAGTTTAAGTGAATTATGCTGCATGTTCTGCTGTCCCCCTTGTCCGGGCCCGATCGCCGCAAAACTGGCGTTCCAGCCACCCGAACCCACATACAAGCTGACCGCAGCCGACGACACAAATATCAAGTACAATCTGCACCTGTTCGATCGGGCGGAATGGCAATACTCGGAGCGCGACAAGTCCAAAGTTGAAGCCTTCTTCACGAGGACATCGCGCGGCAACCTGATAACCTGCATCTATGTAAAGTGCAGCAAGAATGCCAAGTACACGTTGCTCTTCTCGCACGGCAATGCAGTCGATCTCGGGCAGATGAGCAGTTTCTACATCTCGCTGGGTTCTCGGCTGAATTGCAACATCTTTGGCTATGACTACTCTGGCTATGGCATGAGCGGAGGCAAGCCTTCCGAGAAGAATTTGTATGCAGATATAGAAGCTGCATGGCAAGCGATGCGGAGTAGGTGAGTGTCTGTCTGCGACTTAATCATGATGATGATGATGATGATGATGATGATTCATTGGGAAAACTTTCTGCTTTACTCACTGACTCGCCCCCCTCTTTTTGTGTTTTGCTCACTTTCAGATTCAACATTAGTCCAGAGAGTATTATTCTTTATGGCCAGAGTATTGGAACAGTGCCCACGGTTGATTTGGCGACACGACATGAAGTGGGAGCGGTGATCCTGCATTCGCCATTGATGTCCGGCATGAGAGTTGTGTTCCGCAACACTAAAAGGACATGGTTTTTTGATGCATTTCCCAGGTAAGTCTTTGGTGGGGTAATTTTCCTAACTATGTAAATCACCGGGGATTGCTCAGAATTGTGTTAATTCATATACAACAACATGAGAAAAAAAAGAACATGCTTCCGCAATCGTTCAATGGCATTACTCATAATTTGTTGTTGTTGTTGGTTCCCTTGATGTAGTTGATGGTCTCAGCAGCGCAGCACCGCGCCGGCAGTATTTACGCTTTGTTCATCAATTTATATCCAAAATGATTGCTGCTTTTGTTTTGTTGATATTGCGTTTACATTTGCAGAAGCAGCAACAGCGATTGGGGGGCACCAACAGCACAGCACAACAGCAATTTGTGAAGCTACTGTTGCGGATGTTGTATGTTTTATATTTTTACATTTATCCATTTAAATTTTATTTTATTGATGCAACAACATTCTTTGTACGCGTGGAGAATTAAAGTGTGTGTGCCTTTAATCAAAAAAAAAAAAAATACATAATGTATGAACATATGCATTTATATATATGTATTTACTAATTTTTTGTTTTCGTTAATTTGCATAATCTGTAATTGCTATTTAATGGATGGTCAGTTACATTTGTTTTATATTTTTATTTATTTTTTTTTTTTTTGTGCTAATTTGCTAGGCCCCCGAAATGGGGGATTTAGGTTTGATAAGAGATGGCTTCAGTAATGGTATTGCATTCGCTATAAAAACAAATTTAAGAACTCTGTTGAAATAAGAGATATCAGCTTTGTTTTAGTTTCTTTCAAAATTCAGGTTAATGATGAAGTAATAATTTTGTATTTCGAACTGTAGGTAGATTAGGCAAACATAACAAGGTCATATGGAAATTGTTTTGTTTTTTCGCTAATACTTCTAGTACGGGAGGTTGGGTTAAGTTTTCGCTCGTCATTTTATACTAAAAATTCTTACCATATTGATAGACAGGGAGATAATTATTGAGTAAACAGGCAAGTGAGAATCACAGCTGCCTCGCCAGCTATGTACAGCTTTAAAGTCTTGTGCAAACTTCCGAGGTGCCAATAACGATAACAAAATGGATTGCAGTGGATACTATAAAGACACCCTTTTGCACTATTTGTGGGAAACATATTCTGAAATAAAAGTTGGGCGGCTGAACGCACGTTTTGGCTGCCATGTCGCGGGAGTTATTTTCAAAAAAAGCCAACGCGCTCTTGAATGACTGATGTAAAAATACGATTTCAAACAGTCAGTGGATTAAAGTCAACGAACAATACATTTTTGGAGTAGTATAGGCTTAACCTATTCTGAATAAATTTTGCAGTAGATCTACCAATTTATTCTTATTCCAAGAAAATGCATATATTTTTAGAAACCAAACAATTACATGATACATATATCTGTGGTATTTGTTTGTAAATATGATAACTCCATAAAAAATCACTTTTTACTATTAATTTACATCAAGCTGGAGCAAAAAACGGGTAGATCGATTTTCTTGAAATTTGGTAAACGTATGCATTGAATTAAAAATAAATAGTTCCATAATTTTTAAACTAATTGAACAACGTTTACATACAAATAAAAATGTATTTACTGAAAAAATTCAAAAATGGAGTTACAGATATAAAATTGTTTGATTTGTATTATTTATAAATAAATATATTTTATTGATTCAGCAAATTTTATATTAATTAATTGATTTCGATCTTTTTACTTTTTTTCTGTCTTCCAGTAGAGCTTCGTGCTCTACATTTTTGCTACACTAAGTGAAAAAAAAATCAATAACCTCAAAGTCAAATATAATAGAAACGTGAAAAATATGTCGAAAATGATTAGATGAAAAATCGTCTGAAAAAATTGAAAAAATGTTTAACAAAAAATTGAATTGAGTCTATGAACATCTACTAGGTCAATTTGAATGTTTAAAAAAAATATAATTATTCATAATTTTATTGCTTTGCTTTTGACTTGATTCCTCAAGACTGACATCCATATCCAAATAGTAAAGCTATCATCTCGAAAACCTATTCTTCCAAAGTAGAAGCGAGCTTAGTATTTTGTTTTTTTTTTTCTTCCGAGATTCGTTATAAGCATCTGTTCGGTTTTAATACATAAGTTACTAGAAAACCTGGCGAACTCCGTTTCGCCCCCAGATGGCTTTTCTCTTGAAATGTTTCACGAATTTTCTTTGCTATAAACCTCACGGTAATAATTATTTCATCCAGAATTTGTGAAAAAAATATATGTAACTTAAAAAGATCAAAATACAATTTGTTTTTTTTTTTTTTCTTAAGTCATACATGGTGTGCGATAAAAAAAATTGATTTACCAAAAAAATAACAAACACAATACAGAGAAGCCACCGGAGTCTCTTAAAAAAAGTACTCTATATATAATTCTAAGAATATCGCAGAAGTGATACAAAATTGTGACGCGAATACTTGTTTCACGCTAGTCTCATAGAATCTCTCAAAATTTTATGATGTAAAACAAAATTTAACGTTAATATTGCTCATGATTCATCTATACAATGTATTTCCTTAATTGAATTATTCACGACCTGTCACTCAAGCTATTATTCAGAAGAATAGAAAATATTTCTTTGTGTTAAAATTATTACAGCACAATCAAAACCTCATGAATTGTTTTCAATGCATTCGAAAACTATCATGAGAGTAACATATTTTAATTGTTTAAATCTACACGAAGCTAAAGTTCAATGAACAACACTCCTTATCATTGTCACACATCTCGTGATCAATAAGTCTACTCTATAATATCTCTCTCATAATAAGTCTATGTCTACAAATTAATTTCTTAACTTTATATTTATGTACGAGTATGTATGTATGTAGTCAGATACGTCATGTATTATGTTACCTCTTGGGATTACGTTATTTGACTTTTGCCCTTTACACCAAACAATATATTCCTACTTTAATGTTATTCATAAATGAATGCGTGACTAATACATTTTTTCTCTCTCCAAAATATTTATAAATTTTTTTTTTTGCTTAAATATTGTTAGAGGGGGTGGGGTGGTGGTAGCGTGTTTATTTTACACGGGGCGATTTTATAACCAACAGAAAAATAGATCGATTATAGGTGTTCTTAAGTCATACATGGTGTGCGATAAAAAAAATTGATTTACCAAAAAAATAACAAACACAATACAGAGAAGCCACCGGAGTCTCTTAAAAAAAGTACTCTATATATAATTCTAAGAATATCGCAGAAGTGATACAAAATTGTGACGCGAATACTTGTTTCACGCTAGTCTCATAGAATCTCTCAAAATTTTATGATGTAAAACAAAATTTAACGTTAATATTGCTCATGATTCATCTATACAATGTATTTCCTTAATTGAATTATTCACGACCTGTCACTCAAGCTATTATTCAGAAGAATAGAAAATATTTCTTTGTGTTAAAATTATTACAGCACAATCAAAACCTCATGAATTGTTTTCAATGCATTCGAAAACTATCATGAGAGTAACATATTTTAATTGTTTAAATCTACACGAAGCTAAAGTTCAATGAACAACACTCCTTATCATTGTCACACATCTCGTGATCAATAAGTCTACTCTATAATATCTCTCTCATAATAAGTCTATGTCTACAAATTAATTTCTTAACTTTATATTTATGTACGAGTATGTATGTATGTAGTCAGATACGTCATGTATTATGTTACCTCTTGGGATTACGTTATTTGACTTTTGCCCTTTACACCAAACAATATATTCCTACTTTAATGTTATTCATAAATGAATGCGTGACTAATACATTTTTTCTCTCTCCAAAATATTTATAAATTTTTTTTTTTGCTTAAATATTGTTAGAGGGGGTGGGGTGGTGGTAGCGTGTTTATTTTACACGGGGCGATTTTATAACCAACAGAAAAATAGATCGATTATAGGTGTATTTTTTTTTTTTTTAGTTATGAGCAATTTCTAACACCTACTAAGGTGTTGATAACATGAAAGGCCAAAATTTTTAATGACTGTCTGTTAGGAAAAATTAAGTTAGTTATTTCTTATTAATTTTTAATTCAAGTAATCATTCATGTTTGAAAATTAGATTTCTTTGTAACTTGATGAGTTTTAGTTTGATTAATAAAGCATTACATCTTCATAAGTAAGACGAAAACTTAAAAAATCTTTATTGGGCAAATCGTTTAAAAGATTTAAACCAGTTTTGATGACCAAAAAAACTTATTGTCCCTGCACATCTCGAAAACGGGTATCTAAAAAAGCAAAATATTTTCCTTTCCGTGTATTTTTAAATATTCCTTTATCTAAAAACAAATGGCTGCATCTTCCGAGGAATCGCCAAAATACTCCGAGAGTATGAATTTCTCAAAAATAGAGTGCTTAGTTTTTAAAATATTCACAAAAAAAAACTAAACTTGTCTTTAGAGGACGTCCTTGGGCTGTGGACTTGTAGGTATGTTATACCTCGGGGTCAGTTGGAGTCACTTCCACTAACGAAACAAAATTATTTTTTGCATTTATTTTTACTTTTTTGATCGCTTCATACCCTTTTTAAAATCATTCCAAATCAAGATAGCTTTTAACTTTTTAATACCTTTTAAGGCCCACTTAAGAACATCTATTTTGGAAAATCAATGAAGATCGACGGTGAAATTTAAAATCTTTTTCCTCACTGTCCTTTGAGTACCAATTATACACTTACCACTGTGATCAAAATCAATATTTGAAACTGTACAAATTTTTCAAGAATGTAATTTCACAATGTTACTCAAGCTTAAAAAAAACAGTAAAATATACATGTACACTTATATTCTAAACTTTTATGATAAACTTGTATTCACTGTTAAAGTATGCCTGCAGAAATAGAACGCTAGAATAATTGCGAACTTTTATAATTATGAACTTGACCCCATCAAACTTAAAGACTTTTTCACGAAATAATTCATTCACTCACTGTGCCAAATTTCATTGAAATCAGGTTTTATTTAACTATTTTAAATTTTTCATAGGCAGCCCTTCTAAAATTATTTCTTTTTTTTTTTCATCTCATAAAAAAAAAACTAGGAGCTCGACATATATGTATGTAAGTGCACCTAAAGGTAACAAAAGTCTTGTGCTCACTAGGACACATTTATAGATATGTACATTGTACATATATATGTCAGTTCACCTTTTAAAACTCTCCTTTGGGTGTAGGCCAAGGAAACTTATCAAAAATTATTGTTTTACCCTCTTGTCCGACTAAGCATCATCATTCTTGTTGTCAAAAGCTCTACTGAACTAAAAAAAAAAATCTAGGTATGTATTTGTTTTTATTTATTTTTTTTTTGTTCTTTAAATAATATTATGATGATGACACTGCAGTATCTCTTTCATAGTCCTAATGAAGTAATTAAAGTGGTTCCATATTTACGGCACAGACCCAGAGCAGTTCATCAACACTAGGACAACACCTCGTCGTCGTGGTCGCCCTCTTTATTCAAAGGCTAAAGTTTTGTTATATTTCAAATCGATTTTGTTTTGCATTGCTCTCTGCGATGTAAGATGTCAGTGGCAGTTTGTTTTGCAATTGGCACTCACTTATGTCTTATTGGAGGCCTAAATATTTATTCAAGTAATAAAAAAAAGTCATCAGACTCGAGACTCTGATTGTGCTAACTATGTATTATTGTGGCGGATTGAGTTTGTTGGGCGAGTTTTATTTAGAAAATGGATTAATGTATAACAAATCTCCACGTTGGATTGACATTGTTTTTCTTTACTTTTACATTTTTTTTTTCTTTCATTCTATTTTTGTTATTGTTTGCTTTCAACGATATTCAGAAGATTGATGTAGATTAGTTTGAGGGTACATGCCATATACTTATGTATGTATGTACGTAATCAACTGCAAAAAGTGAAAGATAAAGTTTATTTTAAACTCCAGCGAGGATGCAGGGTGGGTAGGGTATGTTTTGATGAAAGTTTATTCATTTATTGTTGAAAGTTTAATGAACTATCTCAAATGTTTTGATTGAAACACTTCAATATAATTGAAATTTAGATTTGATTGTTGTAAATGTAGGTTTGTGGTTGATTGACCCCGAATAGCCGGCAGATATCAAACTAAAAAAAAAATCGATTGCCTCTTATCATAAAGCAAATACATCCGCTAGCACAACATTGACAACAATGTACGGCAAAAAAAAACACAAAAGACATTTTTTTTTTCTTTTAAAGTGGGTTTGGCTGGCACTGTCCGTGTTCATTCACAATATGATTCGTTTCATAAGAATACATTTTGATGTAACATTTATGTGTGTGCTTTGTACTTGGTAAGTACATTAAGAAATACTCTGATAACGTTGTGTGTTGTCTCATCAACAAGTTATAATGGAGACAAAAAAAAAGTAGAAACATTTCAATGCTTGAAACAAAAAAAAAACAAGATTATACAAACTCGTAAAAAAAAAACTTTCGGTTGGTATAATTTATGAATTAATGCATATTGTTAATAGGTTTAAGTGTACTGTGCACTCTCATAGATTAATTTTTGTCTATATCTGTATGTATGTCTAGCGTCGTAAATGAGTTTAATTATTATTCTAAGTTATAAATCAATTGATAAGACTTCAGATAAATAAGCTCTCCCATTCACTTTTGAGTTCATGAATTTAGTAAATTAAAAAAAAATATAATTTTTTGTCGAATTATTAGCCCCCGTTCCGAGGTTTCAGGGTTTAGTGACTCATTCTATGTTTGTTCTATTGTTTTTATCTTGCTAAATCAAATCTGAGTTAGATTCGAGTAGTAGTAATTATGTCGCGCGATACCGATTCAGTCAGAGGCCATATTCTCATTATGAGTACAAACAAACACCGATTAGCTATGTAAAATATTCTTATAGAAAAATACGCATGTATATGCACAATATCGTAGCTTCCGAAATTCTCATCATATATCATCTTGTCAGCCCTTACTTTGAAACCCTTGTTTTCTTTTAGCAAAAAAAAAACATATTTGGTGTTTGGCTTTTGTTCACATCGAATTTTATTTTAGCTCGTAAATTCCAATTCGTTTTTTAATCCACTTTCAAATAAAAGAAACCACACTTTGAATTGTTAAATTATATTTAATTTATTTGTCTTGATTAAATTAGGACCTCTGAAAGTTATGTTAGAAAATCAATCTTTAAACAAACTACATTCTAGGTATTTTAGAAATGCTTCTTCTGAAACCTGAAGAATTTAAAATTAATATTACTATTTGTCATGAATAAGCCAAGTACTTGCTCACAATATAATTCTTGTAATTCACTTTCTACTTTTAAGTTTTTACAATTAAACGATTATTTGACTTTATAAAGGTAAACAAGCAAACGAACACGTAATCCCAAGGTTCTAGGAAGAAAATAATAATAGACAAATGAATATCGGAACAATTTGAATGTACTATATAAGTGATTATCTGAACATTACCTGCATATAAATGAACATATACGAGTATAAGAATATGATTATTAAACAACTAACTCGTTGAATAAATTAAATTAATTTATTTGGTCGATAAATTGTGCGTTTTGTTTTTTGTAAGTAACCTTGAAAAATTGTTATGTTCATGCTGAATTCGAGTAATCTCAATTCACAATCTTTGTTTGATTTATCGAAAAAATTATGACAACAAAATATAACAATGACCCCAAACACAAATTTTAAAAATAGAATATGAACAAGAGTTCAAGATAACTGCACAAACAGTTAAATGGACTTGAATCTAAACACAATCTTAATCTGATTAAGCTGATAATAATGAATTTATTACAAATCCATTATTTTTGTATTCAGAAATTTCAATGACCTCATAAGACGTGAACACTGATTCACTCGTCTACTTTTACAACAACAAAAAAGTAAAAAAGAAAGATTGGTTATGTTTGTTCTTAGTTAAAGTTTCTTTGTGAAAATTTTACAAAACAAAAATCAAAATATGATAAATGGACGATTGCGTTATTTTTATCTTTTCCAGACATAAAATTGATCAATTTAATGCAAATAATTGGGAAACTAAAGACAAATATTTGTTAATTAACATTGTTTCTTTTTGCTTATTTCAAATATTAGTTCTCTCAGACGTTCTTTGTCAAGCAGTTTATCATGTTTACTTTTTAAGGTTAAACAGCTTTCTTATATTAGCAGTTGAATCGAATAAATGACGAATTCAATAGAACTCTCTTTTTGTGCTTTAAATCGTTTTTTTTAGTCATTTTCTTCTTTCTTCAAACAAAACATTTCATAACTTCCCCTTTTTTATGAAAAAAATTATAACAATTTATATTTCTTTTCATTTTCAGTATTGATAAGGTCTCTAAAGTGAAATCTCCAGTACTTGTAATACATGGAACCCATGATGAAGTTATTGATTTTTCACATGGTATTGGAATATACGAAAGATGCCCAAAAGCTGTCGAACCTTTATGGGTTGAAGTAAATTACTAAATATTTGATATATATTTTTTTATGTGAAAATAATTTAATTTATAATTTTTTTCTATTCCATAAAAGGGCGCTGGTCATAATGATGTAGAATTACATTCGCAATATTTTGAAAGACTTAAAAAATTTCTTACTGTAGAATTAGTTAAATGACAATTAAAGAACTCAAACACTTCCACCGCCGCTGGTGTTACAACGGAAGAGAATGATGAAAATGATGGTAAGTTTAAAATTGCAATTTTTTTATACCAGTTTTTTATATAAATAACATGACCTTAAAGTCAGATTCAAATGCAGGGTATTCATAAAAATGTTTCATAAAATTGAATTTAGTGGCAGACAAAACTAAGTTCAATATCAGAAGACAATCTGGTGTTAAAAAAGAGAGAAAATAAACTCCGCAAAGAAACCTGTGGAATGCTTGCTCCAATAAATACGACATTAATTCGATTTTTGATTGAACCACAATTCTTTGCATTTTGACTTTCCAAAATTAGAATTTTTGGTCTGAATTTTACATATTTATGACAATGTAATTATTATTTTGTATTAATTTTCAAATACTTTAAGTTCAGAATGAGGTTTTCTTAATTTACTGTATTTATTTTTATTTACTTTCAATTACACTATTTAAAAAACAATAGAGAAATATAAAAAGATTTAATACTGCAGAAAAAATGTCCATTACAGACAGGACTTACTCAAAGACCTGAAAAAACTACATAGTTGATGGGAATTTTTTTGACGTTTGCTTTTGACTTGCTTTATTAATATCTCTAATTTTGATATAACTTATTGGGGATCTATTCTAAAATATCCAGGGGGGTCATTCCGTAATTTTCGAAACGATTATCGTCAAAACGATTATCGTTAACGATATCGTCAAAAATTTGCTTCACTTAACTCTTATCACTATCGTCTCGTCTATCGTTTTCAGTTTGAGATCGTTTGGTGTATTTCAGATATTCTCAAACTGCAGTTAAATGTCAAAAATGAAAAACTTTGCCCGTTTGGTAACTTGAAATTTGCAAATTTTGTTTTTATTTCTATGGGATTTGACAGAAAATTTGCAAGAATTTTCTTGTTGCCAAACACACCGACAACTTTTTGTGTGATTTTTGTTTGTTTTGATTACATACATTACATACATACATACCTACATTATTTCACAATAATAAAATTGGAAAGATTATTTATATACATACATATATGTATATTAAGTAATCATGCTTACACATGGGTTGGAGAATAGGGATTTGATTTGTCTCTTAATTATCGTCGTATTTGTATTAATTGTCTTTTTTTCCAATTTTCAATTTCATTTTCACTATTTAAAATTGCAGTGCCGAAACATTTTCACTTTAATTTGTCAATAGATAACAGAAAAAAAAACAAATGTCAAATTACAGTGGGAACTCAATTATTCAACTACAGTCACCCACAAACTTCAAAATTAATGCAAGACGATACCTATTTAGCTATCGTCCAAACGCTATCGTTTTGACGATATCGTTTGAACGATTATCGTCTTACGTGAAGCAAATAGAGGAAGCACTATCGTTCAAACGATATCGTCTGACGATAATCGAGTTACGGAATGACCCCCCAGGTTCTAGCCTGTTCAACTTTTTCTAACAATGCTAAACTTTGACTTAGGGTCAAATTTCTCCAGAAATAAACATGTAAAAAAAGTATAGTTATTTTAGCACACATGTTTAGGGTAACTACACCATGGAATACTTTCGCACTCAAATGGATCAGAAAGCACTTTTCTTTAGTTTGAGTCTAGAACACTTTATTTCCATAGTGGTTACCATAAAACAAGAGTTAAAATACATTTTTTTATGAATAATACAGATGGATTTTATTTTTATTTAAAAGAAAGTAACAATAATAACACTCAATGACAAGTTTGCGAAAAACCCCATAGATCTAATAGTGCTTGGGAGTATTTGAACAAAAAAAAAACGGTTTTTGATTTAGGCTACAAAGGTTAAGAAATGACTTTGTGTGGCTTTAGATCATGTTTTATTCACGTGTGTTCTAAAACAGTTATAACTTCTGCAGATGTCCCCAAGTATCATAACATCTATGGTTTTCCAGCAAACTTGTTGATTTTTATTTTTATTATTGTTACGTTCATTCCAAAATAAAAGTTATTTGACGAATCACTCACTCAGTAATGGAGGTGACGCTACGATATACATATGTATGTACTTAAACTCTAAAAAATTAAAGTTGCTAAAATCGTGCTGCCGTTAAAAACCTAAAATAATATTGGAGTCGTACGTGTTTATCTTTACAATTTTTAACTTTAAATTCAGCTTTGTTCTTAATTTAAAAAAAAAAGTTTTTTTTTTGCAAATATTTTTTAAAGTTAATTTTATTTTATTTTTCAAGAGCTACATTAAAGTGAAGTGGAAATTTTTTGGAAATCTATGTACTTAAATTTTTTTACATATGTACATATTTCATTTTTTATTTGTACCCAATAAAACGTAAGAAAATAAACAAATAATTCATATACTATTCATATATGGCTATCAATTTTCATTTTGATCAAATTTGCTTTGAGAAACTACATACAATTACATCAAGACCTTTACTATTCATTAAAAAAAGCTTTAATATATTTTTTTTTTTAAATTATTAATTGAAAACAAGTAATTATAACAAGTTTGTAATTAATTCACAACTCAGAATCAATCATTGTACTGTAAATTTATGAATTAAAAAAAAAGCGAAATAATTTAATTTAATAAACATTTCTCATTTTGTTACCAAGCAGCGGCTTCATCGTCAAGTTCCGTTTCAACAAAAGCTCTCGCTGAAAAATTTCTCTAGCATAAAGGGTCCGGCTCTTGTGCCAATAACGCAGCACCGTACCTTTCTCTTAAAAGCACCTCTAATGGTAAGCCTAGTCTAAAAAACTCGTTAAATGAAATTTTGTTAAAACAAGCAAATGTTAACAATTACAGCTGCTCGATTGGAAAGGGCCGAGAGCCAAGGACATCGTTTATCATCATATGCGTCTTCCCCATTACAAAATAAATTCTCCTCGCCATCGTCAAATAATACCAATCCAAAGCAGCGAACTTCAGCGGAGCAACTTACATTATGTAACACTAGCAATCATCTCGATGAATCATCATCATTATCCCCACACCATATTAGCAGTAGTAGTAAAATTTATCATCCCGCTCGATTCAGCAGTAGCAGTATGACTACTTCACCCACGAACAATAACACTTGTACCAACAAAAACCATCAAAAGCCAATGGACTGCGTCCCAAAATGCACATGTAACTCTTCCTCGAGCAGCGCCAATCAAATCATCGGACCACGGTATAGCTCGTTAAAATCACTCAAGTTAAATAGCGGAACGAATGGTCTTGTTGGCAGCGGTGGCGGAAATGGAGGTTTAGAAAGAAAAGCCGCATCGACGACGGTGAAGAAAGTCAGTTGCGATGCCACAACCAGCCCTGGGCGAATTCATTCAAAAGATACCGATATGACAGCATTGAACGAGTTGCGAAAAAAATCTGACGAGCTGATAAAACTGGCCACTGGCCGTTCGATACCGAGTCCGCGAAGAGTTGTGGCCACACGAAATGCGGCAACAAGTCCAAATTTGGACATGCGCAAGCTTGGTCTAACAGAAAGAAAGCCAAAGGAGGTTGTGGCTGTTGTTCCCACAGCCAATAACAGTCAGAAAATGGCCCTAGAAAAATCGAATTCTTTGGGTGAGTCGAAGCCGACAAAACAATTACGCACCACAAGAAGTTTGTCACCACGTCCACCAGTGCGCCATCAACACGCCATAATGGTATCAGACGAAAATGACATCGTGTCTGTAAAGGTTTCACCCAATGAAGATTTTGAATTGGAAAACGGCATTATGACACGAATGGCCGAGTTGAACGTGCACGCAATAAACGGCGAAATTAAGATCGCCGCAACCAGTGTTGGAGGTGGGGGAGGGGTAGTTAAGAAAAAGCACAAAACATCAAAGAGTGAACAAACCTCACCGAATATAGCCGATTTTGACACAAAGTTTTCGTACAATCAAACCAACAACAAAAGCACTGGATGCCTCGTATATGTGCCATCAGATCCGTGGCTCAAAATGTCTGACCTCGAAGAGTGTAAAGTCAATTCGTTGCACAAAAGAAAGAATCTTCATAAAATGTCTAAGGAGACACGGTCATTGAGTCGCGGCAACATAGAACCGCTTCCTAGTGATCCATGGATTTGGCGTAAGCCACCAGATTCAGCCAATGGCGGTCCAAGAACAATAAGTATTAAAAAATCGCCCAAAAAAGAAGTTTTCCGCCAGGCTAAATCGTTCTCGGCCACCAAATTCGAACTGGGCGGTGGTGAGAATACCAAAAGTCACCGCCCCAAATTGCAGCGCTGCAAGTCGCCGCTGTTTATTGAAGATGATTTCTTACCACCACCAGTGTCGGCTCCTTCTTCGCCGTTCCTCAAAGCACCCGAGAGCCAATTCTCGCCACCGCCTCCACCATTTACTGCCACACCACCTCCGCCGGTACCGCCGCATTATGTATGCAATAACTCGCCGGTAACCTCGCCGGCTCGTATTAAGCCAACTGTCGTTGAGACGCAGCAACAACCCCAGCAGGCACAACGTAGTTTTCTAGATGTTGTTAATCCGAATCTGCTGCAAGCTCGTCATAGTTTTTCTTCGATATCGCAGCGGGACGATGAGTTGCAACTAAACATCCGACGATTGTCTGAGCAAATGCGCAAAACTCAGGCGGGCAGCGCAGCTGTAATCACCACCACTGCCACTGGGGCCGATTTCAGTGACTACCTAAGACAATTTCGCTGCAGCGAAGCTAAAAAAGCCGCAGCGGCAGCGCAATTCCAACAGCAGCAGCCCCAACAGCCGCCCCTCCATCATCCATCGCCAAAAGTAACTCAAACCAATTTGGATTCAATGTTGGAAACTACTTGTTGAATTAAGTAATTGAATTTGTCGCACCTTTCAGATCTCTTCATCCCCATTTTGTATCCCATATTTTTTTCTCTATTGACACGGCACACAAAAAGTGTACCGTGGAAGTGTTGTAAACAAATTTAAATGATAATAATTCTCCTTGAAAACATTAAAACAAAAAAAAAAAACAACATTATAAAAACAAAATAATTCATCTGTTAATTATAGGTTTAAAATTAATTAATTTAATTAATAAGCTTTTTAAGAATCTAAAAATAATAATAAAACAAGAGCAACAAAAGGCATAATGACATAATAAAACAAAAAAAAAATGGTAATGTATGCATTTAAGCAAACAAGCAATCATCTTCTCATTTTAAAATAAATACAAAAATAATAATAAAACTTTTTTCTAAATATGTATTTGTATTATTTTTAAGTTTAAATATCCTTTTTTATATATATACATAAATAAAATAATTTTTGTTTTTTTTTCGAAAGAAACATTCTGTAAGATTGATTTATTCAAATTATACATATTATACATAATATAAATATTAAAAAAAAATAAAACAAAATTTTGTTCAATTGTAGTGAGAATACAAACCAATAAGTGATAAATAAGCGTATTATTATTATTTGTTTTTATTGTATTACCTACTTTTGTGTTAATCGTGGAAAATCGCTTGTTTTTTTTTTAATGAAACAAATTTCTATGTGTATATTAGATATTTTTGTTTAAAACGATAATAATATAGAACAAAATATTTCAAGGCAGATCATGAAAGGATTCAAATTTTATTTTTGTGGGTGAGATAAATAAGGCAAGTATAACAAAAACCTTACTATGCCCCAGCCCACACTTTGAGCTGGCGTGGAGATGCGTTTATTGCAAGTATATTCGGCCCTATCTAGGTCACCGTCGAAAAGGAACTTTCTCGGCAACACATCCTTCGTTGCTTCGAACTTGACGGAGGACTTCGGAGAAAATAGTAAAGAAAAAAAAAAAACAAATTGAAGTACTTCATCGCAATGCGGCGCATGCAAATGGCAAGCGTTTAATTTCGTCGCTAGTCGGAGAACTACCTCGAAGAAAAATGTTTTCGATTCCTAGAATTTCGGAAAGAATTCCGCTCCGACGGTTACCTAGATAGGGCCGATTAATATATTATATTTTATATATTAAATTCTATGGTATATTTTAACGATAATTTTTTTATTTTTAATGGAAATTATCGACTTTTGACCTACGCGTTCTTTGTAAAACTACAAAGATCGCTTAACCGCACTCTGTTTGAAAAGGCCTTAAATGGGCAATTTATTTTTCGAAAGGACCTGTTTTCGTTCTTACACCAATTTGGCAGCTACAAATTCGTAATTGGTAACTTGCCCAAGGCACAATTTTTTTGTTATTCGACCAATTTGGCTGCTAGCTAAAGCATCATATTATGCATTCATTTATAATATACAATTATTGACCATTAAGAAGATATCAGAATTAAAAGACAATTGACAATTCGATGAAAACATGATTTGTTTTTTTTTTTAACTAGTTGGGTTTTAAATGGTAATTTTCGATGTTTGTCAACTACTCTCACACCCGCAATAAGGATACCTTTCTGCATTTTCGCTCGAACACGACTAATATGTACGTTCTTATTTGTATTTCTAATTATCCTAATAGGCTTTAAGCTGACAAAAAATTATCTGGGGATTAATTGTGAGCGAAAGACTTTTCCAAACCAATACTATAACGTTAATGGAACCATTTTTTTTTTGTTGGTGTTTTTTTAATTTTTCTTCCCAAGTTCCAATTCCCAAATTTTCATAGTACTATAAATTCACAATAAGTATAATAACAATATAATAATTATTTCCGGATAGAAATATTTAGAAAACAAAAGACCGAAACAAAATCATTTATTATAAATTTTTAAACATGTGTGTTTACAACTTTAAACCATACTTAGATACCCAACCCAAGCCATCAACGGTACTACCTTTTGGTTTATATTCACAGCCAACCCAATCATCGTAGCCCGAATTTTTGATAACTTCAAATACAAAACTATAGTCTAGTTCCCCGGGTACATCAGGTTCATGACGATGTGGTACTTGAGCAATTTGGATGTGGCCAATGAAAGATTGTAATTCCTTAAAGGTGTTACTAACATTTCCACAAATGTGTTGCAGATGAAAGACATCAACCATTAGTCTAATGTGTGGACTGTTTACTTCCTTCAATACATCAATGGCTAAACAGAATATTATATAGAAATCAATTTTAAAATATATGTATACCAGCGGCATAGTGTAACTTGAAACTAACCGGTATTGTAAGAATTCAAGAAATATCCAGGAACCGCGTATTTATTGATGGGTTCGATGACGCCCATAAGGTTTTCTTCCTGAAGCATTTTAGCTGCAACTTTTAAATTGCTAACATAAGTTTGGTAATGCTTTGCCACTGGTTCGTCGGTTTGCTTGCCAGCCATAAGATGAATTCTAGGAAAATATTAAAAAGTTATTTTTCGTTTTTAATTGTTATGCTGGTATTCAACAATCGCTCATAACTTTACAAAACTAATAATTCAAAAACTGCTCCCTCATGAATGACAAATGTTCCCTTTTGATGAGGCGATTAGGAAGGGATTTTTGAATTATGAGTCTCATAAAATTATGATCGCTTGGTTAATACCGTCCTTAGAATCTTACTTTTTACACCTTAGTTTCTTTGCCAAGTTAATGGATTCACTTAAGTTGCTTTTAAACTGTTCCTCTCCACCGGGTATACTTGTCGGGCCTGCACTGTATTTATCGCCTCCATCTTGATATAATAAAACCACCCAACCATGTTAATTATACTAAAGTTTAATTTGTTAACTAAGTTTACTCACTTGTTGATATATTTAAAAGTGCAACCTCTATGCCAACATTTTTTTGTGATTGTATGACTTTTTCCAATATATCTTCACTTGGATAGCCGATTTCGATGCCACGAAAACCGGCTTTACCTGCTGCTGCAATTCGATCTAATAAAGTTGCATTGGCTTCCACAAACAGGAAATTAAGATTGGCACACAATTTGAATGACATTATTGAGAGTTTTCTATAATTTTTTTTTTTTTTGAACAAGGTCACAGAAATTATCTATAATTTATTATATAAATTTTGAAAACACTTGTTACTATCTAGTTTGATGTACGAGATTTGATTAAGCACCTGGAGAATAACAAATATTTGATTTGTTGTTCTTTTTTTTAATCATGAAGCTTTTTTGACATTTGTTATCATCTGGTTGGCTATATGTGGAATGGTTGCATTCAGTTATAAAATTAATTTAAAAAAAAACTAGTTGACACGTTCGACGAACTTTGTAAAACACTTCATTAAAAAAGCAGTACACTTTGGCGTATGTGGAACTTTTTTTGTTTTTAAAAATATATTCGCTTGTGCGTCGTCGATTATAGCGAAAAGGAAAATGAATCAAGAAAAACTTATCCATACTTCCTTTTTTTTGCAGAATATTTTTTACTATTTTAATTTTTTGATTTATTACATACACTTTCCGTAAATTGTAAGTATATTTTTTTAATGTGTAAACTGATTTCCACCATTTTTATTTAATTTAAACTCTATCACCCAACTTTAATTTTGTTTATTTGTCTCATGAAATAACAATACATTGATTTCTAGAAACATATGGCAACACATACCAAACAGGCAAAAATAGAGCTCTGTGTCTTATGAATCGAAAACGTTTTGACTGATTCCAGTCTCAAAAAGCACTTTGGATTGCTATTCCTTATAAGTTGTATGATTTGCCAATACATTTGCTAAATACTTATTTTGTTCAACAATAGAAAGTTTAAATTGCACCAGCACTATTAAATAAACTGCAATTTTGGAAAACAACTAAAATAAAAATAGAGTAGATATTTGATTAAACAAACAAATTTTTTTGTATACAACAACTATACCGAAGTAAGAAGTTCTCTATTAATCTTCCCATAGCCCTTCATGCAAATTACAGGTGGATTTAGTTCAATGGCTGATATAAAATGATCAATTTCCCTTCGAGTTTGTATTTCAATTTTTGAAAGATCCATGGTAAGTAAAGTGTGTTGAATTTCTTGGGCTACCACGTTAGTTGCACCCTCAGCACAATCACACACAATAAATAGCAATGATGTACAGTAAATTGTCAATATTAACATTCCAACGACTTTGGGTGAAAATCCACTATCGAAGATTTCCGAAAGCGCTCCAAAAGCTGCTATAGTTATATTAATAGACCTATAAGTAAACCCAAAAAAATATTATTTTGTACATAAATGTTTATTAATGAAACAAAATTCTTACAGAAAAAGGCAAAAAGTTGTATAGGTACGGGCATAAGCGTTGCCGAGAGTTTGTAAAATTTCACTTAGATTTAGCCAAAGAATTCGATATTCTGATACAACTCTAGGATTGCAGTCAATTTTAGTGTCCTAAAAAATATTATTTTTAAAATTATTTATCGCAACAAAATTTTACGAACCCTGAATCCGTTTGCAATGAAAATTGGTACGATTCTCTTACTTTACAAAATGTTTGATAAATGATTGAACATCTATTATTTACCTTTTTAAAACATGCCGACAAACTGTGTGATGCTTCCTTCACTGCCCTTGCGTTAATGTACAACAAAGCAGCGTTCATATTAATCATGGTGATAATATGGAAATATGCTATTGTATGCCAAAGTAGGAATCCTATGTATATGAAACATTTTGTGATATCGTATTTATTATAAAGTTTTAATTCTTACCTTCAAGTAAACAACTAAGACTGTATAAAATTACAACAGCCAAAGTAACACATCCAACAAATAAAATGATTATCATAATTCGAAGTCTTGGAAACATCAAAGATTCTCCAGTAACTCGATAAAATCTTACTTGAAAATGAGGCCACATTGTCTTGTAGGTGGCCACTTCATTGGCAACTCCCCATCCAACAAATGGTATCCAAAAGTGTGGTGTTAAAAATATAATAAAAATAATGGCATAGATGTAGTCATCGAATTTTTTTGTTGTTTGAAAAATACGAAGTCGTTCATAGCCGACAGTTAAAACTAAAGTTGTGGTGAAACAGTAGAGTATCAAAGCGTATGCCATCTGTGGTGATTTCCATTTGAATGTAATAATACCGGGTGCAGAACGAACAATTGGCATAACACCAAGGTAAAGAAATAATTTTAATAATAACTGGTGGTCGCGATAAAACTGAAAAATTCATTTAAAAAAAATTAAAGTTAGCCAGATTCCTTAGATAGTTTTTAATTCATTTTGTTTAGATAAGACAGTTAACAACAATTAGTCAATATATCTTCTACCCTGATGCACCTGATCATGAATTTCTCCAGTCTCGCCATCTCTTGACTTTAATTCATCTCGTATTGCTTTTTCCCGCTTCCGTTGCAGCATTTCTGGCGATAGTGCTCGGTCAAACGTCTCGTCTTTTGTTGAATTTATTACTTGCTTCATATCAGAACAAATCATGCAATAATTCATAGCTTCTTTAAATTCATTTTCAGTTATTTGATACATTTTTTAACAAGACCCTAACGCTCCTGACAAAAGAACAAAACTAAACAGTGACAATATTGTTTATTGAAAGGCAAGTTATTAACTTCTGTTTCGTGCATGTTTCAATATTTACAAAAACATTAAGATTTATAATAAATTAATATTGTCGCCTTAGTAATCCTCTTCTCCTCCCCGATCCAATGTAAATCGAAATTGAATTAACACGAGAAGATATATTGTTATGGTTGAAATCGACTGAAAAAAGAGGAAAATTAAGTTATATTCAAAAATTCTCATTAATAGTCGTAAAACCCTTACGGATGTCAATAGTTCCCGGTTAACATTGACATAACCTTTTAAACTAACAATAGCTGGATTCATTTCAATGGCAATAATGAATAAATCAATTTCCTTTTGGGCTTGGGCATCCACATTTCTTAGATCGACTGATAGTAATGTTTCTTGGACACCGCTAGACACAACCAAGGTGGCATTGTGGGAACAATCACAGAAAATAAAAAGCAATCCTGAACAATAAATTACATCAACTATGAAACACATTTCTTTGTAGGAGATGCTTAAAATATTTGGTTTATCGATAATTTCAGCAAAGGTAGCATAAACTGCAATAGCTATATTTACAAATCTGTAATATGAACATAAACAAACATATTTTAAGAAGTTATTAATTGTTTAATTTAGTTTGATCGAATGTCCAGTTTTTCAGTTCAGGGACATTTGAATTTAGTTTGTCAATAGCAAGTTAGTAGGGGTATTCAATTATTCATGCAACGGCGTTAAAGTGGTAAACTGTCAAATTGTCGAATTTAAACAGTTCCATGAGTACCTCTAATATCATAATTATATTTTCAAGTGATTTAAAATTTCTAATAAAAATTGGAATTTAATCAATTTTCATATACAAATGTAAGCCAGAGTTAACTCGATACTGAAAAATTGAGCCAAAGAATTTTTCCAAAAAATCTTACAAAAAAATACAATAAGTTGAATAAGTCCTTGCATATGCGTTTCCCAACGACTGCAAAAGCTCACTTAAATTCAGCCACAGAAAACGATACTGCGATATTATTGAAGCATGGCATTCTCTCGAGACATCCTGCAAATATTTTAATAATAATGTTTGAAAAGGTTGTAATAATAAGCTAGTAGTATAGATAAATTAAGAAAACTTAAAATATATACTAATATTCAAAAACCGTATACAAGAATATGTTCTAAAATATGTATAAAAAAATACGTATACGTCACCTAGAACCAATATGAATTAAATATTTAAACCAAAGACTGCAATACAAAGTTCACTTTAAAGCACCTGAAGCCTAAAACCTTATTAGAGTTTCACTTTTTTGAAAAGCTGGCTGCCAATCTTACTAACGAATATTTACTTACAATTGTAAATTGCACTCAAATATTAGATCACTTAAAATTTTTCACAACTTAAAATTGAATTCAAAATTAAGCCACTTAGGATATGTTCAGTCGCCAGACAAATATGAACAGTGTTGTTTAATAAAAAAAATATCTTGTGGATTGCAAGGAATTTTCAAGTAGAATTTAAAAAAAAAAAACTAGTTTTTAAAAATTAATACACGGAAAACTGTCGAAAATAAAAAAGTAAAAAAAATGTTTTGTCGAAAGTCTTACTACCATCAAAAAAGGTACCAAATAAATTTTTAACACGTTAAAACAAAAACAATTTTTGAAATCAAGGATCTAAAAACTATTATTTTTTTCTCAAAAATTCAACAAATATTTATTTTATTCATTTTGATTTGGTATTTATCAAATTCTTAAAGACTTCTAACATGAAAATTTTGATCGTAATCTCTGAAACGGTTTGCGAGAAACTCATAATTAAGGTGATTCTGTTAATAACGGTTTTTTTTTATTTTTTTGTTTTACCAACTACTAGTCAATTTTCTTTAGTAGTTCCAAAACAAGTTCATTGGATTCGTTACTAGACTAATATGTATTATGTTTAGCCGCAAGTGAAATAGAAAATTCATTCGTAGAAATTATCTTAAAAAAGTACCAGAGATTTTCAGGAGCGTCAGGTATTTTTTTAATCTATGATATTTGTAAAAACAAAAAAGGGTAAACACGGCAAAAATTGTTTTTTTAGTTTAGTTTTTAGTTTAGGATTGTCGGCTTAAAGTCAAATGTTTATGATCATATCTTCAGGATATTTAAAAATATTAAAAGAAAAACAACATAAATTGTCTTTCTTCAAACTTATCAATAAATTACTTAACTTTATTCTATTCTTTTTTTTAACTTACCTCTTTGAAACACTTCGCCAGAGCATGTGATGCTGTTTTAATAGCTCTTGAATTAATATACCACAAAGCACAATTCATGTTCAACATCGTGATAATATGATAATAAGCTATTGTATGCCAAAGGGGATAACCTGTTCAAAATTTACGCAGCATAATTTTAAGTTGACAAGTTAACATTTACGAATTTACCATCCAGAAATATACTCAGAAGCCACAAGAATAACATTGCACACATCAAACATCCAGCAGATATAATATAGATTGTAATTTTTAAATTTGGAAATTGCAACGAAGTCCCTGTGATTTTATAAAATCGCAGCTAGAGAATATTCCATTTATAGAAAGAAAAAAAAAGAAGAATATGAGTTATCATCGATTACCTGAAATGTTCCCCATGATGTCTTGTATTTTGCTACTTGAGAAGCAACACCCCAACCAACAAATGGAATCCAAAAATGTGGAATTAAATAAATTACAAATAAAATGGCATAGATGTATTCATCGAAATCCTTGGTTGTAATCAAAATATGAACACGTTTTTGACCAATGAACAAAACAACAATGGTCATAAGACACCAAAATAATATGGCATAAATTGTTGCTCCCGATTTCCAAGAAAATGATATTCTTCCTGGTTCCGATCTGAGGACTGGCATTACGGCCAATACTCGAAACAGGGTCAACAGCAGCTTATGATCCCTATAGAACTAAGGATTCATTAGATTGTGAAGTGAAGAACTTAATAAATTAAAAAAACACCTTACTTGATCATGAATCTCTACATGGTCTCCATTGGCCGATTTAAGTTTTGCTCGTTCTGAGCGTTTCTGTTCTCTTTTTCGAGCTGCATCATTTAAAGTTGAAAGTTTGTTTGCGTCAAGTTTTCCAACTCGATTCAAAGTTTGCAGATCATTTCGCAATAACGAGTAACTAAGAACTTCTTCAAATTCTTCATCTTCGATTCGAATCATTTCGAATTAATCTATTGCACTGTATAAAACTTTTCGAACTAAAGGCCGATTAAAGCTAGGTTCCGATTTTATAGTGACACTGTTCGTTCATTATAAATCGATTAATTAAAACTGCAAATAATTCTTTTCGAGTTTGCAGTTTTCAAGTTTTGTTCGCATTTAAAGAAAGTTTTTTGTGTTTTAAATTATGTATGATAACTTGGGTTTATGCAGAAGTATTATAAAGTCGCGGCTTTAAGGAAGCAAACAAAATATTACATTGCATTTTTCCCTCTCAAAAAAGTCCTTTCCTGCTAAATATTTTTATAGACTTTGGATTCTCAAATGAAACATTTTTACTAATTTTCATGACGTTATTAATTTTATTTTTTTTTAGAGACATTTGTACTACCTTTTCTGTAGCAATTGAGTTTTGCACAAGATTAATGATAAAGACTTTTGATTTTAAATCAAAATTGCACTGAAATGCACCAGAACAAAGTTATAGCCGAAATACTCAAAATAATGCCAAATTTTGATGGTTTTTAGAGGATGGTGAAAGGGGCGTGGTTGTTTTAATTTTTTTTTTCATATAATAATCACCACGCTAAGAACATATTATAAAAAATGTATAACCAACCAAACTTCGTTGGCTAATACATCTCTTTTTGTACTGGACTATCAAACTTCGTGGTTCGTTTTATTCATACGACCGAGGACCTTTACCTTTTTGTTCGTTTTATAACCGTTTAAAAATAATACCACCAGCACCGTTTATTTATCGTGTACATGGAATGACCTTAAAAAGGTAATTTAGTCATTTCAAAATGTAAACACAAAACCATGATGATAATGTCCTCTGATACCTCACAGCGCCGCTGTCAATATTTTTAACTATATGTTTGGACACCAACAAACGTGTATTAAACTATTACAATGTCAACTAACCGTTGAAATGCATAACTAAAATATCCTTTTCAACTCTAACCCCCAAAACGGCTGCAATTGGTTCAACAGTATACAACAAAAACCTTTAGTATGTGAACCAACTCTGATCAATGAAGTTGTGGTTGAAATTTGTTGCTGTTGGTTAAAATGCCATACCGTCATGTCCTTGCACTTGAAAACATTAATTGTGGTAGTTTTACTTATTTCTCAATGGCCATTGTGTTTGGTAAATATTATAATCTTAAAATTTATATATACATATGTACATAGGTGCTGGTATTTTCTTTAAAATGTTTCTTTATATTATTTGTTTTTTTCTTAATCAGGCTGTACCTTCATTCAGGATAATAGCTCCACAAACAATTTGTAAACATGAAAATAACGGCAGTCTCACAAGTGTTCCACAAGCTGTTGTTGTTGGGTGAGTTTTACAAAACATAAAATAACCTTGGAGACCATCTTAACATAAACATACCAAAAATATTGTTAAAAGATTTCAGCCTCGAGATGGAATGAAACTTTCATACAAAGTACGGATTTTCTTTAAATCAACCCCTAACCGAGTTAAGTCTCAAAGAAACACATTGCTGGTCTGGAAAGCTATCCGAAGTCTAGAAAATCGAATCAATGTTAAGGAACGGATCATAATTTCGAAACAAAACATGTTTTCGATTAACAAAACCGAAGTTAGTATTGGATTGTGGGGGAGGGTAGGGGGGGATAGTGCTCTTCAAAAACAAAATGCTAAGGAAAATCAATGAGTCGAGTCATTGGACTTTTTGCAGGTTGAACCAGGGGTGATTTACATGTTCCATATTGTGGGTGTTACAGATGCGGGAGAGGTCAGCAAGCAGCAAATGTTCACTATGAAATATACTGATGGCGTGTTGGAACGAAATGAAGTTACGACCATATATTATGACTTTCCAGAACCAACTTTAAATAGATTTTGGTTTTTGCAGACTAAAGCTGGATTGAATTTCTTGCTGATAGGGGCTGAAAGTACTGTTGCCAGCATTCCATACACAATTACTGCTCGGGTTTCTTTTTGTAAACCCCGCTATGACTACTATGTAAGATGTGAAAATTAGTGTCGGATAATGTTGTTATTTTCATTAAGATGAATTACAGCTTCGATGGAAAATGCTTGGATTGGATGAAGAATTCCAGGATGTCCTTCACACAACGGGAATGGTATTGAAAATTCCACCAAACGCCCTGATTGCAGGAAAGGAGTACGAAATTCAAGCGACAGTCATACAATCAGATAACTCACTCGAACTAGCACAGGTAGGTATATCTATTTGCATTTTTAAACCATAGATAGTGAGCTTTATGTCGTGTCATAAATAATTTAGCAAGTTCCTAACCTACTCTTGTCGAATTAAAATTGTATTGTACTATCGATTTTCGATTATCTATTTGATAAATAGAATTCTGACATTAACCTTTGTTACCTTTGGTGAATTTTTAAGTAATTGGAAATGCCATTTTTATTTGGATTGCAGCGGTAATTTATGAAATTATACTTACTTACTTAGATCCTCAGACTTATTGCATCCGTTATTTTCGCCTTACGGGGAACAGGGCCTCTACTACTCTTATAACTACGCGCTATCGTATACGGTTCCTGGAGATGCATTTCAGCTCTCTCCAACTCTTCCCCAGTTGCACTGATTCCTCCTCGACCGTGCTTCGCCATGTGCCTCTAGGTCGGCCTGGTCGTCTACATGTCTGAGTGAAAGGGTTCGATTGCATCGCTTGACTCGCAATGAATTCATTACCCGTTCGAAGCATATGCCACTTACGTCTTTTTATGATAGAGGCAATGAAGTTCATCATTTTAAAAATCCTCAAGATGGGTAGACATTTATTTATGTACGAACGATTGCAGCTTTCTAGTGGCATAAGTTGTGACTTCTCAAGTGCACTAATTTAACATTGAAGTGGAACAGCGGTACCTTGGTCTTAAGCTTATAAAGTTGCGCCTCCATATTTTGGACAGCAAATCAAATGACAAACAAAACAAAATGACAGACAAAGCTTCCAAGACATTGAAAACTTTCTTCCATCTCTTTTGGTTGTACATGCTTCAACATGTATTCAGATTTAATATATTTTGCTCCAACGATGATCCCGAATTGAAAAGTACCATTTTAGGATGTACAAAATTAATGTTTTGAAATATTCACGTACATATATACATCCATACATATGTATGTATGAATGTGAAGAAAAAAATAACTTTTTGAATAATTCTATTTTATAATAAATTGATATAATATTACAACTTTCAGGATTCCATAGCAGTCGAAGTGATGAAAAAAGGATTTCAAGCCTACATAATTCCTACATCGGTTAAAATAGGCCTAAATAAGCCAGCTATATTTGAAATATTTGTTCAAGATTTTGACAACAATTGTGAACCACTTGATGTAAATAATGAAAAAAAAAAACAAAATACTTTATTCTTACTAAGATTTATGAAAATTTTGTAGATAATTTGGGAATGCATTTCAAATAATGGAGGAAAATGTCCAACAACAGAAAGCGTCAATTCAACAAAATTTGAATTTGTTTTCACTACTCAAGGAAGGTTTGTACAAATCATTTTTTTAGCATTGATCTATCCAAACTTTATAATGATTTCAGCTATGAAATATCAGCTACTTTGAGACTTGGCGAATTAACTAGATCTATCAGAGCTGATGTAACAGTCGATCCAACGGTTTACCTGAGTTTCGAATTTTCGAATATTCCGACTTTAGTTCCATCAGCAGGACAATCCATACAATTTAGTGTACTAATGATTGATTTGATTCCAAATTGTAAAGCCGGTTGGTCAACTGCACAAGAAGAAGGATATCTCTATATTCCTCCAGAAGAAATTGTAGTTGAAAAAACAAAGTGAATCTTTTTATCAAATCTTTTGAAAATAATATTTTTTTAGGGAGCTGGATTCGGAACCGTCGAGATTAAAGATTTGGAAAAAGAATATCTGGCTGAAATTGCAGATTTTGGTAACTCAACTACCAACAAAGAAATCGTATTAAATATTCCCGTAGCATCTGGGAAGTGGCAAGGTCTTAAAGGAGACTCGAATTACAAATTTCGACTAGATACTGTGTGTCCAGGACCATACGACCCCAACGATGTTGAAAGTGTAAAGAAAAAAGTTGTCAGTTCTTTTGAGTTTGTAATTTACACTAATTCCCCACCAATCGGAGGAAATCTAAAAGTAAATCCTTTTAGTTTTGTAACTCGAGTGTTTGTAATGTTTATTCATCTATAGGTGAAACCTTTAAATGGAACAGCGCTTCAGACTGTTTTTGAGATATCTTCTGAAAGTGCTAAGGACCTACTTCTAGATTCACCTATAAGCTATGAGTTTCTTATTCAAGTAGGGCCATACAATATAAGTTTGGGAAAGTTTTATGAATTCAAGTCTTTAGATACACAACTTCCTTATTCAGGTTTCAATGAAATTTTTAAACTTCAAAAATGTTCATTTTACATTTTTTTTTTTTTTTTTGAAGAACCACCAGTACAAATTATGAGTCAAGTTTGTGATATTCGAAGTGCGTGCCATATCAATTTAGGACCAATTGTTAAAGTTGACCCAGTTAAATATACTCAAGAAGAAATCGCATTAATGGAGAACAGAATTAAGGAAGCTTTCCAAAGGACTGATTTCAATGAAGGTCATAGTTTATTGATTATGGCTGGGATCACTTATAAAGTAAGTTTAATAGCTATTTAAAGAAGAATTTGTATGAATATGTAAGACTTTTAAGAGCTCTCCGAGTGGTCGACAAGATTTTGAAAACTTTAAAACATTTGCTTCGAGTTTACTTCGAAAAGAAATCGACAAACAATACGAAAGCCCCACAGAGAAATACTATATTTCCAAAGAAGATATTGTCAATTTCATAAGCCAAACGAAAATCAATTTGGAAATACTTGATATTAAGGATCCAATGCTTTTGGAAAAACTTCTCGATCTACTTGATTTGGCAGCTGAGGAGGACACTGATGGCCCATCGTCAAATATTGAAAGTTTTCGACGAAGAAAACGAAATCTAGACTCAGATGCAGTACTTTTACCTCTTGAGGGAAGATCAATAATTGATGCCGCCTATGTAAGAATGAATTTGAATTTAATCGAAAAAATTATGCAATCCTACAAGGATGACAATATGCAAAAAGAAAAGGCTAAGATCGCAGAGAAAATTCCTGTATTGGCTTCGAAAATGTGTAACAGTGATTTGATAACGAAGGAAAGCATATGTAAGTTGCGATTTGTGAAAACATTGTCCAGGAATATTAAACCCGAATGAATGGACGCATTTGCTATAAGTCCTATTATTAACTGACTTCAAATCAAGTCATACGCCAGAACTAGTTCCTAACTAGTTTAGTTGTAAATCTAGTTTTGAAGCAACTTGATAATAGAACTGTAATCAGTATATTATCATATAAATGAAAATAAATTATTCAATTATTTCATAAAGCAGACAGTGGGTTTAATTTTCCTGGCCTTTTACTAACCTTAAATTAAAAAAAAAAACATTTTAAAATATATGCTCTTAATCATCAGACTCATCAGTTGCTGCCATCGATATTGAAAAGATGACCGGTAATCATTTGGTGGAAAAAAGCTTTACCATTCCCAACTACTATGCAAAGGAAACCGGTCACTTTCAAATTAAAATGCCATTATTAAAATCTCGTATTAAATACTACTGTGCGGCTTTTATTCAATTTCCAGAGGACTTTTTTGATGGTGACGAGCAAGTCAGTTACAAACTCCAAATTATTGATTTAGCTACATCTATGCCAATTAAAGAAATTGAAAGTCCAAATGATAGATATGTTGTTGGATTCAAAATGTCCAGATCTGATGAAAAAAATGATGTTGTAAGTATTTTATTATTTAAAATCAAATTTCCAACACTAAGACTTTTTTTAGTGCTTAATGCGAAAAATGGGTCAGTGGTCACCAGGATTTTGTTCAACAAAACAATTAACTGAATCTCAAATTGTCTGCGACTGTCGAAACTTTGGCTATGTGAAGTAATTTAAACTTCTATTTACTATAAAGTAACGAATAAAAATTGTACATATGTATATATTTAAGGATTGGTAGCAGTCAAAATTACGTTTTTGATGAAGTGATAACAGTTGATCCTTCGAGTATGAAACCTGTAACTAGTCCTATATCTCCTCCAAGTAATAATATAGTCAATAAAATCACAACAATTGATACTGAATTCTCCGCAAGTACCCGACCTACAAATAAACCAAGATCAGAAACAACACAGGCTACTCCACAGTCCCCTATAAATACAAAAGATAAAGAATCAGAAGAACGCACAGAGACAGGTTTTTTTTTATGATGTAGCCATGTATTGAAATAAAAATTAACCTTTTATGATTACAGCCTCAACATTAGGTTATGTTATTCCTCTTATTGGGCTTTTACTCATCATGACTGTTATCGGAGCAGTCATATTCTATAAACGAAGGAAACGAAATATTTTAGGCAATAGCCTTCAAGGATTCGATATAATGGTAAAAATGTTTAATTTCAACAGCAAACTCATTTATTTAGTTGATTTTTTTGTATTTATAGGAAACATATCCTCGAGAACCTAGACCTGGCCTTAAATATGCAAAGTTTTATGATGAACATTTGATGACTGGAAACTTCAATAATACTTCAGCATCATGATACTTGAATCAATTTATTATAACTTTCAGAAAATGTTCATAAGCTCTTACATCTAAATACAAGCTTAACTGAAAATGCATATTTATGCAAATATGTATGTAAAAAGACTATTTATTGTCGTATGGACAATCCCAAGCATTGTAGAGATTGTTCCCCTCATCGATTGAGATGCAGATCACATATGCCTAGGTACTGGGTTTTTATTTTAACAAGCCAGTTCAACTATCATATAAATATGAACTAACAAATCACCCTTATTGCGATAGTCGTGTAACTAAAAAAAAACAGTAAAACGACTAGGCTCCAAAACCGACAATTGATGTTTAAGTAAAGCGAATGGCTCATGATCATGAGAGGGGTATAGCGCGAAGGAAATCCAGAAGTTTTCGTTTTGTTTCACCCTAAGTTGTGGCTTCGTTTTACTGTTGTTTTATTAAACGACTATCGAAATAGGGTTGAGTACTGGAGTTGTATTCACGGAAGCGAAACAAAAATATCAACAAAAATCAATTATTCTTTTATACTAAAAATAAACCTAACTTTAACTGGCTGTAACAATCTTAGCAATTGACCAATCTAAATATTTTTTTGAATATCGTGAGATCTAAGAATTCTTAATTCAATAGATAATTGAAACGTCGCTGTTTTTGTATTACAGACACGCGGTTTTGCAAACGCCTACAAAAACGTGCCATTCGACGTTCTTTCGGCACTTTGTTGTGTTTCAATAGCCAAATACTGGGCTTTGATGGAGATCTATAGTTTAAATTATAGAACGCGGTTAAGGTTTCGCAGCATTACGCATTTTGGAAGAGTTTAGAAACCAATAAGCAAGGTGAAAACCAGTCAAATCAAATTAAAAAAAGAAAATGAAAACTTATATTGCTCTTAAAACTTTACATCACATTTATTAATATTTGCAAAAAGAAACATGTTTGTTTTTTCGCTTTTTTTTTGTATTATTTTAATGTTTTTTTTTATATAGAAAAAAAGAAACGAATCTTTTTTATAAATACTTTTAACGAAGTAAACTGCTCCAAAATCAAAAGTCCGAGAAATATATTTTATCGTTCCCCCGTTCAAGCGTCATTCATCATCCTTGTTTTCTTTAATTGTTGTCTTCTCCTTTCATCATAAAGATCGATGTAGAATTTGCAATTATTAATATATTTATATACTGAATCATTAATAGTAGTTTCGAGTGCCAATTAGTCTCGTCATATCCAATAATATAAATGTAGTTTATCCACGATGGAGAGGGGCAAAGGGTTTGTCAAGCAGAAAATAATAAAAGCAAACCAATTTACCACCAACCATTGGGGCTGGTTCCAGTATTTAAATTGCCATTTACAGATGGACACTGCTCATCGGTAAGTTTAAGGGCTGCCAAATTCTGCACAAAACCATCTAACGCCAGTGTGGGATCATCCAAGTATGGTGATGAGCGTGAGCTATTGCCACTGCGACTGGCTTTCATGAACAAGTCGTTGATATTGATGTTTACCTTTTGTTTCTCTTTTGGGGGCTCAAATTCATAACTGAAGCGTTTGAAGGACTCCACATCGCGATCACCTGAATCCAAGTCGTTTAGATTAAGCAACGCGTTTGGCGTGAAAAGATTTTCTATAATAAAATAGAGGTAGAAGAGACCCTTTTTGAGATCACTTGGTCTCACCTCTAAAAATAAAAACAGCAAACTCACCTGTGAATTCTGCCGCTCCTAAATGAGTTGGTTGTACAAAACCTTTTGTTGGGGAGTACTGACTGGCATTGGGGGGGCAGCTGCTGTTGAAAAGATTTGTCGACGAACGATTGCCACCATAAACTGGAGTTATCTCAACACGATGGGCTACGGGTGAGGTTGCATTTCGCGCGAAATTTGAATCATTCACATTATGGATAGATACCTATGAAGAAAACCAAAGAAATAGTGATAATCGTAATTAAAATATATATATACTCACTTCATTGTTGAGATTCTGCCCCGGCATCAATGTCTTAAGGAACGAAGCATCGTCGTATCGAATGATTCCAGTATTGGGAATTCCATCCAAGTAATGATTAAATCCAGTTATCGTTGGAGGCGGAGAATCTTCGCAATTGTGATGCAATGGACAGTCACTATTTTCAAACAAACTGCCACTGCTAGAGAGCTGTTGGCTTCCACCTGAACTTGACGAAAATACATCATAGCCATTGTAGTAGTTTGATTGTAGTGAAGATCCAATGAATCCACAAGCTATTAGTATTTAAATAATCATACAGTAAACTGTTTGTTTTATATTTTTTTCAAAACTCACCAATATCCTGACTTCCAGCAGTTGCTGTGCTGTCTTGAGCCGCTACAGCATAGTTCTGCCATTGAGAATCTTTTGATCGTTGCTTTAATTGTTGGGCTGTCTTTATTTCACTACCAATGGCCGAGATACACTTAGCACCACCGCCTCCAGTATTTCCTCTTAATGAACCATCATTGCTGAGGTCACATCCATAACCATTGCTATTGATGGCAAATGGATCATCAGGAATTGGCTGATTGTTGGAACGCACACTGCCACTTGTGTTACTGTTGTTGTTAGAGAAGTAAGAGAAGGAACTGGCAAGGTTGGGATTGCCCAAACTACTGCTCGGAGCAACAACATTCTCTTGAGGTGGGGTATAATAGTTTCCTGCAAACTGACGATAATTAGAGACTGGCATACCATTGGCAACAGCAGCTTGTAATGCTGGGTTTCGAATTGTAAACATTCCATTCTCATTTTTGATTATGGAAGCTGGCTGATCCATTGGCAATGGAGCTATTGGTACACGGCTGGGAATTGGCATTACCGAAGGAGTATTTTGCGGCATCATATTTCCAAACATGGGATTACGCAATGTCACCATTTTCGGCTGACCCGATGATGATGATGAACCAGCATCGGTTCTATTTTGTCCACTTGCAGACGTTTTAAATGTGTCCGATGACTTTTTCTTGTTTCGTCGTTTTCGATTCTTGGACACCTTTGATGCATCATTTGGAAGCACATGCTGCTGCTGTTGTTGATGGTGCGGCTGCTGTTGCTGTTGTTTTGAAGAAGC
This sequence comes from Syrphus vitripennis, assembly GCA_958431115.1. Taxonomy (NCBI): domain Eukaryota; kingdom Metazoa; phylum Arthropoda; class Insecta; order Diptera; family Syrphidae; genus Syrphus; species Syrphus vitripennis. The sequence goes on from OY288108.1 coordinate 22,570,824, forward strand.
TCCCATTGCTTCTACCATTATAACCCCACTTTGATCGGAAGGACCATAGCTTGACATATGAGGATAGAATCCAGGGCTTATAATTGTAGGTTGTGATGCATGCATATTGGATCCTGGAGCCTGAGATGATAGGGGCTTTGAAAGTCTTTTTATCGACTCAGATTTGGCACGAAGCTGCTCACTCTTACTCGGGTCAACCTTGGTGAGGGTTATACCTGGCGGCAGAGACAAATTCTCCACTTGAACACCACGATTCAATTGATCCATGATGCTGACATTCGAGGCAAGTTGCTGAGAGAACAAATGATGATGTCTGTCATGATGGTTAAGTTGTTGCTGCTCTTGTGGTGGCAACTGTGGATAGTTATTCGAGGTCAAACGCAGATTTTGCATGGCCTGATTGAGAGAATTGCCTGATTCCATCATCTTGCCACCAACAGTACCACCACTAGAGTGTATCACAGATTGATTTCGTCTTGATTTAGAGCCGAGCTGGCTATGTCCACCAATTGACGGTGTGGTGACAGAAGTTGGAGCATAGTTGCTACCAGGTTGAGATTTATTTTTCGATTTCCGCGATCGTTTAGGCTTTTCAATCGGCATTTGGTCACGGTGTGATGGCTTCTGTTGCTGCTGATGTTGGGCTGATTGTGTAGAATTTGATGGTGGAAGAGCTGCAGGATATTGCGATTGTGATTGTGATTGTGATTGAATAGACAGTCTTCGATTTGTTGCTACTGCTGCTGATGGGGTATTGATGGGCTTCGGATTGCTGCGATTTCTGTCGTTGTTGATGTTGTTAATATTGGTGCGTTCTTGTGTGGAGGAAGCTACTGGAAATGACTTGGTCATGCGATTATTTCTATTATCCCTATTCTCAGTTCGCCTTGAATTCGAGTTAGACGAAGATGAGGAGGAAAGTTGATTTTGCTGTTTCTGATCTTTGGGAGGTTTTTCCACAACTAATGCAGTTTGTAGAGCTGGCTGCTGATGTTGTTTAACAGCAGTCTTCGCCTTTGGTTCGGCGGATTTTTTTGGAATGTTAGTTGCAACAATGGCAGTGGTTATTGGCTCCACAATTTTCGCTTTAGGTGGGGCTACAGAGATCGTTTCTTTTTTAACTTCAATCCCTTCCTCCACTTCCGCATCTGATTCTGCTGAATCAGACGACACGAAATCATCCAAATGCAACATTTTGAATTGATTATTATCAAATTGGCCATTGTCAATGAATTTTTGACGCTTTTCTTTATTTTTCCGTTCCACCGAAGAATTCACCTCAATTACTTCCGGTGGTTTTTCGCGAAGTTGAACAATAGGCTTGGGCTTTACCTTTTGACTACAAACAGAGTTATCGCGAGTAGTTGCCTGGCTATTGCTGGTTACCGAAGGAGCTGGAGTTACCTTCTTTGCTTTGTTGTTTGCTGCAACTTTGTCCATCTTTGCTTGTTTCTTTTTGTTTGCTTTTTTTAAATTCACCTTCGAAGATTCTGATGATTTCTTCAATTCCTCTTCAAGGCGCTTTAGTTCTTCCTCTTGTCGTTTGAGCTCTTCCTCTCGTTTCATTTCCTCCTCAAGCCTTAATGCCTCTTCGCGAGCTAGTCGAGCCTGTTCTTCATCCAGCTCAGCTTGCTTTTTCGCTCGCTTTCTCTCCTTTTTAAGTTGGGTCTTGGTTTTTTCAATATTTGTAACAACCGGAGGTGACGGTGCCGTTTTAAGGGATACTGATGATTGCTGCTGCTGATGACTTGTTTGAACAATTTGTCCATTAACAAAAGTATATAACAACTTGTCTTTATCCGGAGAGGAACCTTTTGCTGTCACCGTGACCTGTGGTTCGGGTACATTGGGCAAATTAACCCGCCTTATAGTGACAATCCGCTTGGAGGGATCAGACATATCGGTTGGCTGATTAGGGGCATAGCACATTTGAACATTTTGAGAGGCAACCAGATTCGGCATGACAAAGGGCGGAAAATTGTTTGCATTCGCATAGGGGATACTGTAGAATGCTCCCCCATTTAGATTATTTTCCTGCTGTGATGATAGAACAGTAGCAGCTGGTGCTGCTGCTGCATGCGGCGGCAGTGTTCCCGTACAGGTGGAAGTTGTTGGCGGCACATTCAATGGTTTCGGTTGGGGCGAATTATTGGCAGTTATAATTTCCTTAGCAATCATCTGTAGTTTTTCGATTTGTTGCTCTTTGGTTGGCAGATAGGAAAATTTAAACTCAGAATTAGTTTGCTTTACTGTGGCTATCAACTCAAGTATATTAGTTTCGACGTTTGCTTTAGCTCTGTTCAATTTCTTGACATTTGCCTCGTATTCTTGTATTTTTTTTTTGTCTTTCTTCTTACAAGCTTTCATAAAACGCAACTCATTTTTGGACGTAAACTCTCGTAAATAAATATTATGAAATTGAGCACGAAGATCCTGCAATTCGGCTATACGTTTCATTTCCTCTCGGCGTTGTTTCTGTTTTGCCTTTTTGGCAGCTTTCTTTTCATTGACAGGACCTTTTGTTTCATTAGAACCTTCAATGAAACTGAGAGTCTCGTTCACCCATTTCTTAACACTAACTTCAGGAAGATTTTCGAGCAGAGCAAAAATTTCATTAGCACGTTGCCTTCCCGATGCTGATGGACTTAGTCCTTGATTAGAGTTTGATCGTTTTTTGGCAGCGGCTATTGCTGCCGGTGGAGGTGGTGGCGGTGGAGCCACCTGTGATTCAACTGGTAGTTGTTGGGCTTGTGCTAGTAGTTCTGAATGAACCTGAGGTGTAGGGGGCACCTTTTTTGTTACTGTTTGTGGTATTTGCTTATGGGGTTGGTGGGTAATTCGCTTGCACAAAGTACTCAGGCATTCCAAACTATCGTCATCTTCATCGATCTTGGAGTCCGCTAAACTGGGTTCATCCAGCTCGGGTGGGGTAAGTGTTTTTGAGCAATGCGGCTGCTGATGAGGAGGCCTCAAAATCGGTGCTTTAACATTTTTACGTGCATTTACCAATTGAGAAAGTTTTTTGCGTAATCTATCCCGAGTTTCATTCATTCGGGCATGGTTACATTCCTTTTTGTAAAAAAAAAAAAAAAAAACAGTAATTAAATCAATACGGAAATAAATGGTAATCATAGGAATTAACTACCTTTTTGATGCGTTTTTTGCTAGAATGATTTTCCTTACAATGGTCAGACAAATCAGCATGATCAAAACAACCTACAAAAAGACAGAACTTCTTATTAACTCTGAGTTTAAAGAATGGAGATTGATTATTATTGTACATTTTTTCGTTTTATCTTTTCCATATTTTTTGGGGGGAAGCGATTCAGTTGGAGTAACAGGTTCCGGTGGTTCTGATTCAGGAGTTCGAACTTCTTCGGTGTTTTGGGTTAATCTAGAAATATCATCGTTATAATATGATAAAATGTAATTTTTTTGTATAACATTGTTTCTTACTTGCTAGTGTCTCTCCTTAAGTATTGTGCTACGTTGTGTTTTACTCTATAATAAAATTAGAGATTCATAAATTAAAAATAATAAAATAATATATTGGTGTAAAAAAAAAGATATACATAATGTACATAAGAAGTGCAACGAAAAAACTATATATCATACGAATAATAGGTACCCCAACTATATTTACCACACCTGTCTATGAATTTTCTTTCGTAGTCTTATATTTGAAAAAATCAATACAAATACACATATCTGATAGTTAGATTAATGTACCAATCTATACATTTACGATTCATGATTGAAAAAAAAACACTTTCTTACTATATTACTGAAGGATAAATAAAAGATTAAGTGCAACAAATAAAAAGATTATCCATGTGAACAATCAAATGTAAGCTTACATAAAAAAAAACTTAGTAAAAAACTTTTTTATCAAATTGTACACATGTTACAAAAAATAAATCAGAACAAAAGTTTTGTAAAAACTATCATATTCCCTTTATTTTCACCAAACCATGACGACTCCCATTCTTTTAACACATTGAATGACCTTCTTCAGTTACGCGTGTAGATTCTAGATTTGAAGAACTAACCCGTTTCAAAAATATTATAGTTAGAATGAGTAAAAATTTGCACGCAGGACGCTAAATTTCAAAAGTATTTCTTTTACACACATAGAGTACATTAGAAAGAAACATTATAAATGACAAAAATTTGCATGCTCTACCGTTTCTCTGAGTGAAATCTTTACATTTTTGGCTTATTTTATTATTTCAAATAATCTTTTTTTGTAATTTTTTTATTTAATTCTAAGTTACGGGTGCCGTTCGTTTGAATATATTTTTTTAAATGCCCAGTATTGTTATGTCCGCATATAATTAAAAGCGAAATAATGACACGCGTGACGAAAATGGCGATGGGTAATTTGCAAAATGATGATTTGTGAAAACATAACACAGCGAAGTAAAAACCTAGTAAGCTAAAATAGCCAAATAATTGAATGCGAAAAAGTTAAATTGCGAAACAATAAAGTACCAAAATCATTGTGAAATGAAAAACGGCCAAAAAATCCACCAAACGACTCTTATCCTAGGTTGCATTAACAAGGAGCAAGTAAAAGCAATTTTGATTTAATTTTTATTTGAAAACAAATTTACAGGTGTAATTTTTTGGCAATTAACCCCCACAATTTTTAGATATCAGTTTGTAAATTTGGTTTTGAATTAGAAATGGAGTTCCTTCATTTTCCTTCACAAAAAAATCATTCGTTTTAAAGCAAAATTGTTAAAGAAAACAGAAGTTAAGAACCTAAAAATGGTCAAAGTTGAATAACTTGGACAACACAGCGAATTTTGAAATGCGCTTTAGTGATTATGAATTTTTCCATACGCAACTATGTATGTTGGATACAAAGGCCATTTTTATTTCGCCTCTATAAACAATAACAAAATCAGCAACTTATTCATCGACACTTTCTTGATCATGGTTTTGTTAAACGAGGGAAGTTTAACTGCGCTACCTATACATTTCCCAATAAAATACATCGATTGTATATATGTATTAAGGAGACCTATAACATTCGCAAAAAAAGCTCACCTATCAGGACTGTCAGTCACGCTTGATGCTTCCGATGAGGAACTATAGAAACAAAGACAAGCGAATATAAATCACCTCTGATTAGAGAAAACAATAACTAAAAATAAATAAAAAAAAAAACACTCACTCAAAAGTTCTGGTGCTTCTGTCCTTTAAATCCATTTCAGCTAATGCCAATCTATATTAAAACAAAAAATTAGAAAAATTAATTACAAATATTTACTATTAATACACAGTGTTAATTTATCTTACACAGAGATTTTGTCAAGAAACTGAAAGAATTTCCCATCCTGTTCTGCACCTTTAATTCGTGACGTAAGCAATTGTATATCATTATTTGCTAACTCAAAATAATCTAAATTTAAATAACTATCATCATCATAGTCTATGAAGTAGCACGCAATAACCGAAACAGCGAAAGACCAGTAGATTTTGAATACTTCGTCATCTAGTCCAACTTTCGATGTAACCACTTTTTGATTGTAAACCATAATGTTTTTAAGCATTACGTTTAGATCTTCGTGTGTCATCAGAAGAGGTTGATAATGATCGATTAGATGCCACGATAATGCCAGAGCTAATTCATTATTAAGTATTTTTCTGGCCAGCAGACACGAGGGTAATTTACAATTGACACAAAAGTACTTCTCCTCTATCTTGGAATAATGAAACGGTTTTCGATCTATTTTCAAATAAAAAAGAAGAATTTTTAAATGTGAAAGGTGATATATGAGCAAAAAAAACCTCTTAGATGCTTGAAAACCGCCCAAGACAAGTGGTACTCGTACAATTCATCAGGCTCGTTGAAGACTTCGTCTTTAAGTGATGAGGCATCACTCAAATCTTCTATGCTATTCGTTCGTCGTTTATCTTTTGTCTTATATGCAAACAGATCGTCACTGGCACAGACATTTAGAATTTTCGACTCGTATAGTGTTCCATCCTTCTCTGCACGCGAAAGGGTAAGACACTTGACGCATGTTGAATTCGGTGATCTCTTTGGCGGTAGAGGTCCTCCAGCAATTGCACATGTAACACACTTGCAAGATCTTTAACAAAACAAAACAAAATATATTATAAAAATACTTCTTTCTAATTAGATACTTTTACAAAACTTACCCAATATGATATTCTAGCATTTCGTTACATTCCTTGCATTTGTCATCGCACACCAGTGTGTTTATATGACCGCTAAACGACTCTACACTAGATTTGGCAACAAATGCCAGCATGCTTTGCCAGACTAGCTGACGATTTTCATTCGTTGCCCATTCGGAAATATCAATACATTGAGTGCACGTCCCCGTAACATCATTTCGAATCACATCGAATAGACTGTGTATGGTTTTTAAACGCATCCTACGGTTTCGTTCTTCCTCTGTTAAATTATATAAATTCAAAGCTACCCAAGTTTCTTTCCAAGTCCTGTCGATTTGAATCATTTCATCATCAAATTGAATGTACTTTTTGATAAGAGTTGAACGCTTTTTTGTCAATTCATCTTCTTTAAGCTGAAAAAATCAAAAAATATTAATAAAATCTTTATACCCAGGTACATAATGGCATCTTACTGTTATAATACATGCCAACATAGTATCGGTTACATTTAAATAAACATACTGCTGATACATTCTTTTGTTTAACATAGTCCATGTTAAGCAAAATTTGTTTAAATGATGGTTTTCAAACGCAAAAAGAAACCTTGATATGCTTTCTGAAACTGAACAGAGTTCTTCGTATCCATCTAGGACATCTGTTAACAATTTTTTTTTAAATTAATAAACTGAAGAAGAAATTAAGTTTAAATAGAAGAACTGCACATACATGACAACATATCTTCGGCTGGAATTTTTTTATCTTGAATTTTTGCTATTTCCGCAAAACCTTCCCAGTAAGCTTTGACCACACATTCTATTTGGAAATTCATTAATTCAAATAATTGATGAGGATCATCGACCAGAAGACTGAAAAAAAATAATAATAATTTGTGTTAATTTTCTGTATAACTTCCTTTGAAAAGTCAAATTATTTTTCTCGTCTATATATTTTGATTCATTTCTTATTTTCTCATAAATTTTACAAATTCTCAATTTTTTTTTTCATATCTATATAGATTAATTTCATACTTCCCTCATATGCAGGGATCTTGGATTTTGGTGTGTAGCCTTTGGCTTTTCATTGTGTTCTGAAGAAACAGTTACAAGTCCCCATTCATATGAGCACCGCTAACAAAGCCCCTATTTTTTGAACAGATCTTTTTAACGTATGTAAAGTTATATTAAAGGAAATTCCACAATTTTTTCTAACAAACATTTTAATGAATTTCAATTTTTTCAATTATGCCTTGTAACTAAAATTTTATTGAAGGAATCCATATTTTCGGTTTTTTTTTTATAATGGACAAAAGTTTATTTTCATGTTTCATGTTAAATATATAAGTGCTTTTTGAATGGATTTCGTTTTAAATCAAAAATCAAAATTCTCTTCTTATAATCCTCAGAAGATTAATTTTTGTGCAAAAAAATAGTCTCAGAAGCTGTTCGAACTTTTTTGGATTAAGTAAACGTCCTCCAACCTTGGTTTTCAATCATTCAGATTAAGTCGGCAAAATAACGGTGCTTTTCATATAGCTGTTCTGACAAAACAAGTGCATCTCGAAAATGGCTCTAAGGGTTTATATCAAATTTTGTTAAAGTTTGATGAAAAAATATTTTTTTTTTTAAATATAATATGTACATATATGAAAACAATATTTAAAAAACAAGACAGGTCTAACGATTTTTATGATACATAAGACGGCATCTTCAGTTCTAAGGCTTTAAATCATGTTCACCACACTTACACAACAAATGTAAATGCCTAAAACAGGTTGATAAATGTGAAATCTTCTAAAAGTAGTACTTTGACATTTAATGTGTCACATATGTATAGCGAACAGCTGATTAGTTTACATATCATTTAACATATTTCTTACTTACATATTTAGTTAACAGTGGTATGCATGAAACTTTTACAACCTCCTTTTCAGAAAGAGTTGGCAACACTTCTTGAAAGTTTCCCTAGGACTTGGGACTATTTAAATACAAAAACTCAACCCGTTAGGTTGAAATGGAAAGCAGATTTCACTTGAAACATCCCTTCCCACCGCTTCTAAAGTGTCACTACCGTGACCTTGACAACACTAAAAGTCAGTCAATTCGTCAGTTCAAAATGCGACGTTTGTCAAAATATTGGGTCTTAACGTCCCCACTTTGTTTTTACAGTATTCAAACCAAGAGAGCTTTCCAAGTTTCTGCTTTGAAGTTATTTTCGTTCAACTATTAAAACTTTCTTTGTTCAATTATAAAACAAAAAAAAATTTGTTTTAGAGTTGTAGGTACCTATGACTAATTTCCTTGAAGCAGATCAAAACAATAAGAACTGCATTTTATAAATCCAAATTTAATACTCACAGCGCACTCAGAAGAACTGAAACCATATTTTCAGTCAGCGATAGATCACATATGAAATTCAAATGCTGAGCTTTGGCATGATTCATGTCTCCAGTGGTTCGCCACGGAGACTTATCCCTCTCCAGAAATTCTTCATATTTCTTCTGTGACAAGGTGTTTCTTTTGTGACGAGCATATTTATTAACAACAAAAATATTATATATATGTAATCATTCAAGTTGGACAAAACTCACTTCAGAATCGGCTGATAAGCCTTCCTTAGAGTAGCTTGGAGTATTTCCCATGTACTGCGCGTTTTCATCTGGTCATCCATGAGTTGCAGTATCACTTCGCGATATTCCAGGCATTGGGGGCATGTGCAAAATGTATAGAACTCATTTGGGCTGTGTTTGAGTTTTTTCACAGTTTTCTATAAAAATATTGAAGTTAATTTTGTTTTTAATTTGTTTTTAAGACTGCATATTTACTTCAATAACAAATAATTGAGGTCACAAACAATAAAAACATACCCTCTTCGAATCGGGACTGTTGACGATCACTTCAATCTCCTTAGGCGGTGATGCCGTATCGGCGAAGCGCTGTCTTAATTGATCGAGTGAAATAATTTGTTTAATTGGAATCGGAAGCTGAATTCGCTTTCCGAATTTTGGTTTCTTCGATGGACTGCCATCAGCTTCGATATCAGCACCAGATGAGGATGACGAGGACGACGATGTTGATGATGAAGACGATGAAGATGCGGAGGATGCGGAGGATGTTGAGGATGAAGCATCTTCAATTACCACGGATGCTGCAGATGATACAATTTCTGCTGCTGCTGGTGTCGAGGAGGAGCTCATGCTGCTGCAGTTCGTATCGGCTTTAGCTTCGTCCATTTTGCGAGCAAAAATATTCTCTTGGACACACGATGAAGTGTGGTTGGTGGTTTTCACTACGTCGTCGTGGAGTAGCGAGTGTTCTTTTCCACTCCACTTTGAACGTATAGAAATTATTGATATTTATTAAATGATTAAATATAAATTGTAAGAATGCAACTAAACACTTTCACTTGTAATTATAATTTTTTTTTTTGTAGAATTATTTTTTTTTTAATTTATGTGTGAACGTCGTTTCGCAATCCAAACAATTCGGACACATTCAGCAAATAAAGTTATGGATGGCCCGTATAAACCTGAAGTTAGTAGCATTTTGATGTCTTTTTTTCTTTGTAAAAAAAATTGCATTCAGTTTTGACATTTACGATGAACCTGTTTCACACCATCACCTCACCATTTATCTCACTTTTATTCATGTATGAAACTGAGGGGGAGTTTGTTCTGTTTATGTCGGTCTCGGTGTGAAAATTTTTCGTTGAATATATTTTGTTATTTGATGTAAAGTATATTTTTAAGCAGCGCATGAAAAACATTCAAGAAATCATTTTCAGTTTATTAAATGACAACTTGAAATAATTTTTTTACCAATTTAAGAATTTAACACTTGGAAAAGAATTGAGGACAAAAATGAATCGCGCCTAGATGTATACAGCACTGACTGTTTAAAGGAAAAATAGCCCCTTTCCCAGTGCATGGAATGGAATTGTGCAGAACACTTCGATTGCATGGATTCAGATATAAATTATAATTTGATGCTGAATGCTGCAGAATGAAACGAATTGAAAGGAGAAACAAAAACATAGGGTATATTTCATATTTTCATTATTGAATTGATTTTTAAGCAACCAACCCGAAGTGAAATTTTTTGTACAATATATTTATTCGCGAAGGGCAAAGCTTTTACTGGTAAATTTCTATAGAATTAACTCAAACTCTTGTTCATACAATCAAAATTAATACTTGGAAACTAGTATCTACTGGAAAGAATTATTATTGAATATGAAATAATAAAATATCACTTTTTGAAAAATTTACAAAAACAAAATACAAGAGTATTATACCTACTTTAATTGGCAATTCGGAATCGGTTTTAAATTTTAATTTTGCTTCTGATTTCAAATCCAGAAGAGAAACTCTCTTCTTTTTCAAAGTCAGAACTGTCACTTTTGTCCAATTGAACGCATTTAGAATGCTTTTTTCTGCTTCCAGATTGCCAATTGTAAACGCCATTAAGCTGTTAAGCGATCAATATTACAAACGAAAATATTATTGATAATAAATAAATAAAAAAATTCACATTAAAAATGAACCATAAATGTTTATAAAAATTATTAGAGAATTTAATTTAATATATGATTTACATTTTATTTTTAAGTGTACACTTGTACATAGAATGTCAGTTTATTAGACTTGACCATTCTTTATTTCGTCAATTTCATTGAATTTTTGTGAACAACAATATATAATATGTATATGATTTACTTATTTTCAGACGAATCTGTTTTGGTGGTTCTTTTATACAGAAGATTTTAAATATCTAACTAATATTACATATCCAAATTTTCAAATTTTTTGTTTCAATTTTTTAAAAAGCAAACTCAATTTATTTTCAAAATTGATTTTTTTTCATGTTTATTAATTTAATGTATTTAAATAAACAACTTCTTTTTCTCATACAAGTTATGTTTTACTGTTACAAACGTTTTCGAGAAGATAAATCGAAAAAAATTTTAAAAAAATGTTGTCTTAAGTCAAAAAATAACAAAATTAAATGGTTTAAACAATTTTGTCGGTTAGTTAAAATTTTTAAGTAACTTTAACAACAACAATAACTTTCTATATTTCAATATTTAGAATAAAAAAATTAATCAAAATGACGAAATTGACAGTAAAAAATTCAATGTTTTTGTACATTTCGAAATTTTGGTCTCGGAAACGCCTGATTTTGAAAACGATCCAGAAGATGTTATCTTCTATATGTGTACTGTTGGTTCATTTAATGTCTTATTTTGGTTGTTCTTCTAGTTTCCAGGTTTTTTTTTTTAAACGACCCAATTGGCTTTTTAATTTTATTGTTAGTACTATTTGGCGATAATTTAATTGAATCATCAATTTCAAATGTAAATTTAATATTATTCTTCGTTAAATACTGTTTAAGAAATCGAGAAAATTATTAAATTTGTTTTTATGAATAATGATATATGCACATATTACATATGTGGTCAACATATTTAGCCCATAATAATGGAAAGTCAGGTCATTTCTTTTTAGCTTTTGTTTCGAATTCAGCCATGGAACAATTTGCTGCAAAGGCAGATAAAGGTTTGCCCATTGCTAAACCTCCAATTTGTTCATAAAACTTACTTTCAAACTGGATAATATTCTTTGAAACACATAATTTGCCAAGATGCATGTATTCACTTACCTTTGAAAATTGGTGTATTTATATTTTCCAATCAATTTTCAGTTAATTTCTCAGTTTTGGTCACTGAAATATTTTTGTACATGTTGGCAATATCGATAGAAGCTTGACCTTGAATGAAGTCTAAGATTGTAAACATCTTTTGCAGTACTCGTGAATTCTCATTTTAAAATCTCCTTTTTTATGAAATTTTGGGAATACCGAACTTTAATGGCACTAATTTTCTTCTCAGGTTTTCTGTTATGATGTTAATACACGATTTTAGCTCTAATTTTGTTTTTGCTTGACAACTACTGTTAAGTTTTGTTTGAGGTTTGTTAATGAGAACACAACTTCTATTGTTACGAGTGTCGAAAACTTTTTTTTAGTATAGTGAGATTTATCTAATATAACAATGTTAATTGCCTTTATCTGCTATGAAAACTATGAAGTTTTCTTTATCCATCTTTTTCCGAATTTTAAATTTTGTTAAATCTGGCTTAGTTTCCGAGTAACACCAAAAGTATTGAATAGTAACCAGTGTTCATTCTCTCAGAAACGCTCAGGTCAATAAGCTGCTTTTTTGGTTTTAAACATCCTTAAGTCCCACGCTAATTTAAGCAATCAGAAAAACCCTTGAACGCAATTGTTCCTTTCTAAGGTTTATTCAAGCCATTACAGTTATGTATATCGTAAATGCCGTTATGAATCTACTACATTATATCCTTTTTTTACCTGATTACTACTGAAAACAAACAAACAAAACTACATACTTTAGGGTTTTCCCAATTCCTGAATAAATTCCGAAAATGCAATAATATGTACATAGCTACACACCTACCGCATAACCGTTCGATGGGTAATTTACCTTCTGGTTTTAAATAAAGATCTCTCTCACTGATAGATTTTTTTTTTCTGATTCTTGATTTTTAATCTTTGAGTAGACATTCAAATAGTTCAATATATTGACGATGATGTTGAATCTGAATAGACAAAACCGCTATTATTGCACGTAAGATTGTTCGTATAGAAGTTCAATCGTTCAAGATGATCTAGTCTCACATCGACTTTTGAAGTGATTGGTTTGTTTTGTTTAATTTAAATCGATATTTCGTGAATTCATTTAAAGTTGTTTGCCGTTGATATTGAAAAATGCTTAAACTAGGATTTTTCTTAGTTTTTGCCATCGTTCATCTTAAACTGGATGTCGATTGTATGGGCTTAGACGAGGTTTTCCAGTGGAAGCAAATGGACTATGAAAATCGAGGAAACTCTGATATTGAAAGTAGGTACTCGTACATTATACTAGTTGTAAGAAATAAATCATTATTAATCTTTATTTAAAAAAAAAAAACTATGCATGTATTATGAAGATAAGGAATAACAATTAAGCATAATTTAATATATTCATATACTTATTTGTTTATATTATTGAAGGTTCAATTCATACATTGCGTAGGTATATATAACATAAAATGTTTATGCATTTTTGTAATTTATAAAGTAAACAAAGTCAATCCACTCGAATATTTAAGTAGTTTGGGTACTCTGTGATTTTTGCCTTCCTATATGGGCTTTTTTGTTTGCGATATTATGAATATTGACCTTGACATGTTGTGTTGGTATACCTATATCAACAACGTACTCGGCACATTGAAGATTAAAATGAGATAATTTGAAGAAAGAACCGGCCATAAATAGAACCATAATTAAAATGGGCGGCTATTTATGTACCTTCACATTGTTTGCTATGAGAATTACCTCAGTGATAACTGGTTTTGATTTTATAACATGAAGTAAACAAAAGATCTGTTAAACGTTTTGGGTTATTCTTTTTCTTGTGACTATTCATATTTTTTGATGAATTATCAATTATTATTGTTACGTGATAATAATAATTGCATTCATATACTTATTTTCCAAACCTTTAATTGCTATGATCACGAATATTGCTTATTTTTACTTGGGACTAGAGATACTAAAGGGAAAGTTTTGAATTTGTAAAAAAAAAATCAAACCAGCGATATTGATTAAACTCAGAAGACTGCAATGATAGAGAAAACAAAGAAGGCGGGCCCTGCAATTCTGTCTGTATCACCTCGATCTTCAGCCTAAATCACTGAATTGATTTTCCTCAAACTTTGGATTTAAGATGAAGGGAAATTTATTTTTGTTTGCTCCAAAAAGAACTGTAGGAAAATTAGGGAGCCCTAGGACAATTTTTAGTAAATTTTTTTTATTTAATACTTTTTTTAATTTCTGTCTTAATTTATAAGTTCAGTCTCCAGCAACCGTTATAAACTAAAATTAATGAAATAAAACATCGAACTAAGATTTTAGAATTTAAATTGGATACCATAAGAAATACAATTCAAGTCTGCTAATTACTTACCGAAATAAATAACTCCATGTGATTCAAGCAGGCAAAATTTAATATGTCCAAATGTGTCCCTCGTTTGATATCCAAAAGCTTTTTAAATTAAAATATTTTCAGTATTTTTCCACTTTCTTAACCTTGAATAACAATAAAACACTATTTACGTGAAGATTGGGGCTCCTTTAGTTAAAAAAAAGCAAGAACAGGTGCCTCGAACACTCTTTCATTTTTAATTATTTACATGTATCTAAGGTTGAGTTGTTATTGTAAAATTGTAGTGAATTGGTCAAAAGTAGCTACATTTTCAGCTGTTGTACAAAACTACCTAAACTGCCTTCCCTCTCCCTTACATGCCGTACAATCGTCAGCACCAAAGTTATTTATCTCAAAAACTGGTCTTTAGATTTTGATGAAATTTTAATTATATCTATCTATAAATTAATTTTTTTTTTTTCAATATGTACACGAATATGTATATCGAATTGCATTTTCGTCTTTCAATTCAAACTTTTTAAGCCATTTTTTTTATAATGTCATCTTCGTTTCGTTACTTATGTTTTTTTTTTATTATCACTTCAAGCGAATACGTGAGATCTAGTCGTGCATTTTATTCACTTTGTAATTTTGATTAGTGAATTGTATTCATCTGTGTACCAACGTACTTCAACAGGACAGGATTGCATGTTTGACGTTTGTTTTACATACCTGCATATATGTTTCTTGCCATAACTTAAAGCGCCGCCCGTCTTAGCTTACTATAGATAATTATGTAAATATAATTTTTAGGTAACTTGTAAGAGATTTTTAATGGGATTTTTTTATGGATAAATATTATATATGTACATATTTATATATTTACATAAATAAAAATTTTAATGTACGTCATATATTCAAAGTTAGTAATCATGGAAAGTTCTGCATCAATTTCTTAGAAATTTTATTACAACACTGCACTGAAACGAGTGTTTTTATATAGTTTATAGATGCAAAAAGCAACATATTCTTTATCTTATTAATATCATGTACTAAACAAAATAATTTTTTTTTTTTGAATTTTGATGAAAAAATTATAAAATATAATAATGTAAATCAATTTATAAGAAATTGGAATATTTAACCAATTTCTCCACTTTATTAACGAGAGATGCAAAAAAAGCCGTAATCATCGTTATTACCTTCGCAATGTTTAGAACGTTAGGAATTGGGGATCATGGATGATAATGGAATATTTCCTAGAAATTGATTTCTTCTTCTTTCTTTTTATAACGGGAATATGTTATAAGGGACATTCGTAAGGCTACCCCAAACCAATGCGAAACAGTCTTGACGAAGACGTTCAACTTCATCTCTGAATGTTTCTCATTGGTCTCGGAAAACTTATTATTTTATTAATAAACCTCATGATTGGAAATCATGTTTGCAAACTTTGTTTGCATATGAATAAAATATTAAATATTTATTTTGCAAAATAGCCATTTTCGCAATTTCTTTGGTTTTTCGAAGGCACTATTTTACCAAGTAATGGAGCAAAAAAGTAAATTTTTCTTGCAATAATAAAAAAATAAAGGGTGATATTATTTCTAATGTCCGTGTAGCCCGGTACACATTTTCAATGGAGAATGGGAGTTGGAACTCTATGTTCTACATGATTTGAGACAAGAAAATTGTAATAGGCTTAAGTTTAAATTAATCGTTAAACTCAGCATTAGAATTTATTTAGATGAGAGACATTAGTAATAAATAAGTTGTAAATAATTATTTACATATTTATTTTATCAAGGCGACTTTATTTTCCCAACCGATGGATATAAATCAAGTGCTCGTCTGACCGTTACTCCACCAGGTTCCTCTCTACAAGTCGATTCATACATTCCATATAATAATGTCCCAATGGGTGTTAGTCATTTCTTTGGAAAACTGTTCATAACCATGCCCAGACGACGTCTTGGAATTCCATCGACACTTAACTACATAGACTTGAGGACTGTCAATGGAAACCGAAGCCCAAAACTGAGAGCATATCCAGATATGCAATCCAATGAATTTACAGTAACTAAACGCCCCAATATATAATCTGACAGCTAATAACTTAACTCGTATAACACTTTATAGGATACGGAGAACACAAATCGAATCATATCGGTCTATAGAACTAGGGTTGATGCTTGCAATCGATTGTGGTTCATTGATACTGGAATGCTGGAACTACCAAGTAATTTAAAATCATATCTTATGTATTGTACGAGTACATTTAAATTATTAATTACTACTCGATAAATTTTATTAGATAATCGAATGCAAGTCCAACGACCTTCTATCTGGATAATCGACCTGAAAAAGAACAAGAAATTAAATCGATTCGAAATTCCAGAATCAATTGTTTCAACAGGACCAGGCTTAGCTAGTATAACGGTTGATGTGGATAAATCAAATTGTGGCAAAGCATTTGGATACATTCCAGATTTAAATAACAATGCTCTCTATGTCTACAGGTGGATATGATGACACAACCACCAATAATTAATTATTTATAAAAATATTTGTATTTAAGCTTAGAAGATAACCGTATCTGGTCATTCAATCATAACTTCTTCCACTTCGACCCAACTCAAGGCGATCTGAGTATTGGTGGACAAGACTTCTCATGGAATGACGGTATATTTTCCATAACCCTTAGCAATCAAAATTTCGATGGATTCCGAACTGCATATTTCCATCCAATGGCAAGGTAATTGAAACGCCAACTTGACTTTATGTAACATTTCTTTTATCATTACCATGCGAGAAACCATGTTTCTAAATCTAAGAGCTCTTCGAATCTCCCCTGGTATTTTTTGTATCTTCAGAAGACGAACTTTTAGATCGAGATCTCATCATATCGCATTAATCAATAATCATAACTTTTTTTCTTTAAGTACGAACGAGTTTGCAGTTTCAACAAAAGTTTTAAGGGATGAAAGTAATGCAGCCCGTTCTAGTCATGGAAAAGATTTTGAAGTAATAAGAAATCGATAAATGAAATATAAAAATACCTAAATATGTCTACAATACTGTTATTGTTTCTATTTTCATTAAAAAGCTTCTGGGAACACGGGGTCCACAAAAACAATCTACGATGCATGAGTTCGATCCTAAAACTGGCATCATATTTTATGCTGAAATCATGAAAAACGGTGTTGGATGTTGGAATACAAATAAACTGCCATTTTCTGCTAGAAATCATGGACAAGTTGCATCGGATCCAGATCATATGATTTACCCAAGTGATTTAACGGTAATAAAATTTTTAAAAAACTAATATCTATGTATAATGTTAATTTTTTTTTTAACAGATTGACAATGATGGAACTATTTGGGTGATGACAAATTCCATGCCGATCTTTATTTATTCCCAATTGGATCCAAATGTTGTTAATTTTAGAGTTTGGAAACAGAACGTTGAAATTGCTGCAAAGAGTACAGTTTGTGAGATTTAAAATTAATATATTTACCTACCTACATTACATAATTACATATGAGTGAGAGGTTACAATTTTAAATATTGCAACTTTACTTAATATGTATTGATCTTATTATTATATGAACAGTAAAATAAATGTATATGTACACATACATACATACAAATTATTCTTTCACTTCTAATCATTCAAAATCGCTTAGATCTTGAAAAGATAGCTTATCATGCATGCTAAATTTTCCAAAAATGAAACTTTGTTTTTACTTATTTTATAAAACAAGTTACTAGTTGATACAAACACGAAATAACTAAGTAGCTGAAATTTTAGCGATGAAAGTTCATCGGATCAGGTTCCACGCTAATATTAAACAAAAATAAAATAGTCTCGTGGGGCCCAACTAAATTATTCCATTCAGCAGATCGGAGAACTACCTCGAAGCAAAATGTCTACGATTCGTGGAATTTCAGAGAGAATTCCGCTCCGACGGTTACCTCGATAGGGCCGATTGTTTGATGAGTTCAGATTTGAGAGATTTGGTAAATAAAATAAAGTTAAACAAGAAATTAATATATTTTTGATTTTAATATATTGCAGTCACGTTATGTATACAAAAGTGACAAACATGGTTTTATTCCTTAAAATATACATGTGTTCAAAAATTTTAAAAGAAATTATATAATTTTTTAAACATTTTTATGGACTTGCGTCTACATACGTAAGTGTGTTTTAATTTTTCTTCTTCAAAGTTTACAATATTACATGTATAATATTATTTTACCTAATGTGGTGTATAAGAATTTTGATGTAGGTATAGGTATGTATAATATATATATATAATGTATATATGAATTTTAAAAATTACATTTGTAACCTCTGCTGTCTTTCAAAGGCCAAAATGATAAAACCACCATAGTATCAATCACTCAAAAAATTTTGTTTAAAACCTAATTACCGGAAATTTTCTAGTTAAGTGCCCTTTTTAATTTTTTTTTAAGATTAGCGTTAAGATACATTAGTTACATTTTGTGATATAAGAAATATTTTCATTATTGCATCATTTTTAATAAAAAAAGAAAAATGTGATATTCTAACAAGTTATATTGGTATATTGTATATAGAAAAATAAAAAAAAAACATAAAAATCATAATGATGGTGTAAAAAAATATAACAGAGCTCTAGAGAAGTATTTTTGTTTTTTAACATAAACTTTAATGAGCTCTTTTATTAAGTATAAAAATTTAATTTTTATCCATACAATTCCTTGTAGCAAAATATAAATTTCATTCGATTATGTATATATGATTTTCTTATACCTATATTTATTTACTAGTGTTATAAAAAAATAATACAATTTCCTAATTATACAATTTATATAGTTGCCGCTACTAGTAGAGTTGTTGTTGTTCATGTTTTATATAAAAATATATGTTTTTATATGAATGGTATGAAAAAAATGCATACTAAGTCGTGTTCAAAAAAAAAATTAAGTCGTTTTTTGTGTTTGTGGAATGTATTATTTTTGATTTTAATGTACATCATGCGTGTATGAGAGAAGATTATGTTCCCTGGACAAACAGGGTGGAATATTATTAGATATGTTTTTTACTGCACAATGTAATCCTTATGGCTACGTAAAGATTTAAGTTGCTTCTTAAGTTTTGTGATTAGATCTGAAGGTTGAACAAGTATAGAAATATCACGACCAACACAGTTAAGTCGGTCACGAATTTCGTTCTCTTTGAAGAACAAATTCAGTGGCCTGCCGTTGATTTCGGTTAGCACCCAAAATGTCAGGGTTGTTCCATCACAAGATTGAGTCTGAAACAATATAAATTAGAGCACAAGTCTTGTTGTTTGGACATCGACAAATAATATAGATTAATTAGTTTACCTTAGGAGGAAGACCATGACGAGCGGCCAAACTATTAGGCACAACATCTACAATCGTCGAGGTATTACCATCGCGAATTAAGCCAAGGCATTGACCGTCACGTTCTCTGCGTATTGCATATCCACGTCCGAATGGCACGCGCCGAATTAAAACTTCAAGCTGTTAAAGAAATGTGGTTTCATTAATTCCTAAGTATTGAAAATAAGTTTTTCTTACTTACAAAAAGAGTATTTGTATTACGAATCACTTTGTTTGCTTCACTTGCAGAGCTGATTGTTATTCCAGCAATAGAGATAAGTTGGTCGCCTATGTGAAGAGCATTGTATAGCACCGGATGCTCTTTTTGTTTCCAACCAGCAACCCTAAAAACACCCCGGTTATTCTCAAATCTCTGATTAAATGTCACAATAAACTTACCACACTGCTCCGAATGCATCGACCCATGCAATGGAAGCGATACAATCCTTCCGCCGTAGTTGCAATCTAACCCCACCCGGATGCATAATCTCACGCCGTAATTGCAGTACTTGTTGTTCCCGCAAGGTCATGCGTTTTGAAGATTGCGCATTTAAAGCATTCTCATGCGCCAACCGAAAAGGTTGCGGTGGCTGTTGCATACGTGTAGAAGCTCGGGGCTCATTATTATTTGTTCTAGGGCGTGTCGACGGTGCATCCGATGTCGAGGAACTACGTCTGCGTTGTTCCAAAGACTCAGAACGTGTGCGTTCGACGGCTGAAGGGTTTTCACCATTATTATTTAAAAGTTGATTGCCTTTGAGGTGTGAAGGTCTATTCATGTCCTTACGACTAGGTCGTGCAGTTATCACAGCTTCAGTAAGTCCTCGTGTTAGAAAGGGTCGATTTGCCAGAGCCGAAGGTGGACAATTTTCTCGGCCATCTTGTAGGAGACGTTTTCTATGCATTGCCGGACTAGACTTCGGGTTTCGTGTAACATGTACTGGAGACGCAGTTGAAGTAGAAGGCAATTGCACACCATTACTGGAAGATGTAGTTTGCGTAGCGATACTCATCCGACTTAATTCAGCAGTGATTGATTTCTTCTTCAGTCCAGCTGAATTTGTAGGCGATGATGTTGAAGATTGGGAACCACTGGTGGATTGACTAGCCGTATTCTTTACTCGTGACATTTTAGGTGAACTAATCGAAGCATTCGTTTGACTAATATTAAGATTCTCACATAGCATCGATGATGATATGGGAACAGTTGATGTGAGAAAAACCTTTTCATAGTGTGCTGTCTTTTGTTGCACGTCATTATTGACTGCAATATTAGTCACCCCGGAAGTGTTTGTAGTTAAAATAATTTTCTTTGACAATTTTGGAGTTTGAGACGACGACGATGAGCTGGGACATACCGAACCATAAGTATTAGCTGTACTACTTCCAGCTGTCACTCTTACCGTTGTAATTTTATGATTTTCCAAATGAGAAGAAGGCGTAGGAATTGTTTTCTTTATCGGAGTAGCTCTTGCCGGCGATGAATATTGATTTGCAACCGCAACTTTAGCATGAACGGGAATTGTACTAAGATTGGACGGAATAATTTGAACATTGCTTTTATATTCCTCATCCTGATTGTTAAGCGGGTCAGGAAATTTAAATATTTCAGGTCCTTTATTGGAAGATGGCAACGGATTTGATACTTGAATTATTGTAATGTTGGTCGAGGAAGACTCCGAAGAAGCTTTTTCTGGAGAGGGATAATCGTCTAGGTCTTTTTCAACATCAAATTCAGTGATGTTGTTGTTTACAGTGGTCATTTCAGGTGTGGTTTCTGATATGGATAAGGAACGCGATGTTTGAGCTCTGAAATTAAATTTTTATTTTTTTTTACTACAAAAACTTTTCCTGGTAATATACAGACGATACAAGATATATTTTTTTAAATAAGTGCACTTGGACTGCCGTTTATAAATTATCGATTTCGCGCAGTTGTTTGATTAACATTTCCAAAATACCTTTAGAAAATGTTTATTGTAGAACGCGATAATAACCAGAGGGCGCCAAAATCAAACCACAAATTTGATTTCAAATCTCAAACTTATAATATGCAATAGATTAGTACAAATGTATATTATACTAATTTATACTATACTGCATTGAAGGACGGACTACTTCCTCATCCATCAAAGCTTTCAAGTTTCAAGTTAAAATTGGTTAGGTTGCAAAAAACTGATACACTTAGACCATAAGTTCCACCATGTTGCCAGCAGGTTACTATAACAGTACATGCTTCCCATGGCTTTTTGGTAGTGTTTCCAAAAGTCTTCTGTGATACTGGCAAAAAGATTTTCTTATCGATTAACAATGTTGTGCTAAGAAAAAGTTCTGTCGGTATTTTGCCAAAAATTCCATCCCTACCAATATGAGGGTTGAAGTCTTAACGATTAAACTAAACGGGTACTAGGGGCATGTATCATACGTGTTCTCTTAGAGATGATAGAATATCGTCGAAGTCAATTTAATATAAAAAATACTGTCTATGAAACATCTTTTTCTTCATCTTTCATTGCTATGAATTTGTTTTTATATTCGTGTTTCTTTTTTTTTATTTATTAAGCTCGCATAACATTTTATTTCATAATATTGTGTAAACAAAACATTGAATCATATTTTTCTATAATCAATATAATCTATCAACACAAATATGGAGAGCAGTTTCGAATTCGATCCAGAAGTACTGGACAATTTATACAAACATCAATTACAACAATTGAAAGAATTAACACTTAAAATAGATGAAACGCAAGATATAAACCTCTGCCGTAAATGGTTACAGGTTCTCAATAAGACTACAGAAAATGAGAAAGTCTCAAGGAATTGTCTTTGTGTATTATTATGCCAACAATTGAAAAACGACGGCTGCCTATCTATGCCATTTACAGATTTATCAAATTGTAATCGTGATCTTAACCAAGTCTTAGCTACTTTAGATAATAAGAGCTATTCGGAAAACTCAGTATTATCGTCATCAAGAGAAATAGTTTCATGGATACCTGATGAGAAATTTCATTCTCAAGAAAACCAAATCGTACGACTCCAACAAGAACTGATGGAAATACGTAAACAGATTGACAAGAAAGAAGAAAAAATTCAAGAACTGAATGGAATTATTGAGAAATGTAACCAATGTTCAATGGAACATGATATAATTCACAATATATCGCAGATATTGGAAAAGTTTAAGAATGAAAAAATATTGGAGAATCTCTTTTTGTTTAGTAATCTTTTTGCTGAAGAGAATAATTTGGATTTAGAACAGAAGCTTATTGAGTTGGATAAAAATTTGCAAACGATTTTGCAGGAAATTCAAACAGCACAAGTTTTGCTGACTCAAAAACAACTTATAAAAGTTATCAAATCTAAAAAGAAACATTTGAAAAACTTTGAGCAAAAAATACGTTTGCAGAAATTGCAATATAAGCTTAAAACGAAGGCTGCTAAATTAAAATTTTGTTCCATCTTAAGTCGAATTCTTATCAAAAGCAGACAAAAAAGTCAAGTTCAATTCATTGAAATGTTGAATAATTTAGAAAACAAGTATAAAGACATTATCGTTAAATTCTCCGATGGCTTACCTTACGTTCTGTCGTCCTGGTGACATTGATTTTCGATCTGCAAATGAGAATTTTATTTTATAGGATTTTAAATTTTATTTTCAATAAAAATATATTAAGTATTTATCAAACCTTTTTCTTTATTTCCTGAAGAACTTATATCCAGTCGCACGCTGAGTGTGTCTGTTACTGTACTTTGCAATTCTGTCGAACTTTTACGATTTGCTGGTTCATTTAAGCTATTTCTCGGTGACAAAGCTGCATGAGCGATCTTAGTATGTGGGATTAGTTTAGGTCGTGCTAGGCACATCACAAATTCTTCACTTAAATCAGAAAATTCCTCCTCTTCGTCATCATCGGCACTAGTGCCTCCACTATAATTCCCCGTGTTAAGTTGTTCACTATAATTGCTTATGGGGTCCGAGAGCATATTTAACAAATTCTGAGTAAGAGTATTTGACATCGATGTAAGACATGCTGATGTTGACGGAACTACCACTGAGACATTACTTGAAGTACTGATGGTAGATGTGGAAGATGTTGCTGCTATTGTAATTGAACTTCTTTGAGTGTCTTGCAGATGTGATGTAGTTGAAGTTGATGCAACTGCAATAGTCGACGATGATGTGTTGGTGGCAATTACTGAAGGTGTTGTTGTTGTTGTAGTTGTCGAAGTTGATGAAGACGATATAGATGTCACAACACGTTCAACACCTGGCACAATGGCTGCTGGAACTGGTGGTGTAGCAGGTAATGGTGAGGTTGGATCTCTGGTGGGCAATAATGGTGCACGTATCTCTGGAAGTTTTGTGTAGAGATTTTCTCGGGGAGAAATTATTTTCATTTCTCGTAGTTTAGATCGTAAAGTCTCAACCCATTCCTGCATAACTTCCCTAAAAATAAATGTATTGATGTTTCATTTCAAATTGTCTTAAAAACAAATAAAAATAATTGAATTTGTAAATAAAGTTGGTCATACACGATCGAACCATTTGGAGCGGAGCTAATTTTTTTTGTGAATTTCAGACTTGCTGAAAATTCAAATGACACGGCTGAGCTCAAACATAAGAGAAACAAAATATTGACTGGAATTCTGATTCAATCTCGTTTATTTTGTTGAAATATGTATGTAAACATAGTCTTAAAACTTGCTACGTAAAAAAACAATATCATTAATTACGGGAGTAACACCTTCAGTTCTAATTTTATGCGTTTTCTAGAAATAAAGTGTTAACCGCTTTCTCATTTATTTCAATGTAGTCAAGTGTTCTCTTTTTTGAAAGAAATTGGTAGTAAGATAAATTCTTTATTTTTACAATCTATTTTTTTTTAAGTTAAAACTTAGAATATGGAAATGGAAATGGCAAATAAATATAAGAAAAAAAGAGTAAGGCACTTAAGAGATTTTACAAAATTATATGCAAATAATTTTCTACAAATCAGTGTTATGAAATTTAACTGAAAAAGGGCTCAATATTTGTTCTCCACCATTTAGTAAATATTGAATCAGTTTTTGCCTAGACATTTGCAAAACAAGTTTTTATTTTAACTCGATTTTGGTGAACGAAATGGAGCAAATTCTAGTTTTTTTTTTTCTAAACTTCTCGAAAACAAGAATTTATGTTGTAAGTTTTGATGAACTATTTTTTTTGTGGCATTTTTTCTCTCAAAATTCAAATAATTACCTAGATATAAAAAATAATAATTAATAATCATAACATAAAAATTCGATTGGAACTTTATCAATACCTGCAGCTTTGTTTTTTATTCCTTCTAAACACATAAACTTTTTGCAACTGAAGGTGTTAAGATTCTCTTAAAATTTTGAAAAAAAAACTTCACTATGTTGTACAGTCAAATTTTTAAAGTAATTTACTTTCTTGAAATAATATAATAATTATGTTGATCTGAACACCTTAAAGTTTTTCAATGATCAAAAATGAGTAGTAAAGAGAGGAAATGCACTTTGGATTTTATAATGGGCCGACCAGCGGAACTAAACGAGAATTTGTGTGGACTCAAAAGCCATTAATAATTAGAGCTTCATTAAGCAATGCTTCGGGCTGAAAAGTGTATGAATGGAATACCAGGCAATGTGTTTTAGAGGAACGGGCTCAGGTGTCACACAAGTGATATATGACCTCAATGAAGCCACAGATCTAGCTGGCTGGAAAAATTTGTTAATCACAGCTAGATTGTAAGCCCAACATTCAGTATATAAAAATCATTTTGATTAAAGATAACGCCAACATATAAGGCCTCACAATTTTGCTAGTATACTGATTTGTAGCTTTAACTACTTAAACAATTTTCTTTAACCTCTCTTACAGCTCTTTAAAAATAAAACTTTTCTCTTTATTGTAATGAAGTATGTTAAACTAATCAAAAACTACACACCGCCCCTCGTCACTTCCTGTAATATTTTAAATAATAATTTAAAAATATTGTAATTGTTAACAAAACAACAAAGAATTTCAGTCAGTTTGTCCAGTGATAATAATAATATAATCCACCAACTCAACCAACCTTGACTTGAATATTTCATCAAGCAGCAACAATAGAATACAAAATTAAGCTTAAGCTTTAAATAAGGCCCGTTTCGTTTTTGAGTTCTACCCAAATAGACAAACAAGACGACCAGTGACCAAACAAAGCAATCCATCATTCAGCCCAAAGCGTATTGCTTAAATAATTATTACTAAGGTAGAAGAAGGTATGTAGTTGTTTTGTTACTCATTGCCAACTTACCATGACATTGCGTGAAAACGCACAACTTCATTACTCAGAGTGACAACGAATTCAAATTCATGTGAGTTTGGTATGAGCGCGTGCGATATATGTTGTGTATCTTGCATTGATACCACCCACTCAGGATTATGCGATGGTGCCAGCCTTGGTTCCGCATACCCTTCTAGCAGAGCCTCTGAATCGTCGTGAACGCAAAACACCACCCAGCTTCTATCGGATTTCTAAAAAGAAACAATTTATATCAAATTAAGTGTGAATGGGTCGTTACTCAATAGGAAGGTGAATGTTTTTTTTTTTTTTGTTACCTTGGGACCAATTGTAATTTTTTTACCGTCAGTTGTTAGACGTTTAAGCCAACTATTTTTATGAATTTCTCGAAACAATGCACCACGGGAGGAGCTCATTTTATATTATGCACGGATATGGAGTTTTTTTTTTATTTATCATTTGGATATTAAATGAATGAAATTCATTGAAATATTTTTGCAATTAACGCGGTAACAAAGCAAAAACACACATTTTTTATTGTTGGAGTTGGAAAGGGTACTTTTTTAACTCCTTCTGTGACATGTCATATTGGACTACAAGAAAAATGAAGCAAAAGAATTTCAATACGTCTAAATGGATTGCAATAATTGTTTATTTTTTAAAGAATTATCAACAATTAAATCAAAAACCTTAACTATACTAATTTGTTTAACGATTTATTTATTTAATTTTATTATTGCACTTTGTTTGCAAAAGGAAACAAACAAAAATTACTTTGCACACACAAAATATAACAATTTTTAATTGCACACCGCCATGTTTGCATTTTTCTTGCAACTGTCAGTTGTTTGACAGCTGAAAACCAAGTTTATTTAGTTTTCCAGTTGCTTCCAGTAAAATGGAATTTTTACTTTTATCATTGCCATTAGTTGACTTTATGCAACGACTACACTTTTCGCAATTTTCTTTTCAGATTCTTTTTTATACGATATATCGATGACACAACAATATTACAATTCTTAAGGAGTTAACGAAGTTAACAGATAATTATCAAAAGTCTGTATGGACATAGTTATTGTTGCAATTATAAAAAACGAGCCAAAAAAGAAGAATGAGCAACTAAATGAAAATTCTATCAGATGTGGGTATTAAGAAAATACGAATTTATGAAAAAACAAATCAAAAATTATAATGTTCGATTGCACCAATATTTAACAGGCTTTTAAATATTAAAATGTGGTATTTGAAAATGCCGAATTAAGCTTAGCATATTTTTAAAATGTCTGTTCGTTTTTAATAATTTGTTTTCTTTTTCAGGCCAAAAGAAATTTAATTTTTTTTCGTTGAAAATAAAAACTGAAATCAATTGTTCATTGTTAAATCAAGTTGTGATATCGAACAGTTTTAGAAAAATTAATTTTCAAACTATAAGTTTTGTACTCTGCTATTCCGACTCACATACATTTTTATCATATTTCAGAAAATATTTTATAAATTCTTTTATCTTTCTAGTTCAAAGCCTTACCAACATTTCTTTTGAATTTTTTTAAGGAATCTAAATATTAATATTTTATCTGTATGCTTTTGCTGTTTGAACACAAATTGTTTCTCCTCAGACTTATGCATTTTGGAAGCGTTCGCTCCACTGCCTGCATAGGTGCTTAATATTATATAATATTAAATTCTCAAAATTCGAATTACTGTTTTCTTAAATTCCATTCAAATATAGTTAGCCACGCAATATTTCGAACTTTTCCATTCGTAGATAGAATTTCACTTTAGTCATATTCGTATATCATGAATGATTCATGCAACCAAGAATATAAAAACTGCATTTTGGGTTTTTTTATTTCTTTGAAATTCACCTACCTGAAATAAGTTCTGACGGTTTTGCACAAATATCATATATTAATTTTATCTGTGTCATGTATCCATGACTCAGAAAGGTTTTGTTCTTCTAAATAAAAATAAAACAACAAATTAGTTCCTTTGTTTACGGTTTAATAAGGAAATTAAATACGACTCTTGAGAATAGATGACAATTTATGTTATTTAATATTCACTTTATTTTTAACTTTTTATTTCGTAAAAAAGCAATACACAGGTAACGTAAGTTATGAAATTTGTTAGTGACATCTGCTTCTACTTGGCTGATTTTAAACTATTTCTATGTTAGTCCCTTGTAGAAACTCACGAAAAAAGGGCCATACGATTTTTCTTGTCTGAAAGTGAACTTCAATCGAACATACCATTTGAATTAAAACAAGATTTTTTTTAACCTATAATACTTTTTTTTAATATTTTTTTTTATAATATATTTTATCACACATATTTTTTTGTTGCTGTTTACAGGGACACATACATATTGCTAATTTCTTTTAAAAACAAAGAAGAGTTATATAAATAATGATAATTACATTCTACACAATTTGATAAGTTGTCAAGACATTCAAAAGAAAACAAAATAATAATACGTAATAATTAATATGTATAAATAGTAAATAGATAATGACGTTATAAGATTATCTATAGAATTTAAATTTAGTTTTTATTCATATTCGAAGCAAGTATTTCAAAAACAAGTATTTTAATATTCTATTCATAGTATATTACAGTACTAAATCTCGAGACTTAATTTTTAACATTATTATTCAAAATTATAAAGTACAGTTTTTTGTCTGTTTAAAAAAATATCACATTTAAGTTATTTTTTAAATTAAAAAAAAAAATGAACATAAAATCTTTAAGAAGCTATTAGTA
This sequence comes from Syrphus vitripennis, assembly GCA_958431115.1. Classification (NCBI taxonomy): domain Eukaryota; kingdom Metazoa; phylum Arthropoda; class Insecta; order Diptera; family Syrphidae; genus Syrphus; species Syrphus vitripennis. Next base: position 22,599,405 of record OY288108.1, read on the forward strand.
AATAAATAGAAAAAGGTCTCAGTTCCGGTTTTCTCTTGCTTTAAAGTTTTCTTTGCCAAATTTCGTTTCTTTTTCTCAAATTATTGGAATGGCCATTTTAATATTTCCTTTTCAAAGTTCCTTATGTTAAACAGCATTTTTTGATTTTTCGTAATTGCAAGTTTTATGTTTTTTTTGTTTGTTTTTTTTTTTTCTTTTTTGAACTTTTTTTAAAGATTTTTTTCTCTCTTAAAATAAAGAGTATTTTCTTTTTATATTATTTTTAATTCTGATTTTTGATCGTTTTTTTTTTAAGTTTAAATTACAATTTTTATTTAATGCAAGCATGTTCTGGAAAATGACGTTATATTTATTAAATAAATTTACAACTTTTTACTTTTTGTAATTACATAATATAGTTTATGGAACAAGAAATAAGCTTGATTAAGAAATTTCAAAACATACATTGAAAAAAAAAGTTTTTGAAAAGCGTTTTCTTTCAGTATTGTATGCATTTTGGTTTTTGTAAGAAAAAGTTTCAATACTTAACATAAACTACACTAAGGTGTACTTAAATATTAGTATTAAGTCTGTCTAACCATTAATGAGGAAGTTCTGTTTCTGTTTTTTTTTTTATCTCACATGCCTGCACTTTTTGATTCTTGTAATTCAGTTTTAATTTTTTTTTTGCTTTTATTCTTTTAAAATATATTTCAATTTTTACTCGATTCGGGGATGAACTGATTGTTGAGGGCGGGTTCCATTTGTATTTTTTTACAGGAATATTTCAGTTTATGATATTATCAGATCTATAAAATAGTTTTCCATTGGAATGAATTCATCGGCCAAGGGGTTAAGCGATGAGTTTTCAACATTGCATTCGGTAACGGCAAGATCGGAAAGTGCTTTGTCTAATTGTTCGGCTCTTTTTTTTTATTTGGTTTATTTTAAAAAAACATGTCAATCAAATAGAACTCGTTAGAAATTTTAGAGTATAAAACTTACTTTTCTTTTTGCCACTCATCAATTTCCGCTTCGAGTTCATCGACAAACATTGCTTCTAAGCATTGTTGCATGATTTCCTCTTCTTCAAGTCGTTGTAATTCCTAAATTTTTTGATAATTCATGTTTTTAAATACAAAAAAATTAATTCAATTTTTTATAATTCTTACATCTTTGTCAAATTCTTCTTCATTTTCCATCCACAAGTATTCAGAGAAATCAGTTTCTTCTTCTACCTCCGACAGAGACTCGTAGTCTTCTTCAATAACATCAAACTGATCGGACCAGTCGTTAGATGGGCTTTTCATAATCATTTTTGAAATTCTAAAAGAAATAAAAATTGCATCAATAAAGGAAGAGTAATTTAAAGGAAAGAAAGGACAAATTCCTATACGCAACATTTGCAAAACAAAACACATGCAAGGCAAATGAAAAATGCAGTTGAAATGTCCAAAGCAAGTGAAGTGCGCAAGATTATTTTTGACATTTGTATTTGCTCATGAAAATAAAATCTTCTACATTTAGGGACAATCTGCTTGGCAGCGATGTTTACGTTTTGGTACTGTTTGCTTTGCATAATTTGCGCAAGTTGAGCGTTTAGGAATTTGACCTGTGCTCAAAAGACAAAATCTCTCAAGTAGATTTAAGATACTTTGCCTTTTGAGCAGAAGTCAGTTTATAAAAAAAAAAACAATGGGAATATCTACAAATAAAAAAAAATAACTTGTTTTGTTCACTTTGGAGCACTATAAATAGCGTTAGCATTAACTACGACCCTTAATTTCCTTAAAAAGATACCAGGATTAAAATTTTTGTTGAAAAATAATCTAGAGTAAGAAAGGTTTTTGTCGGTCAAGAATAACTTTCCTCGAGGGTTATGGGAAGAAGCTACCGAACCATCCATTGCATTCTCTAATATCATCGATTTAATAATTTTCACAAAAAAAAGCTTACTTTTATTGAAAAACAATTAAAAAAAAACAAAACAGTAAACTAAATAAATATATAAAAATATTCCTATTTATTTGGTTTATTGTTTTGTTTTATACCTACCTAAAGTTAGACTCGAGAAATCATTTTGATAACATGCAAGCTATCAAGTTCAGAGTTCATTAAACTATAATTTTTTTTTGTTTAGAACAAAACAAGGCAGCAAAATGTTTTCATGTACCTATCTATCAATCTTTTTGTTCAAACAATTAAATTAATAAAAACAACCTGCTTGTTTGAATTCATTATAAAAAAAATTATCTATAGGTATGCTAAGGTGTATTTATTATATTGAAAAAAAAAAAATAATTAATCATGAGAGTTTCTAGGTATTTTTTTTTTTTTTGGTTTTTATATTCTTATCAATACGTGCATTAACTTCTAGAGACGTTTTTGTTTTATTTATAAAACAAAAAACAGCTTATAATGTAGGTACATAAACAAAAAACCTTGACGGGTTCATTTATCTACTTATAGTTGGCAAGGGAGATGAGGGGTTTAATCAAACCAAGAGGAAGTTAAACAGAATTTGACTGAGGAAGAGGAAGCTAATTAAACGAATAGTAGCTAGGTACCTAGAACTTGATCTTTTGCAAGCTAACTTACAAAAACTAAAACGTGTAAAGGCCAATGAATACCTCCTATAATTAAAATAAAATTTGTATTAAAACAAACGAAATCACATTTATTACCTACAGTGCCTGATTGGGATTTTCTGTTGTTGTTTTCTTTGTCTCATGAGCGATAGGCTATGTTTGGAACCGATTTCAACTGTTGGATTTCGTCATTTTTCAATATACTAAAATCCGGTAGCTATAGTTAGCTATGTACATGCATAAATGCATGAATGTCTACCCACCCAATTAGAGCACTGTCTTATTATAACTGTAAACAACCAGTAGACTGCACGTTGCAGTTTATTAAAATCAAAATGTAGGCACAAATAAACCTATTTTATGTACAAATAGACAACATGTAATTGAATTTATTCAAAGAAATTTATGAAAATAACAACAATGATAAATCGGGAAGAAATACAAATTTTCTAGGTCAAATGTGGAAAGCAACAAATTGTCTTTCTGTCGTTTGATACTCAACTCATTGCCAATGTTATGCAAATATAATAAGAATTACTCGAAAATCAAGAATTTGTATTTGCGCATCAGAATTCAGAAATACAAAGATACGCTACATATGTTAATCAAATAAAAGAAAATTTCCCATCAAAATGGAGAATCTATAATATACAGTTTCAATATTAAATCATGAAAAGAACAACTTACCTTTACGGTTTTATTCCAAGAAAAAAAAAATACTATGCACTTGATTCTTGTTTTTTTTTACAATTTTCTTTAAATTTTTTTATTCACACAAAATTTGATATCACGGGTAATTTTGATTGAAAAAAAATTAAATATCTCCTAGGTATATTTATTTTTGTAAGAATTGCGAATGATATTTTGAACAAAAAATGTCTCTCCAAAGTTAGGAATAAGTAGTGAAAATTGTATTGTTTGAGAAAATGTAATTATTATACTTTAATTATGTTATTATTTTTCTCTTTTTCTGCAAACGCCTTTTTAAAAGATCAAATCGACCTATGTATACCGGATGAGAGTGCGAAAATGTATTTGGATTAAAATCGAATGATGGAAAGTTATTTATTTATAAAACAGTTTAATATGTTCAGAATTCCAAATGGGGTGTGAGCGGGATAAATGGATGTTTGACAACAACTAGGTGTCCTTTTTTATGGCCATCGTCTGTTTCCAAGAATATAAGGGGACCGTCACACTGTTTTTATGGTAAAATATTTTCCTATAATACTTGCGACTGTTAGTTGTTACACGATGCAGCTACGGTTTGTAGAGCGAGGTAAACTCAGGCCAAAAAATAAATGTCCGAAAGAGTAAAACTTATAAATAATAAAATCAATACAGGCTGTTAAAGTTTCCTATATACATAAAAAAAAGTAATGTATTTCTGAAAAAATGATAATATATAAATGTCTCATGTCTCTTTTTGTCTCAAAGCACATCAAATGCAGGCACATATAAATCTAGCATTATGCAGTGTAAAGAAACAAGGAAAAATAGAGAAAACACAAATAAAAAGAGACGAGTATACACCAATTTGATATGTTTGTTTTCACAGCATGATCTATGTAAAATTGCCAATAATGAAATACGACTATTATTTAAACATGTTTCTAAAGTCCCCACCAAATAAAACTTAGATAAATTAAGAAAGAACGCTTTATCTAGACCCGCACCAAGTAAAGCCCCTTCCAAACCGACATGATTATGTCGAAGTGACAACAAAACCAATAATGACTATGTACGTGTTGTTTACTTTGGCCGCGTTCACATTGCGCTGAGATATGCTATCTCAGATACTCGAGTATCCGTATATGTTTGTGAACGACTAAAACCGGATAGGTTAATTTAGCTGTTTGATTTGAATTCAAGTCAGCTGTTTTTAACATTTCTCTTCAGATAGCTGAATATACGAGAATTTTTTAGATCGGTTGAGATTTTTATTTTGAGAACAGATGTTTTATAATCAGCTGTTTTTTCTCAAGAGATTACAACAACACAAACCAATCTGGATTGCTTTAGATAACTTTGTGAACGTGGCCTTTGACAACCGCATGTAGTCAGTGAGCTAACTCCAGATAAATTATCTCGAGTTTCTTTTGTCCCGATAGAAATACCAATTAGATACAATTACCAGAGTTGTATTTTTGATGTGTTATCGATATTTCGCATGAATAAGAACCTGCATAGAAAATGGCGGAACAAGTGAAAAGGAAAATTAATATTTATTTGTGACTACAAAAATTTTATTTATATTACTATACTACTATTCTATTACTATTAAAAAAATGCAGAAAATTTTTATTTCATAGAATAGTTAAAAAGGGTTATGGTGAATTGGTAAGACACTTTTCGTTAATGCCTAACTGTGTTGCGTTAATATATAAAATCATGTGGTAAACCAATCAGTAAATTCAATTATGTATGTATATTATTCTGACATAACATCAAAAAATTGAATTAATGTTTTGATTAAATTAATTGATTGATAAATGAGCGAATAATATGGAATTGAATTAAATAGATCTGGATTAATTTTTGAAACTGGATTAACGGACAGATTCTGATAAGTAGTTTACTCCTTTTACCTATTTATACTTTCACATGTTTACCATGAGCTTACACAGTTGCCTGAATACCCCCTTTAAAAAACCCCATTTCATTAAAAAGTGTTGCCGTTGTTTTACAATAAAACATAGTTATTGCATCTCAAGGTAATGTTTTATTAAATTATAGCTTTCACTGGTAATATTATTGAAACATGATTTTTATAATAAAATATATATTTCAGACTTCTTTTCAATCTGCAACATTAATAATAACTAAGTAATATAAGGCTCATCAGAAACACTACTTTTTGTGCCCTCATCCTTGTCGCTGCTTATAATGCTTGCATTGTTTGAAGAACGCCGATGGTCCTGCAACTTAAGATACTTCATTCCCATTGCATATATTTTTTCATTTGCATCCTTAAGTGCGTTATTAAGAACTTCATTTTGCTTAAGTATTTGTTCCTTAATAAAAAGAAAGATTTTATTAAATAATCACTTGGTACTGTAGTAGAGATAAAATAAATTTGAATATAATTACAACAACATTTGATCGTTCGCCTAGATGGATTTTTATTTCATGCAGTTCTCTTAGCAATGCACTTCGTTCAAGAACTTGGTTATTTCTATCTGCCGCCTGTTGCAATCTCAAATCTTCGTTAGTTTTCTTTAAACCAAATATTTCCGTTACTAAAAAATGTTGCTCTTCTATCATTTTCTTCATTAGAATTTCCATATTTTCACCTGAAATTCTACAACTCGAAAGATCTTTTTGAAGCTTATGGTTTTCTGCTTTACAATTAGCTAATTCTGATGCGTTTACTTCCCCAGTTATAACTTCGCTATTATTAAATAGTTAATTAATTTGTAAAGTTCAAAATCTGTAATTGGTTTTCTATTTACTAAAAGATATCCACACGTAGCTTACCCTTTTTCACTATATCCGTTTCCGTTTCCGTTTACGTCGTTGTCTTTGACTTCATCCAATGAAGCCTTGACACGCAGCCCTAGCTCAGTTGCAAAATATTGACATAAGCATGGCATGTTATCACTTACAACATGTTTGTTCTGTGCGTCCCTTTTTCACAAATGACTTTTATAGAATTTTGATATTTGTTTACGTCCTTGCTTGAGATTTCCTTGAACTTTCAGTCGTTTTTTATTTTTGTACGTTTGTGTTTTCATTTGATGTTGATTTTAATTGGAAGAAAATACAGTGAAGTATTTAGGTTGAGTCATTTAATTGGCATATATGTAAGCTTTTTTGGTTTATTTTAATAATAGGATTTTTCTCAACTGACCTATGTATATAATTATGTACATATTAACAAGGTTTTTTTGAAAAATTATGTATTGGATATCTATTTAAATTAGGGGTTTGCTTAAAAAAATCACACTTTTTTTGTTGTTTGCTTCACAAACTATAACTTTTTTGAATAATGTCCGAGTTAAACTAAAAGCATATAAGTTATTAACAAATTTTAGTTTGATATTTTTCACACTACATACATAATTTGTCAAATATTTGAAGTTTAACGTTTATCATTACTCGCGTTTGAGTAAATATCGGGTAGTGAAATCCAAAAATGTCTCGAATTATTGTTGCATCGTTCAATCAGCTGATTTTTGATTTCAGAGTATCTAAGTATATACTGTTAGGTACAGTGTAAAAGTACATACATAGATACCCTATCGGCATATCACTCGAACTCCGCCACTTTGTTGGTTAAATACTGTGTGATTGAACGATCTGTTCGTTAAATGTCAAATATTTGACAAATTATGTGTTCTTGCTAACTTTTGTCGGTTAGGAGGAATTATAGTCACAAATGTATAGGGAAAAAACAGAATACTTTCTACAGCTAAGCAGGCATCAACTGTCAGTCCTATGTCATATGTCGTCGATGAACTCGAAACACTACTGGACCGATTATTATGAAAATTGGTATAAATACATATGTATGTATTTTTCCACCGAAAAAGTTTGTATAATATGCTCATTGATGCAGCTCGCCTCCAAGTGGCGTAGCAACGTGTGCCGGGTACAGTTGGTGTGATATAGTTAAATAAACGTTTTAATTAAACAAAACTATTTTTTTTTTATTTTAACGTGACTTAATGAAAAAATTCTGAGCTCAGATTCGATTTCAGCACACTGAAAAACCTTTAGAAGTACATGTGTTGGTTTCAATAAAAATTTGACCAGTGATTGAATTTGCTTGTCCATTACAAAGGCCTACGCCTTTGCTGGGAAATACTGTGAATCCCCTAAGCCTTACCAAATGCGCGGTCTTGCGCTTACTGCCCATAGTGTTTGATTATAAACAATTGATTATTTCCTTCTTTTCCCTAAATTTTCTATTTTCTGATTTAATAAGTATTTAACGTACGTACGTCACTTGAATCATTCTTATTGTTCTGACGATGAATTCCTTTTACATTTCCACGGGAGGCCTCAACACCACAGTCCGTCTCTTTCCCTCCCCAACTTCTTTTTCTATTTCGTTACAATACTTTCTCAAAAAGTCTCTGCAAAATTAAACCAGAGCTACATAAGTTCGAATTTGATATATAAAATGTGCTGAAACACGGATTAAATATTTGTGCAACTGGGAGCTTAAGGTAAAACGTACGAAGGATTCCCATTTTTATTTTTGATAGTCTTTACATAAAAGCTGCTTGCCAGATGTGTTTTAAAAATTATTTAAACCTATTTTAAATAGCATTTGAATTTTGCTCGATTATTAAGCTTCCCTTCCTTTCAAATTTTCTAGGTTAGGTTATTTTTGTTCAACTCCATTTAGACTTTCAAAAAAAAATGCACCTAATATTAAATATATGGTTTAAATCTATGTTTCGAAAAAAATGTATAAATATTTATAATTCTAAAAAATAACCACTTTATTTAAATGTTTAAAACTAGAGTACACTTTTGTTAAAAAAAAATTAAAATAAACTTCTTTTTATTTTTGTGTGCAAATTTTTTTTTCGATTTATTAATTTTTTTTGTTGAATAAATTGTGTAAATTTAAATTTATTTGTATGGGTCCATGTGGTTTTTTATAATGTTTGCAATTGAAAGTGATTTAATTTTTAATTTCCGACTTATTTAATAAACATACATAAACATAGTTAAATACTCATAAAGTACGTACATACCTACAATCATAACGAAATGTTTCTACTTATTTATGTAACACTTCCATTAATTTAATATTTTTCATTTTTTTTTAGCTTGATGCAGTAATATATAAATTTAATTATAGTAAAATAATATAAATTTCAATTTGAGCAAATTATTATCAAAATTATAAAAATCAAAAAGTTATGAAAAAAGAAGAATTTTTATTTTAAGCATTTAAAAGTATTCATAAAACCTTAAACTCGAATAAACACTAACTCCCACTGCTATAGATCCAACTGATACAAGGATATTAGAAATTGCTTGCAGAGTACCTGTAAAATTAAAAAATGCAAGATTTATTTAAAAGAACATTATTTAAAAATTGTTTAAATCCATTACCTCCATTGCATATACTGTCTAGAGCGTTCTCAACGTAACCACTTTCGTTGTCGCAGAGACACAGCTTGACTTTTGATGACATAAATTTTGCCACGCCTATTGTCCTATTAGCATTTTCCATGGTACACACCATATTTGGTTCGCAATCACTGGTACTGGAGCATTTATGACGTAGACCTGTGTAAGATAAACGTAAAATAAACGTTAAAGGTACATAATACAACAACCACTCGACGGGTTTCAATAAAAATTTTAATGTTTTAATGAAAAAAGATAACTATGTACATATGTATAAAATAAAATAATAAAATCTTACAATCTCATAACAGCAAAGATTGCTAAGTTTTGCTAGAAATACATAGTTTTTAGTTAAATTTCCTCCAGAATTGTCATGTCGAAGTGATCATCATTTATATTATGTATTTTATTATTAATTTTTAAAATCACCAATGTTACAAAATATAAGGTGTAATCCTTAATGAGCTTTTTAAGAGAAAAACAACCCAGGGTTATTCAATTTGTGTATTACGTGCATTATTGCCTAGAGATTTCTCGGGGCTTTACTTTTGCATGGATAGAAATGGGTCGTTGTTATCGATAGTTTGTATGAAAGCTCCATTTTTTCCCAAGATGGTATCGTTCAGCCCAGGACTGGTTTTTTTGCAAGTCTATTTTAAATTTTAAAAAGCGCACCTACATAGAATGGCTATTAGATGTTTTTCTTTGCAGTTGCAACGTGTTTCTATTAATTATCATATATATCAATTACATGTATGTACATATGTATTCCCCCATCATCGACGTTTCCGAATGTTTCGCATTGGTTTGGACAAGCCTTAAGATTACTTAGTATTGTATTTGTTTAGGCTGTTGGATTTGATTCAGAACTATTTAAACTTTAAAAAAATGACATTAGTAACATAAATTCATAAAATAAAGCAACAAACTATAGTAGTTGTGTTTTTTTTATAATACTCGTACGCGGGGATTGCGGGGATGTACAAAAAAATTTATATCTGAGTTTACAGACGCCAAATGGCCAAAAAATGGAGTTTCCATGCAAACTATCGATAACCTGTACGAAAACATTTCTCTTGGTGGTTAGGTAAAGCCCCGAAAATTCTGTGGGCTTAGATAAGCCTAGAGTCGGATTTGTTATTGTTGGGTTTGTAAAAAAATACTTGCAAAACAATACAATTTGCAAACACAAACAATGGATAATCATTTTGAAAATACCACTGGTAACCCATCGCTGTCCGGGCGTATGTGAAGCATTTTTTAGCATTTAACACGTTAATTGTTTAGCCTAGCAACGGTGGTTTTTTTTTAACGTGTCATTGAGGCTTAAAGAAAAAACACACCTAGGAATGCATATGAAAGGAGAACGCTAACCGTTCTTATTTATTTAATCTTAATTGGTTTCTAAGGTCCAACCTCAATCGTTATCTTTAAATTCATTTCTGTTATTAAACACATGTTATTAAATGCAGGTAACAAATATTGCAAAAAATTAACTCAGTAACTAATGTATTCCCTGAGAAAAATTTTAATAACTTTTGTTTGTTATAACCGTTTTCTGCATTAAAAAAAAATCTGAAATTTCATGATGTGCATGCACGTGTTTTTTACTCAATAATGCACAATTTTCGTGCTTATCAAAATTTAATTAAATCTAACCATGAACCGAAGGCATTCATGCATCATACGAATTTATGTTAGTCAAATTCAAAACCCGAAATTCGTGCTGAACCTATGATCTAAACACGAACCTAATAAAATATAAAACTCATTAAAAATTAAAGATTTTTTAATGTCAATATTATAATTGCACATGAAAACTTATACTTATGTACAAAGTCTTAATATTATTTTATTTAAAAAAAAAAGCTTATATATTAAATTGAAATAAAAGTAACCTCGAATTCGTATAATAACATGGAAATTAATTTTAATTGTATTTCCGTTTCCATGTTAAACATTTCGGCAAAATGAGTCACATTGGTTCTTCGTTATACCTCTCTATGCCTTAAAAACAAAACTCCAACCTATAAGAAGGCTGAACAAAGATCATTAGCCTTGCACAATAGCAATCTTTGTTTCCAAGCTCAAGTGCAAATTAAACAAATATACATTCCAAGAAAACAAGCGACAAAAAACAAACATGCCTTCTCAACTAACAGAAATAATAGTGTTTAAGCAAATTTAAGGTTTCACATTTGATCCAGGGACTCAATTGCATGAACCCACATATAAGCAAGTTATACCTATAGTATAGAGAACAGTTCTCATTCTATATTTATGTTTTGGAATGTACAATTTGTGTTGGAATTTCGTGACACAGGTGCCAATTTAAGACATGCATGGTAAAGGACTTCTTATGTACGCTTAAGAAATCGCGTATTTACAAAAAATTAGCTATGACCTATTCTGGTAACAACATAAAAAAAGAGTCCTCTTGTAAGCGCATACAGCATTTATAAGTGCTAAGTCAAATATTTCACGCTCAGGTAGGCAAACAAAGGAAGCAGAAGGAAAGCAAACTAAAGATTTTTTCAGTCTAATTAATCGTGTTGTATGTCTTGACTATTAAGCTTTTAAATAGCATAGAAATTTTTTATAATACGTTACGTTGGTGGCGGGGAAATAACTTCAGGGAAATAATTTCACTTTTTCAAGTGAAGTTCTTTTCCACTAAAGATGGGACACATCATATTTTTTTTTTACAAAAAAATAAGTGAAGTTATTGCCCACCTATTGATAAGGATTTTTCGAGAAAGAAATTGAAAAAAGGCGTTGAATAGTAACGTCCAAATCAATTTGGAAATATCGCCCAAAAAAGATTTTTAGATTTTTCAGAAATTATTTCCAAAAAAGCCGAATATTGGCAGTATAAACTTTTTTTATGAGATTTTTGATTTTTTTACTTGCTAACATAAATGCAGTGCTTTTGCAGCTTTACGCCATATAAATAGTGAGATACTTTTGCTCACTTTATGAAGTGGAGTATATATTTTGTTGGAATATAAACATATGACACATTATTTAAGGGTACAATTCAATTTTCTATCTAATGAGGCTAAAAATAAAAAGACAAATTCACCTAAAAAAGGGCGTGTTTGTTTTTTTTACAATACTTACAAATTGATATAATCATAAATTTTGCTTAATACTAATATTTCCCGTATTAACAATGAAATTTAACCTCTAAAAAACACCATTACGCCATAAATATTGAAAATTGGTTTCAATGATGTTTTAAACATTTTTTCTGGCCGTTAAAAGCTATTTTGAATCATTTTCTGTTATGTTTTCTTCTCATGTCTTACAAGTGTTGCAACATAAATTCGGACGTAAGTCGAATAGCTCAATGAAATTCTACACAAAAAGACAATTTTAGATTTTAATAACAAAAAACTTATTGATCTAGAAAACTGATAGCCTAGGTGCCTAAATAACCATAAGCGTATCAACGGATTTCTGTAAGCGTCAGAAGAGCAGTTCTCACAAGAAAAATATTAATAAGATACTTTTAATAGTTCCAAACCCTAAATGCAATATCACTCAGCCCTTAATACTTGTTTATGATGGGTCTTATGTCTATCTAGAAAATGAAAAAAAACCCAACATTATTAAACCGTTCCCAGATGGGAAATAAGATCCTTAGAGGTTAGTTCAGGGAGTGATAATGAACTGTACTGTTATCTAATATGCATATGTAAATCAAGACAGATAATAAGTGATTAAAAGACTGTTTTAAGTATATCTTACCTTTTGGAACATTGGGACAGAGTCCATTTTGAGGTGCTGAATCGTCACCACAAAGACACCGAAGCTTATAATCATTGAGATCCTTCACACAACTGGATTTATCGATTGAAACACAATCATCGTGGCTGGAACATTCACGTCCTTTGACTGTAAGAAATTGTTTAAGAAATAAGAGATTATTAAAACGAGAAAGAAAACTTCTACAATAATATGGTGTCTTGAAAGTATGTTATTTTTGTAATAAAATTCGAACCATAAATCATCAAATTAAATATTGACTACAACAACTACACGATCTTCTACTCTTTTCTCTTTTGAATAAGAGGAAGAAGAATAATTCGAAGAAGAAAAATATCATTAAAGGAATACGTGTTTTGAATTTTTAATCATAAATTTAACTAATTAGCCGATTCTTGTTGATTAGAGCTATTTAATTAGAAGCTCTGAAAGTTGTATCAGACACTTAAGCCACTGATGTGAACAAACTGGTTCTTGGGGACATCCATCAGGTGTATCCTGTCTATTCAAAACTAGCAAAAGCCTAGGGTAGTAATCTATACTATTATATTTATTACGAAATATTCAAAGGTGAATACGTCCTTCTACTATAATCTTAAAGCAGTAAAAAACTGATTCGCTGTCCTGTGATGTGTTATTCGTTTATCCCTGTTATTTATTTGTATTTTCAAAAATCAGTAGTAACTGATTTTGTATTGTGTCAAAAACATTTTAATACCTACAATTAATAAAAACATTTAATAAATCAGCAGTTTAAACGAAAGAAGAATCTCCAAAAATCTTGTACATAGTTTATAATTTAGTACATGTTTTCTTTTGACCCAACAATATATGACAGCCAAGAGAATTTAACTAAAATGATAATTTTAACGTTAAAACAGAGTCAAGACTAACCATCTTTTGTTTACGTTTTAAAACCATGCTTTTAGCGGTACCTTCTAAGCTAGTGGAAACAATTAAAGGATCAAAAAAATTACAAATTTGTGGGTGATTTTCAACACGTCTTAACTTTTTTTTATAATTAGTGCGCACTAAAGGAAATTTTATGTACCCTTTATATGTCAGAAACACAGTGCGAGCTTTAGGTAAGTAGGAGGGGACTTGAAAGGAGATGTTGGTAAACATTAGTCTTGAATTTGAGTACATCACAATGAGAGGAAAAGACAGAGCGTGGAAGGTTATTCCACATTCGCGTATTACGGCTAAAGAACTAGAGCTAATTGGAAGTACGACAGAAGTTGGGTTCAAGAGTAAATGGATGACCATTCCTGGAAGAGCGAGTATTACGGTTGAATCGTTTAAGGGGAGGAATGCAACGGGCTTTTTCATTAGAGCACTTACCTTAAAAGAAACGATAAAAGAGTGAGAGACAGGAAACGTTACGCCGCGCCGGTGTTCAAGTGACGTAAAAGTATCGATGATATTTCTGTTTCCAATCATTTTGAAGGCTTGTCTTTGTATAATGTCCAAGCGGATACACAATCAATTATTGTGTATGAAAGAACCGATTCAGAGTGTGGCACGTGTTCAATTTCAATGACCGTCCTAGTAAGTATAAACTTTTGTCTTTTACACGTATCAGCTTTGGACTTGTAATGGCAGGCTTTTAAATTTATATCTACACATTATAAATACAAAACGTGTTGAAAACAATTCTTACCAAATTAATATAGAAAAACTATTTTAAAAAATACACTGAATTTTTAAATTGCAGTTAAACATTCATAAAAAAGATATTTTAACCGATTTTCGACCCCTAAAATCAAAACAAAACTTATATTAAAATAGCAGTGCGTGTTACACGAAATTAACTCCCTAATAAGACAAAACATAATTTGTGGTATGATGTATCAAAATCACATTCCATATATGTATTTTAGATTCTCGAAATAATCTACCAAGAGTACAGGTCAAGTCTAAACAATAAATCACGAGTCTTTAGATTAAAATATTGATATACACAAGTCATAATATTCAACGCAGTTTTTTTGCTTAGTTGGCTTTTGTTTTGCTGTAAAAAAATTCAAATTAATAATTTTTCCATAAATAAATTATTTTATTTTTTTTACATTATTTCATGTTGCCCATTTTGAAGGAGAAAAAATATTCTTAACCACATCCTCATTCCAATTCCATCATCTAAAAACCAGATTGTTTAATAGCTCGAGGAAACCAACTTCATTGAAATTAATTTGTTAACGTTTAAGAAATACAATTTATATCGCACAATTTATTGCCGCACCAGTAAAATGGTCGCACTATGCAATTCATATCTGGGGGGCAACTAGTTAAATGTGTACTATATGTTTTGCCTACTTATGCAAAAACTTCGTCCTCAGTCGGTCGTCTATGCGTTTGTCGCGTCAGCTTCGTCGTCGTCCTGTCGTGTGTCGTCAGTTCTTGAACTGATAGCATCTTGATTTGGCTTAGTCACGCGCTTACACTTTAAATATTCAACGTTTTTCAACTCTTGTTTTCAATTAGTCTGCGAAAGTATTCAAACACCGAAGGACATTCTTATGATCATTGCTACTCCATCGCATCGGAGCATATAATAAATTGAATATGTCCTCTGTGGAAATGGCCTTTCTTGATGGGCTGAAATATACCGTCTCGCGGCCATTGGCCGACACATGTGCAGGAAGACATTAGTTAACATTGCAACACACTCTTTTTTGCGGAAGGTTAACTCTTTTTATTGGGGTTAAAGGAGTTAAAGGATTTTTCTACTTAATTCTACCATATAGAGTATATAGGAAATTTGCATACAAACATCCTTTGGATAGCCTTGCCACCTTCGTATAAACAGTTTATGTATTCTATATGCGGTCGACGTGGGTTGCTTATGGTGTTTGTTGTTCTTTCCTTCGAACTTCGAAGCTTACAAGGAGAACGGACATAGTTTTGCATTGATTTGCAAACGTCTAGCAGCTTGTACGAGTAGTTGTTTTTTGGACTTTGGATTGTGGGCTTATTAGCATACCTTAAATTAAGTCAAAGTAGGGCAATTGTGCGTTATTGTGTTGGCTGTATATTTTACGAGTCCGACTCACGAGGTTTCTACCATCCATTCTCACTGTTGAGTTATAGTGTTTTTTTTTTCTAGGCTCAACACTTCTTGGTGGTGTTTGAGCAGCTATAAGTTTTTTTGTCGATTTCTTAAGTTTTTTTTTTTATTTTGATTGCATGTTTATTTAGTAAAAGAATTTTTTAACTGTTTTATCGTAGATACATATATGTGTCAAGTCGTCAAGAACCTTTCAGTAAATAAAATTTGTATGCGTTTATTTGAGTGAATAGAGTTGGAACCTTTCATATTTAACGGGAAAAATAAAGCTTGGTCATGGTGAAAGAATGCAATTCATTCTAATAAACTGTCTAGGTACTTACACATACTGTAGAGTCAGTAATGGCATGCCAAATATTTCCGCATATTTTTTTTTATAGAATTCTTATTGAAAGAGTTATAACCACGTGTTATGCTTTGCACTATTTTCAGTTTATTAGAAATAAAAACTAAAATACTTTTTCACATGAAAAAATTTGTATCGTTGGAATGCCAAATGCGTCATAATAAACACTAGCATTTTAGTATAAAAATAAAGGAACAAACTACAATTACCTATATATTGCCCTTCTCAACTTAACTTTAATAATGTTAATGAAGATATTGTAATGTCTCATCGTCTGACGAAATACATGAAACCACAATTCAAATCCAACCATATAATTCGTTTGTGTTTTAAAACCATGCCTTTGCAGTGATACCTAATACTGAACTAGTGGAAAAAATTAAGAGATAAAAAAATCCAAATTTGTAGGTGGTTTTCTACAGGTCTTAACTTTAAAAAAATTTGCAAGAATTATTAAAAAACACTATATGGATCAGAGAACTCGTTTATTTAGCTTCATTTCCTTTTATTCGAAGACTTTGATATAACCATTTGTATCAGTCCTAAAATGTAAAAGGATCATTTTGTGTTTGTTTATCGATATCCGAGCAGAAAACTTGAAAAAATTGTCTACGAGAATTAGCTATTCGTTCATTCCTTACATAAATTTGAAGATGCAACAAAAAACGCTTTTGGAGGTTTTTCAGAAAATCAAGCTTTTAAAGACTGATAATATCTTGGCCTACAAATGAATGTATCAAAGTCTTAAAAAAATTAATTGAAACTGAAAAAATAAGTTATCGATCCATATGTTGGTTAAGTAAAAAAAACTCATTTCAAGTTCGTAGACCAAAAAAAAACAAAAAATTGCAAATATTTTTTGCCGGTGAATTACTCGAAAATAGTTGAAGCCAAAAAAAAATTTACTAAAGATCACAAAATTATTTACATACTTAGAGCCACAGTTTTCTTTTTAATTTAATTTCTTAGATAATTAGAATATGAGTACCTACATTTTTTTCGGTCACCGGGACCACTCTCAAAGCAATTGGAAGGGATTCGTTTGGGGGTAAGTATTCACTCTTTATATTGTAGTAACTCGGCTAATCCGAAAAAAAAAATATTTATGAACTTTGTCCAACAACCGTAATAACTTTAAAAGTAGTTTTAGTTCCTCAACAGTTTTGTTTTCTTTTTCAAATAATATCCAGCTAGTTTGATATCTTGATATCACTCAATATCATAATTTGAAAAAAAAACTAACGTTTTCAAAATATTATGTTTTCAAATTTTTTTTTTTCAAAAATCCAAAAACTATTTTTTTTTTAAATTTGGATATGCAGTATTATTTAGATTACATAAGGTTTTTTTTATAAAAAAAAATGATCATAAATTTTCGAACCGTTCATGAGAAAATCGAAAACTAAAAATCGGGTTCTAAAGCAGGTACGGTTTTTTGAAAAAAATATAATATAAATTCAGAACTGAATCACCTCGGGGACTAGACAAAAAATTTAGTATCGATTTTAGATAAAGAATATTGACATTATTAATTAAGATTATTAATAAATATAACGAATTGGCTTCATTCATCAGCAGTAAACTAAAAAAAAAGTTGAATGTTCAATGGACTAAAATATGATTGACAAGTATCAATTAATGGCTTTAGCTATTCATATTTTAACCAGGTAATCACATAATTTTGTTTGTTAAGCAAAACTTCAACAAGACAACATTTTATCGAAATTAGTCTATCAACATCATAAAAGAAAGAATGACTTAAGTCAATATTTGCCTCGAGAATATTTTTTTGGAATTATAAGAACGAGTATGTACATTAAGACATAGCTATTATTTAAGTGCATGTCTCACGGAAAATCTAATATCGATGCCGTGTAATTATCTACATAAATAATAAATTACGCTGTAGAGTACGTAAAGAATTATCCAGAGACAAGTTTGCCTTTTATACACAAACTGTAATGGTCGAATATAATTCAATCAATTTGTTTGTATTTTTTAAGACCTTATTGACAGATTCATTATCAATGAAAATTGTTTGACGATGGGTGGTCTTTCAAGTAGCTCCTATTTAATCGGGGAACTAGAGTTATTTAATTATTTATATCTACTTTTTCGATTTTGATCAATAAAAAAACTTTCTTAAAAGTAAATGTATTAATTTACTCATTTAATTTAACGTGTCAAAAACGATTCACCCATTAGTGAGTTGATGAGCTATTAATGATTTTACTTGCTGTATAGGGTAAATAGTTTGTTACGGAGTTTCAGAAATTGTTCACATCCTCATAGCTCATAGGAATTAGTACGCTTTAGAGTATTAGAACTTTAGCGACTATCGCATCGCTAATTTATTTATAGGTCAAGTATTGGTTTCGTATTGGAATATACCACATATATTTTTTTAATGCTTTAATCAAACCCAGAGGTTGACGATTAATTATTCTATTATATGAACCTATTGGACGACTGGAGAAGTAAATTTTTTGAATGGTTCGCTAAGTTCTTGTTTATGGTAACTAGTGGCCTTTTTCAGCAGCTTACAAATTGTACTTTAGAAGCGATTTATTACAAAATTATTGAATTCGTCGGCTCAAGACCGGGACAGATGGAGAGACTTGTTGAAGAAGGCCAAGACCGGTCCCCGGTTGTCAAGGCCAATGATGATGATGATAAATAATGAAAAATGTCGAATAGTTGATTTTTCAATTACAATTACAAAAATCTCGGCAATGAACGAGATTTTGAAAGATCAATATTTAAAAAGTCAGTCTCCAGTCGAGATTTAAAAAAATAAAAATAAGCACAATCAACATTCAGATAAATAA
The DNA here is from genome assembly GCA_958431115.1 of Syrphus vitripennis. Taxonomy (NCBI): domain Eukaryota; kingdom Metazoa; phylum Arthropoda; class Insecta; order Diptera; family Syrphidae; genus Syrphus; species Syrphus vitripennis. The sequence goes on from OY288108.1 coordinate 22,618,071, forward strand.
AATTTTGCCAAAGAAAAAAATATCCACGTAGTAATATGCATTATACAAAACGTGCAAGGTAACTTCACTTCGAAATGATCACATTGCGAGTTGAGTCAATAAATAGCAAAAAAATTTTAGAAAAAAAAAATCTGTTGCGTATCGATTACAATTCATGTTTACGGACTAAAATTTGGTAACTAAATTTATTTCAAACTACTGGCACCTATTGAAATTATTAGTAACTGTTTTCTTTCTCAATAAACTTCATCATTTTATAATTTTATCTATAAACAGAGATTTCAAGGCACAAGTAGAAAATAAGCTATTTTTTACAGAAAACGAATTTTCAATCGCTCTCGAAATATTAAGATGAGCTGAGTGCTATTATGTATATCGGTTATCAAATGTTAACAAAATATTTAACCGAGGTATTGTGTTTTTAAAAAAGCTTATTGGGGCTATAAAATATAACAACTTATATTGTACCAACGCAATTAGAGAAAAAGAACATTTGGTAAAAATTAATGAAAAATTAACCTGCTTTATTTATTTTCCCAAAGCTACGAAATGGGTCTAAGAAAAACATCGCATCCGTAAATACTATACTGTATATGATCAAGCATTGGCTTCAAGGTTGTTTTTCAGGAGATAATTCGAAATTAGTTACTACCATTCAAATAGGTAGCCATTGGAACAGAGATATCACACTTCTTCAAAACTTTTTATTTCTGATATTATATCAACCAGTTCAATTTCCTTTCTCCATCGTCTGTTATCAAAACGAGATACTCTAAAGATTCAACCTGTGGCAGAAAGAAAGTTTTTAGAATTCCTTGAGGACATTGACGCGTGTATTCTTAATGGCAGAAAATTTAGCTTTTTTTACTTTTTCTTTTTCGTCAACTGACAATTTAGATTTTAAACATATTATTGAAATCTGTATTTCGTACCAATCATTGGATTGTTGCAGGTCGAACTTACTCCAAAAAAACAACAGAAACAACAAACATAACTGTTGAACTTTCGCTTTGGGTATAGCGTTTAAGTGACTGCATTATGAATTAGTTTTTTTTAAATTTTTTATTAGCTTATCAGTTTCAAAGTTTTTTTTTATTTTTAAATTTTAGGTACAATTAAATATTTCAAGCACTCTTTTTATAACTAAGAGTGGAATATTTATAATTGTTTATCTTTGTTTTATTTGCAACGTATTTAGAAATTCTCCTGCGCCAATATTTCCAAACCACTGAAAACGATCTCATTAAATGTTTCACAAATTCATTAAAGGTAAAAAAACTTTACTTTTCTTTTCCAAAATTAGCCTTCTAGAGAGATAGTAATGGTGTTAACATTTAAACTTTGTAACATGGATGCGTCGGAAAATACTGTTCATTTCGTCGGAAGCTATCCTATCTTCAAAGGATACATAAGAACATTTTTGAGCAGAAGAATCTTGCCTTCAATGTTCTAAAAAGCAACTGCTATACTCAAACCTAAAATTTTTCAAAAGTTGCAATTAGTTATAAGAATCTAATTTTAAATGAATTTTCCTGATTAAAGTACCTAATTAAATCTTATTAATAAGCTTATTTTGAATGTACTTTTTAACCAAGTATAGACAACTAACTTAAAGTTATTTTCCAAATTGCTTTTATACTAGCATTCACTATGTTTTTGTAAAATTGATCGAGATAGAATTATTATCATCTACTCCATTCTGTGCATAGTTACTATTGGACCTAGCGACTAAGGAGATTACGGTTGAAGGTAGCGGTAGCAGAGAGCTCATGGAGTTCTTTCTCTCTTTCTTGGGTATAGAACGTAGAGAAGGTCTGAGCTAAGTATAAAAATGGACGCTGTCGGAAGCTAATGTCAAAAACAAACGAAAATGATTCATATTTGTCTTTTTTTCGTTTTTACTTCACCAAATGTCAGCTTTACTTGGAGGAGGTGTGCTCAAACAAAACTTAACAAAACCCAATGAAAGGCAAGAAAATGATATTATAGGTCTCTAATTTTTTTTTCTATTCGCTAGTTTTCATCTGACCGCTTCCGACAGCTTCTGTTTTATTAGCCGTGTTTTATGAACAATTGATAGCAACTCAGCAAAAAATTTTACACACAAAAACAATAACAAAAAAGTGATTATAAAAACTTTTTTATTGTTTCTAAGCAAAACAAAAAGTGAAAATAAATTTATTTGTTATTGTTTGTGTGTAAAAATTTTACTGAGTTGCTATCAATTGTTCATAAAACACGGCTATTGTAAGCTATTTACTGTAAGGTATACCTTAACTATACACAGATGTTATTTTGCTGTAAGATAATCCCTAATTCAATAATTTCGAATCCCATTTCGGGTGCTTAATACAATTCAGTAAAACAAAAGTTGAGGTCAAACGACCAAGCCTTGGAAACCCTCTTTGAGACAAAAAAAAAAAGAATCAAAAAGAATTCTCAAGGGTTGGCTCAAGGGAGCTTAAGTTAGTGTTAAAATCTAACGTAAAGCTACCAGAAGCATCGCTAAAATGAAATTTACCCATAATTGCGTCTGAACGAAACTGAACAAAACGAAGAACAGGAAATTTCATTTGTTAATTTTGAGAAAGTATATGAAGAATGTTGTTGAAATATTTTAGACGAAAAAAGTAAGTAAAAACTGAAAAAACTATGCAACGTTATATTTTTAGCAAAATCTTTCCAATATCTTAAAGTAAAAGATCAGAATAGATTTAAAAAAAATCAACCCGCTTGCTTCCATAGCGAATATAAAAAAAAACCGTTTTTAAATTTTCAAACAAGTACATTTTGAAAACGTGACCTTATTGAGCAATTATGAAATTGGATGTGTATTAAGCATAACCATTAACAAACTTTTCTTAAAAAATTGCATTGCATTGCAATATAATTTTATTACGAGTGCACCTAAAAATCGTTTTTTAAAGTGTTTATCTTAGAAACTATACGTAATGGAGTTTTTTGAGCTCATATTTAAAATGTTTTTTTTTTTTGTTTTAGTACTTTGTTAACCAGTGTATAATTAGTATGACTAAACGCCAAAACGCAAGTTTCACTAAAACAAAAAGGCTCAAAATTTCACATGTTTAAGGAACAACGAAAATGTGAAAGAAAAATAATTGGACCACCCTGATGTATAAAGGTACATACAAAAGCGTTTCTAATTTTACTTACGAAATGGAATTCAATAAAAATCATTGTTAAGCTTAAGCGCTCAATTTTTACTTCAATTAAGATGTTAAACATATTATTCAAGTCTTGTTTCAGAAAATAATTTAGAACTATTTTATATTTCTTACCAATTGGTCCAGGTGTTGCAGGTGGTGTGTTTGAGTTTGTTTTTCCAAAAGTTGTCAATGCCGTCGAACTTACTCCAAAAAGAACAATAAAAACAACAAACATAATTGTTAAGCTTCCGCATTGGGTATAGCGTTTAAGTGGCTGCATTATGAATTAGTTTTTTTTAAGTCTTTTATTAGCTTATCAGTTTCAAAGTTTTTTTTTTATTTTTAAATTTTATGTACAGTTAAAAATTTCAAACACTCTTTTTATAACACAGAGTAGAATACTTATAATTGTTTATCTTTGTTTTATTTGCAACGTATTTAGATATTCTCCTGCGCAAATATTTCCAAACCACTGAAAACGGTCTCATTAAAAGTTTCACAAATTCACATAAGACAAAAGAATTTTTTTCTATGTTCCAAAATCAAAGAAAAATAAACAAACAAAACAATAGAAACACTAAAATCAGAAGAAAGTATTTTAGTCCTTGCCCTTTTGGATTCCTTAATTCAACAATATTTCCTGTAAAATTACAGTTATAAGGCACTTAATAATTCTTCCATTCACTTCCACTATTACTAGAGATCTAGAGTGCCCGATAAAAATATAATGTGCTATATATGGTTTTCGAATTTAATAAGTTTGCTCGGCACCATCAGCAACTAATATCAACTCTATGTGCGATATGGCTGATGTGGTGTGCTTCACAATAAAATGTTTCTTAAGGCACGAATAATAACAGACGAAACAACAACAACAACAACATAAAGTAATCTAAAAGCACTTATGCCAAGGTATAGCTATAGCAAGCGTGTACAGTGAGTTGAGAAACTAAATCCAACCGGCTTGCTTAAAACCCTCTGAACGATTGAAAGATATCCCTCGAGTCCGAAGCTTAAGTTCGTTATTGGAGGGAAATCTGAGAAAACTAACACACACAACTGATCGAATTGGTAGCAAAACTGTGTTGGTATTTGTGGTAGTTTTTTTTACCGGAATCATCATGCTGTGAAAGTGAAAGACTTTGCTTTCGCTTTTTTCTTGGCCTGGGTTTAGAAAACAGCCGAAGAAGTATTTGACCAGTCTTAAGCGCATGATTGCAAAAACCTACCAACACGGACGAACAATGACGTTAGGTTTAAGGATCAGGGTTCTTGATTTTTTTTTTCTTGAATTCAGAAGGGGGCAGGGATGAGATTATAATTACACCTGAAATCAAGGTTGGAGGGTTGTAGGTTAAAAAAAAAATGAAAAAAAAGGACAAAAAGCCTAAACTGAATCGAGTTCAAAATCTAACGGTCTCCACTCTCTCTTGGCGTTAAGTTGTTCCTGTTTTTATGCGTTTGAATACAAAACACTACAATATATATTTCAGAATAACTTAACACTCATTAATTTTATCAAGAACTGCAGATCAATATGGATATTATAAGACACTTTTACTTTGAAGCATAAATATTGACCCCAAGGTTCTTGAACTTCAAAATGAAACTAAAGAAACTCAATTTGTGTTTGGTTTATCAGGTGCTATACTAAAAGTATATGTTTGTTTTGTAAATATATTGCCAGACAAAAATTCCCATTACCTACATGAAAAATTACTGTTAACCATTCAATGTTACTAGTTCTATTGATTGCATTTGACTTACAACTTATCAATAAAATTGGTATGTATGTAAATAAAGGAATGTGATTAATGTTCTCTTATATGACTGATAGTATTGATAAAACAAAAAAAAAACTAACTAATATAGCCAGAAACATGGGCTTTTATTACCAACATTGATAGTTAAAGTATAAGGGATTTAACACGAAACGGTAGGAATATAAACACATAAATCGAATTATGGACTTTTTTGCATATTTACATATTTAAGTTTCTGTATTATTTGGTTTTTGTGCCATCAACTTCTATTTTTGGAGTCCTTTAATTATATACTTAGTTTAACTAAGGGGTCGAATATTTTTTTTATTTTCTTATGAATAAAGAGCAATGCCTTTCAAAGAAATAAATTACTGTCCTTGTTTTGAGTCTCATATTGCTTTACTGCAGTTACAAATTAGTTAAACATAAAAAAAAACTAATACAAAGGTTAAACTATGGATATATGTAACTCTTGTTTTGCTTAAGAAAATTATTGTGAATGTTCTTAAATACTTTGTAGCATGATAAGGTATATTTAATTATAAAATATATATATGTACATATACATACATATATACTTTTAAGAATCGGTCGAGACAACAAAAGACTGTGTTTTCTTTAAAGGGCCTCTTGTTTGTGTGATTTAACAAATTGAAATAATTTTTTTACACATCTTTTGATTATTATGCCTTTAACCTGGTGCAATTGATTTTTGACCACAAACATTTCTATATTTATGTTAATATATGTATATATATGAAAATATGAAAATAATGCAATTTTAGACAGCCAATAGACAGTTAGGCTTTACAAATATCCAACATTTATTTAACTCAACTGTTTTTCATGATAAATTTGATTATGTTTGGGACGAGGAATCGATTGTCTTAAAACTAAAGCTCATTATACTTCCCGAAGGTCTCAAACAACAAATTAAAACCCAAATGTTCATATTAACTCGTCTTTTAAAAACACAACATAAAAAAAAACTTTGAAAAAAAAATATAAAAAGTACGTATACGCCACAGTATGTATTTCATATTCTCTTGATATTTGCTTTTTGTCTTTTGTTTTTTTGTTTTAATTAACAATCAAAGAAATTTCATTAGAAAGGGGGATAATTCTTCTTGTTTAGAAGGGAGGGTATACGACGGTTGTGTCGTATTTAGATTGTTGATATATTGGGGAAAATGTGTTTGGGGTCGAACAAAAGTTTGCATCTTGAGTTCTATTTCTTGGATCTTCAATAAGAAGATCTTTAATCATATCATATTTTATCATATCATATTTTAAAAGAGAAGATGGAAGGAATTAAGTATGTTATATGCAAACTACGAGGTACTACAGCAGCTTTTTGACAGCGTACTACAGTGACGTCACAAATAATTCAGTTAAATTTTTATATTATACGGTTACAACTAGAAGTGTTACAGGCGTGGAACAAAAGAGTGTAACTCAAATATAACTAATTTCACAATTTTAGATTTGTTAGTGCTAAGACCCATTGGATTTTTTAAAACCATTCAAAAACTGTATACAACCATAAAATATGTATGTAGTTTGAATTTATTGGCAATAATAAAGATTGGAAACAGTACGATATAATTTTGTTTATGTTATTGAAGAAAATTCTGAATAGGTCAAATGCGACTTGTGACAATGTTACAATGTGTAATGTTTCTGATATTTCCTTCTGCGTATTTCATCTCATATAGCTTTCAACAAACACTTTTAAAAAATAAATAAACGTTGGCCAAAAATGTCACAAAGCAGGTACGTAGCGGGTCTATTAAACTGCGATGTCACAATCTATAGTCGTCTTTGCTAAAGCGCAAAGCATTATTTTAAAAAATCAATCGGCTTGTTGCGTAAAACAAAAAAATGTAGTTTTAACGCATTGATATGAACTCATTATAAATTTTCAAGAATTCAAATATAAGCAACAAAACGAAAAAAAACTATTTTATTGAAAAATAAAAAAGTTATTTTGTGTTTTACAGTTTATGTAGACCGAAGTACAAGAAATTATAAGGTGACAAAGTTTCCAAAACATTTTTTTTTTGCAGTTTAGAAAGACTCACTTCAGACATGAAATATTCAAAACCTCAAAGTGAATATTTGTTGCCTGCACAATTCTTCTCTGTGATTAACAAAAATTGAAATAAATCAATTTTTGAAAAGGTGGCTGGATAGTGGGAAATTCTGGGAAAGGAACATGGCAATTTATCTTTGAAACATATATAATGAACAATAATAATTTATGCAAAATATGGCATTATTGGATTTTAAAAAAATCAATCAAATAGCAAGTGTATTTTATTTAATACTTATTTCTGAATTCCCATTCATTTCTCATTTTCGATTTTATAAAGAAGTAAACTCGGAACACACCAATACGAATAAAATATTTCGTAAGATGTTCTGTCGAAATTGAAAAATGCTTGACGAAACCATTTTTGAATTATAAAGAAAATACAACTAGCTTGAATACAATAACTTAGCATTAGATTGCTTACCATTCTGTACACATATTCTTTTTACATTTAAGTGTTTAAAAAATTCCTCCTTCCATCTAAACGCCCATCTCAGCCAAGGGTAAATACAAATCCTGATAAGACCCCTCCGCCGCCATTTCAAATAATATTTCCTCCATATATCTTTAATTGAATAACAGCCAAAACTTCAAAGTCTGCATCTCATAACTCTTCATTTATTTTTTAAATTTGCACGCGAGCACTCTGTATGTATTGTATATACTACATATACTTCATGTATACATATGTATATATCCAAACAGTCTTTCCCAAAAGCCGTTACCTCAATCTAGTGTCTAATTTATCATTTTGCTAAGTGGAACAAGTGCATTTTCGTTATAACCTAAAATTTTTTTTTTGTTAATAAAGGTTACAGTTCTACATTGCGGTGAACCTCACAGGTGGAGCCTTAAGGAGAAGCAGTTAAGTGGGAAAGTTGTGGTCCCAGTCAAGACCGTATAACAATCATCGATAAAAGTAGAAGAAGAAGACAGTTCTACATTACAATAAAACCTAACGGTCTTCAACCGTTTGATGTTAGTTTTAGTTTCTAAGATTAATAAATGCTAAAAAAAAATATTTAACAAAATTGGAATTTGTAACGTAGTATCGTACTACTCGTAATCTATAAATCAGGTTGTTCGAAATCTTCAATATTTGTATAAGATATCACATAAGCTGAGGACGTTTGTTATTGAGCTTAAGAACTACATATACATATTTACCTCCAAGGACAAGTCTGGCTATGTAATAAAACACTTTGTTTAAAAATCATTTAACATTTTATTATTCTGTGCTTTCTATTTTCCCTTTCCATTTGAATAAATCCTTATTTATTTATGTAAAATACGTAACTACCAAACGGTGACGAAATTTGTGTTCCTAACATAAAATTCATTTGATTGTTTGTTATTTTTTTTTTTTTTTTCATTGGGTCAACACTTGGAACACTAGAACTTGTAAGTCCAAGTCAATGTTGTCTCTAACTACTTACAAATGGATTTGGGTAAGAGAAAGGCATAAACTACATTTTCCATTGTATTGAACATGAAATTTGTTGCTGCTTGAAGTGGTTCAAAGGACTTACATATATACATCGATATATAAGCAAGTTGGTAGGTCGGTATATTTCAGATGGTTTTTGAAAGTAATAGACCGACTAGTTGAAGAGGTTAAAAAGTAGCTGATGACGACCTGACACGCGATCAATTACATCATTCATTTTCATATACTAGTCAGCCAAACTTTTTGAGGGACCCCCGTTTTCAAACATAGGCAAAACCTCATAAGCCACCAAAGACCAAACCAAACGTAGTATTTTCTAATGATTATTTTGATTGAATGCACGTGGTGTTTCTTTTTATTTATGAAATTGCGAGTTATGAAATGAACCAAGATGGTTGTCGTTGCTGACAGGAAGAGCTTTATTTAACAGCAACATACTGTAATCAATTGTTGTTGAGCTCGTTAATGGTAAAAAGTTTGAAATCATTTTATTTCAATGATTGGAAATGCTGACATTAAGAACGCTATGGCTAATTGAGTGCTATAGGAGCATGTACTGCTGGTGGTGGTGTTGGATGTAATGAAGAACTATTTATGAAGGTCTTATATGGCAAACATTTATAGAATTATACAAAGAAAAATTATTTTGGTCTTGTTTCGTAGTGATTGAATGTTACAAGGTTTACTTGTTCTACACGAAATTCGCGTAAAACTTCGATCAATCATTGTTATGGTTTGCATTTAGAATACAAAATAATAGCTGGCTAACAAGATTTTGCGTAGGTAATATACATATATGTAAGAATAAAAATGGAATGTTTTTTTTTATGGTTTGAGATAAAATAAAACTATTTTAAGTACCTATAGGTACCTATAATTGCAACTTGAAAAGGTCAGGACTTTTTGAAAGAAAATAAATGTGTAATATATTCTTAAGTAAATATTGTATTTGTTCTTTAACAAAGTTTAACGTTAAATACTAGAAAGGTTGTTTTTCAAGTGATCTTGAAAGATTTTGAGCGTTATACATTTATTTTTTTAATCAAGCTAGATTCAACAAAATTCCAGAAAATCCTTGATAAATGGTGCAAAAATCGGACGATTATCTGATATTAAGCTGGCAATTACCAAATATCTTACCAATTCAAATCTGTTCGACTTTTCTGACCATGAAATTGTCAGCAATTGTAATACTACGTTTAAAATATAGCTCTAGCCTCTGAATTTGGTGGTAGTACCTACACACAATATGTTGTTATTTAATTCAAACTTTTCAATTTACAACGTTTTCATTAGAACCGAAATGAGGTAATTTCGCAATTTGTTTCACAATCAAATTCAATTTATGTTTGCCTGAATCCGTTCACCTAATTCCCGAGATAGTTCGTGGAAATTTGGTTAAATTTATCTCATTTGGAAATGTAAATTTGTATACGAAATGAGGTGCTTTGCGAGCTAATTTGGAAATTATGAACTAAATAACTTAATTTGGCCTAATCAAAACAGGCTATAACTGAAAAACAATTGGTGTTGTTGTAAGATGTAGTCAAAAAGCTGCCGTAGTAGCACAAAAACTGTCTTGGAGGAAAAAAATGTAGTTTTCATACAAACTATCGATATAACATTCCTCACGTTCGAAAAAATGTCGAATAGAGATATCTAAAATCAAAAAAATTCTCGGATTCCTTTGAATTTTTGTTGCATCAGCTGATTTTTGAACACCAACTAACAACAACAAAAGAATCTCAGATACGCGACATGAATTGCGTTTTTTTCCAAATCGTTATGGAGTTGTAGGAACAAAAATTAAAGTTTTCATTCGAGTCGAAATGAGATTATTTTTCAAATTCCAAATTTCAACTTTTTCTGTATCATAGAGAAATTTGAATTTTTTTAGGCTGGTTCACAATCGAATCTATAAAATATGCGTACTTTGATGTGGTTCTGCCGTAAACCAAAAATGAAGGCCGTAACCACACATCTGCAGTCTGGCTTCGGCTTAACATTTCATTCCGTATATATTTTGATTTTTGTACCTGGCAGTTCCTCCAATGTCAAATCAAAAACAGATGTTTGCTCTGACAGGAACGAAAGTTAAAAAAATACACCGGCATGCATCCATACAAAATACAAATTTCCAAATTAAAACTGCACGCACAAAAAAACTATATTAGTTTTCTATTTTTAAACTGAATTTTCATATCAATATAAATAAATAAATATAATAAGAAAAAGGTTTCCAACTAGACTAGCACTATCAGTATTGCTTCAAATATACATTTCGTTGTTTTATACTTGTATTGACGAGGTGACGGGTAAATGGTGATTCTTATTATTATTGTTCTCTGATCGAGGTCATTGGCGCAGCAATATTTAGAATTTAGGCTTACACATCTCTTGCATTTTTGCGAATGAACGGGGTGAATAATTATTATGCATTTTATTATGAGCAAAAACAATAGGCAACTCTCAGAAAGAGAACTATTGTTGAAAATATGCGCGAGAGGCGACTTTTCAATGTTAATTTTATCAAAACATACCTATCTACCTACATGCATTTTTTTAAGAATCTAAATGTTTTTGATCTTGTATTTTTGCAGATTATAAAGCCAAAAGTTGAACAACTGAATGAAGTGCTGCAGCCAGCAAAGGGACACTCGTCATAGGCACACGATCGCCTTTGGCAAATTAGTTGTGATCATCCATATCTTGTGTTCAAATCAAATGAACCAGGCGCGAAATACGAACAGATGACAAACAAGCGAACAGTTTTTATAGTTGTAGCACTGGTCACTTTAGTGGTGATAGTTGCTGGTGCTAATTTCTACTTTATGTACTATCTAAACGCCGAAGAAGGAAAACTTAGCAGTATTCGAGCTCTGGAGAATATGATTCGCAGCAAGATGCGTCACCTAAAGCCTGTCTATTTAAACCGTAATCCAAGGTTCTTTATGTATCGCAACAAACTACTGAGAAACTATAAGCCAGCGCCATACGAGAATGCAAGTATACTTTGGGATATTGCCAATTGGGTAAGTGAAAATTTATAGTTTCCAGTTTACAAATTAAGAAAATGGTTTGACATTTATAAATGCAGTGGCCTCAGGAGAATGAAGTCTATCCTATGTATGACTCGTCAATGGGACAGTTGTTGCAGTCACTTCGTCTCGAGCCAATTACGAAAGCACAAAATCTACCCAGAGGTACACAATTAAAAATACTTCTCAAATTGGCAAATCAACAGAAAATCATATTCAAACCACAATGGTATGATAGGGATGTGGTCGTCGATGGGCCAGTGTATGGTGGCAAGGATCGACATACGGCAGAAGTGTATGCCTTTTATTTGGGAGCAGTGCTAAACTTCCGATGGACACCTATTGCAGTAGGGCGAAAAATAGATTTAAAAGATTTGTACGAGAAGGCTGACTCGGAACTCAGGCATACCATGACTATTACAGGTAAATCTATTGTATTTCTTTAAAAAAAAAAAACAATGCAATTCAATGCTAGACAATAGCAATGAATCGCATGCCAAAAAAGCATCATTTCGCATGACAAGTTTTGTGTGAGATAATTGGGACATCCGTTTAATGCACAATGTTTGTTTTTATCTCGAAGAGGTTCTGCCATATAAGATTTGCAATTAACGTGCTGAAGGGATGTTTTATGTCAAGTTAGAAAAAAAAATAAATTATTACACATTTTCTTTTAAGATTGTCATATTTTGTACTTTTAGAAGAAAAAGTTTTGTTAAATGCATATATATTAGCCTTAGAAGTCCACTTCCACCTTTTTTTGTTGTTCAAATGAAACAAACAAATATATCTTGAGTTGTATCCGTCGGTCGGATGATCAAGGTCAATGTATAAATTTAAGAAAAATGGCTAGAGCAGTGTCCTACGAGTATTCTTATAAAATTAAATAATGTACCTGGTTTAATTCCTTCCACAAATTGGAATATTCGCTGTGATAACCATTTTGACGACAGTAATTTCATATTTTGCAGAAGGAGAAAACTCGACAGAATATTGTGTATTCGGTAAATGTCATTATTGCAACGAAGATGAAACTGTGTGTGGCGATGAGAATAACATGATCGAAGGTGTTCTTTTATACCTCATTCCTGGATCCTTAGCTAAAAAACGCTCACCATGGCAACGGACGTACAAAGATGGCGTCAGAGCACCATGGGAAGATGATATGAATTATTGCAAGTAAGTGTATAAGAGGCTCTAAGCTGTGACGCAAAATCAATTATTTCCTTTTTATTTGTCAGGTCACTCAAAAATAAATTAGAAACAACAAGACTTTTAGATTTAATAGATGTAGCCGTATTTGATTATCTGATACAAAATGGAGACAGACATCATTACGAGACGCGTGAGGATCGCATTGTTCTTATTGATAATGGAAAAGCATTTGGAAATCCCAATAAAGATTTTCTTGACATATTAGCACCTTTGTACCAGTGTTGCATGTAAGAGTTAATGATTTTTAGTTGTCTGGGAGATTATTCTAATTTCTATGTTTTTGTTTTAGGTTACGCAAAACAACATGGGACAGGCTACAAGTTTTCTCTGGTGGCGTATTAACCGATCTCATTGATCGCCTTAGTAAACCCGATCCCCTTTATCCTTTAATCACGGATAAACATAAACGAGCTATAGAACGACGGTTGTTGGTGGTTTATGCTGTTGTGGAATACTGCATGGATATTTACGACGATAAAATGTTTAAAACGTAAATCAACCCCAAGTGAATTACCTAACAAAAAAAACTCTGAGACTTAATATTTGAAGTGAATCTCTTGTTTTTTAATCACAGCAAAAGTTTGAAAATTGGGCAAATTCTTAAACGCAAAACTTGCGCAAATTATGCTAAGCAAACAATACCAAAATGCAAACGTAAACATCCCTGCTAAGCAGATTGTCCCTAAATGTAGTTGATTTTATTTTCATGCGCAAATGCAAATGTATTTCGGCAAATGTCAAAAATATCTTGCGCACTTCACTTGCTTTGCCTTTTCAACTGCATTCTTCATTTGCTTTGCATGTGGTTTGCTTTGCAAATGTTGCGTTTAAGAATTTGCCCATTGTTTTGCTCCTAAAGAGGTATTTAATGTTGGAATTAAAATCTATATTTTTGAGATATTCGAGGTTATTTTAGGCAGCAAATACATTTTTCTTAAAAAAAATTAATAACGGTATCTGAAAGAACTTAACTTCATCATTGAAAATCATTTTTTAATATTTTCAATGTTTTTGTTGCTTTTCCGAGAAATTATGTTTTTTAATGTACATGAAAGATGATTTAAAACCATTTTTTAGATAGAAATTTCAAGGTAAAAATTACCGTTTTTGAACGCCACCGTTTTAAAAAGATTTTCTTTTCAAGTTTTAAAAAACTCAGTACTAATTTCGCTATCAGAAATCAATGCTCTTGTAAATTATTTTTTGAACTCAAAAAACTGGATCCTGTGTTATTGAGCAAATTGAATCCCTTTAATACGGTACTCAGGCAACAAGTTATAGTAACGGATTATTCTAAAACAATTTTCACACTTTGAAATCAAATTTCCACTCCCGAGTCGTTACAACTTTGTAAAAATAAAACAACACGTAATTTATAAATGATGAAGATGTAAATTCATATTATTATTTAAGTTCTTGTTAATAACATATCATTCATATAATTATTATTATTGTATTATTTGCTGTTGCAACAAAAACAAAACTAAAATCTTATTAAAAAAAAAGTGTACAGAAACTAATTTTGTCTTCAGCGCGACACGTTTATTATGTACAGTACAATATACAAAAAAGAAAAAAATTGTTTATTTTTCGATTTCCATTTCAACTAAAATAACAATGATATACAGCTTAGAATTTAGATTCTTTTCTTTCTCTAAAAAACACTTCTCAGGGCAAAATAAATTAAGAATTCTTCTAGAGAATTAAAAAGACTCTTGAATCTGAGGCTGAGGCTTTAAAACAAGCCATTTGCCACTAAATCATTACGACAGCATGCAATATAAAGAGCCATCCAACCGATAAAGTGACAAAACTCATCTCACGCAAAATTAATCTTTTTTTTTTGAAGATCACTTGATAATTTAATTATATTGATCAAAAATAACTACTGTCCAAGTTCAAAAGAAAAATAATAACAAAAAAAAGGATTATATTATTAACTGCTCTATTGAACTAACATTCACTCAAATTGGTTTCGCATTCACACAATAACTAAAAAGAAAATTATTGAATAATCAAAAATAACACACTCTTTTAGCCTACGAGGGGGAACATTTCAAATTGAAGATTTAACTTATGGATGAATATTTTTTTTTGTTTTGACAAAAACAAGGTATTATGAAGATGACTACTACAAAAGGATTTTAACCATAAATTAACTTATGTCGGTCGTCGATAATAGCTATTGGTTTTCACCTTAGCTTTTATCCAAAACTATAGCCTTTCGTTGGGTTTCCTAATGCAGCTGGATCTTCAGTCGGTGGTCCGGGATTGCGGAATTGCTCGGCTGACATTCGTGTGAATAGTATACCAACACCTTCAATAAGGGCAAGAAGAACTCCACCAATTATGGCACTACCTGCCATTGCGGGTACTCCTTAAATTACATAATTAAAAAAAAAAAGTTAGAAAAATGCAGTATAATCGTATACACACAAGTCAAGGAAAAATACAATACCATTTCTAGCAGCTAAAATTCCACCTGTAGCAGCACCACTGATAATTGAATTCCAGGGATCTTCCTTTTTTCTGAAATGTACCAAAGTACAATCAATGGTACTGAACATGCCACCCCATACGGCAAAATTACCGGCAATTATGGGTGAACGTGCCTTTATCGCAGTTAAACTTCCCAACTGTAAAAATTAAATAAAAAACGAATTAATGAAATAAAATTTGATTAAGTTCTAATCATAATATAAAAAACCGATCAATTGAATTTTTAATAAAATAAATGGTAGCCGTATTTTGGTAAGGGCTCAGCTAAATTTGGTTGAAAATAGACTACGAAATATTAATCAGATGTGATATTACGATGACAGAGAACGCGAAATAAGTGTTTCCCAAATGTCTATTTGTCTCAAATTCGACCTACAGCCTAGACTAAAGAAGTGCAATTATTCAAAACATTCCAAAAATAAAGGTATCTTTTAAAAAAAATAACACAAAAGGAATTTATCTTCAATGGGGCAACTGTGAATTACTCGACTATTGGGTGAAAAAATATGATACCAGTCATAAAACTGCTTTAATGAATAATTCTACACACGAAAATAAATAATAAATAATTCAATTAAATTCGCGAATGTTCCCCTCGTAGCTACTTTTCCGAATCTTATAATCCCTTTTATTTATCATCCCCTCAGCGGCAGTCTTTCCCTCCCCAGCTTTTCCTCCTATTTCGCTATACTACGAAATTTTACCCGTTGTATCTTCGAAAATTGGGAACGTGAATCGTGGTTGCAGTTTTCGTCGGAGTATATTGGGCTATCATTTCGATCGACCGAATTCCAGGAAAATTGTTGGCATTTTCAGTTGTAGAACATGGTAGAAATTTCATTAATTAAATTAATTTTGATCTACTTATTCAACTACTTATTTCATATATTTTTTCTTCATCGTTTAGTTTGCAATTGATTGATTTATCATTAAATTTTCTATCAATATTAAATTATGTAAAATAAAATATTTACATAAAATCAAACATATTAATTATCTGGATATTCCATATTCTATTTGTTCAAATGAAGGCTTTTTGTGTAGTTTTCATTCAAAATTATATTTGTTTCTTTTTGTCATTCATTCATATTAATCAAACTTGGAATTCTTATGATAGGGAAAACGAAGTGGGTCTCGAAGTTTTTTCTGCCTGTTCTTTGCTAGTTGAATCATGATGAGAATAATAGGCCCTAGCAAGCTATCCGTCGGAACGGAAAATTCTCCGATTTCATACGAATCGGAAATCTTATATATAGGAAGTGTAACTAATACCTAATAGACATCTGAGAACTTTCCGCCCCGACGGATACCTCGTTACGGCCGAATGTCTGAACTCTAGTTTGAGACATAGGTTTCATGAGAACCCCAAGGTATCTTTAAACACTATTATCTTAGTGAACTAAATTTGTTTGTCTTCCCAAATTATGATGTTATTTTTGATAACTTCGATTTTATAGTTATGGGAATCCGAAAATTCAAAAGTGACTAATATATTATGTCAACCCGGCGAACCCCAGAGAGTCTTAGATTAAAACTTCAAACTTAGCATAGAAAGATTCCACAAAATATGACATTACTTGGTGTACGTAAATGGATAATTGAATGCTAAAATTGTGAATATAATTTAATACTTTTTTTTTTAAATACATATAAGTCCTTAAATTACTTTTATTCTTTATCAATTAAACATTATTTTGAGTACACCTGTGTACATAGTTGAATTAATGTTGTTTGGCATTGAAAGTTGGTTTTCTATAGGCACTATTGTTTTATGAATTTGCATTATTAATTCATTTCACATTTTTAACTTACCATTCTTCGATTGAATCCAGATGGGGCATTTCGAAAACCTTTAATCGCTTGGAAAACACCACCTCCAATGCATCCCATTGCAAAAGCTCCACCACAATCGTCAACGATTCTGAAAGGGCATGGTTCTCTGGCGTATTCTTCCATTTTTATTTCTGTCGTTTAAGTTCGGCTTATCTAAAAAATATAATAAAAGACAAAAACCCAGTGCTCAACTATCTTGATAAATTTATATTTGATTATTCTAGGAAAAGTGTTCCGTCTTCTGCAGTGTTGACCAAGAAAATTATATAATTTTTGTTGCCAAGTATTCTTGGTTTATTAGAACGCAATTTTTTTCATAACATTAATGAGAGTTTTATTTGTAAGACAAAATAAGAATTTCAATGAATCAACTTATGTTCTTTCTAGAACATAACTTATTTTTGAAATACATAAATGTAGGTAGTTCTTTTTTTTTATTTTTTTTTTGTCACATGGAACTAGCACTCTTGACGACAGATAGATTTTTTGGAATTTTATTAACTTACTTTTTAATAACAACTGAAACTGTTCGATAAATATTTTGCGTTAATTTTGAATTTAATTAAAATGATTTAATTAGATCGGTAACTACATTAAAAATATAAAATAATTAAAGTGAAAAGGACTTTCAAGACGAAAGTTTTGATTCTGATGCGAATTTCGCAATGTCAAAAGAGGGTGATGGGAGAAATGTGCGCTGTTAATTAAATATTTTGTTTCTGATAGTTGGTTAAACTGAGTAATTCTTCATAGAGCATCTGTGATAAGACAGCTATAAGGGTCTAAGCACATTGTTCGCGTTTGTGTCTTTCACAGCTAAACATGCCGTATATAACCTCAAGCCTAGTATACACTATACAGTTCCTCAACAAAAGTTTTTCGGAAAAAAAAATTGAGTTATCGATCTATGAACCAAACCGAAGTGAAAAAATTATTCACTACGACTTTTTTCGCACAAAACAAAGCCACTGCATAGTTTTGTGCAAACAAAATGCAAAACAATTTTCAACGAAAATATTTTTTTATCACCTAATTTGTTTTTTAAGAACTAAGCTTTTACAAAAATTGAAAAACTGATATCAGTTTATGAGACCTCAAATCAATGAAAATCCCTTCACTAGCTCATATATATTTCATTTTCATGATATATAGCCACTTCCATGCCTAAACCAGCTTTGAAATCGTCGAATTAGAATCCTGAACTTTGCTTTCCCAAATCAACTCGAAACATTCAGAGGCAACGAGGAAATGACAATTACAATACGAAGCTATCATTGACAACAACAAATTGTTGCTATTGTTTCTTCGTCGTCACGACGGTTTCGTATCAATAATTTCACTTTAGTTTATCAAAACTTTCCACAATAAGTACTAATTTGAAGTTAACAAAAAAAAATGTGCCACAACCTTTCAGTTCAAGTTAAAATGCAATCGCTAAAGCTTGCACCTAAAGGCTTAAATACAATCACTAACTTATCGCCAAAAGTGGCTTAAAGCTCAAAAGTGAAAAATTATTATTATACCTGTGTGTGAAAAGTATAAGGCAAATTGTGTTTAATTGAGCATTTCAAATTGGTTTAATAACGCAAACAACGCACCCACAGATCTCTAGGGCATATTTTTGTTTTTTAATGTTTGCATTTTTTCCCCTTTTGGTGAAAAGTAGAAAAGTAAGTGAATGTAGAAAAACTTTAAGCGAATGTAGTTAAGCCTTAACTTTATGAAAAAAAAACACTACGTTCACACCTTTATTTTGTTAGCTGAATATTTTACCCAATATGCATGGCAATGCTTTTTTTCATGCTTTTTCGATTTGTTTTTGTTCAAAATAACCTCAAATTTTTGACACTTCTTGATAAACGTTGGTGTTTGTTCACGTCTATCACAAATAAATTTGGTTTTATTTTATATTATTTTAAATAAAAATAATAATAAAAATAAATCCTGAAAATGAATAAGCAAAAAAATAAACAAGAATCCCCAACGGGATTAACTGAAACTACACCAAAAAAACCTAAAATTCAACATAAAATTGGTGATCAAACAATCGAAGATTTTGCAAAGGTCTATATAATATTTTGTACTTTAAATTAAATAAATTTATGCCAAAAAACACTATTTACAGGCGGGACTAGGTAAAATTATAAATGCGACTAAAATTATCAATGCCTTTCCATCGGGTTCTTCAAGAGATTTATATTGCGCCTATCCAACTTTTGGCAAAATTGTTGATTCTCAGTCGTATCGGATTATGGGTGTAATATCCAAAGTTTTAAAATTTCAAAATATTAAAGGAAACATACAAAGGTTGGTCACTTTTTATTTCGAAAATGTTTTCAATCATTAGGTGCATAATCATTTTACATTACAGACGTCAACAAGATGAACAATTCGAAATGTTACTTGAATGCAATGATGCCATGCTGGAAAGAATCAATTCTAATTTAGATGAATTGGCTGGCATTAAAAAGAATCCACAAACAGTTGTTATAGAATCTCGTTTGGATGGAAATACAACTGGGAAAGGAGCTGGAAGTTGGAATACAAAAAATAGAAATGAATCCGGTCCTATAAAAGCTAGGTAAGCGTATATTGTAGATATTCTTTTATAGGTTAACCTCTTACCTGCTCCAGAATCATCAAACTTTGTCTTGCAAAAATACTAAAATACTCTAAAACTAAATTTGATAGGCTTTTGAATGAAATAGACTTTTTGAATTGTAATCTAGAAAAGTTTAATCATCTTACAGTAGTTTGGAAATTGAAAGCGTGTGGAGAATCTTCAACCATTCGTTCCCTTAAACTTTCAGAGAGATTGTGTTTTCAGCTTTCATTATACCAATGCAGAAACAACTAACAACTTGCTATATAGTCAATTATTTGCAAGTAAATCCTGGCGTGCTAATATTAATTTTTAGTTCAACTAATTACTATTATTTTTATATTTATTTCTGCAGTCAATTGGTATAAGACTCCAAAAATTTCCATCTAGAATTAATGAGAACTCATTCAGAAACATTTTTTATCGGTATGTTTGATGTTGGCCTTTTCCCTAAATTTCCCTAACTATAGGTATAATTTATATTTTGTAACAGAACTTTTTGTCTTCATTTCCTATTCTATGTATCGTTTCCCATCGTGTCCCATTTTATCTTTCTATTAAGCACCAATTAACGTTGAAGAAAATAACCTTTTACAAATATTATTTTAGATTGATAACAGCAAAGAATATAGCCCGGCCACAGATAAAATTTATGATGACAATCGACAACAGCGCCAAAACACCTTTTATACCACAAATCAAAGACAAACCCAATTCCCTCAAACCTCTAGCTATTCTGCCTGAATACGACGAGGATGGCAACATTGAGAGTTATCTTCATCCTTATGAATTTGAATTAATGAAATTTGAGCCATTGGCTAACCAACTGAAAAAGAAAAACCCAATCACTCCATTGCCACTCGAAAAGACAGAACTTATTTATGTGGACACTATCGATAAGTTAAATTCAACGCTTCAGGACCTAAAAAAATTTAATGAAATCGGCATTGATGTTGAACATCATTCATATAGAACCTTCCAGGGCATAACGTGTCTTATGCAAATATCCACTCGTGAAAAAGACTATATATTGGACGCCCTAGAATTACGTGATGACCTGCATATTTTGAATGAAGTTTTTACAAATCCAAAAGTTGTAAAAATATTACATGGAGCTGACTCGGACGTAGAGTGGCTGCAGCGTGATCTTTCACTTTACCTCGTCAATATGTTCGATACTCATCAAGCTGCGAAAAGTTTGAATTTAGCCCGGCTCTCGCTGGCGTACTTGTTAAAACATTATTGTGAAATAGAAGCTGATAAGACCTTTCAGTTAGCAGACTGGCGCATTCGTCCATTGCCGAAAGAGCTAATAACGTATGCTCGTCAAGACACCCACAACTTAATTTATATCTACGAACGGCTCACAAATGATCTTCTCGAGCAGGCAAATAATCAAACCAATGTCCTTCGTTCGATCTATCAACGGAGTGCAGAAATATGTAAGAAGCGCTATAAGAAACCCAGAATCACAGATGATTCGCATATGGATATCTATCAGAAGTCAAAGAAGGTATTTGACAATAGGCAATTGTTTGCTTTGAAAGAAATTTTTCGTTGGCGTGACATTATTGCACGTCAAGAGGATGAAAGTTATGGTTATGTTCTGCCAAATCACATGATGATGCAAATATCTGAGAGTTTGCCAAGGGAAATGCAAGGCATTCTCGCTTGTTGTAATCCTATTCCGCCTCTGGTGCGCCAGAACTTGCATGCTTTGCATCAAATAGTTTATAAGGCTCGGGAACAGCCGTTGGTTAAGGTATGTTTAAAATATTTAATGGATGGATTTGTTTTTATCCTCGTTTGACTCATTTCAGCCAATTCTCGAAATAAATAGTTCAAACCGGTTAGTGGTTTCAAATGTTAAAGATTACAACAGTAAATTACACTGTCCTCATGACTTATCCCACTTAGAAGAATTCCGTGATGACCTTCCAACTCTGTTAAAGCCTTCTGAAAACAAAAATGAAAAAGTGACTGATTGCAGTATACTATGCAAGCCAGCATTGAGTGTGTTTGACACTCCCGAGAACTCGGAAGTAAGTAAAAAATTGTTATACGAATATTTAAACCAACAACTCATATCTTTCAAATTCTTGGAAATGATTCCTAGTATGTAGTTTAAGTGTTTAATAATGAGTTAAAACTTGAATGAGGTTGAACCACATTTGTACAACTGGATTTGTATTTTTTTTCAGGATGACGAAGTGAGAGAAAAATTAAAAAAATTGCAACAAATGCAATTCATCAGTCCCTATGCCCGCTACGTTGCTGTATTGCCATTGGCTGAGATAGAAAAGCAAGAAGAACAGGCAAGGATAGAAGCTGAAAATGCTAAGAAACAACTTTGTCCAATTAAGGTTGAAATGGTAACTAAGAAATAAAAAAAAACCTAACCCTATAAATATAATTTTAATAAAACGTCCTTTTAACAACCAAAGGTAGAAGAAATAGTAAAAACCGAAGATGTTGATAACATATACAGTGTTCCCCTTAAAGAATCCCTTAAAAGAAAAAATCCACAAAGTTTAAATTCCCAAAACAACCAATCGCCACAAGGAAAGAGAGTTAAAATGGAAAATCCTTCGAATGGTGATAGTGGACATTTGAAATTTGTAGAGATGAGAAAAAATACTTCTGTTCAAAATACTGCCTCGGACCATCAAGAGACTATAGAAGACGATCAGCCAACATCCACATCGAAAACAACAACACCACAGTCAGAACGAAAAACCAACAATGGCAATGCTAAGAAGAATAAAAAGAGATTTAAAGGCAATAAGGTTGGACAATCTTCGGATACACCTGTGGCTTTTGATTACAAAAAAGTAGACTTTAAAAAGTTTCAAGGTGGCGCACAGAAAGCAAAGGGCACCGAATTGAAACCGAAGTTTCAAGGGAAGGTATGTAAAAATTGACATTGAATAATAATGGATTGGTTATAATTAAATCTATTTCTTTTGTTCACAGGGTGCTAATAATAAGGCTAATAATAAAAAATTCAACAAACTATTTACTTTCAGTAATGTGAAAAATAAGAAATAATTTGTTGTAAAATTAAAATTTGATCGTTATTATTTTTTTTTTTTTTTGTTACAAATAAAAACATAAAAATT
Organism: Syrphus vitripennis; assembly: GCA_958431115.1. Classification (NCBI taxonomy): domain Eukaryota; kingdom Metazoa; phylum Arthropoda; class Insecta; order Diptera; family Syrphidae; genus Syrphus; species Syrphus vitripennis. Next base: position 22,640,846 of record OY288108.1, read on the forward strand.
TGAACATGAATAATAAATCTTTTCTTCTTCTATGGTTTCTAAGATAGTTTTTTTTCTGGATGGAACTAGACATAAAACTATTTACATACGCTGCCATCTGAATAGAACCAAATTTTAATCTCGATTTTTTTGTTAAAATCTTGATTTTTGGTTAAAGTTGGATCCAACTTTTAATTATTTGGGCAACACTATGTAAACTAAGACAACTCAATTGCTCTTTGAAACATCTACAAAACAATTTTTTTTATCACAACTATTCGTAGAAAGTAAAATAGTGTTTTCGTACAAAATAACTTATTTTTCTAAAACTATAAAACTAAATAACACAAGTTACAATCCTCAAAGAATCTCATTTGGATCCATGCTATTATACAAAGTATACAACTTTTTACTAAGAACTTCTCCGATACGTCTTTCAGAGGCGAGTGGTACCGCTCCACGACTAATTTTTAAATTAGCTAAGGAAGCCTGACCATCAGATTTATCAAATTCCTAGATAAATAAAACCTTAGTTTAATAGTTTGCAATAACAAAAAGAAATCTTATAAAACTCACCTCCAATAGTTTCTTCGGGCAAGAATATTTATTCTGTATTGACTGGGCAACATCTAAAGTAACCAATGGCAACCTATTGAGATGTTGTTGCCAAAGTCTACTTAATCCATTGGTTCCCTCAACGCGAACACAATCTTTGTTATCATTTAAGAGATATTGGTTTGAACTAGCAGCTACTGAGGATTTCTGTTTTCTGAAATGACCAAGTTAGTGTAGTGTTTTTTTTTTAACCATGCATTATCTACCTGTATGGGATTTCCGCAACTGCTTTTGTAAATCGCGCCAAAAGTTCAGCCAATCCTTGTGTATTGTTAACAAATAGAACACTGCATTCGTATAGAATTTGCAATTCTACAAATGATGTTTCTCTATCAAGGATGTTTTTACACTTGGGCAAAACACCCACTACGACCAAAGATAGCTTCATATCCGGAAAAGCGATCTTTACATCTCGTATTGTTTCATGAATGGTTTTGTCTTCTATGAACTCATGGAATTCTTTACCGCTGAATATTTGAAGTAGTTGTGGTTCCAGTTCGTACTTTTCATTTAGATTATACTGCAAGTTATTGTTTGGATTCAAATATAATTATTATGTAGGTAGATATACATTTTGATTTCGTTATAATTTTAGTTCACAACTCACAAGTAAGTTATTATCTTCCATTGAATTGAATATTTGTTGGCCAACATTTCGTTCCCATACGATTGTTCGGGAGCATTTTTGTTTGCGTAGAACATGCGACACTGTTAAATCGGTTAGCATGCTCAACAAAGATTGACCGACCTCTGGTTGCAGAATGTCCTCATCTATAACTGCACGGATGTACTAAAAATTATGATTTTATTATCAAAAAAAAAATTTGTTTTAACAAAATATTGATTCAAAATAGAAGAACCTTAAGACATTCGCCTGGCTTGATCCGCTTTTGTTGTTCTTGAATAAGTTTCTTTTTTAGTTTATCTGAGCTATCTATAAGTTTTTTGGACATGGCAATGTGATGTGCTTATACTATACAATTCATATGCCGAAAAACAAATCTCTGGCACTCTAGACTCCTAAACAAATAGCATCTGTCATTTGACAGTTTCAACAGTGATGTATAAAATTATACATACCGCACCATTTTCAAAACTAAATAAATTCGGTGTGAAAATCGTTTTATTGAATAGCGAATTAATTCAATTTATAAAAATGAAATAAGACTGCACGGAGTGCACGGTCTAATTTAATTTTTTAATCGTGATCATTATTTGTTCACATTTTTCAAAACAACATGGGATCTATTTCTGAGAACCAAAATTAATTTTTCGTTCTGAAAATCTAGGTAGCTTTTTAGTGTTTCCACTACATAGTTGTTCTGTAGTGTGAAGAAAAAGGACAAAAGAGACAAATGTATAACACACTTGCAAGTGGGATCCAGATAGATCTGAAAATAATAAAACGCTGCTTATGTTAAGAACAAAAGGGATTATATTTCCTTCGAAGTCATTGAATTTTATTAATATTCGGGGGAAAGATTTATAATGAAATAAGGAAATGTGCAAGGTTACCTTTACCAATACAAATATAAAGAGGTAAATAGAAATACAGCTACCTAAAGTTAGAGAATGTTAATTAGAACAGTTGTCAGACGTTTTTGCTGACTTAAAGCGTCAACATTTATCCAGCAAAATAATTCTTCGAAAGTTCTTTCTCTCGGAAAAACCTTTGTATATGAAAACTATAGTACTATCATGGCGAGTTTTTTTTAGGGTTGCAGAGGTCCTGGTGGTGGCGCTGCAAAATGTGAGGTGTAAAATTCGATTTGGGGAGTCTTTAAGCGTCGAAAATTGGTGGTAGGGGCAAGAGTAGACTATTTTTTCGATTATTGCATCCAAAAAATATCAATAAATATCATTTAAAACCTCCATAAGCTCTCCGCAAAAGAAAAAGAGTAAGGGTTGCATAGGTAAATTAGATGTCGCCCCATTCGACTTCCACCATGATAGTACTATAGTTTTCATATACAAAGGAAAAACTAAGTAGAGTTCTGCAAGTATAGTTCAAAAAAATTGTTTATTTTGCGAATGATGGGTGATGCCTGAGAATAATCAAATGGCGAATTCGTTTCAACTATTTGAATTCGATGTTTTTTGTTGGAAATAATTTGTGAAAAAAATGTATCAAACTCTTAAGCTCTACTGTGAATGAGTTGTTCGCCCTTTTCATTTAATGTGATAATTTGATTCCTTTTCTTCCAATCGAAAGGAGTTACCTTTAACGCGCGATTGTAACCTGAAAATGAGTTCGAGAAGGCATTTACACATTTTTATATAAAGTATTTTTTACTTGTAAAATATAAAATATTTGAACAAGACAAATCTTAGTAGGTAAGCGTATTGTTTTTGGTTGTTTTTTAGTTGGCTATTAAGATTTCTAACGCGGCAACAACATCACCTCTCTGTTCCCTTAATACTTTTTCAGCATGTTGTTTAGATATTAGCATTTCATTCATCTAAATAGATAAAAATTTAATCTCAAATTATTTTAAAAGAATTAAAGCGAGATATTAATACTAACAATAAGTTCGATGTCCTCTTTTTTCACTTGAACCTTCTGCAACTCTCGTTCTTTAGCTAATTTTTCTTCATCTTCCTTGATGCGTTTATCACCGAATTGTTCAACAGCCTATTGAATAGGAAATTTAAAATATGATAATTAATTTTAAATTATTTTTTACTTTGTTAAAGGTTATGGGCCGGTTGATTGTCAAGGTTTATTAACTTACGCTGGAGATGTCTGCGGCAGAGATTTCTTTTTCTTCAGCGTAGTCTGTTACTCGCTCCAAATCAGCTGCACCACCATCATGACGGGTTGCTTTCTTTTGTTTTTTGTCCTGAACATCGTCAGTGCCATTTATTTCAGTGTTTTCGGTCATTTTTGCAAATATGTATTGGGATAAAAATTAAGTCAAACAACGAGGTGTTGTAGAAAAAAATTGGACTTCAGAAATCAAAATAGAAAATGTCAAAATTGAGTGGCAAATAAACTTGAAGTTGCTGCATTTCATTAAAACGTTTTCAGATCTGTTTGATTAAGTCTTTGAAAGTTATAATTGATACCACGTTTACAAGCAGAATTGAGAGCTCGAGTTGGATTAAGGTCGAATTTTTTACCCAGGTTTTTCGTCAGACATTTTGCCAATGACATACCAACTCCTCAACTCAGGTTTTTCAGCACTCAACTCGACTCCGCTCCTGAAGCGGAGTCGAGTCGGTTGAAGCTCATTTCAACTCAACACAGGTATACAAAGGGGCGAAGCGAGCTTAAAGCTCGGTGTTTTATAGTGCTATTTCATGGGCGTTTTTTTTCGAAAATTATAACTTTATATCAAATTTTTCATTTTGCATTGATGTATGTATTAACAAAATAGTGATCAAAAAAAGCTGTTAAAGCTACGGACGCTCATGGCATTTAAGATAGTATACAGTTCCTCAACGAAAAAAAAAATTACAAATATAAAGGCTTGACCAAAACATTCGGATGCTATGGTTGATACAATAATAGTTTTTTTATCGTCACGACTATTTTGCATTGGTTTTACATTGTTTTGGGTAAGCCTTAATTAAAATTAGCTTTTGTCAATAAAAATTCTTAAGTTGATGAAAAATTACAGAATTTTATAAAATAATATAATATACTTTTACTACCTCAAACATAAACGAATAGTAGTTATAAAAGTAATTTCTTTTCCTAACCGCCATACATTTTTATTCAAATTTTATACATCGTTCTTTATCTTCTGACCTATTACCGCTTTCGCATTGGTTTGGGGGAGTCTTATGGCATAAACGAACATACCTAATTGTTGACTTTTTAAATTTGACAGCTGTCAACTCAAAACTATATTCAAAAAATTCAGAAATAGAAAAGTTGTTCGTTCATTTTCCACTAATTATTTGTGTTTGTTTGGAAAATTAAATTCTTTAAAACAATGGCAACAAACCTAAAATCTACTAAAAAAAAATACACACAAAATGATTTGAGACGCTTGATGCAAGAACAAAAATCGAAATCCCAGCAACGAGTGGTCGAACAAAAGATTGATTCGCCTCTTGCAAAATATCCTTTTTAAACCAAATATTTAAATTTTTTTCAAATAACATTATTCTAACTCTTTAGGTTCAATTCAATTTTAGTATTTTCCTTAACCAATTTCTTTTACGTACAACGATCAAGGTCAACTTACGTGTATTCTTTGCAAAAGCGTCGTTCGCTCGGAATCCGTATGGAAAGTTCACATCAACACAAAAGCCCACAAGGCTAATGTTGAAGTCGCAAAACAGCTCAAAGAACAACTTCAAAAAACCACCGCAAATGAAAATCAACTCAAAAGATCTATTGCAGCTAACGATGATAGCATGTCGAAGGAAAAGAAAATTAAATTAGCCAATGAAAAATTACGTGAACCAGCTCACGGAAGTAATGGAATTCCAAGTGATTTTTTTGACAATGCAAAGCCAACTACAGTGTCAATCCTTTCAAAGGGGTCTATCGAAAGTAGCACAACTAAAACAGAAATCGATACGAAAGATGAAGTTCTTCCCGAAGGATTCTTCGATGATCCAATTAAAGATGCTAAAATCCGAAATCTAGAATACAAAGATCCACAAGACGAAGAATGGGATCGGTTTCAACGTGAAATCAAAGAAGCAGCAACATTATCAAACGAAATCATTGCAGGTGAACAGGAAGAGGCAACCGTGGAAAGGCAAATCAAAGAGATCGATGAGCAAATTGAAAGATGGTCCAAAGTTTTGGATTTGGAGAAGAAAAAAGAATATGTTTCAAGCAAACTAAAAGAAAGACCTGTTAAAATGGATGAGGATAGTTCGGATGATAGTGACCCTGAAGATGAGAATTTTGATGAGTTTCCTGATTGGAGGGCAAAAAAATTTCATCGATAGACTGAATTGTAAACAGTTTTTTTTATTATATAAGTTGTTTTTGTACTCATTTGTAAAGTATCTAATAAATCATAACTAGTTAAAATTCAAAAAGATTTCTTTTCAATAACAAAAGTGTTCAAAATGATTAATTCAAAACGAAGATGAGATCAGAGTATAAATGGTTGTTTATGGGCTAATGTTTGTAAAGCAAATCAAATGTAAATCCAAGTTGGTTGGTAACGATTTTGAGTTTTCATCGGCTCAGGTAGCATTAAAGGTAATATTTTCCGAAATGTTTTTAGCACTATATTGCAGAATTTACAAAAACAGAATGCAAGAGTATTAAAGTCAGATTGGTAAAAATGAAACCATTATTGTCATTAATAAAGACATTTGGTCTCAGAAACTTCATTTCTGATGCATGATTTTTAAAACGTTTAAAACGTCTTCTATATGTGTATACATACATTTTATATACCCATTTCATATTCACAAAAACTAATGTTTTTTTTTAAATTTTGATTGTTTTTTTTTCTTCTCCCGCCTGACCATAAGATTTTTTTCTTGTCCCTATCCAATCTAGAGTAGCCTCTTGTCGACATCACATTTTAAACAAATTATTAATTAATAAAAAAATATAAAAGCTTAGAGTAAAAAAAAGCTCCCTCCACAATTTTTGCATGTTTTACAAATAAACTTAAAAATATAAGTATTCTTTATGTCTGAATAGTTCCAAAAATTAAGGAAGTTATACTTAAACTATGATCGCTTTTTGTATTTTTAAGCAAAATTGTCACTTAACAAAAATGTGAAAAAAAATTGGCTCGAATCCCACATGATTCATCATATTTAAACAAGTTAGTTAAAAGGGGCATGATATGTATCTGGTATTCTTTGCGATCTAATAAGATTATCAGCTTGCGGGGTAGTATGAATACACCTACTATGTATTTATTTATTCTGCAGCCTGCAAGACAAAATAATTATAATAAATAAGTAAAAAGTAATATACCTAAAATCATATACATTTCATTATAGGAAAGCTCATGCCAAAACCAAAGCTGACAAAAAAAAACTACTTGGAAATCTTAATCCAAACGAAGCAGTTTGTCCTTCGAGAGCAAGACCGCACTAAGCTTCGAAAACGTTTTAATTAAACAGGCTTTTAAGCATTAAAATAAGGTTTGTTATCAAATACGTCATTTAAAACCCTGTTAAATGATGGTGCAACCGAAAATAAGTGTGATAAATCATATGATAAATTTATCAGCACATTAAACTTGATAAAGTACAGCTATGAAAAGTCGATTGCTTTCTTGGTTTTTTATAAGAAACGTTATCTTTTTGCTGTGCTTGGGGTTCTATTACTGATATAAACTAGTAAAACAACGACCCTGATATTTATTGCATGGAAATACGGCAGTTGCATTGCAGAATTATTTGATTTTCCTTTTAACTTTAATTTCCAAGTGGTTAATAAAAATACTCCTGCTCTAAAGTTAGGATAGTTACATATATTTAAAATAAAATTACGCTTAATTTGTATGAATGAAAATTTATTAATATCAAAAAATGTTAATTATAATGTTTAAGTCTTTGAATTGCTTGATTTTTGTTTATGATTAATACCGTCATTGTCACATTGTTACCAAAAATAGATTGACACACATCAGTTACGATTTGGCATAAACACACACTTATAGTTGAAATCTAAGGCCAAACTTGTTGTTAAATAAAATTTAATATAATTTGTACAAAAAAAAAAACATGAAATACAGTCTTGCATCGGTGAAAAAATATTATACACAATTTTTTTTCTTCTCAGAAATATGTATATAATAAGTAGTTTATAATAATTATTTTTAATTTTTTTTTATTCTTCAACAGGTTTTGTGAAATTTGAACAGTTAAAAATATTCCAAAATAAAATACATAAAGTTAAACATGCAGCAGTAAACTAGGTTAATATCGTCTTGTTTAAAATATAAGAATTGTTTATGAGTTTCAAGTGCCAGCCTCTACTAAAAGTACTTCACGGTGCATGTGTGACATGTGTGTGATTATCAAAGTATATTTTCACTGACAAATATTTCGATGGGACTGGAAATAGGTCCCTTATCTGTGGCTGCACTTTTATTTTTTCGCTTCAGCTCAAGCAATTGTTTACGTTGTGTGTCACGTTTCTGGGCCATAAGCAATGCATTAGGGGATGTTTTGATTGAAGTGATGACGTTGTTATTGCCATTCTTAATAGCCGATTTCTTTAAGAGCCTCGACCCAGTTGGCACAAAAGGAGAAGAGGGATCTTTGGTAGGTTGCCAATTATTGGCTTTGATAAGGTCAAGTTCCTTGAACAAAGAATCAATGTGCTCAATCTGAAGATTAACCATGTCCCAGAAACCCAATAAATCAGCAATCGTTGTTGGAAATTTCTCATCGGGCGTGGGATTCAAATTACTATGACATAAACCTTCGAACTGCTTAAACTTTTGTGTTACTAAAAGTTTTGTTTTTCCCGAAACCGAACGTAGGATGCCAAATACTTCATCAGAAATCTCGGAGTTTGCACTAGCAATTGTTAAGGCGCACATGTCACGCTCTGCTTCATCGGCCATAGTCAGCAAACGTGATTTTTCACTCTGTAGAAGCTTTAGGAAGTAGTGTCCATCTTTGTGGTAAGAAGTAGGTGTTGACTGTTGACAGCCGTTCTCACAGATTGTTGCTTGTGATCCATTTGGTGCGGGAATAAGTTCATGGTGATTTTGTTTTTGCACAGCAATGGCACAGTCGATAGCATCGCCATCGCCACCACTCTCAGGCGAATGTGACATTCTGTCTGAATTTGTATTTTTTGCCGTCGTCAGATTGCTGATTTTTTCTGAATTTTTTGGCTCATTAAGGTCATGCGCCATTTGTGTTGGCGGCGACAACACCAGTTGTTTCTTCGTCATTTGTTTTATAATTGTGTTTGTTGTTGGTTTATCTGCAAAAAGGCAAAAGTAAATATCTCTTTAGAAATGATTGTTCACATTTGAATTCAAGGTGGTTTATATTCATTTATTTATTATTTTTTAGAATGATAATTTGCATGCAGTCAAGTTCTATTGTCGCAGTCGTATTTCTTGTTTTCTTTTTATAATGACGAGTAACAGATAAAGAAAGCAAATTGTTGTAATTTAGTTTAGTAGCTAAATGTTTTGTATCTGTCAATTATTTAAGATTGCACTTTGAAACAATTATATTGTGATGTTATCTTATCTAAGGTGTTATATCATATCACTTATAACAAACGTTCTTGCCCCTTTGATTGCAAAAAAAGGTGTAACGACACAAATATAGAAAACATTGCAATCTATTCAATGATTAGGCAATTAGAATAAATTATTAATTTGTTGCTTGAGTGCATTCGTTTTATTATATTTTCGCATTAAATTAGTCACATTATGATGATTGTCCGTTGGCAGTTAAGGAAAATAAATTTGTTGTCAAATAAAAATCACAAAAATTTCGCATTTATATTGCGTCATGCATGTTATTAAACATTGTCTACAAAAACATCAGAAAAAATAAAACAAATAAATAGAAAATAAAATAATTGGACCACCATTACGGTTTTTTAGAAGTCTATTTAGTTTATCTAGTTTTTTAGAGTTCTATTTTTCGGAACGTCAAGTACAAGGTGTTTAATCTTAATGCAAATGGCAGGTCAATGTTTACTATTTTTAACATAAACAACATACAACTTTGTTCGTCTAATATCAAAGAATTATAAAAAATATCTATTTTTCAATAATATTAATATATTAATAAACTGATTTGGTATTATGTACCTTACCTACCTACTTATTTCACAGTCCGTAATTTGTCGTCATAATTTGAAAAAAAAAAATAAACTTTGAACAAAGTAAAAATTGATAAAATCACTCACTGATTAATGAAAAAAAAAATTCTTAAATAATTTATTAATCATTATGGAGGTCATCTATACATGTAAATTATTGATATACAACAAACTTACACCCAATCATAAAAAAACAACGATAAATTATGTGTCATATATGTATAAAAAATACTGCAGTTTTTTTTATGAAAGAAATCAAAATTTAAAGTTGCTCAGTAATAATTTTAATCCGAAGGCAAACATGTAAAAAAGAATAGAATACTATATTTTTAAAATTTAAATCTATTAATAATTTAATTATTTCTCACATAATCAGTAATAAATTCGGTTTTAGGAAACCATCATCAGGCTTTAATTTTTTTCACTAGAGCCGTTCCTAAAAGAAAAGTAAATGTTTGTCCCAGCGACACCTTAAGCCAACAAATTAAAGCCCGAAGATAAAACCAAAAGCTAAACTTCATTTAAAAAATATAATTAATGTTGTAAAAAAATTAAATTATTAATTAAGTTTAAATATTATAATTTTTATAAGCTATAACTTAAATTTTTCTTATTCTATAGATGCATAAACCAAATGGAGACTAAATATAAAAAAAACATCGGATCGGAGTATTTATGCAAAACTTTACGCTGAATCTGACAGTTTTGCAACAAACATTGATAGAAGTTAAGAGGAGGCTAAGGAGCAGAAAGAGATCTCCCGCATAACTTAACAAGCTCTGATATGACTCCTAATATTAGGCGTCCAATATTGCATTTGGTGGCTTTCATTCAGTCAAGTGTTCGGAAAGCTATATTTGATTGGTATATGACATTAGCTTAGGCGCCGATCATTATTATTTTCAATGCTTAGTACAAGCAATGCAAAGTACAAAAATAAGAATAATGACTTCAAATTATTTCTATCTTTTTTTAAATTAATAATAAAGTAGTTCATCATTGAAATATTGAATTTCATGTTATGTGAAATACTGGTCCAAAATGAAATTTGTGGTTGGACAAAAATAATAACGAAGTCATAACCTTTAGTTTTGCATCAAAAGTTTTGCCTTCCGAGGAATATATGTAATTCTACCTTAATGATTTTAAGCAAAATGAAAAGCACTGATATTTTCAGCTACGACAAATTCAGTTTATCAGAATTTAGTTCCACGGGAAAATAAAATTTCACACCAAAAAATCAAAAATATCTCAAGTTCCGTAAAACTTGTTTAAGAAAAATTCACAACATTAAAGAAAGTCTTTAAATTTTGATTTAAATTTAGAAATATAAATACATTGAATAATTATTATAAATATTACTATACCCCTTTGCATTTTAAACAGAGGGTAGACTTCTGTGACCAGAAACCAAGTGATGCTTTTTCTGCGGTTGAGGTGTTGAAATATTTGATACCTTTTTAAATACCATTTTGCCTTTAAGTGTAATTTTTTGCACGACCGTTAAGCATGCAGATATACGAAAGCTTCATATTTTAGTGCTGAAACTTCTTATCAAAACTTTTGTTTTAAATTTAATGTAACAGATGTTCATCAAAGCAATTCAAAGGGGATAAGTTTGGCTGATAAAATTATGTGGGCGTTGCAGAACTGCAGGCAAAGACCAAACAATTTTAATAAAAAATCTTTGCTATCAATTTAACATACTTAACAAAATTATAATACATATCGTACTACTGATTGGAATATACATATTATCAAACAAACAGAAGAACACATTAATCTACTGTTCTAATTTTAAACTTATTTTACCTTATGATGTACAAAGTTTAAAAGGAAACATTCATTTTTCAATAAAAAGATAAATAAAACTTACCATTTATTTCCAAATGCATCCCGGATTGGTCTTCTCCTTCCATTATTTGGGCTGTAAATTGCGACTCCGTTAGATTTTTTCGCAACGCAGGGTGTTGCATATTGGTGCCGTTAGCTCGCTCGCTACGAATATTGTACTTATTATAACAAATATGGACAAACAAGTCGATGCACTTTAAACAATGTTGTTTTTTTTTAACACTCTTGTAACGGTGTTAACTAACATATATACTCTATCGCTTTGTCGTCAATTTTCATGTTTAAGTTTTTTTATGGGATAATTTCGTAGTTTACGGGAGTTTTTGATTATGATTTTCTTTTTGTACAATTGTTTAATTTTTTCTCACGTACTGTCTCTTTATTAATTATTTTTTTTCTCACAATTAAAAATCCAAATTAGTTCCCTTACTTGTTGTTGTTCGTTTTATTACTAGAGTACCAGCTGCAGCTTGGAAGTTATACAAAATTAATTAGAAGACGAATGGAACTGGGGGAACTGGTATGATACCCGAAGAAACGAACATAGAAAAAATAAACCACAAGGGAGGAGGTATTGGGGTTCTATATTTATAATTAGAAATTTTAAGGGCGCTTAGGCGTGATTGCAATCGTAGAAATTAAAAAGAAAACAAAACACAATTGACACCGAAATATTTTAAAATAAAAGAAAATCTAATTGGTCTGTCTGGTTACTTTTCAGCTTCGCTTTCAATTTTCAACTCAGTAGTTTAATATTTTTAGAAATTCGTTTTAGTGCTGTTTTTCTCTCTTTGTTATTTTTTTTTTGACATTTTGTTTTAATTTTTTTTTTCATAATCAAACAAACCTAAGAAAGCTGGTATTGAGTGCTTACACTTGTTTAAAGTTGTGCTACCGAAAGTGATTGCGGTTGCGATATTCCGGTACGGTGGGCAGATCATGGTTAAAAGGTTCCGTGCAAACGTACGAGGTGGTTATCACGATACAAAGTGAATAACAATGGATAAATTAATAGAAAGACCCACTTTTTACATGATTTATGGGTTACAATCTCTATCTACAGCAAAATGCTTGCACCTAAACGTCACATTTTCCCGGATTTTGGTAGTGGTTTTCATAAAAAATCAAAACAAAGTAACCGATCGCATATCTTTGGTTTTCATACAATACCAAAACAAAGTACCTCTGCGATCGCTTATCTGTGTCATCCTAATGTTTTCGTATTGGTATTGGTAAGCCTTAATACATTTGTAGTCTTCATGTGAAGGTAATTTAATTAAAATAACCCTGTTTAGTTTGGGAACAATTTGTTCTATTAAATTGGTGGGAAGACATTTTGAAATAAGTTCGGTGATGCAAAGGAAGTGAACAAAATGAGATGTGAATAAACCACAGCAACGTGAACAAAAACTCGACCAGGTACCACACAAGCTAGTACTAGCTAGCTAGTTGTTCACATAAACTGCTTTTTCAAATTATAAGCTACTATCTTTACTCTACAAGCTAGTCAAGTCTTTTCAGTAAAGGCAAGTCTTGTAGATGCGCTGATGTTTGAGTGTGTAACCATCTAGCTAGTACCCGTGGCTAGTAGTCACAGCACACATACTGAAAGTAGTATCTTCCGGATTTTTGATTTCTAAATCCTATATCAATCCAATGAAATCCAATCCATTTGTGACAGATAGAAAAAACAACTTGGTCAAAGAGTCAACCGTTTTTAAGGATTGAGCTCCAGTTTATCTTTTGAACCCGGGTCCATTGTATATAATTTTGCATAATTACTGTCATGAACACGTTCCTCACGTCGGCCCCCAAGCGATCATACACCTAACTAATTTAATTTAACACAACAAAGCTGTGTGGAACGTGCTGATGAGAGTACTATAGATTTCATATGCAAAGCCCGGGTTTTAATTGTCTATGAATAACATAAACTCCAGGTTAGCTTAGAAGAGACAAAGATACAACTTGTCAAACGACTATGAATATGCCCCATGACCTTTAATATGTGTATTCTGGCTAGTACTAGCTCATGTGACACCCCGCAAGCAACCAAAACTTCGATATATGTATAGATTTTATCTTTTGCATGCAGTATTTGTGCAGTATTTGTGCAGTATTTGTGCAGTATTTTTATATATCTAGCAGTCCCGTATACAGCCCCGGCACCTTGTTGTTTGTTTGTCAAATTTCTTTTATTATCCATTGATTTTCAAAACAAGTCCTAACTCATAGTCTAGTCAATTGTACAGAATCTTTTGCTCAGATTAGTAGCTAGTACGAATGGGTTTATCGTTCGTTTTTCCTGTGAAACAAAAAAAAAAGTGAAGTGGGATCCCTGTCAAATGACTTGTTTCTGTCATTTTTATTTTCAAAGTGTCAAACGAAAAGAGATAGGAAACTGCTTTGTTTTCACTTGAGCATTTGGATCGGGCCTCCTCTTCATTTCTCTAGTGTGAGGTGTTGGAAAATTGAAATTTTTGAAGAAAAAGAAATTTTTTTAAATAAGAGATTTTCTATTTCCTGCTACCAAGGAACCATTTGAAGTACTTAATCGGTCAACACTAAATAAAAAAAAGACACCAAAAATGTCAAGAAACGCATCACATGCAGGCAGTTGGTATTCTGATTCAGGTAAGTAAATAAAATAAAATTAGGGCGATGGCTTTTCTATTTTTCTTTTCCTTGCTTTTGATTTACCTATTGCTAGTGCTACACAAGGCTAGTGCTAGAGATGGATCAAAAAAAAATTAATAGGGTGTTTTAATTATTTTGTATTTCTTTGTTGTTGAATGCTTACCGATAAACCAAATCAAAGGTGAAATTGATAATGTTCCAGCTCATTTACATTTGTTTTTTTTTTTTGAAATAATGAAAGAATTCTTTTCTGAAAAACTAATAAGTACCTACATAATTGAAATATTATTATTATGTTAGCCTTTCTTTGTTTGATTTTTTTTTATAAAAAATCAATTATAAATGATAATGACAAAAGCAATTTATTAAAAAGTAGCCTTTTATAAAACCCGAACAAAAGCGAAAACTTACCTGTTTAGATTTTTGGCAGCTTTAAGGAAATCTTAACTTGGAATACGTACCTATTCATACATATTAATACAAGAATTTTGAGCTGAATAAATACCTATGTATATTAAACCAAAAGATTCTGAGTTCAAAAAAAAAAATTAAATAATATCGCTATGCAGCATATTTGTTCTATTTAATCAGTTTATTTTTTTATCGACTTCTGTATTTCTTCTGCCCTTTGTCTTGATGCATTTGTAGTAGAACTAATTCGCTTTCCGAGTTTGTCCATTTCAGAACGCTGTTGTTTGAGTTCCTCTAAACCATGTTGAAGTTGACTGCATGCCTTAAAAAAGCTACTCAACTCGGGTATATCCCCGAATTCACCGGGATGCTGTCGGAATTTACTACCCATTATATCCGTTAATATATTAAGGCTTTGGTCGACATTCTTGTCCTGCATAACTGAATCCATTTCAGAATGACTAGCTGATAAATGTAAATCTTTGATACGATATTTTAAGCAATTAAAATTTATCGATTCAAATGCTTCACCAGCTTCTTGGAAGAGTTGGCAACTTTTTTTTAGTTCTGCACGCATTTTTTGAATATCACCATCAATCGAATATGAAGTGGTTGTGTCAGAATGTCCACTTCTACTACTTACGGCTTCAAGTACATCGGGATAAATTTTATTCCTGAATTCATAATTTTTTGTTTCACTTAAATCAAAAGCTTTTGTAACATCCGAATCTTCTTTTTCGCTAAGATAACATCATTTTATTAGATTGGTAACAAATTATTATGTAATTTATGTTTGAGAAAACATATATTTTATAAGTAGGTACCTCCGGTTAATAATTCTTTTCAATTCTTCACGAATGCTATTAAAACCTTCAATTTTTGGATCCATTTGGTTTGTTTTTAGCAACAAAAGATTTAATTTCTATTTACTATGTATGTTATTTTATAATTAATTAGAAAAGTGACAACTCTTTCGAAGAAAGTTGGTTGTTACTTAAACAAAACAAATCTAGGTATTTTAAAGAACTGAATTTAAGTTGTATGTATTTTGTGTACTTTTGTTTTTGAGTTGTAAACAATAAAATGTTTACTTAGCAACGCAATGCTTAAATATCATGCATGTAAATAGTCTAGCAGCAACACTTTTTTCAACAAACCAAATAGCTTTTGCTAATGATAATTTGTTCATTATTCATTGCTATGCAATAAGATAAAGTTTTTCAATATTTCAAAAAAAAAAATCTATATTTAGTCTTATTTCTAGTTTTTAAACGGTTTTATTTTGATAATGAAAATTTCACTTACCGGGTCTTTTTTGTTTTAACAATAGATAACGAAAAATAACAAGAGTAATTATTAAGAAATAATTATTAAAAGATAAGAGTTGTAAATTATTAGTCATTGAGCTGAAGAGAGTGGGTAATTTTATCATCATATCCGTAGTTACATACCTCAATTTTTATTAAATACAAATTATAAATACAAATAATAAATAGTCGTCTATAAATGTGTGTATTGGTAAGGTGGTGATTAAATAATATTTCACTTCTTTCGTGATAAGTGCAAATCTGTCTCAAGAATTGTGAATGTGCTGAACGACATTTTAAAAACAAATTAATAAAGAGGGTCACAGCTTGTGTAGACGATTTCAGAGCTAATACCCTAAAAAATTAATTTCATTTGCGATAGGTTGTATTAGAACTAAGTGATTGTTCAAAGCTATACATTTATGAAAACATTAGGGAGTGTAACATCCTTTCTAAAATAGTACATTTTGTAGATACAAAAAAAACCTTAGATCAAATTAAAATCAAATCAACTTAACTGTTTACATGTTCCCAAACTCAAAATATTATGCAGAATACAATTTGAATTTATTTTAAAGGTTCAGAGCTATCACGTCAACTCGACCGTTGGCTAGGAGGTGCTGAGCTTTCACATGGACCTGCACGTGCAATTATTGCACCGTAAGTTGCTTAAATGCAATAAAAAACAAACAACAAACATTTTAATTTATTTTACTTTTAGCCATGCAGGGTATGCATACTGTGGTGCTTGTGGTGCTTATGCCTATCGGCAAGTTAGCCCCGCTGTTGTGTAAGTTGTTTAAGGTTGGTTTTACGCGTTCTTATTTTTCATCCAAACATATATTTTTTTCTAGTAAAAGAATATTCATTCTTGGACCATCACATCATGTAAGACTACGTGGATGTGCCCTTTCCATAGCTAATAAGTACAAAACGCCTTTGTATGATCTCAAAATAGATTCCCAAATAAATGCTGAATTGGAAAAAACTGGACATTTTTCATGGATGGACATGAAAACTGACGAGGATGAACATAGTATTGAAATGCATTTGCCATACATAGCCAAAGTCATGGAAGAGTAAGTTCTTATATAAATTTTGTCAGATTACTTTCAATACAAATATTGTATAACCATCGTTTGTGTGTTTAGTTTTAAAGATCAATTCACTATTGTGCCTATTTTGGTGGGATCACTGTCTCCAGAACAAGAAGCTCACTACGGAGATCTTCTTGCTCCATACCTAACAGATCCTCAGAATCTTTTTGTTATATCGTCTGATTTCTGCCATTGGGGTCAGCGTTTCGGTTATACATATTATGAAAAGTCATGTGGTTCTATCTATAAATCGATCGAAAAATTAGACAAAGAGGTAATGCAATGCGAATTATTTTTAATCAATTTGTATAAACTAAATATTGTGTGTTAATTTCAGGGTATGGATATTATTGAGACTCTCAGCCCTACATCATTTACAGAATATCTTCGTAAATATAGCAACACTATTTGTGGTCGTCATCCAATCGGTGTGTTGCTTAATTGTATAAAAGTTCTGCAGAAACAGGGCTACAATATGAGCTTTAAATTTCTTAAATACGCCCAGAGTAGTCAATGTAGGGACATGAGTGATTCTAGTGTTAGTTATGCATCTGGTTCACTATTATTTGAGTGTTAGTATAAATTAAAGAAGTATAAAGCGATTTTAGCAATAATAAATTTCTTATCGCGTTTTTAAGTTGTACATTTCGTAATTGCACATTTTTTTCTCCTTGAATCTTTTGATTGATAATTTTCCCTCGTTTTTTTAAAGTCGTTTTTCTTTCTTTTTTATATCTTATACGAGTAAAGCCTCTCCCAAACCGACGCGAGTCTGTCGTAGCTACAACGAAAACAAAAATAACAACGTGATGTCTTCATTGAACACCGCATGTTGTTATTATTGTATTCATCGTCTTCTCGAAAAAATCTCGTGGGTTTGAGAAGTAATACTTTATACTTTGAAGTAATGTGAGTTATAAAAAATTGTTAATTTTTATTGTTTAATTAAAACGAAAAAAATATAATTAAATTCATTATTAATATTGTCTTTTATATAATTTTTTTTAATATAGCAACATCTTGTAATCTTAATAATAATTTAATTTATTTACTCGGTGCTGTTTAAAACAAAAAAAAGTAAGTATATAATCCAGTGCAATAAGGTTTTTTTTTCAATCAACAAATAATAAAAAATACTATTAAAATTTTTTAAAAATTATTTTTCAAAAAATATAGTGTAACTTCGTTTCTTAAAACTATTTTTTAAACAACCTACACGTGTTCTGTTATGTATTCGATTGGATGAGAAAATATCAAAACACTAGTTCAATTTTCAAATTGGACTATTCCCTCTTATCCCTTTAGACACGAAGGGCAAAGTTTTAAGAAAAAGAAAACAAATTTAAAACGACGGCATCATTTATAATATTATAATAATGTTATGAATTATGATAATCATATGTCATGTCTCAAACCATATTGCTTGGATTGGTGATATTCAGGGCATAATTATGTTATGTTTTATAGACTAACTATATTTCTATGATGTAAACCCTTTGATTTATTATAAGCCATTCTGGTGATTCAAGCATATGTAGATGAGATCGAAGTATAATGATGATCAAACTTTATATTGTTCGCCTTCGCATTATTTTTTTGCAGTGATTGAAGTCTTTTTTCGTTAATTGTATGATTTGCACAATATTCAAAATAAGACCCTTATGTTCAGTAGTACAAGAAATACGGTAAACGGTAAGGAAAACTCTACGCGGTGAGCTGAGCTATGAGAACACAAGCGAGCGCAGCCACTTCTTATCCACAGAAAAAATAAAAAATGCCTCTTAGAATTATCCTCAACTGAACATATAGTTATTCTATATTATGATATTTGCTTTTTGGTAAGAAGTCTAACACAACTATCCGCCTATATATGCATTTTGAATAATTTATTACAAAACTTTTGAAGCAATTTTCAAAAACAACAAAAAAATTAACAAAAGTATATTTTTTCCTGCATGGAATGTTAATATTTAAATGAAATTACTTTACACGAAAATAAAAAATATATTGGTATAATTTTCAAAGATCCTTGGCGCACCTAAAACCTAAATTCCCCGCTGAGCTGTCCTCTGTGTTTTGAGACCGAGCTGCACATCGGTATCTATAACAGTATGATTCATGGCAGAGATAAGATCCTCCTTTCTTTACTCGGTTTGGTGGTTGGCTTTTGTCATTTTGATCCCATAAGTCTGACGTCCATTCCCAAACATTTCCCACTATATTGTACATATCGAAAATATTTTGCTTGAAGATATCAACTGGACAAGTTCCTTCGCATCCATCTTCCTTTGTATTATTGTCTGGGAATTCACCTTGCCATATATTGACCCTAAAAGGTATCATTTGTTAAATTTAAAAATTTCTATTTATCTGATTTTCTCACCAATGTTGGTTTTTTGGCATCAATTTGCTACCCCATGGAAACAGTTTGCGTTTTTTTCCACCTCTGCAAGTAACTTCCCATTCTGCTTCGGTTGGCAGACGTTTGCCTTCCCAAGCACAATATGCCACAGCATCATTCCATGTAACATGAATAACTGGATGGTCTAGGATATCTAAATTTGCCTAAACATTAAAACATAACCTTTGTACAATTCTGCTTATAAAGATACCTTTGACATCAGTTTCTGGTCCATTAGGATGTTTCCAATTAACACCTTTAATTTTATACCACCATGGAGCACTTGCTACACGAAAATCATTATATTCCTCTCTCATTTGGTCTGAGAGGAAACTTTTGAAAACGAAGCTGTCACCAAATTTTTCGGTTTCGGTTATATATTTTGTAGCTTCTACGAATGCCATGAATTTCCGATTGGAAACTTCATATTTGTCCATATAAAAGTCGACAATTTGGACATTACGTTCGGGAGATTCTTTGTCAGCTGGAAAATGGGGTGAATCTGTTCCAATTTGATATTCTCCACCAGGAATTAAAGACATATTATGAAACTTGGATTCCTCCGGTAATTTTTGGCAGAAACCATTTTCATTTTTGGGACTACTGCATTGTGCTTCATTGAGATTGTCTGTGAGTGGTTGTGGTGCATCTCGATTAAGTTTATTGCAACCACAATCGAGATAGGAGAAACCGATGAGGTTTAAAGTGATTATTAATTGAAGAAGCATTTGATTATTTAATGCATAAATTAATTAAAATAATTATAAACAAAACAAATAAAGAGCTGTAAGGTAACGTGACTTGTTGTTGTTGTCACTCTTTATGAATAGAGTACGTAAGCAAATGTCACTTGATATCGTAATTTATAAACATTTACATGTGCTTAATTTTGAAAGGCTCACTGGAAAATGCGGGCTGATGTTGCGGTCAGAATGCCCGGTTGTCTGTTGGTGTGAGTTAAGATTTTGATAAAGATTTCAGAACTATTTTCACAAATATTTCAACTCTAGCCCAGTACAATTATCTTCTAAACTTGGCAGGTTTTTTGAATTTCAGTTCTGGTTCAAGGTTCTAGTGTGTAATTTTATTTGTTTACATATTAATAACTTTTTTCGCAAACAAAGTCGCATCGTGGCTGCTAGCTGTCAAATACCGCTCTATAATGAAGTTGAATTATCGACCTCTATCATGGTTAGGCATTTGGAAAGGCTATTGTGGTAAGGTGGAACCATGTTTCTACAATCGGACATGAAAATATGGAATCTTTGAAAAAACTTTATCTATTAATTTACCTAACTGGTTTACACTTTAGTTTAAAAAGCCTTAAGAATAACTATAAACCTTTAAATTAAACTTAAAGACAAAAATTACTTCAGAAATAACCTTGTAGCACCTCATAGCACTCCTGTATATACGTGATTACCACACGTCACGATTGCGTTACGTAGATCGTATGTCCAATGAAAATACAAACGTCACTGAGCAGAGCATGCACATTGTTTTAAAAGCAAGCGTTTCGTGCGTTTCGTTGGTTTCGACTAGATTACAGTGTGTCTTAATAAGAATTAATATTTGTTAATTTTAAACTTCAATTAACAGAAATTACTTTCCATATAATTATTTGTCAAATTGTTTAATTGTGCTAAAATATAAAAAAAAACTAACCCAACAATGCCTATGGTAGAGACTGTTGAGCCCGCTGGTGGTCGAGGTAAGATATCAATTTTTGTTCATACCCGTTCGTCGACAAATTGTAGAAAGCCTCGGATTTTTTTTTCAATAGTGGTCGCTGGTTTTTTTTTTTGCAACATCCTAATACACAACGGACATTTCTTTTTGAATTTACCGGTTATAATTCTTTTATTGGTTAGGTTAGGTTTCAACTTCTTAATTTCATAATAGCATCGTACCTACATTGTCCGAGTCAAGGATTTTTATTTAATTTTAAACCTATGAAAATGAAAGAGCACATGTTTCTACTGAATTTTTCTACTTTCGCATACGAGGCAACGTTGAACGTTCCATTCGCTATTTATAATAGGGACAATAATTTTATTTTGTGATATTCAAGTTGCAGCAGAGCATTATTTTGAGAAACTTGGGCGTCGGTTATAGCTATCCATCCCATGCGGCCATAGCTCCTCCGGTTTATAGTTTGACAAACTAATTTAAGGTTCGAGGAATCAAAGTTAATAGCTGTTCCTTTTTGGTACGCCGACATAAACATGAATAACTTCATTACGAACAATTTATAGTAGTTTGTCAAGTCATTGTCATTTTTGGAGAAACCGGTTGAAACAAAGAAGTTTTTATAAATATTTCATATCCTTACATGAAACTGGATTATATGTACAAAATAACCATACGAATACGAAACTTTCGGCTGCCTACATTCGTGAAAGCTTGACTCGCAATGCACTCGTTGGCCAAACTACCGCCAATTACAATAGCCAAAATTCGTCAACGTGTAGTCGTGCCTTATTCGAGGCGTAGTCCTGGATTCGGTAGCGGAAAAAAATTCAATTACAAATTAATGTTGCTAACCCCCGTAACGTATTCAAGAAAGCCACGTCTTTCGCACATGAAATTTTTGCCTATTTACGTATATAGGAATAAGCAAATAGTAGACCGGGACCAGCACGAGATTTATTGTTACGATTCTGGGCCTGGCCATGTCAATTGGTAGTAGGTTGGTATTTCAACAAAAAATTATTTCAATACAAAAAAAACTGTGTGATCTGAGCTGTAAAATATTTGAGTACATATTACTAAGTTGATAAGAAGTCCTTGTACATTCATCTAAAACATTTTTTTATTATAATTTTTAATTACAGTAACACGTTCTCTGCGAAAACGTTTAACATCTATTGACAGTGATGTACCCAGCAGGCCTGGAACCCCGATTAACGTTAATCTTCAATCTATTCCAGAAACAAGTAAATTATACATAGACAAAATAGAATAAAATAAAAGTTTTCTATTCTCAATATTTTTACTTTTCTTTCTCAGATACTCCAAAAAAACGTGTAACTCGAAGAGCTTCTTTGAGTAATACCCCATCAGCATTAACACCATCCAAAGAATCTATATCAAATACACCCGGTCGTCGGCTTACCCGGCGACGTAGCGTTAATGTTTCAGAATTAGAAGAACAAGCAGTACAATCAATATCAAAAGAGCCAACTATTGCTGTTGTCAAAGAAGAAGAACCCGAAGTTGAATCTCCAAAAGAGAAGCCCAAACGAGTTTTACGTTCTTCTTCGAAATCTCCTAATGATCCAGAGAGTACAAAAAAAAAGAAACTAACATCGAAAAAAATAATAAATCAAAAAGAACAAGAAGAACAAGATCAAGATATTATTGTTTTAGATGATTCCATTGATGGTTTAGTCTGCGAAAAACCAATTGGTAAAAAGAATGCAAGAGTTTCCTTAAAAAAAGAAAATCTAGTTGAAAGACACGAGTCAACACCAACAAGGGAAAAAATACGTTCCAGTGACGCAGGTATTGAGACTCCAGTTAAATCTGCTTCGAAGAGAGATTCAATACTCAAAATCACACCAGAAAATTTAAAATCTGATAAAGGCAGTGGAAGGAAAAGCAAAAGTGCAGAAAAGAAAAAAAAACTTAGTGATGTGAAATCCTCTCCATTGGTGTTTGAACAAATTGAAAAATCAAAAGAAAGTCCTGCCGCAACTGTCAACCGATTAAGCCTTTCAAAGAAAAATCAATCCACTCCAGCAAGAGACAAACCTGTCCAAAACAGTCCACTCAAAAAAAACCAACCAGAACCGCTGAAAAATGTTGCATTCAATGAAGCAGCCGATGAAAATACAGTAAAAAATGTCTATCCAAAGACACCAGGTTTAATTAAAAGTAAAAGTTACATACTAGATACGTCAAATGATGTTGATAAAGATGAAACCTTTAAATCTAAAAAAGATCATTCCTTTGGAGAAAACGAAATTAAATCTGACAAAGAAAATTCCGATGAAGAAGAAACCGCAGGTCATAACTCAAAAACACCTTATAAATTGAAACTAATGGCGGTCGAAAGCAGTACACCTATTCAAAAAAGTTCGCCAAGGAATGACAAAACATCGGAAATGAAGGAACAAAAAGAAAAATCAGTTAAGGAAAATCAAATTTTGGCTGAAGAAGAAGGAGTTGTTCCTTTTCCAAAGTCGTGGACCAGCTCCGTGTCTGGAACAGTTTGTGATACACTAAAAATTGATGGTATTGTTTCAGAAAAATCGTTGCAAAAGCAACAAGCACAAAATGTAAGTTATTCAATTAAGACTTGTCGTCCTATGGCAAAAAATTGATCATGTTTTGTTTGTTAAAAACTTCTATATTCTATATTCTATATTCTAAATGTACATCTTTTTAAGACTTAAAATCTATATTCTCTGTACTTCTGTCTACACAAAATGATTAGTTTTTTCTTTGATACATTCCATTTGAGTAAGGTAAAAGTGTACGATTGCCATGTGTGAAATCTGGAGTTCAATAACCGCCTATGCCAAAAGTAACTGAGTGTGGTTTTGTCTGTAAAAAATCGTTTAGATCCTCTCAGATCATCATAGTTTAATTAAAATTACAATTTGTACGATGTCAGAAGTCCTTCGAGTGATGTAGGGTTGTCATGTATGAATTCTGAAGTCAATCAATCATTGAAATCCCCTCTACATAACGGCCACTTATTGTATGCAATAAGTATATTTTAAAGACAATTCAACTTATTTATTTTGATACCCATTCAAATAAGATTAAAGCTAGAAAACTGAATTTGAGCAAGCTAGTTTAACGTTAAATATGTATATAAAAAATGGTGACGCTACAGTCCATAAGGAACTAAGGCCCAACTGACAACTACCATTTCTGTCTGTATGTTATCGCAGAAATGTTTTAAGGTCAAACGAAATAAAAGTCAATTTTTCCTGTACTTATTTTTGGCTTTCAAACTATTATGCCACAAAAAATTATAAGATTTAAATGACTTCATCTTAAATCCTTACATTTCTTCATTGACTATAAGGATTTCGAGACTGGTTCTACAGACACAGTTTAGTTCACTTTTTTTCAAATTAAATTCTTTATGTTTTATGTTTTTTTATTAAATACGGCAGTATAAATTTAATAGTAATTTAAATTTTTTAATATTAAGTGTCAAATGTTCCTCTAACATTTTCATTTCGTATTCTTTTTTATTTTTAAAGAAAACTAATAATTCAGTACAAAACAGCAATGCATCAAACGGTAGGAGCAAAAGTAAACTTCGCAAACATGACTCTGACGTTTCTGAAACTGAAGATGATATGCTTGAAGAAGATGATGAAGTTGTTCAAACAGAAAAACACAGTGACGTTGAAAAAACTACATATTTTGATGATGAACCAATGGAAGACGTTCCTGACAAAATTGAATCTGTGAAAAATATCAAAAACCACAATCCTAAAGAAGATCATTGCATTGGAGAAACAGAATCTGATAATATGGACAATTCCGATGAGGAGGTTTCCGCAGGTCTGAAACGAAAGGAACTTAAAGGCACTACGTCTATTCAAAATAGTTCTTCAAAGAAGTTAAACAGAACACCTGAAACACAAGAACACAAAAGGAAATCAGCTGAGGGAAATCTGAAAACTTCTTTCTCAAAGTCACGGACTAGCTCAGGATCAGGAACCGTTGAAAAAACATCAAAAATTGATTGCATTGTTTCTAAAAAATCTTTAAATAAGAAGAAACAAGCACAAGAAGTTAGTTTTTTTTTTTTTTGATAAAATTACATTTTTGTTATTTTGAAAAATATTTATTTCAAAATTTAACGAATCTTATAGTAAACAAAAAAATACTTTTGAACTTAGACTCGCATTCAAACTGACGGCAGTTTGAACTGTTCAATATGAGTCACGAAAATTCTTATTCCATAACACAATTAACTTCAAAAAATGTCTTAACTTGTGTTTTTCAAAAATTAATATGGCAGTATGAATTTAATAGTTATGGATTTAATCTTACAACAGTATTAAATGTGAAATGTTCAACTAACATTTTAAATTCGAATTCTTTTTTTTTATTTTTAAAGAAAACAAGTAATAAATCAATTCAAAGCAATGCTTCACAAGGCAAGAGCAAAAGTAAACTTCATCAACATGACTCTGACATTTCTGAAGCTGAAGATGATATGCTTGAAGAAGATGATGTAGAATTAGCAGAAACAGAAAAGGATGGTGAAGCTGAAAAAACTACATTTTTCGATGATGAACCAATGGAAGACGTTCCTGACAAAGTTGAATCTGTGAAAAATATCATAAACTCCTATTCTAAAAAAGATCATTGCTTTGGAGAAACAGAATCTGATATGGAAAATTCCGACGAAGAGGTTTCCGGAGGTCTGCAACGAAAGGCACTTGAAGGCAGTACGTCAATTCAAAATAGTTCTTCAAAGAAGTTAAACAGAACACCAGAAACCAAAGAACACAAAAGGAAATCAGCTGAAGGAAATCTGAAAACTTCTTTCTCAAAGTCACGGACTAGCTCAGGATCAGGAACCGTTGAAAAAACATCAAAAATTGATTGCATTGTTTCTAAAAAATCTTTAAATGAGAAGAAACAAGCACAAGAAGTTAGTTATTTTTTTGATAAAATTATATTTTTGTTATTTTGAAAATATTTATTTCAAAATTTAACGAAGTTTTTTGTAAACAAAAAAAATACTTTGCGCAATAAGAACTTAGTTTCGGATTAAAATTGACGGCAGTTTGTACTGTTCCATATGAGTCACGAAAATTCTTAATCCATAATGCAGTTAACTTAAAAAAAGGCTAAACTTACGTTTTTTTAAATTAATATGACATTATGAATCTAAAAGTTATTTTCTTAATCTTATAACATTATTCAGTGTGAAATGTCCAGTCAAATTTTAAATTCGAATTCTTTTTTTTTTATTTTAAAGAAAACTAATAAATCAAAACAAAGTAATGCACAGCGCAAGAGCAAAACTAAACTTCGCAAAAATGAATCTGATTTTTCTGAAGCTGAAGATGATATGCTTGAAGAAGATGATGAAGTCGCTGAAACAGAAAAAGACAGTGACGCTGAAAAAACTACATTTTTGGATGATGAACCAATGGAAAACGTACCTGACAAAGTTGAATCTGTGAAAAATATCAGAAACTCCAACTCTAAAGAAGATAATTGCTTTGATGAAACAGAATCTGATATGGAAAATTCCGACGAAGAGGTTTCCGCAGGTCTGAAACGAAAGGCACTTGAAGGCAGTACGTCTATTCACAATAGTTCTTCAAAGAAGTTAAACAGAACAGCAGAAACCAAAGAACACAAAAGGAAATCAGCTGAGGAAAATCTGAAGACTTCTTTTTCAAAGTCGTGGACTAGCTCGGTGTCAGGAAAAGTTGAAAAAACATCAAAGATCGATTGTATTGTTTCTGAAAAATCTTTAAATGAGGAGACACAAGCTCAAGAAGTTAGTTTTTTTTTAAATCACAATTTTGTTATTTTGAAAAATATTTAATCCAAAATAAGCTAAATAGTATAGTAATATGGAATAAGAATATTATTTCAAATTCAACTGAAGGCAGTTGGTACTGTTCCATATGAGTTCCGAAAATTCTTATTCCATAACACAATTAACTTCAAAAAATATCTTAACTTGTGTTTTTCAAAAATTAATATGGCAGTATGAATTTAATAGTTATTGATTTAATCTTACAACAGTATTAAGTGTGAAATGTTTAACTAACATTTTCAATTTGAATTCTTTTTTTTTATTTTTAAAGAAAACAAGTAATAAATCAATGCAAAGCAATGCATCACAAGGCAAGAGCAAAAGTAAACTTCATCAACATGACTCTGACGTTTCTGAAGCGGAAGATGATATGCTTGAAGAAGATGATGTAGAATTAACAGAAACAGGAAAGGATTGCAAAGCTGAAAAAACTACATTTTTAGATGATGAACCATTGGAAGACGTACCCGACAAAATTGAATCTGGAAAAAATATCAGAAACTTCAATTCTAAAAAAGATCATTGCTTTGATGAAACAGAATCTGATATGGAAAATTCCGACGAAGAGGTTTCCGCAGGTCTGAAACGAAAGGCACTTGAAGGCAGTACGTCAATTCAAAATAGTTCTTCAAAGAAGTTAAACAGAACACCAGAAACCAAAGAACAGAAAAGGAAATCAGCTGAGGGAAATCTGAAAACTTCTTTCTCAAAGTCACGGACTAGCTCAGGATCAGGAACAGTTGAAAAAACATCAAAGATTGATTGCATTGTTTCTGAAAATTCCTTAAATGAGGAGAAACAAGCACAAGAAGTTAGTTTTTTTTTATAAAATCATATTTTTGTTATTTTGAAAAATATTTAATCAAAAATTTAACGAATTTTTTTTGTCAACAAAGAAATTCAAAGAAATGTTTATAAGTTAAATACTATATGTAATAAGAATGTAATTTCGGATTCAGACTGAAGGTAGCTGGTACTATTCCATATAAATCACGAAAATTCTTGTTCCATAATGTAGTTAACTTCAAAAAATAGTTAAATTAATATGACAGTTAGTAATCTAATACGTAGTTATTGTTTCAATCTTATTATTATTCCGTGTTAAATGTTCCACTAACATCTTCAATTCGAATTCTTTTTTTATTTTTAAAAGAAAGCAACCAATAAATCAATACAAAGCAATGCATCACCAAGCAGGAACAAAAGTAAACTTCGCCAACATGACTCTGACTTTTCGGAAATTGAAGATGATATGCTTGAAGAAGATGATGAAAAAGTTACTGATACAGAAAAAGACGATGATGCTGAAAAAAATAAATTTTTGGATAATGAATCGGAAAAAATACCTAATAAAGTAGAATCTGTAAAAAATATCAAAACTTCTAATTCTAAAGAAGATCATTGCTTTGAACAACAAAAAACAGAATCTGATATCAGAAATTCCGACGAAGAGGTTTCCGCAGGCATTAAGCGAATGTCAGTTGAAGGCAGTATGCCTGTTCAAAATAGTTCTTCACTAGAAACAAAGGAACAAAAAAGGAAATCATCTAAGGAGAATCTGGTGACTTCTTTCCCGAAGTCTTGGACTAGCTCGGTGTCAGGAACAGTTGGAAAAACATCAAAGATCGATTGTATTGTTTCTGAAAAATCTTTAATGGACGAAAAACGAGGACAAGAAGTTAGTTATTGTTTTGTTAAAATTAATGATTTGTTTTATTAAGCTTCACTATTTTTTTTAATTTGATGAAATACATTGGGAAATACATTCCTATGATTGGACGAAATAGTTTAGTTTTATTCTTATTAGTCACTGATAGTTAGGAACATATCTTGACTTATTCTTTTCCGTAGTTTATTTTATTATTTCGCATTATTTAAAGGATGTAGATTTAACAGTTATTCCCTCTATTCTAATCTTTCTTCATATTTCACTAAAAAATATAAATTTTAATTTTTTCAAGGCGACTATTAAATCACAAGGCAATGCATCTAAAAATAGAAGTAACAATAAAAGGCATCAGTATGATACTTCTGACGATGAAGACGATATGCTGGAAGAAGATGAATTTGGCGAAGAAGAAAGCCAACACAGTGCAGAAAAAACTGTATTTATAGATGATGAAGCTATGGAAGTTCCTGATGGAGAAGAATCCATGGATTCGGAAGAAAGGGCATACATGGAAGAAAATGAAGTTCCAGAATATGGTGAGTCAATTGGTAGTCAAGACAGTGAAGAAGATGATGTCGATGATGAAGAACCCGATGAAGACGATGCTGCATTTGTAGTTTCTGATACTGAAGTTATAGGTGATCTTCTAAGTTCTGAAGATGAAGTAGAAAAATTAACCAAGGAAAAGAAACTAGATAAATCCAAGGAAAAAAAATACAAACGAATTTGTCGACCAGCAGATTCATCAGGTGATGAAAAACCTACCGCTGTCAATAAAGATGACACGGACTTTTGTTTGCTTGTTGATTCTTCCTTTGAAGATGAAAAAACTGAGAAGTCAAAACAGAATAATATGTCATTGAAAAACAATACTAGTGATATCAAAAATAAATCGATCAGTGACAAATCTTTGAAAGAAAGCAGCAAACTAGATAATAGTAAGATTGATAAGAACGATACAGAAGATGTTTCAGAATTAGATAAATCCAATGAAAGAATATACAAACGAATTTGTCAACCTTCAGATTCATCAGATGATGAAAAACCAGATATAGATATGGAAGAAGAAGAATTCCTTAATACAACGCAAAGTAAGCCGGAAAAATCAGAAATGGACGATGCTTCACAAGAAAATGAACAAGAATCAACTGTCTTGAAATCAGCCGAAAAAAAGAAACTTAATAAATCTTCAACAACCAAGAGCGGTCAAGATGAAAAACAGAAAAATAAAGAAGAAGCAATTGCCTTAAAATCAGTCGAAACAGAGAAATCTTCAGCAACTGAGACGAGTGCTGATGACTCACAGAAAAATGAAAAAGAAGCAACTTTGAAATCACCCCAAAAGAAAAGACTAACTAAATCTCCAAAACGAAAATCAATTGCCATAATTGATCAAGATGAAAGTGAAGACGAAAAGGAATGTAATACCAGCAAAAACTCTATAAATTCAGTTAATAAAAGTATAATTTGTGAAGATGACGGTTTTGAGTCTATCAATGAGAAATCACCAAACAAATCTAGAAAATCAACCACTAAAACAATTTATGAATCTGCAAAACAAGAAAATCTTGAGGTCAGCCAAAGAAAATCTATAGATAATTCTAATTCAAACACAAATTTGTCCATAAAGGAGGAAAAAGAAAACTCAAAAGTTCGAAAATCTTTAAATGAATCCAGAAAATCACTTATTCGCACATCAACCGAAGAAACAATTGATGATAACGTAGGCCAAAGTACAATTGAAAAAACAAAACTGTCATTAGATGATGGATCTGAGCCAGAAGAAACTTTATCAGCTTCTGAGAA
This sequence comes from Syrphus vitripennis, assembly GCA_958431115.1. Classification (NCBI taxonomy): domain Eukaryota; kingdom Metazoa; phylum Arthropoda; class Insecta; order Diptera; family Syrphidae; genus Syrphus; species Syrphus vitripennis. The sequence continues at coordinate 22,670,887 of OY288108.1, forward strand.
CCCATTGGACACTTCTGCTGGAAAAACACTTAACACTTCCAAAAAGTTTCGAAAAATTCTTGATGAAAATAGTTCATTACAAAAGGAACAATCTAAGGAGCCAGAAAAACCACAGCGCCGAAAGTCGATTGCTCATCAAAGTATCGTCCATAAATCACCGGAAAGTTCTTCTGATTCAGAAAACGAAAATAAAGAAAAATTACCTACTAAATCACTACAATTTGAACAATCTGAGCGCAGAAAGTCAATTGCACAGCATAGCATCACACAAGGACCTTCTGAAAGTTCTGATGATTCAGAAGAAGATAATACAGAAAAGTCATCTCCTGAAATTACAGACGATGAAATGGAAAATTCCCAAGACGACGCAGTTGAAGCTAAATTTTCTGGAGAAGAAAATGGAGCCATTAACAGAACAATTGCAGATTTCCTTGGTGAAGAAGTCAAGTGTGATTCATTATCATTAAAAAATAATTCCTCTCGTAGAAAGTCAATAGCAGTAGTTAATGAAAGCAAGTTAGATGAAACTTTCCAATTGGATCCAAAGAGCAGTCTTTCTTCTTCACTTCGTCAAGAAAGCTTACACCGCGATATTTTAAGGAAGTCTCTCAATCAGAGTCAAAAGCAAACAGAAGCATGTGGAGATGATATGGATGAAGAGGATAATCTTCCAAGTGATTCAAACGATGAAGATAACTCGTCAGAGGAAGAAGTTAAAATTAAAAAGAAGATTGTTTCGGAAAAAGGTTTGAGTGTATCACTCAACAGCATTCAAATAAAAAAGAAACAACTTAAAGACACCAAAGCAATTCGCAATTCTTTCACGATTGGTGTTTCTGTGCGAAAGAATTCTTCTGAAGATGAAGATTCTTCAGAAGTAGAGCCAGTTTCTGATAAAAAAAAACTTTCTTTGGCAAATATTGCTTGCTCAGAAAATGAAGATGTTCCTTCAAATAATCATTCAATCTCCTCTTCATCGGAATGTAAACTTCTTAATTCCAGCGAAAAAAAAGTTTTGGAAAATGTAAAAGAAGTCCAGCATGTCGGTCCCTACAAATCAAGAAAATCAATGTCAAATGCTATGTTGGTAGCTCCTCCATCAGACGGGGTTGATACAAATCAAAAGAAACGAATCAAACGTACAAGTCTTTATCTACAAGAAGAGAATGCATCCAATTCATTTGTTGAAAATTTAGTCGAGGAAAAAAATAAAATCAATAAAAAAAAGAGAAAATCAAACAGTTTCTGTGGTGTTGTTGCACCATTGGGTGAAGAGGATAGCGATGATATTAGGCCCAAAGAACCAAGATCAGAGAAAAAGCCTAAGAAAACATTTGAACCAGAAATCAAGGAAGATGATGTTAATCATGTTCTTAGTCGCTGTGAGCAAATGATAGAGGCTGCAAATGAAGCGAAACGTATTGCTAAATTGGAAGCTAAAAAGGTAGGATATATTTACATACTCGTATAATCATATACATACATATGCATGAAATACTAAAAGCAATAATAAATTATTTATTTTCTCTCCAAGTTGAAAGTTAAGAAACCAAAATGGATGGACAAAGAAGATAAGGCCACGAAAGCACAAGAACCCGAGATTGAGATTCCATTGGTTAGCAAAAAAGAAATTAAACGAAAAGGTAAGTTATTTAATCTAATATATTTATGATAACAAAATGACTAATAAGCATTTATTTTAGAAAAAATGAAGAAGGAACTTGCAAAAGCTCTTAAACAATCAGCAACCGTTCTTTCTAAAACTAATGAACCACAAAAGAAAGCTAAGGTATGTTTTTATTTGTATTTGATTCCAAATAAAATGATATCTCTAAATAAGGTAGTCAAAACTCTGACATACATACTCAGTCTAACAAATGTGCCATTAATTCCAAAAACTATATTATTGATACATTTTTTCTAACTTTATAGAAAAATGTTACTTCAAAGCTTGAACATAACAACAGCAACCCAACAAAGCGATTAGAGACAGAGTTCTTGGAATCTCTTATGGAATTGTCAAATCCAAAGAAGAAAAAGTCGAAAGGTTTGTAATTTAATCTAAAAATGTTTTTAATAAACATACCTATGATGCATTTAAATTATATTTATTTTTTCCAAATTTTATATAGAATTAATTGAAACTACTCCACCATCTGATAAGGAAAATTCAAAGAAAAAATCAAACAAAATGAAATACAGAATCGAAGATATCCACAAAAAAATAGAATCAGATATAGAAACATTAGAAACTGCATGTGGAACGGTTATTGTTGAACCATCAACTCCGCAAAAACTACGTTTTCAACATGGTTTTCGTGAAAGTCCAAAAACACCAATCGGATTCAAGGTTCAGGACATAAATGACAAAAAAACAGACAAGAAATGTTCCCGCAAACTAAAAACAACATCAGGTTCATTTATCGAAGAAGATCTTGCAAAATCGAAGAAAACAGAGTTAAATAAACAAAAACCACGCAAGCGAAAACTACCGTGCATTGAGGAACCAACATATACACTTCCAAAAACGCAGTGGACAGCGTCTGGAGTTTTTGTCGAAGAAGACTTGTCGTATGCTCGCCCATTGGCAAATTCAACAGCAACACAATTTTTGGTAGCTTCTTTGAATGCTGGCAAAAAAAATAAGTCTTCATCGGAAGTTATATCATCGACAACATTGAATACAGCCCAAAGTTTTAAATGTCAAGCTCTTCAAAAAAATAAGGGGGTGCGGGAAAAGTCCCGAGAAATTTTGCATATTAAGCAACGTAAAATTGTCAACAATAAATTTTAGCTTATATTTAAAAAAGGAATTTTGTTCATGTTATTAATATTTAGTTTTATTATTAAGTTTTTTTTTTTGTTTTCAATAAATACAAATCAACTTATGCCTAACTAATTTATTTTTATTTTTGTTTTATTTTATTTTAATTGTTCACAAAAAGAAATGGGGCAAAAATTTGTTTTTACATGGAAAGTTGGGGGATAGTTTTGATATATTTCATTAATAATTATGAGCTACCGTGAACAATTCGTGGAATACCGGCATACATTTTTGTTTGAAGTGAATACAAAGATACAAATTTAAAACTTGAGATTGTTCCATTCAGCGGGTGTGGAATTCACCTATCTATCCTCTCGAAATTTCTTTCAATTAAATAGAGCACTTCCGATTTTATAGAATTATGAATTTTGGTAAATAGGTAGATCTTAAAGTTAAAATTGGAAACTTGAGATTTTAATTCAGTAGGCGTGGATAAGATCTATGTATCTTCTTAGAATCAAAAAAAAATTATTATTGAGTAATTTATTATAGATCAATGGAACATGGAAGAGCGATAAGGTGTAAATTCATAATTACCTACCCATTTTCTCAAACATTGCATAAAGGTGTGAAATCAGACCAAAAACATATATGTATGATAAAAAAGAGTTTTTAATTTTGTCAACAAAAACCTATATGAAACAAGTCAGTTGTGAAGAGTGAGTAAGCTTGTCACTAATTAAAATTTGGCAAGTTTTAATTTTACTACTGCAACTCACAAATTAAAAGATTTCGAAAGCTTGGCCGAATTGATCTAACTAATTTAAGGCAGAAAAAATAAAAAATTGGATTTATTTATAATTTGAAAGCGTATTATAAAAAAGCATTTATTTTTTTTTAATTTGATTTTCTTTCCGTTTGGTTTGTTATAATTTTACTATACTTTGTTTACCAATGTTAGTAAAAGCGTTTGGCTTTAACTTTTTTGATTACAAATATCTCGGCTGCAGTCATTGTACAGTAATATATTGTTGCAGTTTTAGTTTGTTTAAACAAATAAATAAAAAGTAACAGCTCTTTAAAAAAAAAAAATTACTTACGAGTTTCGACTATAGGCAAGTTTTGTATTCGTAAAAAAATCGAACTCTATAGATACTAGATATTTCTCAGATCTAACATTACAAGTTACAATGATAGAGAACGCGCCTGTCTGTCTGTACCTCGACCATAGAAAAAATACTTACTTATTTTCTCTATGACATCGACCTACAAAGGAATTTCCTCAAACTTTGGACTTACCTAAGGTTTTCAATATATTTTTGTTGGATTTCTGAAAAACCCATTTTTTTTTTAAATCAATATTTTAAAAACGGAATACTATTTTTTAAGTGTTTTAAATAATTTTGTAATTTTTTTGCTTATTCTAAAGTATTTTAACCAGCCGTGTTGTTTATAATAAGTGTTCTTATTATTAGTTGCGATTTGCAAATCCATATAAAGTTGAATGAAAGAAAGACACGGTCAATTTCCAATTGAGATAATTAAAAATATTGAGGAAATATTAAAAATTATTTTGGAGACAGTAAATATTTATTTTCTTTTTACCTTGCCATATTCTTTTCATAATCGTTTCCATCTGATAACACAACAATAATGCAGTTCTGGCACAATACCGTCTTTTGGGACAAAAGTTAACTGAAGATAGGAGATTGCTAAAATGTAGGTTTATAGAAATATTTGATGTTGTACTTCACATGTAAATTGTTGATCTTTTTAACAATTAAAAAAAAAAAAATACCTATTTTTATAAAAATCAGAGATCAGAAAAAAATCTCAACCTTTTGAAGAGTTCTCACTCAATAACCTTTATTTTTAACCAAAAAAAAATATCGAAAGGTCTGAGAGTAACCTTTATTTTTATATTTTTTAGGTTACGGTTACCCACTGCATTTTATATTTGACAGACAAAAACAAATCTCATTCGCAATTTTATCAATCATGCCTGTTCTGTTAGTATAAGTATTTTCAGCGAAAAAGGTTAAATTTTGACCTTTCCCATTAATTTTTTCGTAAAAAACCCAACCGTTGAGAGATAATTTTGACAAAACAAAAATAAGTGTCAATTGATAACCTTAATTTTTTTTAAATAAATCTCAACCCTTAATAAAATTCTTTCTAAATAAATGTAGTTACTCTCTGAGAAAAACCAATTAAAAATAAAGGTTGACAGTTATTTTTGATCTCCAATTTATTTGTTATTAGTTCAATTATATTTGTACTTATTTTCAAGTAGTTTTCGAATTACACAATTAACTATTGACCCTTATTTTCTTCCTTATATTTGAAAAGTTTAAAATGTTACATTTAAATAAAACGTTGTAAAAAAATGTTCAACTGATTGAATCAAAGAAATATAACGATAAACCAGAAAAATTATGAACCTTCGTTGCCAAACTAATTGCGTTAAATTTATTTTTTTAATCATATTTAGTATGTTTTTCTGAAATAAATACCTACAAACAGAAGATTTTTAGCTCTTAAAACTAAAAAATAACAAATATTTAACGGCTTTTTCTTCTTAAAATGACGTTTGTTTCATTCAAAATACGTCATTAAAAAATTTAAAAGCTTGTTAAATGTTTATGAAATTGGCCATAAGACTAAGTAGGTACTGTGGTTAACTGTGTTTTATATAAACTATATAAACCTTATCTTTATATTTGTTTTATTCCCGTTCAAAGTTCTGAACAACTTAAAAAACACCTTTTTTTGATTTTTTTAAAGATACTTTGATTCTGTGTAATTAGTTGTATCTCAATCATTTTTTTATTGTGCTTGTTGTACTTAGGTACAACAATGGGCGCATTCACAAAGCTAGTGGCTACGTAGTCGAAATTCAACTAGATTTGTGAATGCAAAACTTCACTACAAAGCTAGTCAATCCTGAGCTGTCATATTAATGACAGATGCAAAATCAAACAAACGCAAAATCGGAAACATTTGAGAAAGTTTTGAGAACTTTAAACAATATTTTAAATTAAATAAAAACAAATAAAAAAAATAGATATATATGAGCGATTTGGAAGAATATGAAGTCATAGGTATGTAAAATAGTTTAATTGTGGTCAATTTGTTTGAATCTTTTGTAAATTTTTTCAACAGCTGACTGTGAAACGTCAAAATCAGTGCCAACTAACTTTTTAGCTGAAAATTTTACACTACGTCGGAGGGGAAATTTCAACTACTTTTGTAGTTAGAATTAGCCAATCAGAATCGCTTCATACATACATTCATACCCACACTTAGGTACGTTATAAATGTATCGCTCTTTCTTTGCGAATAGGTATTGATTTTGAATTTTAAACATATCGAAATTAAGAATCAGCCTTAACTAGCAAGAAACTGATATGAATTCAAAAGAATCGAATCCTGAAACACTTGTACCGTACTCATGAGTCAAAAAAATATGATTCATTAATTTCGATTCGCTTCTAACCAAAATAAGGCTTTCGATTTTAAAGGCAGAATATGAAAAAGAAACGCTGTTGTGGTTGAAAGACTTTCAACACTCATACATACATATTTCACTAAAAAAAAAAAATAAATAATTGCCGGGTTTCCTACATTAAACGATTTCCACCAAAGAAAGTCGAACTTTTGTTGTCTTAAAAATTTTCAGATCCAGATTTTTGTGCCATTTTAATAAATATTACCCTATTCAAAAAATAAATGTTGCAGAAACCCATAAAAATGCACATGTTTTCCATGTGTTGCCAGACAAATTTCAAATGGCGGGTAAATTCCACAATTCCAGTGTCAGCAGAATTTGACTTCTTGTGGTGGAATGGTGGATTCATGTAGACAAACAACAAAAAGACATTGCGCTAATAAGATCATTAAAATATGTGATTTACAAATGTTTATTGTCCGTACAATTATAATTGTGTTTAATTCTAATTGCTAGACTATTCGTGTTTTCTATAAATAGTGTCGCGCTGTTAAAATATTTTATATTTTATTAAAAAATATTCCACAGAATACGGACGAATAATAAAAATAATCCCTTAAAAAAGTGTAGCTCTTTAAAATGAACAATAAATAATTATCCCCGTCTCTTTCACTTCAACGGTTTCAAATGTCAACCAATAGGAATCATCAGATTCAAAATTGAACTGTCGCTTCCCCTTATTCCAACGAAATACTACTGGAAATTACTCAACTCTTCTTAAGTGCAAAGCAAAGCAAAACAAAATAAAAAAAGATCTCCTTTGTTTGGAGGAGAAAAGACAATTCTCATTGCAGAGAAACGAACAGAGTACACTCGTGTTTCGCGGTGGTAGATACACATTTAACGAATTTTTTCCTCAGTCGAATTCGTACATGAGTTGTGTGTGGTGCGTGTTGATAGTGTTGTTCTTTCGCTCTTCTCTGCCGTCGTTTCTCTTCTCTGCTGCGCTTAACATCGCATAGAAGCAACAAAAACGAAAATAATCCATTAAAAACAAAAGGAAGGGATTAGAAAAAGAAATAAAACAATTATATTTGCCTTGTGTTCCACAAAAGTGTTAATAGAAGAAAAAAAAAAAACAAGTTTTTTTATTGACTGATTTACATTTACCTGCGACAAGCACAAAACTTTATTTTTGTGGGTGATAAAAGGTTAAAACAAATTTTGGAAAAAAAAAACAAAAAATGTTTGAGCTGGAAGATTACTCAAGTGGATTTCATGATGGATTCTTGAACAAATATGCGGTATGTACCTTCAACTTTATGCTTGACTATGTGAAGTTTATTTTTTTTTATTAGTTGATTGGCTTATATTGTATTTATTTGAAAATAAAATTAATTTGTTATAAATTCCCGCTTTTTTATAAAATCTCATGTCTACACAATTTCATGTACCCCATAATTTTCCACGAAAATGTTTCCCAACATCTTGTGTTTCTTTTTGTTGCACGATTTATCGATCGGTTTTCGTATTAGTTGTCTCTCTTTTGCTTGAGTGCAGATGGCAGACAGCGGCAGCAGTCGCAGTCTTAGCACAATCAAAAAGCCGTACAAATTTGAAATTGAACGGTGGATGGTGGAGTGAAGGTGCCTGTTTAGAGTTGCCGCATGTCTATAAAATAAATAACTGGTAAAGAATTTGTATGGAATTTCAAGAAGTTAAGTAGAATGTTTGGTTCCATGTTCTTGCTCATGTTTATGTTTTTGTATTCGCACAAAAAAAAATTCAAAGTTTATCGGTGTGAAGTCTTTTGTTTTGGATTTCTGTGTGCTTAATATGGGTTGCAAAATTGCGATTTATAAATTTACAGCTTTTGCACTCTTATGATTTAATTTTTCCTTATCGTAAACTTTAACAGATGTAAACTCGTATGATAATATCTAATCCTTATCTAGAATAAAAAAAAAAAAAAAACAAAATGTAAGAAATCTAGTATGAAAAATCTTGAATGTTTCAACATTTCAAACCTAGGACAAAAGATCTAAAAAACATGGATTAAAATCTAGATAGAATATACAGCAGAAAATTGTTTGTTAGATAGTGGTGTTTTTTTATTCATTCCTACTCCTTTATGTGAAAATAAAAAACGGTCCTAATTATTAATTAGGACCGTAGTTAATTAGGATTGTAGTTGTCATTAGGAAAACTAAAAACATTTTGAAAATACTATTTTCCAGAGCAAATGTCCAATTGCCTATATTTATTTATCTTTACAAATCAGCACTGACTCGATATACTTTTTTCAAGATTTCTACATTCTAGATTATATTAATAGTAAAAAAAGGGCTAGGGCATGTTTTCTAACGCAATGAGTATTACATATTTTTTAACATGATTAATACCTACTGCGCTCATAAAATTATTAAAGTCAACTCAGAAAATTCTACCTGATTAACTGTTAAATACATTAATCCTTTGAATAATCCAATGAGGGAGGATTTTTTGATTTATGCATCATTTATTTATTTTTTAGACCAACTCGAAATGTCAAATAAAAATTTTTTCTCACCTCCAATAGTATAGTTTAAAACAAAAATAAAATTCGAAACAGATAAAAAAGTAAAATGTGGCAACACTTCTCTTATCCCTTCTTTTTATAAATTGTATGTTCTGCTACCCTTCTTTGTCTTGTTCATATAATTATTTTAAAAATTATTCGACTGCGCTGAAGCCAGAAAGAAGATGGTTTTGTTTTATAATTTTCATTTGTTTTCTTTCTATCTAAAATAATGTAGTTCCTAACATTAAAATTCCCTTTGAATTCAAAATTGTGGGCCTCATATTTACATACATATGTTGTCTTGTCTTGTTTATCCGAATCGAATTTTTTTTAGTGTTGCTGTTGCTGGTAGAAACTTGAAGTTGAAGAAAAAGGAATTTACCTACATACCTACCTATTCGACGTTTTTATTTTTTTTAAATTGGTAACGTATATTTTTCGTTCTACTTGGGTTTTTTCTCTCGTTGTCTTTTGTTTCGTCGTTTCTTTCGATTATTGAGGGGCATGGTGTGGAGCATTTAATTTTCGATCCAAAACGAACAAAGATACCAAAACAAAATCCGCTTAGAGAGAGTTGGGGGAGATATATTTCCCAGTTTTTTCCTTAACACATTCACCACGATGTGGGAAAAAATAAAACAAATTGTATGTGTGCCCTTTCGAGACTCGGCTGAGGGGAGATGTAAAGTTTTTTCTGTTTATTTTTTTTTACCGTGTGAATTTTTCAGTGAGCGGTTTTTGTGAGTGATGAATGGATAAAGTTATTTTGCAGACTTGTGGATGGGGCGATGTGGTGGGGTCGGGGAGTGTCTTGGAAAACATGTTTATTTTATTGTACAATTTTCTTTTTCCGTAGTTTTCTTGTGGGCATATTTTTTGTTTTGATTTTTGTTTTGATCATTGGCTCGCCGAATCGACTTTGCGACGAAGACGTCGACTGACGTTACGTTTGTGTGGCGTTGTTGGAAGCGCTCTCGTGGTGAGAAGGTCTTTGACATTTCTGCTAATAGGTATTTCTTTATTATTTTTGCATGTTTTTTTGTTTTATTTTTAAATTGTAGTTTGTGGGAACAAGAGTTGGAGGGATGTGTGGTATGAAATTATGATAAACGTAGTGTGTGAGAAGGGAAGTTTGTTTGTGTTCTTATCACGAGTTTATATTTGCGGAATTATTAGTGCGGAACAGTTATAGATTGGTTGCAAATTGCATGGGTTAGGTAGGTATACCTAGGTTACCTTACCTACCTAACAATATATTTTAATAATCAAATAGGTACCAATCTATAATGGATTTTAACAGCAGATCAGTGTTGTGGGATAGGTACCTATTTAGAGCTTCTTAACTCAAAAAATCTTCCCTCATTTGATCATAAAAATGTACTTCGAGGAACTAAGGGGGAGAATTTTGGGGTTAAAGTTCTTATAAATTTACGAGCGCTGGGTGAATAGGTACCAACCCAGTTACTTTAAAATATTTTAAAGAATTAAATTAGGTAAAAAACTGTAACCTACACATGAATTTTTACAAACTTTGATATTGATTACATTTTTACATTTTTAACTCGAAATTACAACAACCTTCATATACATAGGTACCGATCATCTAAAGAAAAAAATTGGTAGGTAGGTATATGTACCTAGGTAGGTACCTACGTAAACTAAGATAAAACAGAAAAAAAATAGAAATCTTAAAAAAAACCTTTCTCTTTAGAGGAACAAAAAAAAATTTTTTTTTTAAACCTTTCTCTTTAGAGGAACAAAAATTCAAAAAAAAAACTTTTTGTACAAAAAAGGTACAAATGTCGAATTAATTAGGTACCTGTTAATTGAGTTAATACCTACCTATTGGTTGGAAAAAACGAGGAAAATTAAATTAATTAATTAAATTTAACCTTATTTTTTTGTTTTGTTTGTTTTTAATCTAGGTATATAATATATATACTTTGTTCTAAAAAAATAATAACTGATATTTTATACGTAACAAAAAACATACATATTCTGAAAATTTGAAGCCAAACGCACTATTTTTTTTTTATTTTACAGATATAGGTATGTAGGTAGGTAGGTAGGTACCTACTAGTTTTGCGATCCATCCGCCTCAAACATATTTTAGTTATTTTTTTTTTATTCAAAGTGATTAAATTCCGTTTGCAATTAACTTGAGGGATCTACAAACATTCCTAGCTCTACGTGGTACCGATTTCCCTTCTCTATTTATATCTAAAATGCCAAAATTTTGTTCTAAAAATTTTGTGGAAGACACTGCATTCCACAACCCATATTTTCCTATAAATTCTCTTAAAAAAGTTCCTGTCGAATTCAACAAAATAATACCTATGTTTATAATATGGGTATACATACCTATGTAGGTACTTATCTATAAAACTTTTTTTAAATAATATACTGCATTATATTAAACATAAACTTAATCAAGCAATCGCGATCTTAATCAAGTCCAACAAAAATTCATCACAAATTAAATACATACATACTTTTAAAGTTTAAAAGAAAAAAAAAATAAACAAAGTGATTGCCCTTTTGGTCTTGACATTGAGAATTCTTTACTTCACTCAATTCTAATTCCAACATTTGTTCAATTCTCACAGTTTCTCTCTGCAAACTGCAGAGACAACAGCACAAGAGCGCGTAATCATTGAATACAAATCCAATTCAAATTCCAAACCCCAAGTGAAGAAGGTGGAAAAAAAAAAACAAAACAAAAAAAAAAATACCGGCAGGCATAAGGGAAGCCAAACATAATCAAAGCACTTGGTTAAGAAGAGAATTTTCCTTGTAAACACATCTCCAACATCTATAAAAGTACGTTTTTCCAGCTTAAAGCGCATTCGCGGACTTAAATATTGTTTTTCTTTTTTTTTATTATTTGTACACAGTTTGTATTATTAAACTGTGCTAGCTTTATTTTATGAGAAACCTAATGGATATTAAAATGATGATTGTTGAAAGATTTTTCATCAATTTTCTTGTACCTATTCTGTGACAAAAGGAGTAAAAAGAATTAATCCCTATTTGGAAAAATTGCAATAGGTAGGTATCAGAATGTTGAATTTTAACCTGATATGGAAGATCAGACAGGAGCATTGTACCTAACACTTTCTGGAAAGGGCAAAAAATGATATCATGTTTGAAAGAATGGCAAAAAAACATAAATATGCTAGTAAATTCTACTTATTGGGAATTTTTTAAAGGTATGGAAAAATATGTTTGTATATATTTTTGTAGGTACGGTACATACCTTTAGTTTCTCTCTCAACACTGAAGCTCTTCTATTTTAGTCGTTGTTCAATCATCCCTTAAAAGTTAAAATTTTTTTAAGGGCCTTGCGTTATAGGTACCTAAGGTCCAATAATTATGAACAAAACAAAGAATCATTGGGTTTCAAAATGTCTATGTACATATGTATGAAATAATTTTTGTTCACAATATCTTCAAAAAAAAAAACTTTAAGCATTCAAAAGTGAAACCATTCTGATTCAGATGATAGGGACTTGACTTTCTATTGTTTAATTTGTTTAATTTCAAACAATTGTTCCATGGAAAAGATTCTATTTTAGGTTGGCCATTTTGATTGTGATCCATTGTACATTTTGTATACGAACAAAGTTTTGTACTTTGGCGGCCGAATTTTGTGTTACATTAAAAGACACCGTATAAGTATTTCGAAAACTATTACAGATAGGTATTAATTAAAACTTTATTCGTGCTAAATGTAGGTCTTTTAAATTTAAAAAAGTGTTTGAGATTATGAGCAAAAATGTTTAGAAATGCAAATTTTTCAGACTATGGTCTTGACCATAATTAGATTTTTTCTCTTGATTGAATTATATCAGAAACCAAAAATATTATTTTGAATTTGTGCTTGAATTTAATTTTATATATGTATAGGGTAGAGTTGCCAGTTGCCGGCCTTATTATATTATGTTAATTGATTTAAATACTAACGTATAAATTAATATTATAAACATCAAATAATAGTTTTATTTAGTTTTTTTTTTATGAAAAAGCTAGTTTTGTCTGCTTTTGACCACTCATGCTCCTGAGCTCTGCCGCCCCATTATCGTTCACTATCTGCGGCGTCCTGGAAAAATCATAATTACAAGATATTTTTAATATTTTAAGCAAATTCTATTGAATTAAGTACCTACAATGTTTTTTTTTTGTAATATAAACCGCATATAAAAATATTAACGCCAGAATGCCTTACCTATTAAAGAAAATAAAATAAAAAAAAAATAATTATTTGTCTACCCTTCCTAAATCGGACATCTGCCTCAGATCAAGAGAAGAAAATTTCTTCATACGATCGTCGGTCGTACACACATGGTCCCTATGTTCCTTCTTTGGTTCGTAAGTAGGTATAATATGATGTAAGAAAAGAATCTCTCTGCACAATGCCCATTTTTTGTTGCCCCTTCAAGGATATTAAAGCAATGAAACGAATTATTGCCTTATCCTTCTCAATAAGAAAATTGTTTATTCTAAAGAATTTCAAATAGGGGTTACTCTACCTTTCTTGGAACACTTCTTATCAACTTTTGTGCACATTTCGCACTTTGAAATGCGAATTCTTTTCCTTTTCCCCATAACAAATAACAACAACAACAAAATGTCCCTATGGCGAGGGTTTTTTATGTTCATTGTAGTATTTTCTGATGGATTGTCGGTAATTATTACGAGCACTTTTTCTTCAAGGGTAGTACCTATGTACCTATAGTAGCCGAAGACATCTGCAGCTGCAATGAAGAATGAATGCACTTTTATGGACAAAATGCAGTTGCCTCTTTCTTGATATTTTTTTTTTATCATTTCTTGACTCAGTTATTTTTTTAGGTGTTCCTCTTTTTATATAACTACATTGTTACCTGGATAAAAGAAAGGATCCTTAAAAAAAAAAAAAAAACAATGATTTGGGACCCAATATACTTTCGTTTATGCGTCATAAAGGTCCTTAAATATGACTTGCTTTTTTTTATGTCATAGCTGTCTCTTCGTATTCGTTTTCTCTAGAGTTTAATTTTTGCAATGTTCATAGTTAGTTTCAAATTTTCAAAGGCTATTTTGACTACATGATCGTTTGGATGGTTTTATTTAAAAACTTAGTTTACGTTGAAATGATGTGCAAGCAAATAATAGAGTTAAATAAAATTACCTTCCTTTACATGACTTAGCATACAAATTTTATGCCTGTATACATTTGATAAAGGGTCTCCTATTCATCCCTTCACTTCAAAAACATTAATTTTCGTGGATAAATAATATGAAAAAATAACATGACCCTTTTAATATAACTATCTATTTAAGGTAGGTGTCAGATGGCAGAATAAAAAGAAGCATGTTATAAAAAAGTACAGTTGTACGATTACCTATTTCCATTTAATATTATACTGGCCTAAAATAAAATAATCATTGCATGATGATGATTAAGCTCGTAGAAAATATCTATAAAGCTTTCTTAAGTAGATATGTACATACATATGTAGATACCTACATATTAATATAAGTTTTAATTTTATGTTCCGATTAAAGACCTTAACATAACCTTTAATTGGAAAAAATTAATATTCCGGGAAGGGATATCATTTTTAAAGTTCGTCTTTGATTCCTTGAACTGACATACGCTGCACGATCAAAATGTGGGAGTTCTTTCTTTAGAGAGTTTCAAAGGTTTGAAATACAAAAACAAAATAAAAAAGAGCACCTGCAGAATTCAATCAACCGACAAGGCGAAAGACGCAAAGGCACGGCACAGGCATATTTCAATAAAAATAATATTTTTTTTATGTTTCCTTTTCTCATTCATCGTCCTCTTCATGTCCAAGTGTTATAATATGTACGTGTCGTTCTAAGCAAAAGATACATACAATTTACTACACCTTTGTGGAGGAAGAGAAGGTATCGTGCAGTTTTGGCTATAACTTTTACAACATGTGTGCCAAGGACGAATACTCTGAAAAAAAAGATGGAAGTAATAGGTGATTTTTTTTGTTGTTCCTACAAATAAACGGAATAGGTACAATTCTATGCTTATCATAAAGGTATCTTAAAAATTGTTTTTAGCTAGTACTAGCTATTTCGAGTAACTGCAACCCGAATCAGTTTGTATGTTTTTAGAGATGGAACCAACTTTAAATGTTATAATATTATTGCTTCATTGTACTGAAAAGGTGTACGACAATTGTTGAACACATTTAAAACATTACATACCTATATTTCAATATTACGCATTTATCTATGATGATGATTTGTGCAAATAACTTACGCTAAAGGGAAAGCTGTGTTCGTCTGGAGCTGATAAATAAGGCCCCCCCATGAAACCATGTTAAATTTGGGTTAATTTATCGTTTTGAGCGTCGAAAATTATAATAGAAACTAAGAAACCTTATAAAAATATAATCAATAATAACTGTACAATGTCGAAATTCTGAAACTCTAAAATTTACCGGAAATACTTGCAAATTTTCGGCAACATTGATAAAAGTTAGAAATGTTTTGTTTTGATCACCATGCAATTTGTAAATTTTGGTTTAAATAAAATCCAACTGATACGTTGGAAACTGTGAAGTGTGTCAGGCAAGGTATTTTCAGAATAAAAAAAATGTCTAAACATACCTACCTACCCTAAGTGCAACAATGCTTAAACGACTTACAACTCTCAACCATTCCTGTGCGGGTGTTATTGCAGGAATGGAAAGGGAAACTCTTTTCTTCACAAATGACACTCTTTTAGAATTTGTCAATTTCTCGCAAGAGGCAGCAAGTCCGTCTCATATCAATAGACAAAACAATCAATTTAGTCCAAATAATGTTTAAACAAATGATTTTATTTAGTGAAGTCTTTCAGACCCTACTCAGACTCTAGTATCCCGTTTATATAAGGTATTCCGAGCTTTGTAAACGGGTAACGAGTTTATTAGCTTCGTTCGACTTTGTCGCTTAATGTGGTTGATTCGGAATTTTATAATCTTTTTCAAAATCCAACTCGATCTATCTAACGTGGTATAAATCACCTTTTTTAATTAATTTAATTAATAATATGTAGTAGATTGAAACCTCATAGGTATGTGGTACATTCTAGTTTGTGTCCTTGTGAGACTTATCTACCTAAGTAGGTACCAAATTTCAACATTGCCTGAAATAATTTATTTTAGAAATGAAAGCAGGTACCTACCTGCCTACCTAAGTAGATACCTAGCTATTCCAATTGTTTTGTTAGGTAGGTACCTAGGTAGGTACCATAGTTAGATTGTTAGAGTCGCCGGATGCTGGTACGCACCTACCCTACCTACTACAATTCTACTTGCATACCTAGTACCTATGTAGACAATTTTTTTTTCTCTCATATTACCGACTTAAATACGTACATACATATGTAGGTTTTTATTTACAATTTGATTTCTAACGATATTATTCAATATTCCACTTAAGTTGAAGTCCCAAGATATACAAAATATACATACGTACCTACCTACAAAAATCGCTGCTATCAAATTAAATTTTCTTACTTGCCCGCCATTTATTCTTACGTTACGCGATCTAAGTATGTTCCGTTGCGCCGGTGTCTGACTTTTGTGTTATAAGTACCTACATCTATACATATTTTCATAAACATAAATAATCCACAAATGTTTCTACAAATCTACAAAAGTCAACCGGCAAATCCCCATTGGAGTAACATTTTTGCGAACCATGAATTGAAGTCGTCGTCGTTGTCGTCTCCTCAGTGTGTATCTATGTAGAGAAAAATCAAAAAACAACATTCAAAGGCATAAGAAAGAACATAGAATTTTCGAATATAACCCCATGTTTTGTCGCAACTGTACCACACTCGTCATTCCCTCCCTTCCATGTTGAAATTGTTTGTATTTTTTTTTTTTTTTAATTTTTGTCTTTCTCTCTTGGTGTTTTTTTCTCTCCCTTTCAATATTTTGTTGAGCTGTTTAACTGCTGTTGAAAATTAAGGAGAATGAAAAAAAAACTATAGTCCTTTCTCTTTCTGTGCAAATGGTTGAGCAAACAAATCGTGTATCTATCCTTATTTTTATTATTCTACAAGCGGAGATAGAAAAAAAAAATATAAAGAAGGGAAGTAAATTTTCAAATGGAACTCCATTTTTGTGAGGGGAAAAATTATTCATTTCTCAATTCGACTAGAATGAAGCAATGAATTGCTCTGAAAGATGGAAGGATGAATGAATTTGTTTGCAACATGTTTCATCTATCTAAATATACTTCATTGCGAATACGGAGTGTATTCATATCAGTGCTGTCGTTTAGAAGCATGAAGGGTACTATTTTGTTAAGAAGGTACAGTGTCGTGGTTTGCCTAATTTAAAATACAAGTAGCAATGAATTATAAAAGATAGAGAGCATGGTTTTCAGAACTAATAACATCAATTAATCATGCTATCAGTTGTTGGTGTCGAATATTTCTTCATTTTATCAAAAATTTGGTGTGTTTGGTACATTGATTAATATAAGATACCCTTGTTGTTTAATAAAAATTAGAAAAAATTGGCATTTTTGAAACTTAACTTCCACAAATGTCAATGATGAAACATTACGATTACAACTTGCAAGAATAATATGCCCTTTCTGGAAGCTTCGAATTTTTCTAAGTTTAGTAAACTTGGTTTTTCTTTTATTTTTTTAATAGCTATTTCTGAAAATTCGCCGAAAATTTCGCGTTGCCAAACACCTATGAGACAGATATATATATATATATGTTTACCTATCCCGCATTCGTTTATTTGCAAACTTTGATGATTCGGATTTAAAGAAAAGTTAATTACCGTTTGCGACACGCCTAATAACATTCGTCTCGAATGTAAAAAAATTTGGCGAATTGAAAAGTCATTCTTTTACCTTTAGCGAATGTTCGCCTTTATCTGTCAAAATCAGGCGAACTGTAATTCATGTGACTTTCAAATGCGAATGTCGAAGCTCGCTTTTAGCATTACCTCGACTAGAGTTATTCGCTAAATCGTTTGATTAAGACGAACGTTCGACTCGCGAGTCTAATAGGGGCCTAAATTGGCCCAAAGTTGAACATATTTTCCAAAAAAAAAGCATTTCTTGCACGAGCGTATCAAAATCAATTCTGAGTAAATAAAAAATAGTACTAAAAAGTAAAGTAGCAAGTTTGACATTACATTTTCATACTTTATAAAAGCAGTTTTACAGAGTAAACATCACATCCATTAAATTTTGTTCGTTTCCTCTCTTATAAGATTCTTATCCATCGCAATGAAACATGAGACATGACCAGCAACAACCAACAAATGTAAAACACACGAGCGTTCAAAAATTAATAACTTACAGCAAGAAAATGATAATACTATTAGCATTCATATATCATATTTCATGCTTTCGTATGTGGTACCCGCGTGGAATGGATTTTAATTTAAAATTTGAATGTGAACCTCACTTTAGACGAACAAAGAAAGTAATTTTAGGCGGGAAGGCTTATCGATCTATATTTGTTTTTTTTTCTTCTTTCATTTTGAGTATTTTTTTCTGATTTTGTTGTTCTTTTTTTTTCACACATGGTGTCGAAAAATATTTTTATTTCGCTTGCTTCATTCACACTCAAAAAAAAAAAAAGAATAAAAACAAATAACAAAGATAAACAGGCATTGGTGTAGGTTCGGCTTTGCTTTTTGATTTTTTTTTTATGAATTTGGAATGATGATATTTTAGTTTTTTTGTTTTGCCGGTTGTAAACATAAAAAAAAGAGTCATGCAAAACAACAAATATGTTGGTAGGTATGGTATGAGATGATCATTTATTTTTGGCTTTGTCTTTATTTAAGTTATGTTTTAAGTTAATTGGGCTTTTCCGGTTTAGGTGCTTCAGGGAGATACATAATACTTATGATTTGGAATTAAGAGAAGACTTATAAAGTTAGGTACTTATTAGGTGATTTAAATTACTAATTTATTTAAAAATTACTAATTTTTTTTGTAAATAAATTTTTGTCGTCTTCTGTATTGACAGGTAAAAAGCGGAGTTGTAAAAGATTTGAATCTTTTGGGTTGAGTAATCTTCAGTGACTTCAATCGAAATAGAAATAGCATGAATGAATGCATTCTTTTTTTTTTAATTGTTACTTCAAACTGCAATCAACATTCTTTCTTTCACCTTGGAAAGATTGCGATTGCCAATTCTTTTACGTTTTAAATTTTTTGGCACAGGAAATTTTCTTTTCCTGAGAAGTCGGCGTTCCTTGTTCTTTTTTTGCCAGTAAAGCTCCCGGGCAGCATTCACTAATTCCATAAAAACAAATAAACTCTTTTGCCTTTTTAGTTAAGAACTCAGAGTCAACAACGCATTTCTTTTGTTTATCTTCCTATCTGTAAAAAAAAAACACCAGAAAAACCAAAACTATGTTTCAATATTCTATTGTGTGTTGTAGGTACTAGTTTTTTTAGGTATTAGTTTTTTTCAATGTTTTATTGTGATACTTATTTTTATTTTTATTTTTATTTTTCAATTACAGGACTCGTCGGGTCCCAATTTGGACTTCTATATATCAGACTCACTGCAAGATATGCTCGACATTGACATTCGCAGTGAAGTTGCAACGCTCGTCGGAGGTAGCAATGAATTTGGATCATTTGGTAATGACTTGCCCTCATCATCATTCGAACAATCTGATTCAATAGCTAGTGATGTTGCTTCAACATCAACACACAGAATAAAAAATGAGCCCTCTTGGTTGAGAGAACCAACTTGGTCAACATCAAGTGATTATTACTCAGATGTTGGGGCTTGTGTGAATCCCATAACTGTTATACCAATAATCTCATCGATGTTGTATAGATCACCAAAGACAACACTTAACACAAATGGTCTGCGTAACACATCATCGCCGCCGGGTAGTCCAGTAGAGAACAAAAGTCATTTGCATTTTTCTCCCCAACAAATGAGAATATCCTACCTGCGACAGGAACAAAAAATCAAATTGGAACCAAATCAACAACACCAACACCAACACCAACATCAACAACAGCAACAACAACATCATAATTCAAATGTTGTAGTTCAACGTAAAAACGTTGCAATTGATTCAATTAAAAAGGATTTATCCGCGGAGATGAGAAAATCGCCAACAACAAGTCTGATTAATAATGTTGTAAGTTCATCGTCAACTAATACCTCATCGTCTTCGGCTGCAGTGAGTCAACAGCAACAACTATCACGACCAGCATCGACTGTAACATCAACTTCGACTTCAACATCGACATCAATTTCTATGACACCACTGCCGACTTCGTCTGGGATAATCAATTCTAACGGAATTCTATCCACTGGATCGAATACAATCAAGCTTGCTCCTGGTATTGGTGGGCTTACTTTTGCCAATAGCATAACTTACAACAAGCTGAAGCAACAATCCACAACAACTAAGACGTCTTCGGGAGCACTTACTGCAAATGGTAATACAATTGTTCTTAAGAGAGATCGTGATTCTAGTCCGCTGCACAATATGGCCACATTAAATGGCAGCACCTCATTTTTGGGCAATCAGATGTCCGGAAAAATTCTCGCTCGGAATGTTATTCATGCAAAGAATATTTCGCCAGCCACACATTTGCACTCCTCTAATTCGACAGCAACAACAGTTCCGTCACCTTTGGCCAGTTTGACACCGACTCTCATTAGTGTGAAACCGAGTAAGATTAAAGTCGAAGTTGAGTCTGAGTTCCCCAAGCCAGCTTACTCATATTCCTGCCTAATAGCTATGGCGCTAAAGAACTCTCGAAGTGGATCTCTGCCCGTCTCTGAAATCTATAGCTTCATGTGCGAGCATTTCCCGTATTTCAAGACCGCACGTAGTGGTTGGAAGAATAGTGTTCGTCATAATCTTTCCATGAATAAGTGCTTTGAAAAAGTCGAGAAACCCGCCACAAACGGTGGACAACGCAAAGGATGTCTGTGGGCCATGAACCCTCAAAAGATCTTAAAGATGGACGAAGAAGTCCAAAAATGGTCCCGTAAAGATCCAATGGCAATCCGAAATGCTATGGTCTTCCCTGAGCATTTGGAAGCCCTCGAGCGAGGTGAAATGAAACATGGTAGCACGGGCGATAGTGATGCAGAGCTTGATAGTCAGTCAGAGGTGGAGGAAACCAGCGATTCGGAAGAATTAGATCAGGAATTAGATGAAACGATTGTCGAAACACATGAAATGTACGTAGAAGAGGACGATGATAGTGGCCCACAACAGCACAGGGACTTCGATATCGAGGTAAGTTCCTAATAAAAAAAAAATTGTATCGTACCAAAAACTAAGTCATTTTTTTTGTGAATAGGTGGAAGATTTTTATGATGCCATCGACATGGAAGACGACAAAGAAGCTGTTCGCCTGCAAATAAATTCAAATGATATCATTGAAATGACTTCGTCACCGACATCCTCAATCGATAATGATTATAATTCACAAAAACGCGCTCGTTTAAGTGTTAATTATTCAATAGGTCCTGCTGGTGAAGTGCAACAACATTTCAAACAACATTCCCAACAAAATCAACAGCAAATGATACACCAACAACACACACAAATATTGACTACAAACACCTCATTTCAACCTCAAAACCGAAGAAAAATGCAATTAGTCAACCGGATAGCATAGGACGAAGATGATTTCGTAATTTTCGAAGATAATTTTTGAGATGCATATTCTCCCCTTAGTGTTTCTCTTTGAAAAAAATGTGTTCTCAGTTAGTAATCATTACAGAAATATTTCTTTATCCATGTCTTTTTTGTGGCAATTTAAACAGAAATAAGTCTATGTCAATGTATACGTTCCCCTTTTAAAAATTAAAAAAAAAAACAAAAAACACTCGTCGCAAAAAGAAATTCAATTTTTTTTTATTTTAATTATCTGAAACAAAATATGTTCTAATTATGTTCTTTTGAATTTTTGAAAAGATTCTTTTATGTTTCCAAACTTGCTCCCAACTTTTTCCTATTTCGGAAATTCACTTAATTTTTCAAGTGGATGTTAAAAATTACACAAAAAATGTTTACGCTTCTTTAAAATTTACACTTGTTTGTTTTTGTTTTAGAAAATGAAATAGAATTTAATTAAAAGTACATATAATTTTAATATTATACTGTAAGTATGTAAATATTATATTGGTAATGCGTAATTTTAGTCATAAGATTTAGTTGTAAAGTTAATTTTTCATTCATACACAACAATATTAAAGAGTAAGTCATTTAACAATACGATTAGAAACAATAAACAAAAAAGAATATTGTATAACTTAAGAGGCTACTCGGTGGAGAGTTATTTATAAAAAAAAAAACTCGCCACCGATTAGTTTCTTGTTACAGAATTTGCCAAAGTGTTGTTTTCTTTATCGCTATGGTTTATGAACAGCAAAGGTTTCAGTTAATGAAAATCTGGCTAAAAAACTGAATCCATTTCGAATTGATTCCCTTGTTCTTAAATCTATTTATTTATTTACCTTGGATTTCTTTTCAGTTTTGATCATTTTTTTGTTTTTGTTCTCTTTCCCTTTTCATCCCATCTATCATTATCTTTAACAAAAAAAAAATAATTTTATCCTCAACGACATAACTTAAATGGTGTACCATTGAGTTGCACATATATTATTTTCCATGAATTCAAGTTTGTGTAAAACTTTTTATCGATCTCTTTTAGTTTCTTAAAAGTCTTGATGAAAAGTAGTTATTAAAGAATTGAAAATTTTATTTATTTTAATTCTTATGTTTTTACACAACATGCCCGTTCAGTATTGCTATTGTTTTCTATTATTTTTCTCTATCAATTTGACACTCCAAATACATTCTCATTTTGTATATATTTAGAACATTTAAATGTAAGT
This sequence comes from Syrphus vitripennis, assembly GCA_958431115.1. Taxonomy (NCBI): domain Eukaryota; kingdom Metazoa; phylum Arthropoda; class Insecta; order Diptera; family Syrphidae; genus Syrphus; species Syrphus vitripennis. The sequence continues at coordinate 22,693,535 of OY288108.1, forward strand.
TAAGTTGAGTACCTATATACTTAAATATAATATAGCTTAATTATAAGCAATAATAATAAAAAACAGAAAGTCACCAATTAAAACGAAAATGTATCCACTTTCAACAGACAGGCATACCACAAAAAGAACCTACAGATGAAGCATTTTTAATTTCCCATAAAAAAGTACAAAAACAACAAAAATTCTTATATAAACATTATATATATATATATATTTATATGCAAAACCAATACAAAAAAAAGAAGAAATATTTTTCTACACAAATACGATACACAAAAATATGAATAGCAGTTATGTATTTTTTCTTACATACGTACGCATTTAAATAGAATTAAACGAACAAAAAAAAATATCTTAAATTATAATTAATATAATTTGTATGTATAATCAAACTTAATTTTAGTAGTATTTTTAGAAATTAATCCTATTTTTAAAAATTGCATTTAAAAAGGTTATAATAAAATTTGTAAAAAAAATCAAAAAAAAAAAATCAATGTTTTTTTTATTTGTTATTGAATTAATTTAATTTCAATATTCAGAAACAATAGGAGGACAAAATAAATATCCATTTACATTTTTGTAATACAATTTTTAATGATAAAAAAAAAACAGAAAAAAATGAGAAAAAAAAACAAATTTATAAATTAATAAAACAAAGTCACAAACAGTTTTTGAAATACTTTGCAGTTTCTTTTGATTTGACGGAAAAATACATTTCTTTCCACACAAAGTATTTTATGGTAAAGTTTTCAAAAATAAAATTGGGTTCGAGAGGAACATAGCACATCAGAGACCTTATTATAAATTGCGAAATGAACCGTAGAAAATCGGTAAAATGTATATTTATTAGGCAAACTTACCTGGACCAAAAAATTTGCCCATACCACGTTAATAAAACAGTTTTCTCTCCAAGTCAATTATGTATATCTTCAAGATGATCAATTTTATTCCCTTAGCTCCCACTTCTGAGTACTAGGTACATTTTTGGAAAAACAATAAATTGTATTTCGCTTATTTTTAGGTTACTTTCGATATGTAAACGTGTTGCAGCCGAAACAAATTATTTATCGCACAAAAATTGTTTAATAGAAATCAATGCTTTTATTCCACGTTAGGTGATTAAATTGACTATCGCCTTTGCTATTTTGAGGAGTCACTGTAGATGTCACTTTCATACAATTTGTTTAATTTTTATAATATAAACAAGTTGTTTCGGCTTCAATTGGAAAGAAAGAAAGAAAATTAAAACAAAAAATAATATCTCAACGAAATAACATTATGCTATGAAGGCTGCCAAGAAATCGATCATTTCAGCAATCACTTTACGAAGAACGAAAAAAAGTTAAAAAAAGTTGCGTTAGCCGATTCCACCTTGGAAATTTTCTAACTTTTGTAATAACGGACGGAATAATATTAAATTTAGTAGGTGGATAAAAAAGCCTGCTTTTGACATGAGTAGGATAACTCAGGCAACAAGATAAGATATTTGCCCTCATTATGAGTAGCGAAGCGAGCTTAAAAACTCGCGGATTCGATAACTTTGTTTTATGAGTATCGATTAGCTTAGATTAAATTGGCTTCAAATGTTAAAACGTTATCAAATTGGTTACCTATCGATAAATTATAATTAGGGTTTGGTTGGACTACAAGCTAAAACTTAAAAAAAAAATTGCTCAAAATATGGAAAATATCACAACTACTGGTGGAGGACCATCACCATACTGTCAGGTCTAAGGTGTCTGTCCCTTTTGGAGCAAGCTGTAGTCCCAGCCATAGAGAAAATACTTACCTAGAGGACCGACTCAAGGGGTTCCTTCTCTTTCTTCCTACAAGCTGTTTGTATTGATTCCCGATTCGGCGAGCATGTAGTAGTGTCCCGTGTATTTTAAATGTAGCTTGTTTTTGTAAACCAGCTTGTTCCCAATTGTGAGAGCATGTAGTAGTGTCCCATATGTCGACGTATACACCTATAGGAAAATAAGAGATTTTCTTTCATTCAAAATTCTTGGGTGTTTTAAACAAGGGGATACGAGTTAGTTCTCTAGGTAAGTATTTTCTCTATGGTCGGAGCCAGGCAGTTAATAATTGGATTTTTGTAGAACAGTTATAAACAAACAAGAAGAAGGAGTGGGAAAGGATTGTCTATCTCCCCCCGTTTAAGCGGGAGGGGCAAAACGCTAAAGTCAAGTAAATCTGCCTATGTAGTTGTCCCAAAAAAGGCCCTAAGTGCTTAACTGGCTTTAGGGATTTATGTAGATGAATTTTCGTTCATTGAAAAGATTTTACTTTTACACATACATATGTATGTATATACGTAGATTGAAAATTAAATCTATTTTGAAATTTGCTGGAATGACATTGCTCTTCAATGAAAGTATAATGGAATATGAGATGATAAAAGGTATCAAAATAAAAAAATCCCAGAGTATGAAAGAAAATTCCCCTATTGTTCCCTTCACCCTTAATTTAAGTTAAGTTAATTAAACTTTAATTTAGATTAAATAACAAAAATTAAGAAAAAAGATTAAGGGAGAAAAGGAGACCTTCAATTTTTTTTTGTATCAAAATAGTTTATCTGCGCTTTCTATAGGGCACCATTAACTATTAACAAGTAAGTATTTTACTTAAATCAGCAAATCTAAACGAAATATCATCAGTTGATAAGAGTTGAACAAATTAAAAATTCTGGGGTGTCTTGATCCTTTAGTTCCCTTTCAATTCGGGGGTCAAGTTACCCATGATAGAGAGGATCAAGTCTTTGAATTTGAGGTATGTAATTGCAAATAAATATAAGAATTTTAGGTAAATAATTAAATTTAATTTGAATAAACGTGAACCGGACTGTTGGGCTTTGACAAAAAAAGTGGTCAAATAGATTGCTTATGGAAGATAGTAAGATTGGGTCCATACTCCATATGCCTTAAAATAACATTGGCTGCATTTAACATATTGTATTCAGCGCTACCACCCTATAGATGATTGAGCGCAATATATATAAAAAAGCAGCGCAGTAAATTTGCAGCATACCGCAGTTGATTTTATATTATACAAAAATTAAATGAATTAAATCATTTAAAATACATTTTGTTTATGAATAAAAACAGGAGAATCTGAAAACTTAAGAATTACTTCAACTTCTACCTACACAATAAAAAAAAAAAAAAAAAATCTTAAATTAAATTAATAAATTTTGGAAAAAAAAACAAAAAAAATCTTAAATTAAATTAATAAATTTTGGATGGGTGGGTGCGTTCAGAGCTAATATTTAATATTTTTAAAAGAGGAGTAGATTAATTTCACTGCGCAGTAGATTTTCATTTGGGCCAAAACGCAGTAGATCTACTGCTTAAGGAGTAGGGTGGCAGCGTTTTTGTATTCAGTCAGGGCAACTGCCACCTTGTCAGTATAACATTGAGCTGTAAGAAAACAATGCAAATTAAAAGAAACGTAGTAAACACAACCATTTATTTAATTTTCTTATACACTCACTTTATTTAAACAAAAAGAGATGTGTTCTTACATCAAACGAAACAACAGTCAATTTTGTTGTTCATTTTTTTTACGCAAATATTTTTGTTTGATTTTTTTTTTTTTTTTTTTTTTAATTTTTGATAATTAATTTGAATTTATGTTTTGTATAGAGTTCCATAGTTTTGATTTTGAGTAGCTAATTAAATACAATTTATTTCCATTCCAAAAAATTCTAACAATATTGTGCAGAAATATTTCACATTAAAACTTAAAAAAATACTATTCTATTAGATAAATAATAAATATTTTATATTTTAAAAGTGTCTCTAGTTTTGTACAATTTGTAAAAAATATTTTGATACGTAATTTCCTTTTGTTTTTAAATTTATTTTGAGCAGACAATAGTATTATTTGAGCATGTTCGATAAATAATTCATTTCAGCGATTTCGTTAGGAAAATGAAAAAAAGTTTAAGTTTCAAAAAGTTTTAATGCACGAGAAATGATAAATTTTCAAATTAAAACTTGTTTTGATTTTTTAAATCTTTAGTTTTTATCTAACGAAATCACTACAATTTCTTCTTTGGTGCTTGAGCAATTTTTTTTTTCTGTATAAAACTAAAACTTATGTTTAGCTATTTTGTAAATATAGATACAAAATTTTAAAATTTAATCAAACATTAGTTATATCTTAGAAGTTAAAAATCTACAAGACTAGACATTAAGTAGTTTAATTCCTTATAAAAATGACATATTGAAATGGTTTTCTAGTTAAATCATAAATAATGCTAAATCATGCATTTTATTAAATAAATAAATATAAATAATTTTAATTCTTTTGATATTTTTTTATTTGCATATTTGTGTTCACTGTAAATTATGGAAATATAGTTTCTTAAGTTTTAACAACCGTTTTGTTTAAAAATATTATAAAATAGTATAAGATAAGTTTTTTGTTTTTATTATGTTGCAAATATCTTTTTTCTATATTTTAATTATATAATTAAACTTCACATATATTTGTTCTGTTGGTTTAAAAAAACATAATATTATGAATCTACTATATTAATTCGTTTTGTTGCACTTTTAAGGCCTGTAGTTATTTTTTTTTGTAGAAATAATTGTTATCAACTATTATAATTTTAAATTAATTTACATTTTACAAAAATTCTTATATATATGTAAGTTTTTGTATTTTATTTTAACAATTACTGTATTGTTTCATAGGTAGTTTTTATATTAATTCCAAATCCTGAACTTCACAAAAATGTTCTTGATGGACGGTTAAGAAGATTGATTCTTTAAAGAAATAAATATATACATCAAATTATTCGATTGGTTAACGGTTTTCTGATAAAATAAAAATAATTATGGAATCTGTTTGACCCAATGTGACATGATTTTTTCAATAACATGTATGTATGTGCCTTTGTTTTAGAAAATTGGTTTAAAATTTTTTTTTGAGGAATAAAACTTTTAAATCAATTCAAATTAACCTATTTACCAATCGAACATTTAATTGCAAAAAAAACATTGAAGCAAAAGAAAACAATGTTTAATTTTATTTTGATACCTATAATCTTTTTTCAAATATTTGTTTTTAATTATTAAATGTTTCTTTTAACAAAAAATCACGCATTTTAATCATTCGTGTTTCATTCGTTTAGCTACATTCGTATCAGAATCAATAAATGCCAGTTGGTAATCAAACTCGAAGTCGGTATCTTTTTCCTGTAAGAAAAAATAAGAATAAGTTTTCAGGTTATTTTTACAGTAAGGAAAGTTTTCGAAAAAATCAGAAGAGCATAATTTATGAGTCGTCGTGTTTTTTCTTATCGATGGAGTGAATAATTATTGATCATTTGTAAAGTATTTGGAGAAATTACATTATGTTCTTTAAAAATTATCTGTTATAAAAAATAACATAGCAAAAAAATTCTACCTATCTGTCGATCGGTTGGTCAACCTACAGTCTAAACTACTGGAGCGGTTTTCTTCAAACTTAGAACTTAAAGTTTTTAGGTAATTCAATAGAGACAAAATTGAAATTTATTAGCTTCAAAAATTACATTACCTCTATCATACATATAACCGTTTAGACGAAACATATTTAAATATCTCGAAAATAATATTGATGACATTTTTTTATTAGGGTTTCGTGAGTATTTAACATTATATAATGAAAACATATTTTTCAAAAAATTGTTTTCTGTGTCTTATTATAATTGGATTCTTCGTTTTCAATTTTCACATAAGGTTGCGCTGGCAACACTGTAGAACTGATCAGGAGGGCTAGAAGTAGAAGAGAGAGAAATCTGCCATCCTGAAATGTTGTGTTTTTGTATATTAGTTTATCCAAATTGTTAAAGCTTGAGTCGCTTCCGAGAAATCGATCCGAACAAAGAATTTAAAAAGTGCGCATAGCAGCGAACGGATATTACTAAAGTCAATTTTTGAATTATTTTTCATTTAGAAGAATTATCAATCAAAAAATTATTTATCAAAATCTAGCGTGGCAATAGTAGGATCTAAAACTTATTTAAATTTTTTTTGTTCACAAGAACAGGGTCGGATTCCTAAAAGACATAACGATAGAAAAGGACACATGGTAACCAATTTAAATGTAAAATATATTGGACTCCAAGTAGGTTTGTCTCGAAAGATAACTTTTTCAAATATTCCAAGATTGCACCAAAGAATATCCTCTATAAGTCGACTTGGTTAGAAATTAATATTAATAAAGATTTTGAAAAGCTGAAACTCAGATCAAAATAGATAACACTAAAAAACATACTTACCATTCTATCGCTAATAACAGCGATTGCGGTCTTCTGAAGAACTTCAGCAACTTTGTGTTCAACCAAGAAAAACATATATTCATCATAGAGCAAGCGAATTAAATGGAAGCTACCAAAACTGGATGCCGATCGTAGAGTTAAGTCTCGTATAACCATTGAGCTATAGAAACTCCACTTGAGTAGGAATTGGCGTGCAGCTTTGGCGTAATTGGGTTTGTCTCGGTATTCTTCTAAAGCTGAATCAACTACTAGACGCAGCCAACTTGCCCATTGTTCAAGAGTGTTTTGCTGTTGTAAAGCTGTTTTGAAATCATTCTCAAGACGTTGCACAATAGAAGTGTCACATTGGCATACCCAAGCTGCCTGTTCCTAAAATTTACAATTGAATACCAAATTTAATAGTTTATATATTTTGTTGTTGTTCAGTTCCTACTCACTTGGACATTGTGGAAGTCAACACGGTTAAGATCATTCAACATCTGGGCAATTTGAGAATTATTTTGAAGTACTGCGCGTGCAGCCTGTGCTAGATGATTTAAAGATGTATATCGTCTTAGGGTTTGACAAAAAGCCGATATAGCTGCAGATTTAATTTGGACCACACGCTCTGGGGCTCCGACCATTGCCTCGCAGAGCCAGATTTCTAAATTTTTGGCAAAATTACGAATGGCTTGAGTAAGGGAGTTTGGTATGGAACGAAGCACGTCAGGAATGAGGACATCTACCATATTTTGGTAGAATTGATAATCAACCTAGAAAAAACAAAAAATTAATTTTTCTTTCAGTAATGATGGCGGATTGTGGAATGAAGCTTTAATTTTTGTAAAGGAAAAAATATTTTTCTTTTTTTTATTTACCTGTTTAATGAACTTTTGTACTCCGTTACAATGGCAAAGCAAGTACAATTTTGTTTTGGATAAATATTTTTCCTCTTCGCATTCGTCCAAATTATTGTTGTCCGATGAACGCCAAAAGTCACGCCAGAGATATTCAATAGTCCCAAATTCGAGATTCAAAACAGCATCGAGGAATGATTCACAATGTTCTCGATACATAGAACGGAAGGTTTCAACATCATCGAGAGTAAGTTCGTTGTTAAATGTATTATCGAGTTCAATATGAGGAAATATTGGAATGCAACCTGAACCATCTCCCAAATACTAGAAAAACGAAAAAAAAATTAAAATTGTCAGAAGGTATTTATTATTCGACTTGCAACTTAAAAATAAATGCTTAAGTTCATGTTAGAAAATAGGGTCTGAAATGAAATTTCAAGTTTACGGTCTTTTACAAGAATTAGTTTTCTCCTCTTATTTCCCGACAAGAGGGGTAGCTATCGTCAATAATAATATGCAACTTAAGTAAAAAAGGACACACTTCTCCGGTAAATATTGGTTTGAGAGAAAAAAAAAACACACAAGCTTTGTAAAATAATTGTTTACTTTGCATATTAAAAAGATATGCTTTAAGAAGCATACTCAATAAAATATATTTTATAATACTTTAATTTGCTGTTCCATGATCCGAAATTTCATTTCATTATAAAGTTTGGACTTTGCCAATAAGCTTGAAAAACAATTCGCCAATTTGCCACTTTATCGTTCATTTTTTGAGTAATGATGGTTTAAAATCCGTGTAAAGTTCGGGGAATATGTGGGTAGACACGGTCTTTTGCTGAGATCTTCAGAAAAAAATGGTCAATTGCCGTGGTCAAAACGTGAAACTACACCATGAATAAAGCCATAATTGTTCGTATTGTGTTGCTTATTGAACATCTTGTTGGAATTACATATCGTTAAAGTCGTGATATTCAATCACCCTTCAAAAGTTAGGTGTACGTGTACGACATCTTCAATTTTGCAAACACCGAGAAATCGGTAGATTCAGATCATCACCAACACTTGCAGCAACAATATTTTTGATGCACAGGCCTTACGACATCAGTAACGTTTCCACTCTCTTTAAATTATGACGATCGTAATACCGTAATGAACGAAAAGTGGCTACATTTGAATCACCACTTTTGTAGTAAGTATAAATAATTTTGACACTTTGTTTGATGGCTAAGCGATCCATTATCGTAAATGGCAAACATTCAACTAATGGGGTTTTTCATTGGCAAATAAAGATTTCTTAATAAAAATTGATTTTTTTCATGACGAATGGAACACAATTAATAATTGTTTTTTTTGTCACTGTGTTGGTGTTATTTCTTGTCGGTGAAAATACTGTCGGTGTAGGTGTCAAATCTGCATTCAATTTTGTTTTCATTTGAAAAGTGTTTAATAACAATTTAAAGCAGAATAAAAAAGAAATAAAAATAAATGAAAAAGTAAATTTAGAATTTTCAGAGTAATTATTTATTACATCCTTGCCGAAATCTTTTACACTGTGTTTTTTTTTTTTTGTGGAATAAAGAAATCACAAAACACTTTAGTCAAAGTGAGAGATAGAATTTGTTTTAGTTTTAGTGCACGGAAGGGTAAATTTCTCGAAAAATTTAGATCTGCAAAATTGATTATAATCAAAGAAAAATCAATTATTTCTGCCCAATGAAACGCTTAAGTTGTCAAAATCATCTTTTTGACAGATTAAAATCAAAAACTAATTTATTATTTTTACCAAAGAAAAACCCCATAATATTATGACGCTTCAGATGACAGCTAAGTTTAACAGGTGTCAAATGTTGGGGGTTGGCCGTGGCGCGATGGTATGCATGGTCGCCTGTCAACCAAATGGTCACAGGTTCGATCCCAGCCGTAGTTCTATGTCTTGTTTTTTTCCATTATCATTGATCATTGTTGGGCCGCTGGTTTACTCATTACATGTTGTTCAGGCATAACTAGGGATGAAACGATACCTCCAAGGTATCGAGTACTTGTACTCGATACCGGTATCGAATGAAAGCATCGATACCTACTTGGGTATCGGATGAAAAGTATCGAGTATGTACTTGTATCGAATCAAAATTTCTAGGTTCAAGAAACAAAATATAAACAAATATTTATTTTTCAAATTTTTATTTTTAATTAAGAAGAATCGAAAAAAAATTCTGTTAGTTTAATATTTGATCAAAAAAGAAGTTTTTCTAGATGTTTTCCGATTAAACGGTTTCTTGATTTGCTGATTGTTGCACCCGCTTTTGAGAAGAACAATTTTGATAGCTTCGCCGCTGGAAGAGTAACCAGTTTTTCACCTAGACGTCAGCCAAAAAACAATTTTGATAGCTTCGCCGCTGGAAGAGTAACCATTGTTTCACATAGACGTCAGACAAAAAAACACTTTTCACGAGAAGCCATGCACTTTAGTTCAAACGATACTTCCATTCGATCCGAGTACTTTCATTCGATACCTACTTGGTATCGTAACCAAAAGTATCGATTCCAAAAGTACTTGGTATCGAATGAAAAGTATCGAGTATGTACTCGAAGTTACTTGTATCGTTTCATCCCTAGGCATAACACTAACAACATGTGATTGAGTAAATACTAGTATGCCCAACAAATATGACAATGAACAAAATAATGCGAATTATAAAGGGACATAGATATAAGACACGGAAATTTCTCCGCTTTAGCCCAGCCGCCAACCCTGGAGATAAAATCTGAGACAACCACCACCTTCAGTCTCAGTACCTCGCGCCACACACACCTTTCCCTTCCCATCCTATCCTTCACGCCCGCGCTGTGTTGATGCATATAAAGGGTAAACCAAAAATCCCCTTGAGCGCGCGCATATTATTATAAAAAAAAAAAAAAAAAAAAAAATGCCAGCGGTTCCAGCTTGAAGCCACAGAACAGTTGACCCGTTATATGAGTTCGGTGGTCTAAGACAGGAAAAAATTATATTGGAAAGTGGTGATATTTCCTGCTAAAAATTTCTAGATTCCACTTAAAAAAAATACTTCAAGAGAAGTATAAGCTTGATCCTGACGAGATATGTATCTTGACAGATTGCCATGTCCGCTTTGGGTCATGCTCTTAGTTTCTAAATAGCGTATGGAATTTTGGAAATTCATTCACATTAAAAAACGATATTTGTTTTTAAGACTATTAAAAAAGGGTCTGGACTAGGTAATCATTCTAAAGTAGTTTTCAGTGATGGATCTACCTAAAAAGTTTCGCAATTTGTTACAATAACCAGAGTATAGGTATAGAAATTCCACATTTTGTAAATAATTTGGTTGGCTGGTTTTTCCCACAAAAAATTGTCATTAGTTCTTCTTCGGTATAATTAACAACTAATTATTTGCTTAAAATAGATATATTCCTCAGCCCTTAAAAAAAAAACAATTAATAAAGCTACATATTTTACTATGGGTTTCAGGCAGGCAGGGTTTCTCAAAACTGGCTCCCTGTTGATCTAAATTTCCACGAAGGCTTACATCTAGCAAAACAAAATACCATTAAAAAATCTTTTACTAATAGATTCCACTAAAAGTCACTTTGAGGCTTATATTGTTTGCCTTGGAACCGTAAAACTATATTCACATAGAAACGAATAATTAAATTAACTATATAAGTCCAGATTATTTCGTTAATTAGTCATCTCATGAAAATACATTATAACGTCATTGGACCGCCATTTTGAAAAATTCGTAATATTCGATTAACCCGTCGCTCGCGTCGCGGTCGTAGAACAAAAGACTTTTCATCAATCGTGTTTCACCGAAAATTTTCAAAAAGCACTATTTCCAGAAATTGTATTGCAATTTGTTATTGATTCATAAAAAAAATTGACTAGACTATACTTTGTGCGACAAGTCGTCTTTATATTGTATTGTGGACCGATTTGTGTTTATTGTTTAATTTGAAATATGATCGCGTCAGACTGAAATAAAATGAAAACATCATCGCACAGTGAAATTAGACAGCGTGATCTTATTCCAGTTTTTAATCGTGGCTTTAAATTTTCAAAACTATAAGTATAAGACTCCTTAGAAAATCAATCAGGTCCTAGTTTCACATTGCCACAAAATGTACACTTTTGAAAATTTTATGTTTTCAATTTTCGTACTCTCTTCAGCTCATTGTACTCGTTATAGTGAAGAACAAAATATTTTAAAATATTATTAGAAAAATGAGTAGAATAAAATATGATAAGTCTGAAAATGTCTTAGTTCAAAACTTGTTACAAACAGAAGCACACTTTGGGAACATAACAGCAGAATTTGATTTTATTATTTTAAAAACCCGATGTGAATAAAAAAAGCTAACAACTACATATTATCAAAATTAAAAAACACTAAAAATTAAAACTGTTTAATTTAATGATTCCAAAATAAAAATCGCTCGTTTTAACGACGCTCATCAAAAGCTTTCACGTATTCGTAACCCCAAATTTTAAAATCTTTTTTTTTTGTAATTTTTCTAATCGAGTGGTTTCTAATTTATCCATGAAACAATTTTCAGAGTGAATTTTTAAGTAGCAATTGAAAATCATTTTCCGTCGGTCATCATTTCAAGGATTTATCAAAAAGCTTAAAATCTAAATTTCAATTTGCAACCAATGAATTGTTTTATAAATAACTTCACACATACATATATCCTGTTGCCGTTTTAATTAGAGCCGAATTAAGTAGATTTTAAAAGTAGGTACATTTGTTTTTAGTTTTTAAAGAGTTTTTAGTCGTGTTTCCATTTAAATAAAAAATCAGCCATGTTGTTTTTCATACACAAAAGAGCACACAGAAACACTTTTATATGAAAACTAAAATAAAAATTAAACTAGCTCAGTTCATTGTTTTAACCGAAGGTAAAAACAAGCAAAAACCGTCACCGCAGTTATTTCTTATTTCATAAACTTGTATGACGACCACCAAAAAAAAAAAACAACACAAAAAAAAACGGGTTCAGGTATTGGTTTATTTTAATTCTGAAGAATAAGCGGAACTCACCTGAGAGCAAGCTTCATATGTCTCCGGCTTAACACTGTGTTTTTTCATGCCTTTGCCCAAACTTCCACCACCTCCGAGATTATTCCCACCACCATTACCACCACCAATCCCGTTAAGATTACCACCGTTCGGATGTTTGCCGGAGAACGGCTGTCCCGGTTTATCTTCCATAGTGTGTGACAGGGTAGATCCGGGCTTTATGCGAATGCCATAGTAGTGATACTTGGAATTTCCACGAGTACCCAACCGACGAGTTCTCAATCCGGAGAAAACCGAACGAATTAACTTGCCGAAGCTTGCAGCATTTACTGGTTCCGATTTGTTTTCGTTGCAATGGTGCATGTAGTGATTGTAGAGGGTTGAACGGGGCAGACTTACTCCTTCTGCTGTTTCGTAGTTACGAGTAAGCCATTTTATCTGTAGAATAGAAGTTAAAACACACACACACTCGTACATAAAGAAATATATATTTTTAATATACAGCGCAAATTCATCATTTTAAGGGATGCAATATTATGGGTTTTCTAAAGGAGGATGATGGGAATGCGAATGCATCCTTCTTCTGACTTACCGTTGCCGAGGCAATCTTGTTGGCATTTGCCAGGTTATTCGAATCTCCAATGTTAAGTCCCCCACTGACAATGACACTCCCGCCAACACCACCATTGCTGCCAACACCGACGGCAGCTCCTCCGCCGCCGCCACCACCACTTCCGGTACCACAGGAAGCAGCAATTGATGGAGTTGTAGAGGTTGGGGTTTGGGCTTCCTGCAAGTAAGACACTTCCTAATGAAGAGAAATTTTTCAATATTTGAATTTTAGTTTAGTGATGTGAGGTGCCATAAAGTCATGATAGATATCCTTACGGATAAGCTCGGTGGCGATTCGCGGCTTTGTGATGAGGAATTTAGGAGAAGGTTCTCCTCGACAGGAACTAAATAAGGCAACCCGGATGCATGTGACGGGGGAGTATTCGTTGTAGTATAGTTGGCTGTAGTTGAATAGTAGGATTGGCTTGTTGTCTGATAATCACCGACGGGACAAAAAGGATATGTCCTGTGGGAAATTTAAAATTATTTTTTTTTTATTTCTACGTATAAAAGGGTTAGATTGAATTATTGTTTTCTTACATCTGAGATTGACTAGAGTTACTGTGGTACAACTCGGTGTCCACATATTGCACTTGATAGGAATTCTGTCCACCGACGGTGTCTTGAGTGGAAACTGAAGAAAATAAATACAGATTTCGTTAAAAACTCATTAATTTTTTTAAAATTTTTATTTACATTTTATGAACCTAAAAATGATCTGAAAAGATTTAATTTTCAAAAGCCTGTCTTCGTCGTAAGTTTACTTTAGATTAATTTTTCTTAATAAGGATTTTGATTTAAAAATAAAAAAGAGATATTTGGCAGAATTACTTATCTGCGAATTGAACTTTTTTTACCTCTGTCTGCGATCCAGCATGACAGTCGTACGAACTAACTGTTACGCCGCGGGCTACTACAATAGTAACCTATAATAGCAATAAAAAAAGTACGTCTACGCCCAAGTGCACCATTTGATCGATTTTTAACTAAAAATAAACCAAATTACCATACCATACGTAAATTTACGTACGTATTAACTTTTCGATGGAGTTAATAAATCAGTTTAAAGTACCTCTATTTATTTAAGTGGATTGAAATTCTAGTTTCCAAATTCAGCTTTTCAAAATTCTTCTTCTGATTTTTTTTTCAAAATTATTTAAAAATATTAAAAAGCGCAGGCTTGCTTTTTTCGCATAATTTTGAAAAACAGGATTTCGAAAAGAAGAATTTCGAAAAATAACATTTTGAAAGAAAAACCCAAAGACATTCCCAGGAGAAAATCCAACAGAAAAGAAAATTACTTATAGGGAAAATCCCAAAATAAGCAGTGAATCAAGCAATAAAATTTCACACGTGATTAAATACCTTGACTTGCTTTTTACACTTCCATTTTAGACTTTTGTTTTTAGCAATACCTTTAGGTTTATTTTTTAAAGACAGAAAAAATAAACACATTCGAATTAAAATATCAAAATTCATCATTGAAATTTTAAGCTACAGAACGACAGAGCCGTCAGCTTGAAGCGATTTGATTCGTTGGTTTTCGATATTCTGAAAATACAAGTACACACAATAAATTGCATTAGAAAAACCATTCTGCTGTCTCATGCGCTGGTTTGTTTAGATGGAATTTAGCTCAGCTAGCCATTTGGCTATGTCGTGTTTGGTCCGCTTTACACTGTAGTTAAGGCTTTAGGTTTAAGGCCATAAGCCCAAAAGTGGCAGAAAATCGTTTAGTGATTTTGGTTTCAAAATATCAATGAAATATTTCAAATATGACTTTTACGGATAGGTGAAGCCTTATACACTGAACTAAAAAGTTACAATGCACTGTCTTAAAATGTGTTAAATATTAATTTCAATTTATATTTTCTCCATCAAAACACACAACATTATTGGGGTTCTTGGAGATTTTTTGCAAAAAAAAAAATATTTCTTGGGGATTTGGTCCATTTTTGTCCATTTCATTGAGTTTTTTGGCAATTTTGTCCGAAGGAGGTATTGTTTTGGGTATTAGTTGTAAGAGAGACGACCGTAAGTTTAACTATCTTATTGCGAATTTCAAAAAATGGAATGCTAACCGATGGCTAGAATAAACAGCTGCCTTGTCAAAAATGCAACTAAAAAGTAAATTGTGTAGTTGTATTTACAAAATTCTCCAACTTCGTCAATGATGGTCGTATTAAGATAAATTAAAAAGCATTTCAAAAATTTCCAAACTCAACCAATACCAAGAATATTTATTTGAAGTCATAAGTTTTATACTTATTTTTATGTTTGGCTCTGTGAGACCCGTTTTCACCAAATTAACGGCTCTTAAAGAAAGAACAAGTTTTATTTTATCATTGATATTTTCAATTCAATTGAACCAAAATTAATTTTTCTGCTTTTTGCTAAATTTACCGCATTTTCTTTAAAAATCAGAATTTGTGTTTTTTAATTCAAATTCAAATTTAATTTTTAAATAAAAGGTAAATTTTGAAATTGCTCGGGTTAATCGTTTTCCTTTCTCGAAATATTTGAAATTGAATCCAAAATAAAGGGTTATGTTTTTTTTTATTTAACATGAATTAATGTAATTGAGATTTATTTATTTATTTTATTTTATTTTAAATATAAATTTGTATAAATTTAACGTGAAAAGATACTAAAATTAAAAAAATATAATCTTAAAGAAAATCTCAAAATTTGAAGATTTCGGAGTAAGAACAAATTTTCGATTTGATATGGGTTTTAAGGAAAGCAGCCCACACAAAGTTGGTGTCTTCAATATTAACAACAAAATCATGTTTTATAAGCAAACATTTTTTGGACTAAACTTTGAAAAATTTGCGTGCAACCAAACTTCAAGATTTACTGGAATTTTTCTAATCCACTTAACTAAAAACAAATACTGAATATACTGAATAATTTCAATATTTCAGCAGTGTTGTTGTAAATTTAGCAAAAAAGCTGAAAAAGTAAATTTATTGGAGCTTCGCCAGAGAAATGTTTCATTTTTTTTGTATTGAAATATTTATGGCCGGTTGCACCAAACGCTTTTAAATTTTTTACAGGTTTTTAATAAAAAATACTTATAAAAATTAATATTAGAATTAAGTTTTTTTTTCATACAAAATATGTCATTTAAAAATGTAAAAGCTTGTTAGATATTGATGCAACCGGACATAAGACTCCAAAACTGTAATTTTTTTGATAATTGTGAATAAGGTTTTGAGATATCAGTGATCTAAGAAAAAAAAATCACATGTTCGTCACAAGCTATAATTTTGGTGAAAAGTTGTCGCACAAAAATAAACAAAAAAGTCAGCGTGAAGCTATAGAATTCAGCTAAACATTCCAGTTTTTTTTAATCAGAAATTCACTGTTCCGACTTGGATATTTCCAAATTCTTTTTCATTCCAATATTTTATTAATATTTGAAGCTCTATATATGTATGCTTTTTTTTAAATATCATTATTATTTTCACTAAAGTTACATCCTTTGAAAAAAGTTTTTGATTATCAATTTTCTGAATGAGTGTACTTTAGTAATTCGTTTTATATTTCAAAATTCTGTGGGTTTTATGAATTAAGAATTTATATAAGTATTATTTAAAATTAGTCTATTTGATGACGGAGATTAATTATAGGTTGATAGCTAAAAGACAAAATAAAATTTCATATATTTACCACCACAATAGGATATATTATTATGACGTCTATACATATCGCCGGCGACGTGTTTTCTTTGTTCCTTCGAAAACTGATATATTCGCGAAATAAAGTCCGATTGATGCATTCAGTTCTTCTTTTTGCAATCTCAAGTAGCAATGTAGTAATTCATCAACTTGGGTCGCAAATAAATTTCAAAAAAAAAAACCAAAACAAGTTCACCAAAGTAGTTTTTTTTCCAATTCGTTTTCTATGTTTTTTTGTTTTTAATTTAAACAATTTTTTTTAAAGGGAAACGATAAAAAATAAAGTAGAATCCTTTGATATCCGAATGAAACGTAACGCGATATCCAAGTTCGACAAAGGTCGTCACTATTGGCGATGAACTAGTTTTAGAGGCCGTTCACACTCAGCATCAGCACCAGTGCGATGTAGGTAGATATATAATAATCGAAGAGTAGGTAGGTAAATACACAAAGTTTAAAGTGCACCAATTACAATTACAATAACAAAACAAACGCACAACAAGAATCCATTTCATTGAAAAAAGTATAAAACAAAATTGAAAATTGATCCCATTCAAATGGTTTACATCACCACTAGTTACAGCAGTCGGGTCGTATACACGAAAACAAAAAAAAAAACACAAAAAACACGACAACTAGGAAGATATATGGAAAATCGGTCCACAAATTCTGCTGCACCAGCATCAGCTAGCACAAGCATAAAAGCAGCTGAAAGTGAAAGGAGTTTTCAAGCAGCAGCAACTATACAACTGCCACGATACGATATGAGGTGCTTTTGTGCCTAGCAACCGGACAACACGGTGACGGTAAAATTACAACTGAATTCAAAATCGAATGTTATCCTAGCAATATGCCTTCATCGTCGTTGTCGACGACGTTGCCGTCATCGTCATTGCCATCACCATCACCATCACCACCACCACCACCCCCAATTTAACTATCTTCATAAGCGACAGCGACACGATGGGATGGTGCGGCGCGGCGATACCCGTACATTGACAAAAGCCCATCAGCTACCCGGAGAGTAGAAGCATCGCAGCCGTGTTATCCTATTCATACACCTACATACGTACGCATAATTCCAAATCCTCTACGACGACGATGACGAGCACGACGAGATATATACTTCATTAAAAAGAACCCTGGATTTCCTCCTAACACACAGGTGTATCGCCCGGTCGACAATACCTTCCCCGAACTACCATGCTGCGTATGGACATCATCCACCCAATCCGGGATGAGTTTTGTGTTTTGTTATAATTTTTTGCTTGCTTATTTTCCACAAACCCTTGCAAGGGATGCTCGGGCAAAAAGGACCAACAACAGGTGAAAGTGAATCCAACCCCCAGCATCCAGATCCCAGTATTGTCGAATATGGGTGGTTGTGCTTTGTGTTGAACCGCAGGGCAGACTGAGTAAGTGAATCGGGGATGAGTTTTGGCCAATCAGACATGGCGCCTCCCCTTTTTTATGGATGCGTGCCAAGTTTCATCCCTTATTTTTTGCTGCCGTATATCGCGTGTGTATGGATATTGTATTCCCTGCAAAAGCATAGAAATGGATTCTCGCGCATCCTCCTTCCTGCTCCTGGCTGCTGTGCTGATGCCATCAGAATACTCGTAAATCATCACACTCTAGTCCTTTATTAATTCTAGGATTTATTTCATCCAAAAGTGAAAAGTATCTCTGCTCTATTTGGGAGAATCTGGAAGGAGTGATGTGTAGTTTTGGAAAACTATACCTTGGTTAGGTATACTTTTTTTTCGTGGTGCGCTCTTTGATGTTGTCGCCTAAACTGTCACCACAATGACAAAACATTCAAAGTAAAAAGGTTTAGCTTATACATGCAGGTTGTGCACACACAATATAAAACGAAGACTTCAACTTTTGTGGTTTTGAGGATTGAAGGACGCTGATGGCAGCTGGAAAGGATTTAACATAGGAACCAACCTGTTAGTCTCTGATGATGGAAAAAAACAGGAAACGACAAAAAGCAAAACATATTCTATCGACAGCGACTACCCTTATGCTGGGAGCTGAGTGTGCTGTTGTTTGCATCCAAAGAGATTGAAACTTTTTCAATTAAATTCGAATCATAAAGGAAATTTCTTAACAATTAATTAAGGAAAGAATTTATTTCTCCAACAGAATTGATTTTGAAAATTGTTATAATTTTAACAGGTAGGTATATAACATACATACTTTCAAAAAGGAAGAACTGCGTCACTCGGTAATCTAATATCTGTACAAGCAAATATTTTATGGAATTTGAGATTGTTTTGTTGTATACGAAAATTTAGAGCATTAAATTTAACAAAAGTAAAAATATGGTAGTTGTGTTTTGCGTAATTTTATGGTGGAGTCCTTTGGAATGTGATAGCTTCCCTGCATTAACAAATTAATTTCACAGTACAAAAAAAAAATAGTGCTGTGGAATGCCGTATTTACGAGATCATGCCTTTAAATCTACGACTTTATAAGCGGTCTAGGTCCTTTCATTATGAAAAACATCAAAATATGATGAAAAAGGATGTATATACATATATACAGGTACATTATGTATAGCAAAAATCGACCATAGTCTAACTCAAAATAAAGGATTCACACGAAGATCTCCTATTAAGTTGGTGTGCACCAGGGAAGCGTCTTGGGTCCCTTGCTCTTTACTTTAATACAGGTCTTGACTTTCTACTACAGGTAAGATAAGGAATTCAAAAGTGACGATGGTTCTATAATAAGTTATTTTTGTGAATACTTCAATAATTAAGAAATTTGGGTATTAAAACTGCAAAAAGCTTCGTACCAATTTTTGTGAACATTTTACCAACCATCTGCAGTTTTGAGTTCTGTTTGTTTCAATTTTTAAGTATCTCTCAGTTGCTAGTAGATACTTAATTTGGAAAGCAAGAATATGCTCAAGATGCTATGACTTTTCTTCAATACGCATTTACATAGAAGTCAACTTGACTGAAATAAAGGATTTACTTTTGCCAGGACGCAACTCCACCGTAACTCACGTTACATTTGGAACAAACTGCCATATAATATTATAAATAATACAAAAATTAATTTATAATGCATGTGCCATCTATTAGATGAAATAAAATTATTCAAAAAAATAGATTCATACTTTAAAAAAAAATTAAATATGCTAATAACTCTCGTGAAAATATTTTTTGGAAAATGTTTTATAAAAAATTTTGAAGTATGTACGTGTTAACTCACGTCACTATAAAAATTCGAATCGAATTTTCTTCCGTTCGAATGGAACAATTTTCACTATTTCGAAATTTTTTTGGTTACATATTTTTCATCAATATCTTTACAAATAATGACGAACTACATAATTATAAAGTGTGGGTCAGTTAGGTTTTTTAACATATCCCTCAATTAATAGTTTTTTTTTTCGAAATCTTTATGCGAATTTTTCAAAATTGTTTACAATCCCTAGTTTTATTTTTTAGTGAAAGATAGGTCAAAATATTCGGGTAAATTAGAGTATTAGGTGCGTGTTGTTTGCACTTAATATAGAGTTGCATACAAAAAACCGGAGTTGTGAAATTCGTCGAAAAAAATTGTTAATTTTACAAATGAGTTAATGAACAATTGGAACTAAAAGAGGGGTTAAATAATACTTAATTATGATTCGAATACTATACTCAGAACTAGGTATATAAACAAACAAAGTCACAAACAAAAATATTAATGTTCCTGCGCCGTTTTCTATTCAAATTCTTTTCCATGCGAAATATTGATAACACATAAATAATACAATACTGGCAATTCCGTATCTAACAGTAAATAAGATAATTTTACTATCTGTAGCTAGCTTAAGAGCTTCTTTTACAATGTCTGACGAAAGTTCCAACCTCATTTGGGTTTCTTATTATTTGAATACCAATGCATGTCAATTAAGCTTTTAAATATGTTCTACTGTAAATGTAATTGATGTAGTGCTGATTGTTCAATTTAACTGCCAAATAAAATGAAAAAATGAGACAGTGCTACGCTACTGGTCAAAAAATAAAGAAAACAATTTTTATAAAAGGAAAAATTACAATTTAATTTGATGTTTTTGAATATTTTCAAATTCAAGACAAATCTCTGGAAAACTGGAATATCGGATGATTAGCTGTTTCGTATAGTATATAGACATAGTTGTAAATGTAAATTGGAACAAATTTCTGGCATTAAAATATACTTTTTTGTATTAAAAGAAATATTTTTCAAAAAACCGTTATTACGGGATCTGCCATGGAACCAGAATTTTGGTTTTTGTTTTTCTCATAAATGGATTACAGTACATTTTTTTATGAAAGAAGTTCTGATTTATTTAATCAATATTGCATATTAAAATTTTCCAAAAATATGTTAATTGATGCATATTTTTAAAAAGGATGAATATTTTTTTTGAAATTTTGTTTTTAAGAACTTTCTTACTTTTGACTAATTTGTTTCTTAAGATTTTTGTAATTAATTTAAATTATTTGGTCAGCAAATATTAAAAAAAAAGTTGTTGATGGTACATACCAAAGAACTGGATTTTTGGTTTTCTCATTAAAGGTTTTAGGTACATTTGAAAATTATTTTTTTTATAAAAAAAATCCTATCCTTGAATAAATAGGAATAGAAATTACACCCATTGTCAATTCTATCAAATAGGGTAGACTCAAAAAAATATGTTTATTTTTTTCTACGCAAACCATTCGAAAAGTAATATTTATTTAATGAATTTTTTTTATACATCTGTCATTATAGGTTGAAGGTCCTTTTATAAACTATCAGTAAAACTGTGTCAAGTTCTTTGGTGTCACCTTCTATTTGTATCTATTCAATCTTAATAATATTGAATATCAAAAAAGCATTTTATGGACTCTTTCCTTTTGAAAACTCAAAATTTTTATTTTTTTTTTTGAAATTTTGTTTTTAAGTGTATATGTATTTTTAAATATTAAAAGCTTCTGTACTAATTTTTTTTTTAAATATGTTTTTAATGGCTCTAACGATTTTTGAAGAATTTTATTCAAAAATTATTATTTGTTCGATTCATCAGATCTAAAGCTTAGAACTCAAATTTGAATGAAACCTTTTCATATTTTTATGCAATGAAATTTCTTTTTTTTTGTGCTTTTTTGTATATTTTCAAGCAAAGATCCAGTCGTTAGATTTGTTTATTTTTGAAATTGTATGTTTAAAAAAAACCTGAAACGGTATTCAGCTATCTTGAAATTTGTGCATGAACTATAAAGAACTGTGTGTGTGTGCATTATGCTTCACACTTTTCTTGCAGTTTCAGTTTACAAAACAATGAATCTAACTTGTTTTAAGCCAAACAGCGGGGAGTCCTTAAAAATAATTTCAAATCATATCAATTATCCGGTATTATGTCGAAATAATCCGCTCTCGTATCTTCTGGTTTTATTAATTTTTTTTTCTACTGAAACAAATCTGTTTTTTTTTTTCATCATCAGAAATGTAATCTTTATCAATTACAATTATTTCATCAAATACATTTGAAGCGAAAAAGGACACATCATAATAATACTCGTACAACCCAACCCCAGCCCTGACGCCCGGTCCTCTAGCAAAGGGAAAATATACTTGGAATAAAAAGTATAGCATTATAAAGAGGGTAGAGATTTACCTTAAATTCCATATCATAGAGATAGGATAGGATGGCAACAATACAACAAACGCACCTTTGAAGGGTATGAGTTAATAAATAGCGCGCTTTGCACAATCATAATCAAAATCCCAATCATTTGAAGAACTCATATGTACGAGTATATTTACTAACAGTAGTAAGGGAAGCGTGAAATAAAATACTTTTTCTGCTTTTCATACATACTTATATATTGAATGTTTTGCAAGCGGGTATTAACAAAAGGTGAAAAGGCGGGGTGCACCTTGCTTGGCATGCACCCATAACGAACACGTGCGAAAGGTACGCAGGTACGCGAATTAAATCCTTTAATTGGAATATCAATGTTGGACAAAACGAAGGATTTATCTCTTAACTTGTACTTGCTCTATTGCCGTATAGAAAAACTTGCATTATATTTTAGTAAGTTCTGATGGCAACAGAGACGTCTGAGGGGGTGCGGATTAAATACAAACAAAAAGTGTATCTATTTCGTACTTTTTTGATTTTTAATTTCGAAAGGGCATGGAATGAATGAATACGCGGAGACAGTGGGAGGTAATGAGGGTTGGTTGATTTTGGTGGTCTAATTGGAATTATCACGAGAGATGAGATTTTGAGATTTATTTGTTTTGACATTATGGGTGCTTCAAGCGTGCGAGAATGATTTGTTTGATGTTTGATGGTTTCTGGTACAAGGACATGTCAAGTTTTCTTTTATATTTGGCTTTGAAGCGAGGCTTCCTATTATGAATGTTGCTTTTGTTTATAAAATAAATTGGAAAACTTTAATGTTAAATGAGTTTTTAACTTTTATGTGGAGATGTACATAGATAAAATATTTTCTTTAAATTAAGAACTTTGATGACACAATTAACAAATAAAAAATAAATGGAACTGGGAGTTCTGATGTTCGTAGATGACTTATTTCAAAGACAAATCAAAACTTGGCATTACCTCGCTCTTGTAGCGCAAGAATATAAGATGACTTATTTAATTTGAAATTACGTCAAGTTATTATTTATGGAATAAACACAGAAATATGTATGTATGTTAGTTTTTTACGTTTTGGAAAATACTTTAAAGGGAGTTTTTTATAATCGCTTACAAATCTAAAATTTTATGAATATCGTTTAAGCTATTTTCGAAAAAAAAATTTAAAAAAACGAAGAAATGTTGAATATTTCTTTCTTCTTGATTTCCAGATATCATAATATCATTTTGTGGTAGAGTCAAGACAATTAACCTTTGATAATATGCAACCCTCGTTTTGTACGAGTATATTTCAGCATGTCGATCTGAATCATCTATTTTTTTTTCTTAATTGATCCCCCTTTTATAAAGGAATCCTTACTTAGATATCTCTTAATCTATATTACAACAAATCAAGCACCAATTGCATATGTTGAGCTTCATTTAATTGTCCATGTTCGAGATGCCAAAACCGATATGCAATCAGAAAACGATTTGAACTTTCACCTTTTCATAAGTGATGAACCCTCTATTCAAAAAAAAAAAGAAGACGAGAATCCTTATAGTAAAACGGAAACATAGCAAACAGATTGAATTTGTTTATTCTCCCGTTTATCTGTATTTATTTATCTGTTTATTCACTTGTGGAAAAGGGGACGCCACCATTGATGTTGATATCTGTAATTCTTTAGATTTTTTTTTTGCACAGAAAGGTGATTCAGAATATGAATTTTGATCGAAATGATAAGATAGTACAGATAAACTCATGATGAGTATATATCAAACATTTTTAACTATAATTTCTTTATGTGCGTTCTAATAAATATTTGGACAATTATATGTTATATCTGATGAAAAAAAAAAAAATTAAGAATGGTACACTTGCTTGATATCCTATTGTGAAAATATTATTTCTGGGAAAGTAAACATTTGGTATATCTATCTAAGTGAAAAAAAAAACTGAATAATAGAGAGATATTAAGGTGTGCAATTTTTCAACGCCATTCTTTTTTGTTCCCAGAATTTGTAATGAAAACAACATCATATTTCGTTACTCTAAAAAAGGAAATTTTGAAAGAGAAACAAAATAAGAAAACGAAAACTGTTAATTCTAGGAAGTTCTTATTTTTTCTTTTAATTTCGGTTAAAAGGAACATTTTTTTCGATTATGGTCTTTAATACAGCTGCTAATCATAATACAAAAGTAAATGGATACAGCTTCTCTTAATACAAAGTGTTAATTTTTTTAAGTTTTAAATTGTGTCTTATAAACAAAATAGCTGACGTGCAAACTTTATAGCATTTCTTTTTTTTCGTCCCCCATTTTCTCAATTTTGGAAATAACTGTCAAAAATATTTTAATAAAGGTCTATTTTTTTTTTATTTTTTTGTTTTTTATACTGGAACAAACTTTTTAAAACTTAAAAGATGAAATATGTGATATTGAGGCAAAACATCAATTCCAATTGGGCTCATATTTATTGTATTTTGTTTTTTAACAAAACATTGTGTTTATCAAAATCTAGTGGTTCTTAAAAGATATTTAAAACAATTGAAATGACTTTTAGGCACATACATGTTACGAAAGTAACTAAAATCAATTAATGATTTAAATTCGATGAAATTTACTATTTTAGTTTTTTTTTAAATATCTTTTTGTAAAAAAAGTTCACGCAACATTTTGGGAACAAAAATGACTGTCTAACTATCTTTTAAATTTAACAACCCGTTGATAGATACGAAAAGATACTACAAGAAGTAAGTAGAAATATGGAAAAAAGTTTTTTAATTTATATGAAACGTTGTGTTCATTTTCAAATAAAAAAACACCATTGGTATGAAGGGTTCAGAATATTTCAAATTTATTGCCAAATGCTTTATAAAGCGATTTAGAGACATATTTTTGAAAAAAATATCAAAGGAGGAGGTTAATTTAAAAAGAATGGAAATACCAACAAAAAAGTACTTTTAGCTAACAGTTTATGAGAAACTATTTTACAAACATTGTGTTGCATAATTGTTATTAAATATGTAATGCTTTAATCAATTCTTAGCTGAATGTGTAAAGTTGTATGGTGATTGCATTTTTTTTAGTTTTTGTCAAATAATATAAAATTGGCATGAATTTTATGTTAAAAGAAAGTGGTAAATTCAGAGTTTTAATGCATTAATTATTATTTCTAAGAGTTTTCTCAAAATTTAAATATTTTTAGCAATAATAACTATCAACTTTGGCACCTATGTATATATTTTCAAAAGCAATTTATTTCAATTCTTGTTTACATCAAAAAAAAACTTTTAGTTAAATTTAATTTGATTTGATTTGATAATTTTTTCTATTATAACATAATCAAATTTAAAAAAGTAAGTCGCCCTTTATCGAGGAAATAGTTTTTGAAAGTAATAACCTTCTTATTCAAAATTATGTTAAAAACTTTTTGATATTACTTTTTTACTTTTCAAAAAATCCCTGTTTGAAAATTGAATTTTTGTCATATTAAACCATAATATTACCATAGATAATGTATTACGGTAGTTTTAAGACCCACAATTAACTTTAGGGTTTCTCAAAAATAAAAAAGTATGGATGTAGGAACGATAAAAATTAATTTTAAAGAAGTTTTCTTCTGAGATGGGCGATATTTAAGGTTGAAGTTGACTCACGCAAACAGAAGTTTCAGTATTTTCCTCTTCTTATAATCCTATACCTTGGGAAGCCAAAGAAGTTACAAAATGTATTGGAATCAATTCAAAGGTAGTTTTTGTATCTTTTTACCTTAGACTAGACTAAATTTCTGAGATATGTAAATATAGGAGTATTATGAGATATTAAGATTCTCAAAGTTGAATTTTGCATTTTATTAAAAAAACAACATTTACATATGTATTGAGCCGGTAATATCACCGTTTTTTAGAAAGTAAATCTTGCCTCAGATCAGGTTAGTTTGAATGTTGGCTGAGTTGTTTTTGATGTTAAGTTAAAAATTAGTCCAAGCCAAAATTTCAAAAATCACTTAAAATTGTGAAGGTATCAAATATACTATTCGATGTAGCAATTATGAGCTCCAATTAATTTTCAGAAACGAAAATTCTTTCCGAAAGGGGCATTAAAAATTATTGTATCGCGTTGTAAGATCATAACCTACAATAAGATTGGAAAACAATTTCAACTGCGGATTCGGATTCAACCTACGAAAAATCTTTTCAAAATTTTACATAACCCGGTTTCTGTAGCAAAATGAAATCATATTTTTTAATAAATATACCTGTGACAGTAATATACTGTGGACTTTCTCCATTCTCAGCATTGGGTGCTTGCAGAACTGTCACCTGAGCCAATTCGACACCGTCTTTAATTGCACTTAACTCATGATGCATGTCATCACTTTCTCCATTGCTGGAATCTGAAGCATCCATAGGTACTACATCCAGGACCGGCATATCATCAGCGTCTGCCTGTTGTATAATAATCTTTTTCTAAACAAAATTTTCAATAAAGTTTTAAAAAATAAAATTTTATATCGAGCCTTATAACCGCCATTTTAAAACATGAGCGACAAAAATTAGATTTTACAGGGGATCAATGTAAATTTTACAATAACAATTTTTCCGGCTTATAACTGTTATTGTTACGCCTTCCATAAAATTGAGGTTATGCTCGATATAATAAAATAACATTTAACTAACTTGAGATAAAACATCCTCCAGCTGCAATACATTCTCATCATTCAGATCGTCCTCAGTTGTAATCGCAATAACCTCATGTTTGATTTCATTACTGGCCAACAAGCGATTGGTTGTTGCAGTGGCATTGCTTATATTTGCTTCGACAACATTTGATGAAGGACTGGATATCATGAAATTCCTTTGTGTTGCAAGACTTGTTGTCATTTTTATCTAATATTACTTTTTGGTTTAATTAAGTTATTTTTATTAATAATAATTTGACTAAAATTGTTGATCCTTTGTTGTTGAGCTTGTGTTGTTTTGTTTTGTTCTGTATCGTGTATCGAATATTATGTGGAGCTGAATACAGCCTGAAAAAAAGAAAGACACTTGTAAATTCAAATTTACAAATTCAATTTTTATATCAACTGAGCGATTAAAATTTTAAAAATACAATCAAATAAAAAATCCTCTTTTATTATTCAAAATATTTGAATAGAATACATTTCGTATTCGTACCAACTCTTTACAAGGACATAATATTTAAGGTGTATATACAAAAAATAAATATAACAAATAGAAACAAGTAGTCATATAATAAAAAAAAAAAAAATATAAATGTGGCACTGACTGTAGGGTGTTGCCATGAAGTTAACCTCAGTCCTAGATTTAAGGTGTTTCTATGACAAAATCACTAAGGACGCATTTTTTTCGACAATTTACCTTAGTGTTTGTGAATGGTGATGCGTACCTGCCTATCTTTGTATACCTGTTTGAGCCAGATAGAAAAAAAAATAGAGAAAATGATGGCCGCAAATTTATGCCTATTATGGCAAATATCTCTTTTAGTTGAGAGACTTTTCATTTGTGGCATGAATCGTACTTGGTAGCAGTTGATTCTTCAAAGAACATTGCTAATTATGTTTGTTTTTATTTAAAAATGTCAACTCAAAGATTTTCAAAAAAAATATATCATTGCGTGAAGCCAACTAAAAATGGTCTGGCACTATTAACATTTAAGAAATTCAATTCAATATAAAAACTAACAAAAAACCCTTCTTAGAGATACATATAATATCTTTAAGTTCTTTTCTGCCTTTGCCAATTTCTTGAATTACTTTTTTAATCTAAATTTAATTTCCGGAGTCCATTTCTTCGAAAGTATTTAGTTTTTAATTGTCAAAAAAGCAGCTGGAAGCAGAAAAATTTTAATCGAGTGCCTTTTTTCTTTGTTTTTTTTCTGATATTCTCAGATTTTTATCAGAAAATTTTGAGCTAGGGAAAATTCTGTAGAATATCGTTCGCGATAACCTTCTATATATTTTTTTTTTATCTTAAGTATAAATGGGGTCTAAAAATAGTGATGGTACATGAATCTCAAAAGATAGAATCCCAAATATATAAAACATCAAAATACAAAACCCGAATCTCATCTAAATCAAAAATTCCAGAATCTTGAGTCCCAGAATTTTCTTGGTTAAAATACAACTTTAAAATAATAAAAATATTTTTTTTAGTTTTATTTATATTGTAATCATAAATAATCGAGTAGCTGATTATCAGATCAAAAAAGGTCTAGAATTACTTGATCGGAAGAATAATCTTTAAAAAAACTCAACGAACATGTGTTCTCAGTTTGAAGTCTAAAACGGACCACTCCCGAAGCGTATTTTTGACTAATACCTACTGTAGCTCTTCGAGTGGTTTAAGCTACATAGGTCTGCCGAATTTCAAATAGGTGCAGTGTATTGGCAACCCTCTTTTAAAAATAATGTTGACCTTTTACATAGATCATAGAGTAAAAGGTTAAAAAAATGTGGCCACCATTTTAAAGTGGACAGAAGTAAGAAGAAGAAGAATATAGCTGGCAACTATATGCCTGAAAATATTTCTAACTTGAAGTTTAGAATGGCACTCAAAAATGTATATTTAAGAAAAAAATGGTATTCCAAATTATTATTGTTTGTATAAGCATTCATTCATTCATAAAGTTAAAAATTTAAATTAAGAAAAGTTAACTATATCTTTTTGAAATATCAAATTCTGAAAAAAAATATTTTTTAAAGGCGTTTTTGCAAAATTTTAGATTTGATTTTAGGTTTTTTTTTTTTAATTTAAATTTTATTAAATTTAATTTGTGTCCGATAGTATTCACAACAATATTGTGCCAAATATCGGTTTTCGAAATATTAAATTTTCGATAAAAGGAATTCAATTTAATTTTTCCAAATTGAAAGATATTTTTTATTAATTTCTTTTGAGCAATTATAAAAAACAAAAATATCATTAGAAAAAATTTATGGAAAAGCATT
The DNA here is from genome assembly GCA_958431115.1 of Syrphus vitripennis. NCBI lineage: Eukaryota > Metazoa > Arthropoda > Insecta > Diptera > Syrphidae > Syrphus > Syrphus vitripennis. Next base: position 22,722,561 of record OY288108.1, read on the forward strand.
AAATTAAATTGATGAAATAAGCAAAACAGAAGAACAGAAAAAAATAAAAACTGCCAAAATTTCATATTTCAAATATTATTTTTTGAAAAATAACGATCTTTGAATTTTTTTTTTTAAATAATTTTCGAAATATAAAATTTTGGCATTCAATAAATTTTTAAGTTCAAAGAATTCAAAAAGTTAAAAGTATGCAAAAAAATCCAAGGATTGCAAAAAGAATGTATGGAGTCCCGAAAGATTGTAATCTTTTAAGGAAAAAAGAATTGGCGACTGCAATCTTTCTAAGGTATAAGAATGCTGATTGCGTAGTTTGAAGTGCAAGTCTTAAAAAAAAACGAATGATTGCAATTGAATTGAAGTCACTAAAAATTGCTATTGCGATTTCATTTAAAAATCTTATTTAGAATGGAATTGTACACTGTAGGTGTTGTCGTTGTTTCCATTCGCAACTGTCTTCTGTCTGTGTGTACCGTGACTTCAGCCTTAACTACTGAAAGAGATTTTCTTCAAACTTGGAACTAAAGGTTTTTAGGTAATTCCCTAGAGGTGAAATTTATTGTTTTATTTAGTTGGGTACCCCCGCATATACTCGTACATTTGTTTTTAAGAGTATAGGTATCATTACTCAAACCAGGCAAAGTAATTTTTGTTCTTAAAAAAATGTATGCATGTACATAGGTACTTATACAAAATTATTTTCTGAAAAAACGGCTAACGATTTTTGATTTGATATTGTGATATTGAATTGATGGTATCTTCAGTTTTCGAGATAATTTTCGGCTTAATTTTTTTATCAATTCCAAATGAAGAATTTTATGCTTTTTCATGCTTTGGTTTGTTTTTTATTTTAAACAACTTTAACATTGGAAAATTTCGTGCGATTCAGTTGTGCATTTTTTTTCTGTTTTATATTATTTTTTTTTTTGGATAGTTTCCCCTTCCAACTAAAAGGGTGGAAATAGATATACGATTTTATTTTTCTAGTGTTGGTCCAACTTAACGCCTTAGCATTTCAAAACACAATGCAACATTCTCAACTTTGTATTTTTTGTTGGATATTCTATAAACATATTTTTAAAATAATTTTTTTAACTACCTACTCCCAGAATTTCATTTGTTGTTTGGTTTCATAAATTCCTGTATTGGTTATAAATAATTCAAGAATCAGCCGTAAGGTATTCTCATTTTGGCTTAGTTCTTACCTAATTGCGCTTGGGTTTGTTTAAGAATTCAAATAACCAACTTCAGCTTTTGAACATTTTTCTCAAATATTAGAATTTTCCATGAATTTTTGGCATAGGTTTTTTTTGTTGTAAATAACTAAAGGGATTTATTTTTGTTCATATGAGCGTGATTTGTTTTTTAAAAATGTTGAAGGGATTTCAAAAGTACAAAATAGTTTTATAATAAGAAAAAAAAATGCGTTACGATTTTTTTAAAATGTATTTTGAAAATATTCTCAACACTTCTAATAGTGGGCTATATGTCAATAATGAGCAACTTTAAAATGATTTTCTTCCTTTTTTTTTTACAAATTTTTAACAAATATCACAGGATCATAGATACACAGATAACGACTTGATCTGGGAACTAAGCCACTTGAACTATAGACCAAAAAGGTACCTGACATTCATTTAAAAAAACTTGCCTTATATTTTATTTTTAGTAAGTTTTATTTTATGAATTGGTCTTTATATTAAGAAACCAGCAACCCTTAAAAATAATGAATAGTTAAATACTTTATCTATATTTATAGCCTTTTCACAGACTTATGACATAAATTAATCAATAATAAATAAGCTGAGAAATATTCTTCCATTTTACAAATTTATTTATCTTCAAAAATATTCTCCAAAACCTGCTTCAGCTATTTTCTATAAAAAACAATTTCTAGACAAAAAAAAACTCCAAACTTACTTGGGTTTCAATTATATTAAACTCGGAAACAAGCATAATCCAATAATAGCATGTTATCTGCACTCCACTTCAATTATTGCTTTCAAACGTTTTTGTTTAAGAAACGATTATTATATCACATAAATTCACAATTTGTCACCATTTAACACACAATAACATTGAAATTCAGAAAGTTTTTTGTTTAGTATCGAAAATCAAACGATGGGAGTTTTTTTTTCTGCTGTTAAACTAACGCCAAGGCAGGGGTCCTTGGCTATCTTTACCGTTGCTATCTAATCGGATGTAGAACTCAATGAAACTCACTAAAATAACTCACTGGCTAACAACTGCAAATTTACTCCCCAAAAGCGACGTAGTTAGTAAATTTTAACTTCGTCGACGACGAGGACGCCGGCGATGATTATGATAGTAGTGGCAATCGTTGGATTATTGATCAAATAACGTGGAGGGAGTTTTTTTTTTTTGTTGTTTGTAAAATCGTAAATCGTGGGTGTTGTTGTATTTACATAGGTTTTTTTTTTATAAATTTTTTTTTCTTTCGTTTGACTAGACTGAAATTCTTTACGTAGGCTTTTCTATTGGGCTTTAATAAATTATAGAAATATTAACTGAGGAATCGCGTCGGGAATTGTACCTACGAGTATAATACCGCATTGACACTGACAGTAATAAGAACAACAACTATTGCGTTTAGTGTGAGTGAACTTTTTATTCATAGCTCACTTGATTGTGTCAGATGCAGCTGGAGTTGGAGTGAACGTTTTGGAAGAGTGGTCACGAAATACATAGGAACACCAGCGATACCGTGGCCGTCATCGTCGTCGTGAGTCCCTGTTCAATTGCACCCTTGAAGTAGGGGCGGCCATTGTAATGCACGATAGTGCACCGTGAACCCTTCCAAATGAATTTTTTACTTAAGTTTAGTTATTTTTCTTATTGGAAATTTTATTATTTTTGTTATGTGTTCATAGTTTATACATAATAAATGATGTCCTTTTTTTAATAAAACTCAAAGAATAAATGAGTAAAAATGCATGAAATATAAAACAAGTGGTGATGGTGAGAACGTTTCTTGATCTGTTAGGTCAATCGAACATATATGTGTTTTTTTTGGGTAATTGGTAACGATTGACGCACAGTGGGGTAATCAACCCCAAAACATGTCAAAAACCTCTGATCGTATAGGAGAGCGGTCTATTCAGAAAAAAAATGTGTTCTGCGACTGGACGAAAGATTTAATTACATAATTAATAAATAAGGTTCCATTTTCATTTGAACTATGAATCAAAGTTCCAATATTTAGCACACTTCATTTCTACTTGCAGAAAGACTTAACTTCGAAGTTACACTGTGGTTGATTCGTTAAGTAAATCATGTTGTTGTAACATTTTCCTAATTGCCATTATATAGAGGTTTAAGTTGGCAATATTAGTTCTCTCATTAACTCAAAAATAAAATTGAGGTTAATGATATGTTCGGAGGTTAAGTAACCCACTGTTTGACTTACGTTTAAGGTTTACTACCCTTTAAAATAAGGGAAAATAAGAAACGCTGATGGTTATTTCGTAGTTCTTTTATTGTACGCGTAAATTTAAGATATTTAAGTTCTTTAAAAAGCTGTTTATCGTAAATGCGAGATGCGCGTTTTCATCATCTGATTTTTTTTCTATAGGTGGAATTTGGTCGAGAGGAGTGGGTGGTCCACCTACATATACTTAAATACTTTTACAAAATTTGGAAAAACTTGTATTTTCTAGAACCATGGTACTAATTTGTAGTCGGTTTATATTGAAAAACACTTGGCTCTTCGTTTCTTTTTACAGGAACAACTCAGGCGGATTTCGAACCCTAGTTCGGTACTAATTAGGTCAGAAACGTCAAATTCGAAATGTTATGCTAAGCTTAAGAAGGAAACGCGCTTCACCAATTATCAATTTTTTTAGCATTAGAAAGTCTTGAAATATATCGCTTCCACAAAAACAGTACGGTGACCGATCATCAAAATTATTCAATTATTCTCAAAATTGTTTTGAATTATTTAAAACACTTCCTTGATTTGGAATGATGATGTTTGCTTGAACGGTAGGACAAAGGAACAAATTGTTAATTCCAATCCATCCACTTTCTTGGAATTGTTATCAATAATATGGAGTACTTTCGACTACTGCAGAATAATGAAATTTTGCAGAGTTTAAGGACTCAATTTAGATACAAATAAAGGAGGCATGCTCATCTAGTAGTTCCATGTTGGATGTTGGCCATATTTCGATAGACAAATAAAATCCGCTAAAAAATTATTCTATACCAATTTTTTTTTTAAATGTCAATACTCAATTTTCTTTTTAAATTTATTGAGAATTATTTGGAAATTTTGGTACCGATCTGTTTCTTAAATACTGACTTAAATATTTTGGGCAGACAATTTTGGATTTCTGACTTTTAGAAAACCTTACTGTCCAACAAGTTTATTTATTAAAAGATTCCTTTTTTTTATTAATAATTTTAATTTTTAATTTTTTTCCAACCCACTGCTTACGAACTGAAATGCTCCTCTGTCACTTCCTAGTTGCATCTAAATAGGATTCATCCTTCAAGTTGGTACATCCTACTCTGTTTTGTGTTTAATGCTTCAATATTTTTATCTTTAGAAATAAAAATAAAATTGTTATTTAATTCTTTCTTTGAATTGAATGTTTCCTTATTACGAAAGGAAAATAAAGAGATCTACTCGTATCTTCCTTGTTCAAAGAAACATAAGTCGCACAAGGCAATTAAAACTTCAATTATATACGTTCTTATCTGATTTATTACAATTAGATAAAAGAGAAATTTTAAATTAGATTTTTTAGGAGTTACTTATCACCAGTATCTCCTACGTAAACAATTTTTAAATCTTCTTTATAATAAAAAAAAAACAGGATAATTCTATGAAATTTGTATTTTCTCCTTTTGAGTTCAGATTGAACTTTTATATTGAAATTATATTCATCTGTTTCATAGTTCTGTTATCTATAATATCATACACTGTGAGTATTTCAAAAAACAACCCTATAATTATTGTTTGGAGTTTGCCACCTCATCGACATCGCCAGGTGCAAAAGATATCCTCCTGTCTCTTCCGTCTGTTTCTGTTAATGGTTCAATGAATTTCATGATTATTTTTATTAGTTCCTTCCTATTAATGTCCAAGCAAGATAAAGTGGGTAGGTTTCGAGAGAGTAATATTTTTTGTTCTATTGCTTCACGCGTACATTCCACAGTGATGTTGTGTGTGTCCTTCCGGATAGAATGAATGAATGCTGATCAGTGAGATATTACACTCACTTATTTATTTCTTACGCTGAAAAGTTGATTAGCGTTGTCGTCTTGTAGCTATAACATTTACGGATTAAGTGATATAAGGCCGCGTGAAGTTGGGGCGCCATTGATCATTGTCGTCTTGTAGCTATAACATTTACGGGTTGAGTGATATAAGGCCGCGTGAAGTTGGGGCGCCATTGATTGAAGGATGCGATTAAAAAATTAAATATGACTGCGTGGATTAATTTTAATTTTCAATCGAGGCCTTATTTCACGCGGTCTTATTTCCATCTCCCACATATACTGTATGAAAAAGTAGTTTTTAATATTGATGTGTATATCTATTAAAGTTTATGTCTCTTAAACAGAAAAGAATCCAATAAAACTATGAAGAACTGTAATTTAGCATTTTTCGATGAACAAAATCTTTTGCACGGTATCTGTTCGGGTGCGATGAAAAGTTTTTCAATGATAAGTTTTAATTTTGAAATTATCATTGAAGCGAAACAGGGGCCCTGATCTCAAAAACTTGTTAGTTTTAAGGAGGTTTGATCATGAGATTGTTTTAATTTATTTAGAATAGCTCGTGGCCATTTCCATTTACAACGAAATGTCTAATGAAAACCTTGTAAAGAATTAAATTATCTATAGAACAATAGTTTTTTTTAGTTTTTCAACAAGTTATAGGATATCAAATTGCAACTATTTTGGGGCATTATTACGTTTTTTTAAATATCTCACTTACCTTTAGTTTTGTTAAATAAAAGTTTAAGAATAATTTCTAGAATTTTTTATATTTTTTTTTTTTTGAAAATGTTTTTCCTATTAATGGTATAAAAAAAACTCTTATATTTTCGACTCTAAGTGTCATGTAAGCAGTGGGGTACTGGGGTCTACTTCTCCACGAATAATAGCTAGCGGCAATTATCGAAATAAAAAAGGTACTTTTAATAAGAAAAAAAAAATTAATAAAAAACAACAGCAACACTAACATTGCCAAATGATTTTTTTTAACCATCATCATTTTCAAAGTCAAAATTTAGATAGCAAAACTTTTGCTATATTGTGTTTTCAAATAAAATTTTTGGCTTTTTTTTTCAAATCCAAAAAAATAATTAAAATATTTAAAAATTTTATTACGATATATTTTTAAGATTATATGTAAAAGACCTCTTTTATAAAAAATATAATCATAACTCATCAAACCATTTATGAGAAAATCGAAAACCAAATATCCTGTTCTATGGGCAGGTACCGTTTATGACGGTTTTTTGAAAAATACTTTTTGACAAAATTGTTTTAATTAATTACTAAAACTTAAAAAAAATATTCACTGTGACAAGAGCAGTTACTTTTTTTATAACAAAAAAAAACGCCTCTAGTGAATTACCTTAAAGCCCTAAGTTCCATGTTTGAAAAAAATCCCTCGAGGAATTTAGGCTGTAGGTTGAGGTATAGACCGACAGACAGAATTGCGGCACCCACTTTTTTCGCGTTCTCTATATCATTGTAATGTCCAATCAATATCTTGAGTTAGATTCTTTTAGCAAATAAAAACATTGTTATCATTTTTTTTTGTTTCGGCTGTTGTTTTTAGTTTTAAAGTTTAAATTTAATAATAATTTATTTAAAAATCGGCTACGAGCCCTTGAGTCATTTTATTAACTCTTTTGGATCCGCAACTGCCTACAACATCTACTAGAACATAAAACAATTTTGTAGCACAGTGCATATGTTTCAATTTGAAATAAAATATGAAAACCAAAAGCTATCGTAAACGATTAAAAGATAATAGCGGTGAAGGTGGATTAAAATAAGATATTCTAATTGACGTGGACAATAATTAAATATTTGCTGTGTTCATTATTAATTTTTTTTTAAATTGTCTGTTTTGTATGATGTTAAAGTATTTTTTGAGTTTTTTTTTGTTTAAAAAAAAAATAATACTGTGACATAAGTTAATCGGAAACTAAAGCGCCATATTAAAACAATTTTAACTCATTTTTCTCATAAGGCTCATTGTTTGAGCTCTGTAGACAGTAATCAGCAGGCGTTTTCCCTTGGATGTGGTCAGGTACTTGTGAGTAGATGAAAACTAAAACCTAGTCCTGATATCTTCTGAAAGTAGATGAGCAGTGGAGAAGGGGGAGGGGGGTCGATGGGGTGTCGGCAGAGGGTGTCAGATTTGAGAGGGCGATTTGTGGGTGTGGGATAATTTCCCACCAAGCTGAAACGCGGTTGAATGGTGGGGGTAGCTCAACGTTTGAGCGTGGCGCAAGGTCACCGATTTGCGTAATGTGTCTCCGTTCTCGAGCCTCGATCGATCGTACAATGAGAAAACCGTCCACTTACGCCCTTTAAATATCTCAAATCTTGTATACCCATGTATGTATTTTTCTGTATTTAAAAATATTAACAATTGTGAATTTTTCCACATTTTTTATATTAACACTTCATTTTGATTTCATTAAGTGGGCGCCTTACAATACTTGTACAAATATTCCGGCACTGAATTTAAGGCTTTACATATGTGGTAATTTATGCCTATAATGATGGATAGCATGTTTAACCTTAATATTTTGTTGAAAATCCATAAAAAATATTTAATAAAAATTATCTATATATGTGGTTTATTTTATATTAAATTCAATCAAAACACCATTTAACACGAAACCAATATATACTACATAAGTACTCTCCAATAAAACAGTTACAAAATTACCGGTACCAATAAGTTATTTATAGTTCAGTAGCAAACGTACAAGTTGGAAAGTCTAAAAAGTATATTCCAAGATACGTACGTAAAAATATTCCACATTTCTCAACTAAAAATTCACTTAATGTTTCTGATTTATTAATAGAGTTAGTTAAAAATTTTTAATTTTGTGCACATTAATTGACATGGATTGTATCGAATTTTTCACATTAAATCAATAATTTTTTTTGCGGTTTGTAAAACCATCAACTCTGCAAAGTAATAAAATCCATAGCTAACTCGTTTTAATATCTAAATTTGTGTACATATTTAATTGTGATAGGAATCATCAAAGAAAAATCATTAAATTGACCTGGAAAATATTGTTTGATGTTTTATATTTCTATATTCATTGAAATGTTCATGTAATAAAGAAGAATTTGTGTGATTTTTAAATTAAACACTTTTGTTTTTTGGAACCTTAATTATATTATAATTAAACTTTAATATTTAGGTACTTACATTTAATTATATTAAAATAAATTTTTCACTATCCATAGCTCCAATCTTATATGTACTTTCCTTTTTTTTTTTTAAACATAAAGTGAAACTACTGTAGAAAAAGGCAACTTTATGAGTTTATTGAAGGCAAAACTGTGAATTGAGCAAATCCTCGAATATATTTAATCAATTTTATTTATTTATCAGAAACAAATAAAGATTAATTTACAAAATAATGTAGAAAAGAAGATTCTATTATCAAATAGGTCCTGTAACTTGTTGTCCTTTCGTTGTTATTTTTCTAGTTTCCTTGACTACCGATGAAGAGGGTTAATGTGCGCTTGGTCTAGTTTGGAACATGCGCGTAAAATGTGATAATAAAGTAATGTAAATTTGTAAAGTAGTTATATTCACAAAATATTTATCTTTGTTTTTTAATTAAATAATTTAATAAATAAAAATGAATATTTGTATTAAAATTTATAGAAAACTCTGCGTGTTTTTAGTTTTTAAATAACTAATGGATAACGGAAATTTATCGGAATTAGAAATGGCAATGATGTGCTCTAGAAATGCAATAATTTGGTTTGTGATTTTACTAATTATGACATAAAGTACAGTACGATTTTTTTTTTATTATCACGGACACAAACCAAAGTACTTTGTCCTAGTGTTTTTCGGATAAACTGGATAAATATATATTTGATTTCACATCCCGAAAAATTAAAAAAAGGTGCTTAGTTTCACATATTGACGCATAGATGGCAAACCATGTATTTTCATTTGTGGTGTTAATCAAAAAAGAATTACAGATTGACAGTTGAAATTAAAAAAAAAATAATATTGGCACTTGGTATCACCGCACCTGGTAGTTAAAGCGTGAACTTGCAGCAATTGGTCATAATTTTTTTTTCGATTTGATTTTTTTGATTTCATATAAATTCTATTAGTAAAGTTAATATTTTTCGAGCAATTTTCTGGTTTTTTCTTATGGGAAATACATTGAATCTCAAATCGAAAAAAATCTATCTCCATTTGCGGGGGTTCATGTGCTGACTTCCAGGGGGGGGGGGATGGATGACGTTTCACAAAATCCACGTTGGGCGCCATTTTTGATTTTTGGCAGATTTGTTTCTATTAAATAGTATTAAAAACTTTGATTTAAAATTCTTTAGTAGAATATTCTACTTTTAAAAGTAACCAAATTTTACGGCAACCAAAATTTTGGAAATATCTTCTACACTTCTTAAAAACAGTGGGACCATTTACGGAACTGTGTAAACTCATTGTAAACGTGGTAAAAGGGTAATGTGGTATACCTACTGTGTAATTTAACTGTCAGATTTAGTATGGAAATTAAGTTTACCATGTTTAAAACCTTTACACACACAACTTACAGTGTAAATGTGTAAACTAGTTCTACTTTGACGTTTAATGTGTCACATTTAGAGAGCAGTTGTTTGGTTAATCAGATTATTCATTACATTTAAGCAAGTTAGTTAAAAGAAGCATTCGTAAAACATGTCTGGTGTACTTTACTATTTTACGAGATTATCAACTTGCATGAATACACATAGTGTTATTATCTCGAAATAAACACTGTAGGTTACGGTGGGCACATTTGGTAAGCAGTTGATTTCTGATTAAAACTTCTTATGCAACATCATGATAAAAGGTTGTTTTAAGTAACATATTATGTATGCAGGATTTTTTATTGTTGTTTGGAGTAGCTTCTTTTTTAAGTACATAAATATTGTGTTAAGAAAAGATATTGAGTAAAATAGCCCATTGATCTTGTGATTGTGACTTCATAACTTTTATAAAAATTCTAGTTCATAGGATTTGTACTAAGCCTTTTAGAAAGACAGACATTCGTTTAAGGTTCTTTTTGATTGATTTTGTCTGAGTAGAACTTTCTTAAAATAAAAAAAAATAAACTATTTTTTTCACCCTTTTTTTACGAGATAATGGTCACACTGGTCACTTTTCAATATTTTCGTATAAACAGGAGCCTAAACCACATTTGAAAATTTGACTTGAGACATGAAAACAGATCATTTAAATGTTTTTGAAAATATTAAAGCAAGAAATATTAAACAATTCTTATATTAATTTTTTTTTAAACTATACTTATCACATTTTTTTTGAAAGATAATATATCTTCTAATAAATAAAAACACCCATTCAAATACAGGCAAGTTTTTTAATATACCGTCACGCTCAATCACAAAAAATAGCAAAGCTCAAATATTTTTAAAAACAGATACAAATTGAACATCATCTGCATTTTCATGAATAAAATAAAAAATGATTTTTTTGCCATTTTTGTCACAATTTTTTACTAGTTTAAAGTTCTTTAAAATGTTCATTGAAAAAAGGTGAAAATCCACTCTCACTTTAAGTGCAAAAAATAATGTTTTGGTGAATTTTATAAAAAAAAGAGATTAGCTTGAAAAAAAACATTTAAAAAATAACAGTTACAGTGACAAAAAAGATTTTTATATTTTTTGAAAGGCAAAAGTATATAACTTATCTAACATTGAAGCCAAATGGTTTTATCTTTCCTAGTTTTTTGAGAAAATTGAAAATTACCAAATCTTTGTCCTTTTGGTTATTTACCTGGACTTTTCTTAAGTTTAATGAAAGGTGAACAGATTAGTGCACAAAATCTATCTTCCCCGCCATTTATTCTGTCCCTTTAAAGTTTTTGTTGATTCGTAAACAACACAAAAAAACTAAACATTTTTAAAACTAAAATAGGTACCTTTTTTGTAAATTGAGTTTGTATTATTTGTAAATTTTCAGTATTTCTTAGGAAAAGTTTTTAATAGTTTGTTATTCCTTAGATACCTATTGCCTCAGGTAGTCTATAGGTCTCACAAGTGATTTTTAATTTAAACAGAACTTATCGAAACAGTCATTTGGTTCAATCAAACAGAACTACAAATTAAATCATTAAAAAATAAAACATGGCCGCCAACGTATGCTTTTGAAGAAGCTTTTCCATTTAACTTCCTTTATGCGTCGACTCGTGCCAACAACCCACAGGATAAACCAGGCGAAACCGGGCAAACACTACTACTATAATTTCTGCTGGGTTGGGGTTCGGTTTTGAATTGCTCTAGAAATGAAATAAAAGTAAAATAGAATAAAAAAAAAATGAACAACAACAACAACTATCCAAGAAGATAACACACATATCCCCCAGGAATCGTTCGCTCGCTCTCTTCATAATCTTATCGTGTATGCATAGCAGTACACTAAACTTAAAACCAACCAACCCTTCGGTGTATAAGTATATCGGCGAAAAATAAAGTCAGCAGCCAGCAAAATATTTAATACTCACACAAGAACGACGAACGAAATCCAGAACAGAAAAAGCCAAAAATAATAACGCGCTGGTACTCAAAACTCGCTTGCGGTTGTAGTGATAAATGGTCGCACTTCGCTCTGGAATCGATTGTTAAACGACAACGCGGCGATATTATAAGCGTTTTAAAACCAGAATTTTCCTCAAAAATAAATTAATTTTATCCTAACTAATAGATAGTGAGTGTATTTTATTTTTTAAATATAGAAAAATATATTATAAAACGTTATTTTCCATAAATAAAAAAGAAAGAAAAAAAAAAAAACAACAAAAAAAAATTCAAGTGTTCGTTTTTCGAATTCTGAGCAATTTTCTAAAAAAGTAGGTAACCGTTTTTGAGTTATATATACGGTTGTTCTTTCATCAATTCGCGGATTTTAAAGTGAAAAACAGCTCCAAACGAAAAAAAAAGTAGATATATAGATGGGAGAGAAATGAAGATGATGGTGATAATGATGATTAAAATGGTGATGATGATAATGATGATGAAGTGATAGTAGTTGAGTACATATCTCTAAATGAAGAGGGAAACGAGATATCCCAAAAAAGAACGGAAGTGTTGAGTGCGTTGAGAAGACGTTGACGGTTTTCCGTTTTTTTTTGTCTTCCTATCGCAGGATAAAAGTTAAATGAAAAAAAATTAAAACAAAATGCATCGTAATTCACTTGGAAAATTTCATCTAAAATAAAAGAAGAACAAAAAAAAAAAACAGCAATGGGAGTAACGACCACCGAATTTTCACTACTGGGACCATTTTGTGGATAAGCGAAAGAAAAAAAAAAAGGCGAAGATACAGCACAATAACAACAACAACAACAAGACACCAATCAATTGAGGACAAAAATGACAATATAGTATATTGTTTTACATTTTTACTATATTCTAAAGTAAGTTTTTTTTGCAGTTTTAAGTGAAAAATTTAAGATTTTATTTTCATTCGGTTCCCTTTTTCTGTCGTTTGGGGGAGCTACATAAATTCGAAGCTCCATTGGCATGTATCCAGGTTTTTTTTTCTCAGTAAAAAAAATAAGAAAATATTTTACAGTGAATATCAAACAAATTTTATGAATTAAAATAGTTCATTAATCTATATTGTAAAAATGTCAAAAAAAAACATTCACTTTCTGTAGATAGATGGATGTAAGAAAATTCGTAAAATGTATTTATTTCTTTTTTCCCATTTTTAATTGAAAAAGAGGGTTGTTGAGAAAAACGGGACAGTTGGGGTGGAAGTTTTTTTTTCATTTTTTTTGAGAGAAAAAGAGAGTAAAAAGAAAAACACAAATCGATCGATGAGGGAAAGAAGGAATATATTATTTTTTTTGGCGTTCGTTGGTGTTGTTTTTTTTTTGCTTTCTCTCCTTTATTACGTTCAAACGTATGTAGGTATATATATTTTATATATGTATGTATATATTTAAAGGGTGAGTTTTTCTGTGAAAATGAGAGAAAGAGCGAGCGCATTAGAGAAAATGCACTCACGTGTGTATACTTTAAAAGGAAATTAGTACTTGTATACTTCTGTACACACCCCCTAACTTGGAATGGCTTAGATTCTTTTTTTTTTATTGTTTTAAGATGATTGAAAGTTGCATTGCTTTACAGAATGCAAATTGTTTGATAATAATTCAATTGCAATGATTTTGAAAGCTTACATTGTGTGTGTGTGTTTTTTTTTCTAATTTCCTTTAACAATAAAATGTAATCACTTTTGAAAATATGAAATCTATATAGAATAGGTATCTTCTTTTTTATGTTAACATAAAAATAGAGTGTGTTTCATTTGTGTTAATAGTGAGTAAATGATAGACACACATAAAGTTGTGGGATTTTTCTAAAATTGGGTCAGTAGATATAAATGGATGTATGCATGTACGTACGTACATATATAAATTATTACGCATAGTAAAACTTTATTTTTTTTTATTGTAATGCGCTTACGCCTTGCTGGAAGAGTTTGACTTTGTAATAAGAGTTAAAATGAATTTAATTTTTGTTTATTTATGTTTTTAGTTTTTTAATTTATAAATTTTTATTTATCGTTCTATATATGATATATGTACTTGCACCCTAGGTACCTACCTGTTATAGGACAAGTATTAGGATCGTGCAAAATAGAATTCGAGATATTCATCATATATTCCAAATAATTCATCTCAAAAACATCTTTTTAGATTTTAAAATACTTTTTTCCTGAGCTACTGCAAGTAAATTGAACCATTTAGTTAAAAAAAATGTCCAAAGCACGTGCCACACAACAAAGTTATTAATTTTTAATTTTTTCTTAAAACAATCAATTCTATGTAATATAAATAAGATGACGTATGCGTTCAAAAATTTTAATTGAGACTATAGGTACTATAGGGCAAGTATTGCATTCGTAGAAAAGTTCGTACTTGGAATTTTGATCAAACATTAAAAATAATCTTAAAGTAGGTTTCGGATTATGATGACCCTATCTGATGGCTATGCAAAAGTATCCAACAATTACAAAAAAGTATTAAATACAAAAATTTAAATTTTCTTTGGAATTTGAAAAAAAAAATCAATTTTTTATTGAAACTTAATATTTTGAAAACGAGTCGATTTTTTTCAATCTTTGGAAACTCAAGGGTTTTTGAAGAGGTATATCTTAAACATTTTGGACACTTAATTTTATACAAGTTAAGAGAAGTATTTATAACAAATCTAGAATTATTTTAAAATGATGAAATACTATTTAAAATTATTGATAGTAGAGGTACATACCTCCCTCTCATAAAACAGTTTGTTCGATTTTTAATTTTCATATATTTTATGTAATTCGTATCAAATTTTTCAAAGAAATATTTTGGATTATAAAAAAAATTAAACATTATTTTTCAACGTTTCAAAAAGTGGCGGTTAATTTTTTAATTTAAATTTTTAACTTTATAATAGTTTTCCTTTTTCTCTTTAAATGTGTTCATATGTATACAGTTATCCTTTCCAACGATTTTTATCTAATGTGTTAATTTCTTAAGGAAATGAAACAAATTTTAAATTCCCGACCTTATAATAAAGAGCTGTTTTCATTTAATTATGCACACAGAAGCAAGAACATGCGACATCGTCGGGCATTTCTTTTTCGATTTTTCAAAACAGTAAAATATTTTTTTCAAAATTTGATTTTCAATTGTATATATGTAATTAAATACTTACTCAACAAATTTTATATCTAAAAAAATATTTTTTTAAGTTACGCTCTACAGATTTTTTCATTTTTTTTAAAATTCATATTTTTACAATACATTACTTTTGGCTTTAAAACAAATCAATTTTTTTTTATACGCTCAAACACTAAAAAAATTAAATGTAAAAATCTAAGTGTGTTACAGAAGACGAAAATTACATATTTTCCAAACATAAATGAAAATCAGATGCAAAAGTTTTAATTACTTTCCCAAAAAAAAATGGCCAAAAATCAAAATTTGTTTAGAAAAATAAGTATACGCCACAGTAGTGAACTTTATGACCGATTTTATATGTGCATCCACTGACACACGCTTTTTTTTTTTAAAGAAATTATTAAATCGCTAATGTTGATAGAAATAATTGTTTGTCCTTAAATAATTTAATATCGTCCACCTTATTCCAGACAATTGAATGCTCAAATAAATTTTTTCTGAAATGACCAATTGGTTTGATGATTCTTCCATCTCATTTTGAAATATACGTTATATGAGTTTAACCTTCTTTTTTTCTATTTCTTATTTGCAAATTCATTTTTTTTTTAAATCAAGGAGAAGATAGTAAATAAAATTATAGGATTGTGTTCAAAACTACGAATAATCACTACCACGTTACCTTATAACTTACAAAATGTATAGTACCAAGCAGAGTTGGATTGTAATGATTACAAAAAGTCATTGCATGTAATTCAGAAATTTTAAA
This sequence comes from Syrphus vitripennis, assembly GCA_958431115.1. Classification (NCBI taxonomy): domain Eukaryota; kingdom Metazoa; phylum Arthropoda; class Insecta; order Diptera; family Syrphidae; genus Syrphus; species Syrphus vitripennis. Next base: position 22,738,257 of record OY288108.1, read on the forward strand.
TACCTTTTACATTAATTGAAAATATCGATTACTGATTACTTGTAATTGTAATTGTAACCGATCTTGTAATTAATAGTTACAACCTTACTGTAATACTTAGGCAGTTATAATTTTACTAAAAAATAGGTCAACTTTTGTTAAAAAAATAAATTAAGTTATTTTTTTTAAATAAAATCCTAAGCTATTTTTATCAACCGAAGGCTTTACAAACATTTGAAAATATCGATTTTTCAGATTTATTTTGAAAAATAGAATGACAAAAAAAGTATGAGTTTTACTATAAAAAAAAGCTCATTAAGTTTATTTAACTTTACAAATAAATTTTTGTAGATTCCATCGATTTTTGTTTCAACTTTATTTGTTAATGTTGCAACTTAAATAACTGTATCTCTTGCTTTGAAATGTTCTATAATAATATTTAATAGAAATTTTATCCATATCCAGTTTAAGACTTAAAGTGACACTGTGGCGTATACTTATTTTTTTTCTAAAGACAATTTGATATAAATATTAAGTTCGGCGTTATTGTCGCTTAAGTTTAATTATTGTTTGAAAGTTGTTGTTAATTTGTTTATTGATATATATTTCGATATCGATAAAAACAAGATTTTGATGAAAAATATAATTTAAAAAAAATTGTTTATCTTTATCGCAACCATAAATAAAATGTTCTATTATTTTTCAGTTTGAGTTTCATATGTATGTTTGGATCTTAGAATCTATTTTTTTTAAGATGGCAACTCTATTCACTAACTCCTTCCCCTAGCTTTTAAACACCCCTTCTGTAATTAAAACAGAAACAGATTTTCTTGCTTCAACATAGTTACTAATGAAAAAAAAAAAAAAAAAAAAAGAAAATGCAGATGCTTAGGGATATTTTTATTTTAGAAATAAGAAAGAATAAAAAGCTACCTACAATATCATATACATCATCATCACCATCATCATATATCTATATATCTTCAACAACAACAAAACATTATGTACTTCCTTGTTTTGAGTATTTAAGTTTATGTGGTTGGTTGGAGCGGTGGATGGAACTTTGTTTTGTGTGTTTGTTTCAATAAGAATCTATCCAAAATGAATTTCCTTTTATAAATCATGGAAAACCTACTCCGAAGGTAAAGTAAAGTAAGGACAACATTTAACAAACAATATACAGAACAATGGTATATATATATATTTATTTCCAATCTCCCCATACCTAAATATAGTCCCTTATTTTTGTGGCCTGTGGTCTGTCACATTGTTTTCCACATGCCATGTCACTGCCATTAGTTCAAATCGAGCGGAAGAAGAGAGTTCATGGAACCGTTCGTTATTTTCCATTTGTATATATGCTCCGCTCCAACTCCAGCTCCGTCTGGCGTGCTGTCCTCAGTCCATTCCCATCAGAGCTTCATGAGAACTGCCACCATTAATCACCATTCGTGTGCTTTAAGTACGAACATTCCGCAATCAACATGATGATGGAGATTGGAGATACCTCCTCTCCAGAGCGAAATAGAGACATTAATGTTGTAACTGCTATATTTAAAATAAACTTCTTTTTACAAAGGGTACTGTAATTGTACTGGGGTGTTTATCGGGTAGTTTGCCTTTTTTTTTAGGGTAAATTGAAGATTATCCTGTATCAACCCAATTCAAAGCTCTTCTGCTTCTACCCTGATGCATCATCCCATGGAATTGTCTTCATCACATGCATCATTCTCCAACCCAATGCTTAGCTGTAGACCGTTTTTTTTTTGAATTGTTAAAGCAAATTATAAATCAAGAAATCTACGAGCCAAAAGGGAATAAGACGAGGAATGTTGTGTGACACACAAAACGCAATTGTGCCAAATGCCTATGCACTGCACCATATACAAATATACGATGCATTAAAAGAGTTGGAGTTGGGGTTGCAGCACATTGATAGCGGCGAGGCACAACGGCCCTCTATGCTGGTGCTGTTGGAATTGAGCCGAATCAAACAATAGGACTCGCAGCCATCATCGTGTATAACAGTTGCAGGCTTTTCGTCTGTTTTTTTTTGTTTTGTCATCCCTTTTGAGGGGATGTTTTATGTTTTGTACATTGTCTGCGTCGGATTGCTGCGTCAGTGGCACCAGCCACTGCTGATGGTGGTTGTTAGTGGGTGGCGGATCACATCTCTAATTTGAATGTGTGGTTGTTGTTTTTTTTTTGTATTTTCTTTTTATATCGGTTCGTTAATAATCCTGTGGATAACAATTGTATTTTGCAATTTTGAGTCTTGGGATAGGTTATGGTCAGATTGAGAAGCCAATTCCGAGGTTATGATGTTGGTACCAGTTTCATATATGTATCTATACTTTTCTATTATTGACCCTTTTGTAATATGGACTTATAATGTAATGGGATAACGATATATATATACACATGGATATTGGACAACTCCCCAATAGCACTGCGGTGGTTTATTTCTTTTGTGGGGATGTACCCGCGCTAATAAATCATTGCTCATGGCGTGTTGATTTTGTGTTTTGATTAAATCAGTTGTTCTATATGTTTCCGTGTCGATATTTGGTCTAGTGGGGCGAATTAAATTATTAAAGAGTGTTTTTTTTTTCGTTTTGTTTCTTGTTGTTTTAACGATTTATGGGCTTTTATTTTAGAAGGAGGTTTGTTCTGCTGCCGTTGGTTTAGAATATAGGTATGGTATTGAAATAATGGTATATGTAACGAATCTTTGTAGACCGGTAAATGATATGTTATTGCTGTGGCTATTAAATATTTAGTTTTGTACATATCGATTTGATTTAATCGCTTTCTCTCTTTTTTTTTCAAAGCCAAAATAACAATAACTTAAAGGTAATTGTTGTTGTTTGTGGGTGGGTAGAAATTTTGATTTTTGGAATAAATTAACTTGTTATTGATGACCTTTTTGAAAAGTACTTTTTATTCACAGGGTGAACCCATTTAAATTAATTTACAATGACAGTTGTTCGTTTTATTACAATGTTCTCAATATAAAAATGTAAAAATGTAATGATTTACGAGCAGAAAATTATTGATACCATCATCATTTTTTAGGTTTGTTATTAATTTTAATTTAATTCTAGACGAAAATTCCTGAAAAACTAGGTATTGATAAGTAGATCAATGCCTTGTGAGTAATTTACTAGCCCCAAAAGAAGTGCTCTAAGTTAAACTACCTATACAATATGATTTAAAATAGGTTTGACAAGAAAATTAGGGTATGGAAAGGGTGTCTAGTTCCACCGATTAGGTGGAAGCATTATTTTAAAAAATGACTTTAAACGGCACAGTAAAACTTGCAATCTCTTGTTATAGATTCAGAGGTTCAGTTATAGAGACAGAGCTCTACTTTATAACTCACTTTTAAATCAAGTTTTTTTTAGCAATTACTTTGAAAAAAATTACTTTCAAAACCTAAATTAAAAAAAAAATTAAATGTTCAACATCATTTTTTTCAAAAATATACGCTAGAGTATGTTTGGTTTCAATATTCAATGCATTTCGATGTCTTAGAGCTTAGGAGTTATGGTTTTGATTTTTGACTTAAAAATTGATAAGATCTCACTTAGGTTTTTAATTATTTAGGTCTTCGGACCTATTATTTCCGTCAGTTTCAGTTTGCGGGACATAGGGTCTCCACTACTCCTACCCACCATTGTGTACGGTTTTTGGAGATGTATTTTAGTTCTATCCAATTCTTCCCCAGTTGTGCTGATTTCTTTTCAATCGTTCTTTACCAAGTACATACTTCTAAGCCATACTCTGGTCTGTCTATATATGCATTCGTTACTTTTTCGGAGCGTTTAGCCAATCCACTCCCATGGATAGAGTCAATTGGCTCCTGACTTGTTCTCTAATAAAGTTCATCATTGGCGATACCCTTGGACTAGAAAATCCTCAATTTCGCAGACAAAAATATTATGGAACGTTTGTAGCTTTTTTGTTACTTTCCATGTGTTGTTTCCATAATCCAGCACGGATTCAACATTGGAACAGTCGTAGCTTGGTCTTATAAGCTTACAAAGTTATTATGGACAGCATTCGGAAGGCACCTTCTGCTTTCCCGATTTGACTGTTAGTACCTAGCTCTGTTCCGCTATCAGTAAAGACAATACATACATACATACATAATATTATATCCAAGATATTGAAAAATTTCTGCTTTCTCAGCTAGTTGTCCAGAAAAATTTCCTTGAGCAGATGAGGAATTTTTGTCTCTTATAGTCCATTTATCAAACGTTTTCAATTCGAAATTTTGAGAAACTGCTCCGATATGATGTTTTTTTTTTGCTGCATTCTTCTATTTACATTTCAAAGTAGTCTGTCAGAGCAAACCAAATTTTTTAATTTTTAAAACTGCAATAGGGATTTTGATGAACAAAAACAAATTCTTTTCACAATACTGGTAGAAAATTTAAATATTTATTGTTTTCCAAAACTAAACATAATGAAGTAATAATTTCTCTTTAATAACCATAATCAATGTACCCATAGCCGATTTAAAAAAAAACTATATACTGTGTTGTGACTAGGTTTCTGGACATACAAAAAAAACAGGACATAATTGAAGGACTTACCGTTGAATTTTTTTAATTTTTTTTCCCATTTAAAAAAAAATGTCCTCAATATTTTAGGTAAAAAAAATTAGTTTTGTCCATCTAAATTTTTACTTTATTTTTTAAAATACAAATTTTAGAATTTAAATGAAAAATAAAAAGTCGTGAAACAAAACCGTATTTATATTTTTATATTTTTTGAAGAGGTATATTGAAGTAAGTCAATAACTCATTGTATAAAGTCAATTGATTCATGCCATTATGCATCCAAATATGTAGATACTTGTTTAAAAAAAATTTGAAAAAGTGTAGTTTTGTAGTGAAATATTTGAATATAAAAAAGGAATATAAATATTGAAAATATTTGAAAATATTACAAAAAGTATGAAGTGAAAAAAATTTATTCCGGAAATTTTGGACTAAAGCTAAATTTTTATCTTATTGCTTTCATTATTTGTTAAAAAAAAATTGAAAAAAATTTGTTTCAATATGAATGGTTTTTAAAATTTTTCTTTCCTCAATCGGAGTGTATAGTATCTAATTTTTTCAACTCATTTGTCGTCGATAGAATCCAGTTTTTTTTTTTCAAATTCAGTCACCCACATGAATGTGCAGAAGATATCATACAGAACCTTTTAGTTTTAGTATAATATTCGAGTTATGCTTCCTAGGCATTCAACAACAAATAAAAAAAAACTTTATTCACATAACAATAAACTAACGATATATTTGTGGCATACAGTCATTGGGCTATGTTGCTGCAATTATTTTTTTTTATTGTCATCACAGGCACAGAAAATACATATATGTAGTAATGTATGTACAAAAAAAAAATGGATGTTATTATTATATTTTATTTAATATCTCAGGATCCAGGAATATAACCTATACTACGAGTATTTCTCGTTTGATTTACAAAATAAAATAAAAAAACAAAGTAACAACTATTTCATGTCAAACGATACTCATTCTCCAGTAGTTGTTAGTGACACTGTTCTATTTTCAAACGTGACGTGTTCCCACTGAACATTACATTAATCTCTTTCAACTTCTTAACCCCACCACATCATGCACATATGTAGATATGATATTGTATATCTATAATAAAATATAGATACTCGTACTATAGTTCTTTAGTTTTTGAAGAATGTAATCAATACATGTCTCATGTCTGCAAAAGATACGATAAACTTGTACACAAGGACGAGAGCTACTATATGATGATGCACATACATAGGTATAAGAACTCAGGCATACAGCTTAGTCACATGTATTGAATATTATTTTAGTCTATCTATGTATATATACTTTTTTCTTTTTTCTTCTAACTGGGTTTATATCTGGCGTTTTTTTTCTTTTCTTTCTTTTTTTTTATTTTTGTGTTCTGGGTAGCTTTATCTACATACGTCAACGACACGAGCTATTTCAATCAGAGCACTTAGACAACATCATAATCATCTCATCGGTAGCGTGTCTCTTTCTCGGCATCTTGTCTTCCAGTCGAGTGCATAAGACTGCCCTTTCGGCTTCTGCCAATGTCGTCAGCAGTGTTGCCAGAATGACTGCAAAAATAATAGTTTTTTTTTTGTTATAAATATTGTAATAACAATATAGTTCCACATAAAGCATTTATTATTGAGCACTTTTGTGTGACGTTTTAAAAATTCATGAAACATCGTTAAGCTCTAATTGGGTAAGTGAAAAAATAGCATTGCTTTATAGAGAAAAAAGAACCTCATAAAATAGAAGAAAAACAAGAACAAGAAGAAGGTCATATTAAAAATTAAAATGGAGAAAATCTCATTGGCCAATTAAAAATGGCCACAAGCAAAAAATTAAAATAAATTTATTTAATGTATTATTTATAAATTTTGACACTTAGTTTTCTTACTTTTTCCAGAGTATCAGTTCTTTTTCTGTTTGTTTGAACATCGAACCTAAAACCCTCCGATTCACAGCCGAACAATCCTCTATGCTAATTCAAACATTCCAATGGTAAAAGTTAATTACCTCAATGAAATAATCTTGAAAGTCTAAAAATTGGGCAAAAAAGCGTATGATTAGTGCTGAGTTTAGAATTTGTATATTGGCGCCTTAAATTTGAAGCCATATAAATTTGAATTTTATATCTAAATGATGCTTTAGCCGTTTTCTTCTTTTTTTATTACGTAAATAAGTTTTGATTTAAAAATGATAAAAATATTCAATAACACAAAACTGTTTTAGAAATGTTTTGTTTGAAAACTAGTTTTTAAAGCAATTTAACTTAAAAAAATAAATTTAAACTTTTTATATTTTTCGAAGTTTCCAAAAATTCCATTATCTACTTTATTAATGCCAGTGATGGCACTTAATGAATTCATTACCTGTTAGTTACTTTTTGGCTCTGTGTGACACAATTTCCCAAAATAAAGATTAATGATTAGAAAAAGCACTTTTCTTTGATCATCAATATTTCAAAAATGTATCTAAACTAAACAGATTTATCTACTACAAATGATTTATTATCTACTGTAGATTTTTTTTTTCTTATTTTATAAAGTGCTTTGAAGAAATACCAGGAAAGTTGTTTTTTCTTTTAACTTCTTTTCAAATATCAATCTATTTTGGTTTGGTTCAAAACATGTAGAAATTTCGGAGAAATTACTTTTTTTATGCAATTTTACATTAAATACTTAGAAAATCTTGGAATTATGATTCAAAAAATCTACTCACTAGAATTAAATTTTAAACAAAGTATATTAAAAAATGGAATGTGGATACAGCAAAGTGTATAGCATCAAGCAAATACAAATTATATTATGTATATATTTTAGAATTCTAAAAAACCAAAGCTTCAAAATTTAAAGTATCGAAGCAATTTTTTATTTATACATTTTTCAAGTGGTATTTAGAAATTTAAAATTTTTGAAGTTTGGAATTTATGACAACAATTTGAATTTTCAATTTCGGATTCTTGAAAAAAAGAACAAATTTTGGTTTTGAAAACTCAATAAGTATTTTGAAAAAGGGTGGATATTATTTTTTGAAAATGATTTCTTTTTAATGTACTTATATATCAGTTAGAACAAGAATCTGCAATCACTTTTTTCTGAAAATTCTTATAATAAAAATGTAGCACATATGTAAGTGCGAACATAGCTTTATGTAGCAACAACCGTGTTCAATTCACTTAGCTCTATGTAGCATTGTAGCCCGATTCTATGAATCATAAATTAAAGTGGAAGTAAGTTAGATGCAGTTCTCATTTGAAATAAAGTCAAACCACAGAGCTCACACAATTAAAATATTTTTTTGAAGAATGCGCTCAAACGATTTTCGATTTTTTTGTCAAGAACTAATATTATTAGAAAAAATCAAACACCATCGTCAGTTTTGAACTCAAACTTCTTTTTTTGACAATTCTTTGAATCGTTAAATTCAAGAAATGAATTTTATGCTTTTTTTATGTTTTTCTCTAGTTTATGTAATTTTTTGATTTTTTTCGTGCATTTTATTTGTACTAATTTTTCTTTCAAATGAATGCGGGACTGCAAAAGTGGTGTGACTCATTTACTGGCAAAATGTTTATACTTAATTCTAAAATGTTCCCAATAAAAGTGGTTCACGTCAATTTTGAACTCGAGGACTGAATTTGATTTAAAAATATTGAAGTTCAAATTTAAATCAAATTATTCCATAGATATTATTCCTTATTGATTTATTTCAAATGATATTGATTTTTTTCTTTCAAAATGAGTCACATAGTTTCACAACAGTCCTATCCCAAAGCTAAATCATTTGTTTGGCAGTTGACATTAAACATGGTCTCTGTTAAATAATATCTTTCTTTTAAGACCAAGATAAGGTACATAGAGACAAGTAACTGCGACCCATTCGCGCATTTTACAATACAAAGTGAAAGAAATATTTTGGGATAGCTTTTATAAACAACCCTTATCTATTAGCAATTTGTTTGACGATAAAATGGTAACTCTGGTCGCATATAAACACATTCCACTAAATAAATTCGAACCGAAGAATATCCTTTAATTAGCCACTCGTCGTGACTTGAATATGTGTATTATTTGTACAAGGAGAGCGAATACAATGTTAAGGAAATATATTTCACTCAGACTGACAACGACGACGACGTCGAGGATGAGCCGAACGAACCACCGACTACGAACGACAACGCGACGACTACAATGACGACGACGACGACGTCCTTATCCTCTTATTGTTTTTGTATAACTTTTAATCTGCACTACTATATTATGGTGTGTGCTCTTGTATCGATGGGTCGTTGGTTTATTGAGTGCTTTCCATTTGCACTTCATCTATTCAAGGATAATTTCTTCCTTTTTAGATTTTGTTGTTCATGTCGTTCTACTCGTATAACAACAAAATACAAAAAAAAAACGCTTCTCTATATAAACTGTTGAAGGGAGTCATCACAGTTTGTTAAAAACTAATTTGCACATTGTTAATTGACATAAAATAGGATAATTGATAAATCTAATTGCTTTATTTATAGAGAAATAGAAATAGAAAAGACGACGTGACGTTGTCGAGGTTAAAGAAACAAATTTTATTTTAACTTTTGATAAAGTTTTTTTTTTAAAATTATCATCATTTATTTTCTAATTTTCTGTTTTCTTTGTTTCAGGACCCCACACGAGACATAAAACTGCTGAGCACAATCTACTCGTATATTCTGCGGAACATCCTTCATCATCATAAAATAGATGTTAAGCTATTCGATCAATCATTTCGAATCCTCCATCGCATTATCATAATAATTATTATCGATGTCCTTATTTAATAATAATAGTGTATTAAAAATTCATTGCTGCCAAAATTCATTATTATCATCATCATCATCGCTGTGTCGAAAATCACATTCATCAGTAACAGTAGCTTGTAGTTGGAAGTACAGCATAGATATAAAATACAAAGCATGTTCGAATGTATTCGAAAAGTGATATAAAAAACTTCATTGAACGGGCATTACAGCCCTGCGGCTTGCATAAAAAGGCAATCGCTTAGAGTTACACGCGCAACCCACTACTAAATGCAGTGGAAGAAGAAGTTTACTCGATTGAAAGCAGCTACTGGACATTCGCGTGCGCGAAGGATGCTTTGTTGTGGACGAAGGAAGGTAAGTGATTTTGTTATACATATATATTTTTTAGGAGAAACTTTTTGAAAGTGAACAACGGTGAATTTTGAATTTAAAAAAATATAATTTCGAGATGATAGAGCGAATGAAAACAAAAAAAGCTTAAAATCAAAAAAACTTTGGGTACATATTCGTTAATCAAGATAAAATACTAGAAAATTATTTTTTGAACTCAGAAAATCGTCTGGAACTAAGGAAGGAAATGTGAGATCAGAAAATAGAATCGAAATCTTGAAAACTGGAAGTACTAAAATCACTCAAAATCTCAAAGCTTTATAAATCCTGACAAGTAAAAATTCTGAGCAATCAAACAGCAATAAAATTCTGAAAATTCAATATTTAATTTAAAATTTTAAAAATTAAAATTATAATATTTAAAAACTCAAAACCCTTCTAGAGAGTTTTCGAGATTTGGAGCTTTGTTAAAATCCGGAAAAATAAAAATCCCAAGCACTCATTATTCCAAGAATTTAAAATCCCTTAAATCGAAAAACTCAAAAATACAAAATATGTACTATGACATAATTGTTAAGCTAGTTTAATCTTTTTTGTAAATACCTGTGAATAATAGAAGGCATTCTCGATATTATGTTTAAATAAATTTGCTGACTTAAATAATTTTATTAAAAAATTTTGAGCGATTGCTGTTTTTTTTTAAATTTTATTTTTAATTTTATAAAATTCTGGAAATAAAGAAGAATGTTTTTGAAATTATTAAACAATTTTCTTTTACTATTTCCAGTGTTTTATGTAGGCGTTTTCGAGAAATTTAAGATTTGTTTTAACTGTTTTTTTAACATTTGTATGGTAGGTGACGTTATTGTTTCATCTAAAATTCAAGTTTGTGCAAAATATCAAAGGCGTTATTGAAAAACTGTTAAGTGCCAAATGTAAGCAAAACCGATCAAGCAGTTTTTGAAATATTAAATTTTCGAAAGATAAAAAAAAACAATTTATAAAAATATCTAAAAAATCCTTTTGGAAAAAAAACAAACAAACAATTAAAATTAAAATTAACCAAAAATTACTGATTTTTTGAAAAACATATGTGCTGTTTTTGAGAAAATTGAGATTTTCCGAACGCTTCAAAAAAGTGAATGGCAGGAACAGTTATTTTTGGTCTTTAAAAAACACGCCTGGGGGCACCTGAAAAACGATACGAAGTTTGAAGAAAATCCAGCCACCCGTTTAACATGTAGAAACCCAAAAAAGCTTGTTGACTAGAGCTTGCCACCGACACCTACCGAGAGTCTTGGTCGTATTTCCATTAAAATTTTTTTTTTTAAAGATTAAATGGAATATTTCAACGTGAATATTAGGCAGTTTAGAACAAAATGGTTGTTTCTCATTTTTCTTAAAAATAGAAAGTCTCAAAAGTCTCATTTTTTGTTGACTAGGTTCTTACTAGTTTTACCAGTTTTAAGCCGATTGGAATGAAATTAAGTTATTTAATTAAATACTAACCGAACTTTAAAACAAATAAAAAAAAAATAACTTCATAGACGATTTTCAAAAGTTAAAGAACTTGAAAAAAATACTCAATCAATTCCTTAAGAACTTAAATATTCAAAAAATATAATAGTTCGTTTTTTTTTTTTAAATCGCAACAAAATTATTTTTTTGTTCAAATATATGTATGAGTTTAGAATTGTGGAATACCAGATAAAATTTTAGAATCAATTTTATTTGTTTTTTTTTTTAGAAAAACCTTTGCTAGTATTTAGGGGAGGTTTTGAGCAAATTTGTCAAAAACAGCATTTTTGAAATAAAAAACATTTTTAAAAACTATTCTACTGTTTTAAAACAATTTATAAATAAAAACAATTCGATTTTTTGCATAAAATCGTAGTTGCCGACGTTTTAATGAGAGTTAAAAATACTGAAAAAAATTGATTTTTTTTTTCAACCACAGAAGAATCAAATTCTGAATAAAACCAAAAAAAAAAAATTAAAATCCTCACCGCCCTACTAAACGTGAACATATTAAAAAAGTGCTTTGTTTGCTTTAATGCAATCACGTTCATGAAGACATACACTACACACATCTATGTGCATATTAAAAGTCCTTCAAACACAATATTCCAATGATATTAATTAAATCCTGACTTACTTCAAAATTGAATATATCAGTGGCACATTATTGCAAAATAAGCATTTCTACACATACACGACCATTATTCTGTTTTTATTAAAAGGTTATGTCACCGCACATGTGTGTTGGTCCCCACTTCAATCTTGTCAATTATTCCTACATACGACGACTTTTATATATGTACATATGTAGGTACTCATGTACATATATTATAAATAACCTTACGCAACGCCTACACACTTCCCAACAAAAATATCTAAAAGTTCATCTAAATAAAATTCATGTGAAAGATTTACTACCCTCAAAGCATAGAACAAGCAAGGCAACAGTGAAGGCGAAGGCGAAAGCGAAGGCATCACATCCAGAATGACTATACTATACAAGAAAAATATTTTTCCATTTACAACATCTATTTACATCTTTCCAACGACCGACGACCGACACGATGTGGAGCCGTATGAACCTTTGGCAAAGCATCCCACGCACGATTATTTTTTTCAACAAACCATCAACCAACGAACGTCTGAACTTCTCATCCTGCGCGCCGCCGGATCCGGAACACGAACAATGTTTACCATCAACCCCCTCTCTAATTAAGAACAAATGACTGGGTTTAATATCAAAAATGACATTTTGTAAAAAAAAAGACAAAAAAAAATGATGAAAGGAGTAAGACAAAAAAATTTTGTTTCGTCTTAGTCAAGGACCTATGCATAAAAAGGTTGAACGATGAACATTAAAATAGGGACTTTTGAAAGACATCCAAATAATGCGTACCCACCTCAGGAATGCCTTAACCCTTCCCACGCTCAGCCCAAAACGTAGTTGGGCAGCAATTATCATAAAAAGATACGAGAGCTTATAAAATTAGCAAGGTACTTCCAAAAACAAAGCTTCAGTTTATTTTTTTTTATCTATTCTTCCAATGGAACCCGAGCATCTTCATTATGATGTTAAGGTGAGTTTCATGGTCATTTTTTGGAGTTCTCTTGATTTTTTTTTGTTCCTGGAATTTTAAGGGTCAGGAGTCAGGACCTATGGTATTCACAACATCTTCATCAATAGCAAAACCAAACATCATTCCATACCACCTAGTTCATATTATTCGAAGGTATATGTATGTATCTGCTTTTCAGTGATAGCATCTATGAACTTTTGATATTTATTTTATGAGTTTACTGTTAACTTTGTATAATTCTATGATAATAATGTTGAAAATGAAAATAATCCTAGAAATGAAACCAAGCGGTGTTTTATATTGTTAACTTTTAGTTGCCACAGTAAGTTAAATAAAATTATGGCAGGCAGGTTGGTTATATCGTACAAAATAGTCCTCGCTCTCTCTCTTACTCTCTCTTTCTTTCTTCTTTGTCGGGTGGTCCTCCATAATGGATTATTACTTGAGTGTGCTACGACCGATATTTTTTTTTTGTATGGTTAAAGAAAAAGAAAGGAAAGTAGGTATTTACTTCTTTGTGTAATATTAAGTGAAATAAAAGTTATATCGCTTGATGGCCGAGATATAAATTTTTTGTTGTTGTTATTTTTATTCACACTTCGGTGAGCCTTAAGAATATTGTTAACTTTTTGTATGATTGAAGTTCTCCACAATTTCAGTCAGTTTTAATTTTGAATTAGAAAACTAAGGTGGTTTGAATTGAAAATCAGAGAACTGTAAAGGAAGATCATGGCACAATGGCTGTAACTAACGGTTTCACATGATATTGTGATAAGTTGGTTTTTGTAAACGGGTCGTCGAGTATATTGACAGGTAATTGAAGTTACTTGAAGTGAAAGTTTTATTTTTATAGATTAAATTCTTTGGTGAGACGGGAAATATTTGATGTACTCGATATTTTGAAACTACTTTCCAAGAAGTTTTGAAGTAAGCAAATAATAGCTTTCAAGATCTAAGTGAGAAAATCATGTGAGATTAAGCAGAATCTGAACAATTCCCATATGTTATTATTTTTCAATTTGGTTGATTACGTTATAAGATCTATATGGCAATGCCATTTAGTATCCACTGAATATCTTCTAAACGGTAACTTAAAAAAAAAAAGATTATGACAATTTTTTGTTAAACATGAAATTTTCTTTTCAAATATGTTCTGGGATTCATTTACGTTCAAATTGTTCGAAAGTTATAAATTTTCAAACTTTTATTTAACTTTTCTCCATACAATTTGTGTGGAAAGAACAAAATGGCAATGAGCGACCTCTAAAAGTTAAAATTTTGAGCTCATTTTTTTGAGAATTTTTTTTCTCATCCCAAGCAAACAACATATTTTAGCCTGTTTAAAATCTAAATAGCATTCTTTAAGTGGAACTATGATATTCCGGGATGACGAAAATTAAATTATCTACATTGAGAAAAAATTCAACTTTAAATTAACGTGAAATGTAAAAGGGTATTGTTCGAGCGTATTATGATTGCCCAGGCTTTAATATTTGAATCCGCAATACGCGGACTTGTATCTGAGGACCGAAAATGAAATTTATTCGAGCTCGAAAATCATTGCTTCCGGACTTGAATGCTCTAATGTTTGGTTATTATTTTAAATGTGGAATGCATTAGTACATCATCATTCATTATAAATCTTCTATGGGAAATAAAAAAACGCACAAACATACATATATGTATATATTGTATATACCAGTAAGAGGTAACTTTACCAAAGAAAAATTTGGAATTTTTTGATTTAAATTGATCTAAAATCTATTTTAATTCATTGAATTAAAAAAAAAACGTTTGAGTCGTTTCCGTGGAAAAATGAGGTTTTCCAAAAAGGCCAAAAAAATGCATGGTGATTCTTAAACAATCAAAAAACGTGTGGAGATGGAGTCCAAAAATTACGGTACACCGAACTTCAAGAAAATCCGACCGCCCGTTTAGGTTGTAGGAGAGACCGACAGATAGACAGAAAGGCAGAATCTCGAGTCCCACTTTTATCAACTTCAATATCATAGTAATGTGAGTTTGAAAAAAAAACTAACTCTAAGTCGAATTTCCCTTTATATCGAACTTTTTCGGGATATTTTCGGATTCATCTCTTCAATTAAATTTTTATGAATATGAATAACTGGAGTTTTGTCAAATATCGAACTGAATTTTATCCCCCGTGTAGATTCGACTTAGATATAGTTGACTGTAGTTCTGTCAGAAATTTGAATTAATAAACATTTTTATGGTTAGAAACTAACGGTAGTATCTCCCAAACCAAAACCAAGAACAATACTAATTATTTTTTTTTAATTACAACTTAAATTACACTGTCCACCATCATTTTCTATTTCATCATTAAAATTAGAATTTAACATTTCGACTTTAACTCATGATTTCGTTATAATTTTAATCCTCTTGCTCGTCTCGCAACAAATCTAATAAAATATCCAACGTTACCAATGTGAAACAATTGAATTTTGAAAATTTGATGAAATTTTGTGCAATTGGCGCGTACAACATGCTGCAGGTGTAATACACAACATTTTTGTGTCGTTGCACTCAAACTGAATTACTCTATACTATACCAACTAACTTGCATATGTATGTAGCTGCAATATATGATAGGTTAAGTATATTTTATATACCAGCAATATACCTACTAGTAGATAGGTAAGGTGATTTTATGTATAGGTTTTTGCGGTGAGGTGGCTCTTGTCTCTTGGCTAAAAGCTGTCATTAGCTTCAATTAACTGCCATGTCATGGTGATACTTTTATATGCAACTAGTGCAAAGCCTTTTCAATTATTTTCATCATCAAGCTCGCACAGCGTTGGATACGGTCATACGGTGATATATGGCGTATGCCATTGGCAATAGATGGAATGAGGAACAGGGTTTTATTTTGGTCGGTTCACTTTTTGGTGAGCTTATACACAATCATTTTAAATAATTATTGTAATAACAACCTTTAAATAATTATAGAAAAATAAAATAAACAAATTATAAATCATAAACCTTACTTTAAATTTTTTGATATATCACTGTGCATTTGAAGTACATATGTATGTGGATTATATGAGGAAATTTAAAACATCATGTGTTGTAGATGATTAAATATTGGATCCCTTTCTGTACAGAGTGTTGAAAAAGAAAAATGTAATCAACTAAAAAGCTTTAATACTTTACACGTTTACTAGAATAGTAATTACAGATACGTGCTCACACACTCGGTGATGTTAATGACATTTGAATTGTTTAATGGCTTTAAAATATGTGTGTATAGTAGTTTGATGGGAGTTGAATTTTTTTTTTTTTAATTATCATCAGGAATATCACAATTATATTTTAAGTGAGTGCGATATAAACATTCCTTTTGTTGATTTATTGTTGGACTGGAAGCGATTGGTGTTGGGTGATAACGTTGACATTTTTCTACCTGTATAATAGTAGGTACAGTAAAATCGGGGCAAAAAGGTTTACTTTAAATCGGACTCTATTAAAATGTTAAGTATGGGTGAAGTATCAGAACACTCGTAATTAATTTCCCCCATTTTCCTCAAGGATGCCTTGCCATCTTAAATTTAATAGATATGAAGGAGAAATTCGTTTACTTTGGTAAATATTGGTTTTAGAGAAAAAAAGACTCGTAACATCCACAATTTTTGTTACATACATATTTCTTTCAATTTTTTTAATATTAAAGAAGGTGTACACTTTCAGGGATTTATTTTTGATTTAGTGACGAATAATATTACGAAAGTGAAGAAATAGTTGCAACCACCGAAAAGAAGAGCAAAACTATTTTTATTTCTTTTTTTTTTTAAATTAAATTTAAATTTTCTCCAAGACTTTTCATTGCATAATCAAAATACCACTTAAATTTGTTCAACAAATTTTTTTTAAATCGTTCAAATGGCGCATAAGATGTATTTTTAAAACAAAAAATTGATTATTTTAATGCAAATATTATATAGGTATTGATCTTAAGAAACCTGTTTTATAAAAATTTGGTATAATCATAATAAAACAAGACAACAGGCTTTTTTTTTTCCAAAAATGAAAATTTTTTTTTTTAAATCAAAAAAAATATTAATTTAATAATTAATATAATTTTTTTCATGTTCTTAAAAATATGCTTTTATCAAAAAAAATATTCAAAGTACTGTTGATAACGTCTTAATTTTAAAGATAACAACAAGTTGTGCAAAGTTTAAGAATAAAATGACTTTCACAAATATTTCTTCAAAATAAGAAATTTATAAAAGAAAATAGCTTACAGAAAAAACTTGTATTGCCAGTTTTATAGCATAGAATAGTTTTAATACCTGAAACAATATTCTTTTTGACTTTATTTCTGACAGACGGTTGAATCCGCTGCAAATGTTAAATAAAAAGCACTACTGAATCGCACAAACCCTTTATGTTTAAGTACTTTCACGAAAAATATGAAAAGTCATAAAATTCATTATATTTTAATTACCACAAAAGAAGTTTGAACTCAAAATTCAACTTATATCGAATTCATTTTTTTTTTCAAAAAGCGTACTTTCTTTAGTATTAAAAAAAAATTGTTATGCAAATTTTTAGTATTCAGTAATCAGTATACCCTTAAAAACACAATTTTAATCAAATATGCACTCATTTTCAAAAGTTTTTAAAAAATCTTGTTTTTTTTTCAAATTTTCATATCTAATAATTTTAACAGAATTTCGGCGGCAATCCGTGAAGCTGTTATGACAAAATTTGATAACCAAAAACGGCGACTACCGTTAATAACGGTTTTAGTGAAAATATTTTTGGACTAAATAATATATATTCTCACAAAAACTCACAGAAAATATTTCATCGAAATCATTAGGTCGGGTCCGTTTTTGTGAAAAATAAATTTTTTCGATATATAGCAGTTTTTTTTTGAACTAAATAAAAAAAATTAGTTTGACATCTTAAGATCAAAGTTTGAAGGAAATCTCTTTATTAGTTAAGGCTGTTGATCGAGGCATAGGCAGACAGACTGCCAGGACAAACCGCCAGACAGGCGGACAGAATTGCGTAACCGTAGTATTTGGATTAGATTTAGAAGATTTTTATTCATTTTCATTTTTTATTTAATACTAGTTCGAGTTCGGTTTTTTACGGATTCAAAACATGTAAATAAAAAAGGCCTTTTAGTATTTGTTGAGAATACTCAAAGTCAAATAATCTTACCTCTTAGTTTGCGAGCAATTTTTTTCCTATCCTTTTTTTTGTTTAAATTAGAAAAAAAACTATATTTAATTACTGTAATAACGGCGCGCTGGTTAAGCGATCAATATCCGTTTATATTTTTTATTTCATTTTCCTTAATCCGATTTGAGCTATTATATTTCGATTTTAAGTGTAAACAAAGGCGCACAAATATAATGCAACCCAAAACAAAATTTTCCATCAACTTGAGAGCTAAAGTTAAAAACCGATGGAAATGGCGGCCCTATATATATATATGTATATAATTTTCAAAAAACCCCCGCCAGTGCTATTGCTGCCTGGTATGAGTTATAATCTGGAAATAAAATGATTTGTAACACCATAGCCTGGAATTACCAACAAATCCTAATTGGTGTTCTTATTCAATTAGAAAATCTGTGTTAAATGAATTTCCGTGAGACCTTAGGATCGGCCGACTCTGACTTTAATAACTTTTCCGAGTCGCGTGCAAAAGTAAAAGGTTACACTATACTCGTATCTATGTTTGTATATGTTTGAGAATTATTGTGCTCGGTGCTGATGGATGTAGCACAAGAAATAATAAGAGAGTAGCTATAGTTTTAATTACCAATTAGTTGAGATATCTGATTTTATCATTTAATTGGAGGTTTGCTTTCTTTTTCTTGAACCAATTTTTCTTTTTTTTTCTTTTTTTTCTGTTTCACAGGACTTTGAGTTAACGATGTAAATTGTTATGCATTTTATTTTGATTTAAATCTCAACTTGTATATATACTTTTCTCTGTTTAATTTGTTCCTTACAATGTTGACTTGACTATAGTATGTGGAGGTTGTAGGTGACGAAGACACCCATTTGTTGAAGGATTGTGTTGGAAAAGTTTTCAAATTTAATTTAGTTTTATTGTAAAATGTAGTCGGGATGGATTGAATGCTATGTATGAGTGTAAAGTTTGTACAATGAAAATGTTTTGCATACGCTGGAGATTTTCAATTACAGGTTGTGTTATGTACGAGTGCATGCTTTTGTAGCTTGTCACATTTAAAATAAAATTTACATACATTTACTTTTATTTAGTTGCTGTTTTTTTTATTATTTTACTTGTTAACTTAAATTTTAGATTTTTATAATAAAGTTGGTTTTTATTTGCGTCTATAGGCAGAAAAGAAGGCGGGAATATGGAATCCCATTTAGTTTGTTTTTTAATTTTTAGTCCATACTCGTGAACAACAAAAATTGTTCAATTTTATCAATTATTTAGTTTTACATAGAAATTATTCTTAAAAAACGTCATTTTTACTTCTTTTTGGTTTGGATGGCGTTATAATTTAGCTTCGTCGCATGACGGTGGCTTGAGGAAAAAAAAAGTTTGCACGGTAAATAAAAAAACACGTGTGGAACCGGGTCCCATATAAGGTGCCTCTTTTTGGGTTCCATACTACAACTCGAGATTTTGATCAAAATTAACATGACTGTGATAGGAAATTCGAAAAAAGTGGGTCTCGCATAGGCCTAGCCACGGGACAGAGACGAGACACGCTTTAAGACTTTAAGTATACGAGACTTTGATAAGAGTATAATTTTTAGAACAAAACTTACCAAGAGTCTCAGCCGAGTTTTCATTGAAGAAAATCATTCAAAACTGTGTTTTTTGAACACCAAACTAAGTGATTCAATGTATATATTTGACAGCTTCTAGAATAAATTTCTAATTTTTTCCACCAAAAAAGATTATTTTGAGAAAATTTGGTACCGGGACTAGACCAAAAAAAGACTTAGTTTAATGAGCCAGAGACAAGACGAGACCGAGACCGAGTAAAGACTTCAAAATCCTTGTTTCGGTCTCATCTAGTGTCTCGCGATTCTCTCTGTCTGTTTTTTTTTTTTTCGTGAAACTTGGTGTTTATCCGATTTTTGATTTTTCTAAAGATCCAAATTAACGACCTTTTTGGAACATTCGATTTTTTTGAAAATGCCTGCAACATTTTTTTTTAAAAAACTTTTATAAATTTAAATAGATTTTGGTTCACTTAAAATGAAAAAAAATTCCAAGATGTCGGAGGTATCGGTACCTATCATAGATTTCGATTTTCTCAAAAACGGTTCAGATTTATACAAGTCATTCAATACTTAAATTTCAATACTTAAGTTTCTTCCAGCAGCTGAATATACATCAAAACTTCATTTCAAAATGTTGCCGCAAATAAAATAATAAACATAAAAAAAAGGTTATTATGGTGCACTGGGGCGTAAACGCACTTTTCTTATTTTATTGTATTTTTGATTTGTGTCCCTCTTTTTTTTTCTATGGACGTTGGGTTGGTTGATGTTGATTGAAATATTATTATTGCTCAATTAAGATGTTATTTTTTTTCTCATAATAAATTATCCTCCATTTATCTGCATCAAAATGTTTTTGGATTGAGAAAAATAAAATAATGCTGATTTATGGAATATTAAATTTACGTTCTATTTCGACCAAAAAATAACTTGGAAATTAATTACTTGAGTAAAACTGTTTCAAAATATGTAATAAACTTTTTTTTGGTTCTCATGATATTCATCTGTAGATAATTTGAATAATTTGCTTATGTTTGTGAAATTTTGCAAAAAAAATCTGTATGTCTAGAATTGGTATACACTTTTAAAAACGATTATTTTTTATTTAAAAAATACTAAATATATTAGTTTGGCCATACTTCCAAATATATTTCAATTAAACAAAAATTTAAGAGAATTACGACAAAAAATGTAGCAAATATGTACAACGATTTAAGTTAAGAGATATGTATGTTCATTGTTCATACATATAAAGAGCCAATTACCTTTGAAAATTTAACAATTAAAACATTTGCAGAGTAATAAAAAATTAAATAACCAAATGGGTCGTACGTACTTGCTTAATACTAGGAAACATATTGAAAAAAGACAAAATGACAAAACTTCATTACGTCAGATTTTTTAAAGAAATGTTATGGAAACAAAATATGGTGTTCAGCTGCTATGAACACATACGAAAAAAATATGGAGCTTAATTTAGAAAGTAAATTAAAAAAACCGATTTAAAAATAAACTAGGACATGACTTTGTATGTGTTCCCGTTGTTTTAAGACCTTTTAATTCTGTTTTAACTTATTTTTTTTTTGAAAATTGGACCTTCTTCCTTAATGGGGGAAAAAGACCCCCAACTGAGATCTTTCTTATATCAGTTCAATCTACGCATTTTAGACTTAAATTTCATCGTGTTCAGAACACCCTGTATATTGTGGGTGGCAATGGCGCAATGGATGAAGTGCGTGACTGCTTATTCAGAGCTAAGGTTTCGGCCTTCTATGTCTTTCAGTTATTTTCACCTTTTATGTAATATAACCGTGCAGTTCATGTTGCATTTAAGGAAGACCTACCTGCCATATTATGTTTGTATTTGATTTTTTGAAACGGCTTTGTACTAAATTTGTACAAAATCTATTGATCCATTTATGATCATAATTAAAAGTGTGAACTTTGAAAACATTTTTTTTTTTTGAAACCAATACCTTCCCCATAGAGCAAATAACGCAAAAAAAACTATTTAATCGCTTTATGGGCTTAAAGTATAGTTTGGCATCTGGCAAAATGCATTCATCTTCACAGTAAAACGTTCACGCTCAGATGAATTTCACCAAAATCTCTCAGCTGCGACTGAGAATTATTTTCTTTCATTCCGAATCCTTACATACACCATATATCCTTAAAATGTATGATGCCAATGGCAAAATGTATTCACATGTGAATCGAGCATTCACTTCTTCATATATCTGCATCAGATTACACCTAAAATGTTCTCAGATTAAATAGTTTTTTTTTTTTTTTAGCAAATAAAGCCATTACATATGTGAATCCTATGTATATAGAATGTACAATTTACGTTCATATAAAATTGGTATATAAAATGTATGTATGGCTGATTTTCAATTATTACTTCATATATCCCATGTGCATGCGCCTTTGGTTTTGAGGAGCCTTTGGGAGCCAAGTGTATAGTATGCCTACGGTGCACTCAATTTCACAATCTTGTATGGAGTGTGTGCTTTTGGCATATCATTCGCATGGACGAAGTCTAATATTTTGTGGTTAGGTTTGATATGGGGATGTGGATCCATGAAAAACGGCTCTTAGAATCCTCTTTTTTTTTTGCACAAAGATTTAATTTTTCTCAAGTTATAAATTTTTTGTTTCCTCCTTTTTTTTGTTTGTTGTTCTTGGTTTGTTTTCTTGTTTGTGGGTGTTCCTGCTGGACGACCGTTATAACACAATGCTGAGGCATAGCAGTGACGTGCGGCGGTGACGCAACGGGTGTGTTGGAATTTTTGTGAGAAATTGCAAATAATTGTGTCCGAAGGCGGTGGGAAACATGAAATAAGCTCCATCAGAATGTAGGTATCTATTTATAGCACTTAACAAGGCGTTGAGGGAATTGCGGAAATGGATATGAAAAATCGTGTTTCTTATATTTGTTATGAGACTGGGTTAGGAACTTATACTTCAATCTACGATTGATGGACTTTGAATGGGATTTTATTTGATTCATTTATGGAATCTGATACAGTTTTCTATACTTGAGATATTAAAGATATTAATCGAAGCAACTTTTACAATATGGAATACTATATATAGAAACTAAGGCCCCATTTATAATCAAAAAAAAATATAGTGATTTTAAGTTCCTACCGAATGATCATCGTTATCGAGTAACGATTTTGTTCTTGAAATTTGGAAATGTGTAGAATTGTACATTTGAAACAAGTTTTTTTTGCAAAAGTGTACTTTAACAATATGAGTAAAAACTATTGTTACCAGAATTGATCACGAATATGAGAAAAAACTATTTTATTCTATAGGAACAGCATTATGTACATTGAAGTATTTTGTTTTAAGTTTTAAAATACAATTTTGAATTATTTTCCTAAATAGAAATACTACTCTCTGTAGGTGAAAGAAATTTAGCCTCGACTCGGGCTTGTTTCGTATGCCTTGAAGTCATTCGCCTTTTGATCTTGTCTTGCTTCTAGAGACACCCTTTATGTAGTTGCAAGTTCTAAAATATTGGTATTTGTTTTTTAAACATGTTCGATCATTTTTTAAAAACTCTGAATTTGTAAAGGGCGAAGGCAATTTGAAAAAAGGCGAATTCAATTTGCGAAAGGATTAATTTTATTTGCAAAATTTCAAAATTGATGAAACTATGTCCATAGCTTTTGCTTAAGCGTATCTAGGACTAGTTTCTTAAATAAAAAGTCTCTTCAAATGCCCTAGCGACATGCCAGTTCATATTTTTGGGATAGGCCAATTTTTATAAACCAACTCTGCATATTTTTTTGAATCTGTCAACTCACATTTTCAAAATTACAATATTTTTTTGTCTTCTTTTTATCCACTAGATTTCACTAAGATTCAAAAATAATTTGTGGATCGTGAAGAGTGATCCTGATAAAAAGCAGAATCTCATATAATAAATGTACACCCTATTCGCAAGGGCAGGATCTACTAGTTTTAAAGATAAAATTATGTAGGTATGTAGGTAAAAACAAAATAGGTTACTATACACTGTGAAAGTCAACTATAACACCTACTTGCCATAAATAAAATGAAGAAACAAAAAGAAAATCTAACAAAGTCACTCAAACAAAAGTTTGCCCTACTTCCTCTGAATGGATATTAAAGACAAAAAAATTCAATTGTAATAACCTTCAACTATCACCACACCAGACATACCTACCTAAATAATATTCAACCTGCATTCACAAATATAATCCTTTTGATAGAGCTTAAAAATCCATCTAAGATATTAAGTTACAAATTCCCATTCTAACAATAGCGATATCTACTCCATCATAATATTCATATTAAAACCTTCAAAGCCTATACAATATAGCATAGTCTCTCTCAAAGCGCGCATGCAAAACCAAAAAAAAAAAACTGCCTTAATGAATGCACTCTCCTTGACTTCATATGCACACAGCAGCCATCTCATACAACAACAACAACAAAAAACCATCAAGGGTATTTTTTCCACCGCATGATTTTTTATTTATATAAATTAAAAAAAAAAAAACACAAACACACACAAAAATACACAAACATACATAAATTTATAAAAGCGTTAAACAATAATCTTTCCGTGGTTGCCCAGGTTAACAATCGTAGCTTTTGCCAAAGTACCTTACCTCCAGCTACCAACAAGAATAATAACAAAAAAACACAACAACAACAACAACCTTTCACGTTCGTTGTTGGATTTATTAAAATGAAGAATGAACGCCACATCAATCCAATTCCAGTTGATTACACACCGCAAGGCCGTGACCTAAATTTGTATCTGTCACTCGCTCTTAACTCCCCATTTTTATACTTTATATTTTTATGTTGTGCATATAGCTTTGATTGCTGATGTATAAGTGTTTTGTCTTCGAATGTGTTTGTTTGTGTTGGGATTTTCTTGTGCGTTTTCTAACAAAAAAAAATTTAAAAAAAAAAATGGACTTGAATCCCTTTTTCCTTTTTCGACCCTTTTTACATTTCAATTTCATATATACATATAATAAGTGTCCCCGATGAATTGTCAAACTTTTAAGCAATGACATAAAGTTCTTACAATCAAAATGATTGACATCAAGAGTTGCTCTATATGTTCCTTTCTTCTTATTTTTTTTATACCAGGCTATAAACAGCATACACCACCGAATGAACGCCTACTCAAAAAGTAAGGGATTCTGAATTCTGTTAATAGAAAAAAAAAATATATATAACTATGTATACATATGAGGTATATCTAGAGAACTATAAAACTAGGCCAAAAGTTTCTTCAAAAGTAGAACTTAACACAGTGCAAATAAACGCAAAATAAAAAGTTAAAAAATAAAAAAATAAAAAAACAGTTGCAAGTGTACATGACCTGCCTTCTGAACGAAACCATCAGCAACCAACCATCCATCTCCAACTTACCTCTTCCCCTCTCCTTTTTCCATTCTTCGCACTTTACATCAAGTGGCAAATAATCACTCTGTTCACACCCCTTTTTCTGTCTTTCTGTCACTCAAACACTAAAAAAAGTAGTTGCATGAGGTCTATAAAGGTCGTGTTAAAAAATATTTGAAAAAAAAACTAAATGTATGTAGGTATATTGAGAATATTATAATGAGAGTAACCCCTACTCCCACCTTAAAACAGACAATCCTCTTAACCCAAGTCCATCACCCGCACAACATGTTAAATAATAAAAAAGATACACACAAAAAATAAGATACAAGAAGTAATCATAAAACTCAAAGCAAAGGAACACGCATTCAAACAAAAAAAAAAAAAAAATGTACGATGGCATCAAGGGATAATTCAAAGGAAAGAAAGCAAAGAACCCTTTGTCAAACAAAAACACCCTCTCAATCCGCCCAAAATTACTGTAGGTCTAGTAAACAAATCAAATTTGCACACCCTCGCTTCTTCTTAGCAAACCCACACGGGTTTTTGATCAAATAAATTTCTCGGAAAAAAGCTTCTCTCGTTCGTCCGTCCGTCCGTTCCATCAACATCGTCATCGTTTAACCCAACTTATTAAACAAAAGCTCTTTTCCATCATGGCTGAATGAAAACTGGCAACATGCCCCATTCTATTTTTATCCCCCTTTCCGCCCTTTTTCATCCATTCTGCTTCTGCTGCCGACGCCGAGTCAGAATTCTGAATGCAATATTTTCCTCTCGTAATATAGTATGCAGCGCGTACTACTATGACGACCATGACGCGATGCAATGATAAGCTCTGTCATAAGTCAACGTCGTCGTCGAAGTCGGGGATGACATGGTCGTCTCACTCACACGTATGGTATTTTTTTTGGGATGCTGCTCATGGTGTCCAACGCACGTCACTACTTACTACGCGTGTTCACAACACAATCTAGCTTTATCTATATAAACACCCTGGTGGTGGATAGCGAGAACTGCTAGCGCGGAGGTGAACGAGGTATGGTAGAAATTTTATCAGAGTACAAGGACCTCTTGAGCGGGTTTTACAGTACAAGAAATGGAAATATTTTATACGAATCGCTATACTCGAGAAAAATTCGGAGAATGAGCATAAGACAGAGAGCAAAAGTTGAAACGAAAGAGAGAGAGAGAGAGAGAGAGAGCGTGAGAGTATTTCTTTGAAGGACCATCATTTCATTATAGTAAAAAAATATTATTAGATACTCAAAAAAAAATCTACAAACAATAAAAAAAAAGCTTAATCGAATGGTTTGAACTTTTTGCATGCTAAAAATATTACAAGTTTTGCTCTCGTTTGTTTTATGTGTGTAAATGTAGTCTACCGTAGAGCTTTTAAGTGCGCGCATGTTTGATGGTGATTCTAGTATAGAAGTAGAAGTTTAATAGGTGCTACAGCTTCTCATGAATAAATCTTCCCTGCTCGTTATCTTTTCTCTCACTAACCCCACTGTAAGGGCTAGGGTTGGTTTTGGTTGATGTGGGAACACTTTATATTGTATTCAATTCGTGTGTATACGAATTTGAATTTTTTTTTTTAGGTAGGTAAGATATTTATTTTCTTCGTTTATGTGTGTTCTTAATGCAGTTTTGTCAACAATTTTATAAGATTTCTAGAGTTTAGTTGTTTGCCGAAAAAAAAGTTGACTTTGCAAAGAATTAGGGTCATGGTGAGATATGTAGATATTTTTAGTTTTTCAACTTTTCTTTCTTTTTGCAAATGTAAGATACCTACTTTATATTGGATGGCAGGTGCATAGGTAAAAAAGGAAGGAGCTTAAGACAAGTTAACAAAGCCTCAGCTTCAGCATCATCATCATCATCATTTTAAACTGACTTACTTTTTTTTTATACATAAATTGACGAATTGAATGAATTTTGATGTTTGTGTGTGCATCTGGTAACTGAGTTTTAAAGATGTATAAGTTTTATTTTTATTTAACTGAAGTGTTCATTAGTAGAAGAACTTAGATAGTATCATCATGGCACTACACAAAGTACTAGGTAAGTTTGTAGGTAGTACCTAGTAGCAAGGATATAATAATAATTTTATTTAATAATTTTAATTGAAATTCAGTTTTAAAAAGTAATTAATTAGTGGTGATACATGTGTCATCTTGTTTTTAACCCTGAATAATAGACTAATTAAGAATTGAATTTGATTCGACTTTCAAATTAATTATCCACCAAAAGAAAATTTTAGATTTCAGTGTCAAATCTTCACATTTTGCCATAGTGAAAAATTGTGCTGATAAGATTTTCTTTTTAATTACCAAATGAAATTGCAGCAATTAGCAAAAGATAATACGATCGTGAGTTGTGTGATTTTTTTTAAATTTCCTTATTAAATCCTGATAAATACGAAGACAATTAAAAACAATTGTGAGGTATATTTAAAGAAAAAAAAAGTTTAATATAATAATTACATATATCTTGGAATAACTCGTTCTTTAAATATCGTACTTTTCAAAAATTACTTTTCTTTTTTAAAAAAAATTATTGAAATTGGATCAGAAAAAAAGATTGAAAGATGAAAGAAACTTTTCTTATGAGAGTGGTATGTGCGGGGTGTAGAGGTCGTACTCATGCGCACACTAAAGGGGTTATCCTTAAAATGTTAAATTGTTTAAGGGGGGAATGCAAATGGCTATTTCAATAGAACACTGTTTGTGAAAATAGCGATAGAACAATGACAAACACGAAACATTATAGGATGGTGTTCTAGGGATGCTAATATTTCTGTCACTGTTCTATCATCTATCATTTTAGTAGTGGGCACAAATATTTATTTATATCCAATCCATAATAAAAAATTTAAAAAATTGAATAATTCGTTTACGAAAATTGAGTTAAAAAAATGAATTTTTTATTTTCAAAATTCATTTTTTCCCCTAAAAATGTGAGCGACAGCACTCATATTGATGAGGATTCTTACCCAGTTTTTTCGCGGCTATATACCAAAATCTGGATTTTCATGTCCTGGAATATTTTATTTTTTATCAGCTTGGATTGTAAACCTTTCTCCAATTTTACTTTTACCATTCTTAATAAAATCTTAAATTTTACAAATTTTCTTAAATTTGGTACAAATGCTTCTAAAAAATATCTTTCTTTATTGTGGATTTATTCGGACATCAAGAACATTCATTTTTAACATCTCTTTGCATTTATCGTTAACTAAAAAATTGAAGATTGATAGATATTTTGAGATATTTTATCATATCTGATTCAAAACACTCTACTATTTAACTTCTTTCAAAAATTAAAATCTACAATCAAAGCAGGCCACAATATTTTTCATTTAATTAAGGTTTCTTACAAGTTTAAAATATTATCAGTTAATTCCTATGAAGTTTAAGGAGCTTATTTCTGAAAATAATCAATTTAGACAAACTAGCCCAGATGCAAGAAATGTCGGCCACTGTGGCGTATGTGGAATTAAATTAATTATATTTCATTGACTAGAAAGGATGCATTAGCATTACTTATTAATATTCTAAAAATTGTTTCGCATTATTTACATCGAATAAAATACTGATTCATTAAAAATGTTATTTTGAGTTTTTACATACTTTGAGATTTAATATATGTAAAATTATATTTTCCGCCTATTCTTATACTTATAATTTATGTCGATGTATTTAACATAAAATTACAGTTAATATGAAAAATTTGCTTCTATGTTAAATTATACAATTTTAAAAATCAATACCTCATTTTAACATATTTGAGTTCAAGCCTTTATTTTTCCCAAAAGACCAACTAAAAATAAACTAGAACCATTAAATTGAAATCCTTTTATCTATCACGTCTGCTGTTAATACCCATTCAAATGTGAATATGTATGCTGCACTATAACAATACTTGTCACACATACATACCTTCATACATACTTTGTGTTTCTCGAAATACTCAAAAATGTAGAAAGTACATGAACTCAGATATTTCTGTAGCAAACTAATGTTATGTTATTTTCTTGTTTCTCTATTCGATTCATGTTGAACAGGAAAACATTTTGTAGCCATAAAATATTTTTTTACAAGAAAAACAATGTTTTTTGTAGGTACTATACCTATGCACATAAATATGTACCTACCTTGGTATAGCTATCAATTCAAAATTCTTAGGTAGGCAGTAATATCGTCGTATTCAATGAATGCAATTTATTAATAAAGTAAGCTTTAAAAATAAGTAAAAATAAAATATTGAATTTTCAGAAAAAA
Source organism: Syrphus vitripennis (assembly GCA_958431115.1). Taxonomy (NCBI): domain Eukaryota; kingdom Metazoa; phylum Arthropoda; class Insecta; order Diptera; family Syrphidae; genus Syrphus; species Syrphus vitripennis. The sequence continues at coordinate 22,767,454 of OY288108.1, forward strand.
AAATTAGGAACGTAAACTTAACTTTTTGTTAATTTTTCCACTTTTTCCGAAATATGTAGATTGAAATATGTAGGATCTATTATATTAAAAAATATATTTTTTTTTTTAAATTCAAAAACATATTTTCTGAAAACTTTGACACAAGTATGCCAGATTATTAAGATGACTTCTTTTATAAAAATTTTCATTACAATTCGATCCCTTTATGATAAAATAGACGTAGGTACCGTTAATATGTCGCTAATGCTTTTTTTTTGTTTCTTAATATTTTCGAACGAATAATTTCTTGTTAGGTATGATTAATAACTCAAGTTCAATTTATTTTACTACCCATTTTGGTATCTGCCTTTTTATGACCAAATATTTTGTGCCTACCTTTTGTTAAAAATAAGTTATGAGCCAATTCAGTAAAAAAATTTCTGAATTTCTCGATTTTAGTAGGTTTTGTTATTTTAATATTTTGTTATAAAATTTCTAAAATATAGGTATCTCCTGATTGATATAAAATCTAATTACGAGCAAAACGCTTTTCAGGTAAATGTTGAAAAATGAAACACAAGGGTGAGTTTTGGAGCATTTGTGGTTTTAAATATCTTTACTTCGTAGCACAAACAGAATCATAAAAACTCTTGAATGAATTTATTCCATTCGAAAAAGTTTATTCAATAGCCCAGTAAAAATAAAAAAAAAAAATTTAAACAGTGTTAAAAAAAACTTAAGCTAAGACTAGTTAAAGTTCTCACTTTTATTTGCTTACAGAACAAATTTGCTTTAAGTTGTTCAGGACTTGAAATTTATTGCCGCCCTCTGGCCTAGAACTTTAGTATTTCAAAATTAAATGTATTTTTTTTTTCATTTTTTTAAATATCTTTGGGGCATTAAATATTTCCAAAACACATTTAATCAACAGGGTGATCAGTCACCTTTAACATTTTACATTCAGGGTGATCGCTACTTCTGCCCCACTTGACTAAGCAACTTAAATGGATATAGGTATCACTATGTCTCAAATTGCATAAAATATTAAAAACTTTTATGTTTTCCACTTTGCAATTGCATTATATTCTTAAATACAAGTATCTAAAAAAATCACTACTTCGTTTATTGTCTTCAAATCCACCACAACGTAATTTTTTTTTATAAGTTCCACATAAAACATGTAATTTTATGAAAATCAATTTCTAAGAAATTCCATAAAAATCTCTATAAACACAGATCATCCCTTTATGCAAACAACAAATAATAAAACATATCGTTTAAATCTTCAAAACATGGTGATTTGTTGGCCCCCTACAGCTACAACCACAACCACATCCACCCACCAACAATCAATTTTATCGTATAATTGAATCATATACATACATATACCTAGACCTACTATACCTACCTTTCTTACAACCAACTTCTACAAACGCATTCCGGTGTTTCCAAAATCACCATCCTTTTTTTTTTATTTTCTGTTATTTTTTATAACACCAGATAATTGCACCATTCCTACCATCATCGTATTGTATATCCAAAAAAAGAATACAAAATAACATCGACTATAGTAACCGCTATAAAAAATAAAAAAAAAAAACATTTTAACAAAAAACAACAACATCATTTCATAGAATACAAAGTTCATTTAAAAAGCTTTTATGTTTGACCTCATCGTCCTCCATCTTCCTCCCAACAAAATTTCCATTTATCCAAAAACAAAAAAAAAAAACTCCTCAGGACAGAAAACTCATGTGCTTGATGTCGGTCGTACAGCGACAGCGAGTAGTATAGTAGTGTCGTATAGAGGAGAACTCTCCCAGGCGGCAACAACTTTCTATCGAAAAATCTTGTTATTTTTCGGGCATGTATCTTTCGGGAGTCGAATCGAATCACAGAGTATATGTATAATTTTTGATGTGTATACAAAACTCATACATACACTCGTGTGTCACTCTCAACAAACAGATGGAGACAATTGAGAAAATACAATTTTTGAAAAACCAATACAAATTCAAAAAATACTACAACTCTTGATTCTAGAGTAGCAGCAAAGCGCAAGAAAGTACAAAAAGATTGTAAGAAGTTTAGAGCTCTAGGTAGGTTAGGAGTTAGGACTTAGGAATGTATGTATATCAAAAGAAAAACTCATTGTCGAGCTGTGTGTGGCACGCGCGCCGCCGACAAACGATATACCTACCTACTCCAAAAACAACTCCATCAAAGGAGTAGTCTTTGGCTCTTGGTTCGGATTCGGATTTCACACCAAGCAGAGCATCCAGCTAGCACCACTCTTAGACTCTACCAAGGGTAAATAGTATTTTAATTTGAAGAGGCGCCATATTTGGCAGCACAATTTCAAGTCCGAGTCCGAAACCGAATCTGAATTCGGAGCTTTTTCTTCATTCGTATTTTCGTAGTACACGAATAATAATATATACGCGCTCCTTGCTCCTTTTGGTCGATTGCTGCTGGCGCTGGGCTGACTGGGTAGTTTAGTTTATTTTTTGTCAATAGAAACGCGAAATAAACCACCAAGGAACGACGTGGTTGTCCTTGCCGTCCTTGTCGAATGCACAAGACATAATAAATAATCGCGTATAGGACTAAAACTTCTCACAACTTTTCAAACGGATGATTTAAATGTGATTTTTGTTGTAATTTTATTTGCTAGTTCTCTTATTTCCGTCCTTCCGTTTTATTTTTTTTTTGTGTTGTGTGGAATCAAAAGCCGTCCGTGTGTCCTTGATGTTTGAATACATATAAATAGATATGCAAAAATCAACAAATTGTGTGTGGTAATATCGGATCAAGAATAAAATATTCAATGAATTTTTGTGCCGTGCTCTATTTATTTTTTGGGCGTAACGAGAAGAGGTCCTTATTAAAATGAAAAAGAATTTTCTGAATAAAAATGAACTTTCACAATCTCGTTAGTTTTGTGTCGCAATCGATAAAATACAAATACCAACCTACCTTCCTATCTCTACCTATTTTTTTTTTTTTGTTCGAAAAACTTTACTTCCTTCCTTCCATGGTGTGGAGATCCTGCAAAATAAGATTTGAACTTCAACCCTGTTTGCAGTGAGTAAGGATATTAGTCATCGTTATTCGTTCGAGATTCGTTCGGTACATAATACGCGCACAATCCAAAAATGTATCCTGTTATATTCGAGTGACGGTGTGTTGTAAATTACGGAGATACGGTGAAGTTTTTTTTTTTTTTTACAATAAAGTGAAATAAGGTTCAAACTATATAAAAAATAAAATCCATATCATTTATTTTTTTAAACGTAGCATCTATCTGCAAAAATAGTGTGAGTCCTTCCCACCGATATGATACAACAAAAAAAAAAAAAAAGATATATAAATGTACCTACTAACCGATTAGAGTTTATTTGTCCTGCCTAACCTAAAAAATTAAAAAAAAAAAAAACTATACGTATACAAACACAAAAAGGATACGAAGAGAATTTTACACACGGGAGAGTCAAAGAATGAGAACAAAAAAAATACTAATTCAAACATTATTTGTTTCCAAATATGAAAATATACTCTCTCGCGCGCTCCAATGGTAACCTAGGTTTGAATCTTAGATTTTATTATTAGCAAACCGACTGAATCTGGTACCACTGTATTACTACTATATTCGTCCCTTTTGTCCTCGTCATTCGTTGTTGCCGTTGCCATTGCCGTTGTCGTCGTCATCATTGTCGTTGTGCGTTTTTGTGTCGTGCGTAAGGGGGTGTGTGAGAATAAATGGTGTAGTTGGTGGGAATAATAACCACCACAAAATCAGCTAAATTAATGTGCGATAGGAACGGTACAGGGTGTTTTTTTACCAGCAGTAATAATAACAACACTAACGGTGCAAGAAAGGTGAGTTAAGTTAATATTGTGAATGAAGCTCATATCCTTCCTATCAGGAACACACGCTCATACAAAAAAAAAACTAATGAACATCGCATTTGGCGGTCAAAAGTTTGTTATAGACAAAAGTTTTAGTGCGTGACGTTCGTTCGTTTTTTTTTTTTCTTTTGTTATTATTATAATTGAGCAAAGAAAAATGGTCATGATGTTGGGGGGTCCGGTCCTTGTGTATTGTTGTCCAGTCAAGTTTTGTTCTCTCTTTTTTTTTTCTTCTTTGTTTCTTGAATAAAAAGGTACTTCAAACTCGCAAGTCTTCTATAGTAGTTAGAGTATTGGTTTGGCCTTGGTAGTTTTAATCATACCATAATACCCTTTTGGGTGTTATTATTATTCTTTTTTTTTTTATTTTGTTTTTGTTGGGTTTTCGATTATTTTAATGCAGAAAAAGATTAAGAGGTGATATCGGTGATGGTTGGTCACGAAATATTGTGTGGAAATGGCCCTACTAATGGAGTTGCTTTGAATGTTGATGAAGTGTAAAGGCAATATGTATATGCGAGGGGGTAGACAACAAAAAAAACTTACCTATTATCGGGATATTATAATTCCATTGTTGTCTATATTATACCTCTACGATGAATGCTTGTTATTTTGGGTTTTTTTTTGTTGTTGTTTTTTTTGAGGGGGTTGAATATTCGTGCTATTCACTTTGTTGCGAAGTTTTTGAGCCAGAAGTTGTTTTTTGGTGATTAAGAATACCGAATTATGATAACTTCTTGGGAAATTTATTTCAAATTCTTTAAGTTATAAATATTTGAATAATAATTAATTTCTTAAAATGGTGAAAGCTATATTTTAAATATCATTCAACATCATTTTTTTAAGACACGAGCTTTAAAAAAATTGAGCAATGCTAATGACAGCAAAATAATAATTCTTTAGTCACTAAAGTGTGCCTTTGCAAGAATTTCATCCTTATGATGTATGGTCAGACTTGAAATTTACCTGGACGAACTAGGAATTAAAAACACTGGATGGAGCACCACAAAAGAAATATATTTATATTTTGGTTTTTGTATTTTCCTTCAGTAAAACATATAATTTTTTTATAAACTTATTTATTTAACTTTAAGATAATGGGGAATGTTCATAGTAGTCTGACAAGTTATTTCTTTGTCTCTTCTAAGCTAACCTAGAGTTTATGTTATTAATAGACAATTGAGACCCAAATCCAAAAGATAAACTGGAGCTCAAACTTTAAAAAACGGCTGACTCTTTGACTAAGTTGCTTTTTTCTATATCTGTCAAAAAATGGATTGGATTTCAATGGATTGACAGGCAATAGTACTAAATTGTTTTTTTTTTATTAAACAGAGCTGCGAATTTCTTTATGAAAAGCAGCTGTTTCTATAGCCTGTGTGTTAAATTTAGATTTGAGGCCAGTTGCACTCGGGTCTAAGGTTTGACTATGAATATGCCCCAATGCTTCAATTATATGATAAAAAAATATCAAATCTCTGAATGTGCAGTCAGAGGCTTTTATAAAAATTACAATCAAATAAACATACCTATCTATCTAGGTATTTAGGTAAACTATTTGAATGTAAGGTGTTCAGGTCATTGAAATGATAAATTTGAATAAATTTGAATTGGAATTCTAATGATGCTATATTTGTTTCCTTAAATTCGCAAAATATTTAAATTTTGTATTTGATTTTATGGATTTTACCCAATTGCGTAAAAAATAAATTAAATTTGCTAACTAAATTTTTGTTAGAAACTACTATGAAAAAGAATATTTTCTGCCTAAAAAAGATAAATGTTAAAATAACCTATAGGTTCTTCTCAATAGTGAGTCATTTTTATCAATACCCCTGTTCCTTGAGCGCTATTGTAACAATAAAGATTTTATTTTTAATTGATGTTGAGTGCAATAAATAGGTCAATCCATTTAATTTTTTTTTTAAAGAGCATATATGTAAATTAATAATGAAAATTACTATTTTTATAATTTTCAAAAATTCAGCCAATTTATTGCACTGTATATGCCTGCAGTTAAAGACGAATGATTTCAAAATACAATTTTATGTTATTATATTTGTTTTTCTTCAATATTTTTAAAGCTTGTTGAAAAAAGTGGAAACGGTTCAAACGGTTCGAGATTTAGCGTTATATTATGTTTATAATAGAAAAATGAATGTATTAGTTTGATATTTAGTTTTATTACTTTTTTCTAAATGTAAATTTTACTCTGAGTTTTTAACGTGGAACATACCGATTGTTGGTTAAACACTCTGACTCTCTGTCAATTCGCAATAGAACATTTCAATCAAAAGTAAATTATCTCTAACTACAGATAAAATAAAGATTAAGTGATAAGATTCTTAAATTAATACAAAAATTAATTTTTTGTTTTTTAAGTTTCTAATTTCTAGTTAAGATATTTTATAATTTTAGTTTTTAACTATCCACCTGCTAAAATATTTTTATTTTATTGATTTTTCAACTTCAGTAAAACTGGTCTTTGTTAAAATTTCTGTTAGTGCTCTTAAAGAAGTTTTAAAAAAGTTGATATGAGCTTCTATTAAATTCTCTTTTTATTACCTACTTAAAGAAAATTGAAAATTAACAAATGTTTTATAATATTAAGTATATTAAGTGTTGAATTAAAATATTCACTAATTTCGATTTCGAAATGTTCAATTTTAAGTTTTGATGACACATATGTACATATCTATAATAATTGTTGTCTTAAATGTTTATTCCTTCAGACGTAAATCACACTTCTACTCTTTAAAGTTTAATAAAACATATTAAAAGTTTGATAAACTGTTTCGCACTTCATTTCCAACTATAAAAAAGTAAGGATTTTAACTTTTTTAACGACCATTTCAACTCTTAAAAATGTCAATAATTAAAAAAAAAACTATTTCATTAAACGTACGACAAGGACTCCTTCATTTCTCATAAAAATGTCTGAAGAAGTGTTTGCTATCTCTCTTTCTATCTTCGAAGGTACATAAATATGTACATTGTAGATAATGTATGTGTGTGTATGTAAATGTGTCATATACAATCCTGAAATCAACCATATAAATTCCCCGTTGGAAGTTTGTACTATAGAGCCATTCTATACACATAGTCTGAATTTAATAGTTCAATCAATGTGCAGTAGTTAACGACGACGACGTTGATATCCCATTGGCATCAATCAATATGAGTTCCTTTATTATACTTTATCCTTGCTCTGGTATTCCATGTTCTATATGAGTGTTAAACTAGGCCAAAGACTTAAAACAACGGATAGTTGTGAGTTTCTTCTTTTTTTTTTATATAATTTTTAAAACTACTTTTCTCAATGTGAGTAATTTAAAATCCTTGATTGAAAATAGTTCTCCTTTATTGGATAGGACATCTATCTAGTCAGATTGTCTATAGAAATTGAAATCGAAATTTTTTGAGAAAAATGGAATAATTCTTCATTTTTTTTTTAATTTGCTTAACAAAAGGATACTTGTAGTACCTACATTATATTAGAATATTTATATTTAAAAATTTAAGAAATGCAATTATCAAAATTGAACCAAAAAAAGTTTATGTTTAAAAAAGAAACAATAAAAATGAAAATAAAAATTGCATTAAATGAAAATCGGTTCGAATCTTAATTGTTGTACAAATATTAATAAATATTCTTATATTTGCATTATTTAGCCATTATATTTTGACTGCGTAGCAAATTTACCCCATTTCACCTTTTTTTTTGAACGTACATATACCTAATTTAAAAACATTCTGTATATTTTTTGTATTAATGATAACACACTTGCAGATCGGCTGACAAACTTTCACATTCTTCTTTTCTTCTTCTTCTTCGTCTTTTCTAGTAATTATAATTATTATAAAATCATTGTAACATAATGTAATAACAAATAAATGATTAAAAAAAAACGAATTTGTCAAACTTCACTTAAAATAATTTTTTTTTGTAGATAGACATTTTTTTCACAGTTTCTTTGATAAATTTAAATGTATGCCAAATTTTTATTTTGAAAAATTCTTCTGCTTAATTTCTTTGACAATGTTTCTATTTTAAATTTTTTTCACACTTTTTTCGATAATTTTAGACAGTTTTTTTATTTGACAAATTATTCTAACTTTTCTTTCCTAGATAAATTTTTTCGACACCACTTTTGCATTTTTGACAATTTTTAAATTTTGATATTCTCTTCATGATATATTTCTAAAAATTTGATGTTGAGGCAGATACTGGATTAAAATACAATTATATTGTACTTTTAAATTTATAAATTTCGAGCTTATAACAGCATCCAACCCATTCTTTTTGAGTTGAGGTGACTTGAATTTTAAATTGACTAACATTCTGTCACAGAACAGAAGTAATTTTCTAAAGCTTCTAAAGAAAAAAAAATGTTTACTTAAAAAAAGTCAACTGACGAAAAAAAAAATCAATTTAATAATGAAAATGCGTATACGGCCGAGTGTACCATTACTTTTCTAAGCTAGCTAAGATTGAAGTTCAAGTTTCTTTACAGGTCCAATAGTGATATTTTAAATGGAATCAGATTTTGCGTATGCCAACTTATTGTAGAGTTTTACGTCTACATTTTTTAGCTCAACGGAAATAAAGTACAAACTGTCTATAAACATATTTCATTGAATACTTGCGGCCATTTATTCTTTATTTTTAATTTATTTCCTATTTCACAAATTGACATTCCTATGACCCGACGACAGGAAAATTATTTTCTCTATTGAATTCGTCAATATTGTGCGAGATAAATAGTCATTCATACTCATAATAAATATTGTTTCGCTACATTTATTTAAATGAAACAAAGCCTTAAAAAAAAACAGCTTTCTTTAAGCTACAAGCAAAAAATCCTCCCCTATTCATCCTTCGTCGAATTTATACAAATTAGAAAACGAAACAAAAAACACCATTATTTGTGTCTCTACGCTTAGGGCATTAATAACTAGGTCAACAATATATATATTGGTTTTCTTCTTTCTAAAAGAAAAGTCTTGAAAATTTCATTTAAGATAAATTTATCTTCCAGCATTATCTATTATGTTAACGTCATCGGTGTCGCCGGTCCTCGTCGGTCGTAGCAGAAGGAGGAATATTTTTTTTTTTTTGGTTATACTTTTCTTATAATACTCGTATAGACGTATATGTATATAAAGAACCACAAAATAAATAATTTATTTAAACTAGCCCTTATTTTTCTCTCATCAATATTTAAGGGTGTAAATGTTTGTTTGATTAATAAGGGTTTTTGTGATTTGGGTGAATCTAAGCTTACATGTCTAACGTTATAGTTGGCAATCGGTATTAAGTGGCACCACAATCAGCTTTTGTGTGCGTGAAGAGGATTACGATATATTGCATCAATATCAATGTTGCCAACTTAATTGAATAGTATTTATAGAAATTAAATAAAAATTAACTAAATTTAAATTTTCTTTAAATACCATTAAAATGTAATTGCATACAAATATGTAGTAATGAGACTCAAAATAAAATATACCACTTTGGATAGTAATAACAATTTATTTCAAATGCACCTTTCATTCGGAGAAAACATTATTTAATTTAGAGTACAGTTTCCACTATAAATAGGTGTGTTTTTTTTCCTAAGCCTAAGCTTAAGCCAAAATATTCTAATCACTTGACTTGTTTTTTATCTTATTGAACATTTTTTTAAGGCAACATAAAGCTTTAGAATGTTTATAAAAAAACACATTTTCGGCTGAAGTTTTCCAAAAAAAAAAAAGAAATAAATTTTCACCTCAGTTGGCAGTCATGTTCTGTATTGTTTATCTATGTTATCGATGATGGTTGAATGTTCACATAAATATTGAAACACTATGCATATATATATCAACAAAGATATCTACGCTAAATATTCAATATAAACCTACCTACAAAACACAATACATGACACAATGGGGGTGTTGTCAGAAGAGAGGTCAATGATTTAATGGCATTTGAGCTTAATTATACGATTGATGGTGTATTTATAGAAATAAATTAATTTTCTTCGTCACATTATTAGAAATTCGAAGAAAAAAAAAACTAGCTCGTTTATCAGTAATGATTTATGACCTCAGCTAAAAGTTATAAGCCTTTAATAGTTATGACAAAATCAAGCGTGTACATTTTTTCGTAGCACCCTTGCTAGAATTGTTTTCTTGAACTTTATGAACTTTACTTCGGGATCAGTTGGTCTGGTTGTTTTAAGTGGCTAGGAGAATATCGAGATAAAGTACTAGATGCATCTTGAATCAGTTTTTTTTTAAATTGTCTAGATTGGAAAAAAAATTCAAAGAAAAAACTTCAACACAAAAAGTTGAAAAAAATAAACAAATTTTTTGGTTTTTCATAATTTTGCTTTCTTAATTGAATGGTGGAACAAAAATAGATCCATTAAAGTGATTAGGTTTTTGTCAAAACTGAAGATTTTTGAAATAACTTACTAGCTTACTTTTAAGAATTTTGTTTTTTACAATTTCCGAAATTAAGCTACTTACTTCCTTTTTTTTTGTTTGAAAGTTTTGAATAATTAATTAAAATAAAATGAAGGAAATAATTAGAAAACTAAAACCTTGAAACATTTTTTTAAAAATGATTAAATATTTTTCAAATTTTAGGACAAATTTAAGGACAAATTTAAAAAAAAAATACATCTTCAGAATTTTTCAATGCTATGGTTGGTGGGCTTACTTCCTCCCATTCTTTGAAGTGACTTTAATTTGAAATCTTTTTAAAAGTTGTACAAAGGAAGATAAATAATGTACAAACGATTGCAATTATAAGTTTTGTCCAATTCGAAAGTAGATAGGCCAAGCATATGTTCTTGAAAAGTTCAAGACAACAACCTAAATTGTCTAGACTATTTGCCTTAAAAGTTTAGTAGTAGCACTGCAAACAGGCAAAATCTTAAATTTTTTCGGGTGAGCTTTATAGCTTCATTGATAATATAGTTATACAAAGGAACGAACTTAATGATTTTTGTGAAAAATTATGCACCAGAACAAAGTTGTAAGCAAAAAAAAACGAAAAAAGTATTTCAATGACTTAAATTTTTTTAAATTCCCAGTCACAGATTTGGCGAGTTCCAAAATATTTTCAAACAGAAATGTATAGATATACTAAAAATGTAGAAATGGAAATTGTTTATTAAATAAATCCGAAGAAAAATTGGTCAAAACTAATTGAGTTGAAATTTTTTTGAACGGCCTACCGAGTCATTCAATTGATCAGTCCATCATACAATATTATTTATTATTATCCGCAAAGTTGCATTTGGATACTGAATGTTTTTTATTTTCTTGAATTGATTTCTTTTTTTATACAATTCAGAACCAAAAATTTTGCTGTGGGCTCTTAGACTTAACTGTATCTAAATGTGGATACATCATCATTGAACAAATTTTTCGTCTCAGAAATATGAATATAAGCTACCAAGAATAATGAAATCGATTAACCCAATTTATATTGTCAAATGTCATTTGAATTAATGTTTCTAACTCTAATTTCCGTATAGGTTAATGTTTTTAACTGTAATTTGAGTATAGGATCGACCTTACTGGCTAATTTTAATATTGGTACATTCGTACCAATAACTATGTCTACTTTTTTTTTTATAAATAGTTAAAAATAGTTTATTTGAAAATAAATCGATATCGATAAAATTGGTCACGCAATTTATGTGAAAGAAATAAGAGAGTTCAAAAAACTTATACCAATACACTTATCACGAAAAAAATTAAAGTCATTAAACCAAATCCTTATGGGGTTTAACCAATAAGAGTTGAGCTTTTATGAAAGCATTACATTCGAAATTGTTTTACCCTTCGCTTTTAGCCAGGGACGTAGCCAAAAGTGAAGACAAAAAGTTTGGTTTAAATTAATTCGAATATTATTAATATCCATTGACAGTGCGATTGTTAGGTTAAGCGGTTGGTGAATTGATCTTAAGATAAATTCGTTTTCATTTTTTTCCATTAACTTTAACTAGGCTGATAAATTTTACTGTGAGAACTCGAGTTCCTCGTCCACCACAATATTCTAACTACGGCACTGAAAAATTGAAGTTTCAAGGGAAATTTTTATTGATAACTGTTTTTATCGAAAATAAAAATAGTCAAAAAAAAAAAAACGAATCAGAATGAATTGGAAAAAATCAATATAATATTGTACATTGTACAATATTTTGGTCATTTGAGAACTTCCATTAACGTTTATTTTGTTTTTCTTTTTTGTTTCATATATCTATACAAATATGACTTCACTAGTGAATTAAGTTAAATCGATTTATAAAAAAAAAATAAATATAAATGACAAGAAGTTTTCATTTGTTTTTGTTTTGGGGGGCGTTAGCTTGTATTGGACAAGTTTTTCTTTTATTTTTTTTGTTGTTGTTGTTTTAAGTTTATTTCCCTCTTTATAGGATGAATGGTGCCTCATATAATATTCAACACCACAGCTCAGCAGCAGCAATGACACGTTCCGTATGATGTATATAAGTTAAAGTTTTTTGAAGAGTGAAAAATGTGAAAAGTTTCAATATATGTATCTACGAAATTCTATGTCATATATTCTAAAAAGTTCGACTTTTAAAGTACGTATATTACTCATTATACTTTTTCCGATGAGAAAACGTGTCATGATGTTACATGATGATAGAGTAACGTGAAATATATTAAAAATTAAAATAATATGCAAAATAGGTGAAAATGAAAGAAAAAAAAAAAAAATAAAACCGATTGCCAAAAAGTATAAGTACGAGTACGAGTATATGGTAGACTCATTGTTGAATATAAATTTTAAAGCAAATTAATTAATATAAAGGTGTGTGTTGTCTTATATTGCTCAGGCACAACGTAGATACCTAAAAGTCTAAATTAACCTAATTTTTCTTGTCGAATTGATCCAGTCAATCGAAATCAATTAAAATAGGTGTTTTTAAAATGTTGTTCTTAAAGACCAAATTTAACTTTTGAGTAAAACTATTTTTTTGAAATTATATAAGTCGGTATAAGACGCACCTACTTACCTATAAAATGCTAAAAATACAACAATTTTTTAAAATGATTTCTAACCCCCAAATTCATATTCTATTTTGGCAAATTTTGAATCCTTAAATTTTAAGAGAATAACAATTTGTGAATAGTGATAATTAAAAATAAAAAAGTCACGAACATTTTATGTTTGCTTTTAACACTAGAAATCGATGTTCCCTTGCTGTGAACATGAAAAATTTGCCTAAAGTAACACGAATTTGTTGAGTGAAAATTTTGAATCTTCAAATTTAAATCTAATTTCAATTTGGATGTGAAAATTAAGAACGAAAAATTAATGCGAATAGTATGTCTCCTGAGCCAAACCTTTTTTATACACAGAACCATAGGCACCCACAGGGTGGGTCAAGGGGTGGTGAGTTGCCCTCCCCTGGTTATAAAAAATATCACGTTTTGAATATTCAAATTTAAAAGTATGTAATTTCAATTTGGGTGTGTAAGCAAAGGGAATTTTGAATAATAAGACTGTTTTTTTTTTTAAAATGAGCCCATGATTTGCCCGCCTTGGAAACTTAGGGGAGTTTGTCTCCCCTAAAAAAAATCCTGCTTACGCTTTTGCATGATTCTCTTCCAAAAAAAAGAAGAACAACAATTTAAAGCTAAACTAGTTTTATTTCGTTTTCCAGAGCGAATTTTCGAAAAATTCCAAGTTTTTGAAAATTGGCTTTGTTTGATTTTGCAAGGCCTTATTTCAACACAACCACACGATTAAAAGGTGTCTTGTGTCCGGTTTTTCAGTGGCAGGTTAAACCTGAATTAGTTCTCCCATTACTTGATTTGTATATGTGTTCTTCGGAGAACTACTTAACAATATTTCCCAAGCAGACACATACAGTGGGGCCTTCTCTCATTCAGATACCTAAAACAAAAAAATATTGTTAAATTATTATTCTTGCAGCTTTAAGGTGTCTGACTGGGTGGGTCCTAAACCCACTGTACGTGCCTGAAAAAAGTGTAAGAATAACTTGAAAGCGTTGTTTCCTCCTGAACATATCGAAAAAATCAACTTTGATAATTTTATAAAACAAACAGAAAAACAAGATGTAAAATTGTACTAAAAGACATATTTTCACTTTTAAATTAAATGTCTTTGTGAGTCAAAATATTGCACATGCAGAAAACTTGCCAGGCCAGACGGTGTTCTCCTTCATGGAATAAACTTGTTTTATTAATCACGCAAAGGTTATAATCATGACTCATGCTAGTTCAATTGAATAATACGTTGAATATGCATGGTTGAATGCAATTATGAGTGTGTGTCAAGGATTCATTGTACTCTTGAAACTAAAACATTGTAACAAATTTGTGTTGATTCGTTGAATTAGTTTATTTTATTAAATTAATAGTTCTTGAATCTTAGATTTGTCATAACTCTTTTACACCTATAAGTATTGGTAAAATAGGATACCTCCATCTGCTATCTTAAAACTTGAAAATTTTATTTACCAAGAGATTGAAGAATCAAAGGAGTCCATAAAAATAAATAGAAAGAGAGTGTCCTAAGAAAACGAAAACTTGAAACAATAAACCATTTAGAGTAAAGTAAATTGAATTCAAAATTTAATGAACTCAGGGGATTTATGATAAAATTCTAAGCTAGACATCCAATATAACAAAGGGCTATCACAAATATTTGTCCTTCATCATCTTTACGCCAGTTATTTGAATTTGGAAATATTTGACCTTCTTCTTTTTTTTTCAAAAAGCTGTCAGTCCCAAAGTAATTTCGAGAATTACATTTCTCTACAGGTTCCTTTTAGAAAATGTCATATATCCACAGCAATATCTAACCAAATCCTTACAATAAAACCTCTTTAACCACTTAACTAGGATCAAAGCCAAATCGGCAACTACGAGTGTATGGTATTTTCCTTGAGGCAACATATCATTCTCAATCCAATTCCCAAAACGCTTTTGCCGCAGCTGTGTAAACTTAATCGTTTGTATTTATTCCCAAAAGAGCAAGTGATTGGTTATCTTCATTAAACATAGTAGTTAGGTGTATTTCCCTTCGCCGAGAGATCCTTAAGTAATTCAAAATGCAACTGCTGAAACTTTTCTTGCCACTTCGTCACCAGACATCATTTCTGGAGATAACTGAAGGATGCTGTTTCGAGTCTCTAGAACATCTATCTATAGGTACGTCCCATATGTCAAGTCCCAAGGACAACAAGTAACACAATGCGAAATATGTATTCGACACATAAAATAAAAAAAAAAAACTTATCACAAGAAGGATTGTGCTGATGAAGAAACTGCTGTTCCTGATGCCATACATATACTGTTTAAGAAAACCCATTAGCGACAAAAGTTTCATTTTGCAAGCCTCTAAATATTGTGTTCTCTTCTGATTCCGATGATGGTAAATGCATTCGAGGAGAAATTCAAAGCATCAATATACTCGTACTTATACGAACGGGAGTACCTAAACTATGAGTTAGAGGATCACACAAAAAGACGCTCCAGTGCCATTCAGCTGGATGCTTGTTTTCCTTTTTCTATACTCTTGAACATTATTTAGCCGTCAGCAAGGGAGATAAGAAATTTGCGCAAAAGACCGAACCGCACATACCAAGAAGACTTTATAGAGTTTGAATTCCGAAAAGTTTATTTCCATCTACTCGTATATCTATGGAAGGAATGACGGCGGCGGCGATGTGGTGAATGTTCCCAACAGATTTTGCATCAGCACCCAGAGTTACACTATACAAAAAGTCACATAAAAGCAAACACTTGAAGTTCTGTTCTTTTTTTTTGTATTTGGGTAATAGGTTGGGGCTTGCTCCGATGGTAGCTGGGCTGGGGTATGTATGCAAATCCTTATTCCAGAGTGCATTAGGGCTAAATGTATGCCAAGTTGGTTTGAGGAAGTTTGTTTGCTGATGCTGATGCTGTGCTTCTGGTTCTGCTTTTGGTTCGCCATCGCCATCGCCATGCCATATCAGCCATCTTTGTTGCGATGACTTCGAGTTTAGTTGGTCTGATTTCGATAGGCGGTAGACGCTGTCGTCGTTGATGTTTTTGCATCTGCATTATTATAAAGTATAAAGTATAACCCCCCAAACAATTTATCGCATCTCTGGGGAAAGATAGGTCATTTAATAAAAACAAAGTTTTAGATGCATTCTTTTGAAGAAGTTTTAAGCCCATAATGGAATGTATTATGGAGAATAGAGACAAGTCAGTAAATATTTTTGTTCCTAAGAAACAAAGAACTTTTGTTTTGTTAATTTCTGTGCAATTTTGTTATGTTAGAAATTAGATAATAAAAAATATTTTTTTGTAAATTTTGTCTAAAAATTAAAATAAGATTAGGATGGCCGCACTTCAGTTTACAAGAAAAGTCTAGCAAACTAGTTGACGATTGAAATATCTATAAAACAAGCTATTAACCAAATCTATAATGTCCGGTTGCATGAAATGATTTTAAATATTTATTGCTTTGAAAAATTTTAAAATAACATTTTTCGGTTGCACCAAAAAATTAAAATTCTGAAAGACAATAAACGAAATAATAAACTGAAATGCCATTTTCCTCCAGATAAATATTAAAAGTTTCAATGAAAATACACCATCACACTGAGTATTAATACATCACTATCATAAACTTTTTTGACATTGTGTTAATACTGAGTAGGACAGTGTGGAACAGCTTACTGGTGAAATTTGTTTGTTGGCTGATAAATTTAATAGCATTATAGAACGTCAAAGTTCACCTATGCAACAATGTAATTGGGGTGTAATGACGTTTCTTAAAATAGCTTAATTAACTTTGGTCTGTTTAAATAATACTCTTTGCATTTTTCTTATGTCGTTTTCAATTGGCAATCCAGAATTGAATTTTAGAATCCCAATTGAACAGTTTTTTTCGATTCTGAAAAATTTGAAGTTTGGTGTGACTGTATTAGTTAGTGTAACATGTTATGTGTCAAATTACATTTGTTTTTTTCGCTTTTGTAAAGATGGAGGAGCAAAATCTTTGAATGTGTGAGTAATTCTGTTTTTGCTTCTGATTTCAAATCCAGAAGAGAAATTCTCTTTTTTTTTAGAATCAGAACTGTCACTTTTGCCCAATTGAACGCATTCAGAATGCTTTTTTCTGCTTCCAGATTGCCAATTGAAAACGACATTAATGAGACTTAAAACTACATTATCGGCTATGAAGTTTGCAATTAATTCAATGTCAAACTTCAAATTTCTTGAATCAAAAGAAAAATCAAGTAATTTTAAAGATGAATGAATGTGATGATTTGTTACAATCAATCCGAAAAGCACAAGAAAAGTGCTTCGTTTTTTCGCTTTTGACTCATGAAATTCAAATTTTGGCGTATTAGTAAATTATGTGACTCATATTGAAGCTTTTAAAAAACCATCATTCTGTATGAAAACATTGTTAAATAAAATCCAAATACCTATTAAAAATGAAGAAGAAAATGAAAAATAAAAATGTATTTATTTCTTAGAATTTTTTTCGCTTTAGAAACTGAAGTCTTACAGTTCCGATAAAATCTTTAATTTGTGCAAAACAGATTGAAAAAAAAAAAAACTTGGAACGTCCATTCGTTGACACATAAATTAATTTTTAATTCAGCTTGACTTTATGAAGTTCTGCGAATTCCTTTCTCCTCGCCGAAGATAATGATCATAAAAGTTGTATAAGAAAATCCTTGCGCTTAAACCATTATGTCATGTCAATCATTTGAGAGACACAAGAGACAGTTAAGCTTCTCAAAACCCCAACAATAATAATAATAATTCAGCTTTCATTAATTTTACAACAATCTTTTCAATCTACCTGTCAAGGTGTTCCACTATTTGATTTAGCACTTAGAAATATTGCTTTAAGAAGTCCTCTGCCTTGAACTTTATATATATACAGTGTACATACAACTTTCCCTCATTTCATAGTATGCATGTTGAGCTTTTTTTTCCCACTTGGTTAGATACATTGTCTCGACAGTTCCATTGAATTTACTTTCCATTTTTCTACGCCCTTACCCCTATTTTTTTTTTTTTTTTGTGTTTTGCCTATACTGTACGTGTACAATGTACAGTAGCATCAGTTGCTGCCGTCACTCGTATAAATTTGTGCATGCATCAATAAATTAAATAAAACAACAACAAAGACAAAAAAACGGTTCAGTCAGTATAGAAGAGATTGAAAATAAATGGTTGGTTGAGGTAGAGGTAGAAGTTTTTCTGCTTCTTCTTCTTGATGCTTGGTTGGCAACTTTAAGTTCTTCAACCGAGCTCAAGATATATACTTTCACGTTACGTTGAACTTCTATGTTAAATATTTTATCTGCACCTGAGGAACACGTTAAGTGGACTCTCTTTTGTATTAACCTCCCCCTGTTTCACTGAACTTGACATGCAAAAATTAATAAACAAAACATTGAGACTGTTTTTATTAGAAGAGAAAAATAGTCTTGTTCGATATTACAATGAAGCACCACTATTTTGCTAGGAAGTTATTGTTAATACAATGGACAGGGACACCTCATTTTGCTGATGAAAGAATGAAAATATTCAAATTCACCAAGTTGCCATCACCCAATAATCCTGAGGGAACCGAAGAAGTGAAGAGTTCCTATCCTAAAAAATGTTACCCGTCACGCAAACACCATAAAATGTCTAATAAGAAAGAACAAAGTTCTATTTCCCTTGTCGTCGTCGTTGTCGGTCGTGTCGGCCGTCATCGTCGCTAAAATGGAGGGGATGCAGATTGCTGTTATACTATACTATGCTAATGGCTGCGAGGTTTTAATTGCGAGGTATGAGTTGAGGCCTCGCAACACTCTCCTTGAGGCGCACTTTCTTCCTGTTCCAATTCAAGCAAAATTATTCGTTTAAAAGTTTTTGTGGCTCCTCGGTACAACTGCTGTTGGCAATAAAATTAAAAAATTAAATATGGCGTACTTGATGGGGTGCATAACTTTTTCTAGTGGCCGCCACATGCTCTGACATCTGGTGTTTCTGTGTCCTGGGTGGTTTCTATTCTTTTTTTTTTTGTGTTGTGTACACTCTAATATAGCACACGTACTGTGTATAAGACGCAAGACGCAAAGTTGATGTAAGATGGTTGCTTGATGATGCGTGCTGGAACTTAGGGAGACAAACCCCATTCGAGCAGAACAGTGTGTTGTGCTGCTCCTCTGTGTCTCCAGATCTTGAATATCCTGGCGCATCCACACCTCGTTGAATATTATAAAACTGGGGCAGCTTGTCAGCTGTGTGAATTATGAATTGGTGCTTAAGTTATCAAGTAGCGTACACCTAAAAGCATTACATAGACACATGCAAACCAAGATGGTTTATTATTGAGGACTCGTGGAAATTTTAAGTACAAGTTGTTCTACCTTATTCACTCACTCTTGCTAACTCACCCTTCTCCGCAATTCCCCTAAACTTAATTCTTCTTACCGTAGCACCTAACTACTACCTAAGTACTTGGCATTTCTTCTTTTAATTTAGTTGTTTCGGGAGTGAGGGAAAGGACTGTTAGGGGTGATAACATTTATGCGGATCTCACGTTGAGTAAATTTATTTTGATTTGAATAACGAAGTTTAGCATCAGGCAAAGGTATTGTCTTTTTAGTTTGAGTATATCTTCTTTTTTTTGGGGAGCATAGTTGTGGTGAAGAAGAGTGTGAGAAGGTAGGCGGGGGACTTATAAAAGGTTTTATTATACAGAACCTGTTACTTTGGGGAATATTAATTATTAAGTTGAAAATATTTTCCAACTCAACCATCTTCTAAATGAATATCATGTTGAGGAGTATTTAAAGTTATGACAGGAAATATTGTCTTAAGTTTGAATTAAAACTTTTTTTGTATTCACTAAGGTGTGTGTTTGTTTGCTGGGGAAATATTTCTTCCATTTTTTCTTCCTTGGGTTTTAATAGATGTGATGGAATTTATATCAATTTCTTGTTTTTTTTTTTTAAACTTTTGTTCAAATTTTATTTGTTTTGTCTTAGGAAACAGTTATTAAAATCTTTGTTTTTTGTATTTTTCAGGAAAATGGAAGATCAGTTCCTGATGTTACAGCTAGCCCGGGACGTGCTCCACCTGGGCCGTTGCCATCAAATCAAATGCAACCAATGGGACAGCAACAACAACCCCGACAGCAAGGCGTCAAAGAGCCTGTTCTATTACAAGGTGACTTCCGCAAGGTGTCAGGAATTAGTTCGGAAATATTCCGGCAGATAGAAGCGGTTGAGAATGATCATGATCCCAATACAGCTGCAGCATTGGAAGTAAGTTTTATTGAATTGATGTTCTCTATATAACGTTCAAGACTTTTCTTTAACCAACCGATTTGGAAGGATTAACAGTGAATCAACTAGGGCTGACTGCGAGACGAGGAAATTCTAGGTTTAGTTCCAGTCTCTTCTCGGGGAACCAAGATGCAACCAAAACTTGACTTACTTTAAAGAATTCGAAACGAGAGTGTAGAAAATGAACAGAGATTTAAGAGAGTCTCAGTAGCTCTGCCATTATAGAAAGAACACGACAAAAATGAGTTGCCAAATATTAAATTGAATATTTCCTTGTAACCTTTAGATTCAACTTTTGACTCAAAAACCTCACATTAGATACAGATACAAAACCAAAACGAGACTTGGTTTTGCAATTAGGATATCGCGACTAAGCTGAAATGTTTCGATTTTAACGAGTCCGAGACAAGACTCACAAAAATCTCACCTGGTCTCATCTTGGGCCAGCCTTAACTCAAGGTTGATTGATTCATTTTATGTAATAGGCACATAGCTCAGAATTGAAGACAAAGAGAACCAAATCTGAAGCAGTTACTTATTGGACTATTTTTTATGTTGAAGTAAGTTTTGTCCAAATCTATGAACAAAATAACTGTTTCATCATCAGGTTTGAAAGATTCATCATTGTAAATTTTCTTGACATCTTTTTTTCGATTGTTTTTATTTCTGAAAAATAACAACTTCAGAAATATATTCCAGTTTTCACACTGCCTTCGGTCTCCTTTATTATGCTTCAGGAACTCTCTGCTTTCCAAGCTCTATCAATGAGTGGGAGCAGTAGCTCACTCGATGCTGTTCGAACTTCTTTCAAGAGCTCTGCGGGAATACCGATTTCATCAAACCTCTTTTTTGTTAACAAAAGTAGGAAAGGCTGCACGCAGGTGTGATTGTAGGACTAGACTAGACAAGGAACACTTTTCTGCAGTTCCAATACTTCGTTTTTCAGTGCTTTGATCGATTCTGGAAATTATTACTTTGGGTGTTTCACTGAGCATGCGGTTCGTTTCACTGGAGAATACGATTTAAAACTGAAGAAAAATGCTTCTTTTACCCTCTCAGCACACAGATGCACGTGCGCCCTTTAACAAGTGTTCCCTAAAATTGTGAACACTTGTTACCCTTTTGGTAGTTCCGAAGACAATTCGACTGAACCTAAGCTAAGCGTAAGATAATCTAGCAAAATCGGAAGGGTAAAATTGTTATGCACGGTTTAAATATTTGTACAATCTGTAAAATAACAATTTTTTTTAAACATTCTTTGTTTCTTTTAAATACTTAGGCCGTTGAGAGGCGTGGTGAGATGATAGTTAGAGTTTTAGAACCCCGTAGTATTGGTGGCAAGCATGCGGTCGAAGCTGCTCATAAGCTTATGTCAAAGGGTGATGCGAGACATACGGTTCAGGTACGTAATCAACACAAATCTTATCTTTTCCCACTTTAAACTGATTTTATCTTTTATTGCAGCTAGTTGAGATTGTGAAACGACCTGGTCAGACTCTAGGTTTATATATCCGAGAAGGAAATGGCGCTGATCGGACAGATGGCGTTTTTATATCTCGAATAGCTTTAGAATCCGCCGTTTACAATAGTGGATGTCTCAGGGTATAAAATCTAGAAAAAAAATTTACGTTAACTCTTTTAATTGAAACATCTTTCACTTCTTAGGTGGGTGATGAAATCTTAGCGGTGAATTTAGTCGATGTGACGCACATGTCTCTGGATGATGTTGTTATTATCATGTCCATTCCACGACGCTTAGTGCTGGCCATACGACAACGGCGTGGTGCACGTGGTACCGGCTCACCTGGCCCACCAACCCTATCCCGACCCGAACAAAAGCCACCGCCAGTTGTTGTCATTAAACGCGACCTCAGAGACGAAGACTTAGATGATGCGGATCGCATGCCACGTTCCCGATCATCACGTGAAAGACGTACAGGTATTTTAAAATAATTGCAAAAATTTCAATGCTAATGTTGGGTCATTTTTGTTTTTCTATTTGTCACATGACAACAGGTGATGGCAGGGAAATGACAGAATCCCGTTCAAGGCTCGGTTTGGGCTTGAACAATTACAGTCCTCAGAGTGAGCAGCTAGATCTTTACTACAATACACGGGCAAATGTAATGCAAGAACCACCCAGTTGGGGCTATAAGCCACCACCACCACCGTCAGTGATTACTGAACAGCCGAAGGGTCATTCTTTTGCACCATCATCGGCGTACTATCAAAATGCTGGCACACTTGAGAGTCTCGCTGAGAAGGTGCATTCCTTCTATCCTGGCCCATCACGTCGTATGTCAGCTGGAGCTGGAGTGAGCTTAGCTCAACAGCATGCACGATTCCCACGCAGTGGTTCGGATCAGCATCTGCCGCGGGTTGAATACTCGGATTATTCGTCCTCTTTGGGTAGGCATTCTTTGCTTAGATCTAGTCTTAAGCCAGGTGCACTGACATCAGCAGGTGGTACCTTAGGTCGATATGGACGTTATGAGCCGCAGTCAAGAAGCAGCTCCAAGTACGGTGTACCGCCAAATGCTGCCTCGCAGTCCCTAACTCGAAGATCAAGACCATCAATTGACTACTCTAGTGATACAGAGGCAACGATTGGTCAGAGGCCTAGCTACTACTATTACAATCGACCAGCAATCGGAAGTATACCTCGTGGCACCACAACTGGCATATTGGGTGGTAATATTGCTCAAGATTCAGCCAAATTTAATTCACTGCCAAGGGAGCGTCCTGGTGTTCGTATGAGTGGTATAAGACCGCGTATTAGTGATCGAATCATGGATGATGATGGCAATCTCTCTGCCCCAGAATTCACTGGTCGCCGAGATTTGCGAGAACGTGATCTGCGGAGTAGAATTACAGCAAGTCCATCAATATTCACTTCCGATGAGTACAGGGCTTGGTTGAGACGTGCTCCAAGTAGTTCTGCAATTGCGGAACAGATGCGCCTCACCAGAGACTTGCTCAGCCAACCACGAACTCACAGGTTCTCCTGCAGCGCTGAAAATATCCATGATGCTCTGAAGAATGTAAGATTGTTTCAATTTAGTTTTTTTTTAAAGATTTAAAATATTTGTTTTGTTTTAGACTGAGAGCATCTATAGCAGTCGAACAGGAGTCATGACCGGAACTCTTGACCGCCATCTTGGTATGCCACGACCCATATCTTCCTTACCGGTTAGATCGATGTCCTCGCAGCATATTGGTGGTCCCTCGTCTATCCGATCACCAAGCATCCGACGAATGAGACAGCTATTGGAACTATCAGCAGGCCCCGCCAGTCCAAGTGGAAGTATAATCAGCGGTGGTGGCCATCAGAGCCCCGCTCCAACGCCAAGTGCAACATTACCCCGATCACATCGTCAGATTGATATTAATCCAGCTGAGTTTGCAAAATATAAGCTCGATAAGCCGATCATGGATGTGGGAGGTGTATCTGGTATGCTCTGGATTCATCTTCTAGCCGGACGTGGTCTGCGAACAACTCCAGAAATCAATCAGCCTGGTACTCCGCAAGCACAGAGTCGTGATCTGTATTGCGTCCTTGAGTGTGATCGTGTGCACAAAGCAAGAACGGTTGTTCGATCGGGTGATCTTCAATTTGATTGGGATGAATCCTTTGAATTGGATCTAGTGTGCAATAAGCAATTGGATGTTCTTGTCTATTCTTGGGATCCCCAACACAGGCATAAACTTTGCTATCGTGGTGCAATCTCCTTGGCATCTCTCCTGCGACAGTCACCATTGCATCAGTTGGCACTGAAAGTTGAGCCCCGTGGAACGATTTACATTCGTCTGCGGCATACAGACCCCATTACTCTGTATAAGCGTCGTGGTTTGCCAAGTCTGCGGGCTGGTTACCCACAGCTCTTTGGGGCTGATTTGGAAACTGTTGTAAGTCGAGAGTCAAAGGGAGCACCTGGAAGTGCACCTGTTCCAATAGTCCTACGTCGTTGTGTAGAAGAAGTTGAACGTCGTGGTTTGGACATCATCGGACTGTACAGACTATGTGGATCAGCTACGAAAAAGAGACTTCTACGAGAGGCTTTTGAAAGGAACAGCAGAGCAGTCGAACTGAGCCCGGAACATGTTCCTGACATCAATGTCATAACTGGAGTCTTGAAGGACTACTTAAGAGAGCTTCCGGAACCATTGTTCACAAGGTGTCTATTCCAAATGACTGTTGATGCATTAGGTAAGACAATTAAAACTTTTCCAATGGGATCTCTATTAAAGCTCGAATTACATTTCAGCTGTTTGCTTACCCGATGATCCTGAAGGAAACGCGAAATTAATGTTGAGTATCCTGGATTGTCTCCCACGAGCCAATCGGGTGAGTTAATACTTAATACTCTACAAAATTAGCAAGTTCACTAGTTTTGATTTTTTAAAGGCCACCCTTGTGTTCCTGCTGGACCATTTATCGCTAGTGGTATCTGCCTCGGAGCGAAATAAGATGTCAGCTCAAGCTCTAGCAACCGTTATGGGTCCTCCCTTAATGCTTCACTCATCAAGTGCACCTCCTGGCTCTGATATCGATCATGCTCAACCCATAGCCGTTTTGAAGTACTTGCTCCAGATTTGGCCACAACCTCAAATCGGCGGTGGTGGAATGGGATCACTATCGGCAGTAGGAGTTTCAGCCATTGTCGGTCCATCCTCAGGTAACGTAATTAACAACCGTTATATAAAAAAATAGTCTATAATGGTATATGATTAAGCCTTAAAGTGCTACCTTACTCTGATGGTGTGGTTTCTTTGAATCTATTTTAAACTTTTCGACGAGGCAACTTTGTCTTGTGCTGTCATGAAGATGCTCCTATCCTCTCTGAGTTAATGTTCTTTATTTTCTTCAAAATTTCTTCAATGGAGGTTATGTCTCTCTGCTAAAAGTTTTCATATCTGTTTTTTTTTTCGTTTCTTTTTGTTTCGTTGCGTTTATGTTTTGTTTTTTGTTTCATTTTTCATCAACATTCTTGCGTCTATATGATTAATACAGAGTCCTATGTAGACAGGTCGGCGCGGCGAGTCAACAGGGCAGCGTGGAAGCAAAGTCAATGTGTTGCAAGTGGACAAACATCAGCTACAGCAGGCCAGTCTTCGGCCGTCCATTTCGGTAACCAACATACTCTCCCAAGGCCATCATCATCTCTCAGCCACAGCCAGCACTCATCTGTATCAATCAGTAGTGGGTCAGTTAGCTCAATCGCCTCGAGCCTTGCAACAAGCGGTGCAACAGGTAAACTCCAACGAATTAAAAAACAAAAACAAATCAAAAATATGACTTAATCAAAATTCGTATCGTTTAATCGTTATAAATGTAGTATCTATACTATCAAAAAATATAATACTCCTTTGTAAAATTTTCTATGCAACGGTTATTGTTTGAACAAAATTTTGAGCAAAAAAAAAAAAAATATTAACATCAGTGTGACCTGTTGTGCTTTTTTTGTATACTATTTGGAAGAAATATTAAAAAAAAAAATTGTTTCGTTTTGTGTGTGTTTTCCTGAACTGATGCATGAAAGACCCACTACTGGTTGCCTCGCACTTAACATTGTAAATACTGCTAAAAAAAAAGTAAAAATCAGATAAACATTATTGGTGTTGCCATATTCATTTTTATTTTTGAGTTTTAACAGTTTTTTGTTTAGATTTGTTTTATTTTTGTTTGTTTGTCTACGACAAAAATCAAACTACATTACGAAGGTATTTAACATTGTTAAATTGTATATATAGAAAAATACTCGAGATATCACACACAAAACAGAACACTACACAAAATCATTAAAAAATCATACATAAATAAACTGAAACGTAGTCGTTGAACATACAAAAATTACAATCAAACCATATTAGGTATGACCTTTCCTGATTTAATATTTAGACATTAGACTTTGCATTTTAACAATGTTATTAAATAGATACAAATATTTTGCAATTTGTCAAACAGTGCCTTTTATTATATGGGGTAATGTTATCAGTTATCACTGAGGGGTTGCAATTTTACTAGCACTGAAGAAAAGTGGATGCATTTTGTTTTTATGCAGGGTGAGTCAATGAGCAATGCGACAAAATGCTAGGGCGTGTAGATTGCAATGAAACAAGAAAAAAATCGTATAGGAGGGGGGGTCTATTCCCCCCCGTTTAGCCGGGAGGGGCAATTTTAGAAAAAATTGACTTTAAATGGAAAACAAATTATTTAAAATCAACGGCTTCATTCAAAATGCGATACCTTTTTGAAAAGCCAATAACTTTTTCTTTCATTCTGTTTCTAAATAAATCTATTCTAAGAAATAGTTTTTGAATTAATTTTCAAAGTCAAAATTAAAAAAAAAAAAAATTGATTTTTTTCTTGTCTCAACGCAACCTACACGCCCTAGCATTTTGTCGCATTGCTCATGACACACCCTGTATATCCTTGAATTAACTTGTACCGACTAGTTACATATCAATTTGTGCAGAAAAAAAACCCAAAGAAAATTCCCCCTAAAAAGTTCAGATTTTTGACTTTGTTAATAGAACATGTGTCACTTTTATTGAATAGAAATTGTATGAAATCAATACATTTGTAATGAGTACATGTACCTATAGTATTTAACACCCACAAATCATTGGACTAAAAAAGGATTCATAATTGTTGAACGAAATATTGAATACAATAAATTTTTTTTTGGGTTAAAACATTTTATACAAATTAATAAAGTTTCGTGCATTGAATACAGTCGGAACGTAATCAATACATTATATGTATAAGATCCATGGATAAGGTTAAATATGATGTGACTTATTGAATAACTACATAGAACTCGTTAGACATCCAAATAAGATTTTGGTCATCACATCAACATATGGGCTCGTTGGTCTTTTTTGTCACGTATTGAATACATAATTTAAGTTATGACAACATAATATTAAATCATAGCGAAACTCTTAACTGTACTATTATGAATAATAAAAATATTTATTTGGTAAAAAACAAGATTTCAATGTAGGATTTTTTTTGTAAAATATGGGAGATATTCTCAAATTGATTTGAGCGGTTTTTTTCAACCTTCAACAGAACAATGTTCATTATAAACGACAAAAACAAAACCAAGACACGACAAACTGCTGATGAGATTGTAATTTTGGAATGAGGGTTTTGGTGATGTTTCCAGTAAAGAAAATCATTGAGTTAATAAAAATAAATATTTAAAATAGTCACATTTCCCATAAAAAAAAGACGACACTGAAAAAATACTTAGAAACTACCGAGGTAACAGTGAGACGTTGGGCACGAAAAATCTAACAACCCATTCTGTAACTCCAAAAATTCGATAGTTCTTTTTACCACTAATATCAGTTGCAACAGCTGTCAAAAAATGTTTAAAACAAATAAGCAAACTATTTATAAGCAGGGCTAATACAAAACAAATATTTCTCCAGAATTTTTCCCTTCTTTGAAAATTGAAATTGCCACTTCACAAACTTTGAAAAAATTGAATCCTCTTGACCAAACTTCTATGATTTATTCATTATTCCTGAAAATTCCAAGGGTAACTATGACCATAACTAAAGTTCACAGTTTTTGAAGAAGAAGAGAAAAAACAAATAAATGTTGATACTTTTGTCTAATGTAACTGGAAACTAAAATATTGAAGTCTGGGCCTAGTAACACAAAAAATTAAGTTTCGTATTAGCAACTGTCCTTAAATGAAATTTTATCTCTTAACTAAAAATTTAATAAATTCCTTTTCAACCTAAATAGTTCAAATGAAAGTTTCAGTATTAGTTACTTTCGTTAAAACTTTGTTTCATTTAGTAATTAAACCAATCATAAATGCCAAAAGTAGACTTGAAAGTAGACCCAACGTAATTTAACAAAAACTATGTAAAAAAAATTAGGTACCTACGTACCTACATTATGTATATTTCATTTTATGTTTACTGCACCTAGTAATTATGTATACAATATGTAATGCACCATATCTTTAGTAATATTAAAAATATCCTTGTGTGGGCAGCCCATTTACAAAAAATAAATATTGGAATATTAAAATAAATTTGTAAATTATAATTATGTGACGCACTCTCCAATACATCGACTTTGATTACAGTATTATTTGAAAATAAAGCTATCGATATTTTTAAATTAAACTTACAGCCCCATCAATTGGCGGTCTCAGCGGGCTCAGCAATTCAAGACCAGTCGCAACTGCCACTTCCAGGCACACCCTCCCCAGGCAGTAGTTCAGCATCGACAGGTTCGGGATCGGGCTCAGGATCAGGTGATACTTTAATTCTTTTTTTCAAATATTTTAACACGAATGCATTACAATTAATATTTTTATTTTAAAGGAACTGATACAATAAAACGTGGTGCATCACCCGCATCAGTAAAAAATGTAAAAATATACGAATCTCCAAGCTCATACTCAATATCCAAACAACAACAACAACAACAAATAAGCGAACCACAAAGAACTCTAACAACAACTAATACAACAACAGCAACCAAAGAAAGCAATATTGATAAAACGAAAAACAACGTTGGCAACAATGGTATCCATGGACCAAAATCAAACTCATTCTCCACTACAAGCAGCAGCAGCACCGCCACCAACAACGCAACTTCTACTTCTTCTTCTTCTTATTCCACTTCTGCTTTGGAACAATCCAATTCATCGTACACATCATCTGCACTGTCGTCATCTGCAGCTCGCCACAAGTCATCTGCAACTTCATCTTCATCATCTTCAGCTACAACTGTTGTGGGTGCCGGCTCAACGACCTCAGGAGCCACCACCTCATCTGATGATTCCGACGATCTGATATCATACAAATCCTCAGCATCAACAAACGCCCTGCTGGCACAATCCCAGGCCATGACAACAACTCAGCTCATGTCGAAGTATTTGAAACGGGAGCCACGAGTGACCTTCACTCCTATCAAGTCTCCAACCACTCCCTCGCCACCATCTGCATCATCCACCACAGTCCAGAGCCAGGACAAAACTTCGACGGGCGACAAAACGGATTCGAGTGGCTTTTACTCGACCCGTGGTTCCTATCAATTAAGCTCAAGTCTGAAGACCTCTGGCAGTGGACATGATGACTCCACAGGCACAGCTAGCAAATATCATTCGCCATCGTCGCCATCTTCGGCTTCGGGTTTGACATCATACGGTGGGACTAGCAAATATGGCTATACATCAGCATCAGAGTCGGTATCACCATCATCGTCGACCTACAGCAAGACATCTTCACCGTCTAAGCCCACCAGCAGCGCTCTTAACAATCTCTCTTCGTCGGGATCCGGAACAGCTTCATCTACGTCATCATCGAACAGCCTAGGTAGAAATTACTTATATCAATCCTCAGATACGCCGCCGAAGACATCAAGTAATAATTACTCTAATAATACTATAAACCTAGTTAATAAGCAGCAACAACAATACGTAGCAAGCCCAGACCGTAGTCAGTATCAGCAGCATACTTCGTCGAGCGCTTCAGGAATACCAAGTTACTCCAGCAGTAATGTTTTCTCTAGCAATGGCAATAACGCCATGCTATACGGCACACTACCAAAACACACACCTGGTAGCAATGGCGGTGGTGGCGGCAGTGGCAATGGCAGCGGCAATGGCAGCAATAACAGCAGCACGGCAGCGATGTTATCCTCGACAACATCATCCTATTTATCTGACTCAATTGGCACAACAGCCAGTAGCAGTGGGGTCAGTTCAATGGCTGGCTCCGCCAGTAGCTATGACTTCTACACAAATCCTAGTAATACACGTGCGTTTGGTAGTTCTACAGCAGCCACTGGCAACGGTGGCAGCTCAGGTAACTATCATACGTTAGGTTCATACAGAGTACAGTATTCGTCGACAAATCCATTTTTGGAGGCATTCGATGCACCTGCACCAGCAGCAGCAGCAGCCACATCATCGTCATCTGCAACAAGTTCTTCGTCAACCCATCATTATTCGAACAATGATCGATCATCAATTATGTTGAGCAATTTTCATTCCGATTCAAAAAATGGCGATGAATTTGATGATTTGAAATAATAAAACACGCAGGGAGATTTACATACATACACTTCAAGTTAAATTAAAAACAAACAAAAAAATCTAGGGTATTTAAATGATAGTTAAAGAACAATACAACAAGTCAGTTTTTGCATTAAATAACTTTTTTAAATAGTTTTCATGTTTTTCTATACATAACAAAAGAAATATTCTAAAAGACATTTTTAACTAAAAGGTTGTCCAATCGAACAGAATTTAAAAGCTATATACTACAAACAAACCTACAACATAACATTTTTCTCACAATATTTTTGTTTAATGCATTTTCAAGTTCAAGACTGTAGAGGGTTTGCAGAGACACGACTGCTTAAACTTTTGCCTGATTAATTTCCTTACTTAGGTCCTTAGACCTATGTCTGCTACCTGGCCGTTTCTTTGTACATTTTCTAGAGATTTATTTCAAATTTTTCTTCGACCATTCTTCGCCAGATGCTTCTAGGTAGGCCCGCTCGACTCTTGCCTGCGCTTGTGTCGCTTACTCTTTCCAAGATTATGACCAAGCTTCTGCGACTTTGTCAAGATGTTGCACAGACATCTATTTAGAAGCGATTCGAGCCTTCTAATGGCAGTGGCTGTGATTGTCCAAGTTCTGTTCTTTCTACGTTGTTCGCATAGTCCAGCTGTTTGAGGTGACGTGTTAATTCCCCATCCGAGGCTTAGTGTTAGTTTCGGTAGCGGTCAATGGTTTCAGTTTCGAAGGTTACTTACTTCCGTAGCCTATCCGACAAAGCTATGACTTTCGAACTTGCAGTCTAATTACGAGGGTAATCAGGAGGTAGTAAAACTAGCGTTTCGTAGACACTTATCGTTAGGATACCGGCCAAGTTCTGGGTAATCAGTAGTTTCTAGATCAGACAGGTCGCAAATGCTGTATTTAGATAAGTAACAATGTGTGAATATTTCAGTCACTTAAAATAAATTAAAAGAAAACTGGCCATGGGTCCTCACATTTACTCTACGTTCAAACGTGGGTTCATCCAACGGTTAAGGATCGTTTCATATCTGAGGCCAACAAAGCTATTTTCATTGTTTTGGTTTGACGTCAAGTGCGTCGTATGCTCATTCTCATATATGATAACTTCAATTAATACTACTGTTAACAGTTAACAAATGTTAACAGATTAACTTCAAAAGAAACTGGTACCACAAATCAAGTTCCCAATTTTTGACGATGGGAAGAGTTCTGTTGGACATTCATGTTAGCCCTCATTTAAACTTTTCGCACTTGGGAAGCAAATTAATTTACTGGATAGGGTTTTTGGGATCAAAAAATCGTAAAGAAGTATACATCAAGTGCTCGTTGCAAGGATGGAAGATCTGCATCTATGATGGCTCTATCGTCGTCAGTATTATCTCCCTTTACTTCCTTTACTCCTTCCTCACCAAAAAAGTTATGAGCTTTAATAAAGAGCAAGGGACTCACGACACTTCCCTGGTGTACACCAAAGCACACACGATTTAATTTTATTGATTAATCAAATTTCTTAAAAATCTAATATGTGAATACCAGAATCCGAAAGCATTTTAACATTTGACGAATTCTTCTCACGATTTAAGTATTGCAATTGCAGTGTTACCTGATGTGCTTTTTCCATCTTATAAAAGTCCAATATTGAAGGATTTCTAATTAAAATTACTAAATAGTTGGTACTACAATACATGAATCTTTGAAATATCCATCTGTTAACCCTAATCTGCAGTCTCCATTAAAACTAACGGTAATAAAAGACCATTGAATTCATTCATATTCATTTACTTTTTGATTCATTTTTTGTTAAAAAATACCTACAGACTAACGCAACAAAAAAAGGATACATACAAATATTATAAAGCAAACATCTTTTAACAAAACGACAAAGAAAAACCTAACAGACCACGCAGCTTTTTAGTAAAGAAAAACTTAAACAAATGAACAGAATTTTAGAAAAAAAAATAAAAACTAAATAATTGTATAATGCTTTGTTAGATAAGATTTTTTTTATTCAATTTATGTATGATGTACTTTTTTAACAATAATTTTATCCATTTTCCTAAAACTTACAATATACATTTTTTAAAATACTATATATACTACTTTTATAGCCCAAAATGAAAAAACAAAAAAAATAAATACAAACCAAAACAACACATTTAAAGAAAAAAAAATGCATTATTATATATACATTTATATATATATTAATAATTTCAAGACAAAATTTTTATATAAAAGTTTTTACATAAATAAACAGTAAAATTAAATATAAATGAAATTAAAAAAATAAATGCTGAAAATAACAAAAATTTAATTAAATTAAAACAAAACAAAAATCAAGCTACAAAACTCAAACAGTATTGAAAAACATGTTGAAATTTACTCATACCGATACAAATAAAACATCTTGAAAATGTTTTTTTTTTTCATTAAAAAAAAATTTCAAGAAAAATAAACAAAAAAAAACTGTATCTATTAAATAAATGAATTTAAGCAAAACCGAAATTCTAAGAAAGTGAAAATATTTTGATTAATTAAATTACCTATAATTGTCATTCATTACCATATCATACATTTTCCAAATATCAAAACGAAATTCATCCATTTCACAAGCACACACAAAAAAAATTCATCGAATTGCACTTTCATACATACATTTACAAACAAAACAAAATATGTAAAATTTTAATGATATTTGACCAAAAATTAAATCAATTTAAAAATAAATTTTAAAAAAATATCCATTACAAAAAATACATTTTAAAGTTGTATTATGTGCTTTCTTATATAATACATAAAAAATAAAGAAGAAAGAAAAAAATAAACTACATGCATAAATAACTGTGAAAGGAATAGTAGGTATACATAAAGAAAAGCAAATACAAATTTTAAAGGAACATATTTCGTAAGCAGATTGTTTTCAAAAAAAAAAAAAATATTAATAATAATAATCAACAAAAAACCAACAATCGTATATTTAAATATTTATAAAAAAAATACAAAAATAAATAACAAATTTACTCTTAACTGATAAATAGAAAAATAATATAATACAAACAATATTATATTGTTGTAAATGTATTGTATTATCAAATTAAAACAAAAAAAAATATAATAATAATAATAATAATATGCAAAAGTCTGATCATAATATAATAAAATATATATATACTGACATTAACATTTTACAAGCTTTATTAAACAAACATCATAAATCGAAATATTTTCACTATTTTAGAATTGAAAAGTGAAAATCATGGTGCAGAAAACAAACAACAAAAATACCAACACTATACAGACTTTATTTCAATGCAATAATTAATTAATTAAAACTATAAAGAAAAAAACAAAGAAATAGTTTATGCGCAATACTAGGTATAATTTTTACAACAAAACTAAAACAAAAATACAATTTAAGGTAAAATTAATTTTTGAAAAACGTTAGAGTTACAATCTCCTTCAACATACAGTTCATATTTAAAAACTATTATTTTTTTTAATCAGAAATATTTATGTTTTTGTGCACACTAACTATTGATAAAGTCGAGTTGCCTAATTTATTTTTTTTTTTAGTTTTTGATTCAATTCAATTCAATCACAATTCAATTGTGTGGTATTCGATATTATTAACAATTACTGAGATATATGAGTATACTAAATTTAAATTTCAATGACACATATCGGTCCTAACGTTACACATTGCCAGCATTTAAAACAAACCGAAACTGAAATTGAATAAACACCGGTTTTGACATTTGTTTTATTGAATGTGCTTGTCAAAATGGCGTAGATGATCATGTTCATAAAAAAGATTCTCGTATGCAATTGGCACGGATTTTTGGGATGTCATGAAGATGTGGATAATTTCCAAATTTCAAGATTTCGGTCAGACTGATTATGACGTTCTTCACTCTTTCTTACAATTGTCGTGATGTGTACAAAAAAATTGTGTTGAAAACAAAAAGAGAGAATTCTTTTAGTGATTAAGGTTAAGATTCAACATCCAATAAATGCCAAAAAGATTGGTTCCCCATTTTCTCGAAAAAGAAATGATATTTTCTGCTTTCTACTTGCGATGATTGTGAGAAAGCTTATAATTTTTTGTGACCTGAATCACATAGTTGTGTGCAAACCATTTGGAAACTTCCTAGATTGTCAAATCCAAGTTCTTCCATGCTTCCATGTTTGGCTAGTGTAAAGTCTAGTATCTGAGTATCTTCTGATTTTCTGGAATTGCTACCGTAGGTGGGTTTAGGATCAACATTTCCCTTAAAGTTAATATGGGAGTGGTCCAATGTGTACGCGTTGCTTAGGCCCACAACTACAACTTTTAGAGGTTTCTTGTAAAAAGGCGCTAATAAACCCAAAATGGCTGCATGGCTAAACACTGATCAACATTTCAAACCACACCCAAAAGCCAAAATAAGCTTGAGAAGTTAGCAGTGCATCACTTTATTTCCAGGATTACTTTATATCATTAACTTAAAAATGAAAAATTATGTATTACACTCAAATACTTGAACTATTGAGTGGATTGTAATCTAGAGTTCATAACTTCATTGAATTTTGTGAAGGACATTCTAAGTAATGTATTAAAATAGTAGTGTGCACAACATACAGTTTTTTTTTAAGTTAAATAAATTCTTGATAACCAGATTTCACTAAGTTTATTCTACATTTTCCTCAGAATCCTTAAAAAAAAAATACACACAAACAACTTCAAATTAATAAATCCCTATTCAGTCTGCTTAGTAAATATATTTAACAAAAAAAAAAGCCTAAATAAATGTTCATTAAAAATTTAATATAAAATCCAAAAAAATCATTCTCTATAACCTACTTATGAATCAAAAATAAAAAAAAAATCTTACAAACAAAATAAAAAACAACAATTAATTTTCTCCATAGAAAACATAAACTATTTAATAATTTTTAATAGTTAAACAAAAAAAAAAATTAATAACATCATATGCCAAAAATTTTCTTCAACTTTTTTGTTTCCATTACCTTAAGGAATACAACAACAACAAAAATATCAAATTACATAAAAATAAAAGATTAAAATTTATTTAAAGTTGTAAAACCTAAAATGTATAATAAATTAGTTTAAAAATAAAAATAAAACAAAAAAAAATATCTATTACAAAACATAAGAAAACCTAGGAAATTATTTCTCTTTTACATAAACAAAAAATATAAATGTATGGAAACGCTTTATTTACTAAACAAAATATATATTCATAAAAGGAAAGATAAAGAAATTGAATTTCTAGGTTAAAAAAAAACAAGAATTAAAAAAAAAAACAAAAAATTAGTAAATAAAATATAAAATATATGGATGAGAATAAAATCATTTTAACGTCAATTTCTGAAAGGACTTATAGAAAAGGGAAACGGAAAAGATATGAACTATTTAATTTGCAAACAAAAACAGAATAAGAATTAAAATAGAAGTATGATATAGTAAAAAAGAATTATACATATTTTTCTTTTTTATTTAAATTTAATTCATAAAGAAAAAAAAAACTAAAGTAGATGTAGTTTGTTTTGTTTTTTGTTTTTTTGAAGAAAAAAAAACCAACTATTTGGTATTTTGAATTAATATAAATTGGAAAACTTTAAAATAGATAAAAAGTGTTTTAGCTTTTAGTGATGATAACAAAAATGTGTAATTGTGTATTTGTGTGCTTAAAAATATATTTTTTTTTTATTTATAAATTTTCTTCATTTGCCTGTAAAATATATAATTTTTTTTATAAATTGCAAAAGTCAAAAGTCGATGAAAAAAAAAAGTTATTAAGTTCAATTTAGTAAAACTAAAATAAAATAAATTGGTTTTCAAACAAAAGGGATATATATGAACATCGATTAAAGACTAGTCTTATGAAAATAACATAAAACCATAGGTTTTCTCTTTCAAAACATTAAACAAAAAAAAAAAAATATTAATAATTTAAAATAAAATAGAACAAAAATAACAATATTATTAATTTTATTTAATTTCAAATGGTTTGTGTATTTAAACATAAAACAAAATATAATACATAAATTCATTCATTGTGTTATATAAAATATACCTACCTACTTTCTCAACTAGGTGCTTTTCAGTAGAAATTTGTATATTAAATTAGTAAAATAAAAACAAAACAAAAAACATCATTATACATATATACTTAGCATAGGGGTATATACTCAGAAAAAAGAAAGAATTAATTAAAAAAAAATGTAAACTGACTAGTTATTTATATACATAAACAATTATCATAATCCTTATATATATAAAATTAAAACAATATATTTAAAATAAAGTAATTAAAGTTGAAAAGTCGCAGATATTTCTTTTTAATTTATTTAAAAAAAAAAAATATTTTTAACCCATTGTTGTTGTGTATTATATTATTAGATTTATTTTTTAATTTAGTCAAAGAATTACCGGCAACATTCTTTATTAAACAAATTCATAAATATATATCTACATAAATACATATATAGTTATAAACATAATTACAAACTCCTTGTGAAATAGATATTGTTTTAATTTTTATATAAAATCAAAAACTAAAAGATTTTTAATTGAAGTTAAATTAATTGATTTATCTTCCATTCCATAGAAAAACAAAAAATAAACAAAAAAAAAAAGAACTTACAATTTGTATTATATATATTCTATAATAACAAAAATGTAAAGCTACAAATGAATAGCTCAACATACTTTGAAAGATTGAAAAATAAGAACATTTGTCTATGTCATATTTATGTTTACAAAAGAATCTACATACATAAAAGAATCTAACAACATATGAATAATAATGGATGCTGCTATAATAATTTCAGCGAAATACTATACGGATTTTGGACGTCGTCTTCGACTTTGACTTCGACAACGACGTTATACTGTACTCTGTTTGAAATCGAATTCGTATTATGTGGAAAGTGGTGGATGAACATAACTACAGGTTTGTATACAATTTTTTTTTTGTATATTTGCATTTTTAAAACTGGTTTCATTTAATTCCAAATTTTAGTAAAATATTACAGTTGGTGGCAAAATGGAGTTTTGAGAAAATAGAATTGACAGTTGAACCGCCTTTTAAAAACTAAAAGATTTCCTCATCCCACATAACCTCACAAATTGATGGGTATTTTCTTGTTATAACCCAAATGTTTTGTTAGATGGGCGGCTTAACTTATATGTAAGTTCCTATTGGGTGGCACATAAGTCCAT
This sequence comes from Syrphus vitripennis, assembly GCA_958431115.1. NCBI lineage: Eukaryota > Metazoa > Arthropoda > Insecta > Diptera > Syrphidae > Syrphus > Syrphus vitripennis. The sequence continues at coordinate 22,804,972 of OY288108.1, forward strand.
AGTGGATTGAGAAATTAAGTTTGTATTAACTCTTTAAATCCTAGGGGTGGCGTTCAGTTGAGAACGTGGGGGTTTGTGGCGAGAAATTGACGAAATTCCTAAGCGAACCAGTTGTCGATAATAGAGTGTTTCACATCACAATCTAGCCATTCGGCATAAAATTGTGAGCCCCTTTTATTCCTGCAATAACACTCACACAGGAATTATTGTCACTTAGGTCTTGTTTTCTTCATGGACTGTCACGCCACCAAAGTTATTTATTTATTTTTAAATGATAAGTGTCAAAATTATCAGTTAAATTCCAATCACAAACATAATAATCAGTTTCAAAACTTGACATAACGCAAAATTTAATACAACTCATGAACATGATATTCGTTGCATATTTTGTGACAGTTTACTAAAACTGTCAAATTTTTATGAGACATATTTTGTCCACAGTCTAATTGTCAGTTTACAAATTGTGACATTTCAGCTTTCGCACTTATCAATGTTTATGAAACTGTCAAAAAAAAATCAAATTGGAAAAATATATGAAACATGGGTCGAAGAAAAGAAAAAGTAAATTTCACCACAATTTCTTTCTCGCAAAAAATGTCATCGCCATTTTTTCTTGCAAAAAAATGGAGTCTGACAGATAAATTTTTGTTTTTTTGACAAAAATCTTTTTTTCTCATCACATACATTTTTTTCCAAAAGTGTAGTACTTTTAGTAGGAACTCTTGGAAAAAAATGTACTAGGCTTAAGGTTAAAAAAACTACTGACCCCTTCCTTGCCCAATACATTAATTTCAAAAAATATCTGGGCACTTATTTAAAAAAAAAAAAAACAATTAACACAAAAGACTTGTTCACAATTATTGTACGAGTATAGGAATTGTTAAATAGTCCTTTTCATATTATCTTCGATCGGTGTCTATTAATGTTTTTAAAATTCCATTTTGCCCAAATAGGTTGAACAATAAAATCCATGTTAAGAATGATGTAATGTCAGGATAAAATTGTTGCGCTACAAGAGGATTTTATAAAAAAAAAATTCCAATGGCACAACTACAGAAAATAAACATCACAATAAAAAAAAAAAATAAAACCTCAAATCAACTTTAAATAATATCTAATATCTAATGGCCGCCTATGAGTTTATATTCGCAGTAGAATAAAAAAGCCTTCGAACTATTCCGCTTATTAATTTAATTGAACACAATATTTAAAAAAAAATAAACAAAATTAAATATAAAAAATTATAAATACTTTCTTTCTTTATTGTTCTGGGCTTGCTTCAATATCACTGTGTCATATCGTACATTTATATTTATATTATAAAATAAAAATAAACAAAACAAAAAAATGTGAATTATAAATATATAATTATAAAAATATACATATTAATATAATATACATATTATATATTGATAAATATATATATATATTATACTATAAAGATGAATGATAATAATAATATAACAAGAAAAAAACAACTAATTAAGAAATAAAACAGAAATATGGTTAAATGTTTGCACAATATTATACAAAAGAAAATAACAACAACAAAAAAAAAAAAACGAAAAAACTATAAATAAAAAAAAAAATTAAAAATAATAAAATCTAAATATAAATTGTACTTTGTGTTATTCTTATTATTATAACGTTTAAGTTTTACTCAGAAAAAAAAATTACCTTTTACTTTTGATTTATAGTTCTAAAACTTGTGTATAATTTAAAGTTATTGATCAACCACTAACTTCTAACTATTTTTAACTAAATGTTTATAAACATTTTTTTATGTATATTTAATGTGCCTAAGATGTAATTTAGTTGATTGTAATCAAAAACATGTTGCTTAGAAAGTGAAAAACATACAAAACCAATGAGAAATGTTATCATTAAATGATTTAATTTTTAAAACAAAATTGGGGATATTAAAAATTTGAATTCAAAAACCTTTTACTATTTCTTTTTTTTGTTCAAATTACTAACCAAAATGAATATAATAAAATTGCTCAGGGTTTCATACACAGAAACAATCTTTTACATGTTACACAATTTCCCTCCCCATCAGAAAAAATATACAAAAAAAATAAATAAATAATATTTCAATAACACCAAAAATAGCAAACCCAGTTTTTGATGTTGTTTTCATTTTTTTATTCCATAGAAAAACCATCATTGTAATTTTTTTTTTAAATACTTTCACCGAAAATAGAAATTCTATTTAAAAATAATAAAACTAAAATACAAAAACAAATAAAACTTATGTAATGAATTGATGTAGCAAATTGCCTTTGTCGTCCGATACTCTTCTTGCAACATTGTTAAACAAAATCAATCCAATTTTTCCACATTTTGTCTAGTTTTTAATATTGTTCACTAATTTTTTAGAGCATATTATAGTCATACGAAATAAACAAAAATAAAAAAAAATATAAAAACAAAAAAAAGTATTAAATGTTATAGTTATAGAAAATGTCCTTTAAGATAATTTGATCATCAGATGCGAAGTTTTTATTTATAAATAACTAAAAACTATAAATAACTAATAAAAAAAAATAGATTTTGTAAATTACAAATTGTTAATTAAATCTAAATGCTAATAATAAAAGAAATGAAAAAAAAAATAATTGCAACTTAAGAACGGAATTAATTGCAACACCAAAGCAAAACAACCACCCTATAAAAGCAACAAAAAAAAAACTTAGTATCGAAATAATATGTATAAACCAAAAACGCGTATAAATAAATTAGAAAAAAATAAATAATGAATAATTTAATTTAATTTAAAATTGAAAATCATTGCGATTAAATGAAATAAACAAAATAGCAAACAAAGAACTACACACGGAAAATAAATAAATAATAAAAAAAATCTTAAATATTGTTAGTCAAATTATAGTTAAGTTCTAGAATATTGAATTGAATAGAAATACAACAACAAAAAAATTGTTTTACCTATTATACTACGGCCACCCCACCACATCCATCTATACAAATCACCACAAATTATTGAAAACAAAAAAAATATTATAAAATTTTACACAAAGAAACACACGATAAAGCAACAAAATTTATGTTTAAAACCTAAACTTCATTTTATTTTTTATAATAAGAAACTTTTTTTCGATTTTTGTTTACACCTAAACTTTTTTTTTTCTTTTTAAAGTAAATCTCTTTTTGAAGGAATTTTACATTTTTTACAAACAGAATTTAAATAAATTATAAAAATAAATGTGTATTCGAAAGTAAAACAGATAAAAGAAAAAAAAATAACAACAACAAAATACAAGCTACATTATTTTAGCAAACAAAAATGGATTATAAACACAACAAAAGTTATTATACAATGTACGAGTAGTAATATGTAAAATGCCATGGACAAATACTCTGATTTTACCACTGCCACAATATAGTATGATATACATAAAAATATATTATACAAGAAAGCAAAGTTAATAAAAAAAAAAACAAAAATACAAAAACAAAATAATATTATAGTTCTTTGGGCGAAAATAAAACGGTGTTACATTATTTAAAAAAATATATATATAATAAAAAATTAAAAAAAGTCTTTTATTTGATTATTTTTATTTTGAAGAGTAAAGTTTCAGATTTCCGATTTAGTTGGTCTAGAAGGCTTGTTTGTATTTTGTCATCAGAATTCACAAATTAAATTTTCCGTTTTTATTGATGAAAAGGTATAATGTCCTCAGCAAGACATTAATTGTAACTGTAGGTGTAAAATCTCGAGGTTATGAAATTCTAGAATTTACACTTCAGACTTAGATATTTCAGAAATTTGGTTAATCATCATATTTACCTGAAATATCCCCGGTTACAAGTTAAGTTTAGTAAAACAAGTACTAGCCACAGAGAAAAGGAATTTAAAAGCTTTGAAACCTGCGAAGCGATCCACACAGGATAAACAAACTTTTTTCAAGGACCTTGTTTCGAAATCGAAAACACTTGAATAAACTGTTCTAAAGTTGTGCACGCAAATTTGCTGAAATTGCGGCGATTTCAAAGCTTCAATATATTGGAAGTTCTGAAATTTCTAGGTCAATTTTGGTGATCCAAATTCAACATTAGTATCTCACATACAAAACTTTTCCCAGGACAAATTTTTTCTTCCATTTTTCGTGATCAAGTTTCAAAAATATTGTTTCGAGCTGTACTTGCTGGCTGAAGTTTCAACTTAATATTCCAGTAAAAATTTGTTTTTGAAGCATTTATTTTACTGGACAAATGTTGACGTTTCAATAACATACAATAAATATCCTAAAGAGTTTTTCCCACATTTGGAAATGTAAGTAAGATATTTCAGTATTCTCCGTACTGAAATGCTCAGTTTTTGATAAATAGTTTGATGTGTTTGAACAATGGTTCATCACTACCGAACCGATATCACTTTTGCAGTACAGAGAAGCTGATGGTATCGGCTGAGTTCATAAATGTAATAATGCTGCATTCATGCAAGATTTATGTACACAAATGTAAATACACTGCATTATCTTTACACTACAGCAGTCGGTAACTGGGTTCATAAAAAGAGGCTGACAGTCGATATGTGATCAAAATTGCAGTGAATTTTGTGTTGATGCGCGCGTGTTGCAGGTTCAAGATGGCTGAACAAAATATGTGAGTAAAATAATAGAATATTTCATATATTTTGCAAAATTTTGTTGTTCTTTTCCGTTATAAATTTAAAATATATTATTTATAATGTTTTAGGAATGAAAGTGAACAAAAGCTATTGGTTACCATTTGTTTGGCAATGGAGTCTGAATTTATAGCTGGTCGCAAAAAAAATATTTATGAACCCTTTTTCATTGGCATAGTAAAGCTTCTGAATAAATATGTATGTACAACAATGTTGCAATTATGAACTCAGCCATAGTCGGAAGAAAATATCAAAAACCAACGAAAAGTAGCTTCCCTAGCAGTAAAAAATGCCTTAGTGCACACAAGTAATATGAATCATCTTTCTTTTTTTTCACTCATTTTCATCCAAACGCTTTCGACAGCATCCATCTATTATGGTTAAACCTTAATATAATTAAGACCTAAAACAATAAGCTTTTTGCCAAGGAGTCCATTTATGTAATAGATTCAAATCTAACCTTTTGAAAAATGGAAAGATTCCTTGAAATTAAAATTATGTAGGATTATCTTTAATTGGTGTTAACTCTTCGCATACGTCCCAGAATATCCATGTAAACTTAATTTTGTCTGAAGATCTGTAGTTTTAATGTTAATTATGGATTTGGCTAATGAGTTTAAAAGTTGTAACTATTAGAATTATATTCGGTGAATTACTTACAATAACTATTGGCCAACGAAATAAAAACGAGCAGATTAGTTTTATTTGATGATAATTGATAAAGTTATGGTTCGGTGGTTTGGCAGCCGCAATTTTTTATACCCTGAAAAATAGTGTGCAATGATCTTTCATTCATTTTTCCACCATCAGACATGCTCTTTTAAGGCTCTCCCAAACCAATGCGAAACCTATGTGAAACAATTCGTGACGACAGACAAACAAAAGTCACCTTGTTGTCAATCATAGCAAACCGTATGTTGTGTTTTATTGCTTCTCATAGATTTGAGAAGAACTTTATCCTACACTTCTGTGATCGTCTTTTTTTTCAAGTGTTAACAACATGAGGTCTGATCTAGGTAAGTCGTCTGATGAGTACCTAAATTGTTAAAAAGCACTGCATATATTTAGGAGTTGCCGACCCACAGATGCACACAATTTTCTGTCAAGTTCAATTAATAAGAAAATCCATTTCAGAAAAATCACAGGAAAAAAATTGAAATTTTTCTTGAAATTTCCGTCTAATGCCCACTAAATAATAAAATAAATATGCACTCGAATTTGGAGGGTGGGTTCAGCTATCCTTGATACATAAATGCATATTACAAAACACATCAAATTTCCGCAATGCGGAATGATGGACGATTTTTTGAGTTATGAGCGCGTGGTTCATACCAGCTTAAGAATATAAATTAATCCTTAAGCATTTATTTTGTCTGCTTTCAATAGTAGGGTTTCTAAATATATTGTTCACTAAAGTGGATGTTCACTAACAGCAAATGTTCCATTTTGACCACTTCCTGACCAGCTGTCAGGAAGAATATTCAATGTTAATAATTATAATTACTGAAAATGAATCTTCAATCTGCATTTTATTTCGAATTTAATCAAACACCATTAATTTAACTGTTTTTCATGATTTATTTTCTCTATAGCATTTACATAATAGCATAATAATAATTATGGCATTATTTTAATTAATCTATCTTTTGTTTTATTTTTTTTTTATTACCATCAACATCATCATTATCAATCAATTAATGTTTTCAGTGGTATTTTAAATATAATAATGTAATAGTTGATATTTTTTTTTCAAATCATGATTTCATTTTGTTTTTTTTTTTTGATTTTAAATAATTATTTGATTTATGTATATGTATATAATATAGTACGGATTGTCTGAAAAAAATTCATGTTTTAATGTTTCCCATTTGTTAAAATGTTCATCATATATATAATTTTTTTTTTAATAATTTATATTATTACACATTTTATTTTAAATTATATCAACTTATTTTTTCTTGATGTTGTTTAAACGTTTGCTTTTCTTTTTTTTTTTGTGATTCTTGAATAATACGGTTATGTTGTAGAATTCTGTTGCTTAAATAATAAAAATTAATAATATTTAAAATATTATTAACAATTTTGTTTTTCACCTTTTCAAATGTATACAGTTTTTTTTTTTTGGTTTTATTCAAATATAATTTTGTTTTTTTTTTTTGTCTTAAAAATAAATATATATATATATAATTTCTTTTGTATATAATTTTGTCTATTTTTGCATTTTTTTCTTCTTGTTTTATTTTTTTTTTTATTTTTCTCAGTTTTTCCTTCTCATATGAAAAAACAAATTCGATTTTTGTATTTATTATTATTTGATTCAGAACTTATATTTATTAACTATTCTTTTTTTTATTTAACTAAAAAAAAACAACACACATTTAGCACGTCATTATGATTAAAGTAGTTAGTATTTTTTTCTTTCTCTTCTTCTTCATTTTTTTTTTTTATTATTTATTTTAAATATCAAACATGCACTTGCTTATATATGTTTTCGAATTTACTTTTTACAAATTGAGCTACACTAAAAGTAATTATTATTTACTTGTTTGTTATCCGAACAACAAAAAAAAAATCATTAACTAATTAACGAAAAATTCAAAAGAATACTATGTATTAGTAGTATGTATGTATATAAATATAAACATAATTAATTAAATAACGAAACTATATTTAATTCAATTAATGTATGAACTGTAACATAATATTTCTTTGTACTAAAACCAGATATAACAAATAAATTTTAACATTTCCGAAATATTTTCGATTTAATAATTTTTCCCATTGATCATGATTTATCAATTATTTATTAGATAAAAAATGCATCAAGGAAATGAAAAAAAAAAATCACTATTGGATTATAAATTGTTTTCACAAAGGCATTCAATCTCTAGATATAAAATACAATGTAACATTTATGGTTTCAAAATCAAATCGAATGTGTGGTAGAGGGGTGTGTTTTTGTAGCCATTCTTTTGCTAACCTGGCATGGATTGAAAATGTAAAACGTTCATTTCGTAGAGAAACACAAAAAAAAATAAGCCTACATCCATAACAACGGCAGTATTTGTGATAAAAAACTGTATGTTTAATAATTTTCCTACCCTTGGGGGGAATTTCAGCAAATTGGCGAATGTTTCATGAATTTCATTTTATTAATAAATTATTAATTACCTACGTATGACTAGCTACCTCAATAAAAAAACATGCATTTCAGAAGCTTTTGTTGCATAAGTAGCAACCATAGAAAGGAATTATTCAATCAATTTCTGTTAAATATTTATAAATTAATTATCATTATTATTAAAATAACATATTGGAACGAGAATTTATAAATAAAATTGACGCCTTTTGCATTGTTGGGTGCTATGTTGAAAAAAAGATGTTAAATTAATCAAAAATTAAATGTTAAATGTTACCACTAAATAAATAAGGTTTTTAAATATACACACAAACACAAATGTGTGTGAATAAAAATTGCACAAACAATTTTTATTTGAAAATTAGTTACATTTTAGAATTTTTCTATTAGAAAATATGCATTATAATAATAAATTGATTCATAAATATGTAAAATGGTTCTTATCCAGAAATATTTCCATAAATTACACTGTGTGTGCAACAGTACAAAAAATACTGTTCGAATGACTTCGAAGAATTTGCATGCATGGCTGGGTAAATTATAATGCAGCTGTTACTTTCATGGACCGTCAAAATTTCATCAAACGTTTTTTTTAAATTTTTTTGATCGTTTCAGGCTTCAACAATTTTTTACTCGTTAATTTTTCGATCCATTTGAGTTGACAGCTCTTTTACGTTTTCTCCTTCAGTCTCATAATTTCCAAGATAATTTCGAAATTTCGGAGCTAATTTGGTATAAATGAAAAATTTATATCAATTGTCGCAATGAAATCAGGCTATTGTGGATGCATGCTTACACAATTGATTAAAATTTGGACTTTTGGTTTGTCTCTTTGGCGTGCTGACATATTTTAGTTTCGAATTTAGTGAACTCATTAACGATTTTTTTGGAGAAATCTGAGAGGAACAAATCACAATAATCATCATGTTGACATTTCAGAACACTTTTGTATTTTTTTTTGGAGAAATGCACGATTTTTCAATTTATTATCTTAAAAATTGTACATTTCATATCAATCGAAGAGAATTTCGCTACGATTCGATCGGATACGATCCACTGTTTTTTTTTTTTCATTTTTTCAATGATCAATTTTAACCTCAAACAAATTGTGTTTCAATGAAGACTTTCATGAGTAGCTATGATTACGCCTCAGTGAATACAACGATTTTCTGCCGTAGAAGTCAAATGAGGAGCTTAGGAACAAAAGGTGACATTTACACTTTATCATTTTTTCAGAAATTGAGATATGCCTCGAAAACTAAGTGTATGTGTATATGCAGGCTCTATTGATTAAATTCAATAGCTTTTAGTAGGTTTTCAAATTGAACTTATATTCAACTACTCTTGTGAAGGAAATGTCACCATGTTGAGAAGCATGTTAGTGAAATTGTCATATTTTGTTCTAAACTTTTGAAATAGAATTGAAAAACACCCTTCAAAATAGCCAACACGTATTCGAAACACATTTTTTTTATTTCGGAGATATTTTTGACTTACCAGTTACAAAAATTGTGAGTCATAAGAATTAAATGGAGAGAATTTCGCTACGATTCAAATGTATACAATAATAGACCTAACATTCATCATGTTCTACATCCCACTTATTCTGAGTTGACACATTAAGAGTGTTACAGCTTGATAGAAAACTTTTGATAAAAAAATCGATTTTTCTTCATCGAGTCAATAAAATTTCTGCTCAGAGCTGTCAAAGTGACGTTTTACTGTCTTCTAAATAAGCGGTTAAATAATTCTACATCAAATTTTAAGGAACTCCCTTTATTTTGAGTTTTGTCATGAATAAAATTTCCCAGAAAATGTTTTTTTTTTCACGAAAAGTTAGATCTTCGATGATGCTCGAAAAATTCTATAAGAGTCATTTAGTGAACGTAATAATTTGCTTTAATATATTTTTTTTATGAAAATTTACTGAATTTTCTTTGGATTTCATTATTGATACTAAAAATATTTCAATTGAAATTAACACATTTAAACATTTAAAACTCATTACAAATAAACAAAGTGTCGTATACGCACCCAGTGTCCACAAATTGGGAATTTTTTTCAGTTTGTTTTGCTAATTTAAAAATGCCTCATCTTGTTTTGCTTTGACACCATAGAATGGAAAAAAAAAATCAATGTTATTCGCTCCGAATTCTTAAGCAAAAAAAAAATAATTTGCTGGTCGTAAATAAATTGCAATTAAAAAGATAACACAGTTTTGGATTCAATTTTAAAGGATACAAACTTAAGGACCTAACTATTTTTTATTTATGTAAAATCGAACAACGCAGTAACTTGTGCTTTTCCTAAACAAATATTACCTACCTATTACCTAACTATGTACAAAATTACAAAATTTTAGATATTAAAAAGAATAAAATAAAATAAAATATTTATTGATTTCAGTGACCGTAAACTTTTTTATATACAACGCAATATATATTCCATCCAGGTTTATATTAAAAAATTACTTCATTATTCATATAAGATCCTCAAATACATTTTGAATTAAACTAAAAAAAAAGTTTTGCAAATATTAATCTTTTCCAAAAACACCCCCTCTAAGCTGACTTGAAAATTAAAATACCCAACAAATTTAAATGTAACAAAATAAATCCTCAAAACAAAATAAAACACAATAATTAATATTTTTAAAACCAACATAAGAGTTTATTATTAAAAATCAATACAAATAAAAGAAGAACCTTAGTTTGTTTACAAAATAAAAATAGTATGTATGTATAATAATAATTAAACTTAAGAGTGAAAAGTACACAATAATATTATGTAGATTAAAAAATAATAATAATTACTAAAATTAAATCGAGGTGCTTATTGTAAGCTGCCTTAAATCAAAAATTGGATAATAATTATTATCATTCTATCGGTATAGAAGAAAACACATATTATGAGAGTTAAATTAAATAATTAATTGTGGGAAAATAAAATACATAAAATATTAAACAAAAAAATTAATCATGCAGATCGATACAAAAAAAAGCAATAAAATAATTATAAATTATTATAGAACAAGCGGAAAATTGTCTCTCTTTAATTTGTTTTGATTTGTTTTGTTTTTTTTTTTTTTTGAATTCATTAAAACTAATTAACTTTTTTTTGTTTGATAAAAATTTAAAAAAAAATCTTAACTGGGCACACCTAAAGTATATTTCTTCTGCAAAATAACTTTATCTACTTTTTTTTTCTTGTTTTCATTCGTTTTTTTTTTAAACTAAGTTAAGATAATAATAATTATAATTATAATAAAAAATATTTTTATCAATCGTAAACTAACAAATATATATGTTTTTTTTTTTTAATTCAAACAATCTGTTATTCAGTTTTTTTTTTATATTTTTCGTAGTAAAGTTTTAACATAACAATTTATAATTTTTTGTTTTATCAACTTAATACTTTTAAAGATGAAAAAAAGGAAAAGAAAATATTATATTTTCATATATTTATAGGATAGGATAAATTCATAGACATTTATATATATGTAGATAGGTAAAAGTGGCAACAAAACACTAGATATAGTATTTCTGGTTTTATTGATTTATGTTTTAATTTTAAGTTTTTTGTTTATATAAGATGTCTTGAGTAGTTGATTGTGTAGGTATAAATGTATCTTGATTTTGAATTTAGAAAAAATGTATTAGATTTTATGAAATTAAGAGAGAAAAAGGAAATGTTTTTTTGCTTTTTATTAATTCACTAAATTTTGTTTTTCAATTATAAATATCACCTTTTTCTTGTGTATTTTTTTTTAAATTATTATTATGATTAAATTTCATATGTATTTTTTTAAAAATATTTTACACATTGATATTGACTTAATTTTTTTTCTTTAAATTTCTTTTTTCTTTTTTTTTTTAATTAAAACTTGGACCCTATTTAGTTTTAATGATATTTATATATAAACAACATAGTTTATTTAACATTCTTTTTATTTTATTAAAAACGCAAACAAGACGATTACTAAAAGAAAAAATTAAAATGAAGATACTGGCATTTTACAAAAGTAGGAACTCTTTATTTTATAAAAAAAAAACAAAAAAAAATATTAAAATGTTTAAAATAATTTAAAGATTTATCTAGAAAGAGCAACAGAATTACTGAGAAAATTTTCCTTTTTCTCTTTTGTGCATTTAGTGTTGTTTTCTTTTTGTTTGTCTGTTTAATTAAGGAAGAACAAAAAAATACTGTTTTAATAAAAATTCACGCTGAAACAATAGACAAATGTATATACAATTTTGTATTCTGTTTATAGGTCCTTTTTCTTATATTTGTTTACGATTTGTTTAAACTTCCACAAAGTAATTGAGAAAAAAAAACATTCTAGTCTATACTGGTTGTGTACACATTTTCTTTTTCTCTATATTCGGCTTTCTCTTGTATTTTTGTTTTATTTTCAATGATATTTAAGTATTTTTCTTTTAAAGTAACGATTTTAATATTATTTAAGTTAATATATTTTTGTTTTCTTTGTGAATTATACAAAGTTGAATATTTTTTGTTTGTTTGTATAAATATTCATCTATGATTGCATGCTACTATGTAGAAAAAAAAATATAATATAATCTATTTGTTCATTTTCTTTTAATAATACTTTAAATGTAACAGCTTTGTTAAAAATAACCGTATGCGAATTGATAATAATTATAAAAAATAGTAATACACATATTTTTGTTTGTTTGTTTTAATTGTAACAATTTTCTTTTACTGACAAAACATTGTTTCGTTAAAAATGTTTTTTCATTTCTAGTTTTTTTTTTGTTTTAATAAAAAATAAAAATGTACGTTTATATTTGAGAAAAAATTACATGTTTTCTAAGTATGTATGTAAATGTATTTGTGTTTTTTTGCTTGTGTGTATCCGATTCTAGTATTTTTTTTTAATTATTTGATCATCGAAAAACTACAGTAAATATACCTACATAATTTGTTATATCTAATTGCTGCTTAGGTCTATGATTCATTTTACTTAATATTTCACATTTTATTAAAATTAACCTAATGTAATGTTTCCTTAAAATAAGAAAAAAAAAAAATAACTCACTTTTACAATAGAGTTGATTTTTTTTTTTGTTTTGAGATTATTATTTACTGATTGATATATTAGTTTAGGATTTCTGTTTTTTAAACCATCATGTTATCATTTTTTTAAAAGTTTAACTCTAGATTTTAACAAAATTAAGCGCTTGGTTTTAAAAAAAATTAAGTTTGAGTTTAAAAAATATACACATATATCTGATTAAATGTCTTGAATAAAATACAAAATACATTTTGTTTTGTATTAAAATGTATATTTTTTCCATGTATAAATATAACTTCAAAAGTCTTGGGATTGTTTTATTTTTTTTTTTATTTAAACTTTATTTATTTAAATAAATTTATATATAATTATATAACTTTAGTGACTTGATTGTATTTCATCCATTTATCTTTATACTATTTTTTTTTATTTTAGTTTGTTTTGTTGTAACAATTCAAATTTATCGTTGGGATAAATATTTGCTATTTCTGTTGAAATCGGTTTATATTTTTTATTTGCTGCAAAATTTGCAATCTCTGGTTTTTGTTTTTGTTCTTGTGAGTTTTATGTTTTGTTTTGTTTTGTGGCTGTCATCTTGACTTTAGCATAAAATTTTCAATTTTTCTTCTTTTCATTAAAATACATTCATAAAATATGTATTTTCTTATTTTGGTTGTAAAAATTATCAAAAAATCAGTTTTTACATATTCCATTCTGTCTGTCTTTCTTTTTATTAACTTTTGTTTTGGTTTTGTGACAGTGATTTCAGTTATTTTGAATTTTTTATTTTTTTAATGTAAATTGTTTATTTTTTTTTTTAATTTTATTTTCTTACTTAAAAATTACATTGAGACATTTATATAATATATATATGATAATATTGTTTTTTTTTTTATTAATAATGCTCTTTCATACAAATATATCTACGTAAAATGTCAAATATATATATATATGTATATATATGTAATTATTCATATAGATGTATATCTACATAATAATTTCTTAAAGTTTTTTTGTTTTTGTTTTTAATACATTAGATTTTACATTTAAATACGAAACTCTTGTTATTTATTAATTTCAAATTGTATATTTAAATATAGTATATGTATAGATATATGATGTATATCTCATTTTTATATAGAAGTTTTTTTTTCTTGTTTGTTGAATGTCTGTGCGATATAATTTTTTTTTCTTTTTAATCAATAAAAAAAAAATATTTTTTTTTTTTTTTTGAAATTTAAAATTTTGATTTCATAAAATTGGATTTGAAAATATTTGTTTTTCTTCTAATTTTGTTTTATTTGTATGCGCTTTGATGACGGGGCTGCTTTTTAAAAAGAAATTGTGGCATCATCAGGTGAGCTTTTCTTAAAGTTGAGAGATTGTTTTTGTTTAAATGTTGTCTTCTGTGGTTTTTTGTTGTTGTTTTTGTTGTTTTCAATATTTTGTTGTAATTAGTAGACGTAAGTAAAAATTATCACTTAAATATTTGACTTTGAAAAGCTGACACGTAAATGATTTGATTCGGAAAGTTGATGGTTGTGCATTTTGATAAGAGCTAATACGGCTTCTTCCACAGATGAGAGCTGTAGGAGGGCCATTTTGCGGTCCTTACTGTAAATGAGATAAAAAAAATATATTTAGTTACTTTCAGTATATTTATTAATTTTATTTAGGAAAATAAGTAAACAAATCATTAAATTTTCACAGGTTATATAATCCAGAAATGTCTGATTCGAAAAATTTTTGTTGGTTATGTGGAACTTGACAGGCTTCGAACCAGAGCCAGTAGAGTATAACAGTTTTAGAGAATTAAATGAATTAGGTCAAGCACAAAATTGTACAGTTACAACAAATTAATAATGAACTTCATAATTTTGTTAACGTCAAAATTGAAAGGTGACAGTCGTGGTTTTGTGAAAACTGACAAAATTTCCACAAAGTGATGATTTTGACGTTTGTGAATAAATAAGACAGATATATTACAAAAGTAAAGAGGTCAATTGACAAATAATTTAGTTTCATGCCGAAAACGGCTTTTACTACATAGAACCGAATGAGGTTAAAAAAATAGATAGATTTACTTAATCAATTGAAAAATACTTACGGAAAGAATTTGAAAGCTTTGACTTCGAAATTATTTGTTGTGAAGGCTTCTTTAATGTCTTCCTCTGTACAAGATGCTCTAAAAATAAAAATAAGAAATGTTATATTCAACTTGTATTTACTTTTTTAAATATAAAATTATAGAAAAAAAATGATAAAATTTATTTAACTATAGTATATGTAATATGTATATATATTGGAAATGCTATTTCTAATTTACTTTTAATAATTGTTTTCTTAAAATATTGAAGTGTAGATAGATGTTCATCATCGAAAATTGCTTTTATTTAACGACAAAGTTTAAAATATATTTGTCAATTTGTTAAACTGTGTTCTTGTCAAAGTTGTCCAAAAGCCATTATCTTATAGTATCTGAAAAATAACGTTAAACAACAGAAGCCAAGCAGCCAGTAAAATTATTAATAGTTAATTTCAAACTACTTTAAAGTCCGATGTCATTGAGTTTCCAAATAAACATATAATCAAAATTGACTTCGACATGGCGAACAATATCCAAAGTATGTATATACTATATCAAATTTCATACCAGTAAATATACCTTCTCTACAAAACACAGTATATTTATTAAGACGAAATAAATGTATTTATTTAAGTAAGTGCAAAGGTATACACAAACTATTTTACAAAGTTTTAACTTTTATTCAAATAATGCAATGAGATGGAACAAAAACCAAAAACTTTTTCCACTTTGTAAAACACTTGAAAAAAAAAATGGAAAATCTTTAGAAAGGTATGTATCTTTTTTTTATGCTAACATCAAGTAAACCAACGGAAGTGACAATTCGTATTTTTTTTTCTTACACCATTTTATGAATTGCAATGTTGATTAAGGAAAGTCTCAAAAAAGAATAAAAAAAAAGAAGAAAACAATAACTTTATCTGAAGAGTCTGCGAAAAGTTTACATCAAAGTTAGAAGTAGGTAGGTACGTCGAACGTATACCAATGCCAACCTACAAATGTATTTCCAACTAAAATAAAAGTATCTTTCAACAAATTCGCACAGATCTAGGAACTAGGGCAACATAAAACAAAAAAAAAATCGAAGAAAAAAAAATAGAAACAGAAAAAGAAAATTCAAATTTCTCATCAAACCTATCTATCTCTAGACCGAAACCAAAGTTTTTCCCTGTGTCAGAAGGGTAACTTTTTTCAGTTTTTTTATTTTTTTTTATTTTTCGACGTGGATTTTATTTTTGTTTTTCTTTTAAAGATTTTTCGACCCAGTTAACAAGTGAGTATTTATATAAGCCTATAGGGTGTTATACCACAATATGACTTCAAAAAAATTATTCTTCAAGAAATTTTGTTCAAAAATTTTTGAATTTTGTGGTAAAATTATAGAATTTCAAAATCTTAATTAAAAAAAAATATTTTGGAATGATTAAGAATCCAAAAATAAACAGCAGAAATATTTTTGAAACCCGCATAAATGTTTTTTAATGGTTCAAAAAAATTTGTAAAAGTTTTATTCTTATAAGGACGAAAGTATTTCTTAGATCGAGACATATCGATTTCCATTACTGTTTTATTTCACAATCTATTTATTTATTTTAAAATGAAATATTTAAATGTAAATTGTTGTTTCTCATTTTTGCCACAAAAAAAAAAACAAAAACGAATTGGTATTTGCGTAACCACCTCTAGATTTTTTTAGTTTTTGATAATCATAAAAATGAAATAAGTCTTCTCTTAGATCTGTTTAAATATTGAATATTATGTTTTGGAAATATTATTAATAAATGATGGATTTTTTTTCCTACCATGATGGTGGTTAGTGAGGGTAACCACCTTAAAAAAAAAATATATGCATAGTATTTATTGAAGTTTAAACAGTTTTCAAAATTCTGGCTGTACAAAATTCTGGTTGACCAAAGTTCTGTTTTTCAAAGAAACTTTAATAAATTTAATATTAGTATAAACCAAAAACAAGCACTTGGAAATATTGTATGATGGTTGTTGCAAATATTTATTTAATGACTCAATGACGAAAACACAAAATCAGCATTAGGACCCGGGAAGCGGCTCACCCAAAGCACTTTTGAAGAAAAAAACTGTTGAAATTGGCGCCTGCGTGGCGACTTAACATACCCTAAGCGGAGCGACGAAGTCGCGTGAGCGGGTGTGTCCCCGAAAAAGGGAGTTAAAATCTTCAGGACCCGCAAAGCGGGCCACCCAAGGTACTTTTAACTTTCAAAAAGTGCGCACTTTCTTACATTTTCAAAACGATAACTCTTTTGCAACAGATTTACAGATTTTTTAAATACAGAATTATGAAAAACAGAATTCTGAAAAACAGAATAATGAAAACCAGAAAAATACAAATGATTTTATTAGACAAAGATTTGAAGATTCAAAAACATTCAATGGTATACTGTCAATTTCAACAAATTGGGAGCTTAGCTTAATTTTTCGGTACAGATAGCTGATAAGTTAAAAAGCATAATGACATGTACAACTGTCCATAACACCTTGTATAAATGTCTCTGAATGCAAAGGATATCATCGTTTCCCTTAAAACTTTCCTTTATAACTTTTAGAAAATCGGACTGAGATTATATTTTCGTATATACAGACATCCATTAAAATCCACCTCTACCAATATTTTTAGCCCTAAAACTGAAGGACTTTCTGTCCGAATATTTTTTTTTTCGTTTTGGGCTTTTTTGTAAATAATAATGTGAGTGTGTCTTTGATTGATAAAATGAATGAGCAAAAAGAAAAGGATTTTGATGTTCGTCCGACGAACAACGCTTTTGTTTTTATAAGTCTCTTGTATCAAGATTATAAGAGTATTTTGCAACTTTTCAGCACTTTTAGAAGCTTCATTTAATCCCTTTTTGTTTGTTTGTTGTTCGACAATGAAATGATAAGGTCTTAATTTTGAAGTTGTCATCGAAGAATGACCTATCCATTTATATTAACATAGGCTAAAGGGATTTCTTTACCTGAAAAATGAATTTTTTTTTGTTTGGAAAAAATTTAAAAACGGTATGGTGTACGAAAAAAGAGTGACTATTGAAAATTGAAAATATAATAGAATAAGGTCCCGATGAAAAAATTTGTCTTGAGTGGTTTTTAGGAAATTATGTTTAATTGGAGTTAAATTCATGATTAGTTTTTTTTTCTTTAATTAAATAAAAAATAGAAATAAAATTTATAAAATTACTTGAATGGTACTTACGGAATGTTACTTAAATGCAATGTGGCCGATGGTGGGTAGATATTTTGATAATTTTTACTGCCTGGTTTTTTGAATCTATGCAATGGATTCTGTGAATAGTCACGTGTTAAACCAGCATCAGGTTGTCCCTCTTTAGGTAGTTGCACAGCTTGATGCTTGCTAGCCATGACACGTATCGATTTACCCCATAGACGCAATTTATCAAGATGAGTCATTGCTGAAAGAAAAAGATTAAACAAAAAATTATTATTTTATTTGTTTATAAATTTTACAAAAAAAAAAGTAGGTTTCATAGTTCAGACAGACAGTTTATTTAGCTTCAGCTTGAATAAGTTGGTTGGATTTTCTTAATAACTGATAAAAGCATTTTTGGGTTTTTTTTTTTAAACGGTACTTGACGTTCAATATTTGTCTTTTTGGAAAATCCGGTTTTTGTGGCTTCAAAAATAAAAAAGATGTTGTGCTTTGATATTTTCAAATTAAAAAAAAAATTTATCTCAAAAACGGTTAATCTGATTTTGATCAAAATAGTTATGCATACCTAAGCATTTAAAAGTTTTAAAGAGCTTTGTACCAATATTTAAATTTTTGTGTTGTTGAATTACAAAAGAAATTTGAATTAAAAAAATACGGTACCTTCATAAATATTACATATTATACCCTAAAAGATATGCGAATAGAAGCAAGTAGGTACAACCATCTTACGATTTTTAAGTTATTCCATTAAATATATTTTTTAAGTTCTTAAATTTTCGAAAAAAAATACGTCGAGAAAAAGGAAATTGAATTGATTAAATACAAGTTGCTTCAATTTGAGCGGAATTTTATTTTTAAACAATATAAATTAAGTCCTTCTCACATCGATTATATTTTTTATCATTGTGTTATTACATATTTATTTTTCAAACAACAACAATACAATAAAAAAAAAACAATCTTAGTCAGTTTATTTAACACATTATTTCTGCCTCATTTCATATCATACCAGTCAAGTTCATTAAAATTTAAATGAGTTCAGTTAACCACAATGTGGTGACATCAAGGTGTATTGTATATATACTTCACAGGATTCTGTCTGTTTTTTTTTTTTTGTAGTTGTCTGTTTTTATTGTGTCCTTTCATACATATGCACTCAGTTTCCGTCCGTTTTCGCTCTATACAGGAAACTGCAGTTTCTTCCTGTCTCTCAATCATAGGTAAATAAATATAAACAAAATGAATGGAATTTTCAATTAAATATCCGCATTGAACTCCAATGCAAAAATGTGCTACCCCGAAAATTTGGTTGGGAATATGTTACTGTAAATTCCCAAAATGATTAAATTCTAGAATTGTACTTATTTTTTTTTTTATGTAATGAACCATGTTGAGTTCGATTTGGGAATCCAAGGATTTGAACTCTCTTTTTAAGGGCACTGCCCATCTCACGAAACTCCGTTGCTCAGCTTAGGGTATGTTCAGTCTCCAATGTAAACTGTATTTTTTTATTAAAAGTACCTTTTCTAGAACGTTTTACTGGTTCCAACGAACTTTTAGACAGAAGGCAAAATATTTCTAACTTTTACCAATGTTGCTGTAAAACTTTGAGTCCTAGCGGTAAATTCCAGAATTTCAATAATTCGGGAATTCACGGTACCAATATATGCACAATACATATAGAAACCCATCAAGCCGAGGGTCATCGTTTCGTTGTCGATGTGATAATTGAAACTCTTATATGTTTCCGGTAACTAAATAAATTCGATTGAATCAGTTGTTATTTTTGCTGGTTTTTTTTTTTTTTGGTTTGTTTTCGTTGTTGTTGTGTTGGTTGGTTTTTATTGCCCCTGCAGGACATTATTTCCAAAATGTCCTGGCAATTAAATGCTTGTTTGTCCCTGAACCGAAATATCAACAAAGACTTTTAACTGAACCCTAAGGAAAAGAGGAAATTCTCTTTTGTTCACTCTAAATAAATATATACAAGTACAATATGTACTCGTATATGTATATAAAAAGATAGATAGGTTTTTATGTTTAAGTTTATTTTTACTATACTCGTACTATAAGCTCTCTATCCCAATGGAAATTGGAAAATATATTTTCACAATAAACAAACAAAATAGAAACAAAAAAAAAATAATAAAAAAAAATCAGTGGAAGCTTGTTCTTTGTCCTTTCCTCTTGCCTAGCCAGTGTCTTTCTTATG
Organism: Syrphus vitripennis; assembly: GCA_958431115.1. Classification (NCBI taxonomy): domain Eukaryota; kingdom Metazoa; phylum Arthropoda; class Insecta; order Diptera; family Syrphidae; genus Syrphus; species Syrphus vitripennis. The sequence goes on from OY288108.1 coordinate 22,825,294, forward strand.
CTATTGGTTAAAAGGAAAAATGTGCATAGCAATAAATAAATCCCTTTTCCCTCATTGACACTTTTGTAATAGGGCTTACCTTGAATAAATAAAATAAAGGATTCAAATACAGGACTCTCTTCTTAGCCAAGAAGAGAATTACAGCATTACAGAATAGTCTATAAAAACAACAATGTTTCCACATTTGTTTTTTTTTTTGTATTGTGAGTTCACAATAAATTTATGTTTCACTTCGGTGGCTTAAAATTTTTAGAAAAGTAGCCCAATAAGTGAATTTACATATAGGTTATTTCTCTTTTTTAATGCAGCTTATGTAACTTCAAAGTGAAATCACGCGATCAAAGAAATAAAAGAGTGGTACACTCGGGCGTATATGCACTTTTCATATTTCAGAATGAATATTAAATTAAATTATTTTGGAAGAATTGATGCAAAATGTTAATAATTTATTAATAACCCTTTGTTTTAATTCTTGGACAATTTATCCAAACAAAACAAAACTTTCAAAACTTACATATTTATTTTAAAAAGTTGTCAATTTCTTTTTTATGAAATATTTGAATTTGTAGGAAATTTTGAATTAATACAAATATTGTAATATCCATAAAATAACCTTATTTTTTCAAAAACAATATGTCGTCATTTTCTCTCTTATATTGAATTGATCTTGTATTGAATATTTTGATTTTCTTAAAGGGGAAAAAACACACAACCTGGTAACCATTAGCAAATCCAGATTTATACAATACTACCAATAACATAGAAACAAAACGAATTAGACAAAAAAAAAGAACAAACATGAAAAAAAAAATTGGAAAATAAATTCCTTTGAAAATGAATGTTTATTATTCATTTGGTTGTTCTGCACAAGTCCTTAATGTGTTGACATATTTGCTATAAATTTTCAATGCGAGTAAAATACCGGTGGTTTTTTTTTTTCATTTGCCTCTAATTTAATTTTCACTTGCGATGCTTTTTTTGAATTTCGGTTACTTAAATCATTTTCTATGACAATTTTTAAAAAATTGGGAACTTTAGTTTTATTCTAGTATTTTTTTTTGACTACATCTTAACTACAGTACTTAATTCATATTTATTTTGCTTTTGTCTTTGGAAAATATTTTTCTTCAGAAAAACTTTAAAAAAAAGTAAATATATTTTAATAAATACTAGCTCAATTTTGATATTAAATAAAGTACTGTTATCACTCATGATTTCTATCGATTGGCAAGAACATAAGTTCCGAAAATTAAAAAAGCAATGAAATTTTAATATAAAAAGTAACTCGGGACAAAAGTCGAAATTTCCTTGGAATTGGATTAAAAGGTGTATTAAATATCATTCCATTTCAAAACCTATTAAAAAACTAATAAATAAAGTCAAAAGAGCCTGTTAACCTATTTGCATAAAAAAATTTAATTAGTGAGGCATATCTGAAATTCATTTTTCCCAATTTAAAAAAAAAAATGATAAAGTGTAAATGTCACTTTTTGTTCCTAAGTATCCTCAATTGTTGTTTCTAATTTTTTTTAATTCAAAAATGAAGAAGATAAGAATTCATAAAAATTATTTACAATCAATTCTAGTGCTGTTTTCTTTATGGTAGTTCAATTCAGGAAACAAACTACAAATCAATTATTAAAAAATAAAGGACCTATGACTCACTCCTGTGGAATTCGTTTTATTTTTCTTAAGTTCTTCTCATAAAAAATGACATTTTTCTCTCCATTTGGTACCAAGTAAATACCCTATAACCAACCAATTTATTTAATCACAGTTAAAAATGAAAATAGAAAAATTTAAAATACATTCTTTTAATCAAAATAAAAAAAAAATAACGTAATAAATTTATTAAATTTCAAGGTAACTCTCATTTAAAAATGTCAGCTAAATATTTTTTTTCCCACGTAAAACTAATTGACGATGCAAAATAAAAAAAAAATAAATCATAAAATTCTTTTAAAATTTATTATGCCTAAAAAAGTGAAAATATTAATAAGAAAATAAAAATGTCAAGCACAGACATCACCATCAAACTAAAAACCCACCAACTTTAACGTTTAATAAATATTATGGCCGCCGCGCGCCGCCTGTTGCAGTTTGTCGAGATTGAAATATTAGATAATTCGAATTGGGTATACCAATACCCTACCACCTACCACATAATTTATGGCTTTATTATTTTTTTTTTTTTTTTAACTTTTTACAATGTCCTTTTAGCTTTCCTTGATGAAATATATATAGGTAGATATAGGTATGGAGGTCCAAGAGAAATAATAAAAGGACACGATAGCACTAAAAAGTTTATTTCTCGTTTTTCTGTTACTAATTGGATGATCGAATACGAAATGAAAAGAACAGAAAATGAGAAATTGCTTTCAAAGTTGCAAAAAAGTTGCTAACACCGAATTGTATTTCCTTTCCGGTAGGTAGCTAAGTACTTATTACCCTTACATTCTATCATAGCTATTATACTACCTTTTTTTTCCTATACTACTACTTGATACGTTTTTTTTTTGTTTTAAATTTTTTGTTAATAAAACTACAATTTTGCAATAGGTAGAAGAATTTCTTACGAAGTCATTAAATAGTTGAGTTTTTTTAGTTTTTTTTTTTTTTAGTTCTGCTGTTTAATAGACTTGAAGAAGGAGTTGGAAAATTAAAAGGATTCGTAGACAGAATGTATAAGTTGTTGGGACAGATGTCTAAAGCTTAAATGTAATAAACTAGGTGTAATAATCATTTCAGGTTGGAAATGAATAAAGTGTAGGTAGATTAAATGAGACTCTTGTTATTAATGTTTTTTATTTGTTGGGTAGTAATTTGAATTATTATATTTGTAGAAGGATTTAAAGAAAGTCGAATGAGAAAGAATGCTGCGGTGGAATTGATAGCAAATTAAATTATACCATCTTAATGACCGATTTCATGAAGAAGCTTTTAAATATTGGAAAGGACATTTAAACTATTTTTTAAAATTTGGCATTTGATCCCGTATTTTTTAAAAATTTAATTTGACTTTCCTGCTTTATGTTTTAGAACACTAAGACTTCAAGTGAATGAATTCCGTGTTTTTTAAAGGCATATTTTACAATACTTGTGATAAATCATAAGTTCTAGGACATCTCATTCCTGTCGCACTGAAAAAGTCGCACGCTTACCATTCGAACATTAAAGCAATTAAACATATAAAACTTTCTCGTAGAAAAAATATTACGATAATGTAATAAATTTAAAAATTAGATAAAAAAAATGCAATTTAAAAAATAAATATTTACAGTTAAATGAAGTCGCAATGACTTAAAACACCATCTAATGTAAAAGTGCAGGTAATCCCCAATATTGGAGCAAATACTCAAGTAAACATTTAAAGTAAGCGTTATATCAGCTTTCACTTCAATAACAATTTTCTTATTGAATCAAATATACACTGCTTCTTAAATATTGGAGCGAACACTCCAATAAGTATAAGATACTCCAATAAGTATAAGAACACTCCAATAAGTATATATAAGTATATCACGAAAGCCTTATATCAATGACAATTTTCTTATTGGATTAAATACTCATATTGGGGTAAATGCTCCAATAAATATTTTCGGAAAAACGTTTTGTGAGCGTTTACTTCGATAACAATTTTCTTATAGAATCGAATACTGATATTGGAGGTATAAAATATATCACTATTTACTCTTATAAAATGTTTACTTCCTTTCAGAAGGACTATATAAGCACTATAAAATAGAATAACTCATCAACTTGGGCATCGAAATGCAAATTCAAAATGGTTAGTTGGGTGACCACAATCGTGGGACTGAGAGATAATGAAAATCCAAAAATTGATTTAGCCAGGGTACATTTGGGAGTATACGCATTTTCCAAAATTTTCTGTGTCATTTAATATTAATTGTTTTTCTTCTTATAAGTTTACGATTAAAATAATATTCTTTTTAAATTAAACATTTTTACTAAAGAAAGTCATTATTTTTAAGAGAATTTTATTTATACATTCCTTTGTTTAATTCTTTATTCAGATTTATGCACCCTCTTTTTAAACACCTATTTCAAAAGCTATCTATCTGCAACATTTATTCAATTGTAGTGATAATATTTATAATTATGGTGACTTTACTTGACAATCACCCAAACGTAGAAAAAAATTAAGTTGTGACTAACAAAGTTATATGGCCAATGGAAACACATTTCGTCAAAGTTTGTAACAAAAAAATAATCATTTTATTCGAATTAATGGTTGGCGGTTAATGGCAAAAAAAGCTTTATTCAAATTAAAATCGAAACAAAAGCATAAATGTTATATACATATATGCCTGGTTGTTTTATTTAAATATACATAAATGCAAAGTCATGATTTAAATATTACTCTTCTAGGTCTAGTCCTTTATCAAAAAAAAAAATACAAAAATAGGTAAAGAAAATTTAATGTAAAATGATGACGTGGCTATTTTCAATTGCACCATCACTGACGTGTACTGCTCCTGATGGGACACAGCAAAAGGTATAAATATTTTCTTCAGCAATATAATATAATATATTATTCAAAATGGTAACATACGATATGCTATGTGTAGGTATATACAAAATGCAAATACGAATCCCTTGCTAATTTTATAATCCTTATGAGAATATAATATTTTTTTTTTTATTATACCAGCAACTTCTGATGTGTGTAATGAACCGAAATATTTGTATATATGCATATAAACACATTTACCGAGAAACAATACCATGCAAAACACACATAAGGATTGTGTTCTAATTATTATGAAAGGATATTATAACCAGAATCTCTTGGCCTTTTTGTTTTTGGATATAAATACAGTTGGGTCACCGGTTATGCTGCTAGACTTTTTGTCATGAGGGGGTGAATATTAAATTATTTTATATATTAATAAATGGACTTTTTTGGGGGGTGGATGTTTCTATTTTGAAATTATATAGTATACATGTAAGTGTAGGAGTATATGTAGTAGTTACACTTTTCCCAAATGAAAACTCTTTAAGGAATCAAAAGTGGTACCTTTTGGATCTAGACAAAGGAATTGAAAATTAAATTGAAATACCATGCGGTTTATAAAACGAAAAGTTTTGCATAACTTTTTGTATAGTTTAAGTGTATTATGGAATTATATAGAAAGGAAGAATAGATATTTAAAAGTTTCTTATATAGAATTTATTATTTAAGCAGGTATCATCACTTTTACAAAATTAGACAGAAAAAATACGATACCAGAATTTTGCTTCTATCTTTCAGTATAAATTATTTCGATATTTAAAACATTGAGAAACCGAATATGTGTAGACTAAAAATTCTAGAATTTTACATTCAATAGATCATCAATAAAACTGTTCAAGTGACTATAATGCATTCATTTCTGAATCCAATTATAAATACGCTCAAAGTTTTAAATTCTTGTGTTGGTTTGGTTATCGAAGGAAATCGAAACTGAAGCAGTCGAAATTCTGTTGCATAAAATTTTGATCGCAATTCGCAAAACCGTCTATGAAAAAATGGGAAATCCGGTTCTATGGCATTATCATTTGCAATGGTTTTTCCGAAAACCTTTTTTTTTGACTTAATAATTTGAATTACTTATAACTCCACGGCTAAGGGTGAAGCTTTGAAGAGGAAGAGTTGTGGTTAGACTCAAGATCATGACAATCGTCGGTAGATGCTGAAGAAGAAGACTTACAATAAAAATCGATTTGGAAATATATAAGTTATGTTTTAACGGTTGTATGAAAGATACCGTTATTTTTGGAACTTAATACTTCTTCTACATTACCTACAGTCGCAAGTGGAAAATCTCGTTTCTGTAATATAGGTTTATAAATACATATATTTAAAATTTTTTTGAACCTAACCAAATTTCAGTTTTTTCAATTAAGTGTTCCTACTGGTACTGGACTCATTCTTCGCCCTGATTAGTATAAAACTTTATTTAATACCTATAACTTCGTGAATCAATAATTGAAAGTGAAACATCGCCAGCAAGAACTGAACTTTTCACCATTGAAGCACGAACAATTCATTGTTTTACAGAAACGTATTAATTTGAAAAATTGAATGATCACAGCTTCAAAGGAACCCAATTCAAGGAATAATATATTAAATCAGTGAGTGAGTTTTCAGATTTTTTTAAGGAACAAACATCACTAGCTGTCACCTTTTTCATTTTGTCATTCACAGTTGTCATTTTCCGTGTTAAGCTTTCGAACACCGTCTGCTCTATCCTTTTATTCTGAGCTCATAGAGCGCGTTTTGTGCATTATCTGAACGTGGTTAGAGCGAAAAAAGAAACATAAAATTGAAGCTCTGAACGATCTAAGCTAAAAAAGAAAGACGATTTTTTTTGACAGTTCAGGCTCTTCTCTGAACTAATAAAGCAAATCACCCTTAGAGAAAATGTGTAAGTAAATAAATTTCGTGATATTACCAACCGAACAGTTGTTTTCTTTTAAAAATTAGTAAATTGTAAATTTAACCTTTTTAAATATTAGAAAACAGTTGTGTTTAATTGTGTAATTGCAAAAAATAAATGTTATGTATCAAGTTATTTGGCGAAAATCAGTTGTTTCGAATTTTTACTATTTAATGAAAAAAACTCCTATTCTTCATAAGACCTAATGTCCAAGCGAAAACCTTTGCTTATAAATGTACTTTCATAAGTACATTAGAGTGTAAGATGCAGGTACTTCAAAAACTTGTATTACTATAAAACTTCTCCTATAGAACATACCCTATCATTTACTACAGCTATTAAAAAACAGTTAAGTTTGTAAATTTGAATAGGAGACTGCTCTGTTTTAAGTTTCTAAAGAATATTGATAAAATCGATTCTTTGGAAGTTTTGCACATAGCAGATTTAGTTTTGCATAATTAACCAAGCTGCCGCCACCATCAGTCCTGCTTATTATTCAAAATTATTACTACTAATGCAGAAAAACCGATGGATTTTGTATCCCAACAACATCACATGGGTCAACGGTGTCCCGGCCGCCGCGACGCGGCGGGCAATAAGAGGGCTTAGGAAGGCGGTAAATATAAAATTAACCTAACCTTTGATTTTGCCCCATCTCGACTAATAGATATATTTCCGTTACAGAGAGCGATGCGATGATGATGTGATGGTGTGTGTGTTTTATGTGTAATTTTTGCTCCTCGGTGTGATGCAATCCGATTATAAAGGATATTTGCATGCAAATTCTCCAACACCATCATATCTCCCCCTTCCCCTAAAAGTTCACTTATGGGTGCACCAGTGCCTGCACCTTCTATATTCTTGTTTGTGGAAAGATACCAAGCAAGCGTCAGGAGGAAGAGAGCGCGGAATTCATCATCGAAATGAATTCACGAACCTCTGACAGACACACACTCCGAGCATTTAATTTAATTAAAATTAATAGGATTCCGTTATTGAATTTTTTTCCACAGCTCGCTCTTTAAAAACTACACAAACACGTGCATAAACATAAAGGACTCTAGTCTGTATATGAAGGATATTTATGTATACATAGGTATAAGCTTCTGCACATACATATATGTAGTAGATATAAACAAAGAAGAAAATATTGTGCAATCAGTCAGTGCGGGAGTTTTGATTTTAACTGTGCAACGACTCTTGGGAGTGTTGAAAGCAAACATAATTTCTGACGTTTATTGGATAGCACCTAACCTACATACATATATACTATATAATAAATCCTGCGGGGGTTAATATCATATGCAAATATATTTTGTGCATATATCCTCCCCGACACTACGTTAACATTCCGAAAAGTGTTTGTATAACGTCACATGCGTTTGGATAAGTTTAAACGTTCTTGGGTATATTAGGACTTGTAGCGTGAAAGCTTTTAGGATATACAGATGTCTTATATATGAACATGACATGAATAAATCATGTTTTCGAGGATATTTCTGGTGATTTTTGAATTTCCTTAAGTAAATTAAAACCCAGATTAATAAGTTTTTTTGATTGCTTACAAAAAAATTGGTATTTAAGGATTTGCAAGGATTTTTTTTTGACGATTCCGAAGACGGTACAATCATGAATTGTACGCAATCTACCTTGAAGCAGACATAGTGACAAAAATTAAGCTCGGTAGACTCCGGTGGGCAGGGCACCTAGCTCCCATGAGCGAAGAAGAACTTGCTCGGAAAGTCCTTTGTCGTACATTATATGGTAGACGACAGCGTGGTAGACCATGCTTGCGCTGGAGAGATGGCGTAGACAAGGACGCCCGAAGCCTTGGGGTGCGCAACTGGATGGCGTCTACGGCTCGAGACCGGGATAGTTGGAGAGACTTGTTGAAGGAAGCCAGGACCGGACCCCGGTTGTCGAACCGATGATGATGATGATGATGATGAAGAATTTTTTTGAACTGATAAGTAACAAGAACATATGCTATTTAGAAAGAAACGGAAAAAGCATTAGAAGTAGAATATTCAGATTAAAAAGATATCTTAACTTGAAAGGTGATTTGAGGTTTTATCAGAAAGTTAAAGAAGTTACTGCGTCCCGAATCAAAGTCAGCAAGAAGGAGCATTCCTACGAAACTCCAATTTATGGAAAAACCATTTTCTGCAAACCAAAAAACGGCCAAGAGAATGCTGGCGAAAGAAACCGAATTTCGCTATTACGCTGTTTTTGGCCCCGATTATGAATAGTGTATAGAACGTTCGACTCAAAAACGCACGTTTTAGAAATTAAAGAAATCAATTATTTCAAGACATCAAGAGACAAAACTTTGGCGGCACAAGATTTTCGAATGTTAATTTCCACATTTGCTAATATTACGAAATCTTATATTTCCAAAATGTTCGATTTATTTTTCATAATTAGGGCCTTTTTCGATCATTCCATCTTTATGACTTTTTAGATGTGAAGGTAGTTACAAAGTAGTAGCACGTTTCAATTAACCTTAAGATAGGTCAGATAACAGGTTTAGTATTATTGCCCTTGACAAAAACTGTTTCCGATGCTCATTGGTTTCGAATGTCAAAAAATTGTCAATGCTTGGTAGGAAAAGTTGATCAGAGTTCAACATTAATGGTAGTGTTGCTAAAGAAAGAATCTCTGTAATCCATTTAAATTTGGAAACTAGTTCGCTTTCCAGAGTTGCGAAAAATGCGTTAGAATTGTTTAAGGGGAGTACTAGGTCCATCTCTCGTTCTTTTGAAGATTCTAATAATACTTTGCTTGCTACATTTTACAGAATGCAAGTACTAAAGTGGGTAAATGGGCTTCAGTCTCTATTGGGAAGAGAGCAAAAGCAACATTAAATTGAACCAAGCTAGACAGTTAAATATCCAAATAGCGCAACTAGAGTAGCAGTGTACTTCGCTCTGGAAAACATTGCATCACGCACTAGCGGATGACTGATTCGAATGGAGAGAGCAATAATTGGAAGAGTACCTTAATCAACTTGGCTGACGAGAAAAACTGTTGGTTAATTAGATAAGTTAATTTTACTTTTTTAAGAAATCCACCAGCGAAAGCACATTATCTAGCTTGAAATAAGATGGCCAACCCAAAAGTAAAACAATTATGTTCTCTTTGCAGACATCATAAGTGATGAATCAATAGCGTAAAGTTTTAAAAACTTTTGTCAAAAATGATATTGCTGAAGGAATGCTCGGAAAACATTCCGGTCTTTTGTGATGAAAAAATGCCTGGCTTGCTTAAAAACTGTCGAGGGACACAAAATTTCAAGTTGATTTTTTCTTTGAACCGAAAGTCCCGCGAAAACTGATAATTATAAAATTTATAAATTTAATTTAAAAATACGTAGAAACATAACAAAAAAAAAACTTTCATTACAATAAGAATTTAATCAAATTAATTATTATCATCAAACTTTTGATCCCTTCCCACAATAATTAACATGAATGGAATGCATGTTTATAACATCAGTGTTGGTCTTATGGGCTTAATTTCAACAAAAACCAAAATACTTTTACAATGCAAGTAAAATCAGCTTTTAAATATTTCTGTTATTAAATAGATAAATTATTTTAAATATTTATCGCTGTTTAATTTTTTTTTTTTTTTGGTCGGAAAGTGACATTCCATCATTTTAATATACACACAGGGGATATTTTCCATCCTTGAGCTGTGATGGGAGAAAAACTTTCGATATTTAATTTTAATTTTCAGTTTTACTTATCAAAATTTTACCAAATCTGCTTATTGTTTGCAATTTATTATTTGTTATATGCCTGTGTTCTGCCAAAATTGGCAATGGCTTCAATAAAGCATTCCAATGGTTGCATGTATTTATATGATGCGGATACACCTATGAGAACCGCGAAACCTTGTCATCGGTCTCGCTTGGCTTGGATGATGACAAACAACAAAAAAAAAAAATAAATCTTTTATTAAAAAATTCTTAACTCTTATTGTAAGCGACAATATAACCAAAATATGCATGAGCCGCAGCATGGGTGGGTGGGTACTGGGTAGGTTTTACACAACCCCATTCCTTTTGTGTTACAGTTGGTGGGAAGCTATAGGTATGACTCTGGTGTGGGTTTTGAGAGGGTTGTAGGCGCTGGGTTTATACAAAAATGTTAAACCATTGTTATAATAGCATACCCCCATTGCGCTTTATCGTAAACATATTATTAAATATGAATTCCTGCATTCGACTGCGTCATTCACCGGCACCGGAATTAACTATATAGCTACACCTCTATCTACATGTTGGTACAAAATTTTCATAACTGTTGTTGGTTGGCTCTGTATAATAGGTTAACACCGAAGCAGTGGTGGGAAACCAACGAAATTGTACTCTTTTTATTGACAGGGTAATGAAATATTGAACTTGGAAAGAGGTTTTTTGTGAGTGGGACCCGTTTATACCAATCAGCTAAATAGAGATTTTGGATAAGTGCAAACATGTGTCTAACCAAAAATTCAAGAAAGTTTTTTAGACCATTCGTTCTAGTTTAAAAAGTTTATTATTTTTATTTGCACACGTTCCCTGATTTTTTGTTAGAGGCTAAATTTATTGGTATAATTTCGTCTAAAATATAAATTTTTAACATGTCTAAGTCTATATCAAATAGGATTGCACTTATTTACTGATTATCTTCAAATGCTTATCCTATTTTAGTATGGTTTCGTCATTCCATTCTCTAATTGGTAGAATCTGGTCTAATCTATAAATACAGCCAATTTCAAGCTTGCCAAATCACTAATAAGTTTGCACTTATTCTCTGATTATTTTAATAGTCTTTGGATTTCTTCATATATTTTTATTAATTTATTATTTTATTGGTATAATCTTTGGTCTAATATGTATGTACGTAATTATAGCCGGTTTTTAGCACTCGAATATCGAAAAGACTTGCACTTGTTCACTGATTATTTTCATATGCTTAGTTTAGTTCTGCTCATTTATTCATTATATCTCTGAATGGTATAATCTGGTATAATACATCATTATATCAAATTTTTATTTGATTTGAGCTTGTAACTTTATTATTTCTATAGCCTTCTTTCGTATGTTTCTGTTCATTTATTCCATAATTGGTATAATCAATAGGTATAAAATACTCTTTTTTTATAATGCAAATCTCAAATAGGTTTGCCACCACTGCATATAAACCATGCAAAGTTTCGAGCACACCGAGATTGAGGTAATTCCCTGCACAAAAGTCCTAAGGGTAAATTACTTCCATTCACAAGGGAACGGTGGAGCAGCCCAAGCACAGTGCACGGAATGGGACAGGCAGCAGCCTCGGAGGATAAGTGCCTTTCTTTTATTTCTTTTGTGAATATTATATGCCCATGTTTTTTGTTTTGTTTTCTGTCTGTGTGTTACATTCGATATATTTGCAGTAGTGTTTAATTAATTTTTCTTTCTCTGTTAAATTCACATATTTTTTTTATGGATGGAATTAAAAAAAAAAATAATAAAAAAAAACAACACAAACAAGTCACCCTATAATTTACAACAAATAAACTGAAATTCATGTAATTCACGGTAATAATATAATTGGTATTACAGAAAAATTGTTTTTCATCAAATATTTGCTTTCGATATTTTCCTTTCATTATTCGATATGGCGGCGCGGTGTCGCGGCGGCGGCTTGTGTGATGATGATTTATTTAAATTATTGTTATGCGAAATATACAACATGTTCTCTTTAGTCTTTTAGCATGAACACACATATTTAATTAAATGTTTTTCTTTTATAATAGAATTAAAAAATATGTTAAACTTTTAAGAAACTTACCTAAATATGCCTGCTGAGGTTCGGCCATTTGTATAAGAGCTGAATCTTTCTTATTGTACAAAATTTTTACACGTTGCACATCACCATATACACCTAGATTGCAAAAAAATGTAATAAAAAGTAGAATATTAATAGAAATTAAATATGATCTTTTTTGATTTGAATTAAATACCTTTAAAAAAAAAAAAAATGATTTAAAAAATAAAATGAATACTTCTTTTATTTAACTTAAAATTTATTTTTATTGTTAAGACATAATCTCTTTGATGCATTCAAAATTTTTTTTTTAGTTAATTCCTTTACGTTTGGAGTTGGTAAAGTACTCAAAAGTTCCATTTTCTGTTGCCATTTTCAAACGATGCTAAATACTTTTTACTATCTACTTATAAGCACCTACGAACCAAGTTTTTTTGATTTTTTGTTAAAGTAAAGTTTTCGAATTACACCCTTCCATAAACTCAAGTGACAAGGTTTTATTTGGGTTCTTAGCAATTTCACTGTCCAATGAAACACATATGTTTCAATGAATTGTGTTGTCCCTTGTTTGCTGTTTGCGTGAATCATTATTGATTCATAATTAAATTTTAAAAACTAGCTTCAATGACTTTATGCGAGCAGCCTTCAAAATACCTACATTTTCATTGTATCTGTTCGACAAAAAAAAATCCTATGCGATTCATAGGGTCTATGAAATAACTCCCACGAAATAAGTCCCACTTTTAAAAACGAAATAAGTCCCACCAAAAATTGCTATTTTGAAAGTGGGAGTTATTTCGTTTTTAAAAGTGGGACTTATTTCGTCAATTGGTGGGACTTATTTCGTTACGCGTTTTTATTTTAAGTGGGACTTATTTCGTTTTGAGTGGGAATAAATTCGTTTTGTAAAGTGGGAGTTATTTCGTGGGAGTTATTTCATAGACCCGATTCATAGGTCTTTTTTTGTACCGTGCATGCCACTTCCATGAATCATACATGATTTATAAAAACAGATATGAAACAGAGAACTTAATTTTCATAAAAACGTGACCGTCACTTCTAATTTTTTTTTGTATAAGTGAAAAATTTGGTAAATTGTGATTTTGGTGTTTGGAAGTTCAAAATAAATAACTCTCATACAGTTTCAAAATTAATTTGTAGGTTTTTAATAACAGTTTTCAAAATTGTACCTAATACAATTTTCAGACTTCTTAAAAAAAAACTTTTGACTTGTATTTTTTTTGTTTGGATTGTTAAGTAAAGATATCTTAAAAAAATAGAAGAAATATAAATCTTTGAAATGCCTTTGGTTTCACTTTTTCAGAAAAAAAGACAAATTTTGAAACTATTCAATTTTTTTTTCTGACTTTCCCTAAAAAGACTGGTAGGTTGCTATATAATTAATGACAATTAAAGCCATTCAGCATTTAAAATTTCCTTTATCTCAATAGCAAATTTCGAAAAAAAAGTAGATGAAAATCTTCAAAAAAAAGTAGTTAAAAGTCCTAAAGCCAAACATTAGGTTCATTTTTAATTAAGATTATATTCCCGTTTATAGAAGTTATAAAATAAAATTTTACGATCTTAAGTACGACACATTAACATTATTCAACAGAAAAAGTTTTTTTTTTTGAGTTGACTCTAAACTGTGATAATAGCACATCATACAATTCGAACGTTAAAATTCACCTAGGTACTTAATACAAAAAATAAATAAATTATAACACCTTTTAATAGCTCCATTTCCAGCCAAAATTTCATTCATCATTAAACTTTACTCGAAATTCTATTTTAATGAATTCAGCATTAATTTGATTGAAATTATAAACAGCCAACATCTGCGCTACGGATACAATTGCTTTTCCTATAAAATTTAATCATTCATTTAATAACTAGAAATTTCTCATATATGCAGATATGCGAAAACATTTAAGAGCTATAAAATCTAATATTGCTTTAAAAAAAAAAAAATACGCACCTAACCGTACAGAAAAAAGAAGTATGAAAATTCATAATTCAAAACGTGCCCCTTAATCATCAAATCAAATCAAATTAACTTGCAATTTCACAGCACAAGAGTAGAAGTAGATACATATATACAAAATAGCTTTTCGTCCTTTAGCTGTAGGTAAAGGTATTATGTTTATCCTTATAACATCCCTCGTCGCGTCGCCGCCGCCGTCACGTCCTTTCATATCGAAATGAGTGAAAACATTTCCCAATCATCGACTCAACTTCATCGCTTGAGGGTTTACCTAGCTCCACATCTTAATACAACTCAAGAGGAGTGTTTTTTAAATGTTCATATGTAAAACATACAACCTCAAGGATATCTCTACCTTCCTGCCACTACTACCCTTAGACAAACGACAAAAAAACGTGATGTATCAAATACAATAACAAGAATCAAATCGTGTTGTATAATACGGGTACGGGAATCTTGTTGGGTGATATTATTATATCCTTGAAGAAAAAAAAAAAAAAACCAAACGCCAAAGATTCTATTAAATTCAACAGGATAATACCTTAAAGGCCTGCTTTTATTATTATTGTAATAATAATAGTACTTAAATTCTCATCTCTACGATATCATATAGATACATAGGTGTTATGTGAGTGTTTAAAAAAAAAAATAGGACCTCATCTCCTGAGCAAGCTTCATTTGATTGCATCATCTCCATACCACCATCACTATCACGTTCTCTCTTTCTCTAAGGGTAAACCTAAACATTAAATTTTGCAAAAATCGTCAAAGCCTATTGAAAATATTAAATTATATTCGTCCTTATATATTTCTACTTCGTCCTCTCTGCTCTCCGCACTTCGCACTCTTCTTAAAATATTCATAAATATTTATAAGTTTGGAAAATTGTTAACGACATGAAGAAAAAAAAAATAATAAGAAAAACGATACACGCGTCACATAAGAAAAAAAAAACATAGCAGGTATAGCTAGAAGTGAAAAGAAAGAGTTTTCAATTTTCACTCCACAGCAGGAGGTATAAGGATAAAGAGGACGTGTCATTTTTTTTTTTTTTTGATACATCTAAACACACAAAAACCTGCACCCACAATCCATAAGATCTCCATTTTTTCTTGAATGAACAAACAAAAGTCGACACATTTATAGGGTCGACAACGAGGATGTAGACGAAAAAAATCCATCCTTCCATTCTTAATCGTAAGATAAGTTCATCCATACATGACTTGGTGGACTGGCACGACACAACCGATGACAATCCGAAACTTCTCTCCCTCCATCAAACCAAAAAAAAAGAAAAGAAGAAAAACAATTTTCGCATATGATTTTCATTGATAATGGTAGTTAGTGGAAGTGTTGTGTTTTTGTTTAGGGGGGGTGGGGTAAGTAAGGTGGATTCATCCATTTGCTGGGAATGAGGAAATCCAATACAGAGCAAGACGAAGCGGATCGAAGAAAGTAATATCTGTTGAAGAAAGGTGCAGGCTGAAGACGATCCATGAATATATAAAAATTAGTTTATTATGCATACGGTTTAGGTCGCATATTTTTGCTCATTAAGAAAGTGTTTGTCCATTCGAAAATTCTTTAACTGTTTGCCAACATTTACCTTCAGACAAGATCATTGTAATAAAATTAAGAAAAAAGTGTGGGAGAGTCCTGGAGGAAATCAGCAAATTTGCCTTCAGGCAGCTCATGAACATTTAGAATTTTGTACATGGCTACATTGAATGAAAAAATCGATTCTGTGAATTGAAATTTTATTTTTATTGGTGTGACCATTTGGCAGGAAATAACTAGATAATCTTGAACCCTAAAAAAATATGTACCTGCAAATATGTACCACAGATCGCAATTTCTTAAACGAGAAAATCTCCAAAAGCCTAAAACTATTATTGGATGGAATTTGAACCCAATCAAACAAATAAAACTAACTTAAAATATTTATTTTAATTTTCGAAAATATCGACAATATTCTTAGTTTTGTTTTGAGAGTTTTAGAATTTATTACAGGAATGTTAATCGAAATCGGTTTTTCGAAAACGGATAGATAATGACTTATGACGGATTGGTACATCCATGACAGAATAATGGTAGACAGCGCTATGCTAGACCGTTTGAAATACCCAAAAGCCGAAAAAATAGAGTAAATGGGGTGGTTTAATTTTGAAAAATTAAAAAAGAAAAATTAATAAAACCAGAAAAAAGCATTAAAAAAAAAAAAACACCGACAATAGTCAAGCTTTTGATTTTTCTAAAACCATGAACCTCTTCCTCAGTTTGTTTTAGCAAACAGTGCTTTTCAGTTTAAAAACTGTACGTTAGTTACTTCTGTGAAAAAGAGTGTGCATGAAGAACAGATATGAAAATAAATCGTAAGGGTGGTTTATACATTTCGCCCGAGTAATAAGTGAACCAATTTTCTAAGAAAATGTATTTTTTAAAAACTGTCCTTTAAAACATGTACCCACATCATCCGTAGAACATTGGTAGCTTGGAAAATTGCGAAACTTTTTTGTTTTAAGTAAGTTATATATCTGCATTGGAATCAGCTTTATATGGAAGAACAAATTAAAACATATAGTTAAGGATATTTAAAGCGTACAATTGACATAGTTGTTTGTGAAAGCCTATCCTTTCATACCAGGAATTTAATTAGTGAAAAACAGCACGGATTTGTCCAAAAAAGATCAACAGTAACAAATCTTCTTTCTTTCGTGCACAAATGCTCGAATGCCTTAGAAAGTGGAAGTGAAATTGAATGTATATATACCGATTTTTCTAAGGCATTTGATCAATTGAGCCACAATATTATTTTGTTCAAACTAAGAGCTTTTGGTTTCCCACTCTTTTTTGTAAATTGGATTAAATCTTATCTTGAAAATAGGTCCTATCAGGTGAAATTCCGCAATAGTCTTTCTAGTCCATTCATTGCCCATTCAGGCGTACCTCAGGGAAGCCACCTTGGCCCTTTTCTGTTCATTCTTGCTATAAATGATGTCGTGTCATGTCTACAATCGAGTGAGATTCTTATATTTGCAGATGATATGAAAATTTTCAAGACAATTAAAGACAAACATGACAACCATCTTCTTCAGGCAGATATTGATAGTTTTACTGTTTGGTGTAGTAAAAATGGTCTTACTTTAAACCCTGCTAAATGCCAAACAATTACTTTCTCAAGAAAACGTTTTCCAAATTCTTTTGATTATTCTATTTCGCAGCATAAACTAAGTCGTATCTCAAGCTTTAAGGACTTGGGTGTTCATTTTAGTTCTAATTTAGAGTTCACGGAACATATAAATTTCATTGTTAAGAAAGCCAGCTCTATGCTTGGTTTTATTAAACGTTGGGCAAAGGAATTTAACGATCCATACGTTACTCTCTCTTTGTACAATTGTTATGTACGTCCTCATCTTGAATATGCCTCACAAGTATGTTCCCCTTGAAATACATAAAAGTCGGATTGAATCAATTCAGCAGAAATTCATTCGCTTTGCTCTGAAGGGCCTTCCTTGCACTGACCCGTTCAATCTACCACCATATGAACATAGAATCCAACTTCTGCAAATCCAAACTTTATATCAAAGACGTGTCAATAATGACCTTATATTTATTCATCAACTCATTAATGGTCAAATCGATGCTTCCGATTTGTTAGCTTGCATCGGCATTAACTACCGCGGAGGATCTCACCACCTGCGAAGATTTGAACTTTTACACGTTGATTTCCATAGAACCAAAGAATCTGAAGTGTAAAAAAAAAAAAAAAAAAAAAAAAAAAATATTTGTTTTCCAAATTATGAACTATTGACCTTAGTTTCAAAACTACTCCACTTAAATTATAAATATAATAATTAAGTTGAATAGGTTTTTTGTTGCATACCGTTTTGACCTCAAATGTCTTATTTTCTGTTACATTGAGTTTTTTTTTAAGTTTTCTCAGCTTATTTTCAAAATTGTTAATTTTCGTAAAATTGGACCAAAAACTTTGCGACCCAAGTTCTTCTTTATATTTTGTCATCTCATTTATCCCATAAAGGCATAAAAACATTTGCAATGATCTTAATACTGACCGTGATTAAATATTATGATTTTCTCCCCATGGTCCTAAACTCGCCACCTTAAACATCACGTATCAAATCTTTCAAACCAATATCTCACCCTTATGCAAAAAAAAAAAAAAAAGAAATACAAAAGTCAGAAACACCAGTTTCCTTTCAGTATCTGAAGTACGTGTTGTCGTCACTATACGTGGCAAAACAGGTATCCATATAACTTACATTACCTATATACCTACTACATTATATCCTTATAAATGTGAATTTTATTCATATGCATATTAGAGTTTGGCGATAAAGGATCCTTTAAATGGAAAAGAAAGTGAATAAAAAAATAGAAAAAAAAAACAACGAAAGTAAAAATAAAACCCGCCCTCCCATAAAAATATCCAAACACCAAACATACGAGTATCTCTATAACATCCTTGAATATTTGTAGTCAATTTGCTCTATTTAAATAGTTAGGACATGCTAAGGATTCACTTCACACAAAGTTCGTATATCCAATCCCATCAACATGACGCCCCCCATTTCTTCGCTCTTCGACTCGAGTTCTACTACCATCAGCCGGCCATTTCCACTTATAAGACAGAAAGAGAGAGAGGGAGAGAGAGAGGAAGTGAAGAAAAGAACACACCACTTCAGTGGTTGCTCCGGAAATATAATGGTTCCCTATGGAGTACTTTTGAATCGATATAATAAATTTATTTTATATAGAGATACTTTTTCGAGCTAACTTTCGTTTGCTCTTTTTTCTCAGCGATGCCGTTGCCGTTGCCTTATGCTATCTGTTCTTCTGTGAATAATCACGACTTGAATTCGTTAGTTCTTTTTTTTTTGGTTCTTTGGTTGTTCTAGGAGGACTCTTGTCTTTTTTTAGACAACTTTTCTATGATTCTCTTCGCATCCGACTCAAGCAAAAAAAAAAGAAGATGCTCTTGATGATGTTAGGAGAAAAGGCCTCATTATTATGGGAACTTAGCGGATTCGGTTCCAGTAGATTAGCATTATACCATTTTTGGCGGGATATTAATAGACAGTCTATATTTTTCTTGTTCATATATTCACACGTAAAAGTTAAAATCGAAGTTAGTCCATGGACCCTTTTGAGGAACAGGAATTTTTTTTTTTATAAGAATTTATCATTTTAGAGAATACATAATTCTAGGACTCTGGAAGAAGTATATTCAAACTAAAATGAATTATTGATCATAAAAGTGAATTCAATAGCTAAGTGAAAATTTGCTATTGCTATATAATGTTCGATGTCAGGTACACTACTTGATAGTGCTTGGTCCTTTTGGTAAAGTGGGTTGGTTGTATACAGAGCGCTTTGCAGTATTTTGTGGTACTTCTACATCTATATAAGATATTTTCAAGCTTGTTGACCAGATGGATATCCTATAGACTCTATGGAGATGTAGAGAAGACGTAGATAAGAAAATAAGCAATTTTCGTTTCCTCTTTCCAAGTTTTGAAGATAGATGTTGTAATCCAACAAATGTAAGGGCGAAATTCTTCAACTGAATAAATATGGAAAACGTTTATGAATACCTACAGAAAAAAATAAATAAGATCTTACAATAAAGTATGTGTATTTGTGTTTGTCAGAGTATAGGTAAGGCTAGAAGTAGAAACAAGGAAGAATTGACGAAGAGAGTGAGGTACAGTACCTATACTTAGTACCGAAAGATGAAGTTTGCATATAACTCATCTCATACTTTTATACATACTTTATATATTTTTTGAAAGTAATAAATTTACACTGATATTTCCATATTTCCAAAAAATATAATTTATAACATTTTATTGGGAGTTAAATTTTCATGGCGAAAGCTTTATACTTAAAATGGAAAATTGGCAAGAGCCTTGGGAGGTCTCTCTACTATAGAAAATCATTCGAAAATTGTGTAAAGTATACAATTGAAAATTTCGATGTAAAAACTAGGCTTAATATTGAAATTGTTGTTCCTAAATTTTTTCACAAAAAAAGAAGAGATGGAAAAGACGCTGGGTCGGTATTGAGACGAGAGACTTAATTTTATAAGATCGAGATGGGACAAGCGATTCTGACGAGATTGAGACGAAATTTCAAATGTCTCGTCTTGTGCAATGGCGCGGCGTTAACATGATTTAATTTTTTTTTTATTTAGAACACCTTTTTTTAAATTTAAGAAAAAAAATAAAAATATCGAGAATACCAACAGTTATTTGTAAAAATAGATTTTTAAAAGCCAGATTTCTCCTGTCTTCCAGTTTTTTAGAAAAACAACATACTTTACATGAAAGTTTTAGAAAAAAAGTGAAAGAAAGTTTTTAATGAGACCCAATAAATTTTCTTTATTTAATACTCTTTTCGATTCTTAATCGAACACCGATACCAGGTGATTTTATGTCTTCTAATTTTAAAGTTAATTTACATTTCTTTTTACAAACGACCTTGACTTTTTGGTTGTTTTTGATGCAAAACTATACTTATTCAGTTTGTGAACCTTTTAGGTACCTTGAATTCTCAAGCCACTATTTTTTAAAGAATTTGAATACTCTTAGTAATGGATATTGGATTCGGTTTAGAAACATCTGATGTTTTAAATTTTTCAAAATCCCATACTTTCAGATTCAAAATCTATGTGCTGAATATTCCAAAATTTAGCTTTTTTTGAGTTGCTTAAGTAATACAATGCTTTGTCTTGGATGTTTTGCGCTAAGAGTTGGGCGTTTTTTTTTTTTTTTGGGCAATCGTTCCAACTTTAGGCTAAGTTTTCCATTTTATGTAATTGTCTGTTTAATTTCTATTTTTGTCGTTTTTCACTCATTGGTATTGAAAAATATTGGAAAACAATCTTAAAATGAAAACAAAAAAAACAATGCCTTAAAATTTTTCCGGACGATATATCCAACCTTTTTTGGGGGTTTATTGTCAAACGATAATAGCAACACTTTATTTAATATCATTAAAAATAAATTGCTAAGTAAATTTAAATCGGGAGGAATAGGTGGTCGGTTCTCATAATGCCCTTTCAAAACTTCAACACTTTCCCTTAGAAAAAAAAACATCTTTATCAATTTTAATAAAACAAATATTGTAATTAAAATACCATTAAATGAATCCATCTCTATACCCACACCTTTCCATTTGAAAACTTTCATGAAACTTCTTCTTGCACCTTACCTCTATTTTATATATGTATGTATAATTCACTCGTGTATACATTTACATATCCATACCCAGAATGATAGTTGGAATAAATTTACTTTATGCATATAGCTATCTCAATTTTAGTTTTAGTTTCCTGAGCATAAAGAAAACGATTCATTATTAATTGGTAAGAACATTTTTGTTTACCCAAAAAACATTTTTAGTAATTGTATCTGTACTTACTTATGTAAGTGTAATTACATCGAAGTTACTTGATTTGATTTGGATTGAATATTTATTTATGACGAAGCATATACAGATATACACATTGTACATATACACTTAAGGATATTTGTTTTATTAATGAGAATTGAATGAGAAGAAAAATTTGATATTTAAATAAAATAAAACTATTTTTGTAATTAAAATTTTTTAAAACATATAAGGAAATTCTGGTAGATTGAATTTTTGCAAGCATTCATTTCAATTGCTTGGAGCTTAGTCTTAAGAAATTTACAAAAATAGAAAATGTTGTCTGTATTATTTGTTATTAAAAAATAAATCCAGTACAATCACAGTCGATTGTAAAAGCTTTTTCAAAGTACCTTCCGTTCATTTAAATTTTTTAGTTGGAAACCTCAAAGCTGAAAAAATCCTTTAAGGAATTTTAACTTATTTCAAATTCAAACCAAGCATTTAGGAAATGTGGAAAAATAAACCGTAAATCTTTCCTTTCAATACATCGTACTGGAATGTATCTAGTAAGTCATCGTTGAAAAATGTAAACTTTTCAATTAAAGTCCTGATTTCGTTTCTTATAGAATTGGTGTCTTCACTTAGTAAAACTGGAGACAAAAGAGATTTTGTTTCAACTTATTTTTCTTAGCTTTTAAAAAAACTTGTGAAAGAAAATTCCTTAAAGAAGTATGTTAGAAAAATTTTAGGTTAAAATGAAAAAAAAAAATATTATTTGAAAAAAACTCCAAGTCGTACAATAATATTGTGTAATTTTTAGAAACCGAAAAATAATGTTTTTAAAACCCATACTAATTTTATTGAGTACTACCTCATTAACACTTCTTATTTTAAAAATGGCTCAGTTCATTTTGAATGCATATCAAAGATTTTTTTAAGTGCTTAAAATACATATTTTTAAAAAAATTAACAAAAGAAAAAAAAATTATTTAAAAAAAGAAATAAATTTATAGCGACAAAAAATGCAGATTAATGTTTAAAATATACTTATTAATAAAGATATTTAAAAAGTATAAGTTATAACATAAAATAAATTAAAAAAAAAAAATTAAAACAAAACAAACGAAACGAAACAGATTTTTAAAAATGTGCAGACGTACCAAAGAGGGTAAATAGAGCATCAGGCGTGACCATCTACAGAAAAAAAGAGAAAATAGAGATTCAAGTTAGCAAGAGTAATTGTTTTGACGGATGGATGAGTTTTAGTTCTAAATTAAAGAAAAAAAAGGATCTCGTAGTATACAAAACAAACCTAGTTGTGTTTTCTTTTTTTTATAAATTATTTATTAAATTAAAAGTAATAGAATAAATAAAATTAATTTAAAATTTAAAAAATACAAAAAAAAAGAAAAAAAAAAGGTTTTGACTTTAAATAGTTTCTACCTACATATATTTATGCTTAAACTCTTTTGCAGAATTGAATTTTGAAAATTTTTTTCTTAAAATGTCTACTGCAATAATGGCAAACCATAAATATTTTTGTTGAAATAATTTATTTATTTATGAAAAGTTTTTATTTTGTTTTAAAAAATATTACGACAGAGAGGATAATAATTTCAAAAAAAAATAAAATTCTATGTTACATAAGCATTTAATGTACTTATCAAGAACTTTTTAATTTTTAAGCATTACCTAATAAGTTTCTTAAATATATTTATTAACTAAATAATTTCATACCTAATAGTTCGTAGACAATCTACTGTAGATATTTTTTTAGATTTATCAATGTCACAGTGCCATTGAACTTTTTTATGATTAACAGATTTTTTCTTTTGTATATTGTTTAGTCCAGCCAATTTTCAGTATATTTCTGTATAAGTTCATTTTTGTATTAAACGTTAAAAAAAAACGTTTTAAAAAAATTTCAGAACAATGAAACCATTTGTTCGAATTTCAACGTATTTATAGCAGTTTAAGTGTTTGACCTTTATAAAGTCTTCGTTAAAGTTGATGTTTTTATACAAAACACCACAGATATGGGTAAATATTGAAATATTTTTAAATTGTTTTAACTTTCTACTATACATATAAAGAATCAAATGCTACTGAAAAAAATAAACACTATAAAATATCTAAAAAAAAATATAACTATATAGCGCGATTTGCTAAAATTTTGGAACAACCAAAAGAAAATTAAAAAAAAAAATATATTTTAGCTCTGAACTAATTTTTTTTTATATAATCTTATTAATGATAAAATTGTTTCTATAGAATGAGCAAAAATAAAAAAAATTATATCATTTGCGTTGCCAAATATGCAATTATTTTAGAAGAGGCAAACCTATTTTTTTACCATAATTTAATGACGACTTATAAAATATCAGTTTGAACAAAAAAAAAATAATTTACTTATTTGAATTTTACAACAGCAACTTGAACTTGTAGAATCTTCTCATACCTTTTGTAATTATTATTTAACGAATTTAATATCTGTCGATAATATTTCAAAAAGCTAACCTTTTTTGCAATAAAAAAAAACTAAACTTAATCATAAATAAAATAAAGATGAAATGAGAAACATTAAACAGTTAAATAAAAATAAAAAAAAAATATAACATAGGTAAGGGGAAACATTCGAAGGAGCGGTAAAATGATCACGAAAGTATGTAGTTGGAAATAACATAAAACAATAATAAATTGAAACTCAAAGAAATATTAACAAAATAAAAAATAAATAAATCAAAACAAATTAAAAAAAAAAAACAAATCAAACACATTGTTAATTATTATTATTAAACTTTTAACATAATTATGTTAAAGTAAAGAAGAAATAATTATATTCTTCTGCATAAAAAAAAAAAATTTTAAAAATTAAAAATTTTACCTCTTCATTCAAATTTGA
Organism: Syrphus vitripennis; assembly: GCA_958431115.1. Classification (NCBI taxonomy): domain Eukaryota; kingdom Metazoa; phylum Arthropoda; class Insecta; order Diptera; family Syrphidae; genus Syrphus; species Syrphus vitripennis. The sequence goes on from OY288108.1 coordinate 22,849,810, forward strand.
TACCAGCAGGACATTGGAAAAACCTCTAAGTGCTGGTGTCGCAGTTGTAAGAGCACCACTATTCGCCAATGCGAATGCTCCTAAGCTTGGAATACCACTGCTATAACCACCAGTTAGTTGTGTACCAATGCCTAAAGCAAATGGAGGTAGCACCCCAGGAGCACCAAGTCCGTTAACTAAAAAAATAAAATAATAAAATTGTTTAAAATTGATCACAAACTGGAAAGCAAAACATATTTTTATTAAGTTGGTGATTCATGATTTCTTTTGTTTTTTTCTTTTTTAATTTTTCACTTCTCTTGTACAAATTAATTTTTTTTTAAACAAATTTAGAATAATATAGAAAAAAGAAAGTTAAAAAAAGGTAAAAATAAAATTTTTTAATAAAAAACCATGAACCACTCTAATAATAATATATATTTTTTTTTATCAATTAAGTTTTAATAAAAATTGTAAAAAATCAAAAATTTTCAAAATAAAAACATAATGAAATCATAAGTTACCTAATTTATCACCTGTTAGTGCGGGCCTTTGTCTAGCCGCAATTAATAGCAGATCATTTGCATTGACCAATCCTCCAGCTTGCGGTATTAAATCAGCACCCGGTTCGCCTGGTGGCAATGATGGATTTGTAAAGTCCCTGGATTTGTCATTATTGTATTTGACATTTAAAGCTGTCAATTTGCTATTGTCAATGCGTAATGTACAACAGCCATTATAGATGTTCTGGCCGTCGAGAATGTTTTTAGCATGTTGGGCTGATTGGGCATCTGGATATTGAATGAGAGCCTAATGCAAAAAAAAAATAATAAATGTTTTTGAAAAACACAATTTTTTTATAAATTTAAAAAAACTCACCTGGAATGAATTATTTTTAGTGAAAGTCACAATTTTTAGAACTTTTCCAAAACGCTGGAATATCTGATGTAATATATCCAATGAAACTGGATATAATAATGATTCAACAATAACCCTGAGTACAGTATTTGGACCACCCTGTGTTGTTGAATTGGTATTATTTAACATGACAGTTTGTGAACCTTCTGTGGCAGTGGCACCGCACAATGGTAACGGTGATCCAGATCCTGGTGATTGTATTTTAATATAGTCTGCGCTTAGAGGAACCAAAGCAGTTGACTGGAAATATGTAATAATTATATACAAAATTAATTTTAAAACCAAAACAAATCAACCATTTTATTGTTTCTAGTTCAATAAATATTATTATTAAAGGATGTTGATAGAAAATGTCTAGCAGGGCATTGATTTTTTGTCCTACATTTCCTTCTAGCCGCCTTAAAACATCAGACCGTTATATTGTTTCGAGACATTCTACAGTAATTTGAATTTTGTACCCCACTGTGTTTGCCGATTGGGGGTATAGTAATATAGAAAAAGAAAGAGGTCTAATAAATTGTTATTAGGGGAATGGATTTGTTGTCCACCATCGTCCTTTGGACTGATTTGCAGGATATTTCGATGAGAGAATTCAATAAGGATATTCCGGCATGAAATGAGAAACAATACCAAAACAAACTGCGTATATATGTATATGCGAGGTAAATATTTTGACCGGATATCCGTAGTTGTTCGGCAGCTATATTGGTTTTTGTTCTGGTTTTGATTTGTGTGATCTACAAAAAAAAAAAAAAAAAACCAATACAAAGTATGCCTGTCTGGAAATATTGCCCACGCGATATGGTCACACGGAATCAGTTTTCTTCCATAAACTCGTATATTCTGCTTCCAACGGAGCAGAAGCATATAATATTTCTATTTTCGCTCTCGCTTAAGGCGAGTTAAATGTTTTATTAAGTGCTTTTGAGCCAGCAATGGCCAAGGGATGGACGGAGAGGACATAACGAATACACCACATCATACAAAATGCGTGCATAAGACCAAAAAACAATGCGTGGAAATAATAAAAAAAAAAAAAACGAAACCATAAAAAACGAATTGATTTGTGGTCAAACGTTCGTTTATAATGGATTTCGTATTATATAGGCAATAGCGCACAAAGCTTGTTAAGTTGACACGGAAGGTGGAGAAGAGGATATAGATCAAGAATTCCATTTCCTATTTTATAAAGATATATACAATTTACGAACTATGTAGAAGGTAGACATGTTTTGTAAATTATATAATATAAATTACCAAAAGATAACTGTGGTGTGGTTGATATGAAAATATGCAAAGAATCTAATATTAGGGTGGGTCGGATAAAATAAATTTTTGTTTTTATTTTTGAAACTACACTAGATACTTGTTGGCTTTTGCTGAGATGTCTTACTGAGATGAAATGAATCACATTCTAGAGACTCATAAACAGTATGATGCGTTTTGTAGAATATGTTACAATATCCTTTGTATATGAAAACTATAGTACTATCATGGCGAGTTTTTTTAATGTTGCCCAGAACCTTGTGGTGGCGCTGCAAAATGTGAGGTGTAAAATTCGATTTTGGGAGTAGGGGCAAGAGGAGACTATTTTTTGGATTATTGCATCCAAAAAATATAAATAAATATCGAATAAAACTCCATAAGCTCTCCACAAAAAAAAAAGAGTAAGGGTTGCCGGCACACTTCAGATGTCGCCCCATTCGACTTTTACCATGAGAGTACTATAGTATATATATACAAAGCAATACCTCAGAATATACATTTTGTTTTATTTTATTTAGCTTAAATTAAATTTTTAGCCTGTGGTGTAATGGATAGTGCGTATGACTGTCATGTCGGAGGTATGGGTTCGATTCCCAGCCTCAAAACACAAATGTTGATTTCACAGACTGCTGCGTCTTGCGAGGAATTGACAAGTTCTCCAAGAGTATCACATATCGAGAATAGAGTGGTTCTCACCCCAGTCATTTGGATTCGGCGTAAAATTGGAGGTACCTACATTTCTGCAATTTCTGTAAGTTACTTGGGTCCAGGTTCTTTATGGATTACCGTGCCAACAAATTTATATTCATATTGAACTTAAACTGTTTGATCAACCCTTATGTATAAAAATGATGTACCTACCTATTATTTAGTTTGCGGTTATATTTAACAAAATATTTACATTAGAATATGACGATTTTTGTGGTTAGGTATAATGGAATACCTTTATCTATTGCAAAAACAAGCCAGTATTCATTAGCAAGAAAAAAATGTATTGCTACTCCTTTCTTGATTAAGGTATCTTGTCGAAATAGTTTATTAAATACTTTGTGGTTAAATATTAAATGAAGAAATATACATACTCGTAGTTAAAACATTCAGGAATATCGTATTTGTAAATTGTGTGCAATTTAAAAGGCTATTCGTTTAAACAATTTAATGTATAACGTACAAAAGCAATAAGTACCTATATAAATTTAATCTCTACGATGCAATGAGTTTTCTTTTGGTAAATTTAGATTTTAATTAATGTACTCATAGCAGATCACTGTTTTTTTTTTACTTAAAGGACACCTCTAAACAAATTTAAATTGTTTACTGTTACGTTTCTCCACTATGCCAAATCCTAGGTCCGTAAAATTTGTTCATTTCAATATTACAAATGCATACATTTTTTTTCTTAAGCCTTTACAGCTTTTCAAAAATCAAAAAATATTCTTAAAAACGTGTCATCCTAAAATTTTTTGAATGCTTCCATTATTGTCACTTCTGTGTCTAGTGTTACATATATGCATTTAATGCACAGATGTACTTCTCTATTTTTTTAAGGAACTCGCAGAGGACGATGATTTTTTGACAAAAAAGTGAAGAAAAAAAATTTCAAAAAATTGTATTTCAAATAAAAAATAAATTGATTTCAAAATTGTAATCAAACAATGAATCAATGATTAAATGATTTAGTGCTTCAAGCTTTTAATTATTTTATTGAAGAATTGTCTGGAGGATTACAATTTTTTATTTTACCCCATCACGTCCAGAAATATACCAAGAGTACACAACAACTCTAAAACTATGTGAAATTCTCTTTAAATGGACTTCAATCCCATAACACAAATCACTTTTGACTTGTCTAAATTAATTTAGAATCATCTTCTACTCAATCTAAGAAAATCTCTCATTTTGAACTAAAGAAATAAAAAAAAATTGAGTTTTAACGAAGTTTCTTATAAATGCAGGGAATATCCTCCTACAATTAGGTACAAGGCCAAAGAAAAAGTGAATTGTAAAAAAAATGTGATGACAAAATCATAATAATAGAAAAACGCACTCAAAATTTTGAAATAAGTAATAAAAAAAAGTAAGAGTAGGACAATTCAAGGAACCATCTATATATATTCGGAAGAATATATTGGTAGCTCTGATGCGTTCTTCTAAGAAGGAAAAAAAATAAAGAAATCCTGTTTCTTTACATTTTACGAATATGCATCTTCTTGGTCTTTTAGTTTTTTTTTTTTTTATCTTCGTCGAAGAAGACGAAGAAGTCCTTCCGTACACATTGCGCACACAATTTATTATAATGGCATGTAAAACGTTTACCATGCTGGAAAAGATGATGGCAAAGCTCCTTTTCTAAACCAAACGAAATTCCCTCGTCTCTGTATGTATCTACACAGTACAGCTAGGTAAACCATTGATAACGGGCATCAGGATATAGGACAGACACGACAACGAAACTGATGTGGTATAGAGTAGTCCAAGTCCTCGCCTCCTGTATAGCCAAGATCAACAAGGACGAACCAAGATGATGCGACAGTTTATATACTGTTGCATTCTGTGACTCTGACTAATATGCAGTAGCAACGGTAGGTACTCTATATCTGCCACAGGAATCAGGATTTGCTTGGTGATTTGCGTTCACAAGAAAACGTATTAAAAAGTTTTTTTTTTTTTTTATACTCCCATGAATATGATTTTTCTTCATTGTGATTTTTTCGTCCTGTGAATCAACCAACATCAGGATCTGGGAGAAAGGTATAGTAGGTACGAACGGAAAGGACACTAGAGGGTAAGAAAATATTGCACGCAACCAAGCATTCTTTCTGGTTGATTTTATCCAAGTCAATTTGGCCGACTCCTACGGTCGCAATTGTCAATAGAATTGGTTCGTTGGCTTGATAATTTGCTTCTATAACGGAATATATGTACACTGGAGTGGAGGTAAATGTATGCAAGTGGTTTTCTTCATCTAAAAGACAAATTGCAAAAAAAAAAAAATGTGATTTTGTTCAAATCAAGTTGGAGCAAAAGGACCGTAGACAAAACAAAGAACACTCGAAATATCTTTGGGTGTGTTTTTTTTTTGTTAAGACTTAAATAAGGCTTATTACTTTGCCACTAAGCTGGTTGTAAAAACAAAATGGACGTAAGTTTTTTCTTGCGTAATTTTCTTTAGCAATAGAAGAATTTTCTCACACTTTTTCTTTTTATTTTTTTTTGTACATATTTTGACTTCAAACTTTTCTAAGTTAAAAAAAAAAAAGTGAATGAGATAGCAACAGATGGAAACTGTAAAATAAGAAGAATAGTTCGGACGAAGGATTAAAATTGAAACAAAAAACCAAGAGTCTCTTAAGTAATGAATGTTTACTTTAGTGCTTAATCTTTTTTTTTTTTTCTTTTTACTATGATTTTGTTGCAAGCAAGGACAACAACCAAGAAGTGGAACAAGAGAACTCTACGAAGAACAAAAAAACAAAAAAAGGATTGGGGTTGACTTGAAAATAAAGTTTTGTCCGTGTCTTTCTTACAGTTCGGTTGTAAGATGTTTGGATTTCCCTTCAAGTTTTTTTTTTCCTGTCCACTTTTAGCTTAAACTAACAAAAACCATATTAAGATGTTTTTTTTTTTAAGTACGAAAATAATAATATTACAGCAAAAAAAAAAAAAACATAACTATGATGATGATGATGTTTCAAGGAGAAATGATTCAAGCATAATTTTACTTCTTTTCAGTTTTGTCAGTTTTGTTCGGAGCAAAAAAAAAAAAATAAGACAGAAGTAGTATTCTAAAGGGACCGAAAAATAGCAAAATTTAAGAATAAAATTGTCCTTAAGCAAATAAGCGTGGTAAAAGCATTTGGTCAATCAGCTGCTTTCTCTGAAATGGGTATTTTTCTTTTTCGAGAACTATAAGGATCTTTAAGAAAAATATTTTAAACAGTTGATTTTAATTAGAATTTTTACTGGAATTGCAACACTTAAGACATAATAGATGGCAGGATTAATTAATTATTTTGTTTTCTTTGCTGCCAGTGCCGGTAAAAAATAACGGGAATTGATTGCTATTATCAAGGCTAAACGTTTTGCATACTGGAAGGTTGACAGAGAAATTTGAAATCCAAAATGGGGTCAGGCAGGGCTGGATACTATCACCAATATTGTTTCTGTTGTTTATTAGTAATGTTCTGCATGCATATTTGTCGTATGTAAATGGAGGAATTCAGTGACCTCATACTTCAAACACGATGACAACGTATGCTTCCTCTCTCATAGGATCATCGATCTACATCAAATGACATCAAGGGTAGAGAGAGAAACTGAAATCGAATAAGATACTAATAGCCGCATCTGGAAAGCAAAGGCTGCATTTGGTATGCTGCCCAAAATATGCAGAAACCACACTAAGACGTAAGTGGCAGGGGATTGGCCATACTCTTTGAAAGGATAACCAATGCATTACGAGTCAATTGCAATGGAACAGACGACCAGGGCAATTTGGAAGCAGTTTGCACGATCGGATAGGAAGTGTTGGAGAGAGCTGAAATGGACCTCAAGGAACGGTACACGATGGCGCGTGAAGTACTAGAGCCGCAGTTGGAAAATTAACGGAAATTTCAAAGATCTTAGTAACAAAGTATATAAGTAAGGAATTTTTTTTTAGATATAATCCAAAGTTTTGTGTTCCAGAGAAAAGAATAATCACCGAAGAAAACAAACTTTCCAAAAGCACAGGTTTATACATAATGTAGGTTCATGTCTTACCCCCACATGTTTTAAAACTAACAAGTTCATAAGGTTTGACATAAATTTCGAATCTAAAAGGACTACGAGCAACAACAAAAAAAAACACACAACAAACCACAAACCAACACGAAACTCTAAGAACAATTTCTTGCAAAAAGGTTTAGCTTCCCCAAGGAATCTAATCTACTTTCTTGCTATATTTTTCTACATTTTCATTGCATGTTCGCAACGAGTAAAAAATTTCAGTATAAACGCAAAAAAAAAAATAATAATAAATTCCAAAAGAAAATTGAGATGAATGAGTCTGCAAGGAGTTGACGCCACAAAAAAAAAACACACCACCTCGAAATTCTTCAAATATTATTCCGGAGGCACTAGGAGTATGTAGGTACGACAAAAAAAAATAAGCAACATCTCATTCAGATTCAATATGTAGAATAAAAACATGCCGGCTAATTCGAAGAATAAACATTCTATTTTCTCTCGTGCGACAAAAGGATTATTTTTATTCTCAAGAGGATTTTTTTGGAAAGGGGCTGGTGGGGGTTATAGCAACAAGACGACCAACTGGGATAAAAATGACACAAAGTTTTTTTTTTTTCTTCTTCTTTTGGTTTCCAAAACTAACAACCACTGACAAGGCCATATTCAATAAAGAAAAGAAGAAAAAAAAAATAACCATGTGACTTTGGCTCCTTAATCTTTTTCGCAAAAGGATAAGAATACAATTCTGTCTTGATGGTCATGCCACTGAGGTGGAATGAGTTGGAGGCAGGTGGGCTAAGGATATTTTTATAAATTAGATTGCCAATAGGTTAAGCTGTCGTCTTTGACTTGACACACAATGGCTTGCAAAGTACAACAAATCTTTTGATTTTTTTTTTGTGTTGTGCTTCTTTTTCTGGGGATCAGTCGTCCTGACCAGATTTGTTTGCTTTGGCAAATTTTGTTGTTGAAGAAACAATGGGACTCAAGGGCTAACCCTTTTGTGATGTTCTTTGATTCTGACAGAGAGTGGGGGATCTTAGCTTACCCTAAGCCTATGGGGCATTTTTCTCTTTCAAAACAAAATAGTAAAATTAAGTTCTTTTTTTTTTGTTGCTTTGTGTGTTTTCTTTTTTAAAGGTGATGAAGCATTGTTTAGTTAAAGAATTCTAGAATTTTATCTAGGCTTAAGTTAACACTTTATTTTGTTGATATAATACTGTTAGCAATCCATCAAGTCACCAGGGTGATAAGCGCTTTTATTCAATTTGAATGTCTTTGCCATTTAACTTTGTTACTTTATTTAAGAGGAAATAAGGTAAATCTTTTGGAAAAACGTGATGTTTCTTTTTGAAGTGTAAATGGTTATTTGTTGTGATTGATTGTGATGTGATTAGCAGAGGATTAATGTTTTTATTTTGGTAAGGGGTTGGTTTTTATGGGAATTTACTTCGCAGGCGAAAGGTTGAGAACTTTTGTCACACATTTTAATACTTTTCTTATTTTAAATTGTAGGTAAATTGAGAATTCTAAAATATTCGTAAAGTTTTGCAGAGGTTTGTTTAACAATAATCTATATCTTGGCATTTATATTTTGGAATACATAAAATTTGTGAAATGCAAAATTATGAATTCGAAAAGTTTTAAAATATAGAATTTTGTATTTTCTGAATTTCAGAAAACAGAATTTTGGACTTCTGAAATATTTTGATAGAATTTATTCATCCTGTGGATATTTACATACATGATATTCTCTAAATATGTTTGTACAAGAATTCTGACCCCAACTAAAGTTGAAAAATTGAAATAACTTGGGTGTTATTAGTATTTTTTTATTAGACCAAATGCGACAAATACAAATTCTATGACTGCAACTCAAAATTTTCAAATGTGCCGAACTCAAAGGTTTAAAAGTACATTTTTTTCTGTTGGAGGGATCTGATATAAGTTGAAAAACTCTTACAATTGTTCAAAGCTTTGAAACAATCGGTAAATATAAATTCTGGATAAAATATTTTTTGATCAACTAATACAGAAATCAGAGATCACAAACAAATCTAGTCCTAGAGAAAGTTTAGCGAAAGTTGGACCAACTTTTTTTTGGATGTGTGCATTGGTGAGGCTCAAACAAATATTTGACGACTTTCAAAATATATAACATAAGAATTTTGACAATTATTTTTTTCCGTCCGCAGAATTTTTTTCTAAGGAGGGAAAACATCAACTTAGACAGAAATAAGACAAAGGAAAACAGTCGTATTTGGCAGAAGCCGATTGCACAAAGTTCAAAACATTTTGAAAACATGGTACTGTCTAAGGCTAGGGGCCAACATACCCATCTTGCCCCTCCTTCAGGTATTCAAAAGTATTTTTCATTGAAATGCAGTGTTATGAAGCATATACGGGTATGAAAATAATTATCATCGTCGGCTCGACAACCTGGTCTCCTTCAACAAGTGTTTCCACCTATCCCGGTCTCTAACCGACGCCATCCAGATGCGCACCCCAAGACTTGGGCGTCCTAGTCTACGCCATCTCTCCAGCGCAAGCATGGTCTACCACGCTGCTGTCGACCATTGAATGTACCACAAATGACTTTCCGAGCCGGTTCCTCTTCACTCATGCGAGCTAGGTGCCCTGCCCACCGGAGTGTCTTTTGCTAAGCACCCAAGTCTCGGATCCATACGTGAGCAGTTTTGAAGTTATGGTGAGATTTCTGGATTTGAAGAGCTTTGACAGACTATAGTAGGCTCTGTTGGAACTGAGCAAACTCTCGCGTATTTCTTCTTCTGTATTTCTATCGGCTGCTACTATTGACCCAAGGCATTTAAAATATTGCACCACTTCAAATTCGTGCTCCCCTACCTTGATTGTACGAAAATAATAATCTAAGAAAAAAGAAGATCTTTTTGTATGTTGACCTAATTTAGGACAATCCAACCATGATAATCTAAAAAAATGCATATAACCACCACCCTAATGTAATGTAAGCATTATTTTCACTTGTTTACATGATATTGTGAGTGTGACTCAAACTACAAAAACATATCCACACTACACAAAACTAAAGTATCATCATATAAGTAGGTAGTAGATGTACCTTTATCCATTAAGGTATAGCAAGAACAAATTGAATTTCCAAATGTGTCGATGTGAAAAGGGTAAATCACACATCAAGAGAATTTTTATGGCAACACACCTCCCTCTTTTCGTCTTCCATCCTTCGGAAATTTCTCCTAAATTACCTATTATTATCATACACATACACCTAACCTACATTGAAGGCTAAAGTTAATACAAATTGAGTACTTCTATACCAAAAACCAAAATTGGTCTGATGAAAGTATACGAAGGAGCCAACATTGAATGATAATGTGTGAGACTTAGAAATTAATCATTGCTACACTCATATATAATTAGAATATTGTAACAATTTGCGGTTTGTATAAAATAGGCGTTATATTATGTAGATGGAGGGGTTAAAGTTTATATAGAGTATAGAGTGAGGGCTGCCACCTGCCGCCGCCGCAGCGCCCCGCGTCGCGTCGTCGTCGTGGTTAGTGTTACGTATTCGTACCTACGGATACGAAATATTTCTTTCTTCAAATTGCTGACGTAAAGCCACAAACATCAGATAATGATCAAAGGCATTTCGAGTGAAATAATATTGTTAATTGTTTGATTTGTTTCAGAGGTATAGAGAGAGAGAGATAGAGGGAGTGATGGGTTTTGGGATGACTTTGGTACTTACATATGCTTTCAGAAATACTTGAGAACTTACTCTTTGAATGATGATTAATTAATTGGAAATTCTTTTTTTGTCTTTAAAATAATATGTGTTTTAAAATAAACTAGCACTACACTGCTACGTTGCTTCGTTTTTGACAAAAAAACGCCATCTAATGTTTTTTTTTTTAACTAGTTCTTATTTCGGGAATGGTAACACTTAGCTCATGTCTGATTTGATAGATAATTAGTTTTATCCTTCCACTGAACGAATATGGTTATGTATACGTTTGAACAACTGACCATCCAATGCGTTTTCGCTTCGCTAAGTGGGCCTGCGATCGACTTAGAGAACACGCCGATTTCGCCAAAAAAAAATCTTCTTTTCAGATGAAGCTCATATTGATCTTGGCGGGTATGTAAACAAATTTGGGGCACAGAAAACCCGCACGCATACATTGAAAAGCCGATACACCCAAAACGAGTGTTTGGTGCGGATTTTGGTCCAGAGGCATAATTGGGTCATTTTTCTCCGAAAATGTGCAAGGAGTAGCCGTTACAGTCAATGGCGACCGTTGAACAAATTTTTGTTCAGAAAAACTGAAGAGGAGGATATTGGCAACATTTGGTTGCAACAGGACGGCGCGGCGCTATGTGTCACACAGCCGAAGCTACACTCGATGTTTTGCGCCCTGCTTTTGAAGATCGCATTATCAGCCGCAGAGCTGATGTCGTTTGGCCACCTCGGAGTTGCGATTTGACACCGTTGGACTATTATTTGTGGGGTGCCGTAAAAAATAAGTGTTACGCCGACAAGCCAGAGACAATTGACTCTTTAAAGGACAATATTCGTGAAGCCATTGGTGAAATACAGCTGCACACAATCGATAATGTGCTTAAAAATTGGACCGATCGTGTAGCCTACTGCATGGCCAGCCGAGGCAGCCATTTGAATGAAATTATTTCCCATTATTAACCTGAAGGATTGTACTTTCAAATAAAAAAAGAAATTTGAGAAAATATTCAGTAGTTTTTTTTATAGCATTTTCAAAAAAAAAAAAGTTATTTGGCGGACCCTTTATTTTAACTGACATAAAGTGACAAAATGGTGTGACCCTTTCGTTTTGGCCAGAGTTCGCAGGCCTATTAATTTCAATCTTTAGATTTTTTGTTTTGTTTTAAAAATCAGAAATTTAAGAACAAAGAATTATGCTAGACCCGATTTTAACATTTAAATGTTAAACATTTGGGTTTTGTTCTATTTACCCTTATAAACTTATAACATACCACAACAAAACCCCCAAACACCGAAAATCAGTTTAACTTTAATTCAAAAATATAATTTCCAAAAACGCAATTCTGAATAAAAAATAATAATTAAAATTTGATTTCCATTAAAATAAAACACAATTTCACCTAAAAAAGCAGACTTTCCCCGCTTAAATAAATAAAAAAACCCTATTGCTTTGAATCAATATAAAGCTCTTTGTACGTTTATTTTTAGCATACAATGCCAATTAATACAACAACAAAAAAGAACCTCCAGGGCGCGAAATTCAAACAATACCTGCATCGACGTAATGCATATATGCAACAACCCAACAACCAACAATAAGGACACAAGAAGGACCTCCATGCCCAAAAATAGGGTACAAAAAGTGAAACATTTCAATTCATCTGATGTAGAGAAACGAGAATTTCACCCGAAGCCAATATTCTAAAATTGATTGTTTTTCAAATTCGTATAAATGTATAGTTGCAGTTTTGAGTGTGAGTGCTGAGGTATGCATGTGTGTGTGTGAGAGCTAGCGGTGTGTAATCTAGTTAGTGATTGTGCCGTATTAGTTGGTTGGTGGTTTTGTCATATGAAGTATTCTGCATGTCTGCATGACGTGTCGTTCGATGGTCAAAAGAAGAGGAATGGAAACTACCGCACCACTAGCCATGGCGCCTCGAATTTGTGTTTATTTTGCTTTGTTTTTTTTTTTTTTTTTTGTTGGTTTTTCATCAACCCTGTGAGTCAATTTCAATGGTGAAAGAACGAAATGAAACCCTTTTCATACGAAAAAAAAAATCCATACTATTGAAGTTTAACAAATTTTTAACACCGTTATACAACAACTGTGCATGGGTTGGGTATATCAGAAGCAAACAAAAAAGCGAATGAGCCTAAAAATATATTATACCCTATGCGGGGTTTGTTGATACAATCTGAATGTTTCGAGGAGGATATATCCCATGCTATACAAAACATCTCTTAGTTAAAAAAAAGGAATTTCAACTGTTTCAAAAAGTTATATCCAGTGAGGACGTGGAGCGGGGTTGAAAAAAATTTTGAAATTAATTAAATTGTGTAAAACCACAACACGTTCCATTGAATACAGGGACGAAGTTTCTATGTGTATGTATAGATATACATAGGTACCATTATAGAATGAAGTTAATTTAGTTACCATACTGTCTAATTATAAAAACAATATTTTAAAGAACAATAAGATAAGGCACGAATGAATTATTATAAAATATTTTTTTTTTGTCGATAAAATAAATTAATAAACTTACCCCAATGGTGTGGCTTTGATCGGTCTTTAGCTCGCGGTGATTTGAAAATTGAACATAAACCATGCGACCTCGCATTTGTGGTGGATTGTGTGTGTAACAGGTAACCATAGCTGTGGCCGATACTTCATCGGCCATTTCGAGAAATGCTTGATTTTTACCTTTAAGGACGAGAACATTTGTGACACGACCAAAGGGTATACCCAGGGATATGACGTCTGGTTCGCTGGATTCGTTTGGAATGTTTCTAAGGTGAATTACTTTGGAAGGTTTGCCTGTAATTAAGATAAAATAAATGTTAATATTTAAATCAATAAGAGCAGAAAATGCTTAGTATTGAAAAATAAATGGAGTTGGTTTAATTGGTATAAATTAATTATATGCAATCTACATCAGAAAATTTCATTTATCTTGTGACTAAAATTAAGTTTTTATTTAAACAAATCAAGTGAACACTAACATATCTAGTCAAAAAAGCTAATGCAGTTCAGTTCTCTATTAATAAAATAATTTGTATTAAATGGTCTAAAGCATTCAGGCAGTACTCTTCACTATTAAATTCAAAGTAGGTTTTGAGAAAATGTAAATTGAGTTTAAGATTTGCATTAGACCAGTTTATACCAGTAAAACATACCTACAAAGTCGATATATTAGATAGGTTTTGCTTTTTTTTGCCTAATTATTTACTTGAACATAATATTAAGCAAAAAGTTAATTTATTGGTATAAACTGGTATAATGTATATTAGGCACTATATTTTTAATTTTAATGTATGAGAAGGGATGTGTTTTGAAATTTCAATCCTGTCAGAATTGCAATCAGTGAATATAACCCAACACAAAATAATTATTCTTATTTGTTGACCTATTGGACTGGTATAAAATTATCGGAATAATTTTCTATATGGGCTTTATTCAAAATTGCAAAAAAAAATTAAATTTTACACGAGTACAAATAATAAATTATTTTCGTTACTAAGTCGACATCAGACCAGTTTATACCAGTTACATACACAAATTGAATGGGATCAGTGTCAAGTGTGGACATAGCAAACCATAAAAAATAGAATCGGTTGTAGAAAATCATTTAAACGTAGGTAAATACGCGCCATTAATGTTTCACCACTGGGCAAAAAGTAGTTACGAGGTAAATTTTTTTTCTACATTGATTGGTATAAACTTATAAAAACAGAAAAATATGCCTATTTATGAATTAAATACATATGTTGAAAAAATTAGTTACATATGTAAATAATTTTTGCGTTAGATCGTTTTATACCAGTCATGCGAACATAAAAAAATACAAGCGAATAATTTAGACATATTCTTATCTATTGGTATAAATTTAAGTAGGATTTATTAATAAAATTGCCCAACAAATTAAATAGCAGCGAATAGAATGTAACTACCTAGACAAATAATCCTAAGCTTTGTTTATTCATTTATTGATTGGTATAATTTGGTCTAATATCCAAAGGAAGTACATAAATGGATATAATGAGAGAAACTATGTATTTACATAAGACTATTTAAAATATCATCAATTTAATGTTAATTATAACTTAATTTCGTTAAAGCTTTGTAGACAAGAAAGAAATCACACATGAGGTTTTATACATAAATACATACATAATTTAAATGAAAAATAAATTATTAAACAAAATCCTGATTATTGATGAACCATTATAGCAAAAGTTGATGATACAAGCTTCAGAAGTGAGCCATATCGTTCGAAATGAGGCGATATGTCTTAATTAAAATACAGGTCTTCAATTATTTCTTTTTTTGGTGTAGTTTTCCAAAGTGGCATTTTTATAGCTACCTACTTAAAATAAATTCTTACTGTGGCCACTTCTGATGCCCGAGTTATTCATTTCCCATAAATAATTTAATGATATTTAAAAATTAACGCAACCAACTTATTAATTTTAATTTCTTAATTATCATAAAAAATAATCATTTTCTTAAAAAAATAAGTAGGTAAGTATATATACCTACTCCAGATCTCATCCGAATATTTTTACCTGCCCAAAGAAACATGCATGCATTCATCAAAAAGCTCAAAAACCAATTCTTGCATCATTTTGTAGAAAATAAAAGGAAAAAAAAAATCTTCTTTAATTAATAAACTCACATCAGTGAACTTATTTATTTATTAAATGAGATTAAATAAAGAAAAAAAAAAGAACTTTAGAGAGCTTATCCTTCCAGTGCACCCCCACATTCAACTTTATTCATATACTTTGTGCCTTCTCAACTGAAGCACATCCAGAGATATAGTCCTTACACTGTTTTATGGTGGCCACTTAACAAAAGTTTATGTAGGCAAATGTATGTGCTTGGCATAGAGAAAATATGTTCATCCATATACACAAATATGCAGGACGACGACTTATACACAACAACAACAACATAAAAAAAAGAACACGTAGGTAAATATAAAAAAGGACATAAGTCTGTGGAAAAGGAAAAAAGTTTTTTTTTCCGCTAGAGAGCTGCTATCCGTTTCATAAATAAAATCACTCAGTCGCCTCTGAATGAGGATTTTACTTTCTGGCCCTCGCTCGCTCTATAATACTCCTGGCTAAAACTTATTTCTTCTTTTTTTTTTTGGATTTCATGTCTGTTGCTGTTGCATTTCCCTGTACATCCTGTGTACCTGCCCTGGTGTGTGCACCACCTGAAAATGGAGCGGTATGTCCTTATTTGTTGGCACTGTGCCTTAAATTTTCATAACCAACGACAATAAAAGCACTAACAACCAAACAATAACAATCCAAGTTAGTATAGCGCGCCCTCACCCTCTACCCCAGCGCCACCTTTCGTTTTATACTATTTTACATGCTAAGGACGAAAAATAGAAAGGGTCTTCAACCCGTACGAGTGAAGTTCTTCCTTGTTGATGTTTTTTTTTTTTTTTTTTTTTGTTCTTCCTGTCCACCATCTCTCTTTCTCTCTATGGAGAAACAGTTATATCTAGGTAAGTACTTTAGAAAAAAAAAAAAAAGCTTAACATCCAACTCATGCGAAAGATGTGACAACATTTTTGCAGCAAAGTTGGTAATCTTCTTAAATTGGAGCATTTTGTTTGGGCTTTTCGGGTTTATGGCTAGAAATGGCATGTTCCATTAGGCCGACCGCTATTTCCATGCCACCAAGAAGAATAAAGGGTTCACCTGATTTGCATATTATTGTCAACACATTTTCTACTCTACATCACCTTGTTTGCTTTTTTTTTGTTGTTGTTTTATTTCCTGTATCCTCTTCATAATGCATCTAACTACTTATACATTACATACATATACACAGTAAAGGACAATTTGTTGGAAATTATTTTATTTAAGTTGTGAGGATTTATTTTTTAAGCACATTGACCAAGTTATACACAAAATGCAGAACTATGAAGGGAAAAAGTTTGTACTTGTGGTAGTTGATGAAAAGTAAAGTGCGGTAATGCGAAGAGTTTGTTTTTGTGGTCCTTGTGTGGTCTATGATGGTCGTGAAATAATATGGTTAACATTTTCCAACACAATTTGATAGAAATAGTAAAAGAACAGCAAGACGAAAGAACATTTTGTCAATAATCGTCGAATATTTAATTTTTGAAAAATAGCTTCATTTTTACGCTTCTGAAAAACTAAAGAAGTTTGAGCGAAAAGCCTTCTTCCTTCCTAAATTTATAATTGTTTGTGTTAAAAACTATTCATTCTCATGGAATTTTTAAAATTACAGCTATCTATTTTTTTTTTTTGAAACATCAATAAATTTCCCATTTAATCTATATTCTTCACATCCATTTGTCGAGAATTTTTTTTTGAGCATTGAATTCTTTTTCGATATACAAAAGCGAATTACTTTTGTGTTTTTTTTTTTTTTATTTTTACAAAAATGTACAACTTCCAGGAAGATATTGGTTTATTTCATTCCTTCAACTCTTTGGCTCAATATTCAAATCTATATGTGCCTTGGAAAAAAATAAAAAAAAAAAAACATTGGAAATAGGACGAAAAATGTCGTTGTCGTTGTCGTCGCCGTGTCGTCGTCGTCCAGTAAAATGGTTCTACTATTCGGAAATTACACTCTCTGATGATTAGTTCATAACGGAAATGAAGTTTAAACGAAATTATACACAAACATGATGGCCATCAGAGTGACTGCATGAGAAACTGGACTCTGTCTCTACTTTCAATTGAAGGACATTCACATGCATACATAACGAAAAAAAAAAAAATTAAGCTCAAGAGACAGAAAATATATCTATGTTTGAATCGAACACAAAAAAAAAAAACATAGAAGACAGATCCTTATTGATTTATGTGTGCGAACAGATGTAACTCGTAGCAGCTATTGGATTGGAAATAGTTGTAACACTACACTTGGGCGAGAATTAAAAAAAAAAGCTTGACAATCTCTCTTTTAGATTTGTACAGAAAAAAATCGTTTTTATTTTACAATACTTTAGTCTGTTTTTTTTTTTTAAGGTGACATACATTGGTTTCATGAAAAATTAGTTTTCAAAAACATTTGTGACTTTATCAAAATATTAGAGAAGGGCATTTTTAATAGTTTTGTCGAGAAGATAAAAAGTGAAAGATCGCGTAACTCTGAAATTTTGTATACGGACCTCTCATTGATCCTACGGAATCACCGTTGAAAAACTAAATCATCGATCTGGCTGAAAGGACACATTCCAAAAAAAGCAGATTTTCACTCACATCTTTTTAGCTATGAACACAATCGATTTGTAATTCTGGTAGAGTTCAATGATAGAGTAATGGAATGATAAGTTGAATTTTCACTTGGTTGATCAATAGAAAATTTAGTTTGGGACAAATTTTAATTTTTGGTAATTTTTTTTAAACAATTTTGGAAATTATGGAATTTTTTTGACTAACAATTTTTTTTTGCCAAAGGGAAATATTGGAAAGAAACAAAGTGAACTATTAAGGGGAAGATCAGTAGGTTGTGTCGGAAGCCATAGAAAATTTGGTTGTTAAAAATGTTGTTACTAAAAAACATCAGAAATAGCCATAAAATGTTCAATCCGAAATAGCTAATAATTTTGACCAGATAGAGCAATTTTGAATTTAATATTTTTCACATTTGACTTTGTAAAAAAGTTATGCTCAAGCCAGATGTACGGGACTTTAACCATGATCAAATATTGGGAACAAAGTCCCCCGGGAACCATATTCCTATCAGGAATATGGTTTTTCTTCTACTTTAGCTGTCATTACATACGGATGGAAATTTGGGAACGCAAGTAGTCCAAGCCAACATTGACTGTCAATTTGATTGAAGTTTTAACAAAAGGCAGTCACAATCTGTCCCATAAATGTCAGAAATCATTTCAACTTGGGATCCAACTTTAGAGGGCAATAGTTTGTTAACTGTTTCATTATTTTAATAAAGCCAACCATTGACCTTCTTCCCCCTGTTGACCAGAAATGTTCAAGATTTCAAGCAAAGAATTGTTTGTTCTAAAAAAAATTTGTCGTCACTAATTTTATTGAAGCAAATCCATGGGACTTCCCATTCGACCTGGAATTATTTTTTTCGGTGACGAGTATTTTTTTTTTTCTATCACATTTTTAACAATGAGAGACAATCCTTTTCTTTAGTATCTTGAACAATGCTCAGCTCAATAGTGTGTTGAAAGGACAAAGGATAATTGAAATGTCCCCACATTACACATATACACTATACATAGTTTAAGTATAGTCAGTCAGTCTTCTTCCGTGGGGTATTCTCTCAGCTGTTTGTTTTTTGTCATTTTCATTTTATTCGTTGTTCGAAGGACTCGAACGAGAGCGAGGACGATGAATCGAAAATTGAAATGGTTTCATAGGAATGTAATGAAGAGCATTTAGTAGATGAAGTGGGGGCTTACAGGTGTATACGTTCTAGTAAAAGTATACCTGCAGTATAAACACAGAATAAAGTATTCTAGCTTTGTATAGATTTTGAATACGCAGCGGGTGGATATTGTCCTGTCATTCGAATGGTATTGTGCCAGGACAATAAATAAACTGCAGTAGTTGTCATAGTTTTTTGTTTGTTCTGTGAAATCTTTTTTTTATTTTTTTTTTATCTATATATAATTGACAAGTGCAATTAAAACAACAACACACAAAAAAAATAGATTAAGGTAAAATATATACCAGACCGAAGAAGGGGAGGAGAGGATTACGCCAGGTATGTATAAAAAAAATTGTACAAAGAAAATTCACTTTTTTACATAAACCACCTGTGTTTTATCAATTGGCTGGGTGTTTTTCTATAGGTGGTTGTAATATTTTGTGCGATGAAACGTTACACTTTAATTAAAAAGAAATTAAATGGGCGTTGTGTCGCGCCGGGATACACTACACTACACATGCCCATGATGAGGATTTTGTACCTCCATCCGTATATCTACCATATTTATAATTTCTGTTGTTAAAAGTGATGTTTTTTAGTTTGAAAAAAAAGCATTACAGTTAGCATTTTTGTATGTCTTGAGTGATAAACAGCTTTTAACTAGTACACGTGTACGTTTGGAGCTATGTAATTTTGCATCATGAAATATGGCAAAGTTCTCATTTACAATTTTAAATGTGTCATCAAATGTGGAAAGGCGGTTGTCTTGTCTATATGTAGATATTTTTTTTAATTTTTTGCTTTTAGAATAATTATTTTAGCTTTTAATTAAATTTTAATTGCACATAATCGACATTTAATAAATTGAAGTTGAGGCTAGAGATATTAGATAGGTATGGCAAATTTGTTTTTTGATTTAATTGAACATAGTATGCATATGTGTTTACGTCATATTAATTTACCTTCATTATGATTTAATTTTTATTAAATATTTAACCGTTTGTTTATGAAACTTGAGAACTCATTTTATTTGGAATTAAAACAGTGGGCAACATGTCGTATTTGTATAGTTTTTTGATCGCAACGTTTCGGGTGTTAAAACACCTTTCTTCAAAACTATTTTTTAAACCAATTAATTTAGTGGCGTGACAGTCCATGAAGAACCAGGACTTAAGTGATTTACAACTCTCAACAATTCGTCTTGTGCGTGTTATTGCAGGAATGGAGGGAACCTACAATTTCATGCCAAATCCGAACGGCTAGGGTAATAAGCATTCTTGACAAGTGAGAATCTTGAAGAACTTTTCAATTTCTCGCAAGAAGCAACAGTCCGTGAAGCTGTTTCTAGATGGACGAGACTGGGAATCGAACCCAGACTGGACAGTGCAACACACTAACCATTACGCTACGGATATAAACTCCGAAACAGAGATTTTTTTTCCCAACTCACACGTCTTAAAGTTAATGATTGAAATTCAAGGAATTTCAAAATTAAATATGGTGGCCAGTGGCCACCTCTTATGGAAAATGAATTTGGAGGTACCCTATCGGAACCTTATTAAAATTTCAAGGGACAAAATTGTATGCCATTTTTTTCGACCAATTTGCTATATTTAAAATAATGTATTGAGCTGTTACATTTTCGTATTTTTTTTGTTGTTGTTGTTTATTGGCAATTCAATTATTGCCTTGAGCGGCAATTTACCATCGTTTATTGGTTAGTGTTGGTGGCTGTTTGGTTCAAACTTACAAATTGACCGAAAATGTTCTAATTAAATGACAGCGGGAGGAAATTGCAATACCATCCAGTTGCAGCTTCATTCTGTCCGTATGTTTATCGCATAGCGAGAGAGAAAGAGAAATTATGATGATGCATCCATATAGCTGGTTATTGCTAAAGGGGATGGAATTAAAATTGGGAAAATTACAAATCCACCATACTCGTATGTATGTACATCTACCAATACTCGACATCGATCCTTTCTGTTTTTTGTTTGCTGGGAGAAGTTTCAACATTCGGGCCTATCCTAAAGCTGTACAAAAAAGCTCTCCTATAATACTCGGAATGGTATGTGTGAAACCATCTCGGCCATTCAATTAATACATAAAGTTGGTGCTAAATAAATAATAAATATTATCCCACAGCACGCATTTCTCTCTCATGTTATATTTCCGGGAAATTTTTGTTCATTTGAATGAAAATCTACATATTATATAGCTTTTATACCATCCAGCAACAGCAACAGCAACGGTATATAGTGACCATCGGTATTATGGTGGAGATCCCTTCCAAAAGGACATGGCTATATACGATACAAATCTATGTATGTCTTTATTATGCTTTGAGTATCTATAAATATTTTGTATAGATATTTACCGAAAATGAAATGGATTTGTAATTCATAAAAAGTCGTATGTTGGTATTATAAGGGTGTTTTATCTTTCTTCCCTTTATTCCGCTTGTCATTCTCATTTACCGGTATTATCTGTGGATATGCTTTTTTTTTTTGTTTCTATTCATCGAATATTGTTCGTGTTGATGATGGTCTTTCAACCTTGGTTATGCATATTAAAGAATATTAATTGTAACAAATTGAACCTGCCGATGGAAATTGTATTCATAACCATTATGATGAGGTGGCCAGGGTGCTTTTGTTCAGGATCGGAGTCATTATTATTGGTAGGTACTTAGCTAAATTGTAGAATATAAAATAAATATTGGTTTTTGGGGTCAAAAAGTTGTTGGATTAAGTATTGGTTTTGTTAAAAATTTCTTTAAAAATATTTTTTTTTTTTTTTTGTAATAGTTTTGAATCTTAAGATATTTGTTAGAAAAAAACTTTCGAGAAAAAAAAAACAAAATCGGAAATTCCAAAATAAAAAATATTCAAATTAAAGAGAATTTCGAAAATGGTATTTCTGAAACACAATTTCACACTTCTCCCATTTTGATTTTCAAATTTAAATTCGAAAGTCTAAGAATATAAGTTGGCATCATTTATTCAAAGGAGTTTTTCTAGAAATAGTTCCTGAAAGTTGGTACCTCCTCAAATTTGTACGAAATAAAGAACACCGTCTTCAAATCCATACGAAAATTAATTTCTAAGAAGATTTCAGTTTGGAACGAAAACATGAAAGCTTTTATAGAACAACTGTGGAAAAGAAGAATCAAGGAAAATAGCAAAATAAGAAAATGAACAAGAAGCTGAAAATATAGCGACTCACTTAGTTGGAAATACGTTAAAGCCGATAATTGAAAAATTGTCCATAATTTCTTGAATTCTTTCTTGATATTTTCTGATTTACCAGTTTTTCAATTGTGACCAAGATTATTTCCTAATTTTTTTGTAATTTTTTGAAGTCGTTTGTGATACTTTTTGTGGTTGTTTCGGATTTACCAGTAATTCATTCGCGATTTAATCGTGGTTCGTATGTTATGTTCCAGCAATCCAGGATTCTGATTTTTCAAACTCTCCAGTAATTCTTAGGTTTTCAATCCGACTTCATACGTAGTTCACCAGCTTAGGTTTCTTTACGGATTCGTTCGATATTTTTCTTTTTTAATTGTTAGTTATCGTCAGTGGGTTTTTGACTTCGTAGTTGTCAGTTTGTACATAATTCCCGGTCAATTTTGAAATTTCCTGTGGTTTTGTCGACTTTTCTGTGATGTTTTGGAATTTTCGACATACTACTTGTTTCTGATGCTTTGAATTTCGCCATGCTTTTCCGTTTTTCTGTATTTATCACTAATTTGGTTTTTAGGTTTCTTCCGGTATTTACCCGTTCCTGTCTTAATTTTCTAAACTCATAGCAATGGTTTTTCAGATAATTTCAAAATTGTATTTAATTTAATTTGACTCGTTGGTAATTATAGTTATCAGTTTCTGTGTTTTACTAAACCAAAATTGCGCGAATTTATTTCAATATTTTAAGAAATAAAAAAAAATGAAAATGTGTGAAATTTTTATTTATTTCGAAAATACCAATAAAAAGATATTAGTCCTGCTTAATACCTTAAATTTCTGTTAGGTATAAAATTATTGCTACTCAGGCGATTATTCTAATATCAAAATATAAACATATTTTGAAATCCGTTTCCGCACAACCCCAACAATAAATATTAATCTCATGAGCAACCTAGACCAACATAGTTTTCGGCCCATTCTTAATTTTTTTATGACTCAACCATTTATCTATTTATTCACATCCGATGCGTCAGATAAAAACATATTGATACTTTGCCCGCAAAAGGTCTAACATTTGAATTATAATGAGGGTCTATGTAAGCATTTTGCGTGCCAATGAGTATAAAATCATCATTTATTCATTATAAAAGGGTTACTTTACCTGATGATGCGATGCGATGCGATGGATGATGGGTGGGTGTAAAATAATTGAGGAGGGAAGGATATTCAGGGTATTGGGCGTTCGAATCTTTTCGGATGCTTCTACTATATATATATGTAAATCATCCGATCTCACTCATTAAACAATTTCGTGTTCAGCCCTTATATTAATTTTTTTTTCCGGTAGCTGATGCTATTTACCTGTGTTTCCCGCACGGTATAGAGCAGCTTCTGTGGTTTTATACGCGGGCTGGCTTTTAAAATTTTGTAAAACCCACACGCCACACACAACGGTATCAGCAAATCAAAAGGATTGGTTTTTGCTGACTCAGAGCGTATGCTTTTTTGTTTGTTTGTTTCATCAACCCCCATCCCTAGAATCCCTAGAGAAATTACAGGAAGGGAAGCGGAAGTTGGCGTAGCTATTAACTCATCCCTTCGCAGTTACTTCTTCGCCGGTCTGATCATTTGTTGTTGGGTGCACCCCCCCACCGCCTCGCCCCACCAAAATTTGCTGTGAGAAATATACAGAAACCTAATTAATTGATAATTATTGCTGATATGATGTTTTTTTAATTTGAGCAATAAACACATCAACAACAACAACAACAACATATTGCTGTTGCTGCTACTTTTATAGCGTCGTCGTCATCGTATAGTTGATTTAATCGAAATTGTTGTTGTAAATGATTTTAATGGTGGCATCTTTTCCTGTTGATATTGCTGTGAAGTCGTGCAATGAATTTAAATTTAAAATTATTGTTTGATTTGGTTAATCACATATTTTTCCCAATTTTGTTGTTGTTATTGTTTTTATTCATCCAACACATCCCCCAATTCCATTTACTACCCCAACCATGCAACTATACGTACATAGGTACATCGGGGATGGATAATTTGTTTGCCATTTTCGTTTTTGTTATTGTGACGTGTTAAACGGGGTAATTGTTTCCAATACGGGGTATAAGGTAATTAATTCCCTTAGGTTGGCTGTTAAGTCAGCATCAGCATGAGTGGTAATTAAATTTTATTTAAGGCAATAATGATTAAAAATAAACTCCATTTAATATTCATTGAGTTTGTTTTTTTTTTTATTTATATTTTCCTGTTTGCCTATTCTCAAAGGGTTAAAAAATGATAGTTTTGACATTTTAAAATAAAAATATATATGTATGCAGATGTTTTGCATTTTGATGATTGTCATTAATTTTAAATGTTTTACACGAATGTTACTTTTATTGTTTTTTTTTTGTAGTTATATTTTAAAATAACAAACAAAGCAACTTTTGGGACATATCTACACTAAAACAAAAAACAAAAACATTTTTATTACTTTGATGGGGATCAATTAAAATATAGGGTACACACAAACACAAAAAGAATTGTGTCGAAATTATATAATTAAAATAGCCATTTAGTGCTTTTTGTTGGTAATTTAAATTTTAATTATGGGATTTAGAACACCCTGGACAGTTTTTGAAATGTATTTAAATAAATTGTGTATGGTGTTAAATTAAATGTATTGAAATTAGAATTTTAAGGGGGGGTTATATTGGTGTATATATAGAAAATCCAATTATGAGGTACACTAATTTAAATTGTTGGTTTATTTATTTATAATATAAAATGGAAGAAGTGCTAGAATTTGTGTACAATTTGATGACTTTTAAGGGTAAAAGTAGTTAAATTGCTTTGGGGATTCCTCGTTAATTTTTTAAAGATATGGTCGAAGGTGTTATCTTGAAATAATTGCTGCTGGGGAATGTTGGTAATTTTAGTATAGACACTAAGAAGCTGGTTCTAAGAAAGCCAACATGAACACTTTTAATTAATATCTGAGTGAAATGTTTATCGAGAAATTTTTGAATCTCGACACTTTTGAAATCGGATAAAATATTTGCCTTGTCAATATCACTGTTTAAAAGTTTCAAAAAGTTCGTGATCAAAATCCAGGTCAATATATTAAATCATTATGTATATTAAAAAAAAAAATTAAGCTGTTAAGAAAAAGTTTGATAAACTTTTCTCAAAAGTATTGAAACCTATAAATACCTACTATGGTCAGCTTTGCTGGATTAATAGATATTTTGTGCCATAGGTGTTTAAAATGAAGGTATTTTCCTGACGCGATATATTTTTTAAAAAAGTTCATTAAAAGTAGAAATTTTTAGTTCTGTCAATCTTGAAAATATTTTGAACTATTCAGATTTTATCAAAGTTTAAACTCACTTTTGCTAAGAATATTAAAAAAAAAAAATGCTAAAACTGAGCTTGCAAATTTGTACACCGGGTTTCATCATTCCTTAAAGTTTCATCAAAATCGATAAGGTGATTTAAATTCAATTTAATTGTGATTCCCTCTTCTAAATACAGAGGAAACCATTGTGCACTAGTGCGTATACGTATTTTTTTTTAAATTTTGTTTTATTAAATTTTTGTTTAGGTCCTAGAGGTTACCTAAATTATGTAATATATATAATTATTTTAAGTTAAAGTCAGATTAAACATTTTTTTATAGAAATATATTTATAATCTCAAAATAATGTTTAGTCATTTTCAAGATCCAAATATTCATTGAATTCCTTTCTGAAAGTGACAACAAAAATGACCTCAAACCGGATTTTTTCTAAAGTTTTTTTCTGAAGAAATATTCAGTCACATTCAAAATAATACATTTTTTTGGAAAACTATTTTTGTCTTATTTCAAATGAAACTGCATGCATGCATTGCACATTTCTAATTGTTTTAACAATTTTTTTCGAATAACTACATTCTGTAACCTGTTCTTTTATTTATTAATTAAAGTCTGTGAATTGCTACATTTTTGTCGTCGCGCCTTTTTCTAAACCAACATCCATTTTCTTTAAATACATGTATTTAAAATAAAATAAAAGTATACTATATTTTGAATACTTACAAACTCCTCCCAATACTGTGCCCGAATCTAATTTGGCTTTTTTTGTTGCTAAATCTTGATTATTATTGTCCGATGCTGGTGCCATAACTGCTGCTTGACTTAAAAGTTCGTCACTTCCTCTCTGAAAATACAAAAAAAAAAAATCCATTAAAATACAAATTTTACAAAACAAATGTTCACTTAAAACTCTTCAATCAAAATTTAACTAAATAATTTATTATGTACACCTATATTCTTAAATGTACCACAAAATCCATTAATTATCACACCACACACCAAAGCCCCATACATATACACACAAATAAACATATTAAATTCGATTTAACGATGCGTATAGAATTTACAATAGATACAACAACAAAAAACGAAAACCCTAATATAGATACCTATAGAGAGACTCACAATCATCCATTTATATTCCAAAACAGAGTCATTAGCGAAGTTTAATTACCATGGAAAAAGAGGTTTGCAAAAGCCTATTAGCTATGGCACCCATACAAAACCCATTGTATGCTCGTATATTGAAGTATAAAACACAAATGAGCTTCTGTTACAATTTAAGCATCATCCCTGATTTGAAAAATAAATGTGAAACTGCATAAGGGTTGGAGTTAAAAAATCTCCCATATCCCCCTTTCACACAATCATCAAAAAACCCCAAAATAAAAAAAAAGGCAAAAGAGCAAAAGAAAGTAAAACAGAAATCATCAGGAATACAGAACATCACAAAAAAAAAAAAAAACATAACATACTTCTATACAACATACAACATATCTGTGCTATTCATTTATCAAAATCAAAAGGTGAACCCTCCATTGAATAGAATAGGTTGTGAAACCAATGGAAACATACACAACGTAGGTTGGTATACATCCTGAATTTTATCATAAAAAGGGTACTCAGGTTACCCACCATTAGACTAACTAGCTCCTCATTCATTAACAACCTTCTAATTCCAAAGCTCTGTTGCTCATGGGTTGCTGCTATCTCGAGTAACAAAAGTAATAGGTATACACCACCAGCACTCTACATATCACCCTTGTCCCTGACATATATATATATATATACCACTATAACAGTATAGTTCAATTCAGAGAGTTTCCTCATAGAAAATGGAGTATAGAAACAGAAGAAAAAAACTTATCCAAAATGTTCATTTTCAAATATGCCACTTCCGATTTGGAATAAAAACCGAAAACCTTTAGAAGGATACAAGAGCAATATATTCTCTAGCTGGTGCTGATGTGGTTAGGGGTATTATATGATGGCGAATACGATTTCAAACACACCACCAACAGGATCGAAGTTCCTTTTTCAAAATATGCTCATGCTCATATACGAGTATATATTTCCATGGGTCTCGTCTTTTTTTACTATCCCATGTATCTCTGTAAACCAGATTCTATCTAATACAAAAGATACAACCCCACAATTAAAACTAAGAAAAACAACTTGAGCGTATAGAGATTCTAAAAGGGAAACACAAGTACAAAAAAAAAATAAGGATACAAAGGAACTCATGCACCGTTAAAGAAAAAAAAAAAAAAAACGGGCCCCAAACAAAATTTAATTACTTACACTAAAAATGTTTTTTTTCTTCTGGTATAATTTACGACAAAAATAAATCCCATTTTAAGAATTTAATTTTATATATTTCGTAACAACTAAATAATAATTATTATGACGAAATGGATAAGAAAGGATGTTAAGCTTACTTCATTCCGCCATCTTGCTCATACCTAGGTTCCACATTAAACATATACACATTAGAAATAAATATAAATAAAATTAAATTTAAAAAAGGATTTCGCCTCATTAACTATGTAAATATGAGAACGGTTTTGTGCTATGATTTTTGAATAAAATTATACGAGCAAGTATTAAGGAAAAGGCTTTTTATGTGGAGTTCTTTTTAGTTTGAAGTATTTTGTGTTTATCTTTTTTATATAATTTCCTTTTCGAAGAACTTTATTTGAAAGTACATATTTTACCATAATTAAATCCTATTTGGAATATGGAAGCTGGAGGAATAATACATACTCTAAAATACAGTCAAAACTGGTAGACCTATATAGTTTTTCTGGAATAAATTTAGGTTTTAAACTTAAGGGAAGTTTTTCAGTGCGAGACCATTCTAGATTTCGAGTTAACTCAAGAAATATCTGGAAGATCGAAAGCTTCTTAATGACCGGATTTCGCAGCAATAGATCCACTGCTGACTTGATGGTTTATCTCACCGAAAAGTGGAACAAATCTTTACATCGTCTTGGAGAAAGTAAGATTTTATTGATATTTCTAAAGCATTTGATAAAGTTTGGCATCCTGCTCTTTTATCGAAAATGCGTGCTTTTGGTATCAATGAAACCCTTCTTCGTTGGATTAGTAACTTTCTTTCGAATCGAATCGCTCTATAAAAGTAGTATTAGACGGATTCAAGTCTGAAACCCACAACATAAATGCGGGTGTGCCACAGGGTTCTGTTTTGTCTCCGACACTCTTTCTCATTTTCATTAATGATCTCCTGTCTGTAGCTACTAATCCAATAAATTGTATCGCTGACGATCTCACCCTTAGCTTTTCATATTCGTTTCCAGATTCACATTCCTGCTCTTCCACCATCTTTTGTGCATGGTCACATAATTAACGTCCCCAAAAATGCCGCAAGATTTTTAGATTTCCTTTGGTGATGCAAGAAATTCTTTTCCCCTTCTGATCTGGCTATTATCTTTAAAAGTTATATATGTCCAAGGCTTGAGTATAATTGCCATCTCTGGGCTGGTGCTCCAGCAACTTACCTAAGCTTCTTGGACAGTAAACAAAAACGAGGCTTCAAAATGATCGGAAACAGGGACATCATCGGTACTTTTACGTCACTTGAACGCCGGCGTAACGTTTCTGTCTCTCGCTCTTTTATCGATACTTTTACGGTAAGTGCTCTAACGAAATAGCCAGTTGCATTCCTCCCCTTAAACGATTCGATTCAACCGTACTCACGTTTCCAGGAATGCTCATCAGTTTACTCTTGAACGCAATTTCGGTCGTACTGTCAAGTATAGGGATTCGTTTTTTAGCCGTACTACGCGAATGTGGAATACCCTTCCACGCTCTATCTTTCCCTTTCATTATTATGGGACGAAATTCAAGTCTAATGTTCACCGACATCTCCTTTCAAATCCCCTCCTACTTACCTAAAGCTCGCACTGTGTCTCTGCCATACATAATATAAAGGGTAAATAAAATCCCCTTTAGTAGGATCATATAACTTCCACAATTTCTAACAGACTTTGATGAATACTAGCTTATTTGATTCAACATATAAAAATCACAAAGTATTTCAATAATCAAAATGTAGCTTAAAACGGTCTTCAAAATCTAAAAACCCTAAAAAAAATATAATTTTTTATTCCATTCCAAAAAATTTTATCGGCTGTCGAAACTGGTCTCAAAGTAAAATCAGAAATGTTTCAGAATGATTTAGGACCAGACCAACGACAACTAAGAGACTAAGACTGAAATAGTGAAAGTTTTCTTATTTCAATCAGACTCAAAAGTGTTTTAGAAAATAAAAAAAAAATAAAAAATTAAATTCCGCTAATACAGTTTCTGAATATTTATGCAAAAAAAAAAAAAATAAAAAAAATTGAAAAACTGTCCTGCAATAGGACGAGTATGAAAAACAACAAAATCTATTTCCGTATCCAATCAGTTTGGTGTTAACTCGTTTCGAGCATGCAAATAATTTAAATCTATTTCCACGCCATCAGCACAGATACATTCTCTGTGACATATTTTCAAATATCCTATATATCACCATCACCATTCCATGGATGTATGAACTTGTGGACAGAGCTCGTATATATTGAGAGGAACGAGAAGAACCAATCCAACCCGAATCATATATAGACTGACCAACAACAACCCTTTCGGATTCCAAGCATAGACAAAACGACACGATGACGACGACTTTTCTGTAGATCATCATCAAACATATTTTCCAAATAATTGCTTTAGAAGGGTAAACCAAAACACACCATCATCATCATCATCATCATCATGCGCCTATCTAAGCAAATCTATTCCTCTCTCACTCTCTCACAATCTCTGGTGTTATTCGGCTATTAATTCAAAATATCCTTTAACTATAACTACTCTCCATCCCCAGACCAGAGCTTCTGATGCCGGCCGTCTGATGCTTCATATGCCTACGCTCCTCATCTAGCCTCAACCCAATGGCGATGCTTTGGTCTGGTTTGTGTACTCAATAACTGCCTCACTTTCAAATAAACCCGCACCTACACACAATATAGAAAGGCCATCAGGCATTCACAATCAATATGCATCACATCAGCATCAGCAACAAAATGGGGATGATGGCGAAGCGGTTGAAGCGCCTGGACCACATTTGTTCGGAGAAACTACGACGAATGGTTTCTATAGAAATAGATACTCATGGTCCCACTATAAAATGATTTTGTGTGTGTTTTTCTAGGATGTTTGTACATTTTGCTAAATATTTTCGATTATTGAATTGAATTGTTTTGTTTTCTAGTTTGTTTTTTATTATTTTGTAAATTTAATCGATGCTTGGATAAAAGATACTTTAAGTCATTTGCATACACACTCAAGTACCTACCTACTTCCTATACAGCTTTGTCTTTTAGTCCTTGTGTATATCTATGCTTGTTTTTTTTATTTTATTTTATCCTTTTTTATTTTTGCTGGATTCGTTGCAAAATTGTTGTTGAAATTTTTTTATATATGCAATCGGAACAAGCCTTGAGTCTTTTCATGCAAATGATATGATATTTTATTCATACGTGATACTTAAAATCATTGATGCATCACATCACCGTTTTCGTTTTACTCCTTTTTTATTTCTAGGTTAAAGTTGTTGCAAAAAAGAAAAATGTATCACTCTTGGTTTCGTAGGTTTGGTGTTTGTTGGGGGGGATTGAATGTACTCTGTGTACAGACAGATCCCTGGCATTTTTGCCTTTACCTACTTCTGGAGGATTTCTAGCAATTTGCGCAATCTACTCACCTTTATCGGGATTTTATTTTGCTATAGTCAAGAGTTTATTTTTTTTCTTCTTTTAAATAATGTAAAGCCTCTAAGCTAGAATTTTGTTTAAATTTCTGCATCAAGAAGTCAGTTTTTGGTATGGAATTGATATTGTAAATCGATTTATCTACGAAGTGATAAAGTTTGATATTAAAATGAATTTAAAGACAAAAAATTAAACAGTTAAAGTGTTGGAATCATCATCACATGTGAAAATGAAATGAAATGATTTCCTTTTCAGGACTTAAAATTTGTATACAATTGTTAGATTCATGATGCAGTCTTTGCCTTGATGGAGCTCGTAGTTCCAGCTGCTGTTGTGGTGAATTATCGCATTTTTCTTACCTAGCCAAGAGTTGTAAAAGTGGCATACCACTGGAGTGTTTATAGAGGCCTAGTCTATTTGTATTCATAGGTGAATGTCAGCAATTTTGTATCAAAACGCTTTTTAAATGTGGCTTTTATACTCAAATAATTGTTTGTGTCCGCCTCACTTGAAAGTGAAATAGTAAAATGCGGGGCAAAGGTTAATTTGGTCTAAATGTTTGGAAAAATGTTTTCGAAAAAATCTTCTTTTTTCTGATTTTTTTTTTTGTTAAATACTTCAAAAATAAGTATTTTTAGGTTAATTTTTGCTGTCGTTTATACAGCCTTATCTATATTTAATTATTTTTCATAAATATATTCAAAAAATCTAGTTCATGTTCCATGTAAAATTTTCAAAATAAAGTGAAATTGTATCATTTCAAAGTGTTTTTATAGTTAAATCAAATTGAATACTTTGATTTTAAAATTTTCATCGTTGGCTTGCGCCAACATTTTGGAAAATATTTGAACTTATGTTGGTTTTTTTATTTTTGATTTTACTCCAAAACACTTATAAAATAAAGCGACCCTTACCTTAATCAAAATTCTAAAAAAATCTTATAAGAAATGTATTAAAGTTCATAAAATTGCTTTTAAATAGTATGTTAGAAAAGTAAAAATTTTTTTCACTGCAATTTCATTTTAAATCATCAGATTTAGTTTCTTTAAAGACTTCTGATAATATTAAATATTTCAACATTTAAATTTTAAACTTTTAATTTTGAAAAAATAACCATATCAATTTTCAATATGATTTATATTTCTTTGACAAAATAATATAAATCATATTGTATCTTTTTGGTGTTGATTAATATCTTCTACAATGTTTAACCTACATCCACACATACATATGTGAATATTATGATCCTTTAAATAAATTAATACTATATTTGCATTATCCTTACATGACAGAGTGAATGTTTTGCAATGTTATCTGATACATATTTATAAAGAAACAATAATTAATACATATTCCATTATATAAGTAGGTTTCTATACTACAGTCTACAGATAAAGGAAATGTTAGATACAAAGAACAAAACCTTAAGCAATATAAAGACAACAAAAGGATTTCAAATGGTAATTTGCTGAAACAAGGACACCTGATCAATTTTCTTTGAAAGATAATAATTAAATGTAAGCAACAATCTGGCAAAATCAATTTGAGCTATTAAAATAACAATTTATAACATTCTCAATATCTTTATTCGAAATATCTCAATTCTGAGAATATAGTTTCGTGCAAGGTACCTACATCTAAAGAGAAAATTATGAAAACCATTCGGACATATCACAATCAATTAATTTAAATACAAAACCACAAAGACTTAACTTTTCAAAACACCAAAACAACAGATATGTTCAAACTATACGAATGGAGAAACACTAGAAGTTTGAGCAAGAATCTTCTAGCCTTATTCCAGCAGCCTGTTGCTAGCAAAACTTTACAAAAAAACCTTTAACCTACATAATGGTTAGATGTACTGTACATCTTTGAAATTTTAAACTGAAAATAAAAGATATCTCCCCACAAAGCACAACATCCAAACTTACATTAGGTGAACAAAAAAAAAAAAAAAAAAAATTGAAAAAAATTGCGCTCCAAGTAAAAGTGAAAACATTTCTCAAGTCATTGCCTTAAAGGTAGATTGGTACACAAAAGAGAAAAACAAAATAAGGAGCAAACAAGACCTTAAATGTCACACAACCTTCCCGTGGAGGGAGTGCGCGATGCAGGGGTGGATAAAAAATAAAAACCACCCACCAATATTATATTCGAAAGTAATCTCCACTTTTCTTGTCGCGCTAGGTCTTAAAGGTTTATATTTTTTTGTTGTTTGTTGGTTGTGCTGCTCAACTGATGTACGTACGCCACAAGCAGCCAGCAGCTATTCAACAAACCATTTGTGGGAGCGATGGTGATGGGGTGGACTTAATATTAAATTGCAACATTTCCATCCATGTAATGACCCAGTTATTATAGAACAAAAATAATGCCCTCATATTCCATTTATTCTGAAATGGCCTTCCTTCCATTCCAAACCCTCTTAAGAGAGCGAGAAGAGAGGGTATACCATAGCAACTGCATCACTCATATCTGCTGATGATTCTCCATCCCCCATCCCCCGCCCCACAAACCTCCACTACGCCATCACCATTAAACGCGGCTCTTCAGAAACAAATATGAAATCTTAAAAACCAAGTTGGAAACTAAAAGGACGAAAAAGTACAAGAAGCACCATGGTGATTGGGATGGGGAGGGGGAGTGGATGGAGTAGGGTATGTGTTTGTTTGTTATTTATTCTATCTTTTAGTGTTTTGTGCGGTTTTTGTCTGGAGCTCATCCTTATTTAGTTAGACTTTGCTGCACGCTATAACACACCTGAGCCATCATATCGCATGCGGGAGCAAAGGACGACATGGCCTCATCATCTAGCCCCAACATCATCGCACTAGAGAGACCTCCCAGCAGCTGAATAATTTTCC
The DNA here is from genome assembly GCA_958431115.1 of Syrphus vitripennis. Classification (NCBI taxonomy): domain Eukaryota; kingdom Metazoa; phylum Arthropoda; class Insecta; order Diptera; family Syrphidae; genus Syrphus; species Syrphus vitripennis. The sequence continues at coordinate 22,884,022 of OY288108.1, forward strand.
ATGTTTCAACCTTTAATAACCTGAGCGTAGATCAACTTAATGGTCTCACACGATGATGATGCTATACCTATACAGCTTACTTTTGGCTCGTCCCCGACAAGGACTCAACTAAGTCTACTACGACGACGACGACGACGACGAGGAGGATGATGATGACGATGTTGATGATGAGGAGGACGACAATGATACACGCTGTTTCTCTTCTTCATTTTTTTTTTTTTTTTTATTTCATATAAATTTTTTGTTAGGCCAACTAAGCGAGGTAACATAGGAACCCCACTGTGCATAGCACTTGTATGGCCAAAGGACTATTTGTATCTCTGAGAAAAAAGAGGCAACATGGCATTTTTTTTCTTCTTATTATACAATACGAAATTAGAACATTTTTCTTAATGATGATTTTTTCAGGTTAGATTTTCTTGCTTGGGATGTATGTAGTTGAGTTGTGTTTTTGAAAATAAATTGTAAGACATCATATAAAAAAGACACGCAGCGAGGGAACTTCAGTTTGAAAAGAGGTTTATTTTATAACATACCCTATTAAATATTACTTTTATTTTTTGAAGAAATGAGAGGGTAAAGGATTTTTCAACAGTAGTAGGTACAGTTAAATTTTCAAACTAGAAACACAATCGATAAATAATTCTCAAAAACAAAATTGAAAAAGTAAACTGAAAAACAAAATCAAAGTGTACAGTACACACGGGCGTATACGCGCTTTTTTTAAGAACAATTAAGTTAAAATATAAGTTCCCTGAAGGTTGAACAAAGTACCGCAAGTTGTGTGAATTTTAAAAAGCTATAAATTTTGTGAAATATTTTGGAAAATTTTACATTGAAAAATAAAAACCATTGCATATTGTAGTATCTGACCAGGTTTTTCTCGGAATCTAATTTTTATGAAGAAATTTATGAGCTTCAATTCCTATCCTGAATTTTTTTCAGAAATTTAGACCTCTAACATAGGATTTCAAAATTTCAGTATTTAAATTTTTCAAAATTGTTTTGTTTATAACTGTCACTACAAATATATTTCCCATTTTTCCAACAAACAAAAAAGTCCCGTATAATAAAAACTTGTTTCTCTTTGGATTCTATCTCAACGAATTAAAAAATGTTAAAATACTTGAAAAGTTTCGAAGCTTCAAAATTTAACAACCTAAATTTACCCTAATAATTAAAAAAAAAAATATTTCTCAAACTTCTTTTTTCTTACGAAAAAATAAAACAAAAAAAAAAAAATAAAAGTGTACAAGCGTACTTCATGTCAAAAAAAGATGACCGCCAACAACTACACATACAACAAAAGAGGGCAAAGCTTCTAAGTAATTATTTTTGTTACACTTCACCTTTATTATATCTTCATTAAAGTCATTCATAACTTTGTTGGGGACTTATTATTTTCGTATTTCGTTGTTGTTGTTGTTGTTGTTCTGGTTTTGTTATGTCCTGTCTAACACACACATCTATTTTATTTAGATATATGTAGGTACCTATGTTCAAGACGATTGCTAGTTCTCTCCCCCCAAAATGAGGCTATCCCATTTCTATTCCACACTCTTGGATTCCCCTACTCCATTTTTTTTCTTTCGTTTTGATGAAATAAGTCCAAGAAAAATGTCCACCTTTACAAATGGATAAAAGTTCCGTCAACTATAGCTTTTGCCTTATATGTATGTTTGACTGCGTGTACCTACTGTGTACTTGCAGGTAGCTTAAGTTTTCTTATTTATTGTACGACAACTTGGTCTTAACAGACACCAACAACGAAAAAAAGGACATTTTTGTATTCCATAAGTGGTGTATAGGGAATAATATACAAGTTGAAATAGGGTCATCAAGATACAAAAAAAAACAAACTTCAGCGATGAAGAAATAGTGCAAATGGAAAACTTTCGACGAGAGGAATGATAATGGAAACCATAATTAGCTGAATTGCTATGTGATCTTTTAAGGGTGGGGGTAAGAAGCACAGGGGTTTGGAAGAATGAGGTATGCACTGTAGTAAGTTTGTTGCAATATATACGTGGTTATATAGGGATAATGGGAAACTGTTATGATTGTTTATTGTTTGCCAAATATATGGGAAAAAATTGATATGTCCTTGTTTAATAAACTTTGCTGTAAGTGCTTCTTTAAGGAGACTTTGAAGAAGTAATGATTTTTTGAGTTATAATTCAAGATTTTTTTTTTAAAAGACAATGGAATTTATAGTATAGTTCTGTAATACGTTTGAAATGATATTTAACAATGTCGTTCAAGGTTGCAGTTATAACCAACACCAAGAAAGCTAATCTGCAATTTTATTTGTTCCTATAGAACTCCTATAAACGCTTTTCCATAATTCATCGCTTGAACATTTTAAAAAAAAACAAAGTACCTGGTGGCATCGAATGTAAGAAGAACAGTTGGTCAAACATTCAAGGAAGCGGATCACGAATTTGAAGTGGTGCAATCCTTTAAATACCTTGGGTCAATAGTAGCAGCCGATAACAATACAGAAGAAGAAATACGCAGGCGTCTTCTCAATTCCAACAGAACCTATACTATGGACTGTCAAAGCTCTTCAAATCCAGAAATCTCACCATAACTACAAAACTGCTACTGTACAGGACCATGGTTCTGCCAGTAGTCACGTATGGATCCGAGCAAAAGACACTCCGATCTCTTAGAGGCGATCGAGAGAAAAGTCTTAAAAAGAATTGTTGGCCCCATATGTGAGGAAGAACGATTCCGGAGACGGTACAACCATAAATTGTACGCAATCTACCTTGAAGCAGACATAGTGACAAAAATTAAGCTCGGTAGACTCCGGTGGGTAGGGCACCTAGATCGCATGAGTGAAGAAGAACCGACTCAGAAAGTCATTCTATGGTAGATGGCACCGTGGTAGACCATACTTGCGCTGGAGAGATGGCGTAGACCAGGACGCCCGAAGCCTTGGGGTGCGCAACTGGATGGCGTCGGCTCGAGACCGGGATAGGTGGAGAGACCTGTCGAGGAGGCCAGGACCGGACCCCGGTTGTCGAGCCCATGATGATGATGAACTTTTTTAATGGTTGCAATTAGCTCATTCATCTATTTTAAGAATAAAAGAGTAGTTTTAACTCCGATAGTCATCCTATAAGACAAAGTTAGAGAAATATTAATTTGGCATACATATGTCACCTCATTTATTATCGGAACATATTACATCTCCACACTATAACACTTTTATAAGATTTTTCTATCGAGGTGTAGCCTGTGACTGCTATAGTATCATTGGAAAATTTATCACAGCTCCATTAATGTTCTCCATACAGAATAAGGAAAACTGTACTCCAATAGCACTTCTATAAGACTGCTAATAGGAGTAGTTGATTTTACATCAAAAAAATTCAGTAGAAAAAAAAACACTTTTAGAATATTCTCTTGACTTCATCAATCAGATTATCCAAAGAAAAAATTTTACTATTTTCCTTTTTTGCTGAAAATTTAAGAAATTTTTTTTATATCCCTAGAATTCGTCATCTTGAAAATTATTTGCCCAACATTTATAAAATTCATCGGTCTTATCCTTAGCTAATTAAAAATTCATTTATTTCTACTCTCCTCTATATCTGAATTTTCCATTTTATTGCATTTTTTTTCCTTAGGGAACTCATCACCTGCCAGGGATCCTTGTCCAAAAACCTGAGCGTGTCTATCTTCAATCTTCTTCCCAGAAAAACTTTATGATCAATTAAAAAGTAATATTCCTTCAAATATAAGATGTACGAGTATAATATAATATTTTTGTATATGTTCCCCTTTCAACAAATCGCTAAATCAATAAGTCGTAAAAGTGAGCACGAAACGGGCGAGAAAAAAAAGGAAAGAGAAAAGAAATACTATAAAAGTCAGGATCATAAATGTCTGCTTCGTTCCACCCTGTCATGTCCTGTCTAGTCTCATAAAGCATTTTAATTCAGGATACACCAGTTGATGGTCGAAACGAAAAGTTATTTCTTTTTTTCTATTTTTGTGTTTTGCTACACACCACACTTCTTTAATACTGTTTCATGGTCTCCTGTCAAAAAGTGGTTTAAAGAATTCAAAACGAGCAACGAAATGACGAAACCAAGTTAAATGTGTCATCTTATCTGATATGGAAAGGCTCAACTTCGGTTGTGTAAGGACTACAACCAACCACCGACTACCGACGAAGACTATCGTAAAAATATCACACTACCTTTTGTTAAAATAAATAAATTTTCGGTCCTGGCTTCCAAAATCCTCATTAAAATGTGTGTTTTTTTTTTTGTTCGGGTGGAGTTTCCTATCTGATGAGGGCTTTTAACACCCTGCTTTTTAGCATGGTACACCATCAGCATCACTAACTACCCGTAGCCTTGTGGCAGCAACGGCGGCGGCGGCGGTGGCGTCCACCACCCTACGGCTCGTCCTTAATGCAAATGGGTGAAAATTAATTTGCAAGATTTTTTTAACGTTTATTTTTTTTTGTTGGTTGGAAAAGACAGAGTGCTAACGACGACATTTTTTACTTTTTTGGTGTTGTCCCCAAAGCGATTTTTGGCGTCTCGTCTTATCGTGGTCGTAGTGCGGTTATATTGTCGGCATGTTAATTGGTTAAGGCACCTGTCCGATTGTTGTCTTTATTTCCCGGATGAAGGTATTTTGGTTTTTTTTTTTTTTTTTCAATTTATTTACAAAGATATTTGTATAGAATTTTTTATAGGTTTTTTTTTTAGTGATACTTTTAAGCTGGTGTGTTGAAAAAATAGAATAGATGAGAGAAGGAGGGAGAAGATGGGACCTAAGTTAAAATGAACAATGTAGATTTTTCTGTGACATTTTTCTTTTGTTATGTGTTTGTGTGTGTTTGTGATTTTTTTTTGTTGATTTCTATTTCATATTGTTATTTGAGCTTGGCTTTTAAGAATGATTTTTTGATAAATAACCTTGCTAATGGGTGCCCCGTCCCCCGCTGCCTGACTAATAGACATTTTTTTTTGAGTTTTCAAAAAAGTTGTCCTATTTTGTTTTCATGAGGTTCTTAAGATGATCGTAGATTAAAATGAAAGAAAAATTAGAGTTTTTTTTTTATAGCGGAAGGAAATTGTAGGTATGCTTTTAAACAAAATATGTTGAAGATTAAGATGAAGAGCTGAAGGTTCATGATGAGTTTTATCCTATTTTTTTAAAAGAAAAAATCATTTATTTCTATTTGAGAAGTTTCTTTTTTTGTCGTATTTTTTATTGTATTTTCATCAGGAGTTAAGATGTGGATCTAGGAATAAGAATTAGTTTTCATTAAAAAAAATTAACCACTTAACAAATTGTAATGATAATTAATTTAAGAAATTTATGATGAACCATCAATTTAAGAGAGAAACTCTATAAAGCGACTTAAACAGCTTAAGAAGAAATTTGAAGGAAAGTTAATTTTTTTGAAAAAGTTTATTTTAAAAGTGTCAGTTAACATTAATTCAGCCAAAAAATATGAGTCCCGGTTTACCGGAAAGATTGCAAATTTTTGCTGACACAATATTTTTTTGTGGAGACCGGGAAGACATCTTTATCTACTTTAACCGATAGTGGTCATGGTCCAAAGCCTTCTGTCTGGGACCATACCTATCTGACTCCACTGATTCACACTAAGGCTTCACTTGTGGGTTCACCGGGTTGACCTCAGCAAACGTCGAAGATTGTTCCATGACTGAGGCCAACTAAATACAACAGCCATTGTATTTTTTTAATCAAGGAGTTTTCGTGTTTGCTTCTCTTCCTTGATAGTGTTGGACAATAACCAGCTCGACAAAGAAGGGGCGTTATAATAAAGCAAAAGCAAGAATAAATAGGAAAAAAAATAGACCGGAAACCTGTCCCTGACATGAATCGCGAGAAGCGAAGAGACAATGTTTCCAAACTTTAAGCTGAGAGTACTATGTATATAAGGGAAGTGGAAAGACATTTCTTCATCGGCTTATTTAAACCAGGCTATACAGGAACTGTGCCATTCCAATACGACAAGGACATAACTATTTTCAAAACCAACGTACAAAGGATAACTCTCAGGAGATTCTTTCACCAAATGTCTTTGACAACGCTTATGGTCAAAATTCTTGTGGATGAAAACAATATTTAAGTTTTGATACTTTCGGGGGAGTTTTTAAATTGACAGTTTTCCAGACTATACTTTCGAATAGCTGCAATATACAACGAAGAAGTCCTCGACAACATGGTCTTAAAATTTAGTGATGTTTTGAAAAACTCCAAAAAGTGAATAGCGACTGGGGTTAGATGAGATCAATTCTTTTTGGAGAAAAATGTCTATAAAGTATGTCCAAGCGGTGACCAAATGACGTCGTGTGACTATTTCTAGGTAGAGCCTCAAAGTGAAGTTATATTTGTAGTCGCAGTCATAGCAATCATCGGTAAGGCAAGAAAAAGATGGTGTCCGATCCAGTCGCGTATTTTAAAGAACAATATCTGATATTTTACCACGGCAAGCATAATTTTTATCAAATAAATTGAATTCCACATTAATCACACAGGTTTAAATAAAAAATAGTTTTCAAGAAGTCAGAAGTGTTTCTAAGCGCTGAACTTATTTCTTCATCAAATTTTCCTCATCGGTTTAAGTTTTCAAAACATTGATGTCTTTAAATTCCAAATGCAGTTTTAACATATTCTTTTTTTTTTATAAAAGTAAAAGCACCCAGAATTAAATTTATCTCAACCTGTAGACTCTGACAAATTTAATTTTCATTGCTGACGCTATTGTTTACATTTCTTAGCTTTCATGACACGACGCACAAAGTTGTGACATTTTCTCATTGCAATTTCGCATTCCTCATAGAAATTACCCCTTGGAAATTATGTCAGCACTATATCTAAAGATAACTGAAACTTTTTGACATCAGAAATAAAACGTCAGACAGAAAGGTAGTAACTGTAACAGTTCAAATTCATCAAATATTTATAATACTCCTCTCTGTGCATACCAATATAATTAAAACTTTTCTTTGATTATAATCCAATACGAACTTTAAAGTTCCAAGTAATTTGCTAATCATTTAAAAGCAGTCAAACTTTGTCAAAAAAAGAAAAAAAAAACTATATACCCAACCCACAAAAACTTTATTTGGCGGTGTTTAAAGTCACACATAAAAGTTATCTTACTTCTCTTAAGTAATATCCCAAAATGTTAAAGACTTATTAAGACTACAAATCAGTTCCTTTTTGTCCCAAAATATTTATCTATGACAACATCTTCTTCTTATGTATGTACCTAAAGCATTTTCCCTTAGATATCTTCATTTGTGTATGAAGAGGGTTAAACCCTCTTCTTTTTCAATTTTACGAAATCAAAGAAATTCGGTATTCCCTATTTACGAGTATCTATCTATTCTATGTACAACAAACAAATTCATCTCAATTTCCTAATCGTTCTATTGATGCTATTCATTTATCTACCGATTACATTTCTATTTATTATTTAAAAGACGAAAAAAAAGAAGAAGAAAACAAATAAATCTCGCCTCGGAAAGCCATAAAGATTCCATAAGATCCTCATTCTATATAAAATACATCTGTGGCTCTTTCGCTAGCTCTATGCTGATACTCTTTGACACCCTCAAAGTAAATAAACTCATTCCATATACGAAAGATATGTATTGTATGTAGGCGAAATATCTAACTAACCCTAAAAATGAAAAAAAAGAAGAAAATAACTTCTACTTCAGTCGTCCTTTTCCTTTCCTTTTTTTTTTCTTTGGAAAAAAAAGCATCCAAAGGTTAACTCTCGTAGAAAAGGTAAATTTCGAATAAATATTTTTCATAATTTATTACCTTTTTGCGAAGGACGATGGTATCGATGAGTTAGGAAGAAGAGACAGGGAGAAAGATGAAAATAAAGGACGACAACCAGAAAATTATACCTTACACCATAACAACTTCAACTGATCTATCGATGACTATTTCTAGTGGTGCGTAACACATACCAATCTAAATGAATCTACACCATAACAGCACTGTACCGTACCGATAAAGTCAAGACGTCTTGTCTTTTCTCCTTTATCTTAATATACATTTCCTTTTTTTTTCACATCAAGAAGGAAATTCCTATTCATTTTTGGAGGAGTCGAAATCAATCCAATCGATTTGAAGGACCCTCCCGCCTTTTTGAAAGTGATCTCAAGTCTCTCAAAAATGAGTCACTTTCTCTGCCGCCTGGCCATCCCTATATATTTGAAGTGACCGAAGTGGGAAGGGTGGGTAAAAGAAGGCTTCTCAAGTATGTATTTATTTATTTTTTTTTCTTTATTGAAAGTTTCCTTTTTCGTCCACTTATGTCATTGTTGGGACAAAGAGTATCTTTTTCTTTTCTATTGTTTTTTTTTTCTTTTTTTGAAGGACGGAAGGATGAGGGTTATATTGGAATTTCTCACCTTCTTTGATGATAATGAAAGGGTCCTATATTTTTGTCAGGACCTACGTCCACTGCATTTCATTTAAAAACAAGGACACCTTTTTTTTGGGGGGGTTGGGTTTGGGGTGGTAGATGGAAGGATATAACATAAAACACAAGAGTTATTTTGCATCCAAATGGGAACCATTAGGAAAGGATAAATTATTCGGCTCGTGTCGCAAGCTGAGGGTGTGGGGTTGGTACATAAACTTCTTCACTTCAACATCAAGGAATCTATTTCACTTGAAGTAGCATAAAAGTGGGTACTTGGCCTGGAAATCGAAGGAAATGTATATTAACCACACAGGCACACACTAGTAGAAGGAGCGGTGTATCCTTTCATTTGATAAGTGTTCAATGTAAACGAGATGTGGAGGGGATTACATTTTCCGGTTCTATCTGTCTGTCTGACTATATTATATAGAAGGCAATAATGTATACTATCCTCCTTCCATATCTTTCGATATTTAATTCAAGAGTTTGTCGTTTATTTTCTTTTCGTCCTTTTTCGTTACCTAATACGACCAACCTACCACTAAAATCTTCTTCTCATAAGATTCGAGTTGGGCAACACAAGAAGTGTGTTCGTTATTTCCCTTTATATGGAAGAAGTATTTGGGGGGTCGGCGTAAAATTTTAAGGATAAACCACCTAATAGCTGAAAGGAAGGATATACCATACCTATACAAATAATTTTATATTTCGTTTTGTGTGTTATAATAGATTTTACTTTTGCTTCCTATTTCTATGGTGCCAAAGAGACGACTTTTTGATGTTGAATTCAAGGTCTGCGTTTATTCGGTTCAGTTCCGAATAACGCGGAACGTCGTCGTCGCAGCGTAATACGAAATGAATGCTTTTAAATATTTTATGTAATTTTTGCGATTACTTTTTCTATTCTGTTCTGATGGTGATGCTTTCGACCGGCATGCAGCGTGCGCGGTAAATAGTCCTGAGATAGTAGTCGTTGTCGTTTTCGTCGTCGTTGTTGTGCTCAAAGATTTTTCTTTATGAACTTTAAACAACCCCGTTTTAAGGATTCACACAGAACTTTCATAAAGATTTTCCAGTCTCTTTTTATTTAATTTTCGTTGGTAAACGTTGTGTTCTGTTCTTTTTTTTTTGTTTTTGCTTCAATTATAGTCTTTAACGTATAAAATGGCGGTAGCTTTATTATTTTGAAATCAAAGGGAATAATAATGGAAATTATATTTTTGACCTAATTACTGAATAAGAAACTGCGTTAGGGTAAACAAGTTTGCAACAAAAGTTATTTCAAAAAAGCTTAAATTGTTAGAGGGAGTTTTTTTTTGCACAGACATAAGGTTGGAAGTGTTATCTAATTCTTTAAATAATTAACTCTTTAGTTTTTAGTTAATTTTGGTTAGATGAATTTTTATTTCTATTTTTACTTTTTAAATAGGACAGGAATTGGTTACGTTTAAGGGTTTTATTCAAAACATATAAAAAAGTGATTTCCGCCAGTCCGTTCGTTGGTTTATTTTTCTATATTTCATTATCAAATTTCAGAAATTTGGTACACAGATTTTTTTTATATCCTAGTCTACAGACCTCGTACTAAAGTTTGTATTTCTTTAAAACGGATCCAAAGAAGCTCTCGGTAAGTGTACTGTTGTCTAAGGGAAACGAGTTGAGACCCAGACGAATTCCAAATATAAAATACTTTAAATGTGACACCAGTTTTATATACAGATTCAAATTATTTAAAAAAAAACTGGTATCCAAACACTTCCTTGTGGTATACCATTTGCTATCAAAATTTTGGAAAAATGCGTCCTATATTTCATAATCTATTTCTTTTTAAATTTTTTAATTAAATGCTCTCTAAGATGTCCTGGGTCAATGGTATAACTTTATAGGAGGAAGTTGTAGAAAGCTTAAAATGTCAGAAACTGACGAAAAGGAGCATTCCAAAGAAGAAGAAAGCCATGTTGCATTGAAATGAGAAAAAATATCGTTCTCTTTTGTCATTTTAACTTGATCGAACATCAGTTTTAGTTCAGGTATGTGCGCTCAGGAGCACTCCTAACTTCTGAAAGAAAAAGTTAAAGAAACTCAAAGAGAAAACTAAAAACTGGATTTTATTAGCGGATCATATGATTTCCTTGCATCCGCTTGATTTTGTCTGACCATTGCGCTAAGTGTTTGGCAAATTTGATTTTACTCTTAAAATGTTGAAGGAATTCAGTTTGTAAAAATTCAAGTCTCAAATTTTTAAATCCAAAAGTAACAACAGATTTTTTTTATGTAAAACTATTTAAGTTTGATTTATTGATGTTTTCCTTTGATATTGATTTCAAGTAAAAAAAAAACTAATAACTAAATTTGACTTGCAAAATTCGTTTCCCTAATTAAAATTTATTTCAACACTCCTATAGTTAAGGCACTTTGACATCAAAGAAGTGTTTTGATTCCCGGCTCAGAAATAAATTTCCATCGCCCCAGCCGCCGCCGCCACCGCGTCTACCACAGATATTTCATTTTTGATCATTATAATTATTTATAGTTCTGCTGCAACTTTTCTTTGATTAACCATAAAGTACAAAGTCAACATTATAGAAAGAAACAAAACAAAAAACAAACTTATAATGCAAACAAAAAAGTTCGTCGAAACTATAATAGTACATACCTAGGATGTGCCAAAGTCGCCTGGCTGCTGCCGGCTGCAGCACACCGTATAGTAGAAAACTAATTATATTGGCAAGGCAACGAGGCACACCCCAAAAATTCAATCAGCAAATGATTCTTTTTGCTATAAGGTGATAGGTTCAAGTTTTTTTTTTTTTTTTTCATAGAATGCCTCATCAGGCGAAAACTTTCCTATCCTCGTGGCTAGGCGAATACACACAGATTTTCCAGAAACGTCAAATTGATTGGCAGCTGTGTGCTGCTGCACACACCTGACAAAGAAAAAAAAAAAAATTTTAGCTTCTTGACTTTTTTACTCTTCCTTCAAGGATTGAGGATGAGGTTTGGTTTGCTGGTTGTTTGGTCGGTTGGAAAAATCCTTCGCTCTCTCTTTCTTTCTATATACAATTGAATTGGTTGCAAACCTAAAGCACCATGAATGACTCTGACCTGAACTTCAATTTTTCCATTGGACTTGTTTGCTCACTCAAATCAAAGGATTATCATTAATCGATTAGAAATGCACACACACAAAGAAAGATAAACATTGAATAATGTTACAGTAAGACTCTGAATTATGAAAATTATAGAATATTACGTCCAACGAAATGTTGGCTAATAAATCGAATAAGAAGAAGAAGAAAGAAACCTTACGTACAAAACAATCGATAAACTAAGCAACTTGAATTAGGATGGCTAGCCGATGGGTGCTAGCGCAGTGAAGTGAATAGTTCACTAGCTTCGTATGCCGCTTAGTCTCGGTTCGAATCCTGGTGACGAAAAAATGTTTTTCAATTTATATAAGCACCACATGAGCCTGATGATCTGGTAATTGGTTACAAATATCTCCTGCATTGGTTATTGCAATATTTAAACCTTCAAAAAAATTATAGAATTTACCGTTAGGGTAAAGCTGCATGTAATTTTTAGTTTCGAAACATACATGCAACACCTCAACAAGATAAGAAATCAAATTTTCCGAAACATTGGTAAAAGTTATCTACATATTTCTTTTGCTGAATGAAGAGTATGCTTCCCGGATTTCAAAGTTTTAACTCCTTTTTTGGTATTGAATAAGTTTCCATCTGCGCATCTTAGGTTCGTAGGAATTTTCAAAACTGAAATTTTAAAAACACGTCTTGGACAGAGTAATATTTCGGAACCTTACAGTAAAAAATACGGATACAGAACAGATACAGATACAGAACAGCATCATTGAAACAAAGATCTTCTCCGAGGGAAAGTAGGTATGTCCGGATTTTCATTGATGTAAGTTTTTCGTTACAATTCCAAGTTTTGGTTGTTGTTGTTTTTCATAGGAACAAACAAATATACGAAGAAAAAATAGAAGAAGCCAAACTTTGAATATCCCTTGATTACGCAGTGCATCTCTTCGAGCTGAATTACAAGAAGAATAAACGAAAGTTCGTTCCACCACAACACCTTCAACTAAAATTCCAAATCTTCCCAACCATCCAAAAATATTATATCAACAAAAAGCAACCGAAATGAGTTGAAAGCTCGAGAGATGCAAAATTCATAGTGTTGCATAGCTCCTTTTCTACCCAACCCAAAAATAAATCCCTCCAGTTAGAGATAACTTGGAATTTGAAGCTATATATGGGTGATATGGAAAAAGGGGACAGACTGTCCCAGAGATAGGTAGTCGCGTATAGAAAATAGAGTGTCCTTGTTTTGGTAGTCTTCTTTAACGTAGTCATCGTCCTCATCGTCGTCATCGTCATCCTCGTCGTTATTGTTCTACACCTAACCTACTCCACCTTCATAGCAGTGTTCTTCTTTTAGCTGCCACAATGTCAATGTTTGTATTGCTTAATGCACTATATACGATGGTTAAGTGTTAAACAAAGGGGCTGTGATAGCAGGTGATTCCGCAGCACTGTCACCTGACTACATTATGGCAAGCTTCTAGCTATCGCATCGCATATCGTCGTCGTTGTTGTCTCGATTTTGTAGAGAGAGAGAGATCCTTGGAGGCAAGTTCAAAATATAAATTTGAATGTTGTGTGTCAACACTTAGGCGTTTTACAACCCGAAAAATTGTTTATTGCAGAGCCAACTAAGAGAAGAGTTCTCGAATAAAAAGGGGGGGGGGGAGGGTAACCCATATCCCTCATTCAACGAAACAACGACCAACACACATATAATGTACGTAGTTCATTCCAAAACACTAGAGGCAATAAAAGTAGAAAATACTCTCGTTCCGTTGTTGTTCATCATCAAGAGGCATATCGCACCCCCAAGCAACAAGGCCCGATAAATGGCAAAGCCCGTAACCAACATCTGATGTGCGCGCACATAAAACTTATGTAACCCATTTTAGCTCTCTGTTGTTGCATTTTGTAAGGTGTTAGGTTTTCTATAAAGAAGCAGAAGAAGCGAAAGGGTGGTGACAAGCGAGGGTGGTTTTTAAAGATCCTGGCGTGAGAATGGTGGTTTGAGGGAGGTTTTTTTTCCATCCCCATTCCTCTGGGTCTGGTTGTTCCAAAACTAGTTGCTATAGAACTATCATTTCACTTCACAGTTTCACACAAACCCTCTCTTTTTGAAAGATTCCATACGCTCAATATAACGCTTAATGAAGTTGGAATATTTATCGCTTCAACAATAAGACGCCCTGGTATATTTTTGGTTATAACAGAAGGAAAAGTTTCGTATGTACTCGTATTTTTGGAAGCTCCTATCACACAGGTTAAATAAGCGAGAGGGTTTACTTTTGCACCCTATCAACATCGCCTGAATGGCGGTCGGTGGTGGTGGTGCGTATAAAGTTAAAAAGGTTTCATTTTTATACCAGTTGTATAATAGTTCTTCTAAAAAAGCCAAAAAGTCGTCATCCTTGTAGTGGAATTAACCTGTGTATATGGATTTTGTAAACCCACTACATTGGCATGTATTTTAATAACGAATTGAATTAAGTGCGCGTACCGTGGCAACAGGTTCTACATTATAATATAACAACACTATAAGCTATTTCATTGGGTTTCATAACCACGGGAGGAAAGTTAATTTTATAACTTTGGAGTATCTAGAGTAATGAAGGCAATTTTGATAAACCCATAGTTTGATAAGTTGAGTATGTTCGTGGTACTCTATGTGAGAAAGCTTTGGAATTCTTTGATATGGAGAATACTCGACTCGTATGATGAGAAATAAGGCTTTATGGTTGGGTTAAAATTTAGTTCAGATAAAATTAAATATGTTTACATGGAATTGTATATTGTGACTCTTGGATTATATTCAACTTATTTTTGTAAGAAGGAGATTTATGTTGTTCAATATTTTACTTCTTTTAAATTTCAAATTAAATTCTCTATGCTTAAGGTTTTCGTTGTTGATCCGATACTTGCATTTGACGTAAAATCTGAACTTTTTACAATGCGCTTTGCTTAATTCTTCTTCAACCGACGTGCCAGATGTCATGATCCCGATTCTCTTGACTGACTCCCCCACTCCACTGGTATCGGTAAACCTTTTTTTCGTTGGATTAGTAACTGTCTTTCAAATCGCTCTATACAAGTAGTATTAGACGGATTCAAATCTGAAACCCACAACATAAATGCTGGTGTGCCACAGGGTTCTGTTTTGTCTCCGACACTCTTTATCATTTTCATTTATGATCTCCTGTCTGCTACTACTAATCCATTAAATTGTTTCGCTGACGATAGCACCCTTAGCTTTTCATAATCGTTTCCATTTCCAGATTCACATTCCTGCCTTCCACCATCTTTACTTAACGTCGCCAAAAATGCCGCAAGGTGTTTAGGTTTCCTTAGCAGATGCAAGAAATTCTTTTTCCCTTCTGATCTGGATATTATTTATAAAAGTTATATACGTCCAAGGCTTGAGTATAACTCCCATCTCTGGGCTGGTGCTCCAGCAACTTACTTAAACCTCTTGGGCAGTATACAAAGACGAGCCTTCAAAATGATCGGAGACAGGAACATCATCAATACCTTTACGTCACTTGAACACCGGCGGCGTAACGTTTCCTGTCTCTCACTCTTTTACGGTGAGTGCTCTAATGAAATAGCCAGTTGCATTCCTCTCCTTAAACGATTCAACCGTAATACTCGCGTTTCCAGGAATGCTCATCAGTTTACTCTTGAACCCAATTTCGGTCGTATTGTCAAGTACAGGGATTCGTTCTTTAGCCGTACTACGCGAATAAGGAATAACCTTCCGCGCTCTGTCTTTCCCTCCCATTTCCTTAGATTAGATATGTAAAATTCATTTTACTGTGATTTGATAGAGTTTAACAATTCCTAAAATACCATTTTGTGATGTTAAAAATAGAAATTTTTAACTACAGTGCCAATTGTTTCAATATTTCATATCCAAATCAACTAATCAGTGTTAAGCTACATTCATTTTTATAATACGTATCTAAATTTTTAGGTAATGTCAGTTTGCAAAACAAACCGAAATATAAATAGGTCTAGCTATCTAATTTTCTTTTGAAATAAACTTTTGCTATAGAGAGTATGGTTTAGTTTCAACACTACAAAACAACTTAGAACCTTAATTAAATGTGCGTGTGAAGTTTTCGGAGCACTTAGTGAACTAAGATGTCAGAAAAGTTGAACTTATAATCTCTTCAATCAAAAACTTTTTTTTTGGTTTTTGTTGTGTTTTCCCTGAAACATAGAGGGCACGACACTTTGTATCTATGTACCTTAAATATGGCAAAGGACATTGTTCCTTATTTTTTTTTTACTTTGTAAATATTTGTGAATGAGTGTTGTTAGTGAATAGATATACTTCAACCTACCAATAAAATTGTATCAATATCTATTTTTTTGTGTGTTAGTAACATTAACGAAGCTGATGGTAAATAATGTTTATAAAAAGTTTGAACAAAAAATCGTGGTCTAATTTGGCGGATAAGTGTATATTGACAGAACTAAAATAGACGTTGGCCTTTTCAAGAAAATAAGATAAATTAAATTATGTAGGCATCCTCTGGAAGGCAATGAAGGTGCGGTTGACAGTTGGCACATGAATATTAGATAAGATATTAATCATTTATAAATTTAGTGTAAAAAAAGCGATAAATATTTATCGTTTTTCTTCCAAAAACAACTTTTCCCAACAATATTGAATTTTGAGAAATAATTCAAAACCTCAGATCAAATCTCTATCATTTCACAATTTACATAGAGGTCAGCTAATTAGGTGGAGTTAAAGGTTCAACCTAGGCGGTCAGCCATCAGCCGAATAGGGGGAATAACATGTAGCATACGAAAACATGCACGTGCCGTAACTATTCGGGACTGGTGGAAGTGTGATCATAGCCTCTTCGCGGCGGCCGCTAGAAACAAACCCCAAAAAGGTTTGGCTAATATGATCAGGCTATTTCCACAGGTTGGCAACAGGTTAATTCCCTGTTCCGTAAAACTAAAAGAATTACGAGACCGTCAACAAGCCTCGGAAACGGACTGATCTCACGACGACAACCCTTGCAACGAAAACGGAACAACGATTTACGAATTTTCTTATGGAACGTACGATCGCTCTATAGAGCTCGAGCTGCTCAGCAGCTAGCCGATACCCTGTCAAAATATAAAGCTGACATAACAGCACTGCAAGAAATAAGATGGACAGGGAATGGTGTTTTGCAAAAGAAAGAATATGACTTATATTACAGCTGTCATACAAAACACCATGTGCTCGGGGTAGGCTTCCTGGTCAGCGAAAAAATGAAGTCTACCGTCATCGGCTTTAACGCTATAAGCGAAAGGCTATGCACCCTTCGCGTGCGAGGCAAATTCAAGAACATCAGCCTCATTAACGTTCACGGACCTACGGAGGAGTCCTCAGACGAAGATAAAGAGACTTACTATGAACAAGTCGAGAGGGCCCTCCATGCCTGTCCAAGGTATGATGTTAAAATCATCCTTGGGGATTTGAACGCTAAAATAGGTCGGGAGCCGGTATTCAGGCATTACGCAGGCACCCATAGTTTGCATGAGAACACTAATGACAATGGACTTCGAGTCCTAGAATTGGCAGCATCGAAAAACATGGTCGTTGCGAGTACCAGGTACCCGCGTAAAGATATCTACAAAGCCACCTGGGTATCACCTGATGGAGCCACTCGTAACCAAATTGACCACGTGTTGATAGACCGTCGCCACTACTCGAACTTGATGACGGTACGAACGTACCGAGGTGCCAATATCGACTCGGATCACTATCTTGTTGGTATGGTTTTCCGAGGGCGGATTGCCTTGCGAAGACGTATTGCATCCGCCGATCAGGTTCGAATCAACACGGCTGCACTACGCAATGAAAACACCAGTAACACCTTTGGACTTGCGTTAGGACTCGCCCTAGAACCACTCGATCCAGGGAGAGTAGGTCCTGGAGCCAGTATGCTGGGCGTAGATGAGAAGTGGACACGCCTTAAAAACACTGTCATTAGTACTGCCAATTCCATCTTAGGCAGCAGTCGTAGAAGTCGGAACGACTGGTTTGATGATGAATGCAAGCTAGCGACTGAACGTAAGAATGTTGCGTACCGAGCAATGCAACAATCTCATAGAACGCGGGCACGCGAAGATGAATATAAAGAGCTCAGAAGAATAGAAAAACGGCTTCACAGACAGAAAAAATCAGCCTGGGAGAAGAACATCATCTGTGATTTAGAAAGAAGCCGAGAGCGAGGTCCGCACCAGGCGCGGAAGTTCTACCAATCCGTCCGAAACATGACGCAGTACACACCACGCTGCACTTACTGCAAGGACGGAGAGGGAAATCTGATCACCGATCCCCAAAGCATACTGGAGCGATGGGAAGTGTACTTTAATGAATTGCTAAATGGTCAGCTCACTGCAGAAGTAGAGGCTCCACTACTTCAAGAAGATTACCCTATGTTACCGCCACCAAGCATAGAAGAGGTTGAGAAGGCTATAGCCCGGCTTAAGAAAAACAAAGCCCCGGGAGCCGATGGCATACCAGCCGAACTATTCCACCACGGCGGGCCAGCCTTACGCCAAGCAATTCATGATATTATAGTGCACGTATGGGAGCAGGAAGAAATGCCAGAAGACTGGCGAAAAGGTATAATTTGCCCCATACATAAGAAGGGAGATGTCACAACGTGCAGCAATTATAGAGGTATCACGTTGTTGAGTACCGCCTATAAGATACTCTCCTCTATCCTACAAGAACGGATAGCCCCATACGCTAAAACCATAATCGGCCAATATCAGTGTGGTTTCATTCCAGGCAAATCAACAACTGATCAGATCTTTACCCTTAGGCAGGCGATGGAAAAATGTCTAGAATTTAACATCCCAACATACCATCTGTTTATAGACTTTAAGGCCGCCTATGATAGCATAGCCAGGGTAGAACTTTACAAAGCCATGAGAGAATTCGGCATCCCAAATAAGTTGACACGACTTTGTAGGTTGACCATGACCAACGTAACAAGCCAAGTAAAAATAGCCGGATTGCTATCCAGACCAATCAACATCTTTAATGGACTCCGACAAGGGGATGGTTTGGCCTGCCTCCTCTTCAACCTGGCGTTGGAGAAAGCAATCCGTGACTCTGGCACGGCAACAAGAGGGACCATCGTCAACAGGTCCAGCCAGATACTGGCTTACGCAGACGACATTGACATCATCGGAAGAACCGAACAAGCTGTACACGATTCCTTCATCCAGATCGAGCAGGCGGCACAAAATCTGGGGCTGCACATTAGTGAAGGTAAAACAAAGTACATGGTGGCGTCGAATGCGAGAAGAACAGTTGGTCAAACAATCAAGGTAGCGGAGCACGAATTTGAAGTGGTGCAATCCTTTAAATACCTTGGGTCAATAGTAGCAGCCGATAATAATATAGAAGAAGAAATACGCGGGCGGCTGCTCAATTCCAACAAAGCCTACTATAGTCTGTCAAAGCTCTTCAAATCCAGAAATCTCACCATAACTTCAAAACTGCTGCTGTACAGGACCATGGTCCTGCCAGTACTCACGTATGGATCCGAGACTTGGGTGCTTAGCAAAAGACACTCCGACCTCTTAGCCGCGTTCGAGAGAAAAGTCTTAAGGAGAATTGTTGGCCCCATATGTGAGGAAGGGCGATTCCGGAGACGGTACAATCATGAATTGTACGCAATCTACCTTGAAGCAGACATAGTGACAAAAATTAAGCTCGGTAGACTCCGGTGGGCAGGGCACCTAGCTCGCATGAGTGAAGAGGAACCTGCTCGGAAAGTCCTTTGTGGTACATTCTATGGTAGACGGCAGCGTGGTAGACCATGCTTGCGCTGGAGAGATGGCGTAGACCAGGACGCCCGAAGCCTTGGGGTGCGCAACTGGATGGCGTCGGCTCAAGACCGGGATAGGTGGAGAGACTTGTTGAAGGAGGCCAGGACCGGACCCCGGTTGTCGAGCCGATGATGATGATGATGAAAGGTTCAACCTAGAGCAATTTCCTTTTTTATTATTGAAGATATAATTCACAATAGGGTTTTACAAAATAAGTGTGTTAATTTATTTAACTGTTTATTATGACTTCGAAATCCTTCTTTGCTTTCCAGTGATACAAACTTATTTATTGGTCCCAGAATAACTCCAAAATTTTTAAAACTTAGGCACTTGCCCCATCTGACAGACTTACTAAGTCATTATTAGATCCCCATATTTCGAAGGGTACCCACAGAATTTTAGTATCCAAAGTTTTGTTAATGCAAATGCATAATAATATCAAGGGTCTGATATTAACAGCTGCCCTATAAAAAGACATATCATAAATCTGATCCTTTTTAATGCAACTTATGCGTAATTTCTTCCATAAATCCAGTCTATTAATCCTCGCATTGAGCATACCTTCTACATACTTCATAAAGCTTTATTTACCATAGCCCTCCCTCTTTAAAATTCTTTTAATATACATTAAATACAAACCTAAGAAAAATTATCACCACTAAAACTTATGTCAACAAATGTGGTCGCATTTAAATATTCATAATTACCAACCGCCGTATAAAAAAAAAATGGTGTGTGTTAGGAAGTAGATTATATAAAAGACATAAAAGTTTGCCAACCTCCTGTTCTTTTTTTTTGTATTCGTAACACACAACAACAACAAAAAGAAAAATGAATAAAATAAATAAAACAAAAAATCCCTTCGTCATTTAATTCCCCACCTGCTTGCTGGCAAAATCAACTCATAAACAAAAATTAATAAATTCACACTTTTAAATCTTTTTCCAACAAACAAACGAACAAACAAAACCTCAAAATACACAGAGGATATTCCGGCCCGAACCCCCAAAGGCTGCCGTTCGCTGGTCTCATTATGCAACCGTACCTCTGCTTCATATACAAAAAAAAAAAAAAACAACAACAAATTTTCTGTTTTCCTATACATTTCCTCATTTGCTAAGGATATTCATGGGATGACGACGAGAAAGAAAGTAGAGTAAAGGAAAAAAAATGTATTCAAATGAAAAGTCGTAATTTGCGCGCGAAGAATTTAATGATGCCGCGTTACGCTATTGTAAACTGTGTCACCTGGGTGCTGGAGCGTTATACCTATAAACTATATACTTACACCCCCTCCCCAATGTATAATAATGTGGTACAACTGATTATTACATTACATGTTCCCGTTCTGGCGGAGTATCTTAAAATGCGTTGCAACTCTCTCTCTCCCTCTCTACCACCCCTGGAAAAGGTGCAAAAGTGTAAAAAAAGGAGTAAATCAGAACACTGCCATTCGGCGACAACGTCAATGCTCACACGACAACGCCAACGACACCATCGCATCGACACGGCAAAAAGATGAAGGAAAAAAAAACACACAATTTATCTGCGGTATGCCTTTGTGGCAAAAATATAAAAATAATAATAATACACCAACAACAACACACAACCCCCCACATCAGCAACAGTAATAACAATTGCAAATAAAACCCTTTTAATGCACGGTACTTTTTGTCTCTCGCACATATGCTGAGATTTTTAGATAGGTAGGCTTTCCATATGTGTTTTTTTTTTGTTGTAGCTAGGCACTATGCTTTTGAATATCTAAATTGCAAAATGTCACCGCGTCAGCATTACACCCCCAATTTTGGTTAAACTCACACACACTGACACACAAACACACGCACACCCAACCACTTAAATGTTTACAAAATTTCTAATTTACTGCGTCACTTTAATAGGACTACAAGGGATGTTGGTTGGTTGGCGGTTTTCTGTTACGGCTACTGTTCAAACAACATCCTCAACCGCTTTCATTCCAACCCCCACCATCCCTTCCTGATTCTGATGATGTATAGAGAAAAGTACATTTCTATCACCCCACTTCGTTCTTCGTCGACGTCACCTAGCGTGTCGTCGTCGTCGTAGTCTCTATATAAAACAACGAGTCAACTTAAGTAGCTATGTGTGTCATACCGAAAAGTAACTGTAAACGTTAAGCAGTTGAGCCCCACACTCATAAGAAAACAGTTTCTACGAGAAATAGCTATGGAGGTAGATAGAAGCACTATGAAAGGTAGTAGAAGTTTACACAGTTCGGTATAGTAAGGTACTTAGTAAGATACACAAAGTGACTAAAACTAGCTATTAACAGGGTGTTTCAGAGGAAATTTTTAAGAATGGAGTCTGTAAAGGCAAGAGCTATAACATTTTTAGAATACAATGCAAAATTAATCTGCTATCTCAGATTGGTAATTTGGTAACCTCGGTTATCTAAAACTGTAAATTAGTGACGTTTGTAATCTGAGATTGTCAATAAGTGACATATGCTATTTTATATTGTAATTCAGTGAGTTTTGCTATATGAGACTGAATTTAAGTGACTTCTACTATCTTAAACTATAATTGAAATCTGCTATCTCAGATTGTCATTTAGTAATGTCTTCTATCTGAATCTATAATTCAGTAAAATCTGCTATTTTAAACTGTAATTTAATGACATTTGCTTTTTCTGGAATTAATTTAGGGTCTCGTGACGTGCGAAGTTCACCGGGATGAACTCACAAATTATCGAGACCTGCTCCCGGTATCGTTACATTCGTTTGATCCAGAAGTTTTTAAGCTTGCCTTTCTTCCGAAATAGTGGATGAACATCTTGTGCTGTTGCCTTTTAAACTGTCTTCTCAGCAATTTTGCATTTCAGTTATAATTATAAATATCTTAGTTCTTCTTAGTCCCACAAAAAATATTTTTGTTTGTTTGATATTGTATGAAAGTCTTGAAAAAGTAACAAACCAACAAAGTTTTCCACATTTTTTATAAAATTTTTTCAAAAATGTTAAAAGTACAATTCCATTATACAAATTTATTTCTGTTTTGAATTGTGTCTTGAAGCACCCTGTAAGAACTTTACAAAATATTTGTAACAACAGAATTCTCAAAAATGTTACGATGCCATAGAATAAAGATTATATATAAACACCCCATAACTGAATGTATAAAGATATAGGATTGATTTGGAGAGAATAATATCCTGAGAAGATTTTCGAAAATGGATTCTATAAGCAAGATATAGTTTTAGATAGCTAAGCTCCATATATGGGTAGTATATAGGAAAGGTTAAAAGATGCAAAACAAAAACCCAAATAAGATTGTCTTTCTGCCATCAAGTTTTCGTATGCATGTGTGAAGGATATTTCTTCAATATTGCTCGATTTTTTGAAAACCTCTTGAATTACTAGTGAGTGCAAACTTAAATGTTTAAGAGAGAACGAAAGAGCGTGAAATGGAGAGAACATGAGTATTTATAAGAGTATTTGATTTGCTAAAATGTTAAATGGGTCAATAAGTTAAGATTGACCCAAACAATTTGGGAATTTTTTCGTTATGTAGGAACTTGATGAGACTCGACTTTTTGAACGCCTTAAATATGTAGCAGCTGATAACAATATAGAAGAAGAAATACGCGGGCGGCTGCCCAATTCCAACAGAGCCTACTATTGTCTGTCAAAGCTCTTAAAAATCCAAAAATCTCACCACAACTTCAAAACTGCTGCTGTACAAGACCATTGGTCCTGCCAGTACTCACGTATGGATCCGAGACATGGGTGCTTAGCATAAGACACTACGACCTCTTAACCACGTTCGGTAGAAAAGTCTTAAGGAGAATTGTTGGCTCCATATGTGAGGAAGGACGTTTCCGGAGACGGTACAATCATGAATTGTACGAAATCTACCTTGAAGCAGACATAGTGACAAAAATTAAGCTCGGTAGACTCCGGTAGGCCGGGCACCTGGCTCGCATGAGTGAAGAGGAACCGGCTCGGAAAGTCGACATTTGATGACGTTCCATGCAATAGTTAAAGGCGTGACATTGGTATTTCGTTTATTTATGATTAATATTGGCACTTGTTTTTTTAAAGCCCCATTCACATGAGAGCGACCAACAACCGACGAATAAATGAGAAAATTTCTCTTATTTCAACAATAAAAATCTGCTTTTTTTTGTTAACACAAACATGAACATGAATTAAGTTTCTACCATTTTGATAAGGTTTAAACAAAATCTGTCAATTTTTACATTCATGATTAAAAAGTTAAAAGCGAAGTACTTTGCAATAAAATGTAAAATGTTTATTCGATGTTTTGTCAAAACAGCATGCTGAATGAAACTTATACCAAAAACTCTCACATCTAAAACCTTTTTGCAATTTTCTCATAACTCATTTCAAAATAAGGTTAAACTACAGGCAAGGTAGAATTATACCCAAGAGTATTTAATAAGGCATACTATACAATACTTGTATACAGCTAAATTGTTTAGTATGATGAATTGCTGCCAATGAACACTTTTGACACCACAAAATGATGATGATAACCATGATGATGAGTTGAGGTTGCGTTTACCGAACCCAAAAATGACAGAATATCCTTCGGTTTTTTTTTTGCTCTTTTTTTTCTTTTATTCGATAAACGTCCTTATGGTAGAAAATGTTTACCAAAAGGACCTTAACTCACTCTTTCTCTATACCGAACCATTATACAAACGAACATCGACAATATGACAAATGACTCGAGTTTCATCATACCTTGGGTTTTTTTTTTGAAAGTGGGGGAAATCACAGACAGAAGAGGGTATGGTATAGGGATAGAAAAGTTTCTGCTGCTCGAACAAAGAGGGTTTCCTTTTTTGCCACAAGTTTCAAGATCCTAATAATTTGATTAAGGACTTTTAATTATTTTTCACTTTTTTAAACAGAACAACCATCCGGCCTGGTATACCGGCGGCAACGGCGGCGGCGGCGAAGCCTTGTCAATTTATTATTGCAGGGTTATTTGTCATACAGCTGGGCAACTAACCCAAGCAGCAGCACAGCGGGGTGAATATTTAATGACAGACCGATAGGAGTCTACTGTAAGCCTACCGTGGAGATTTTATATTCCTTTGCAGCTGGCACCCTACTAGGGTTGCTCTGACGCCAACTGGGTCCCGACAATTCGAGCGCCAATAACGGTGAGTATACACATCAGCGTTTTCATAGAAACACACCGTCAATAAAGGGTTAGGCGTTATGAACACATTATCCATACAATCGCCAAGAGCACATAATTGAAAGTACGTGCGCATATGCTTTGGGCAACCGTAGACACAACACAATCCATAGATCGAGCCCCAACAACAGTTGATAGAAGGATTAATACACACACACACAAACACACAATCAGAGCTTAACGGTAGCGAGCTAGGGTTGGAATATGATAACAGAGTGCGTAGGCAGTAGAACCTGACGTAAAATGAAGCACGAGGACATTGTGTCGCATAACGGAACAGACAGACATTCAAATTCTGGCAAACGTTTCACGCGCGACACCCCATATCCAACATCCAACAGATGTGCCATAATAATTAGACCTTACCCCAGAAGCCAGGTGATGGGGTTTGACTGAAGGGTGTGTGTCTTTTAATTTTCGGTTGACATAAGCCAAAAAACCGAGATTGCTGTTCCGGCTTGGTACCTCTACCTACACCTTATACATTCTGTGTCCTTATCATCTAAATATCTCTCTTTTTCTGTTATGTGCTCAGCTCATATGAATGACACACAGTTATGGCTGTTACAATGCCACTGGATGTGATATACGGTAACACATGAGGATGATGTCCTTAAACCGCTATACACAAAAACCACGACCACGACACAAAAACCCAAACCAAACCAAACATACGTACAACAACGAGGACATTTTAGGAGCAAATAAAACAAAAATAGACCACCCCCTCCCCTATCTGCCTACCATCCACATAAATATGGAGGAAAAAAAAGGTAAAGGGAGAAGGAGAGACATAAATTAAGTTCACAAGGGACATTCATCAAAATGGATGGATTGTGACCGTAAGATGGCAAGCAATGGTCCATCGAACTGGGGTATCTGGGGTTGGAGTTGGAGTTGGGGGTAGTATTCTGATGGAAAACATTGATTTTTTTCTGAACAATCTCTCAGGGGAAAAACAAAAACAAATTTTTGTGTGTTCCGGAAAGAGAATTGTTGATTGAAGCGAACTGTAGTTCACTGACTTCATTATAAGTTTTTTTTTGTTGTTGTTGTTGTTGTTGTTGCTGGTTAGCTGTGTAGGTATGTATTCTGTTTTAAATCAGTCATGTGACAAATTTGAGGTTAAATGCCTTTGCTTTCTTCCGGAAGTATGTACTTGATGATATAATCATTTTCAATGATTGATTTGGTTGGTTTATGGAAGAGGACAATTTGATCTTTAGAAAAAAATATAAAAACAAAGATTGTAATACATTATGTATTAGAAATAAAATGCACGATTGGGTAAATCATATTCTTACGTCCGGAAGAGAAGAGGGGGGCGAATATGGGTAAAACCCGAAATCGCCATACCTGGATTCTGCACTAGGAAGTTTCAATTATTAGTCAAGTGCTGATTTTTAGCATTTTAGAACAGTTGGTCAAGCAATAAAGGTTGCGGAACACGAATTTGAAGTGGTGCAATCTTTTAAATTACTTGGGTCAATAGTAGAATTAATACGCGGGTGGCTGCTCATTCCAACAGAGCCTACTATAGTCTGTCAAAGCTCTTCAAATCCAGAAATCTCACCATAACTTCAAAACTGCTGCTGTACAAGATCATGGTCCCGCCAGTACTCACGTATGGATCTGAGACTTGGGTGCTTAGCAAACGACACTCTGACCTCTTAGCCGCGTTCCAGAGAAAAGTATTAAGGAGAATTGTTGGCCCCATATGTGAGGAAGGACGTTTCTGGAGCCGGTATAATCATGAATTGAACGCAATTTACCTTGAAGCAGACATATCTAGCATCATTATCATCATCGGCTCAGCAACTGCGGTTCGGTCCTGGTCCCCTTCAACAAGTCTGTCTACCTATCCCGGTCTTGAGCCGACGCCGTCCAGTTGCACACCCCAAGGCTTCAGGCGTTCTGGTCTTCAACCTCTCTCTAGCTCAAGCACGGTCTACCACGCTGACGTTTACCATAGAACCTACGATATAGGACTTTCTGAGCCGGTTCCTCTTCCTCTTTGAATAAAACCTTGATCAAAAGCAATACATCTTGCCAACTATTTAGAGAACCACTACGACATCTGACCAAGTGTATACTATTATAAGATCAAGTAATTACGACCCAGTCCTCGTTTGTTTCACTAATTTTTAAATAATTTTGTTTTTCAATTTCAAAAGAAGACTTATTTTTATTCAAGGTTTCCCGACCCGACTGAAAAACTTCTTTAATTCAAAACAATACTCATTATTAATGAATTGTATTACTGAACGCGCAAAGAAGACCTCCTGTGCTGGTTGTTGAAAAAGAAACTTTTTCCCCACTTCTCCTCCCCTCCGTTGTCGAGAGTCACACACAAATGTAACAAATTTAAGCTTTTAAAGGAATATTAAAGTTCAATCCCATCACTCTGATTTCTTCGTTTAAACCTATTTAAAGAGTTCTCTAAGAAATACATAAACAAAGATATACATGTCTAGATTGTGAAAAGGAGAATGAAATTTCTATTTCGACTTAAGTGTGAGAGCAAAAGGATTTTCAAAAAAATAGGAACCTTCTTCTAGGAACCCCAAAAAGTTTTATGGTGAATTCGTGTAAGAATTTTCCTTCATTGTTTTCTCATTTTTACAATATAATGACTTCTCGTTGTTCTTTATACCCTTTGTTCAATGAGTTCGAATCAATTGGCTTCGGCTGCCCCTCTTAACCATTTCTTCTATATCCTATGCTGGTTGAAGTATATGTACGTAATGAATATTTCTCCACCAGGCAACAGATTGATTTGTGAAAAATTTAATTCAAAAAGTTTTTTTTTTCGCTTCGTTTTTTGTTTGTTTTTTTTTGCCCAAAAATTATTTCAACTAATTAGATCGTTGGCGTTGAACTTTTAGAGCACAGTCATGTCGAATTGAAATGTTCAGTTTCAGCCACACACAAAAATACCAAATTGAAAGATTTTTGAAAATTTCGTTTCGCTTGCGGGGGTTAGGATAGGTTCTTTGCAGCCAGACATTTTCTAGGAAAATGTTAGACTAAGAGTTTTGAAATAAGCACCACAAGTTAACGTGTAAAATAGAACAGAGTCTATTTGTTAAAAATGGGTACTCTCATTATCAGGTACCTCCTATTCGATGAAGGGTTGTTAAGAACAGCGAACGTTCGTAGCAACGGAACAGAAGTTGAGGTATTTAATTAGATAATTTGTACAAAAAAAAAAAAAAAAAATAACAATACTCTGTGGCTGATGCTGGATGATTGTACAGGGGGGGGGAGTGATTTTCAAAACAAAGCACTTCTAAATATACCATGGTGTGGTGATGGCGTAGAGAAAAAAGTTAAAGCCTTTAGGGTCTTGAAGTGAATGAATCTACGAATGTTTCAAAAAGTTCAGACAATTTTTGGAAGATGTTTTTGGGTTTTGTTGGCTTTTGTAATAATAATTCGTTGCTGTATATAATAATAGCTGATTTCATGACTGCTTGTGAATGACATGTGAAAGAGTGGTAATTAGTCTGAATATGCATATATGGAAGACAAAAGATGTGTTTTTGATGTGTGATAAACAAATTAATTTAATTCTCATCTAGAATCTTGTATTTTGTTTATTCTATGAAATTTGTTGACTAGTAAGTAGAAATGAAGTTTCAAATGAATTGTAAAAATAATCATCTATTTTGAAGTCACATTTGGAAAATGTTAATAAAAACCAAACCTATAAGCAAAAATACATTTTACTTTATCTGTCAAACTGCGTTTGTTTTTTTTTTGCACAAAAATAAAAATACGTATAATTTTTTTTCGTTGAGGAACTGTATGCTATCTGGGCTTCAGGGAGTATTTAAGAAAATTAAATTTTTACTACATATTTGTTTCTTCATTTTCTTTAAAATATTTTTGTGCTGTATCAACTTTTTGAAGTTAAAATTTAGTTATTTGTTACTAAAAAAAATATATTCTAATCATCTTACTCATTTTTTTTGTTGAAATTTTTCAAAACTTACCTGAAAATAAAAATAAATGACATTTATTAACATAAATTTTTTATTTAATTTTTAAATTTATTGTTGTAATTTAATAGTAATAAAAAAAAACACAATAAAAAATTAATATTTATCATATAGTGTAAATATTTCATTTAGACTGAATATGAATTAAATAAAAAAAAAAAATATTAATTAAAAACAAACAATAAAGGCCGAATGAATTTACATAATTCATGAACATCTCAAATTTTATAATTGGAATTGATAGATGATGGTTCGACTCCAAGCTTACAAAAAAAAAGAATGGAATCTCGAGAAGCGCTAATTGTACAAAAATTAACACACCTATAAGTAACTTTTGTTATTTTTTTTGCTTATAAAGGGTGTCCCAAAAAGAATGCAAGATTTAAATTGGGCGCCATTCGAAGTGTCATTATTTGACATTTCAACAATTATTATTGTTTGTTAGTAGAAGGTATAAGGTCAATAAAAATGGAGCGGTACACTAATGAACAATGCATTCTCATTGTGAAATTGTTTTACCAAAATGGTGAAAGTTTTGCGGCTACAGTTCGCAAATTGCGATCAATTTGGGGTTACAATTATTATGCTCCAAAAGAGTCAACAGTAAAGCGATTAATGGAAGCATTTGCTGAAACTGGGTCTGTCACTGTCAAACTCCATCCACCTCAATTCGACACCGAGCACAGCAAAATGGTGTTTCCAAATCCACTATGCCAATTTTTTCGTGCCTAGAATTGAAGAAAAGAATGTGGAGGGGATGTGGTTTCAACAAAACGGCGGCGGCGCCACATCTCAGACAGCCAGAGAAACAATTCAATTGCTGCATCAGTCATTTCCCGGTCGTGTTATTTCGCGTTTTGGAGACCGCCTAGATCGTGCGATTTAACACCATTGGACTTTTTTCTTTGGGGTTTTTTTGGAGTCGATAGTTTATGCGAATAAGCCGATGACGACTCAAACCTTAAAAGAGGAAATTGGATGCTGCTTTAATGAAATACCGCAGAATTTGTGCAAAACGGTCATTGAAAATTTCATTAAAAGATCGCGTATGTGCCAGCAAAGTCGCGGCGGTGGCCATCTGCCCGATGTGTTGTTTCATACATAACCTCATCCTGTCTACTTTACGATACAATAAAGAATTCGCAATTTTTTTTTAAATATCTGCGTTTTATTTAAAATTTAAATCTTGGGTTCTTGTTGGGACACCCTTTATTTCTCTTAGGGTACATAAATATTTCAAAAACAAAATTGTATAAAAGTTGTAAAATATATATTTTTTTCTATGATGTTATGTTTTATGTTTCTTTAAAGACGAAATTTTTGGAAATTTGATTCTTTTTTCACATCACATAACAAGAGGAATCCATGTAGTCTTTATACGCAAATGTTTTTCGATTGCCGGTTTCTTTTTTTTTTTTCGCTACCTCTTCTGGTGGTGTGAAGATGAGCCAAGTTTGCGAAAATGTCGTCTTTCGAGAAACATAAGTTGCAGACTGTACATCTCACAAAAATATATTGTTAAAACTTCTAGAGGACTTTATGTGCACAACTTTGAGCTTCATTTTTTTTTTTCACTGTGTAACCGTTTCGGAAGTATTAGAGAAAACAGACAAAAATCGACTGCTGTAAACAAGTTTCACCATCGAACTTAGTTTTTTTTCAAGAAATGTGTTTTTGGTTACTGATGTCTATTTTAAAGGGTAGGCTTTTTAAAACCCTAGGAAAATCTTATTAAATCAAGTTCATTTCGCTATAGAAATATTATTTGTTTTATTGCTTTTAAAAAACCTTCATAGTAAAATATCTCAATATGTGAATTTTTTTTTAAGTTTTCAAGAATCGATTGTTAATTTTATTTTGTTTCATAGGAAGCGTTTGTTTAAACCAAATCGGTCAAACTTAAAGCATTTTTCCAGATTACATCAAATTTTCCTCATAAAATGATTGACTAATCTGAGTCGATTTTTTCATAAAACATTGATATCTTCACTGTTTTAATTGCTAATTATACAACTGTTTAAGTCATAATTACCAATTAATTTTTAAATGCATTTCTGATAAATCCCATACCCAAACCCATTCATATTTATTTTATTTGCAGTCATAAAATGCTAAATTGAATTATTACACAAAACAAAACAAAAACAAACACACATCTTTATTAATTATTTGAAGCAATTAGATAAACAAACATCATGTTTTACACAAAATCCCATTAAAATCTTATAATTTCTGATAACAAATTTATTACAAAATATGCACAAATGAACATTTAAAATTCATTGCAATTTCCCACACTTCTACCGATACCCTTTTGATAATGGTAACAAATCATCTGTCGGAAAATTCTCCCGCCCCCCCTGGCGCACCCTTATAAATGAA
Source organism: Syrphus vitripennis (assembly GCA_958431115.1). Taxonomy (NCBI): domain Eukaryota; kingdom Metazoa; phylum Arthropoda; class Insecta; order Diptera; family Syrphidae; genus Syrphus; species Syrphus vitripennis. The sequence continues at coordinate 22,915,017 of OY288108.1, forward strand.
ATTAATTACAGTAATACAATTACCGCTTCCGTGTCACAAATCAAACGGAAAAGATGCTTATCACACATCTTTGACTTCGAGAAAAGATAGATAACGAAGTTAATGTGTTTTACGTGAGAAAGTTCCACCCATACAATTAAACATCAACACAAATCTCCCTACTCCCAAAGGACTTAAAGTAGCAAAAAAAAAAAAAATACAAAATCATGACATAACCTTCGTTTTCATCAAGAATTGTGTGGAAATAATTTATTCAAAGCATCTCCAACACACATGCTTAACTAAAATCTCGAAGAAACTCTTCTAATCAATATGCTAATGCAATATTAAATAATGCTAATGACAAACGCTTCCCCATGGGATTAACCCATTACAAACAATACGACAATAAACTGAGAAGCACGCTTAAATTTGGCGAATTGACTTGGCCTGGCTGGGGTTGGGTTTAGCAACCCTTTGGAATACCCTGAAGGGCGGTGAGTTGTTAATCTTTGATCCAAGATGTCTTTCAAGATTCAATTGGATATGAGAAGATGTTGCAGCTAGCTGAAAATGACGACGCCGCCAGATCCAACATCGTGCTCTCCGTCGTTGATGTCTTCTTCATCATCAACATCCTAGCCGACACCGACACCGACACCGCCAACGTCGTCGTCATCCTCGTCGTCGTTTGTTTCATCCTCATTAAGTTGGCGAAATGCTTTGGATGCAAGGCTTGCATTAATGTAAATATTTCATTGGTATATGGCTACGAGACGGATGGCCTCTGATACATACTAATATGAATTTGGAAACATGACGTTTATCCTACATATTTGAGTTTGAATTAATATTGACATTTAATCAATATACAAACATACATGGATAGACCAATGCAATATTATTATCCTTGCAGAGAATTATTGCATTTGGCTATTTTGAATCTTTGGCTGGCTGTTGGGACATCACTATATATCCTTGTGCAATTTTCCCCTCGACAGCTATACGAGTAATTAAATAGATTTGACTATAGCGCTTCATTTAATTTGGGCACGGATTGCAAATATGTACATTGTACATATACATTGCATGTAAAATGTCAACATTTAAAATGGATTATTAAATTTTTGAATAGGATGCCAATAATTATTGTATTGTATGCGGTTTACCTGTACTATGGTTTATTTAATAAATTGTGTACATATGGATATCAATTGTGGTCTTATTCGAGTATTATTTAAGCGACAAATAGCAGAGTCAATAACTTGATGGTTTTATTTGTTTGTCATTTATTCCAAAAACAAATAAAACTCCAAACCGAAAACACTTGAAATTAATGCGAAAATCATACAGTTAAAATGATTTTCATAATTATTAAAAAAATGAGCAATGTTGTCTGTTATTGTAAGAGTAAATTTATTTAAATTAAAGTTTTAACATTAATTTATTTTTTATGAATTTAAAATTATTTATTGACGCTGCTCCCATTTAATAATTATTCTTTTAATTTAAAACCACATTTTTATTAAAAAGAACAATTACTCATACTAAAATAAAGGACAATTTTAAGCCTTAAAAGGTGTTTACTATTTCTTCACTGTTGATTAGCAATGACTGTTTTTTTTAAATTCTTCAAATCTATATTTAAGTAAAAATATGATTTTGTTTAACTAAAATCTAAAAAACTAAAAAAAAAGATTGTATCAAACACTTAAATTGCTTACTCTTTGTCTAAATTTTATTGGCTTTTCATTAAATTTAAAAAAAAATGAGGCTCAATAATTGGGTGCTAAATAAGAGTTATAAAAGATCATAGCTCAAATTTATTTGCTCAATTAAATTTAGCATTGCCATTAAAATCAAAAATTTTAAATATTTTTATGAGATTTTAAAAATATTAATGGAGGCTTTAATTTAAAAATTCGCGTAGTAAAAATATTTTTTTTTAATTTGTTTAAAGAAAAAAGTGTAATAACCGTACCTCAAAATTTTGTTTTTATTTATACAAGGTTTCCTGTAGGTTTGTCTTTCTTGCGTTAATCCAAGAGGGGTAATTTTCTTTAAAATAGCAAATTATTTAAAAACAACGGCCACTCTTACTAAGGCATGATATATTTTATCTTGAAGCCATAAAAGCATTTTTAAATCAAGTTAGTTCACCAAGAAGTCTTTAAAAATAGTTTGTCAAACAAAAATGTTTGAAGAAAAAACTAGAATCTTTTTTTTTTCAAAATGTTCACATTATCAAGTTCATACCTACATGGTTTTCAATACTGAGCGCTTTTATTAATTTAATAAAACTCCATGCTTCTAGGTCTTATACTTTTCAAAATACAAACAATTTCGACTGATAATGAAGGTTGGAACAACAATTTTTTTTTTCAACATAAATGGAATTCTCTCCACCTATTGGAACAAATTTTATATCCAAATTCTGTAATTGTAATAACGAAAATAAATTGTTTTCAAGTGTTCAGTGTCAAAAAAAAGTACGGAGTTGTGCACTCTGGCGTATACGGACTTTTTTTTTCATTATTTAAATTTAAATCATTTCTACTGCAAAAGTCCACTCAAAAAAAATGTTTCTCTTAGTTATGGTTTCAGCTGATTAAGTATAAACATTAAAATAACCTATTTCAAAATGAAAAAGTGACAGAAAGGTTCTAAAGGAAACCTAAGGAAAAAATGAATGTCAAAAATGATTAACCAAATGATGAGATTTTCTCCATTTTTACTAAAACTTCGACAGGGACAATAGAAACATTTTTGTAGTTTTGAACGTACTTCAAACAGACACCGAAAATGACGGACCTAAGGGGAAAGTAATTAATTTTAGATGCTCGAATATTTTGAGTAAATAAAACTTTGAAAACAAACAAAAATTCAATTTCTTTTTCCTGCAAACAATAACTTGCAAATCATTGTGATTTTGTTTCACTTAACATGTAGATATTAATCACCAGCTACATACAATATCTGAAAAATGAAAAACTTTAAAATTTATTCAAAAACTCATGTTTTCAACTACGAGTATAGGGTACGACTGCCTGTGAATACTATATTGCATGTAATATTGTGTGGCGATTTTATGCCAAAGAACATCTCTTACATTTTCACCATATGACATCAATTTGCGTTATGTGATGTTCTATTTATTCCGTTTCATCCCGCACTCATTCCTCGTATTTCATTCCATCAAGTCATTTTATATATACATATACACAAACCTACTTGCTTTTTTGGTGGTTATGCAAATTGCAAAGTTATGATTGTTACCAACTGCTCGTTTCATGTGGTAATACCCAGAGAGTGAAGGACATCATATATGAGTTCAGAGTCCACCAATCTCCCAACTACCCCTAGAGGATGACTTTGGGTGCACACTGCACAAAGCACAAACAAATGTCCAACCGCAGTCAGAGTCAGTCAATTTGACTTTGAGAATGGTTTTGCAAACTATGAGGCTTTTCCATATATATAACGTCCGTCGTCGTCATCATCATCGCCGGTTGTCGTCATCGTCCCTCTTTGCACCCAGTTAATGTAGCATTTTAATGCAAATCCGTTTCTGGTGCATGTTTACGGGATTAAACAATATGGCCCCCTCCTGTGTCTATAAACATACATATATTTGGTCGGACATAGAAACACGAAATAATGGAAGAGTATAAGGGCGAGTTAACACTGCATATACAGCTGATGTCCTTGCAAACCAACTTTTCTGCCTGGATCACTACACCAAAAATTCTCTTCTCAGGTAACAGGTGAGAATTAACCTATACAAAAGACTAGATACCTAATATCTACATCTACATACTACGTATATATGAATGTAAATGTAGATTTTGCAAAATGTTAAATGGGAAAAAAGCTTTTTCCGTCAACTTAAAATTGAATCCATTCCCAGAGGATTTATTTGAGCTCTACTCAACATATATAATAGAAAAGATACAATTGCACACACACAAGTCAAAGCAAAAAAAAAAAAATTCTAAACATCATTGTGGTACCTTTCTCAAAATTTTGTATAAATAAACATCAACATTCACTTAGATAGACTGTTATATAAAGATCCAGGACAGATTGAGACATGTACATACAACAAACAGCTCAGCTCAGGGATGTGAAGGAGGCAAGTGTAGTGAATATTTTTGTTGTCAGCTCTCTGATGGCCAAAAAGAGTTATATTCAAATGAACTGAAGGGACAAAGTGCATTCGGCAAAACCGGAAAATAAACTCTGAACCTGAACTATCTTCATCTGTCAAGACAACAACATTAAAGGGGGCATCAAAATGTTAATGTTGGCTAGCTCACGTGTTGATGATGTTGATGATAATAATGATGTTACTTTTGCTCTTCTTCTGGTTTTGGTTGTCATCCTTGATGCTGACTCTTGATACAGGACCGTATTATTTAAGTATTTCAGGAAAACAGCCAGCGTGTGTGATTTTGTGTTCATCAGGATTAAGGACGACCGACACGTAGTCCAGTGCATTTATAAACAATTTATATGGCTAGTCGTGGAATTTTTGATGTTTTTTTAATCATTAGACGGAATATGGAACGCAAACAATAAAACTAATTTTAGCAATTGTCAAATTCATCTATTGGCCGCCATCTTGGAATTTAGATGAATGATTTCATGCTGTTGAATATTTTCTCTGTTGGGTTAGATTATAAATGGACTGGACTACAAGAAGAAGAAGGAAAATGAATGTGCAAATGGTGGGGATTTAGTTTAATGGTAAAACTTTTGACCGTTAACCATACAGAATCATGATGGCATAAGTCCCATGTTATATATGCACTCGTTTGATCTGAATGTTGGCTATACATACATACATTCTGCACCTAACATACATATGTATATGTACAGTTATCATAGTTGACAATGTGATTATGCCAAATCAATCACTCACAAAACAACAGTTGCAGAAGTCGTAGGAATTGATGGTGTTTGGAATGAGCGGGGCTTATCACAGACAGATGAAGGTACTTGTTGTTCATACGCATATATTTTAAGGGAGGTGCTTTGCTGCTGTTCATGCTCATATAGACAACAGGTATGAATGCATATGAAGGAGCAGCAGCAGCAGCAGCAACAGCAGAAATCAAAATCCAACGCCCATCCTAATGCATATTCAATTTGTCCATGCATTACGGTAATTTAATCTCTATTGTCCAGGATTCAGTTGTCATGAATGCTATTTGTTTTTGAGGGTTTGCTATTTGCATTGTCGTGTTGTGTCCTTTACGATGAGTGTCATCATGGGCTTTTGTGCTCTGTTGCTTGTTGTTATGGCATATACATACATACATACGAGCTCCTAGGTATTTATCTGATAGAAGGTGTAGGTGTAGGAGAGGTCTCTATAACGTTGCATTTCATTAATTGATTGTGTTTTGTTGTTTTGGGGTGTTCTTTGCATATTTTTTTTTTTATTTTTTGCCCGGAGAATTTGAAATATCAAAATATGAAACCTTTACGAATGGGGATCAAACTCTTATTGAGTGTGTGCATTTGTTGGGATTATTTTATATTTTATATACTATTAATATTTATGTACGAGTTCATATACATATTTCTGTTTTATATTATCTCTCTGAATGGGATAAATGAATTTATATGAATAAAAGTTAGATGCTAAATAAATACATAATTGACATTCTATTTTGATTTTTATTTTTGTTTTTGATTTGTTGATATGGCAAAGAATTTTAAGTGGAGTTAATATTCTTTAAAAAGGTATGCAAATATTATAGAAGTAGGTATTTATGTTTAATGCGGAATTAACTGAACAATTTGTAAGTATTTCGAAAATAATTATTATATGATAGTAGGGGCTTGAGCCTTTAATATGATGATATGATACAAATAACATTCAAATTATTGGATCAGAAACCATTTTACGTTTTTTATGTATAGTTTTTGAATAGTAGGTATGTAAGTTTTTTTTTTCTTTAAACATTTAAAAAAATGTATATGAAAAAATTATTTCCAAAAAAACCAATGTAACGACTTTTGAAGTTATATATTTTTTTTAGTTTTTAAAATAATTTGACTACAAAATTTCCGGATAGTACATATTTATATTTAAAAGAGACAATTGAAACAATTTTTTTTTAATAATTTTTGTTGCTTTTTTTGCAAAAGAATTTTATCAAATCCTAAAAAAAACCTTCTTTAGAAAATCGAAAATAAAACAAATAGTTCTTTGGGAATTTACAAGGTTACTCCCATATTTTGTTTTTTGTTATGAACATTTCTATGAAATCAATCAAGCGTTTTCAAAATATTTATTTTTCAAAAAAAAAAATGATTTTTTTTGTTTAAATTCAAAAAAATATTTTTTAATCATTTGTTTATTTACTATTAATTTATTGAATTTTTAATTATTGAATTTTGAATAAAATCCAAAGAACCGCTTTCGAAGAACCGAATCGAAAATTTAAAAAAATATGATTCTTTGGGAGCTTAAGTCTCATATTTGAAATTTTTTCAACATATTTTAGAATTTCTTGGATGCAATCAGAAATTCTGTTATTGAACTTGAGCAAATTTACAGACAGCTAAAAGCAAATTTTTGTACAAAAAAAAATTAATTAAGTCAGAAACTATAATGTGGACAATAAGCTACTCTCCCCTCCTGCACAACTTTGATATCTTTATTAGTATAATTGAATTTTGACTTGCGACCACAAGAAATTTTGACTTACTAAAATGTTATTTTTCTTAAAGGACAAAGGCAAAGAATGAACAACATTAGAATTTCCTACCCTAGGTAGATAATTTACAATTTATTCGTTACACTATAATGTTCAACAAACAAACGAAAAAAAAACAATGCATGTATATGCAGTATGCACGTAGACATCTAAAGAACTTCAAAGTCAGAGTTAATCAATTAAAATAAATCTATTCTCTTAGAAACGGTTTCTGAATTTATATTATGAATTATTAAATAACTTTTTTGAACAGTTATACAAAGATCGACATAAAAAACAAAATAACCCTGATGATCCTATATCGCCCCATCAGAACCATTTAAATCCCTTTTTGAATATTAATTATAAATCACAACAAGGACAACGACAACCTACCGTAATCTCTGCTCTTCTATATAAATGTATGTACATATACAAGAAGTAACACCATAACTGAGCAGATCCCTTCCAGAGGGAATCCAGTCAGAGTTAGTCCTCATGCATGCTTTGTGAAAAATGGGATTTGATATCGAACTGCAATTGGTAAATAGAGTGCTAACACTACAAAAACAATGACACAAAACAGTAAAAAAAACAAAAGCCCAAAGCACATCGATATAATATTGGATGTATTACTGGGGTTTTATAGCATCTGGCCAACTCGACAGCTGCTGCAGTTGGCTGTATCTCCAGCTAGCTACTAAAAATGGCAACCATTTAATTAATTAAGAGAATGTGCAAGAGATTTGCAAAACTTTATATGGTCGATGTGATAGAGGAACTGAGTTATACAATACAGAGACTAACGGTTCGATTGCTATGGCTACAATACCAACGCATCATAGTGTGAAAACGAGTCCAGCCAGATACATAATTGTAAAAATCAATGTGTGTGTTTTTTTTGTCGATTTAGGAAGAGGACATCTTTTTTGCACTTTGCTCAAGGATTAGACTTGGTTGCAATGCATAGGACTGCTGTTTCGAACTTACGTTTCGATTTTTTTGCGTTGTTTTGGAAGCATCAGTGTTACTCTTTGTTGACATTTTTTTTTTTAATTTAAATTGTGTGGATGTTGGTTTTTGTTGTTGTTGTGTAATGAAATGGGGAAAACAAACAAATTCAGGGATTATTTCGTTTGTTTTACTTTTAAGCCATAAGCTCGGGATAAAACACCACAGAATTGCATTGCGCACCCTATATGAATGCTTAATGTTGGTTTATAACGGTACAACGGGGGTGGTTTGGTGGGAGGGTGTTTTTTGTGTCTACGCTTTTTCAACAGTTACATAGATATTGGATAACTCAAAGAGTAATGGGATTGATTCTAGGTAGAGATAGTAAGAGTGGGTTAGTTCTGTGGATTCAATGTGAGATGAGGGGCATTATGAAGTTGGATGGAAAATTGTTATTAACTAAAATTATTTGTGGTTATGTCAATATAATTATTTCTAAGGTAGCGGAGCACGAATTTGAAGTGGTGCAATCCTTTAAATACCTTGGGTTAATAGTAGCAGCCGATAACAATACTTAAGAAGAAATATGCGAGGGATGCTCAATTCCAACAGAGCTTACTATTGTCTGTCAAAGCTCTTCAAATCCAGAAACCTCACCATAACTTCAAAACTGCTCACGTATGGATCCGAGACTTGGGTGCTTAGCAAAAGACATCACTCTGACCTCTTAGCCGCGTTCGAAAGAAAAGTCTTAAGAAGAATTTTTGGCTCCATATATAAGGAAGGAAGATCCCGGAGACGGTACAATCATGAATTGTACGCAATCTACTTTGAAGCAGACATAGTGACAAAAATTAAGCTCGATAGACTCCGGTGGGCAGGGCACCTAACTCGCCTGAGTGAAGAGGAACCGGCTCGGAAAGTCTGTCAAAACTGTCAGGCAGCTGCTCAAACATCATAAAAGCACGAAACACCCCCGGGAAACTGAACGGATCAGAGTCCCTACATCGAGATTTGCTGCAATATCTTTCACGCTCTTCGACAGCGAACTTCTACTTCAAGAGCTTATACTGCGAACTGGAAGAGTCAAACTGGACACTTGGACGTATCACGTATAAGTACTTTTCTTCAGAAATTCGGAATTTGATGAACTGAAAATGCATTGCAACAACACTCAACCAGTAGTGCAGCTGCTGAAATATCTGAAGGGCCGGGAAACTCAATGCTTCAGAGTTTCTACTTCCAGAGCTGAAACAAATTTACTGCAACACCGGAAGATCAATATACACGAATTAAAGCTGAACGTCTAAGGCAGACTATTTAAGCACTTGGGCGTATACGTAATTTTTTCTAGAAATTACTTTACGGCACACTGAAATGTCCAGAACAACGCCTTCCAGTTTATTTCAGTAAATAATAATTTAAAGTCCTAAGATGTTAAAATGAAAGGATTTAAATTAGGTAGGTTCCGTTCTATTATTCATACGAGTATATTACTTTAAAAACGCTTTATCAAATTTAAATTGAGTCTGCTTGTTTGGGGTGTAGCCAAACAGACAGGCGGAACGGCCAACCTCTGTTTTGTTACTATCTCCACCATTTTAAAGAAAAAAAAAACATTTCCAATTTTTTTCAATTTCGCAGTTTGGCGGGATGATTTACCATCACCAAGCACGAGTCAATATACCACGTCTAAACTAAAGATTTAGATAAATTGATAAAATATTGACACTGGATTTCCATAGAATTTCTTAGAAAAGAGATGTTAAATAACGACAGACTTTCCCAACGGGATATTCATTATATATTATTTAACACATATAAATTTCCAAAAGGGTATACTCTGATGTACTAATGACATATAAATCTTCACTCTGAAGCAGAAAGCAGCGTTGGCCATGATCCTATTCCAGTTGATTTCTTATTCTGTGATTTACTTTATATACATACATTTAACTACATATTCTCGTACATATGTATAGCCTTATTTTGTTAAAGAAGCAAAACAAGGATATGTTCCCTGGTGTACTACGAATAGAAGTAACATATTCTGAGAAACACCAGTGTGAATGTTATGTAATGATTTTTTTTTCTTTAATATTCACAGAAGAAAAACAAAACAGATTCGAGAGCTAGAATGGTTAAGTTAAATGTAAGGAAACGCAACTCAGAGAAAAAAAAGGACATAATCGATTTTTGTTTTTCTCTCAGAAGAAGAATCTCACAACAGAGAGGTATTACCTCTGATAAAGCTGATGGCAGGTATCAGAGTTGAACCTTGGAAAATAGCTATTAAATCCTTTTGCGTTTTTGGGCCCGAGACTTTATTCCAGCAAACGACGACGCGACGACGCTACGACGCGATGTTAGGATGCTGACTACCAAACAGCTGCCGACGACTGACGACCGACTACCGACAATTGCTTAAGAGATTTATGAGCCTTTCAAATATTTATTTTTCCATCATACCCATCAATTTTACATAGGCAGAGCGTCGAGATTCCTTTAAACCAGGCGTAAAGCCGGCGCGGCGTATATATATTTTCTACATGCTCCTTCTTTCAAACAGAACGCGCATTTAATCCTTCATAGACATGGCAGAAGGTTTTCTACATAATGTATAGGTAAGGCGAATATTTGTATACACCGGTGAAAATTATTTTTGCCAAAAGGACGAAAATGGAGAGAGAGAGAGAGAGAGAGGGAAAAAAATCGATGCTAGAAATGCCTACACGCTCTATGCCAGCCGCCGTCAACGACCCTATATCCACCCCGCCAACCCCACCCTGCCTCACCGGAAAAGCAGGTCACGTAAAAGTGGGATTGTGCTCTTATATCAAAAAACTGAAAGGATGTTAGATATAAACCTGCCTCAGACCCACGACGACAACGCAACACTGTCGTAGTAGTTGACGTTGTCGTCATCGCCATACCATTTCTGCTTTACCAAAGCAATGCGATTTGGATGAAAAGCAACGTAGTATAAAAGGAATTTTGGCATACTACGCGGGTAACCCCATAGTGGCTGTGACTAATGAGATACCTCAAAGCCTAATGACACGCATTAATTTACACAAACAGTTAACGTTTTTTTTTTTCTTCTAGTGGTTGTTTTGTGTGTTCTTTCAAGGACTCACAATAAGTGATTGGGAGGCGCGCTTAGTAGGTAGGTAGGTATACTACACCGCTGTACCGCTATTGTGTCAGCCTTATTGTATAACATGGACCGCATGTATACGTGAACAATTTAATTATCTGATTAGCTGTCGGATGTCATTTTTCAGAGGAAAAAAAAACAACACACCAAAAGATGTTGGTTGATGTTGATGATGATGATGTCCTGAACCTGATGGTTTTTATTGTTGATTGCGATAATATGATTTCAAATGTATTTAGTTACTTTGATTTCTTTATTTTGTTTTGATAAATTGGTATAAGTATTTGGATGATTCAGAATTCATTTAATATACATAATGCAAAATCGATTGCATATTTTTAAATGCAACAGTTGAATGCTGATATGGGTCAAATGTAAACATTTTATCAAAGGCTACGTGGCAAAAATGCTTCAATAAAAAAACGTGGAGGAATGTGATTGGTTCTGCTGGAAATAAAAATGAAACTCTACAATTATTGATTTGGCTTCTATTGTTTTCCAGAAGTGTTAGAACCGACAAATTTTGAATTGAACTGAAAAGTGTACCCAAAATCCAATGTTATTTTAGGGCGTAGATGGAATCATCGTATTTTTGGATAATTTTTAAGGTTAATTGTTTCTAAACACATATTTTAAATCGGAAAATAGCTCAAAAATATTGAGGATGAAATGAAGTTTATAAGTCCAAATTTAATTGACTATTTTGAGATTATAAGTTAGATTATTTTTTTTTTCAAACTGGCTTTAAAAATCTGGGATTCGTGGAAATTTTTAGGCGTTTCAAATGTTGCGTATTTTGTTTTTTTTTTCACTAGTTTTGATTTTCCAAATCTTGTATTTTCGACCGAACTTGAACTTGCTTTGTTCAAAAAATATATTTTTCAAATATCTATTAATTGTTGTTGGGAGGATTCCTCTGTGAATCCCGTATCAAATAATTCTCTAAATCACGAATGTATCCACCTTCCAATAAGCTGGTACACTCATCCTAATTAATTTTTAATTTTTAATTTTTAAATGTCGGGTTTTAATTTTACATCCAACACCTCAGATCTAGGAATGTTATCAGCTGATTTTTTGACATTTCATTCGTACTCAACTATTCAGTAAATTTTTCTTGTCGCCAAAGTGCCAAACAGCGGATACCAATTTTGACAGCTCTAATTTTTCGCTCTAAGAAAAACCTGGGGTCGGTTTAAATTAAATTTATGACAGTTATACAATGTTAGGTACGCTCTTGCGTATATGTAATATTTTTTTTTAAGTTTAACAGAACTTTAAAAAAAATTGCTCTTCATTTTTAATTGAAGACGTCTACATCGGTATTTTGTATAGTAATGAGCAATTTAAAAATGATTTGTTTTATTCTAATTAATTTTAAATTTTCTAAAACTAATTTCTATATTTAAGACTTTACAATATTTAAAACTTGATCCCATATAAAAGAATATTTAGGTAATGGAATCTTTTGATCAAGACTAAGAGAAAAACTTTAAAACATTCTCTATTGGAAATGAAAAATAAAATCCAAAAATTATTTCGAAGAAAATCCTTTCACTCAAAAAAGAAAAAAAAAACTAACAGTCTTCCTTTTGACATTGAGCTTTATTTTTCGAAATAATAAAAATAAAAAAAAATATATATATAAACAAACAAACATTACCAGGGTATAAAAACTAAGTAAAACATGATTGTATAATGTAGCTGAAGAGAAGAAGCTCAGTAGAAGGCTTAACACAAAAAAGAAAAAACAAAAACATTGATATCAAATGGAATTAAAGGATAAAAACTTCATGTTTGTAGTTTTCTTTTTCTTTGAGAACAAGGACGATTTTCTATAATATCTCGCCTCTTTGCTATTGTGTACAACATGCATGGAACGCTGATGTTGTACCATGCATGTTCTTCATACACACTTCGTCGTCCTATTATTATTGTTCATCTCGCCCTTTGCCTGGGCAACATTATTATAACAAAAGGATGTGAGTACTCCTATATAGAGCAGCAAGGATAGAGACAAGAGCATCAGCAACCAAGAAGACACACAGCATGCATTTTCTGTTTAGTATATGTACTTTTGTGTGTGTGTATGTGTGTTTTGTGTGTTTTATAAGAAAAACCAAGCTGTTTTTGTTTATTAAAAAGATTTTCGTATAATTTACTTGTAAGAAGGACCTTTTGTTTACAATCTGACACTGCGACCACTTTTATCCAAAGACCCTTTGGTACTTACTATATACTGTAATGTGTGTATATGTTGTTTACACAAACAAACACTGTTTAGTTTTCTTCATGTTTTTTTTTTCTTCTTTAATCCTTTGTTAAGAGCTTCTCAAAGTCCTGAATTAAATGAAAAGTAACAAAAAAAAAATAGAAGACACGAAGACATCTTTGTAAAAATTTAATTATACTATGCTTCTACTTTAGCTTGGCATTTTTTTTTATATAAAGTTGTTTGTGACATTGTCTTTTTGACGCAGCGTATATTCACAGCAGCTCTTAATATTGTCTAGAGCAAATTTAATCACCTGAAAACACACAAAAACTGATCCAGAACAAAATGAATCTGAGTGGCTGTGTAGTGTAGTGTAGTTAATCAGCGTCAAAACCAACATTTAAAAGGATTCAGTTTCATTAATTCGACACGGACAGACATTCATGATTGATTTTTGCTCAGGGTTTTTTAAGAATTCAATCAAACTTGAAGTCATCTTAAGCTTTGATAAGAATGTAAAAAATTTAAACTTCGTCTCAAGGTTGAGAGTTGGCAATGGAATGTTTTTTGGTTCAATAATCCCTCTTAATGATCTTGAACTGTGTTAATTGACCGCAAACCGGTAGTACTGGCTTATTTAAGTAAAATTTATTTCACCATTTGGCAAAAAAAAAACTGGATAATTCGATGATATACATACCAAGAGTAATAAATCATTTCAAAAGACTTGCATTTTCGTGTGACCGAAAGTGTAAGAAAAAAAAATATTGCAATCAGGTGAGTTGGTTATCCCTTAAACTTTGAAATTTATATTTTATAATAACCAACAATAACAGCGACCCAACCAAACGAGCCTTTGTGATTCAGTGCTTAACTTTGAAGAAGTTTGTTGACGGTTTATTAATATTATTAAATATAAAATGAAATAAAAAAAAGATCGCTAAACAATGTCAAAAATGCTTGAAAAAATTTAAAAAAAAAAACAATTTTATGTCTTGCTATATTTTTTGAGAATTTGTTTGATTCAGAATGAGACCTAAGCGAGACATAGTTATACTAAAACGAACGCGTAAGGCGTGACTGCATTTTTTCAAATTTAATGCCTAAAGACACAGCTTTTTAGAAAGCAAATGGTTTTGTTTGCTCCGAAACTTTCTTAAGTTTATACCTGTTTAACTTTTCTTCTCAACTAAGGAATCAAAATAAGTTCAAAAAAAGGGTAAGAAGCGGGAGAAGCTTATGGCGTGGTGTATTAATTTGGGTAAGGTGCTTGTACATTTTTTGTCTACGATTGACAAACGAAGAAGCTCTCAAGATTTGTAGGAAGCTCTGGAAAGCGGAATACACTAATTTATTTTTTAAAAATTTAGATTTCGAACAACAATTTTGAACATGACTGTGTTGTGATTTCCTTTAAATTTATATGAAATTTGTTTTATAATAAACCAGTGCAGCAAAAAATTTAACTTTTGCAACAAATAGTATATTTGTGTTTCAGAAGCCTGTCCCAAGCACAAAAAGAGGTAACTGTATTTTTGGTGCAAAAGATTGCAATTTTGTCAACCATTGTAATTGGTTTTAATGCAATTTAATTTGCAAAACAAAGACTTGGCAAACTGAATAAAGTTGATGGAATATGTCCTTGAGGCCATTATATGAAACGGCTTAGAAAAAACTCAACATCATTTCTCCCCTTATCAGCTAAAGAATATTTTGAAAATTTTTGTGAGTAATTTTTCCAGGTGTCAGTTTTTTCCTTTTATTTTTTTTTGCGATGTCTTTCTTCCGTTTGATTATCACATATGGACAATTTGTAATAAGAAATTACAATATTAAAATTTTAATATGAAAATATTATTATAAATATTTAAGGATGTTTAATATTCGAATTTCTCTATAGTTTTTAAAAAGACTTGTTGGTCAAATACTCAATAGGTTATCGAACGATTTTAAAATTTTCTTTCTCCTTGAATAATATTTTATTATTATAATTTCCAAACATCCTTTACATATATGCTACATTTGATTTAAATAAAATTTCCAGACCTAATTTGTATTCGTCACAATATCAATCATCATCATCAATCAAATTTAAAATTACTCAAATACAAGAATTCATTGCCTATTCTAAGGCTTATTTTTTTTTGTTGAGCTATAGAAATCTATCTAAAAGGAGATTATGTACCTAGAGATAATCTAGAACAATGGCATTTTATATATGTCTCTACCAAAACCTTGAACCTTACCATTAATTTTTGATGTTTAGAAAAAAAAAACAAAAAAAACTTCAAAGAAGCCATCATCAGCATACAAAATTAAAAACAAAACAAAAAATCTGATAACATTATCTTTTCTTAAAAATCATAGAATTAATTTCCTTTTGAAAAATCTGATTATCCTGCATAGAATTTTGTTCTTTCTTTTTTAGACCCCATTTCATCTTTAGCATTTTATATATTATTTATCATCTCTAATTACTTTATTATGAAACACGTCAACATTTCAACATAGGTATTTTTTTTTTGTTATTTTGACTTTAATTTCCTTTATATATCTTGTACATTCGCATTTAATTTCAGGTGATAGACTAAAGTAGGACGAAATAAAAAAAAAGAAACGAATGTAATAATTTATCATCGTTGAACAAGCGCGCACAAAATTACTCATTTTTTTTTTCTTTAAAAGATATCTAAAAATGAAAAAGGACGAAAATACGCGGTGCACATTGGGACAGATCAACTTTAAAATTGGAATAAAAATACAGAAATTCTATTCAAGGTTTTGAATGAACAACAACAACTTGTGTGTGTTACCACCAAGTTCAATGGCTGGAGTTATAGCTATTTCACGGGGACCAACCCGATCATCAGACTCCTTTCAGTGGTGCTAAGTCGCTTACGTTCAATTAATTTTGAAAATTGCCCGAGTGAGGCTTGAACTGACGACCTAACGATTGGGAGGCCGACGCACTACGCATCGCACCACCGCATCCACTTGTAAATTCGTAACCCCGAACAGGTTTTCCAATTATCAAGTTCAACTGAACCGACTAGCATTTTTATTAACTCACTCAAACTCAAATTCTATTGTTTTAGAGAAATTTTACCTCAAGAAATTCTTGAACTATGTTCAACTTTATCCTGCTAGGAAAATTTCAAATTTTAAAATAATAACTTAAAAGTTCACAATTAATAATTTTTTAATTTGACTACAAGTATTTGTTTTACAAGTATTCAAAATTCACTCCATTTATTACGTTGTATGTAATAAGTGCATGTATAAAAAAAGAAATTTGAATTTGCAAAAAATAATTATTTAAAAAAAAAATGTGCCGAATTAATTTTTGAACTGTCCCGCTGTACGACTGGGCCAGACCCGTATAATTTTTGTACTCCTCCTTTTCTATGTAAACAGTACTAAGAAATATATATCTATGCGAACCTGCACGCACTCATCTAATTAATTAGTTCTTATTCAAATTAAATGCCTATTTGCAAGAGATGAAAGATAGGTCCTTGTTGCTTTCTACCTAGAATATGAATAGAAAGAATATGAGACTAGGTATGGTAAAAATACCAAAAGAAACAACGACTCCTTCCCCCATATCGTCGCGTCGTCAGCGCTGCCACTGAAAATGAAATCAAAAGTCGCGTGGTTTATAATAAAAGCAACAACATTTTTCATTCCTTCAGGGTTGGGAAAAAAAAATATCAACAACAAAAATAAAATTAAAATAAATAAAAAAAGCAGACAGATAAAAAATAATATACCACACGAAGATGTGTGTATAGATAGATAGAAACCTATGAAAAAAATATAAAATAAAAAAAAAAAAAAACAGGTACAGGTATGTACTTAGCATCGCATCCATCTTTATCTACCTACCTACTTTCATCTCGGCTAAGTAAATATCATTAGATTATAAAAGAAATAGATAAATGAATCCTGAATCCTAGAAATACTTATACAGCGCTAGGGCGAAGAAATTTATCCCAGACAAATATTTGGTGCGGTTTCGGGTAACAGAGGGCGTTGCGGGGTTGACAACGAATATGATGACGACGAGATTGGATGGAAAGAAAAAAAAGAAAATCTGAAGGGGTGGGAAGGGGAGGGGAGGGTTAGTAGGAAAAATACAGGTTTAGGTTAATGGTTAAAACAGAATATTATGGAAATGGGGTGGTATTCACGCCCATAAGGCATTAAATGCGCCTGCTGTTGCCAACAGGCGATATACAAAAATACAAAGCAAAGAACAAAAACGCACACAACAAAGGAACATTAAGAAAATTAATTAACAAAATTGGAAGCAAAATGACGATGGAATGGCAGAGAATCGAAAAGTCTTTTTCGTGATGAAACACACCGAACCAAAGCAAAACAAAATATGGAAGCAACAAGTTGGATAGGATATTTTATTTTTTTTTCTCATACCTACTGTTCATTCTTGTTGTTGGTGATAATAATTTTTTTTTATTTCCTTCATAGAAAGGACGACAACAACGCACTGTCTGTGTAGTAGGTTGGTATTTTTTTTTTTGTTTAGTTTTAATTTTAATCGGATTGTTTACTAAGAGGAATAAAATAATTAATGCTTTGATAAAAAAAAAGGCCGTACTGTGATTTTTTTCTTCTTTATTTCAGAGTGGTAGAGGTTAAGCTCTTTTGTTAGGATGAATGAGAATCAAAAAAAAATGTATTAAGTGGACAATTTTGGGGTATATTGTATTGAATTGAACGAGGGGAGATGTTTTTCGTTATATTTTGCACTTTAAAAAAATATATAGGATATTTTTTTTGTTGAAAAGTTTGGATTTAAAATTTTAAAAATTTTCCCTATTGAAGAATTTCGAAGAGATGTACATAGTTGGTTTTTTATTTAGAAAATTGGTTTTCAGTTGTTAAAATTAAAACAATGTAGAAACGAAAATACAAAGACTTAAATGTTAAAACACAGCAAAGACACATTCTGCAAAGCTTAAAGACACAATTTTAGAGTTCAGTTAAGTGAATAGTTGAAATTAGAAAATCGCATATTGAGAAAAAAAATTGGGTTGCCACAAACTAGCCTGGACAAACTGCACTGGACTCTGAAGAAGATTGTCAAAAACAAGCCTTTTTGAAAGAAAATATTAAAAATGTTTTTAGTAAATTCCAACTGTTATACAGAAACCATTCTATTTTTCGAGAACATTTCCAACGATTTAGATGAATTTTTGGAGAAGCAGTTCCAGTGAGCGGGGAAAAAATGGAAAATTATGTGTCGGCAAAATTCGCCAAATTTATACGCCCATTTGTTCCTCTGAAATGACAGAAACGATTTTTGATAAAAATTTCATAACTTATGTATTTCTATAAATAAGAAAAAAATTAAGAAATCGGCTCAAATACAATTCATTCACTTTGTTTGTTTGTTTTACGGAAATGATTTTATTTCTTGGAAAGGATCCAAACGGAGGAAATTTTTAGAATAGGAAAATTATTAAATCACGTCATGCACTTATTTTATTTTTTGTTATTTTGTTATTTTGTTTGTTTCACGAAAACGGCTTTTACCATGGAATTTTCGAAGTTTGTTTTTTGAGAAAGAACAAAACTTAAAAATTAGTAAGAACCTATATGTAAATTTATCTAAACTTAAAGATGAATTTTTTTTATGATCAATGAAAAATATAAAAAAAATATTTTTAAGTAAAATACGCTCACAAAAAAAGGGTTTGGTATAAAACAATTTTTGGTATAAAACAATTTTTAAGAGCACTAAAGATGCATTTTTCCATTTTATTTAGTTTTGATATAAATAAAGTCCTCCACCAGCGGGCCCCAATGCATGTATGAAAAGCTTAAGTTTTTTACTAGAATCCTGAAAAATTGCTTCCAAATATCTGAATCATGAATCCAAAAATGTTCCTTCTTTACTTTTGTTGGTTTTATTAAAACAGATAAACTCTACCTCTGTCAACTTTCTGTAATTACATTCTCAAAAGTACCGCAAAAAATAGACTGCAAAAAAACTCATCATTTAAAAAAAGCATATGCGGCATTCCACAAGTCGAAGGCGATATTAAAAAATTGTATTATATATGTATTTGGATCGTACAATTCGTGCACTCGTATCCTTTTATAGTATGCCTTAATACATAAAAATGCAACCATAACTATAATGCAGGAGTTGTAGCAGCAGCAACAGCAATGGATAGAAATGTTAAAAGTAATAAAAATATTTGCTACAAAAATAAAATATACGAATAATGTATCTTTTTATATCTTTTACTATACCAGAAAAAAGATTCTACCTGCATTGAGGCGCAGCAAAAAAAAAAATCACTTTCTTAATATTTTCTTACTTCATCATGTTTTTTTTTTTTTTTTTTGCTAAATGATACACATACAACCGCAAACTACTTACTATAGGAAAGTTAACAGGGCCGTTTTAGACATTTTAATGCAAATGGACATCATGTAGATAAATACAGAAGACTATGCATTTTTTAGAAAAATTTCTTTACAGGTTCCGAAACTACTAATAATTATTTATGGAACTTTTAATATGACAGAAGGCGTCTCATACAAAAATGTTCAAGATAAAAAATATGGAATATTAAATTTCCTAAAAAGCATTTTCCAAAATGGCCGCTTTTTTCAAATGTGACAATTTTATACCTTTAGCCTAAAATTTTTTCAAAAACACTCATCTCAAATTTTATGATAGGAGCAATGAGCATGAGCTAAGAGTTTAAAAACAAAATTAGTCGCATAAAAGCCCAATACTGGCCTCCATTTTGAAAAGTACGTTTTACTCTTTATCTCAAGAACAGCTCATCATACAACAAAGGACTTTTTTTAATATAAAATTTGATCATGTTTTCTAGCATACAACTTATTATTTCAGAATTAAGCCATCTGAAAGTATACTACGGAGATGTAAAAAAAAAAGTATACTTTTAGGCGGTCTTAACAAGAAAATCATTCCTTAATAGTATATTTCAGATATCATTTAAGGGCTTTCAGAAGCTCAGTCCAGCCCTGATGACAATATTAAAGGTAGTTGAGCCGCTCTTAAGGCCGCCATATCATTCCAATAGCTAGAAAAATAAGACATCCGTGTCTCTGAGCAAAAAAAGAAAAAAAAGTAGTAGAACACGATATATTTCAGGGATGATAACTGCTTGCGCTTCCATCTTATTGTGGTAGCGACTTAAAAGATATACACGTGATGGCATATAGAAAAGGTGAGATGGTTGGTATCTATCTATAGAAGATGGTTATAACCACCTACATATATAATATACAACCTACTATACATATACATTATGGTTGGTTTTGTAATGGAAAGGTAAAAATTCCCATTGCCACCCGCTCAGAGAGTGTGCTTTTGAAAATTGTGAAATGTAAACTTAAATATTTTATACGACAACTCTCGTAAAATTGTGTATTTTGTGTGGACAGACGTTATAGTTTATTTAAAATTCAATTACGACCAAACTGGGCAAAATGTATCTGCACCACCATCCACCGCAAGGTGAGAGAGTGTTTGTTTGTATATTTACAGCTATAGCATTTTAGAAATGTTTATACACATAGAAAGCGATGAAAAATAGCTACCATACGGGGGTGGTGTATGTATGGGGTTGGTTATATATGATGGTTAGGGTAAAATAGGGTATAAAGGACCTCTAAGTTCGTTCGTTCGTTCGTTCGCTAGGTTGTGAATGGTTTGCGTTGAACAAAAAATAAAAAAAACGCTAACATCACCTGGGGATATTATCGCTTGAGTTTTAGGTTATAAAGCTTTGCGTTGAATTTAAATGGCATTCTCGTATAATATATACCTATGTTGTGTATTATACTCAACCACCCCAAAAAACCATTCCACAATTTGTAGTGTATAGTGCTTCCTCCTCGGTCATTAATCGAGAGGATAGTACTTTGGTGACCGTTGAACAGAGGCACCAAACAACAACAACAACAAAAGTAGGACACGATGATGGAGAAAACTTAGAAAGAAAAAAAAAGTGAAAGGATTTACTGCAACCAATACAGGAGGTCGTAATTTAACTTCAAAACGCCTCCTCCACCCCTTTCCTTTCGAGAATAATATAAAAAAGTACCTAGATATCTTTTGAAGACTAGAAGAGCTGTTTATGGTTATGGCTCTGCCTGCTTGATTCCTAAAGTTATATTCAACTAGACAGGCGATTCACGACGAGCGACGACGACGATGATTTGGGGTAGGGAGGGATGGAAGCTTGAAAAGTTATCTAATTAAAGATTTAACAAAAACCCGTCGCCGATCTCTCTCGCTCCTGCTTCTTCTTCTAAAATGCATAGAAACAACACAAAAACAAAAATAATATAGAAAAAGGTCCTCGCTGTGTGGAGCTTATCTAAAGTTTGTCGATTTATCTTCTTATAAATCGCTGTTGGGTTTTGATGGCTTCATAAAGAACATTGTATCAATTGCGTTTTATAAATATATACGAGTATATAGGTTTCTTAAAAGACAGAGTGGCAAACAGTAATTTAGAAACGAATGAATTTGCCATTTTTATCTTATGTACCAACATCATTAGGTTTTAAGGGTTAGTTGTAGATGGGGCTGGTGTTTTGCGAGAAAGAGAAGAAAAACACGTAAGTTTTTATGATTATTTTGTTGTTAACGACCAAAAGATATAAATTCTTCATTGATGTGTTGATGCTTAAAATCAAATTAAAAACAATGAATTTAAGCATGAATTTTGGGCTTATATAGGGTGGTAATTGGGTGCAATTTAAAGAACAGAAGAAATCAGTAAGTATCTATGAATTTCAAATTTCTTTTTGTTTCTATTTTAAGTAGACAACTTTTTTTTAAATGTAGATATGATTTAATTATTTAAATATTTATAAATTAATTAATTAGGTAAATACACTTTTAACTTCGCTTGATGCTGATATGAATTCTAAAAGTAAAACAGAAAACAAATATTAAAGCACAAGGAAAAAGGCTTTTTTTTTATTTATAAGGGTTGACAGGGTCAGGTATAGCAGCCGGCATTAAATCCAAAAAAAAAAATTCTATACAATTTATACCAGAAAAAAGAAGAAATAGATTTTTTTCCATTTCGAAAAAAAAATCGATAGCAAATATATTGTAGCTCAAGCTATATGGAAGAATGAATAAAATTGATTACAAATAATCCTTGCATCAGGGAATATCTAGGATTTCAATGGAGATTATATGGCATAAACACACACAGAGGCTCAGTAAAGATTTAACGTCTCATTAATTCCGTTTGGTTTACTTTATCAGTTGGAAACAGAACTATTAAGGTTTGAATGTATGTAGATACATCTATGTTATGTATAGAGATAGATATATGAAAAGAATCTACTTATTGATTTTTATTAGATACTTTAAGAAGGCAAAGCTTTTGTTGAATTAAAAAAAAATTATTAAATTTTTAAGTAAATTAATTTATATTATTTATTTAAAATAAAACTTTGTTATTTTCTTATTTTATTTGACGCAATTGATCATGGAGCAAATCACCTCGATTACAGAATCCGAAAAATTTAATTCCCGCGAACTTGACTCGATCCACACTCAACTCACTTACGCGATAAATAACAATCATAAAATCCGCCGGAAGATCTACATTACCGTTTCTTAAAACTTCCCTATCCTTTTCAATCTTTCTTACCGATGCTGTCAGTTTTTGACATTAAATTGGTATGTGAACGTTTAATATCCTGGAATCACGACTCACTTGTTTGGGTGCGTGCCTGTACTAAAAATCGCTATACGATAATGGAGACAGAAACACAAGAATGCTTAGTATGGATATTTGTACTGAACACCAATAAAATTAATTAATTAATTATTTATCTAATCTATTTGTTGTTCTTTTTCTGCAAAAAAAATCAAAATATAATCAAAAACTACTTTTTCAAGCTTTCCATTTTTGAATTTTGTTGCATACGCAACAAATAATCGAATAAAACTTAAACTACGTTACCGACATTTATGAAGGTTCTTGCGACGGATTCTTTAATAGTAAAAACTGTCGGAAGCCATCCGCAGACCATTCATCGGATTCTGTAATCGAGGTGAATATAACTGTAAGCAATCGGTAAGACTCAGAATTTTTCAACAAAAATGATAAAAGTTGAAAACGTTTCATTCTAGAGTTTTTATATTTCTAGCTTTTACGCATACAAAACAATTTTAGTGAAATTTGTAGCAACTCCTATTTAAAAATTCCAATCTTTGTGTGTTGGTGACTTTTAATTTCACGTGGATTGCCCTAGGGCTCTACATTAGGGCCACTATTTTTCTTGCTGTTTTATTTATAATGATTTAAAGGTTTCCTGTAATAGATACAGATAATATTCTAAATCTTTTACTGTTCAATTTATAAATACTAATTATTTGTAAAAAAAAAATTACTATGCTACTTTGTATAAACTTAATCTCTATGTATATTTTATGTTTTAAAAATAAAACGCTTACCATATCATTTAAAATATAAATTAATTTTTCGTTGATCCTTACCTGCAATAAAAAAGAGAAAAAAATAAAAATAAATATATATAAAAATGCTCAAAAATCTAATAGCGATTTCACATAACACAAAACAACAACATGTAACAAAAATTCAAAAAAAAAACAATACAATACAATTGGGAAACCCAAACTAAAATAACACATCAATGTTTATAATTTTATTAAGTCTTTTATTTTACACAAAAAAAATTCTATCACGAAACAGAAAAAAATATTTATTTTTTTTTATGCTTAAATTCGATAAATATTTAATCGAAATTTCACAGCACACATAAATAATATATATTAAAATACTAACGACGAGGGCACGAGACGTTCATTTATAAAATATAATCTATTTTAAGTGCAAACATTATGCTCTATTAAAATAAAATTAAATATACAATGGATATATTTTTGTACGAATTAAATAATTTTTTTTAATTATAAACAAAAACAGAAGAAGAAAAAAAAACACATAAATAGATATATTTAAATTTAGGCACTAAATAACTTAATCACAACCATACTGAAATGTAATGATAATGAGCTTAATTTATAGTTGGCGTGTGAGTTATGTCAGTTCGTGTAGGTTGTGAGATATAAAAAAAAAATACAAGTAGATTTATCAAAAGCATATATTAATATTATATACGTTTAATTGACGACAACGTGAATATAAAATATTTTTTATTAATTTTTGTTGTTGATGTTTTTTTCCGAAACAAATCAAATCATTTAAAGATATAATCGTTTAAAATCAACACTCGCTAATTGGCTGTAGATAAAATATGTTTTACTTATTTAATTACACTCTCTAAATAATGTATTTTTTTTTTTATATTCGAGTGCGAAAGTGAAAAAATATTCTTTCTCGATGATCATTTTTTGATAGTAAAAAATTTCAATGCATCAAAAATACCTACTCAACAATAAAAATAAACAATTTTTTCTCCTATAAAAAAAAAAAATAAAAATGTAGCAAATTTAAAAATGATTTAATTTATTCAACTTTTTTATTTGATGTTTTCAACAAGATATGTATTTCAATTTTTTTTTGTAATTATCAAATCGATTTAGATTCAAATTGGATTTTAATAATTTTATTCCATATGCTAAATATTTTTTTTTATTAATACATTTTTTAATGCATTCCAAAATGTTCGCATGTTGTCAAATTATATTTTAAAATTATTTTGATTCAGAGATTTAAATGCTACGAGGGAGCTTGATTCGGCAGGGAAATGGTTGAAATAGTATTGAAAGGCATTATAGTAATAAAGCGTGTTGTTTTAAGGGGTATATAACTTTAAGTTGGCAACTCTTTTCTAACTGGAGGCCATTTTAACATTTTTTAAGTGATTTGGGTTAGCCAGATTTATCGATCGATACCGATTTTCATAAGATAGTTCTATTAAGCAATAAAACTCACTTTTGGTTGAATGGCTACGTCAATAAACAAAATTGAAGTATTTGGAGAGAACATACATAATTCTCAAGTCTCAAGTGAGACACCGTTACATTCATAAAAACTGTCTGTTTGGTGTGCTCTATGAGCTGGTGGAATCACGATGCTGACCAGAACGTTACAGTCAATAGTGACCGCTATAAAGCCATGATTACTGTCTTTTTCGTTCCTCACTTGAACAACCATGATGTGCAGGAGCTTTAGTTTCAACAAGATGGCGCAACATAACACCCAACTCGTGCCACAATTGATTTCGGACTCGTGAATTGGCTCCCAAGGACGTGTTAGAACATTTTCTGTGGGCATATGTGAAGTCGCTAGTCTAGACGTAGATAAGCCCGAAATGATCGACCACTTGAAGAACAACATTTTCGGCGTTATTGCCGATATACGGGAAAAAGTGATCGAAAATTAAACCTTTTTTTCAATTTAGAAAAAAAAATTTAAAAACTACTTATTGTACTTTAATTTAGAATCATAAATTTTAGCTCGTTGAGAACCAATTATTAAAATAAAGTACACGACCAATACATCTATACAATTTCCCTGAAACTGAAAAATACTCCTAAACCCATATTTCAGTACTTAGTGTTTAAAATAAATTGTTTTAATGAGGTTCCACTAAATCCCAAAACATCTGCTAAAAATTGTTTTATGGACAACAAAAAAAAAATATAGAATTAAATAAATGTATCAAATAAACCATAACAAACCTAATCAAAATAAGAATTCATTAATAATGATGACGATTTTCTGTTTTTACTTTTTTTTTTCTTCCTCTTCTTCAGCCTTTAGAAAAAATGAATCTGCTCAAGACAGACAATCCAAACCATCCAAACAAAAAAAAAAAAAATTATCACAAAGGATATAAAGAAAACCCCCTCAGATATACAACTCCTCTTTAAATAATAATAAAAAAAAAATATAAGAAAGAAAAATATCCCGGAAAAATCTATGAGTGGAAAAAAAACATGATTATTCTAAGGAATAAATTGGGAGACCTAGCAAAAAAGCACATAACGCTTTTAAAAACAAGACAAAACGAAAAAATAAAAAAAAAAAAAATAGAACTGTTCATCTTAAAAACCATGTGCTCATACCAATCTATGTAATCTTTTCGGGGGATAAAAAGATATACCGACGTTAAAAAAATAAAGAAGACAAAAAAAAAAAAAAAAAAACCCCTAAAATTCAGGTACACTTTTGGCTAAATCCTTATGAAAGACCTACACAAATAAATCAAAAGGTACTTCTGCCCCCAAAAGTAGCGATGAGATTTTAGCGAAAAATTATAGATACATTACGTTTCATTCATTTTTAATAGCTCAAAAGGATCCCAACCACACTAAATGTATATGTAAGTAGGTAAACCTACTGCCAAAACGATAGATCTAGACGCAAAACGACCAAAAAAGCACACCACTATACCAGAAGAAGCAAGCAGAATATTAGTTCACTAAATTGAAAGTAGATGGAACTGATGGAAGGTGGCAGCCATAACGGCGCGGCGGTGAGAACCAGCGATGTGGCAGCGCAGCACGGCATTGGCACGACAACGAACGGACCGACGACGACGACGGCGACAGAAGGAAGGAATGAGCTCATTAAAATTGAAACTTGAAATTATTTTCTTGTTAAATAATAAAAATATCAAGCCCCTGCATAAGAACCCCACAACATAATACGTAGGTTAGGTAAACTGACTATGGGATAGTAACTTAAAGGGCCAGAAGATAGATTGTGTTTGGCTTATTTATTATGCTTGACCTAAAATTATTTAACTTGAAGGATGAGTAGATAACTAAATGAAGAGTAAGAGTTGTTAATAAATCTACACGGGTTATTTTGTGTTTGGCAAGAGGGAAATTGGTTAAGGGGCTTAGAAAAAGGTTATAGACAGGTGGGGTCTCTAAGCGGTTTTTTTTTCTGTTTGTGTTTTAATATCTTTTAAAGACTAGCACACAAATTGAAATATCTTTTTGCCGTAAGCAGATTTAGTAAAAATAAAACTGAGCAAGTTATTTGAAATTTTGCAAAATGTCAAATGGCGCCCAATGTGAGGACCAGAACGTATTTTGAGCCTAGATTCAAAAATGTCAATCGAGAAAGGTATTTTAATGAAAACCAAATTGCTTAAAATTTTAAATAGCTTCCAAAGCTTAGCCCTCGGTTTCAAGATTAAACTAAGAATGGCGCCCAACGTTGAGACTTAAATCTTGAAAATCATAATTTGAACTTTAGTTATTAAAATTTTGAGGTAGAAATACCTAAGTCAGTTATAATAAAAGACAATTTGCCTTAAATGGCGCCCAACGTCAGGACTAGAAGGCATTTTGAGCCTAGGGTCAAAAATGTCAATCGAGAAAGGTATTTGAATGAAAACCAAATTGCTTAAAATATTAAATAGCTTCCAAAGCTTAGCCCTCGATTTCAAGATTAAACTAAGAATGGCGCCCAACGTTGAGACTTAAATCTTGAAAATTATAATTTAAACTTTAGTTTATGAAATTGTGAGGTTAAAATAAGTGAGTTATAATAAAAGACAAATTGGCTAAAATGGCGCCCAACGTCAGGACAAGAATGCATTTTGAGCCTAGATTCAAAAACGTCGATCGAGAAATGTATTTTAATGAAAACCAAATTGCTTGAAATGTTAAATAGCTCCCAAAGCTTAGCCCTCGATTCCAAGTTCAAAATGAGAATGCTATTTTATGAGATACAATTTGGTTTTGATTTAAAATGGCGCCCAACTTCGAGACTAAAATCTTGAAAATTATAATTTAAACTTTAGTTTATGAAATTTTGAGGTAAAATAAGTGAGTTATAATAAAAGACAATTTGGCTAAAATGGCGCCCAACGTCGCGTCGTGACCAGAATAATAAAAACTAAGATTGACTTTGCATTAATTCTTTTTTGAACTTTTCCATTGGAATTAGAGTTTTAAATCCGAAAACTAAAGACGGCTTTGAGTTTAGGCGTGTGTAACATAAATTTATTTATAGCAACATCTTGCACAGCAATTTACTATAAGTAAACGAAAATACTTAAAATTATATAAATCCACAACCAAGAACCAATAATGCTGAAAATCCATTTTTTAAATAATTTAAACAATCAACAAGTGATGTGCCAAGATTGTTGTGATATATTTTTTCCACATCAAAAGCATATTTTTTTTTTAAATATCAGCACCCCACATCAGAAGATTAATTTTCATATTTTTCCTACGATTTTTCTTATTTTTTTTTTTATCTTTCGGTTCTATGAATTCTTTAAGATTGTTGTTTTTGACAGAGAGCTTATAATGGTTGACTTCTATAAAAAATGGTATATCATGGTCACCCCCATCCTCATATATCATATAGGCCTCATACACCAGCAGCTAGAGAAGAAGGTATATTTTATTTTATTTTTGTGAATGGTGGTGAATAATTTTGATGATGATGCACACTCCTCGTTCTATAGAAACAGCAGGTCCTCTTTATATAAAATATGTACGTTTATTACTTAAAAAGAAATATATATATTTATCTACCTTCATATTTTTTGAAAAGATTTTCATGTTAGAAATTCAGAAGGGGGAAGGGGGTGGGTGGATGTGTTTTCGGGAGGAGTATTATTATTATTATTATTTTATTCTCGGCTTCCTTAAGGGGGAGATCGCTAGAAAAAGAAATACAGCTGCTATTACAAAAAGACTTAAAAATTATGACTTAGCTGTTATTTATTTTTTTTTTTTTGGCTTCGAGATGAAAACAATAACAAAAATGTCATATATGCTGGTGGGCCACCCCCCTAGACTCGAAAATGACATCGACCATGATGATCAACAAAAAAAAAGGAAGAAAAAAAAAACAAGGGATGTTTATTCGACTTGGTTTGGTCTCTTTTCATGGAATTCTGAAAAATATTAATAAGAAAACTTTTTTGATTTTTTTTTGTTTGTTTCATTTCATCCTCCAACCGATCTATTCGTAGAAGGTATTTCATTATTTGAACTCTGTCTCTATCTGAGACAGATGAGCTTGCAGCTCCTCTTTTAATGTTTGTTTTAAGACACAAACTAACGACAGCAAATGTGGTGTTGTGTACCTTACATTGATGGCACACCCTATATATATTAATACTGACACTCAAGGAAGTTCAAAGATAACGTCATCTTATTCAACTCATTCCACATCAACCTAACCCAACTCAACTCAAACCTAAACCCACACAAAACACCATATGTAAACATAATCGATTTAGTTTGCCCGAGGTTATTTGCCAAAGAAGTAGCCACATACAATAGACACAAAAGGTATTTTCTCTATAACCGAACATTGATTTATGTGTTATTTCTGTCTTGGGGGCTTATTAAGTTTGATAAAAATCAAAGACAGACCCTCATTTCGCCAAGAAGCCCTTTCCACAATAAACAAATATGCACGAGTAGGTTGATATACATATTATTATTATATGCTTTACTTGCGCTTATGGAACAATTTTCCAATTATGAAACAATTAGGGTAATTATCTGTTGATAAACCAAAAACCATTTAAATAATCGAGATATAGGTACTATGGGGTAGGTACATTATTTAAATTTACAGGGTGAGTTTAATTTCAAAGGGAAATTGTAGGCTTAATATGTTCAACTAAAGCCAACATAAAATTCCTTTAAGTAAATAAAGCCTAAAACCTAAGACTTTGAAAGGAACTTGAATTGATGAATTCTTCACACAACACATTTGAAAACTGGGAAAAAATTCAAACTTGCATTAATGTGATAGGAAAGTGGAAAAAGTTTAAAAAGTCAGTCTGTTTCGTTACAGCCTAAAAGAGTCTGTTTTTTTTTCCTACTTGGTGCTAAGTATTTTTTGGGCTTTTTCTTCATGTTTTTTGATTTTTTTTAGACCAAAAATAACGGAATCAGTCAGTCAAATTTTGTTGGCATTTTTTTCGAAATTTTTTAAATTCAGATTTCAATTTTCATCAAAAATTTTGATCAAACTTTGATACAAAAGCAAGTATAAATTTCAAAAAATTAATATTTTAAAATACATACATATTTTGAAAACTAGCTACTAAATGTTTTTTTTAATAATATCTCAAATATTTTGAACAATGTTTATTAAAAAAAAAAATAAAAATATTCCTAATGTTTTTAAAGAATATGCACAGGAAAGCAAAATTTGAAAATTCTTTGGAGTGGTTTTTAAAAACAAATTGAAAAAACTTTTTGAAAAAAAAAGGAAAATCGAACAAAAAGCTGAATTTTTTAAACAGGTCACACAAAAAGATCGTTTTAGTCCTCCGCAAGATGAAACAGTTTAGTTTCAAGGATTGCTTTGAACTATACTTAAGTTGGTCGACGTATAGACAGAACGGATAGACATATTAAAAAAAGACGAGACTAGCTTTTAGAAATTTGAGACGAGATTGTGATTTTCGGTAGTCTTTGAAAAAAAAAAGAATAATTAAGAATTGTGCTTCTACAACACAAAATTAAATGTATAGAATAAAATGGTTGTATTTCACTTTTCACAGTACTTTGTATTTACATTTTTAAAGTTTTGAAATAAATAATTAAAAATTGGTAAATCACCCTGTATCTAAACTAACCTAGAATTGAAAGAAACTACCATCAGGATATGCAAAAGAGCTTCAACCACATTGAATGCATTATTATCTTGCTGAAGTGGAATACCTTCACAATGGCATACCAAAAGGGAAGAATACACTAATGTTGAAGAGTATTACAAGCTCATTAAAAAGCCCATAGTAAGAACCTTACATCTTGGATAAGTATCCACTTGTTGCTCTTTGATTCTATCTTAATATATTTATTATTATGACTCTGGTTTGAAGTGTTACATATCCTAGCAACAAACTTATTAGTAGTACAGTCAGGTGTCAATAAATATTAAGAAAAGAATTTAAATATGTATTCACATTCGTGTTGTGTGGCTAAAGAAAATATATCTCTGGTATAACGATACACAAAGTTTCTAAATAAATCCCCAAACACAACAACAACATAAGAATTTTTTTTTTGAGGTTTTTTTCTGTGTTTTGGATTAGAATATTCAGTTTGGGAATTTTAAGGATACCCATTTAAGAAAATAATTAATTGAACACAGTACTATATTAATGCACCTAAGAGGGTCAAGCATCAAATCGAGCCCCCAGCGCCTGCACGCCATTGTCAAAGCTTAACTTTGCTTTTGCTTTTGCAATTAATGAAGGACTGTATAATAGAAAATTAATTATTGGTGTCACCATAGTAAAATTTATAAAATACCAACATTCAAATAAGGAATAGTGCGGGTGTGTGTTAAGTGCATAAAGGACACATTATTTTCAATTAATGAACTGCTAGTCAAGGGCTATACACAAAACCAAACCGCACATTTGTGATGCTGTAAGTAAACTACTACACCCCACCTAACACACACACACACAAATAAATCAAAAGCTTTATCACCCATAGTCCATATATTCAGTCTCTACAAGGAGGGTGCAATGAAAATCCCTCCAGGATACCAGGATACCTACCATCAAAAAGGTATATCTTCATCTTTCACTCGCATATTTCTGTAAAGTGTACATGAGGCTAAAAAGTGTGTCTATACAGACATAACTTGCAGATTGCAACAGGCATCAGTGGCAGTGTGTTCGTTCAAGAGGGAAGTATAATTCAAAAAGGGAATTGAATGTGAAACTCGAAGGGATATCTTAATTTAATCCCTTGTTGGATGAAACTTAGGGGGGGGGGGGGGGAAGGACGAAGGCAAGGCACACAAAGTGTGTCGACAGCTAAACGCGCTTCATGTGTATAAATGTAGGATTGTTGGTTGGTTAGTTCCAGCAAAAGGATCATCTTGGGTGTCAAATGAGAAAATTAAAAAAAAAAAAAAAAAAAAACACACACACGCGCTCAATATATGAAAGGGCTCTCGTCCTCCTTTGCTGCTTTTCATCGAATGCAATATCATAAAATGACACATCAAGAAGAACTACAAAGAAATCTTGTTCTATTTTTTTTTATTTTTTTTTTACAATCATTTTTATATAATCTTCGAGAATTGGTTGCAATTTATATTTAATACGTCATAGAAATGAATATGTATCTCTTTTTCATTGTCATTGTGACAATTGCACATGAACAAGAATAGTTTCAAAGAAAATAAAATTATGGATAAATTTTGCATTCTTGTTATTTTTGCAATTTTTGAGACTCAGTTAAAATGGCCGAAAGTTAAAAAAATATATCAGGAAAAGTGCCAGCATAGTCACATGGGAAAAAAAGTCGTGTGTTGAATACAAAGGATACTTAGTATTGCATAACTAATATAAGCCCATCCAATTACAAAACTGTGGTCACAACAGCAAGTTATGTAATAAATGCAGACACCGTGTATTGAGTACATGATTGTACACTTTGACTGGTTGTATAAATATGAATGTAGTGAGTAAGGTAAGCTTTATTGCTGATTAAGAAAATAGTAAAACAACACTTTGTAATGAATACATACTACATTAAGAGATAATATGCAATCAACGCACAATAATGGCACAATTATGTTCTGGATACTCGTACATAAATACTTAAAAGAAATAAGTCATCCAATTACAAAATTTTATTCTTAACAGCAAGTTATTTAGTAAAATAGACATTTCTACTAAATTTATAAAATATGTACTTATTACACAATATGAAGTGAAATTAAAAAAAACTGCATTAATAATATAATAAATGTATGATGTGTAAATATCTAAAAAGCACAAGCCCTTCAATTACAAAAAAATGTAATCATAATAGGAAGTTATGTAGTAAATATGTATTGAGTACATGCTTATACCCTGTGAAGTGACTACGAAATACATATGCTGTTTAAGAAATCATATTGCTAATAAATAAAATTGTTAAAAAAACGTTGTGATGAGTATATTGTCTATAACTTTATATTTATGTAATAAGTACACAACCTATGAAATCACTACATATTTATGCAATAATCACATATCATTATTTGTTTACATAGTCATGTACATAATATATTTATATACATATGTATACGACAGATTACTGGCATTTAGATATGTAATGGGTACATAGAATCATTATTTCTCACCAAGTAATAAATCAATTTTTGTAATGAGTACACATTGACTTACTGCCCACTACAAGATAAGGTCTGAATCAAATGATGATTTCATTGCACGTTTTTATTTAAATTTAATAACGAAGAGACAACCATAAGGGAACTGTTCTCTACATTTCCTTGTCTCAAAAGACCCAAAGTAAATTCAGAAAATAGCGAGACAATTAATTCATTCAGCTGATTGCTCAATAAAATTTTGCGAAACAAATTTGCCCAAAATACTTGCAAAAACTCTAACACTCATTTCTGATCTCAAACCACTGCAAAAAAAAACAAAAAAAAAAATAATTTAAATGGTTTTAGATTTTCATAAAGGATGCCATGCTCCAACACTCTCAAAGAAAATTTCTAAACGTAATGAAAGCACACAAAATTCAGCAAAGTGAAAGCAGTTAGAAAGAAGAACTTGGTTAGTAGTTCATCATCAGTTGGTGTCGCCTTTGATACATGTATGCTAGACCTACTTCCCATTTGACATATAGCCCAGACCACCTATCTCTCACGAGTGTTTTTAGTTGGTATGTATGTAGAAGCAGATGATATACCTTTGGTCCTCGGAAATTTTATGAAGAAAAAAAAATATGCATATCTAGCGTGAAAAAAAATAGAACTCCTTTTTAGATTCATATACAAGTCAATGTTGTGGTTATATCATCATCATCGTGCTTCGTCCTTGTCGCTTTCGTCATCACCACAATCCTTACCCGCAATATTGTCACTTCTATATCGTCATCGTCGTCATCAACATCACCAACACCAACACCATAATCATCATCAAAATCATCATTCCATATAGTCCTCATCAGCGTCGGAATCACCCGAGTGTAACCGTAAGGATTCCCTTATGTTAAAAAAAAAAACAAGAAAAACAGTACTTGAAAATACCTACCTATAAAAAAGGAGCTGTTCAGTGTACACATACAAAGTAGTTAGGATTTTTTTTTTTTGTTTAGATAGGTACGAGTATGACTCTTTGGGACTTGGAGTCCAAGTCAGTTGTGAATGTGACACATAATTTTCCATTTTCCGGAAGAAAGGACCAAGAAGTGCTCCAAAGCTTATACGTGGTTTTTCTTTCATTCTGACATTTTTTTTGGCTGACAGTTTTGTTGGTTTTTCGCTTCGACTCAATTTTGCACGTGTGCATATAAGGTGAACGACACACATATATTATATATACTCTATCGGTTTGTGTGGTGGCGATATAGTGATGGTGGTAGAGTAGAAAAGAAAAACATTTAAGGAAATAAAAGTCGAAAAAATACCAAAAAAGAGAAACTTAAAGATTTAGAAAGAAACAAAAAAATTACAAAAGAGAAAAAAAAAAGAAAAAGGTATAAGTTCTTTTGAGTACTTAAGACTGTTTTCGTGCTAAGAGCTAAATAATTAGTAACTTGAACCATACTTACAAAACTGGAAAGCACAAAAGTCTAAACAGCAAAATATTAGGACTGAAGAAAAACAAAACACCAAAGGAGGAAAATGGTGAAAAAAACATCCTCAGCTGAACAAAAAAAAAAAGGAAAACAAAATATAATAAACATTAAATAACGTCAGGACGACGAAATATACAAATACAAAACAGGTACAAGGTACATACAGCTGCATCAGAACCACTGTAGCGCAACACACACGGAAACACACTTAAGGACTTCTGAAGAATATACAAAACGGAGAAAAAAGAAAACAACGAATTGTAGGAAAAAAATCTTTTCATCATCATAACTCATCATTTCCACGCACTAACAGTACTCCATCATCCTTCAGGGTACATGTGTGTGGGTGGGTGGGTTGGTGACCGACCGACCAACCAACCGACTACGGTAACGGCGACGACGGTGATGTTTTTCTTTTCCATATAAATAGAAATATGTAGAATGAAAAAATAGACAGAAAAATAGTACAAACAAACAATCTACTATACGTACTGAGAATAAGATAAATAGTTCTGTAGCAAAAGGTAACGTAAACATGAGCGATGAGATTCTAAGGAATAAGAAAAAGAATGAAACAAATACAAAAAAGAAACAGACAAAAGTGAAAAGCTTAGATACGAGTAGTTTTTTTGAAACTTTTTTTTTCTGATGGGGTTGTAAGAAACCAACCTAAAGTGCCATTCGGAAGGATTTATGTGAACGACCTTAGGATTTATTTTAATTTTTCAAAACTGTATTTTTTTTATTGAAAAGATGACAGCTGATATTACTATTCAAAGGACTAGTTTAAGAAACCAAGTCATCAAGTTAAAATAATTTCTGCAGAAGAACATACATTCTTTGATTGCGATGCTTAAATGGGAAGATGTAAGGACATCGGTGGGATATCATAGATCCATATTTATATAGTGCTTATGATTCTGTTCCACAAATTCCAAAGACTTTCTTTACCATATTCAATTTCTAACTAACAATGTAAAAAGGGTGAAAGTCATTTCGCGGAATTTGTGACCATTAACAGTTCGCAAATTATTATTTCGCAATTTAACCATTTTGCGTAAAATTTTTTGTTGCTATGGTTTAGCCAAATCATCATTTTGCAAATAGAGCTTCGTAATTTTTATTTCGCATTTCATCGCTAAGTTTTTAAGTGTTCATTGCGCAATTTCTTGCTTCGCATTCAATTTTTGGGAATTTTTCTTTGACAGTATTTTGGAAGAATTATTTTGCATTTAATAATTTGGCAATTTTGTTTGCAAGCTTTTTTTCGCAATGTTTCGCAAGATCATCATTTCGCAAAATGCACATCACATAATTCGCATTCTATTATATCAGATGAAATTACTTTGCTTATTATTTTAAGGCATTCCATTACTTCATAAAATTATATTGCGCAAAATATTATGATTTTCATTGTTTCGCATTTTTTTGGTTTTGCATTTCGATATTTAAAATTTAAAATCTCTTGCCAAATGCAAAATCTTTTGGGTAAACTCTTTTTTTAACTGAAATATAAAAAAAAGGTAGAAGCAGTTTCCTGAATTTAAAAAATATATTCAATGTCAAAAAAATTGTAATTTTTTTTCTAATCAATTGAAATTTTTTAGACGAGTATCTGGGTTTACTGGAAAGATTACAATATTGTACATGCGCCAACTTAAATATAAAGTTTAATAGACAAAAAACACATTAGTGCCTTTCTGTCAAAAGAATCATTAATCATTCTCGCGTGTCAAGGGTTTTGTTATACAACTTTAAAGATCCCTCTTATACTATGACCTCGAAGCATAGAAAAGTCTAGAAAACATTTTAAATCTATACATTATACGAAGGTAGGTATGAATTTTTAATTTAAGCAAAAAAAAAAAAAAAAAGAAAAGAAAGAAATCTTTTGTAATTTTCAGGATTTTTTATTTAATGGCACGCAAACAATTAAGGTGCTTACGAATCGGCTTTCAAAAAAATCTCATTTTTATTCTTAATTAACAGAACTGTGTGCAAAATGTTGCCAGTCAAATAATTTTGATATTTTGAAATAATCATTTAAAATGATGCAAAATTATCGAATTCCAGTTGTGGCGAAATTTCAAAAAATTAACGTTGTGTCATCGAAAATTGGGATATTCAATGAAGTATGGGGTTTTCAAAAAGTATTACTTATTTTTGGGATTAGATTTTAATTGAATATTCAAACAATTTCGAATATCCCACAACACATGTGTGTGATATTCAAAAAAGAAGTTGGTAATTTTCATACCACTTAATGGTCGCAAAAGATAATCTGTTGCATATTTGCATATTGAAAAAATACAAATGACAGTTCTGGGATTTTCAAAAAAAAGTGTTCAATTAACAAAAAAATTTAATGTCTTATAATTTTTTCACGGTTTAAAAAGACCTAAAACTATTCAATGCTATGAAAAATTTCACCTGTGGGAAATTCAAAAAAAAATAATTTGGCTAGATATGGTATTCGGGTATGGGATTTTCAAAAAAAGAAGCATAAAA
Organism: Syrphus vitripennis; assembly: GCA_958431115.1. Classification (NCBI taxonomy): domain Eukaryota; kingdom Metazoa; phylum Arthropoda; class Insecta; order Diptera; family Syrphidae; genus Syrphus; species Syrphus vitripennis. Next base: position 22,952,114 of record OY288108.1, read on the forward strand.
GTTTTGTAATAAAGGCAATCGGCACCAATTGTGAGGGATATTTAGAAAATGCAACCCATTTGAAGAGACTTCAGTGTCTACAAAATATAAGAATATCAGTTTTTGTTCTTTATACATAAAATATTGTCAAAATTTAACTTTCGAGATATTCGCAAAATAAGTATGTCAAATATGGGATTTTCAACAAAAAGGATGTTCAAAATAACAGGCTCATGAACAAATTGCTTTGGCTAATATTTTCAGAATTACAAAATTTTTGACTTTTAAGATGACATGCTTCTTTTTTCAAAAATTGGGATGGAAATTAATATCTTGAATTTTTTTTAGTACGAATTTAGAGATTATTTTATTAAAAAAAAAAAACTACTGATTCCCCAAAAACACATTTGCGATTGATTTTGTTTTTGAACTATGCGACTGTAAGAAAATGAACAAGTCTTTGAATTGCCTTTAAAAGTAAACACACAAAAATCAATAAAAATTTATTTGACCGAAATTTCGTTTGCAAGGAACTGTTCTAAACCTATGAGCAAACGCACAACAGAAAAAAAAAATCAGTCAAGTGAAACTTCGTTTTTGCCTCGTGCCAAGTCATTTAAATTTTATTACCAAGACAGGTATGTACGAGAATGTGTGTATGCCTTCTGTGATAAGCGCGTATATTTGCACCTTGTTTCTTTTTCGTCCTGATGGCTGCTTTCGTCCCGTGATGGAACTTTTTAATTTACCTAACTTGACAACGAAGCGCAACGGAGCTTTGTATTGTTTTTTTTTTTATTCTTCAATTCCCCTGTTATTATAATTTTTTTTTGTTGATAAATTTACTAAACTGGAAAAAAAAAACAAAACCAAATCAAAATGGATAAAAATATATAAGAGGATGAACTTTAAGCCTATTCCTAGACAAGCTAGCTATATGGCATTGTAGATAAGGCACAAAGCAAGGATATTACTCTTTTGCTATTTATTTGGCTTGTCATCCTTTTCCGATAAGTTTGATTTTACTTTAAGCTTTGTCTTTAAGTGTGAGCTATATAGTGTCATCCAAGGTGTGACGGATGTTTACGTCCAAAACAATATTGAGGACTATAAAAAAAAAAATATATCATTTCGTATCCATGAATGCCGCCTCGTGTGCCACATTCGTCACCACGATGTCACCAAGGATTTTCCTATTTTTCCAAGGGTTTTATATTTCAATCATGCACAAAGAATATCGAGCAGAGATGAGAACGCGGTGGGTGAGGTGTTCGAAATAACATCCCATTTCATCACAAGGACATCTTGTAAAATTGAGAGCAACAACAAGGAAGCATCTGTTATACTAACATTATTTTTTTTTCGTATTTATCTTTGTTTTAAATTATGTGTCATACTTCAAAATTCGAAATTGTTGTCCTTATTGAGTTACAAAATATTGTAATACCTCTATATACTGTCTTCTTCAATAACGAAAAAAAAATCAAATTTTGACGTTTCTTTCAAAAATTATTATTATGTGAAGACAGGACATAACAATCTCGCGACAGAAGCCCACGAATAAAATAGAAGACGAAAAAAAAAAACAGCAGGGATATTACAAAGTTTTGATGTCCTTGCGTGTGAAGAGGTTTAACATTCTTTTTTTTTTTCATTTTTGATACAAAATTCGTCCTGTGATAATTTTTAAAAATTAATAATACATTTTTTTTGGTGTCTCTCAGAAAGTGAAAAAAATAAAATAAGGATACAAAGTTTTCGAACGTCAAGTTAACTTTTATTAGTATTTTACTCATTTAGGTATGATTCCTGCAACAAGTAAGGGCAGGACAACGACGATGAAGGAGATCATATTTTTTTTTTATTTTATAGTTGAAGCAAGAACCAACAGCCGGTTATTACAAAGAACGTTAAAAAGAATCTAGGTATCGCGAGATACGATACAGAAAAAAAGGACATTGAGTGAAAATATGATAATAAATGAAGAAGGGGGCAATAGCTGTCCGTTCAAAAAAAAAAAGTTTTAAATTACTTGTGCCACCTAATGCAGGCAAATTGAAAAAAAAATAAGGATTTTTTTTGTTTTGTTTTATACGTTAAGGAGGAGTTTAAAGTAATGGTGTATACTTTATGGCAAAAGCTTGTAAAAGTAAATAGCTTGGCAATTTGTACTAAGCAGTACAAGATAACGTCGGATACTTTATCTTTTGTGCGTGTTTGTCTCAGTGTTGGGTGTTTGTCAAAGGAAGCATTGATTGCAGATGAGGTAGAAAGGTAACGGTTGATAGCTGCGAGAAGGAGGAGAAAGTACTTTATATTAGTCTTGACATAAAAATAAGCCATTCAATCCGTCTTCGTCATGTGCAATTAAGAATATGAATATTGGACTTATGGCTAATGTTTAAAATTGGAGAATATTATTATCCGGCTTGGAATGATGGGCTTCCATAGAAAGAAAAAAAAAAAAACATAGGCAGCTACATAATTTGGTTTAGATTTCCTTGAGGAGTGTCTAAATAAATTTTTTTCAAGCTACTCGAATTATTTTAAATTGAATTTTAAAATGAATATAAAATTCTATTTACATAATTTACTGGTACCCCTATTAAAATCGTATTTTTTTTTAACTTAATATTTTAAGAATGATCTTAATTTCAATTTTGTTTGTTCTGAAAATAGAACTTAACTTTCTAAAAGCCTTATAAATAGAAATATAAGACCGTATTATTTTTTTTTTAAGTGAAAGGACTTCTTTGTTTTGTATTGTTTGTTAGAGTGTTTTTGAAGTTTTTGCCATTTATAAATAATTTTACTCAAACCGTTTGAATTTTAAATTATGTACAAAAGAAGATATAATTCATCATGACAAAAGTTAATTTTGCATGATTTGTGTTTTTTTTTTGTTTCTGGAAAAGGTAGAAGAGCTTATGTCTGTTCTGCCAAAGTAGCTTAAATTTGGTTTGAAACCACAAAATTATCAGAAAATTTCCTTTATTAAACAGGAAGACAAGAAATGTCAAAGTGATAAGCCACTTCATTGAAAAGAATTTTTTTTTTCAAAATTTTCTATAAATATAATATCAATTGAAACTTAGGAAAATTTAACATTCATAGCACAAATTAAACCCTTATCCGTCAATTTAGAAAGCATCCTTAATGAAAAGAGAAAACTGTCAAACCACATAAATGTAGTACCTATAAAAGGGTTTAACAAAAAGCTAGGTTCATATGAAGAAAAAGTATAAACCACAAATAAAAAACAGTTCAAGTAACTGCCATTCAAAAAGATAAATATCTGTTTGAAATTCAAAAAAAAAAAAAAAATCAACAGATTTTGGTTTATAAATAAATACAAAATAAAGTCCCAATTTAACTAAGGATGGGTAGCTGAAAAAACTTTGTATCCTTTCAATTGCTATCTAGTGGTGCATTTTATTTCAAATACTTTTTATCGTTCACTTGGGCGTATACGTACTTTTTTTTAAAATTGGTTGCAGTTTTATTATAAAATAAAATTGAATAAAGAGCTGGTTGCTATTGGTTTTCTTGATCTTAACTTATTGAAACTAAAATAATTAATTTTTCCTTCAGGTTTGAACTTAGCCCCCTTGGGAGGATCAACCACATTACCACTGTCCCGATTCGCAATAGAAAGTTGCAATGCTAAAGGTTGGGAAAAAAATTTTTTTTGGTAATGTTCGAATTTTAATAAGTTAACTTATCAAAACAATGAAGATGCCATATTATTTGTGAAGCTGTTAATTTCGAAAACTTCAAAATTTTGATAAATTTATTAAGATCAATTCAATTTACCTATTAAAATATTTGAGGTTTTGGGTCTTTTAAAAAATAATACAATTTTTTTGCAAAACATCAGGTTTGAATCCAGCGCCCTCAAAAACATAGGGTTTGGAAAAATACCCAAAACTTGCTTCCAAAAGCCTCTCTTCGACAAATTCACTAGAAAATAGAGACAAAATTGAAATGTTTTTAGCTCCAAAAATAACAGTGCCCACCACAGAGCCGTGTGCTCTTACGATTTTGAATACACTTTTTCTGTGGGTTTTTGAAAATCATATTCTCGACAAAACGTGAACTGATTTAATTCTTCCATATGCATTTTTGTAAATGCTCATACAAATCAACAAGTAGAATCACTTCGCATGAATGATATCGTTGCAAGGTCAAAATTTGTTGCCTAGTGTTATCAGTATTAGAAAATCTTGCACGTATCCCCTAGTATGTATTTCAAAACCTCTAACATAAAATTTACTTTCATTCCAGTAAATCTTCATGTTTCAAAAACCATAAAGACAAAACGACTATTTGAGAATTGAGAGAAACGCAAGGAATAATCAAACACAAACACTAAGTAAAACATTTTTCCACAAGACCTCACAAAAGTTTAGCTGTTTCTGAACAACACACACACACACATACACACACAGATCAACTTTGCTGCTTGGCTGCAACAACTTAACCGCTAGGTACTATGTCCATATGCAAATATTTATAACAACAGATTTTCCGATACATCGTTTACAATTTCAAGAATATACACAGACACACATAAACACAAATATACGCCGGCATCCTTTGAGCGTTGAATCTGAACTATAACCGCTATTCTCATATACACATCAATACATACATACATATGCATACATGTGAATATGAGTCTGATATCAATATTTACCCTTTTAAACCCCATCAGCTAGAACAGGTGAATGTTTATTTTGCTTCATGGAACAGGTTAAAGTTATACCTGCATAAAATACTAACGGTGCATGGTGCACCTAGGCAAAAGGCTAGGGTTTGAGAAGAAAGGCCAAAAGGACGACTCACTGGTAAAGTTCTTGTAAATATGTATAGTTTTGTGATGGGGTCTAGGATGACAACGAGAGTACAACATCATAAAGGGCGCGATGTTGGAAACGGAAGCATGACTGAAACGGTACATGTAACCATTTTCATTTAATTAAAAACTCCCGCTATTTACTTTTCTGGTGTTAAATGAATGAACGGGCAAAACTTTCGTTTAGTTGACTTGAAAGAATGGATTGGCTTGCAATATATATCTATTGTTTGTGTAAAAGTGCTTGGTTGCATGCGGAAAGTGCGATAGTATGATGGTGAGAAGAAGCGAGAAAAAGGTGATGGTGTCCTCGACGTCGTCGTCGTCGTCGTCGGTCGTGCTGGATGGAGTGGATGAAAAAAAAAAGGATGACAATTTGAAAATATGAGAAAGGATGTGGATTGTGCAGAGCAATGGTTGTCCTGTAAGTAAAAACTACCCTCGACTTTCCTTCCCAGAATGTGAAAATTTTACCGTTTTTAACTTGTTTTTTTTTTTTTAATACTTATATAAAAAACATCTGTGCAACACCAACAGGAATTTCGCCCAAGCGATATATATGAATTTCATAGAATGACTATACAAGGGTTAAATTTGTGGGCGTTTTTGTGGGGGGTGGAGGGGTGTAGGGCTGGAAGAAGAGAAAGTCGAACGTCGCGTCGTAGTCGTCGTCGAACGGTTCAGTAGTTTTAGTAGCAAATGTGCACACATAAACTGGCTTTTAATCTCTATGATAACTAGAAAGTATGTGTGTAACCACATGAGCAAACATGCACTTCGAGGACAGAAAGAGCTCCAACTAAACTTATAGCCGAGCAACTGATGATGGGTTGGGTTATATGAGTGGAAGGGGGGTTGGTTTAAGTAGATGTATCGTGCTAGGGTTGAAAGTGGGTTAAGTATTTTAATTTTCAACCAACAACGCCAGCGCCCATCCAGAACTGCTTTTAGAACTTTGATAAAACTCTACAATGTAGTAGTTGTACCGAGTATGGCAAGACAAATACTTAAACGGTAAAAAAAACATTATAAAATCTACCTACCTACATACATACATACAATAAAAGTGAATCACGTTTTGTGGGAGTATAAGAGTTCATGACATGTGGCATGTTAAAGTGAAATTTTATCTAAATAAAGTAAAATTATATAGTACATGCTTTTTGTATGGAATTCAAATAAATAAAGTGACTATGGATGATTTATATGATTTTGTTTTTGTATTTAATTGATTTATGGATTGAAGTGAATATTTTGAATTATGGGTTTTTGAAGAAAACAGAACCAAAACTTTTGGTTGTCAAGACATCGATAATTCTTGATAATAAGGTTCCGCAAAATTAGCTGAGCAACAAATTCCCTTGCAACATAACACAAAATCTTTTTCACCTAAATATGACTATACGGTGATATTTGTGGTACCAAACTGAAGGTATAGCTGAGTCCTAAACTCCAAACGGCCTTGTGTGGAACTTGTGGCGGTGCTAACTTGACGTCAAGCTAGGACCGCCAGATGTTTGACGGGAAAGGGAATTTGATGCTCGCCCGAGATAACAGAACATAATTAGCAGGAAACTAGCCCGAAATTATAAATTATTTCATCATTGAATTTTGGAATTTGGACGGGCCTGACATTATCTAATTTGTAGGCTGAGAGGTCATTAATTTTTTAATAAAACATTGCAAAAATCTAAGGTCGCAAAAGGAAGTTTGAGATATCTATATTTCATTATAAATGTGCATTTAAAGGAGGTTGGGTACACTTGGGCGTATAGGTGTTTTTTTTTTAAGAATTGATTTTAGATTTTTTGTCCAGTTTTGTTCAAATTTATTAGATTGCTAGATATGGTTGAAAACTAAATTAAGAAGTGCGCAATTTTTTATAAGATGATAAAAAACGTATTAAGAAATCGTCGTATTAAGATGAAACAAAAAGAATTCTTAAGACTGAAATTTGTATTTCTAGTTTTCTATTCTTTTCCTATCGGCATTTAATCAAATTATTTTCGTCAGACAACTTGCTTTTACAGCTTGAAATTTTTTAAGTTTTCGCTTTCCTGCTTTAATGTCCTTATAACCAAAATATAATAAGTGAATAAAGACGGCAAAAACCGGAGTAAAATACTCAAAACAAACCTTGTAACTTTTATCAGAAATCATTTGTTTTGCACTCCATAGGTAATAATTCGAAAAATAAAAATTGCACCTCTAGGGAATTACCTAAAAACCTTCAGTTCTGAAATTGAAGAAAACTGCTTTAGAAGCTTCGGTTGTAGGTCTACAGACGGGCATACAGACCACAAACAGACAGGCAGAACTATACGGAACCCATTTTTTCGCCATCGTGATGTAAGGACTGATTTATATCAAGAGTTATCTGGTAAATTCGAGCACATTTGATAAACAGAATAAATATTGAAAAAAAAAATTAATGAAATATTTGAAAATAAAAAAACCTTCAGAAACATTTTTTTCGTCATTTTAAAAACGAATCGCTGAATATTGCATTGTAAAGCTTGAAGAAGTGACTGATATTTAATCGTGCACTTAAATTTATGTGCCTACATATATCTAAATTAGGGAAAATGTTAGTGGATCACTCGGGCGTAGACTCATTTTTTAAAATTAATTCGAATTGTTTTCTTTATTTTTCCAGCTTTGTTTCCTAATTTTACATGATTTTAAGATGAAGGATCAACTGCATAAAGGAAAATAGCCTTTGAAAAAAAAACTAAGTATTTCAATTTTATTCTAAATTTCTTTAAATCAGATTATATAAGCGGTAAAACCCTTAAAACCCACACCTAAATTATTCATCTGAACTTCTGTTAAAACCCCATTTTTTTTCATTTTTTGTGCTACAAACAAACAGAGTGCCAAGAAAAATATGAACAAATATCGAGTAATCTCTGAACAAATTGAGAGCAAAATTGACATCACCACTTCCTTAAAAAAATATAATATACGATAAAATTTAAATACAATTGTGTTAACTTTAACAAATCAAACTTTTCCATCATCCATATACCTAGTCTGTTATCACAAAAAAAAAAAAACAAAAAAAAAATAAATAGAAGACTCAGAAATGTATGTGAAAGTAAATTTGCATAAGCTTTTCAATTAGCATGAAAGCATGAAGGGCATGAGGAAGGATTATGATTCCACATAAACCACAAAAAAAAATAAAAAACATCAAAACGAGATTCACGCAAACAAAATAAAACAATTGAATTTTTTTTTTAACTTTTGTAAAATGTTTTATGTTTTAGTTGTGCGAGAACCTCATCGTCATATTTTCCATCAACGAAATCAAAATATTCAACAAGGCAAAGAGACCACGAGTTTGTTGATGTATTTATTTTTTATTTGTCTAATGCTAGGGATTTTTTTTTTATATACATACATATCTACATAAGGATAGATAGGATAGGTACACGTTACAAATATATATGTGCACATATATAAATTTAGGAAAGGAGCAGAAAATGTTGATATGGACAATAACGCACGAAGGATATATGCAAGGTTTTCCTTTTCCTTTTAATTTATTTTTTTTTTCACTTTTGTGTATAGCGGAAGATGTATGCAAATTTTATTAAAAAAATTGAATTTATATTTACTTTTGAGATTTAATATGCTAAAATGGTTTTGAATATGGTCGAATTGATGATGACGACGACTACTACAACGGTTATACGTTGACGGTAGATGACGACGAGGATGTACGATGTTTTGGAAAAGTATGAGTTTTTATTTATTTTTTTTTTTTAAAGAGGTATTCAATTATAGTAACGTTTGCTTTTTTTTCACTCGTCGACGACGACGCCGGCAACGATGAGGAGAGATCAGACGAATATATGATTTTGATTTTTTTGTTCGCTTTTTTTTTGTAGATTTAAAATATGTTGGGTGTTAGAAAAAGAATGAAATTACATTTTTAGCTTAGGTGCCAATTTAACTTATTATTTGATGGAAAATGAAAAAGAGAACTATATGAATTTAAAAAAAGTCACAATATTGGATCACAGGAACTTGCAGTAAGAGTTCAAGTTGTTTGATTTTTATTCAATAAAAATAAATTTAAAATTGAATCGGTGAAGTAATTATTAACAGTTCTGAGTTCAAACAATAAAATTGAATCAAATTATAAAACAATGCAAAATAGTTTAAGCAATTTAATTTAGAATTATGTGATGTGTTATGCGATATGTGAAAGAAAAATAATTTTTTTCAAAATCACATTTCGTGAACAAAATGGTACCTAACGAATTTTTAACATGTTTTAACGTTAAAGCATTATCATTTCTTAATTTCTTTTTTTTTTTGTATAGTATTTTTGAAGTTTTTTAAGATTTTTAAAGAATTTTTTAAGAAACCCTTTATTTTTTGGGGGGGGGGGAGATGTTGGGAGCAAAACTGTGATGATTTTTAAGTAAAAGTAAAATCATACACAATTTTGAATTTAAGACACATTTCAAAACATGAACACAATTTTTGGGCTTTATTTACATTTTTTGATTTTTTAATGAAAATACGTCCAAAATAATGAAAAACACCCAAAGTTGGAATTGAAAGATATAAATCTTCGAAATCTTAGGGAAAAATTACAAAATCAATAATTTAACTAAAGAAATTTTATTTTTGAGCAAATCTTTATTTGACTTAAAAGCATTCAGATATTTAAATTTTTTTTTGAATCTACATAAATATACATACAATGATAAAAAGTACGCTCATTGAGTTGTCTAATTTTGACAAAAAGATATTGACATTTTTGAAAACTTTGACGAGATACATACATAGATAAAATCACGCGATTTGTATATTATTATCTAATCAAATTTTTCAATGTTTACAAGTTGCATTGAAATTTCACTTAAGAAATAAACGTAATCCAAATTGAAAAAAAAAAAAAAAAAAAATCGTTTGGAAAATCGTCCAAAATTTTTGAACGACGTAAATTTTACAAACAAAATTTAAGTTGGAAGTCAATTTTAATTAATACAAGTAATAGATTCGCAATACAACTAAAAAAAATAAATAAATAATAAAACACGGACATGATAAAGGAATGAATGGAGACATTTAAAAATTAGACTTGAAAAGGAATCTGCTTGGGTTTAACTACGGAAACGATTTTCTTCAAGAAAAAATTGAAAAAATAACACTCTAAATATTTGTTTTTGCTTTTATTTTACCAAATCTTGCTGAAAGCCAATTTTCAAAAAAAAAAATAACCATAGCGTCTACTTTTGACCCAATAGAAGAAAAGGATCACTTCAAATATTTGGTAGTTTTTAGAAAATTCTCAAGACTTAATCAAGTTCTCTATCTGAATTAGATTGAAAGAATGTAAAAGTCTGTTAATTAGAACAAATACTCTACAAAACTACTCTTTTTTTTTTAATATAAATAAAAGTAGGTTTAAAATGTAAAATGTTTTTATTTAATTTCTTAATTCATTATTTATAATTTATGTCGAAAGTTTAATTTAACATATTCCAATAAAGAATAACTGAAGTCATTCAAAAACAAAATAAACGAAGATTTTCTAAATTAGAGGACAAACATACACAAACAAAAGCTAACAATAATAAAAATTCTTTTGATACTCTCCTATTTACCATAATACTTTTATTTATTTTTTTATCTGATAAAACTCTAACGATAAGTACTACATATGCATACTATAGACATTTACTATTTTTATTCTTTTATTTTTTTTATCAAGTCATTGGCATAGAGAATAAAAAAATATGAAAAAAAAAATTATAAGTAAAACACGATTCAAGGATTTCATTTGAATTGCACAGGAACGTTTGAATCATAAATTACAAATAGATATATCACTTTTTCATATCATTTTTCCTCCCCCTGAACCTTCTAGGTATGTATATTATTCGACATTTCACTATACCTTTACCTATACATAGGTATACCATTCAGAATTATAATGCGAAAAAAAAATACAAACTGAATAGGTAAAGAGGATTATATTTTTTTTTTGTATATTGTATATGCAATATTGAAAAAGGTAAATTGACGTTTGATTCCGGTAAAAGTTTATCTTTCCACATCCATTGTACATAATAAATTCATTTACTTGAATTAAAGTGGAGCACATCAAACAGGAAAAAGGATTGAGAACCAGGATAATGAGTTGGATATATAGAAATACATGAACGAATGTATTTATACCAAATGAAAGTGATGAGGGTAGTAGTGGTGATGATGATGATGATGATGATGATGATGGTGGATTGATGGTTGCGGTTGTAGTTACTTACTTAGTTAAAAAAAAAAGGCTCATTTCATTGCAAATATTAAAATATTGTATCTTTTTACCATCAGGCAACAAAAATATAAAACAGTTAAAACCACTTTGCTGTGGCAGAGTACAAACCTACCTATACACAAAAAAAAAGGATAAAAAAAGAGTAGGTATGAATAAATATTGGCAATATCAACCACCACTTACATTCATATATAATAGCTATACGACTATATACGACAACGACGACGACGTGGCTCAATGGCAGCACCTCTCTTTATTCATTCAAAAGCATCGATTGCCATTTTCTTGTGTAAATATTTTCATTTCAATTTTATCCTGACAAAAACGTTTTTCTTTGCCAAAATATGTCTCCCCCTCCCCTTCCCCTATCACTTCTTCCTACATCCTTTTTATACACACAGTTATAGATATATGTTTATAAATCGAACCAAACTCTGGAAAATAGAAAATACTTTTTTAAGCAACAAAAAAAAAAAAAAAAAAGACTATACCTAGGATTTGGCCAACGAACGACCAATGTGCACGAGTACCTACCAACCTATCAACATTTGGAATTTTTGTAAGGACGAATTTTTGTGTAAATGTATTTGTGTTGCATGTTTGTTATCGATATTATGGTCTGAAGCTAAAATCAAAAACCAAACACGAACTACAAAAAAAAAAAAAAATGACGATGGACTGTTAGAAGAAAGAGGTACCTTTAGAATGTGAGCAAAGAAAAAAAGAACAACCATTCACAAAATCGAACTTTTATTCCTATATAGGTAAGGACGTATCCTAGAAGCATAGACTACAGACTTAAATATTTTTTAGGTGTGAGGTGAGTGGCGGTGAGTTTAACAAAGAAAAGAAAAAAAAATATAAATAAATACAAATAAAAAAAAATATTGAGTCTAAAAAGTTGATATAGGTCAAACCATAAATTACTTATTTAATTCAGTGTGCAAGCAGAATATTAATGAGAAAATGAACGAGGTTTGTGCATGTTGGGTGTTTTCTGTTTTTTTTTTTCTTTTCTTTTCTTTTTTTTATGTTTGTCCGCCAGGACGAAAATAAATAAATCTACAAAAAATATTATATACCTATACTAATGCAAATATACCTACAAATGAAATGGAACTGTGGATAGAAAAATAGGAAAATTTAAAACCCCCCCAAAAAAAATTTTAACACAAGAACTCAATTGAGCACTTAAAAGAAAAAGGAGTCAAAACAGCGAAATGGAAGGAGTGTAAATGTTTTATTTTTTTTTTTCAAGAAATTGAATGAAGTTTTTAAATTAAATTCGCATTCCCATCGTACTAAATTAATTTGATAAAAAAATAGATTTAAGCTAAATCAGCTAAACAATCATCGCCGCAGAAGAAAACCATGAGTTTCTGAGGTAATTTTAAGCCGAAGAACCCAAGATGTAATTTAATCGTTTTCGCTTAGTTTTCTAATGGCTTTTACTTTGCTAAACCTCAAACGATTCCTAGTACTTTTTTGTTTTACTTTTACAAAAATAGTTAGAAATTTGTATCTTGTCAACAACTTTTTGCTGTGCGGATAAATATTTACCTGCAATTTTAGATTTTTATTTGAAAGTCCCATTTGCTTTCTTAATTTTTTATCAAATAAATAGATCTTAAATTTATATGTACATATATGTATTCATCAAATTTTGGAAAATACATAGTTAAATTTTTCATACATGCTTTCATCAATTCACTTGAAATAATTATTTTTAGCTTTTGCGATTTTTTTAGAAAATGTTCTGCCACCTTGAAAACATTCATTTTGACCAAAAATATATATATATACTATAGCAGACCCGGCCACGCGTTGCTGTGGCTAAAGTTTTTGTTACATTACATTGTAATAAACAATTAAAGAGGAACGGTAAGAGAACATTAGTCAGGGGGACCACCAATCACCATGCAAGCTAAACAAATTGGAAACTGTAGCCTTTTGAAGGGCATGGTAGAATCTGACGGTATCATTGGAATACTTGGCAACAGGTCCACTTTTCCTTTAAACTTCCCAGTTAAAATGGTTGCTTCAAGAATATTTCCGGTAAACTTTTTGATGATGTTGCATAATGGGGTGGATTCAATAATGGGAAAACCAATCTTTAATCGATGATTATGTGCTGGTTTTCCAGGTAGATCTACTGAATTTAAAAATTTAGTTGGAAAATTTACACTTTCATTTTCATTAACAACAGTATCGATTGATTTAGTTCGCCTGGTAACAACTGTTGTATCTGATGATCCGATGAATGAGCCATTGTTTAACATACCAGCGCCATCTTTTGATCACTTACTCAATCCAGTCAACACCATCTGTTAAAATCATTTGGAGTTACCAGCCAATGGTGAATGTCAAACAATAGTTTGCAATAAAATAATATTGCGACTATAAATTAAGATGTAAGGTATCCTATATTTCCAGTTGGATCACAGGGTGTGCAAATTTAATTTAAAATTGGTTTAGTAGTTTAGAAGTCCATCGCGGACAAATAACGTGACACGTGATTTATATACTCGTATATTAGAATTACCCTTCTTCAAAAAAAAAAAAAAAATAAACACAATTGAGAAACAATTAAATTTTGGTATTTTCAAACAGAGAGCGTTAGACAGTTTTCGAAAACCAACAAAAGACTTAATGAGTGCCACTTTGTTCACGGTGGGTTAAATCTGCAATTGGATTAACATTAGCATTTTTAATTCATGATTAAGAATCTCTGATGATCAACGAGCGCTTTTCAACCCATATGCTACGAATTTTTGTTTTTCAATTTAGGTATATGTCATTTCGGTTGCCAATTGTTTATGTTTATGTTTTCTATCATTCTGCTTTTCTTCTATAAGGAAATTCGCAGTAAAATTTTCTAAACATTAAAATATAGAAATCGATTCAACATTTCAATAAAATATTTTCAATGCAATTCGATTCCATTGTTGAAAATTTGCAGCTGTTTTGAACTGATCATATTTTTTGATACATACATAATTATTTCAAAAAATTCAATACAAAGATTCATTTTTTATAACGAAGCGCAAGAATTTTATGTCAAACTTATCCACAGAAATGTCCCAGAACAAAAATATGGTTTCACATTTGTTTAATATTCTTCGCTAATCAGACGAACAAACAAAATTTGATTGATTCAAAGGAATTAATCGAATCAAGAAATTCAACCTCCACAAAAATCGGGTGATAAATGAATTGTTTAATTAACTGCTCTAATCATTAATTAAAAAAATGCAATCCATGTTTATCCACTGGAATAATCATGAAGTATTGAAAGCCCGCGGTGAAACGGCGATGTAAGTGACTTCATTAGCAGATGTCTTATTGGATATTAATATATTAAAGAAAATACTTTAATTAACATCTAAAGTTCATATAGAGCTTTTACTTCAATTACGATTTTAAAGAAATAAGTTATACCAACGTTTACTCCAATAGAGATATCTGACGATTATATCATCGTTTTCAGTGCATTTTTATGCGGTACCAAATGCGGTCTGAATGGAAAATATTAAAAGAGAATGGATCTTCTTTATTAGACTTGTTTTGTTGTTGTAAGGATCCCATAGACCTAACGAAAACTGAACTCCCGACGGTAATGCAAAAAGTGCAAAAAAATTTATTATTTTTTTAACTTCTAAATTCCTTGAATGTTGAAAGGATAAAATAAAATTTATATTAACAAAATTTATATACCTGCAACAATCAAGGTAAAATTTAACTAGAAAACACTCTTCGAGAAAATTATAAGGAGACATTTATTTCTTGTAACTGTACGATTTCAAGTTTTATGCAACCTATATGAAAAATCTGGCCATCCATAACTTTTAACAATAATTTAAATAGAAATCGCACAAATTATTTTCATAATGAAATGATTGACTCTTCTGTATACTATTTTCGTAATTTCTTACTTTTATATCAGTCCGAGTTCAAGCTGCAAATGGACTTAATACCAATTGGTCTTAGCACCCCGGTTTTTTCAGAAATGGTTAAGTTTTAGACACAACTTCCAGAGGCGATATTCAAATATGAAATTGGATGAATAGCTAAAACCAGGATTAACAACTTTTTTTTTATTTTAGAAAAGTGTCATGCTTAAATGTTTTTGAAGAACTATGGTCTTGATCATAACCACCGTCTTATATTTTCTATAAACTCTTGATTAGAATTTTTCAAAATTCTGTAATTGAAAAAGTAGACCCTTGTTTAAGTTAAAACTTTTATTCATTAATTCATTTTATTTTGAAACCAAACCCACAAATTTTTAAAATTTTGTTTTTTATTGTTTCAAAGGAGAAAATATTTAATAGGTATACATATTTTTTGAATTGTTATGCGTTTTGATGATGTGGTGTGTGTTACTTAAACGTTTTTTATAATTTTCAAAAAAATCCTTGAAATAATAAACATGGTAATTATAATCTCAAAATATATTTTCAAAAGAACATAACATGCCTTTCAAATAGACCTTGCCATAAAAGAATTTTTATTAGACTTTTTTTTTTGAGTTGAGTTTGAGAAAAATATATAACTTAATTTAACTTATTTCACTCGCTTAAAAAAAAACTTATGTATTTATATAATAACTCTTATTTCTCTTAGATTTCCTAATATATTGTTAGATAAGTAATATAAGCTAATACAAAAAAATATGAGAAACTATTTAAATATAAATAAGGAAGCCAATTCATTTTGCACACACAAAACAATTCTATGAATCATGATCTTCTAACAAAGTTGATGAGATGATGGCTCTATAGCTACGGACAACATCATTTAAACTAAGCATTCTAGGTATAAATTAAAAGCAGAAATTTAACAAAATAATAAATAAACTTAAGGAAATTAGTTTTTTTTTTAAGCCGAAAAATACAGTCAATTTATGATAAAATCAGTTAAAGTTAACTTTCTTCGAGAGATAAAATTCCGAAAAGCAAGAGGCAATTCTTTATTGGTTTAACATCCTATTTCAAATGATTTTGAAGGTCTTGGGACTGCTCAAATTGACTAGAAATTTTTTAAGTAATTTTCAAAAAGTTAAAAAAAATATGCAGTGTTAGTATTTTGTGAAGTACAGAGCCATACAAATTTGTATTCTAATAGTTTCAATTAACATGGGTCACTGAGGCGTATGTGGAATATTTTTGTTAAGAAATTTATTTTTTTGCTTTGCAGCACAGTAAAATCTAAAACTGTTGTCTTATTTTAAGACGCAGCTTGAACAGCTTTTGAGTAGATTTTACTTTCAAGTCCAGATTTCTGAACAAAAAAAGAAAAACAATGTTGGACTAATTTTTTTCAAAAATAAGAGTTGAGATAATTGCTGCTTATCCACCAGTTCAACAGATCAATTTTAAAATTACCACTGAATCAGATCAAGGCGGTCAGCCTTCAGCCGAATAGGGGGAATAACATGTAGCATACGAAAACATGCACGTGCCGTAACTATTCGGGACTGGTGGAAGTGTGATCATAGCCTCTTCGCGGCGGCCGCTAGAAACAAACCCCAAAAAGGTTTGGCTAATATGATCAGGCTATTTCCACAGGTTGGCAACAGGTTAATTCCCTGTTCCGTAAAACTAAAAGAATTACGAGACCGTCAACAAGCCTCGGAAACGGACTGATCTCACGACGACAACCCTTGCAACGAAAACGGAACAACGATTTACGAATTTTCTTATGGAACGTACGATCGCTCTATAGAGCTCGAGCTGCTCAGCAGCTAGCCGATACCCTGTCAAAATATAAAGCTGACATAACAGCACTGCAAGAAATAAGATGGACAGGGAATGGTGTTTTGCAAAAGAAAGAATATGACTTATATTACAGCTGTCATACAAAACACCATGTGCTCGGGGTAGGCTTCCTGGTCAGCGAAAAAATGAAGTCTACCGTCATCGGCTTTAACGCTATAAGCGAAAGGCTATGCACCCTTCGCGTGCGAGGCAAATTCAAGAACATCAGCCTCATTAACGTTCACGGACCTACGGAGGAGTCCTCAGACGAAGATAAAGAGACTTACTATGAACAAGTCGAGAGGGCCCTCCATGCCTGTCCAAGGTATGATGTTAAAATCATCCTTGGGGATTTGAACGCTAAAATAGGTCGGGAGCCGGTATTCAGGCATTACGCAGGCACCCATAGTTTGCATGAGAACACTAATGACAATGGACTTCGAGTCCTAGAATTGGCAGCATCGAAAAACATGGTCGTTGCGAGTACCAGGTACCCGCGTAAAGATATCTACAAAGCCACCTGGGTATCACCTGATGGAGCCACTCGTAACCAAATTGACCACGTGTTGATAGACCGTCGCCACTACTCGAACTTGATGACGGTACGAACGTACCGAGGTGCCAATATCGACTCGGATCACTATCTTGTTGGTATGGTTTTCCGAGGGCGGATTGCCTTGCGAAGACGTATTGCATCCGCCGATCAGGTTCGAATCAACACGGCTGCACTACGCAATGAAAACACCAGTAACACCTTTGGACTTGCGTTAGGACTCGCCCTAGAACCACTCGATCCAGGGAGAGTAAGTCCTGGAGCCAGTATGCTGGGCGTAGATGAGAAGTGGACACGCCTTAAAAACACTGTCATTAGTACTGCCAATTCCATCTTAGGCAGCAGTCGTAGAAGTCGGAACGACTGGTTTGATGATGAATGCAAGCTAGCGACTGAACGTAAGAATGTTGCGTACCGAGCAATGCAACAATCTCATAGAACGCGGGCACGCGAAGATGAATATAAAGAGCTCAGAAGAATAGAAAAACGGCTTCACAGACAGAAAAAATCAGCCTGGGAGAAGAACATCATCTGTGATTTAGAAAGAAGCCGAGAGCGAGGTCCGCACCAGGCGCGGAAGTTCTACCAATCCGTCCGAAACATGACGCAGTACACACCACGCTGCACTTACTGCAAGGACGGAGAGGGAAATCTGATCACCGATCCCCAAAGCATACTGGAGCGATGGGAAGTGTACTTTAATGAATTGCTAAATGGTCAGCTCACTGCAGAAGTAGAGGCTCCACTACTTCAAGAAGATTACCCTATGTTACCGCCACCAAGCATAGAAGAGGTTGAGAAGGCTATAGCCCGGCTTAAGAAAAACAAAGCCCGGGGAGCCGATGGCATACCAGCCGAACTATTCCACCACGGCGGGCCAGCCTTACGCCAAGCAATTCATGATATTATAGTGCACGTATGGGAGCAGGAAGAAATGCCAGAAGACTGGCGAAAAGGTATAATTTGCCCCATACATAAGAAGGGAGATGTCACAACGTGCAGCAATTATAGAGGTATCACGTTGTTGAGTACCGCCTATAAGATACTCTCCTCTATCCTACAAGAACGGATAGCCCCATACGCTAAAACCATAATCGGCCAATATCAGTGTGGTTTCATTCCAGGCAAATCAACAACTGATCAGATCTTTACCCTTAGGCAGGCGATGGAAAAATGTCTAGAATTTAACATCCCAACATACCATCTGTTTATAGACTTTAAGGCCGCCTATGATAGCATAGCCAGGGTAGAACTTTACAAAGCCATGAGAGAATTCGGCATCCCAAATAAGTTGATACGACTTTGTAGGTTGACCATGACCAACGTAACAAGCCAAGTAAAAATAGCCGGATTGCTATCCAGACCAATCAACATCTTTAATGGACTCCGACAAGGGGATGGTTTGGCCTGCCTCCTCTTCAACCTGGCGTTGGAGAAAGCAATCCGTGACTCTGGCACGGCAACAAGAGGGACCATCGTCAACAGGTCCAGCCAGATACTGGCTTACGCAGACGACATTGACATCATCGGAAGAACCGAACAAGCTGTACACGATTCCTTCATCCAGATCGAGCAGGCGGCACAAAATCTGGGGCTGCACATTAGTGAAGGTAAAACAAAGTACATGGTGGCGTCGAATGCGAGAAGAACAGTTGGTCAAACAATCAAGGTAGCGGAGCACGAATTTGAAGTGGTGCAATCCTTTAAATACCTTGGGTCAATAGTAGCAGCCGATAATAATATAGAAGAAGAAATACGCGGGCGGCTGCTCAATTCCAACAAAGCCTACTATAGTCTGTCAAAGCTCTTCAAATCCAGAAATCTCACCATAACTTCAAAACTGCTGCTGTACAGGACCATGGTCCTGCCAGTACTCACGTATGGATCCGAGACTTGGGTGCTTAGCAAAAGACACTCCGACCTCTTAGCCGCGTTCGAGAGAAAAGTCTTAAGGAGAATTGTTGGCCCCATATGTGAGGAAGGGCGATTCCGGAGACGGTACAATCATGAATTGTACGCAATCTACCTTGAAGCAGACATAGTGACAAAAATTAAGCTCGGTAGACTCCGGTGGGCAGGGCACCTAGCTCGCATGAGTGAAGAGGAACCTGCTCGGAAAGTCCTTTGTGGTACATTCTATGGTAGACGGCAGCGTGGTAGACCATGCTTGCGCTGGAGAGATGGCGTAGACCAGGACGCCCGAAGCCTTGGGGTGCGCAACTGGATGGCGTCGGCTCAAGACCGGGATAGGTGGAGAGACTTGTTGAAGGAGGCCAGGACCGGACCCCGGTTGTCGAGCCGATGATGATGATGATGACTGAATCAGATATAGTTTTGTCTTCTGGTTTTAAAAAAAAAACATTTTTTTTTATTGAATCTAAAAATTATACATTTTTTCAAGCATTTTAAATTTTGAAGACAAAAAACAAACACAAACATTTCACCAAAAGTTAAGGACCTTTTGGAAATATTTAGGCTTAATTTTAAAGTAGATAATAATAAAACTTTTCGAAAACGTGACGTGATGGAAAAAAACTACGAATCAGTTCAAAATCAACACACTAAAAACCAAACGAAAAATTAGCTTTGGTTTTTGTATCAAAAACCGTGATTTTCCGAAACAAAATTTATCACTTGATAAATGAATAATGCGTTATAAAGTTGGTGTGATTTTTAAAAGACTAAGTTTTAAGAATGAATTTTGGACAAAGAAAAATATTTGATCGTATCTGATTTGGGGCAAACACCATACACCTGTATTTTTTTAAAATGTCTATAAATAAATGGTTTGAAAAACCACTGGGATTCCTCATAAATATTCAGAAACTTTCATTGTATGAAAAAATTGCAGTTTTTAAATTTATATGTAGAGTCTTCAAGATTGCTTCAAGTGCCTCGAAAAATGCTAAACTCTGAAGATTTTTTTCGTATTTGTTAGGGATCTGGTAAAAGTCTTTTATCGGTTACAAAGATCAAAAATTGAATTTATCTTTCGGCGATTCAAATCAAAATAAAACAAGATATGCAACAAAATTAAAACAAAATTTTATTTAAATCATTTCACACATCAAAACGTACTCTAAAACACACACTCACAGAACAATAAAATCAAAATTTCAAAGCATTAAACATTTCAATCATTTTTTTTACTAAACAAAATTATACAACAATATTAAACTTAAAATTAAAACAATAATAATTCTAACAATTTCACAAAACAGAAAACAGAAAAGAAAAAAAAAACATAAGAGGGATTTTAAAAAACAGAGGGAAAGAAGGAAAAAACAGAAACAGAACAAACCTTTTTAGGAGAAGAATAGTGTGAAGATGGCGATGGCATAGAACAATCAGAAGACGCTGAACTATATCTACCATTTGTATTAGTAGTCGTACTACTAGTAGTTAAATTAGCCATTGAATCAGCATCACTACTACTACCAGGACCACCAATATTATTATTATCAATTTTCATTTGATCATTATTGTTATTATTTTTAGTACCACCGCCATTTTGTATAAATTCTCGATTATTATGATTTAGATTATTTATCAGATTACGATTGAGATGATGATTATGATTATTATCAATTGACAACAGAGCACTACTAGCACAATTATTATTATTATGATTGTTTTGGCCAAATAATGCAGGCAGGATGGCATTATTATTATTGTTATTAACGATATTGCCATTCGTATTGTTATTAGTATTACTGATAAAACATTTAGTATTAGTATGATTGATATTGCTATTTACATTGTTATTGTTTGTTGGCGACGAGCATGTTGCAAATGGTATGAGTGTAATAGCAGCTGGATTGTATGTTGCCATTGTTGCAAAATGATGTTGTTGTTGCTGTTGCTGCAATGGCGTCATAGGCGGTGACCCACAGAATTGTTGTTGTGTGGTAGATGTCGCCACTTGCATCTGCATATAAGTTTGCAACATTTGTATTTGTTGATGTTGCTGCTGCTGTTGTTGTTGTTGGATTTGCATTTGATGTTGCTGCTGTTGTTGCTGCTGCTGTAGCTGCATTTGTTGATGATATTGTTGCAATTGTAACGTTTCTTGCTGACTCTGTTGCAGCGGATGATGGTGATGTAGATGGTTTGGATGCGGTAACGATTGGATTAATTGCATTTGCTGTTGATATATATCATATATATTTTTGTATAGGGTTAAATTTTGCTACATTTAGTAAACTCTACAACAAAAAATTTTAATCAAACTCAAAAAAGAAGGTTCTTTCTCAAATTAAAAAAAAAAGAAAAATATTTTACTTTGGTTTATTCCTATCCGAAAGTTAAGTATTTTACCACCACCACCATTTACCACCAACATCAGATACCTGTACTAAATAAAACATCATCATATCGTTCAATTTTAGCCCTTAAACGACTTTTTAGTACAAAATTAGTACATTTAGTACTAAATTCTGAAAAAAATCCGATTTTCAAGTGAAACTAGAAAAAATAATTCATGAAGTAGTGGCAGATAAGATATATGTATAAATATGGCAAGGTCTAGTTTTTTTGTTTGTTTGAAATCTTAAAGATACAAAAAATAGGGTAAATTTATCCTGATCGCATAATTTTATGTATATTTATTTTAAAAGAATAAAAAAAAACTGAATTTTGAAGTTGTTCTTTTTTTTTGTTTCTTATGCAAATCTTACCATTATATCTTTGTAGTTTATTTGATTTGATTCACTTGTTATAGCTTCTGCTGCAACTAATGTCGTAATGGAATTTTTATTGTTATTATTTGTTGTTTGAGCGTAAATTTGTGCTGTTGTTGTTGGATGTTGTTGATTAGCAAAACAACTTTGATACTGCTGAACTAATTGTTGATGCTGTTGCTGCTGAATTTGTTGATGCTGATGCTGTTGTTGCTGTTGATGTTGATGTTGCTGCTGATGATGATGATGTTGCAATTGAATAGAATCACACAAATTTATTTCAGTGTAACGACTTAAAATAAGTGTTGGTGTAACCGCACTAACAATTGCCGGTGCAAGAGCAGCTGGTTGTTGTTGTTGATGCTGTTGCTGTTGTTGCAACGTTTGAATAACAGGCTCAGATGCACAACAATGACCACAATAGCATAAAGATAATCCCGAATGATTTGTTATCGGATATTGATTTGTTTGATTTTGTTGTTGTGGTTGTGGTTGTAATGTCGTTATACCGTTACAATTTGGTAAAAATGAACAACTATCTTGGTGATTTTGTTGTAATGGTGTCTGATGTTGTGTTTGTTGGCCAATAGATGGCGGTATTAAAGGAATTTGAAAATGATGATGATGTTGGTTGTGATGATGGATATTTAAAGGATTTACAAGGGAATGTGAGTGATGGAAATGATGTTGATGATTATTACCAGAAGAAGAATTATTGGCTAATGCACTGACAATAGCCGAATTTGCGGCTGCTAAAACTGCTGCTGAAGCAGTTAATTGAATATTACTAGACTGTTGTTGTTGTTGCTGTTGCGGAGCCAAAAAGGGGGGACAAATAGCGAGGCCCGGTGGGAAATACGTTGTGGCAACAATTTTGAATTGTTATATTTCTTTTTTAAAAATAGTTTTATGTTTTTTTTTTCAAATAGAGATTAATATTGATATAAATTTATTTTTTTTAAAAACTACTCTTGCTTATCGTACACATTCAAAAGAAGATTGAATATTTTTATTTTAAATTCTAACATGACATTTATTTGCTAGGTATTGATTTTTTTTTTTTTTTTGAAAAAAGATTGTCAAGATATTTTTGAAGATTCTTGTTTTAAGATATGTTTAAGAATAATTTGTATATGATTTTTATTTTTTTTTTCTAAAGGTAGAATTTTAAGAAAAAATATGTATAGTAAGAGATTGTCAAAGAATTATTGTGTATAGAAATATTTTTTTATTTTTATTTAAATATAAATTTTATGTATAGAATAGATGATTATCGAAGTTTCACTGTGTTCTTCTAAATTGATTTTATATATATATTTTTTTTCTCAATTTAGAATAGAAAAAACACGATTATAAATACGCTAATGATTTTTGATTGTCAAAACGCGATTTCTTATTTTGTTGTGTTTTTTTTTAAATTTTCATTTTACTTATTCACATTACCTTAATTTAAATTATGATTATTTTTATAATTTTATTTAAGCTAAGATTTCCCTAAAATTTTATTTTTTAATTCGAGAAATTTTTTTGTTTTTTTCTTATTTATATATAAAAAAAAACAAACACGGTCACATCAAGATTGTTATTTTATATAAATTTGATTTAGTATTTGTTTTCTTTAATTATAAGATTTTCTAACAACCTAATATTGACTTTTTTTTGTTGTTGTTGTGTATAATATTTTATTTAATAAATTGACCATAAAATAAACAACCAATACACATTTATATATATTATTTAATAATTTTTTTTTTAATGTAATATATATAATTTTTTTTGTATATATTTCTCTGTTATAAAAATATTTATTTTGTTTTACTGATTGCACGCAAGTTATTATTTTTTTTTTTTTAATATGATATGTAGGGAATAATTGAGTTTTTTTTTCCAAATTTAATTTTTCTGTATTTAAGCAGAAAGAAAGAAAAAAAAATATATATTGAGTTTTAATGCAAAAAAAATTTATTTACATTTATGTATTTATTTTCTTATTTTATTACTAACAAACAACCATTTATTTTTACTTTTTTTTTAATTTGCTTTTTTTCTTTATCAGTTTTACAAACTCTTTGGTGACGACGGATTTTTACTTGTTTTATTTTAAATTATATTTATTTTTTGTTTGCAATGTCGATATATATAATAATGTATATAATTTTTTTTTTAATTAGGAATATTTGTTTCAAATGAAAATATTCTTTGTATATATATCAATATATATTTTTTTTTTAAGTTAAAGCTGTTCGGATAATTTTTCCTTCTTTCAGATTTTTTTCTTCTATTGCACAAATTCCGTTTATCCTGTTTTTTCCTAATTACTTTTCTTTTTTTTTATTTATAAGCTCAGATATATTTTTTTCTTGATAAATAATTTTACAGCATCATTTTAAAAAATTAATACTGCTTTTGATTGTTTATTTTAAGTTTTTTTTTGTTTGTTAAATAAAAATATATTTTTTTTTTGTTTAATCAAAAATAAATACGTATATCTATAAATATTGCAACAACAATTATTTGTATCTTTCTCTCTTGTAAATATTTTTTTTTAATTATTTGTTTTGTAATAATACTGATTGTATTTTTTTTTTTTTAGTTTTTTAAGAATTTATGTGAACACTGAAGTTGGTCGTGTTTTCTTCTTATATATTTTTTTGTTTTAATAATTTAGTTCCGTTTCAGAGAAAGAGAGAAAGAAATTTGAAATTAATTAAAAATAAAATTATTTGCTGATTGTCTTTATAGGGAAATCTGATTTGAAAATGTATATTTGATAGCCAAGAGGAGTTTTTTTTTTGTTTTTGAAAAAAAAAATTGTATATATTTCGAAAATTGCCTTGAGCCCCTTTTTGACACGTCGAGCGTTTTAGATTTCTGGCTTTTATTTTTTTTTTTCAAATTCGCCTATTTTCTTTCGGTGCTTATAATTAATTATTTTGAACAAGGATTTTTTCAAGGATATATTTGACTATTTTTCTGATTTTTTTTTTTTAATTGAGAAAAGGATTCAAAGGATATACCACCATGAAAATGTGAAATATAAAAAAAAAATAATTTTGAATAATGTGTTTTTTGTTTTACCAATTTGTTTTGGATTCTTGGTCCAAAGTCAGTTGTTGTAGTTGTTGTTGTCAGGTGTGATGATGAAAGATATTTTGTTGTTGTTGTTTGTTGATTCGGGCGATGCTGATTCTGCTGCTGACTTAAAAAGTTGATATCAGACTATTTTTTTTTTTTTCTGGCTGATGATGATATAGTAATTTATTAAAATGTGTTCGAAAACCACGTTTTTGGTAAATAATTACTTTGCTCGAGAGTCTTTTTGTTTGTTAAATAAATAATTTTTGTTGTTGTTGTTGAACCGAATAGAAAAAAAAGAGATACAAAGAATTAACAAAAATAAATTAATTATAAATTATTCACTTTTTTTCTTATTCGTTATTTTATTTAGTTGAAATTTATTATTAGATAATTATTTTATTTTATTTTTTCATTTGCACTTCAAAAAAAAAAAAAAACTTTGACCGATTCAGCAATTACTAACGAACGTAATCAAAGGTAAGACCAACGAACTTTTTTTCTATTTTGCTTCTGGAATTAACAAGAAAACAAACCCCGAAGAAGATGATGAAAAAAAAAAACTTCTATACCACTTGCAAGAATTATTATTGTTACTGGTGGATGTGCGTATTCTTTGGCCGTATATTTACTTTCTTCGTGTGTTTTTTCGTGTTGTTGTTGTTATTCTTAGATATTGTATCGTTTTTTTTTTTCTTTTGTATTTATTTTATTATTTTTACTCGTGTAAGAATGAACTTGGTAGAATAGGCGCGCTATGTATATTTTTTTTTTTTGTATTTTTTTTCACAAATTCTTCCAAGCGATTAGTTTGCTTTTTTTGTTGTTGTTTTGTTGTATTGTCAAAGAATTATGGCAAAAGAAGTGTGTGGCTTGTTTTTTTTTTTTTTTTGGTTTGGTTTGAAATTATAATTGAGGAAAAGATACTCTTCACGGATTTGTTTCAAAGTTAAAATTTATTGCATCAAAACAGAATGCCAAGTAGACAGACGAAAGTAGTTAAGATACTTTTAATAGTTTTGTTGAAAAGTTTAAGTGTTAGTTAAAAAATAAAAATTATAGAAAAGTACATATATCCAATAGATACTTTGATACAATTTTTGTAATTTGATTTTAAATGATAGAGTTTATATGGGAAGTAAAACTTAAATGTTTGTTTATTTTAGTTTTGTGAAGAAATTAAATAAAGTTTATAGAAATGTAGGTAAAGTATCTGTATTTGTAATTTATTCAAAAATTATTGTTTTTTTTTTGTGTTGGGATTTTTTTTTTTTAATTTTGTGAATGAGTTGCTAAAAATTTGATTTAATTTATTTTTACTTTTTTTTTCTACTTTATGTGTTGAATGTTTTGATTATAATATGTAATAGAACGGCGGACAGAATTGGAACGGGTTAAAGCAAAGACTGTACGAAGACTGAAGTAAGAACGACTGGTATTCTAAGGTAATATACCTATTTTTTTCGGAGTTCTTCTTCTTTCGGCTCTCTGACGATGTGGCGGCTCTGGAGCAACATACCTTTATTCTTCCTCTTCTCCGCATGACTCCACTGTGGAAAACCGTGCTGCTGTTGCTGCTGGTTGATGAGTTTTTTTTTTTTTTTTTTGTTAATACCTATAGGTAGATATTCACTTAGATACGAACGGCACTATATTTCTTGCTTACTTGTAACGTGAGAGCGAGATATGTATTATTATGAGGTTTAATTTTTGTTGTTGTTGTGTTGGTGTAAGTGCCGGCTTTGTTGCTGCGGAGGGTTAAAATAATGATTGCTCTTTGGTTTAAACACAGGCGCAGAGAAGCGATTACCACACTTGTTTCTATCTTCTTCTTTTTTTTTTTTGTTGATTTTTTTATTTTTGTTGGGAAAAGAACATTGTTGAATAACAATAGCATAATAATGGATTCTTGGATATACACGCGGTTAGAGAAAACACTCTTTTTATCTCAAAAACAGGTTAGGTACCTGTACTCTCTCTCGCTCTCGGGCTCTCCGTTATACAGGTGAAATAATGTATCAGAAAAAAAAAAAAACAAATTGGGACTGATAGAAGGAAGTGTGTTCTCTTTTGCAAGTAATTTGTCCATGGAACAAGTGTATGAATGAAAAGGGTGCTCTTTCTCCTTTCATTTTTCGTCATTGTGATTGTCGTCGTCGTAGTCCTGTCTCCTGTATAACAGTTAGAGCAGATTCTCTCCGAATTCGGAGTTGTGTAAAAAAAAAAAAAAAATACCAATACATTAAAGGAAGCTGCAACAGTTGTTGTTACGGGACTGTATATATGACGATGTAAATTCAACAAGCTACAAGTTAAAACCGTGAGCCCTTTATCCCCTTATCTATCAGCCAGCGAGCCTTGTTCTCTTCTGTTGCTTCAAACCGCCTGCTCCCCGTTTTTTTTTTCATGGCATTCTATTTTATAGGGGTTTAGGAAACCCGTATACCATTTGATTGCGTCGAATCGGAAATTGTATATTCGAAAGGTTCTCATTTTCGCCGCTGAAGATATACACGGTGCGACAGGTATGTGCTGTGTGTAGCTTGCTGTGGTGCATGTTGTTGGTATACCATCATCATCAGGGGGTGGTTGTGGCGAAATCATAGGTTTGGGGGAGACATACGTTTTACACCTGAATGTATTTGTACTATACAATTAAAGGTGATAATCTAAGGACTGTTTTTGTTTATTTTTTACTCCAATTTCTGTATTTTTTTTTTTTTTGTTAGTTCATACTCTGGTGCAGTGGTGCGCAGAAGATGTCTTTGTGTTGGTACTTTCGAAAAAAAAAGGTTTTTTTTTTTGGAGTACCAACTTGTGGTACTCAATAAATATGTAGGTAAGATGATGGTAGTGGTTGAGTAATATTTTCTCTATGAAACACAAGGATGAGGAACATAAGCAACAGTTCCGGTGATGGCTGGCGAGGCGATCCGATTTAAAAGGTTCAGTCAGTCAGAGATACAGGCACTATAGTTTTTCTCTTTTATGTTGATTTTGTTTTTTTTTTTATATTTTGATTTGTTTGGTTTATTTTTTTTTGTTTTGTCATATTGGGTTTATTTAAAGAGTGTACAGGGTTTTCTCTTTTTTCAAAGTTTGTTGTGACTCTTTTTGTTGTTGTGGCAAGTACATCTTAACTGAAGAATGTAGTATTTTTTTGCAACACCCTGCGTCGCCCTTTGGATACGAGGTTTCATATTATAATCTTTTGGTATAAAGCAAGTTGTAGGTATAGGTTGGTTTTTATTGGGATTCTTGTGGCCAGTTATTCAATTGGAGATTTATTTGAGAACATGGTTTGAAACTAGTTGAGATTCTTCTTTTGGACAAGGAATTTATATTTCGAAAAAAAAAAAAATATGAAAGTTCCACAAACCAAACATTTTATTCAGTGATTTCTTAATGCTGTGATGAAAAGCTAAAAACTAAAATTTGTGTGTCGAATAAGTTTTAAAGAATATAATGTTTCCCAAGTGTGAGGATATTCTAATAAGGTTTGTTACTAAAACCTGATAAGTCTCACCTCACCCACTTTGATCACTTTGCGATCATTCGATGTTCAGAGAAGATTGTTCGAAACAGAAGAGGTGTAGACCTAGGAATGGCCCGGAATCACCACCTGATGGTGGGTACCGTAAGACTGCGTTCAGACTGCGTACAGTTAATTAAAAATTAGTCTTGAATTTCCTCACATCACAATTAGAGGGAGAGACAGAGCGTGGAAGGGTATTCCACATTCGCGTTGTACGGCTAAAGAAAGAATCCCTGTACCTGACAGCACGACCGAAATTGGGTTCAAAAATAAACTGATGAGCATTCCTGGAAGCGCGAGTATTACGGTTGAATCGTTTAAGGGCAGGAATGCAACTGGCTATTTCATTAGAGCACTCACGGTAAAAGTAACGATTAAAGAATGAGAGACAGGAAACGTTACGCCGGTGTTCAAGTGACGTAAAAGTATCGATGATGTTCCTATCTCCAATTATTTTGAAGGCTCGTCTTTGTATACTGTCCAAGAGGCTTAGGTAAGTTGCTGGAGCACCAGCCCAGAGATGGGAGCTATACTCAAACCTTGGACGTACATATGTATATAACTTTTATAGATAATAGCCAGATCAGAAGGGGAAAAGAATTTCTTGCATCTCCAAAGGAAACCTAAACATCTTGCGGCATTTTTGGCAAAGTTAAGTGTGTGATCATTCCACAAAAGATGGTTTCTGATACACATACCAATAATCGCAAGTTTCTTCGATGCAAGTGCCACTCATAGATAATGGCAGGGGGAGGGGGTACGTATCGCTTTAACCACAAAAGGGAGCATTGAGTTTTCGAAGCATTCAATTCTATGCGATTTCTTAATCCCCATTGTACAATTCTGTCTAAGTCAGAATTTAATGTACTTATCATATTTAGCCATTTCAGTTCCACGTCCGAAAAGCAGGGATGTGATTCTGGAAACGAATTTGAAAATCTAAAGGTTTTATCGTCAGCGAAACAATTCAATGGATTAGTAGTAGCAGACAGAAAATCATAAATGAAAATGAGAAAGAGTGTCGGAGACAAAACAGAATCCTGTGGCGTACCAGCAGCGCAGCGGGGAGAAACGAGTTAGAGTCCTCGTATCGCATGAAAATTAAGGAAGTTCACAATAGTATGCGGTTTGATAAGAGCGTAAAAGCATTAGCTACCGAAGCAGAAGAGAGCGCTTGTAAAAAATATTAACATTATGAATCTCTAAAATTAAGTATTTAATCGAAATCCGTCGAACAATTTATGAGATAATCAAATATCCGTTTTTGTGGCAAGTTGCGTCAATAAAGGTTTTTGATAAACAAATTTTTTACTTACAATAACTCACATACAAAATTAAATTAAAATTGTTATGAGAGTAGTCGAGATAATAAAGTTTCTACTTAATTGGGACACTGGGCGTATACTGGTTTTTTTTGCTATGTTTGCCTGTCTTATTCTTAGAACCAAAACTAGAAAATAACTTAAAAGCCTTAAATCGAAAGTTTGAAGAAAATCGCTTTAGTGATAGACAGAACGACAAATATATTTTATTTATGAGTTTCTTTCTTACCAAAACCAAACTTTAAGAAAAAAAAAATGGGGGCACTCGGTCGTATACTTGTTTATTTTGTATCTGCAATTTTATTTAACTTTTTTAAAATACAAATTTCACTCTTTCCAAGTGTTTGTTGGACTTATTATCTTTTTATAGAAATTAAAAATATAACGGCCTCTTGACTGCTTTAAATTTAGTGATGCACAATGCACATTACTACATTTGTATTTAACACATTTTTGTTACAAATGCGATTTTAAAATTAAATTTTATAAAATATTTAGAATTAATCTCATATACGAGTATTACAAAATAGACAAGAATATGGAATAAATTAATATAGAATAATAACTTTTATTTAAAAACATCCGACTAAATTTTACATAGCACTAAACCTATATACATATCTACTTCCACTGAAATTCAATATTAAAAATCTATTCATTAAAAATTCTTACAACAGGATGACAAAAATGAACTAATAGCGAATGTTATGAAAAATTCATGGATATTCTAATCCTGTCTAAATAAAAAGGGGTGCTTCAATGTACCTTTATAACATACATATTATAAAACAAAGCAAACCAAAAAGGAATAAAAACCCTTATACAACACATATACATACAATACCAAGTGAATTCAACACAATAACAACACTCGTGTGCGCTTTGTCAAACAATTTTTGGACTGGAAAAGCTCAAAAGGCATTATATTCACAACACAGTTGGTGATGGGTGATGGGTGATGCGGAGGGGGTCGGGTTTTGGGAAATCGAAAACAAAAACTCAAATAAAATATTTATACAAATAATTTCGCATCCACTGGCACTGGGTTTTTTTTTTATTATGTACCTACCTATAAATTCTATTTTTCCTTTTTTTTTCATAGTAAAATCGTCCTTTAAAGTCCCTGTCCCTCGGCCTCAAACTGTAGCTTCTGCTACTGCTATATTGCTGGTCCTTTTTATCTATTTGTGAGATTGTGTGTTACGATGAGTTTTCGGGTGAAACTGAGTGAAAATTACTTGGACCTTTAGAGACCAGGTTGAAGGGATATTTTCCACTTGGATGAATTTTATCAGAATGAAAAGCAGTCGAAAAGTGAGATGGCGCGGGCGGCGGTGCGGCGGCGACGAGAAGAAGAAAGAGGTAAAATATATACCTATAGCAATCCCTTTTGCTCACTGTGTGTGACACAGCAAATGATATGATGTCCCTTTGCGAAAGGATTATTATGAATTTCTACTTTTTGTTGTAAAGTATAGTATATTAAAGAACAAGGTAACCTAACCCTCTATTTCAAAATATATACAGAAGCCAATTGTTTTAGAGTTAGTTTCGGGCAAACAAATTTGTATATTCGTTGGTATAGGTACCTATAGGACCGCATGCATCAGCAACAAAGTAAAAATTATACAAAACTTCAAAACTGTGATTTTGAGTTGAGTTACTTACGTCCGTTTGTCCGTCCGTCATCAAGGGAATATATTATGTATTTATGTATTGCAACTTTGTTTCAAAATTTTAAGTTTGCTTACCTGAAAAGAAACAAAAGAAAAATAATATATTAGTAACAGAAAATTCAGTGACCTGAAAAAAGCAGGTTTTAATTAAAAAAGATAACTTTATTTGCGCAATAGAAATACTGAAGAAAAAAAATTAATTTTTCTCATTTGTGTATGGAGCTTTATTTGTCAAAACAGTTAACAAAATGTGCCACTGACAGAAACTAAGCTATTACACAAATAAAGGACTTTTTCAAAACACACGCTAGAAAAAGATTTTTAGTACCGAAAAATTTGTGTTGATTTCTTTGATCGTCATTTCGAAAAATAATTTTCTTCAGTGATACAATGATTTATATTAAGTGAAATTGTGTGATCCAGAATCCAGCCCTCTTACACAGTAGAATGTAAGTATTTTTATATTTTTAAAGATTAAAAAAGAAGGGAAATATTGTTTCAAAATTGGGAGTGGAAACTTACTTCTCTTACGTCTATTTCATAAAATAATGTCCCTCAAGTTAGCAGACCAAGGTCAACAGAACAAACTATTCGATTTTTTCTTTAAATCTTGGAAAATAGTTCTGAAAATGGAGCATTTGATTCGAGCTAGGTGATCTATCAACTAATCAAAAAGATTTCAGTCGAAAATTCTTATGATTTTCGAGAAAAATCGAATTAAAGTTAACAGAACATGGAAAAAATTAATTTTTATTTTTCAAAATATTTTTTTTTTTTTTGAAATTGTCTAATTTTTTATTCGTAGAGCATTTAAATAGCCTATAAATACTGGGTAAATAATTTTTTTTTGTTGTTCTTTTACGGTTTTTCGAAAATTGTTAGCAGAACATTAATTTTTTCTGCTGACTTTGGTCTGCTAACTTGAGGGACATCTTTAAATAACTAGCCCAGTAAAATAGTTTTTTTTTATATATATAGATATGGGATACTTGTCCGATTATAGAGATAAGAGTTTGTACTTGGAAAATTGCTAACCAAAAAAGGATTTAAAAACATAAAATTTATCAATTCAATAGCCAAATTGTGCGGAAGCAAATTTTTAAGTTTTGACCCAATAAATATTTTGAATATTGAGAAACTATATTTCCGACGATAATTTTTTTTAATGTATAAGTGTATAATAAATTTTAAAACTCAATATTTTCAAAAAAAAATTTAATTTGTTCATGACTTTATCCCATTCTTTTTTTTTTCATTTTTTTCTGTATATTTTTTAGATACCTATACGAGTACCTGCGTATATTTTTACTATATTTTGTCCTTCTTACCTAAACGATGGTTTCTTCTAATTTGTTTGATCAAATATAAAAGTAGCTTTAAACGTTTGAATATTTGAATATGATTGATGTATTAATTGCATTTCAGAAAAGCATAACTTAAGCTTCAAATGAAATTTTGAATAAAACTCACGAATTTTTCTAGTTAGATTTATGAGGGTTGAGATGGATTTACAATTATCTTTCTTTCAATAATTTATTTGCTATTCTAAAGGGTTTAAAAAAGTGACATGCAATTATGAAGTAAAACCTTTGTTATCAAGACTTTTTCCCCCATTGCGTTAATACAAGTCATAATTTCTATTATGATCCTTCTTTCCCTATTACATAATTTAACATTAAAATCGTTCCGTCTTATTCAAAATATCTTTCAAAGCTAAATAAAAATAATTTTTCTACCAAAAGAAAAAAGTTATTGCCAAAGGCACAATAAACTACCACAAATTTCGACTGAAGTAGGTACCTTAAAAAACCTCTTTTCACAAAGTATCAATAGTGTCAAAAAAAAAAATCCATAAAATGTCCAACTAACCTATATTTATTGTCCCAACAAACCAAAAAAAAAAAGATTGTAACACTTTTGAAAAAATATGAAAAAGCACCCCGCGCTTTTTTTTCCTTTAACAACAAAAAAATATATCGACTTCTTTTGGGATAGTAATAATTGAAGTAATTGCAAATATTTACCATTCGATCATCTTTCTCCTTATCCTTAACAAGCAGGATGCAAATGATTGCTCATAACGAGGCAATGAAACGACAAAACTACTACGAATTAATTTCTTTTCATTTTCTTTTTCGCTGTTGAACCTACTCGAGTCCTCAATATGGCAAACCATTTCCCTTTCACATCGAAGCCATTCGATCGATGGTGGGGACCTTATAAAAGGACAAAGGCATCTTCTGAAGAATAAATAAATAATAAATAAAAAAAAAAAAAAATACATCAGGGAAGGTTCCTCTTCGATAAGGGCAAACAACACTGAATCAAAAAAAAAAAAAAAAAAACGAAAGACCAAGTCAATCGTAGAAAATTATTTTCAACACTTTGCTTTTGGGAAGAAATCAAAGTACCATCTGTGGAAAATCACATCAACCATTCGCCACCTTATATTTTCTATTTGCTGTGTCCCTAGTCTAGCTTCAAAGAGGGGGCGCATCCCATCATGTAGCCAATTCAACGAAGCAAAATGGAGACCATATTCAAAGGACTCAAATTCTCTTCATTTCTTTTAAGGGCAAACACAAAAAAAAAAGAAAAGAAAAACTCTGATGCAAACAAAATTGAAAAGTCAAACAATAAAGAATTTACGGCCACAACTAGCAAATCACGGGTAGTTTTTTTTTTGTTGTTGTTGTTGACTTTTTTCAAGTTTTTATTGTTAAGATCGGGTGGGTTGTAAGAAAAACACCGATGTATATACAACCCTAATCGGATCGCTAATTGAAACAAGAAAAAAGAAAAATTATTCTTATAAGAAGGAACACTGAAATAACTTTCCGTGTAAATGTAAAAAAAAGTAATTATTATCAAAAATTATTAATAATATTTTTTTAATATATTTTTTTTTAAATGTGAAAAAAATTGTAAAATAAAATCTACGACTGTGCGATAAATTATTGGTTTTAAAGTCTGAGTATAAAAAAAGAAGAAAAAAATCAAAACTACCCCACGGCTTTAATCAAAAAAATACAATATTACCCGACTAAGTACTCGTACTATCGATTATAGTCACAAGTAAAAACATGAAAAAAACCCTGAAATTCATTATTTGAATTGATAAAATAAGCCAAAAATGTAGATCAATCTTAAAACTGAAGCTGCCATCTTATGTATCATAAAAATACGAATTTTGAAAAAAAAAATCAAAAATCGTTACAGCTGTTTTTTCAAAAAATAATTTTATATACATATTTATAGGTATATAATTTTTTACGTATTTTACAAAACAAAACATATTTTTTTGAAAATTTTGATTTGCAATATTATTAAGATTATAAATAGGACTTCCTTTAGAAACATTTTCATCGAAATCCATCCAATATAGTTTACTAGAAAACCGAAAACCAAAAATCCGGTTCTATGGCAAGTAGATATGTAGGTACCGTTAATAACGGTTTTTTCAAGAATATTTTTTGACTAAATTATTAAAGTTGAGTGACAAACCCGATTTAAAAAAATTTAATCAAAATCGTTAGAACCATTTTTGAGATAAAAATGTTTTATCAAAACGGTACTATGACAGGTAGGTACCCTTATTTTTGGAGCTAAAAAAAAATCGATTTCCCCTCTAAGCAATCTCCCCAAAACCTTATGTCCAAAGGTTGGAGAAAATCGCTTCAGTAGTAGGTCGAAGTACAGACAGACAGACAGACAGTAAGAATTGCGGGGATTTTGCACGAATCCAAAACTTGCCCTATAGTACCTATAGTCGCAAGTAAAAATTGTCAAAAAAAAATTGGGAAAAAAATAAAAATTTGTCAAAACAAAAGGATTAAAAAACATTTTCGTCCACATAAATAAAAACAATAGAAAAATTTAAAAAACATTTTGCACAGAAAAAAATTTAAAAAAAATTGTAGGTAGTATTTTTTTGGAATACATATTCACAAAAAATAATAAATACATTAAAATAAAAAACAATACTAACAATGAATATAAAAAATGAAAATCATAAAATGAATCAAATTTGACAGAAATAAAATATGTTCCTACATAAATAAAAAAAATAAAATAAATCAAATTTAAAAGAATAGAATAAATTAAGAAAAATTAAATAAAAGAAAATAGAACGGAATAGAATTCCGAAACTCAAAGAAATAAATTAACTATTAAAAAAAAAAAAAAAAAACAACTGAAAAAAGTAAATTGCATAAATAAGTAAAATTTAAAAATTAAATAAAATAAAACAAAAATAAAGGGCATACAAGTTTTTATTTCGATATTGTTTTGATTGCAATAATTTTTACCAAACTTGCAATTTTTTTAACAAGACTAATTCGTAAAGTGTGAAAGTATTATAATTTTTTTTTTTTTGAAATTTGAAATTCCATTCTATAACTGAATGTAGCTACCTATCTATGTCTATGTCGGACGTCGGTATTTACTCAAAAAATATTTGCCTTGCAGTTGAAATCTTGCCCGATTACCAACCGACCAACTTAAAAGTCCAAAAACCTCCATCGCATCAAAAGAGGAAACTATAATTGCAAATAACTGATGGTAGATTCATTCGGCCATAGTATTTACTTCTTGGCCGCAAGAAGTAGCGGCTCATTGGCATACAACTTTTTGCCAAACGAGCGACTCTGGTGACTGGTTTGTATGGTGCAACATCCAGCAACAGCGCGGCGCGGCGTGGCGCGTCGTCGCCCCGGTCGGTCGATGGTGGATGGCGTGCCATTGCCCATTGCCATGGCGTGAGTTGCTGCATCATGCATAGCTGCTCAGCGACCAGACCAACCATCGAAGAATCTTTTCATTTGCTATTATTATTCTGGTTCGTCGAAGTTTCAGGATTTTCATCCAGAATAATATTTTCTATGTAGGTATAGTTGAGTGTTTGTGTGTAGACGACAACAACCATAAGCTTTGCACTTCGATAGGTCTATAAAGTATAGAAGAAGAATAACTGGCAACCAGAAGCAAAACTAGAATTAGCAAAAAAGTAAACAGCAACAAAAACAATAAAACAACAACAACAACAAAAAAAAAACTATAAGAAACGTCTACATTGACGTAGAGTTATACCTATGTAGGTATGTACTAGAACGAAAAGTTGCAGCACAGGGAAAAACATCGAAACGAATGACCGACCAGGTATGCCAATAATAAACTAGAAAATTCCATTGTTGCAAACAACCCATCGTCATCGCATCGCTGTATAGTGAGACGTGTAATTGATGGTCTTCTGGGAGGGTGAACCTAGAGTAGTATAAACGGACAAACTATATAGCTCCATCAGTGCTTGGTATACTGGACTGGGACTAGGACTGGTACTGGGTACAGCAGAAGCTAGAAACAGCGAGATGGAAAGTTCTACGGATACGGATTGTAAGTATTATTGTTACTTTTTGACATCACTACGATGGTATATATATTAAATGGTGTTTGTGATCTGATGCCTCTTGGTGCCTTTCATATTTAAGTATCAGCCAGCATCTCCATCTTGCTTTTATTTTTATTAAAATAAAAAAAAAAAAAAATAGTGCTGGACATTGGAACGTCGCGGTCGAGTCGTCGAATAAAAAATATTTGTTTCTATATTAAGGCGCACTAAGAATTGACTTTACATTGGATGGAAGTTAAACCTTTCGTTCAATAACTTAAGTTTTTCAAAATTAAATAAAAGAAAAATGAAATGAATGGTTTTTGAAATTTTTCGTTTATTTGTAAATATTCCTGGAGAACATTTTTGAGCTCCTAATAGTATTGAAGTTCTATTTCTTTAAACACAACCATCTGTTAATTTTTTTTACGGTTTTTGTGAAATTGAAAATGATTCCGAAATAATAAAAATAAAGAAATATTTTTTCTTTTTTTTTGAAATATGGTTATTGGGGCATATTCATAGTCAAACTTTAGACCCGAGTCCAACTGGCCTCGAGTCTAAAGTTAACACACAGGTTAGAAACAGCTGCTATTCATAAAGAAATTCGCAGCTCTGTTTAGTAAAAAACCGAATTCTACTACAATTTTAGTACTATTGCCTGTCAATCCCTTCAAATCCAATCCATTTTTTGATAGATAGAAAAAAAAACAACTTAGTCAGCCGTTTTTAAAGTTTGAGCTCCAGTTTATCTTTTGGACCCGGGTATAAATTGTCTATGAATAACATAAGCTCCATCAGGTTAGCTTAGAAGACAAAAAGAAACAACTTGTCAGACGACTATGAATATGCCCCATTCAATTTGCCACAAGCTCACATTGTCCCTCGTGGAACCAAAAACAATCAAAATTATCAGTGATATGAATAAAAAGGAGTACCTACTCAAAACTCAGCTTTTCGGAGTAGGTGCTTTATCTGGTATGAATAAAATACTGGACAAGTTGCTCAACGATTGAGCATCTCCATGTTCGATGAGCACTTCCTCAACTTTGAGCACCTCCTCAACTTTAACACCTCCTCAACTTTGAGCACCTACTACAATGAATGATATGAATAAACCGAAGCATGATTTTACTCCATCAATAGGAGCAGATGCTCCGTTATGTGAGATAACTCATTTGTTTGTTTGCTCAAAAATCGTTCTTTTTTTCTTCTATGGCGGAATTAATGCCAATTTTCAATCGAAAATCGAGGAAAGGATATGATAATGATTATCAGGTTTTATACCAACTCAGCAAGGAAAATGTTGAATATCTTGCTAATCATTTTCTTAGGTCTAATCAAACAGTTAAAAAAATTCGAATTTTCGTACGATACCTAGAAGATCCCGCCTTTCAAAGTTGAGTTACGGGAAAAATTGGTGAACACCAGTCTACGTTGTCTAAGACCATGGAGACGTCAATAGTAAAGGATTCCATAGCACAAATGTTCAGGCAACATGCAATGCCAAGGAAGAATTTTTCAAGAAGTGTTGACCTCTCTTGGCCTGGATCAGTGCACGATTCACGAATTTGGAAAAACTCTCGTGTGTTTAAAATAATGCAACTGAATGAAGCTAGAGCCTAACCCGAGAACGTGTGATTATTGAAAGATGTTATGGGCAGCTCAAACAACGATTCCCTATACTACACAATAAAATGCGTGTCAGAACTGAGACAGTTCCATCTCTTACACTCTGTTGATTTATCCTACGCAACTTTGCAAAGCGAATTAGAGATGAAGACTTCCAAATAAAACAATAGGATAATTATCAATAATTACATCAACACATTTTTTTTTGATTTTCCCCAGAATCCATTCTTTAAATGATTTTAAATCATTCAAAAACAAACTGAAAAAAATGTGATTTGATTTAAGTATGAGAGTACGTATTCTGTATTATGAGGAAGTGCTTACTGGTTCGGGTAAACATTTTATTCATACGAAATCGTAGCATGTTCTTTTTTGTTGAGCAGCTGTTCTGAGAGCCTGCTCTGAAGTAGGTGCTCTGTTTTATTCATGTAACCCTATGTATTCTCGTTTTCCGACTTGTTCCGAATTTTAAGGGTTACTTTATCTTAGCAGGTAGGTACCCTTAAAATTTCTGAACAAGTTTAAAAAAAACTAAAATATTCTTTTCTCGACTAAGATGTTTTTTTTTTGTTTATCTGTAAACAAAAAAAGTTCTGTTGGTTGTACGAATTTTCTTATCATGTAACAATTTTTGAAAACAAAAACTTGGTTCTATCCTGCCAAAGGATGGTTAGGTTTCTTTTTTTTTCAATTTTTTGCAAAACTGTTAATTTTGGTTTTAGAAACTTCAAACTCACGGTTTTTAGAATAAAATTTCAATATTTTTATTTATTTTACTTCCCAGTGTACTTTTTTAAAAATATTCAAATAAAAAGCATGATATTCCATATAATAAAATGGATCGTAAATTTTCTTGAAAACTACAAACTTTTAAAATTGTTTTATTTTCAGTTATCCTCTATTTTAAAATTTAAGTCAAATATGCTAATCGATTTTTTTAATAAAAGCATTTTTCAGAAAATTTATGACTGTCATATTATACTGTATGGTTTTGAGCTTCAACGGATTCTTTCTTAAAAATGACCTGCTGTGGAACAGACCTTTAATAAATTTTCAGATGAACATATTATCTACGTACATATGTAAAGATGGATGACTTTTGAAAAAGATGAACCACAAACTGATTCCGTAAGAATTCCATCGTAGTTTTATTCTTTCTATGAACAATTACTAAACAGCAGTGCACCTGGGCGTATAAGCACTTTTTTATTTCATTGATTTTTTAGATTGCCTTTATAGGTTTCTAAATATTGCGTTCCTGTTTCTTGGAAATTCATGTATATTATTTCAGATTTGTTCAAAAAAGTTCATCAGTGGGACTCTCAATATAATTGTTATAATTTTACAAAATATTGTATCTAGGATAATTATAATTTGTTAACTATCTATCATGTTAAAAACAATTTACGAGTATTTTCAGGGTTCGTATTATTTATATTTTCAGAAAAGTCCTTACAAAGGACCATGGTCATTTTGGCCCCATCTTCAACATTGTTCAACAGTGATGAAACTTATTTCATATGAATGCAGGCCATGAGCTGTACTTCATTTCATTGTATGGCAGCTAAGTCGAAATCGAGCGTGAAATTGGAGTTTTTGTACATTTTATAGAAAAAAAAAATTATTTTAAAAATAAAGGTAATGGGAAAAAAATATTTTAACATTTGGTAAAAATCGAATTGAACAAGTAGGTACACCATATTTTTTCAGCTTCCTTATACCTTCTAAACTCCGAATGACTTTGCCCAAGTCTTTTACAGATACACCTATTCACCACATGTTGGATAAAATTGTAGCTTGAATCAACTCCTACTTATAAATTTATAAAGGAGATGCACCACTTTTGGGCCCAGTGCGTTCACTAATGAAAGTGGTATCAAATGAAAGGTGAAATCTAGCACGTTATGTGGGTGCAATATTTCCAAAATTGTCAATGGGGTTTTCGAGATATTCGCTTTTGAAGTTGGTTAACTCAGAAAAAGAATTTCACTCCTTTTTCTTCAATAATTGCTTATATCGCACGATATAAGGCACGTAGGAAAATGATATTGGTATCAAATGAAAGATATTTTTTCTATCTTTTTAATGAATTCAAAACTTTTTTCCTACCAACAATATTTTTTCAAATATTTAGTATAAACTTCTTGAAAATTATGTTTTTTTTACTTACCTTTTGAACACAGATATCTTAAAAAAATCAGTAATGACATCTATTTTTTTTTGCATTATTTTAAAGCTCTATATCTCACCTTTAATTTAATATATAATTTAGTACTCATTCTCAAAAAAATACTTACTTTTTAACAAACTTACTCTAAAAAACACTTTAACATGCTATCGGCTGCTATGAACTTGCCCGTTTAGCGCTTTTTAATAATTCTTATACCCAATTATGTTTTTTTTAATACTGACTTTAAGTCTTCTAAGCAACCTTTAAAGTAATTAATAAGAAACTGCTGTTTTTTCGAAAAAAAAATATGCACATGTTACTTCTAAACAATAGTGCATATATCAAAAGCTTAGCGTTTAGAAGAAGTTTATCAAGACACATATTATGTTTAAATTATTTTTTTCATCTTTATTGTTTTCAATATTAAATTAAGTACAAAAAGGTTTTAACTGAAACATCTTATCACATCTTCCTTATTGAGTTAGGGTTATTTGTTGAATTGATTCTTTCCAAAATCCGAAAGCAACCACAACATATCGAGTCAGAATCAGATATCTAAAATTATAATTAAACAAAAAGATGGGAGGGGATATAAGGATTTGGGAGATCTAAAACATTTTACACC
This sequence comes from Syrphus vitripennis, assembly GCA_958431115.1. NCBI lineage: Eukaryota > Metazoa > Arthropoda > Insecta > Diptera > Syrphidae > Syrphus > Syrphus vitripennis. Next base: position 22,993,652 of record OY288108.1, read on the forward strand.
ATTTTTTTTCGTACTCATTCATTACTCGTTTTGTCAATTCAATCAATCAATTAAAAATAAAAATGAGTAGATTCTAAGCAATAGAAAAAACAAAGCTATTCTAAATTAATCTGACGATCATTTATTCTAAGTAAATTATGTACATGCACTTATGTACAATGATTTTAGCTGAAAATAATTTCACTTTACATATGTGAAAAAAATTATTACTTATTTGTTCTGGAGATATCCAAGTAACTAAAATTGATCGAAGAGGATTTAAAAGCGTTTCAATCCTGCGAGTTTGCAATGTATTTACATGGAAACGTATTCTGCAATTTACACTAACATTTCTTTGAACACTGTTCATTTTCACTTTTTATAACCACAGTTTAAAACACCTTGTGCTTTTAAGTTAATGATTATTCACTATTGGAAAACACTGAACAATTTAATTTTCCGGAGACTTACAAGTTTAAGCGAAAGGTGCATGGGAACTCTCGATCACAAATTGTCGCTTAATATTGTCTGATAGGCATCTTCAAATCACGAACGTAATATTAAAGAACATTATTATGTATATACCAAAGTATTTAACGGTGAAGAGTCCAGTTCCTTAGTGCAAAAACATACTATTTAAAACAATAACAACATATTTATGGAGGCTTTCCATTCCCATTGCGCTTTTTTATGGAATTCTCTTGATTGGTTAACATTTCTATAGTGAGAAGTAGGCATACTTTGTTGAAGAACATCGCATCAAAGCAAAAGTTGTATAAGAACTTTTGGTTTTTGCATCAACATTTTGAGTATTTTGAATTTGGTCGTCATCAGGAATATAATAACATACCTCCAACTTGTGAATCATCAATATAAATATTATTAATCAGACAGAATTATAAAAAAAAAAACATAATTGGGTATAAGAATTATTAAAAAGCGCTAAACGGGCAAGTTCATGGCAGCCGATAGCATGTTAAGGTGTTTTTTAGAGTAAGTTTGTTAAAAAGTAAGTATTTTTTTGAGAATGAGTACTAAATTATATATTAAATTAAAGGTGAGATATAGAGCTTTAAAATAATGCAAAAAAAAATAGATGTCATTACTGATTTTTTTAAGATATCTGTGTTCAAAAGGTAAGTAAAAAAAACATAATTTTTAAGAAGTTTATACTAAATATTTGAAAAAATATTGTTGGTAGGAAAATAGTTTTGAATTCATTAAAAAGATAGAAAAAATATCTTTCATTTGATACCAATATCATTTTCCTACGTGCCTTATATCGCGCGATATAAGCAATTAGTGAAAAAAAAGGAGTGAAATTCTTTTTCTGAGTTAACCAACTTCAAAAGCGAATATCTCGAAAACCCCATTGACAATTTTGGAAATATTGCACCCACATAACGTGCTAGATTTTACCTTTCATTTGATACCACTTTCATTAGTGAACGCACTGGGCCCAGGCTCCATAGAAAAATGGCGCATCTCCTTTGAATAAGGCTGAATGTTATTTATTGTTTTTGCTCTTCCATTAAAATTTGTAGATATAAACAAAAAATCAAACTACAGCTGGTAACCTTGTCAATGGTCACACTCACAATTTTATTATTAGAATAGCAGTGTTCCATGATGATGATGATAATAATGATGGTGGTGTATTATATATAAGTGAGCATGAGGTTTTTGCCCTTGGCTCTACTTCTTTTGCGTTTTCTGTGCGCAGAATTATGCTTAGTTTGGCCATTGTTGCAGAGCATTGGTTGCTGCTGTTGTAAAGTAGTGATGATGGAGAACAACAAACCAAACCCCAGCGTGTTTGTTGCATTCCACTTTGGCGTCTTAGGCATTATTATTTGGCCATGGCATCAAGCTATGAGGAAACAAGTTTTGAGTTTTATATATACATATATTAGTATTTTTTTTTGTTGATTTTTTTTCTATCATGCAAACTTTTAGACACTCATGGTTGCTTATTTTTTTAGCTTATATTCTCGATATGCTCTCCTGCCTTTTATAAACCTTTTTATTTCACGAATCGCAGCAGATATACAATGGCGGTGACCGCCAGACAAGTTAATAGGTACATACTCTGGTATCTTGAACGCGAGCAATGAAAACAAAAAATAAAAGGAAGCAACATCCAGCTTGGAAGTTAAACTTAAACTACCTTTATTCGCATAAGCAAGTAGTAAGTTGCTTTGTGCTGCTAGAGGATGATGATGGAGAAGGTGATGAAGAAGGTGGTCCCTGCTGCACTGACTCTGAGCTGAGGGTATACAAACAGCGTTCACGCTCGACGCGCTTGACTTTTCAACGTAGGAAGGTATAGGTATTATACTTTGTGCAGCGTCATCGTGTGTTGTTTTTTTTTTTTTTTTTTGTATTGGCCTTGGGAGCCCTTTGATGGGTGTTCGTTGTACCATGTAGAATAAAAGGTATCAAGATTGCACTCGCTATATGTTGTGGTATTTGTCTGGAAAAGAGTTGTTTTTAAATTCTTGGCAACATTTTTTTTTTTTTAATTTTTATCATGGAATTATAAATTAAGCATCACACTGATGTTGAATTGAAGGGCACGCAAGGTTACAAGCAAAAACAATAATTTTAATAATAGTTCATTTCATGGTCCGAAAATTGTATAGGTAAAGATAATTGAAATTATTCAAATACATAAAGGCTCAAATGTATATATAATATCCTAGAAAAAAAAAATATTAACAAAGTTATAAATATGTAATTATATTTTAAACAATTTTGTTAAGTACATACTTTCATTGTATAGAGTAAAAAATAAATTATCTTAATTTCAAGTTAAATTTTTTTTCTCTAAGCTATTTTAATGTTCGTAGTTTGATGAATTTACTTAACGAAATATGTTACCATTACATATTCAAATTAACTACAAACATTGTGAACTTCGTCCTAATTATACTGAAAACGTAAATATTGAATCAAAACGTAGTCTATTTAAATCCAATAAGCTATTCGAATGAGAGTTGCAATCATCACACCAAATTGTGTAATAAGTGAGAACAACGTTATTTGAAGAAAATATGTGATGAGAGCAAGAATCGTGTAATGAGTTTTTATTGATTTTTATGGATCACAGAATAACTAAATAGCAAATAAACAATCTTTTCACAATACCCAAGTTATCTAAAAATTAGCGTAGTCATCACAACACGTTATGAACAAGCATCGTTCAATAAAGGTGACATGTATACAATATATTCAAAAAACGCAAGCCATTTTATTAAAAACTGCAGTCAACGTAGGAAGATAAGTGATAAGTAAAAGCATTGGGCAATAAGTCCTCATTGATTTTTATTGAATACAGATGATATGTAATCAATACATTATTTTAAAATAAATAAAAAAAAAACTGCAGTCTTCATAAGAAGTTATGTGATAGGTCCAAGCCATCCAAAAAAACTGGAGTGGTAAGTTATCACTATCTGTGCACACGATTAATATTGGTAGGTATGTATTGAATACAGAAAATTTGTATTGAAGACATTATTAACAAATTTTTGGGTCAACTAGCTTATGCAGTTTATTAGATTTTAACATGTTATTTGTAATCATTACATGTTGAAATTTATACTCTATAATCTCTTTGCAAAATTCTTCATTTTTATTTTAAATTAATTAAATTTTTTTTTAAATTCAAAATTAGATTTTTTATTAAAAAACCATACATTTTTGTACACTTACTATTTTTATAATATATAGAAAGAGATTCTACAAAATTTAATAGCAAAAGGATATTTTTTCATTTTGTTTTCGAATTTAAAAAAAAACTGTTTTCTAGCTAAGCGAACCAACAATTTTGTCTTATTCCTTTCGTACATAATCCGATATATTATGTCTCCTGTAGATTTCCTTTTTGGCATTGTATAAAGAAAGACATGAAAAAGACAACGAAAAATAATTTTGTTTTTGCAACCGACGACGCGACGTAACAGGTTGATGTTAAAAGTATCGCGTCACATCGCATAGAATTTTCATTTTCATCGTCAACTTCTTTTTTTTTAAACAACCAAATAGAAAAAATTTTTAAGAGAAACTTTTAATCAAGCAAAGAGAATTTTTGAAATATTCGAAATTTTTCCCAATATAATAATTTTAAAACCAATAAGCAACTAGTGAAGTAGTGAGTAAATGGATGACGTAAAAAACTGTTCTATTTTACATGATTTCCCCAACTTTTCCTGGTATAAGAGCCCAACTACGACTCTTATACTGCTCTCTTTGATGTTTGGTTTATTTTCTTTTTTGTTTAGTCTCTTAGTTCGAAAGAGAATTTACCTCTTAGTTTGGTTTTGGTTCAGATTATGAAGGGAGAATTTGACTGTGTAATAACATAACACCCTCCTTTCAGCTCTTCATTTCGACAAAAATTGAATAGATACGCCAACTACTTTTTGTAGACCAAGTTTTGTGGTATGCAACCAGTTTACATTATTGGCATGCAGAGTTGTAGGGTCATCAGGAGCAACATCGCAACAACAACGAGAAGACGGTGATGCCGACGACGACGACGAAGACAACAACGAAGATGCAAGAGAGATGATGCTATAAACCAGTTAAACCACATTGCAATTCTGACGCGATATTGCCTCGAACTCTGCGAATGAACCTTTTTTTCTCCTTGCAGCAGCAGCATCAGCGTCAGCGTCTTTTCTAAAAAAGATACATTTTTTTTAAGAATACGAGAATGTTATGCAAAATCCAGTCTGAGTTAAGCTTAAGAATACAGGTATCAGGCAAGACCAGGGTCTTGTCATATACAAATGTTGCTATATGCGGTTCCACCATATCTGAGACTGGCGGATTTTCCATGGTCTTGGTCTAGGTGAGGTTGTTTTGATATTTTTTTTTTTGCGAATAATGAATGAAAATTGCATGTCTCCTCTTAATCAGTCCTTTGGATACCGAGTCGAGTGTGAGAGATGTATGACCCGCCTACGGCGCGGCGCGGCTATATCTAAAGCTAGCGTCTGAAGTCTGAGTCTGATACACCTATCTACCTACCAACCAACTAGAATTTGTGGCTAATGACGTTGCAAAATTCAGACATAAAACTCCATGGGAAAACACAGTCATGATGATTGTGTTGTGTGTGCATCAAAAAATCATGCTGGCAGACTACGTATGTATATTGCAGCAGCAGGCATCAGACACACTATAGTTATATTGCGAGGAGAATGTCTAACGTCTAATTAATTGTAAGATGACGCTAACGAGTCCGTTTGCTGATGCCTGTCTGGAGGAATGCAGACATGCATGTTTTGGGGTGGTTTTGTTTAGAGTTTAAAGAATGTCTATACGGGTTTTTTTTTTTTTGAGGAAGTGTAAGATTTTCAGTTATTTTATTTAAGGTATTTCAAGTGCGTAACTAGAATAAGAGGAACGAATGAGGAGGTTTTCAATAGAGCAGATGTTGATGATTTCAAGAAATCCTATTCCTATGATATTCATAGCAATACTTGTTTGAGGAAAGTCAAGAACTATCAAAAAAGCTGTAGCGGTTCGTTGCTTTCCAATTTGATTTTTCTTTAGTGTCTTTACACACATCCAAACTCGAAAACCTTTAAGTAAGGGACATACATCTTTAGCAGAAAATTTCATAAAATACCAAACTACAGATACCTGAATGCGTATTTTTTTTAACCCTTCACTCCTTCACTATAAGCATCTCAAAAGTGTGTTACATCAGCGTTTACTTCAATAAAGATAGTCTTATGAAGCAATTACTTCCAGTTTTTTTTTTCTTATTGGAGCAAATACTCTAATAAATATCGGAAGACGTTAAAGAGAAATGATTATCTCGGAATTTAATATAATAGCGATTCCTAAGAAGTGAAGATATTATATCAGCATTTACTTCTATAAAGAATTTATAATTGGAGCAAAAACTAAATTCTTATTTAATATTGGAGCAAATACTCAAATAGAAATTTGTGCTTCGTTAAATTAAATAAAAATACTCTCAAAAATATGGGAGAAATTAGTTATAACAGCGTTTACTCCAATAACGATATTGATTATATCGTACTTACTCCAATAACGATGACCAAGAAATGCGTTCTATCAGTGTTTACTAAAATAAGGATTATATTGCCGGACAAATTTTAAATAAATACTTGACTTGTCCGCACAAAAAGTGGCAATCTTTTTTTTCAATATTCAGATTTAAGATTTTAAGATAACTCTCTATAGAGGAAAAAGGCATTATTGTGGCTATAAAATTAATAAAGGAATTTTTAAAACATATCTCATTCATTTCGAAAACGGCTCCAACGATTTTGATGAAATGTTAGCTGAAACTGCTTCCAGGAAATTCAAATTATTTGGTCAAAAAATATTTTTCAAAACATTTTTATTAAAATTAGTGTTTTAATTTTTCATAAAAATCAATCTTTTAAATTTTCTAGAAACTAAGCAAAGCACCAGGCTAACATTATGTGGTACTCGTATAAAATAAAAATCATTTGAATGCATAAAAAGACGGTTTCAAAAGCAAACAAAATAAAATATGAATGTTTTATTTTTTTATCGTTAAATAAAGACAATTTAAAATTAATTTATCCAATCCACGGTACAACACTTACAAAAAAAAACGGATTCCCATATTGAATTATTATGTATTTTTCTGGTAAATCCCTAAAGTGTATCTGAATAAATATAATTTATTTCAAATATTGTTTCACTTTGAGTTGAATTGTGGAAAACTTAAAAAGCCCATCCAGGCCTAACAAAGTTTCACGGACAAAACAACAACATTATCTGAATTTAAATTTTGAATGTTTTGGTTTTCAAAACAAAAATAAGAACTATACACAATCCATTTACTTAAATACCTAAACAAAAATATGGAAAACGACAAGCGTTGAGGTTTTAAATAGTAAGTAAGGGATCACTGCTAAACGAAGTACAAATAACTACATTAAGATAAACCATCCCAAGTTGGTAAAATCTTCTTAGAAGATTGCTTTTGTCACATTCAATTTTGTAGGTTTGGCTTGTTACTTATAACAGCTTCCCATGCGCAAAAATTCCAGGAATAACCTGGAAATCTATTTGTAAACAAAAGAACAAACAATCACAAAATGAGAAGAAAAAAAGAAGAAAACAGAAAAAGAATTTCTTTTGCTCAAGTTCTTGACGCAAAAGTAAAAAGCAATAATCTAATTCAAAAGTTTACCTATCAATTGGGAAAATTGAAGATTTATTGCAAACATACACTCCGACTATACTCCTGCTGATGGTCACGACCATACCAGCAGCACATAGCAAAGCCGGCAAAAGCATCACTTTGCTTTCTGAGTGGCAGCCGTAAAAGGATATCATCATCATCAGGAGCAGCAGCATCAATCGACAAAGGACGAAGAAAGCCAAAGATATAAAAGGGCTGTGAGTGAGTGTGGAAAGGCAACATTCGTAGAATGACAACTACCTGTACATATTTATAATTTAGATTGGATAGTTCGATTTTGATATGAATGTTTGTTCCATAGGCATGTTGCGATGGAGAAGAGAAATAAATAAAAAAATAATGACTGGGCCACGAGAACTTGTCCTTTAAAAGATCTAAAGGGCAATGCTTATAGAACTGTTGGAAAAGTCAAACGAACCCGAAGTGTTTTGAAATTAAGTGATAGAACTTTCTTTTGAAAGTTTATACAGATTTGAAAGTCAAAAATAAAATGTTTATTTCTAAGTACTATATATAAATGATTTTATAATATTGAGATTCTTTGGGAATTAAGTTCACTTTAACAATCTTTGCAGAATTAAAAATTTCATTTTATATGAGCATCAATTTTATCCATTAAACGAACAGTGATTGATCATTGAAATGTTCAGTTTGGTGACCAACTGCAAGCCAGTCAATCAAAATTTAAAGAATACAACAACAAAAAAACTACTGGCATTTACTTTAACTTTCTTTTCCAGTGAAATAGTACTTGAGGTAAATAGTATGTCTACTCACAGACAGGGGCGCTGATGTTGATATTTTCATTTTATATGTTGGTAGACTTTCAATTTTTTCTTCTTTCCCTACTTTTTTGTCAACAAAAACAAAATACACTGCTGGACGAGTCAGGTAAATTTACTGCCCATTTTTATATTTTGCATTTTAATTTGATTTCAATTTTTTGACATTGTATATTTATTTTTTTGAAATTCAATAGATATGTTCGATTTTGTCATCTTAAGGCTGTATTTTTGAATTTTTAAGGCGGAAGTTTATAAAAAATCAATCAAACATCAAAGTAATGAGAGCCCGTTGTCAAATAAAATGAAAATATCGAACAAAAACACGAACGTGAACGCCTTTTTGGTTTGGTGTGGATAGCCAGAATCAAAGCTTACGACGATGAAATAACAGTAATAACAAGTTGCTGTGATTGACAACAGTACGTTGTTATTATTGTTATTTCGTAGTCATGAATTTTTCGAATTAGTCTAAGTAATCAATACATAAGTGTAAGATCCGGAATTTTCAAAGATTGAGAAATCGAACAAACCTTAAAGTCAAACTAATAGTAAGCATGAGTACCAATCTTTAAAAACCAAAATAAGGAGAAACATATTTGCTGTGGATCGTTTTCTTGATTTTTTTTACTCTGCTGTGCTACATTGTCAACCAAACACACCTATGATAAAACAAATTTAATTGTGATTATTATGAAAAAAAAACGAATAATCTACATAGGGGTCTAGCCAATGAAATCTTTGGTGGAATTACCATACAAAATTTAACAAAAAGAGTACAGTAGGTACAAATAAAAAATAAATGAAATGTAAAAAATATAATTTAAATAAGAATCACAAAATCATTATGGCAATGAATGTTTCGTTCAAATGACAAAAATAATTCTCGTACCAAAGGGTTTTTCTTATATAATGTTCTTAACTGAAAAGTCCAAGTTAAAGGGCTGGGACGAAAAGGAAAATTTTTGTGGACTAAAGGCCGCCAAAAGCTTAAAGGTTTTCCAATAAGAGGTGTTATTTTGAATAGCCCGTTATTTCGGTAGTTGTCGCTTTGGAAGCTGTATTTTTTCACATTTGATAATAAAAATGGAACGATACACGTTTCAACAACGTATTGAATTTATTAAAATTCACCATACAAAATTTTTGGGTTGTGAAGCACTTTGTCGGACCGCGATTCAGAAATTGGCGGAAAAATTTGAGCTGTCGGGACAAGGAACCGATGTGAAGAATAAAACTAGTGCACGTGGCTCAAGAAAAACTGAAAATATTGCTACTGTAGCCCAAAGTGTTGAAAAAAACCACGTTTGTCCATTCCTCGTCTTTCTTTTTTTGCATAAAGACTATCGTAAGGCTTATAACGTTCAGTTAACACAAGAACTCAAGCCGGCTGATCGTCAACAACGTCGTGTTTTTGCTGATTGGGTCCTTGAAATGTATGAAAATGATCCGGAATTTTATCGAAAAATCATCTTGACTGATGAGGCCCATTATTTCTTCCTCGGTCGCATCTGGGGCTCGGAGAACCCAAGATTTATTTTTGAAAAGCTCTCCATCCTCAACGAGTGACTTTACTTTTTCGAAAATGAGGCTGTAGCAACAGCTACGGTAAATGGATTGCGCTATCGAGCGATGATTAATAATTCTTTATGGTGGAATTGGATGGTATTTCTATCGACAAGACAGTGCTACGTGCCACACAAGCAACGAAACCATCGATCTTTTACGGGCAAAGTTTCCGCACCGTGTTATCTCTCGAAAAGGTGATTACAATTGGTCACCGTGATCTTGAGACTTAGCACTTTGCGACCTTTTCCTTTGGGGCCACGTGAAAGAAAATGTCTACTCCAACAGCCCAGTGTCGATTCAAGACTTCAAAGATGGAATTCATGAAGCTACAGCACCAACTTTGCGATTTGGTGATGGAAAATTCCATGGAAAGGATTGCTGTGTAAGCGTTCCATTATACTTTCTTCTTTATATTGTTATAAACACCGATCTTTTATCTCAAAAAATGGTATTTTTCTTTGAATAGATATCAAAATAACACCTCTTATTGGAAAACCCTGATTTTTTCGGATTTTGGTCTTATTACATCATATTATAAGGCTACGAAGAAAAATTAGATGAACTAACAAGATGGACTTCGGCCAACTTTGTTGTTGATACTAAAAAATTACAAAATAGACAAATATATTTAAAAATTTCAAGGGATTTAATTCTTTTGAAAATAAAGAATAATAACTATACCGATTCAATTAAATGCCAGAGTATCTTGAGTACATATGTTTGAATATTAGATAATTAAGGAACCTAATCTTTAATGTCTCATCTTTAACTACTGTATGAGTGAAATCTATGAATTTTTTTTGGAATAGCTCCTTGGAGAAAATATTGGGTAAGAAAACGCATTTTTAGAACTCACAAAAATGCATGACTGGTTTTCACGAACTTGTTCCTCTCATAAAGTAGGTACTTAAGTATAAGCAAAAAATATTATTTAAAAAAATTAGGAACAGGTAAATATCAAAAAAGTTTTAATTATTTTATAATATTCACTTGAATTATATATGAAAAAATTACCTGAAACTTTTCAAACTCAATTTGAGAAAATAAATTATTTGTCTGGCCCTCTCGTTGGTTAGGAGTTTATTGAATTTATTTGTCCAAAAAAATATATTTTCCTATAATTGAACGATTTTTTTTTTTAAATTTTCTAGAAATGAATAAGCGTCACCTTCTCAGGGAAAGGCACAACTATGGATTGTGAAAGTGAAGTTGTGGAGATACTACTCGGCCTACACGTAGATTTTTCTTGATTTTTTAAATTTTAGATTGTTCACGGCGCATTAGCTTATGACCTTCGAAATAATTCATTTAAATTTAAACACTCAAAATAGATTGGACTTTATTGCTTTGGGATTTACTACATATAGCAAGAAAATAAATTTGTGTTTTTCCACGCTACATTTTTTTTATATTTCCAAAGTTATGACATCAATTTACTGCTATGATTACTTACTACTACATCTTAGAAAATCAAGTCATCAAACATACCTGAAAGTAAAATAAAAAAAAATTAAATTAATACATATCGAAAAATAAATAAGATATGCGTGTATTTTCATAAAATTTTAAACATTCAAATTTCACAAACAAATTTACATTGATTGTCTTGTTTTGTCTACAGAGAATACCTTCTTAGAATAAACCAAAAGATAGACAGCCAGTCGTTTTCATCTTATTAATAATAAATTAAATTCGTTAAGGGTACAGAAATAAGGGAAATTATAATCATAAAGGGTGTACAGTACATACATAGGTATTATAGATATATTCTATACACACACTTTACACATGTGAAAGATTAAGTCTCCAGCTTTGTACTTTGTGTGAATCAGAAAAAAAAAATCTTCCTTTTTGGATTTGTTATACGCAAAATTACTTCTTAATTCCACTACGCCCTTAACTAACGCTGCAAAAAGAGCACAAAAACACAATGAGAAAAGCATAAAACATTCAATCATCTTATGAATAAAACATAAAGTAAAAGATTTACAACACTCAATCTCACCCTCCAAACCACCCGCCCGCATGCCATGTCGTACTTTAAGAGAGTAATTGTGAATGGAATTACGGACGAAGTACTACACAACAACAAAATAAAAAGGATACGAATGCCAAATACAGAGTGCGGAGTTGTCCTCGAATTTTCTTCTTTTTGTTTTCCAACCAAAAATAATACGAAAAAAAAAAAATGATCTAAATTAAAAATGCAACAAAACGAAAGAGGAAATGCAACAATTTTTCACTAAAGCGCAATGGATATTAAAAGAAAAACACGAATTTATTTTCCACCAACAAAAAAAAACTTAACTTTAATACAAAGTGGAACAGAATATATACACAATCGAACAGGACACTGAAAGGACTCTTATTTTTTTTTTGCGTTGATAAAATATATTTTCAAACATAAAATGGTTAAAAGAAAAACGGAATTACTTATGCTTTGATATCCACCTAGCTTAAGCTTAAAGTCTTTGTGGTTTTGTGACCATCACCGCACTATTGCCAGAAATATCCTTGTAAAGGATGTCGTATCGTATTTTAACATTAAAGCAAAGTCATCATTAAATATTTATTTTCATTAAGAAGCAGGAGTACAACAACAACAACAAAAAAAAACCATACTCATTCATTTTATTAAATCCACACCAAAAGAATAAAAAAAAACTGTTAAATTTGCGAATGAACTGACATTAACAGAAACAGGATGTTGGAAAAGAAAAGATATATAAGTAGAAAAAGAAAGGGCTGATAACTTTTTAAGGAATATGTTAAGTTATTTGGTTGTGACATTTTCGATGTTTTCTATGTTTTTCGATGTTCTGTGGGTTCGATGTTCTTACAGTGTATGCTTAATAATTTACAATTAACTACCGACATTCTGAAATTTTTCTATGTTTTTTTTCTATATTTTTTCTATGTTATTTAATGTCTGGCTAGACTAATATAGGGTAAAATTCCTATTGATAGTGGTTTAATGCTGTATATTCTATTATTTATTAATAATTTTATTAGTCATCAATTAATTGTCAAATTTTAGAATTTGTTTTTCAATGTATTCTATGTTCTTTTATTTACTGCTTTTCTTAGATGATTTCTGTTGCAAAGGGGTGCAATGTTTCTATAGAGTGAACTGCTAAGTTATTTACAATTAACTGAGACTTTGGAACGATTCTATGTTTTTCTATGTTTTTTTTTGTTTTTGTTAAAACTAATAAAATGGTTAACCTGAGTTTTAAAATTCTTTATAATAATGGCTGGAATGCTAACAAATTCATTATTTATTAATAAATTCAAATAGTCTTTGATAGATGGATAAATTTTGGAACTATTCGTTCGATGTTTTCTTTCCTTATTTAATGTTTTTTGTCAAATGAAAAATAACAGATTTTAAGGAATGACATTTTGAAATAAAGGTTGCTTAGTTGAAAGTAATAAATACTTCTTGTTAAATTATTATCAATTGGTTGTGGCATTTTGATATTAATTTTTCGATATTCTTCTGCTTTATATTATTAATATGGAGTAAAAAAGGCTTAATGGGGTAAAAACGGCTTAAAACAAAATATTAAAAATGAGTAACTTTGAATTAATTTCTAATCAAACGTCGTCAATTATCTTGATTTATGAAATTTTTGATTTGTTTTTCATTCGATGTATTCTATGTTCTTTTCAATATTCTACTAAATTAATTCAGGTAAAATAAATTAGCTCAAACAATATATAATTTATATTGAATATGCGTTTTTCTATGTTTTTTATTATTGCTTTTCTGAGTCAGTATAAGAACCTTATCATTCGATATTTTTAATGTTGTGCTCAGTTATTTAAATTTTTTATAAATTCTTTCTCAAACATACTGTAATTTTTTTTTATATCCCTTAACCTACATACAATAACACACAAGAAAAAAATTACAAAGAAATGAAAAAAATAAATAAAATAACACAAAATAACATATTAAGGACACCCATCCCGCAAAACCAAATCTCTGATTGTGTCTAGGAGAGTTACAAAAGTACAAACCAAAAAGCTCCGTCCTGCTACTGCACTCAACCACCATAAAAAGACCACCAAAGCTACCCCAAAGCCCAAAAACCCATATATAGTAGGTACTTCTATACTATCTCCCAAAAAAAAATATAAAGCACAGATGATCAACAGTTTTTCTTTTACACAGAGAGAAAGAGTCGAAGCAATTTCTTTTCGTCTGTTTTTTTTTTTTCATTTTATTATTTTTCAAGTCGAAATATCTGCGGCAGAAGGATTAAAAATGAGAAAAGTATGTTCGTCGTTGGTTGGTTTGGTGAAGTAAAACACTATAATACAGAGGCAACCGAAAAGCAAGAGGACATCATGATGAGAGTTGTTCGGGTGTTATATAAAGATCCTGAAACAGCAGCCCAATGAGTTAGTGATTTCTACTTTGGTATTCTTTCAATTGTTTCTTTATTGTTTCTGTACATTTTTCTTTGCCTTTTTTTTTTTTTTGTTCTTGATGGAGATACAAGTGTGTATGAATGAATAAAAACATCCTTGCTACGACCATGATGTGTGAATGATTACATTTTTGGGAGCTAACAGTTTGTTTTTGCCTACACCCCGCTCAGAGCCCAACACCACTTATCCCATAGCCACGTAGACATACACCATAGCCAACACAAACAATCAGAGAAAATAAGGAAATTTCGTTTTTGGAACTTGTTGTTTTTTTTTTTTTGGGATGATGATTCGCATGAAATGGGGGGGAAGGGGGGATGTTGATATCCTGATATGTCTTTCTGGATCTGCTATAACAGCAGCAGTATAGCAGCAAGTGGCATCCGCATATATTGATAGTAATGTAAGGAGAACGTGTGATGAAATTTTGCCAGGATTATACGCCAGTTGGGAAATCTAGTTAAGGGATTTACGCTTTTCGGTTTTATGACTGGTTTCGGAAGTGTGCCAGTGGGGAATCGGCCTTTGAATCAAATTAGAACGATTGTTATTACATGACTTAGAACAAGGAAACAAAAACAGTTTCAAAACAAAAAAATATATATAAAATGTATATAATAACAATAAGACAAGTTAGACCTTTGTATATATATGTATGGACAATGAACAATGGACGATGGACACCAATTTAGGACACCTCTTTTCATCTTCGAAGAGGTCAACAACAAAATACAATCGAAGAAGTGAATTGTTTTTCGATATGCCATTTGGAATTGTTTGATGGAGATATGAATCTGTACTAATTAGTTTGGACATCTTTTTGGATCGATTTTGCTATTATACGAGTATTAGGGGATGGGGGTGAGATTGAAGACAAAACGTGCATAATTGGATTTGGATACTGTTGCTGTTTTGAATGCTGGGGCATTTAAATATGCGTGGCAGAACGTCACATAAAGATTAAGGACACTCTTATAATATCGCATCCATATCAATTTCTGGGAATTCTGATATTCCGAATAAATATTTTTTTTTCTGGAACAACCTGCAAAATTGTGTTAGATGTCTTTGGGGAATATAATTCTTATAAGAAAAGACGGAATGGAAGGATTCGTCAGTGATACATTTGTATGCATATAATAATAAAAATTAATAGGCAATCGATTTGTATATGTATAGCTAGATATAGTAGGTAGGTATGGTTTTATGAAGTTTCGGAGAAAGTTTTATTAAATGGCAGCATTTTTTTTTATAGTGTCTGTATGGAGATATAGATATGTCTGGAAGGCACTTTTCTTATGCAAACAAACATTTTGATATTCATGCAAAGGGTATTATTATATTTAGGGTACAGAGTTTCATATTGATATTATTGTCTGTCAAGAATAACTGTTGTTTTGAAACTAGAACAGGGAGGAAAGATTTTTTGCAGGTATAGGTAATATCAATTCATTGGAATTATTTCTTGTCTAAGAAATAAATAGGGTTCACATGAGAATTTTTTTGTCTTTTTTTTTCCTCCTAAAACGAGTGTCAACTATCATTTTACAAAGAATAATGAGATAAAGTGACTAATTGATGATTCATGGTTGGATGGACTTAAAGTACTAAAACAAAATGGCGATTCAGCGAGTATTGTGCGTTGGACAACATTTTGAAAAAAAAAAACATATTAATATCAAATGACAAGGTTAGGTTAGGTTACAGTGACGGTTTGAGAAAGGCTGACCCACATAGACCAATAAGATTGGTCCGTTGTGATACCACAAGGATCTTGAAGATATCCTCCTTTACTCATTAAAACATTTCGAGCTTCTTACGAATCGTGCGATGTTACTAATCTTAGTATTTGCTAGTTCACTAGGATCGTTATAGTAGAATTCTCCTAATTGGAGTCTACGTCTATGGGACATAGCTGGGCATGTACAAAGAAGGTTTGGAATTGTTTCCTACTCCTTCTATGTCAAGGAAAGCAACCATTGTGTATTCCGTCTGGTAGAGGGAGTATTAGATGGTACGAAATAATGTGTGTAGAACCGTTTCTACAGACTTCCCTTTACTGTAAGCATGTTGTGCATTTGATATTAGTTTTGGATTGATTCTAGATCGAATGTGTAAGTCCATAAGACGTTTTAGTGTTCAAATGACAAGAAAAATTTTAAAAAATCTACCCTTATTTTTGGTCTTAACAAAAAAACTTGGTTTATAGGCACAAAATGGTTTAGACTGCAATTGAATGCGAAGAAAGTTATCAACAAAAATATTTCACATAAAAATTTTTAATAAATTTTTTTAAGGCCAAAAAAGCGTTTTTGCACTTTTTTTTCTTCGTTCGATCGTTTTTGAAAATCCATATTATTTTTTTATAGATCACATAAAGTAGTTTTCTTTTTGAAACAATAGAACACTCAGAGGTCTTCCACATTTTTTTTTATTTCTTCAGATCCTTCTGCTTTTAATCAAGGAAGTAAGTAAGCAAACCAAAAATTTTGCCTAAACACGCTGAATTAATTAAGTTTTGAAATTTTCTGTATCCACTTTTAGATCTAGTTATTTTTACTAAATTTAGCGTTATTATTATTTATGTGAAAATTAAATGGTAGAGGAATTGTATGAGATGAGAAAATTAAAAAAAAAAAAAATCAGCCTCGTCTCTGTCTCATCTATTTCGCGTATGACTAAGTCTCGTCTCGATCTCTTCCTGGTACCAACTCAGCAGAACTGACGAAAAAGAACCATTTTATTCTAGGCAATGTCTAATATTTAAATCGAAATATTCAATTACAAGTTTTTTTTTATTGGAAACACCAATGAGACTATAAAAAACGCTTAAACTCTGGTGGTAACTCCATTTTTTAAATAACTCATATTTTTGCAATAATAAGCAGGCTTGAGAATTTCTTTATAATTATATTTTTTTTATTCAAAATGCACTTTCTTACCATTTACTATTTTTATAAATAGTTTTAAAGCTTTGAGAATTTCCTTAACGGCACAAAGAACTGCGACTACCTATTAAAATTCCCTTCTTTGTCTAAAACGGTTTTCAAATGTGGATCGATTATTTTTTCTTTATACTTCAACCGAATATATTCGCTCAAAACAATTTCAGACTTCTAAAATATACTTTAACAAATGAACTCATTTCATCACCCCGCAGTACACAGAATATTTTTTAGCAGCCTTTGTTATGAGTTTTAAGTTCTTGTTAACCAATAATTGCCCACACCTTTTTGTATTAAGCCTCGATGCTATCATCTAGATTGGATATAATATCATATTCGATCAAAAATCAAAATTCTACTTTTGGCCTTATCACACATATTGTTCAAAAGTATAACTTGCGTGTGTACAAATTATCCTGTCGACAATCTGCCGCCAGCCATTGAATGCTGCAGGAAGCAAAAGGCATTTCTGTTAAGGGAGAAAAAAAAAATCACCATATCAGCCATTGATTGCCTTACATTTTTACATTTGCATATACCCACTCAGAATAAGGCCAGCTTATAGTGGGCCTTTTGAACTGAAGTTGCATAATATTGCAGAGTTATGTCCAGTCTATGTCCAATTAAAAGTTTAAATTCTACAGAAATATCCTTGCATTTTTTTTTTGTTGTTGAAAGTCCTAGATCCAATATTTTTATCGGCCTATAGGATAAAGGTTCGTTCCCCAATGGAACTTATAAAGGACATCTGTTGTCAATACACTCGGGATTTCATTTCATTTCCATTTTCAACTTAAATACAAAAATTCACAGGACGAAATTGCATTGCCAGGATATTTCTTTATATGTATGTATACGAGTGTATGTTTGTTTTCTGGCTCTATAGGTAAATATAGCAAGGACTCAGAGCAGAGAATGAGTGAATAACTTTGTCCAACATTTTATTCATTCTTCTTCCACTTTTTCAAGCTTATTTTATTTATGAACTTTTGGTGTATAAGAAGCTTATGGCTCTTTATTTGGGCGTATGTTTGGACCTTCAAAAAGTAAAAAAAAAAACCAAGAGCAGAAAATTGGTAAGTGAGAGGCGAGAAGACGACGACGACGACGACGGAAAGATGATGTCGAAGAAATTGATGTAGGAAATTTTATTCACTTTTGGAAAAACGACGACACATTGAAAGTTTTCTTCTGCAAACAACTTTTCCGCACAATTTGTTGATATATATTTTGCCATTACCTAGGCTTTGAACACTATATTTTCTGGGTTTTGGTAGAAGAAGTCTAAGTTTCCATATATACACCAACCTTAAAACAACAAGTTGACGACTAAGAACCCAAAAGAAGAAGAAGTTGTTCTTGACAGAAGTTTTAGTCTTTTGGGTAATTTAAACTATTTTCTGAGGGATGTTTGGCGTTTGCTAACCTTACCTATATAATGTAAGTGTTTGTGTGTTTTGTGTGGCGGCATACCCAACAGCATCATGCATAGTTAAATAATTGACTTGCGAGTTGATTTATTACTAATGACTTTCTTTGACGAAGACTTTTTTTTTCTAATAAATTATTTGCACAATCCAACAGCTAGAAAAAGTAATGGAACTCATATTCTTATACCTATACGATCAACCAACTGAAAACCGACCGACACCGACGCATCCCAAGAGCTCAAAGCTATCACAAAAAGTAAATGACAGGATGTTATTTCTACGAATATTTGAAGATGATGATGCGGGGTTTGGGATGTAGAAGAGGTCCGTTTTATTTGAATTTTTTTTTTGTTTATAGGAAAACTACTGTGGTTTATGGTTTTTATTTTTTGTGATGAAAAAATAAGCTTTCTATTTGTTAAAATATTTGAGAAACAAATTTTACGACTGAAATAATGACAAAAAGTTGGTCTTGCAGTATCGAAATGAATCTATGAGTTTGGAATTTTTGTTTAACATCGATCGACAAAGTTATTTCCATTTATGAACTCAAATCAGCAAAGTGGGAATAGTTGAAATTTGGATAAGTTACGGATAAAAAAATTGGAAATTATTGATGAAGCAACAGAATGATATTTACGATTAGAGGAAGAACTATAATCGTCGGAAACTGTCATAAGCCAACGAAAAGTTGAATTTTTTGTGAACAACAACAACAACTCTAAGGCACTACCACCAATTGTTTTTAGGAATTAATTTTATATTAATTCTTTTATATTTTTATTTTTTGGCCGGAGTTATAGCTATTTCATGCTTGCCATAAAATCATCAGACTCCTTTTAGTGGCGCTGAGCTTTTAATCCAATTTTATTTGAAGAACACTTGTAGGATTCGAACCCACGAATATCAGATTTGCTCAGTCTTTGTAGTCATGTGCTTTTACGCACTACACCACTTCAGACCACTGATGCTACGTGTCGAGATGTCGTACTTGTTCATCAAATGCATTTGGAGTCATAGCATTTTTACAAACGCCTGAAAGTATGTTATCTTGTTCCGCCTCCATTTTTCTCCATACCTTACTTCGATAGACTACAGATCGTAGTCTGTATCAAAGGGGGAGAGTTACGGAAGAGTTACTCTCCGAACAGTATGGTAGGAGGGAAGAAATGGCGATGGGAACGCAACTTAGCTTGTGACCCAATTGTCACCGCTGCCATGCCGTTTTGAAACCATAACTCATTTGACCCATGATTGAAGGGAAAGGATTTATAGAGAGCTTCAGAGCGAAGTTTGCCAGAGCCATTTCGTCGCATTGAGAAAAAAGATCGGGTCTCTAATATTCATCTCAGAAAGATCCTTAAGGTCGTGAAAGAATGCCCTTCCAAAAGATTGCATTCTCATATTTGCTAAAGCAGGACATTTGCAGACGAAATGGATTACCGTTTCCCTTTCGCTTTGGTCACTACAACTACCTCAAAAATTGTTGTGAGAAATGCCCAACTTCTCTGAATAAACTCCTATAGGCCAATGTCCGGTGCTTAACGCAACAACCCTGGCTACTTCTTGCCTGGGCCTACATAGAAGAACGTTTGAACGGGTTTTATTAGAGGTGATCCATATCTTTCTAGAAGTAATGCAGTTGGTTAAATTGCTCCATCTTTGATTTGATTTGGTTTGATAAATAGAAAAGATTTTTCTCTTCATAGCACCAAAAGGAATGTCAACCATTTCCGCAAGTGAGCTATGAAGGGCCGATCCTCGCCTGGCCAGCTCATCAGCCTGTTAATTTACTTCGATACCACTAGGGGAAAGTGGGGTTAAAAGGAACTGGGGCAAAAAGTAAAAGTAAGTAAATTAAGAATTGCGTCAAGGAGAAAAATGTTCAGTTTTTTAAATCTTTCGTTAAGTCTTCTTCACGTATGATTTGGATGTCAAATACAAAAGTTATAGGGGTGCTATTGTCGAAATTAAATATTTTAAAAAATTTTGATCAGGATTGATTGAACTCAAGTGATGGATTCTGTAGTTCTGTCATTTGAAAAAGCGGTTCGGTTTTTTATTTCTTAAATATTGAGAGTAAATAGCAAATTTAGTCAAAAGTATTACCTTTGGCCCCAATCTTCCCTAAATTGAATTTCTTACAAAACTCACTTTGTAAGTTTTCCAGAAATATATTTTTTTAGGGTGAAGAAATAATAATATAATTTTAGATTAAGTAAATTGTATGGGAGTAAAAAAAGATGGTAATTTTTCAGTGTTGCCACTCTTCTCGAAATGTTTCCATATAATTTATAAGAAAAACAATTTAATGCGCTCGTTTTTGGGTTTCGATCAGTTTTCTAATGAATGTTATAATATACAGGCATAACCTAATTTTTTGTGAAATCCACTTAAATAATTATCATCATCATTACCATCGGCTCTACAACCGGGGTCCGGTCCTGGCCTTTCAACAAGTCTCTCCACCTATCCCGGTCTTGAGCCTACGCCATCCAGTTGCGCAACCCAAAAGTTTGGGCGTCCTGGTCTACCCCATCTCTCCAGCGCAAGCATGGTCTACCATGCTGCCGGTTCCGAACCGGTCCCTCTTCGCTCATACGAGCTACGAGCCACTTAAATAATACATTTTGTAAAATATTGCATCCAAACAACACTGTTTGGTTGGACTGTTTCTTCTGTTATCAAATTAATTTGAAAGGCACTAACTTGTCATAATAATAATATTTCACTATGTAAATTTAAGTTAATTGTCAACGCATATCAACATTATCATAAACCCGAAACGCAACAAAAATACAAACTCAATCAACTATATAAGAAATGTCAAGCAGCTAATATTATGCTTATAAT
Organism: Syrphus vitripennis; assembly: GCA_958431115.1. Classification (NCBI taxonomy): domain Eukaryota; kingdom Metazoa; phylum Arthropoda; class Insecta; order Diptera; family Syrphidae; genus Syrphus; species Syrphus vitripennis. The sequence continues at coordinate 23,014,866 of OY288108.1, forward strand.
TGTCACGGAGCGGAGGCGCGCCATCAGTTTCAAACATACTATGCATGACAGGTGACAAATAATGGAAGAAGTCACAGTCACAGCATGTCAAAATAGAAACAAAAATTTGACAGTTTATGTATGCATATGCTTTCGAAATATTACACCCACATAACTAAAAGAACACAGTTGAGGTAAATTCAAAAAAATTTAAGGGATACATTTTAGTTCTGTGTTTTTTTCATTCAATATTTGAAATGCTTATGTTTCTAGTTGAAGCAGAAAATGTGAGCTATTTGTCGAAATAATTTCAGTTTGCAGTATGGACTTAAAATATTTTCTTTTTTTATTAATAGGTAATCCAAAATATGTAAAATGGCATTTTTACGAAAGATTTAAGCGAACAAAAATAGTAAATGTATTTTAATTAATATTAGAAGCATGGCATTACTAAGTAGATACCTGCTCAAACTAATAAGTTTTGAATATATTTTAGATCCCACTATGTTGACAAGTTGAGAATATTAATGATTTACAACTCTTTACAACGCAATGACAGACGTTGACAGGGCATTTATGGGAATTAGCTTATTCATTTGCTCGAATAAGCGATAAAACTATATGAGACAGGAAATATATTTTTAAACGGTGTTAAAATTTGTTTCTGTATGTTCTAATCTCATTGGTCTATTAAAATAAGATATTATAGATGTGGATAGTTCTTAGAGAAGATATAAATTATGAGGTTGAGTTTTTTTTAAATCTTTGATATTTTTTCGCATTTTTAAAACTCAGGAGCAACTACCAGCAATTCAAAAACTCGAAAAGGATAATACATACTTTCAGGGTTTATTTTTGTAGATTTTCTAATAGGTATCTCAGAAACGCTGGTAGAAAATATATTTTCGGGTTCCAGTTCAGCAACTTGATGTATTTTGTGCTCAAAAAAAAGTATTTAAATCGGTATAGGGTTTGCAAAGGTTGCGAAGTAGTCATAATAGAATGCAACGGCACAGTGTTAACGTTGTAAACACATTAAAACTCTTTTTTTTTTAATCGAAAATCAGTGTTTTGCAAATTTTTTTTGGCCGTAAAAGATGCAAGAATTGGAATTTTTAAAGTCCTGCTTCGGTCTAGCCACGTGGTCAGCCTTGTTTTTGACTGGACAAATTTTTGAAAATCAAAAATGGTGGTTTTAGCTCTAAAGGTTCAACAATTCAAGATTTTGTTAATTATGTTTTTGGCTTTCACACTTCGTTTTTGAAAAGAACGGCAGGGCTGAGATTTAAAAATTGCAAGTAAAAAAAAACTTTTTTTGTGAACAACAACAACAACTTTAAGGCACTACCACCAATTGTTTTTACGAATTAATTTTATATTAATTCTTTCATATTTTAATTTTTTGGCCGGAGTTATAGCTATTTCATGCTTGCCAGACAATCATCAGACTCCTTTTAGTGGCGCTTTAATCCAATTTTATTTGAAGAACACTTGTAGGATTCGAACCTAGGCATATCAGATTTGCTCAGTCTTTGTAGTCATGTGCTCTTACGCACTACAGATCGTAGACTGTATCAAAGGGGGGAGAGTTACGGAAGAGTTTGGCGCTGGCCACAATTTATTCTTATTACTTTATTATTATTAAAAAAAAAAAAAAAAAAAAAAAATATTTGCTTAATTTGCAAAGTTTTCAAAAATAAAAACAAATAACGGCACATGACAAATAGTGCACATGACAGCGCTTTTGAAAATCAAAAACGGATACTCTTGTTTTTGAAGTTTTGCTAATTTTATATTCATTGGTACGAAGTGCCTTTGGACTTTTAAAATCTTACGTTGACAATTTATTTCCATTAAGATTTTCGGATTATACATAATTGGAATATCTAATGATTGAAACGATGTCTTTATTTAAAAAAAAAAAAAAACATTTCTTTGTTCTTTCCTTCGATGGACATAAAGCTAAATCTAATAAAATGTCACCATGGTATTTAATACGTGTCTAACGGCTTATTATTGTATTTTCTATAAAAATCTCAAATGATACATGTTTTCTGTTCTATGTATGTAATGTTGTGACAAAAGAGCCCATTTGCAAGGCCAAACAAAGAATGACAAAAAAAAAACCCTACCTGATGGCAAAGCCAATCCTTTACCCCGATCCGTATTAGCCGAGTATAACCAGCCTCTCCATCAGATCTATGTCTTAAATCATGCTATCAAAGCCGACCAAAACCAATTACGTATAATATTTTTAGATTATATGTATGTAGGTATATAAAAAAAACCTATAACGAAGAGAACATGCAACAAGCAAAGCAAAGAGCCAAGATGAAAGAATAAAAAAAAAATAAAATAAAATCCAAATCCATATCCATGTCCCGCACAGTCAAAAGGATCGAGACGTTTTGATTTAAAGCCATTGCCTTCTGTTGCAAAGAGAGCCAAGATACAATCGCTTAAGAATAATGGCAAATAACCATTTCTAATCCCTTGTGCAACAGCATAATAGAACGAATCCTTTTTTTTTTCTTTTTTTTTTGTACTTTCAGTTATTTTTATTTTTTTTTATTGTTATCGTGTCCTTCTTCGTTTGCCATGTTGGAGAATAATAAAACACCAACGACTAAAAGAGCAACAGTCTTCAAAGAGATGGCCCCCACTTTACCCCTCCCCCATCTACTGTCTCCTCATTTTTTTTTCTGTTTGAAATAATCTGTTCCAACCTATACCTAGGCCTATTGTGAAGATGAAGAAAAAAAAAAGGACGAACACGGAAGGAGAACAAGAAAAAAAAAATCATAAAATCAAATAACAAATGCTTAAAATTCCAACTACGAGTAATCCTGGCAATAAATCAGGAATAATATTGAACGATTTTTGCAATTCGATGCCACATCTTCAGCATATATGTGTATTTTTGAACATAAGACTAAGGCAACTAGAGCTCAAGGACTTGCAATGATGGCAACAGTCGCGGTATAGAGAGGTATCATTGTCATCCCCACAAAACAAAAAAAAACCCTAATCCTTACCCCTTTGTATGGGAAGGTATATATAATGGGAACACTGGAACGCTGACGACTATTTATTTATGATCCTGACAAGGCCTATAAAAAGAAGCATAGTACCTACGAGCGACGACGCTTAAGGACATCACCCAGCACCATGCGAGGGAGAGCTTCAATAATAGGTATCGCGCAATCGTCGTCGTCGTCGTCAGTTGGTAGTCATCAGGTAGATTCGTCGTTGGTTTGGTTCGATGGCAGCAACAAAAGAAAAACAACCTGCCTGGAATATGCCTAGGACACGACCCATAATGCAGAATATTCCATTTTATATCCTGCGTAAATAAAGTTTGAGCTTACATTTTTTATTTTTATTAGAGTTTTATAGCCTTGCATAAATCTTGTCGAGTGTACCAAGCAATAACTTTTCGCCACTCCACGTGAACAACTCGCCATCAGGTAACTCGCCTCTACCTCGCACCATCACACACCCACCACCCATCACCACCCATTGCCTGCAAATATGGATGTATATATCAGAGGATGTGTTTGTTAATGTATGTCGCGCGCTATATGAAAGTCATCATCCTTCTTCGCTTCTTGTATAGGAGCATATCACATACACGACACGAACCAGCCAATATCACCTCTAGCAGGACTTAACTATGGTTACTCTCGCACCACGCCATCAATATGTGACATCTCAGCGTGTTCCCTCCATATAAGCATCCCAAGGACTAATAAACCAAACAAACACTATAACGAGTAGAACGTCTAATACTCCATTTTAGTATATATAGACATGAAAAATAAAAAAGGATACTGGGTTTTTTTCGCTCTCCCTCTCTCTCTAGGAACCCGTGTTTGGAGGTGCGCTTTTGGGATCTCCTGTTCCTATATTTCGACAATGCGGGTACCTAAATTGGGAAGATACTTTGCTCCAGATATCCATAATATCTATAACCCTCGTCTGTATGTTTTCCTTGTTGTCGTCGTCGAAGGAATAAAGCAAAAGAGAAAATCGTTAGTCTTGTCTACTGTCATCTAATAGCCAAATGGCACGGTAGGGAATTTGAATTGTTATATGCTTCGATAGGCGAATTTTTGTAATGATAATTGATGGCACAATGGGAGGTAAATTAAAATTTATTTTCTACCTCTATCAGTTTTTTTTTTGCATTTTTTTTTTCATTTTTACTTATTGTTCGGAATTTGTGTGTTCAAGAAAAAATGATTTATTGGTGATTTATTATTTTTTTGTTTGAACTTAAATTATAAGAGAAAGGAATGTAATAATTGAGGAAATAGATGGATTTTGTATTTTTTTTCCTTCAAATTTTAATTTTCCATTAAAGCCGATATAGTGAGGTGTTAAAGTTGTCTAATAAATGAAAAATTAATAAAATTCATAGATGCACCTAGTATAGTCGGCCAAAATAATTCGAAAAAAGATTAGGTATAGATTTAATCTGTACACGAAGCTTTAATACACATCTAAGTCGTTCAACAAATTTATTTCAGGGATCATGAGGCAATCTAAATAAAACTAGAGCTTGGAAATGGGTTCTGTTATCTAAATTACTTACTTAAGGTGGCGCTACAGTCCGGGTCGGGCTAGGGCCTCATTCAACATTTTTCCCCAGCCAGCTCGGTATCTAGCTAGCTGCTTCCAGTTTCGCACGCCGAGTTGGTTGAGTTCCTCTCCCACCTGCGTGTGCCACCTGAGGCACGGTCTTCCTCTACTATGCCATCGTCCCTCGAGATTGGTATCGAAGACTTTCCGGGCCGGAGCGTTGAGGTCCATTCGCTCTACATAACCCAGCCATCTAAGCAGCTGGACTCGTTTGACCAGGTCAGTGTCGCTGTACAGCACGTGCAGGTCATGGTTAAATCTTCTTCTCCGCTCTCTATGCATCTATGCAGACGGGAACAAAAATTACCCGAAGAATTTTTCTCTCGAAGCATCCCAAAGCGTTTTCATCTGAATTACCTAAATTAATTTCCTGTTGATCTTTTGAAGCAAAAAGCTAATAATTTTGCTTCAAAATTTAGTAATGGAATTTATGACAAATCGGATGTTCAATGGCCAATTTCAAAATCTCAAAAATTGACCAAGACCGCTACCGAAACCAATACGTCCCGGATAATGAACGGCAAAACGTTCTTGTTGATAATAAAATGGAGGAAGTCAGTGGATTCTGCATTCTGCAATTAAACCACAAACACCTGAACTGCTCACTCTCACAAAGGATCATGGATCTACATCAAGTGACAACAAGGGCTGAAAGAGAAGCTAAAATCGTTGAGCGAAAGATCAAAAAGGATCTGCTTTGGAACTTCTTCATCTGATCAGGTAGATATTACTGAGCAACCAGCTGAGATGGTAGAATATTTTCAGTTGAAAATATGAAAAAAAAACTCTGTAAGCTACGAATGTTCCACTCCAATGTTGAATCCGTGCTTCTTTATGGATGCAGTATCTGGAAAGTCACATCCGCTATGACAAGAAAACTACAAACGTTCCTAAATACGCGTCGATGTCTGCGAAACAACTCGAGAATTTTTCGGCCCAACTATATGTCTTATGATAAACTTCATACGCGAAAATGTCAGGAAACCATTGGCTTTATCATTCGAAGACGTATGTGGCATTAGAGTTGCTATACGCTTCGAAAGGGTAACAAATGAAGTGCCAGTCAAAGGCCGGCAGGCAGCAAGTGGGTCGACTAATCAACTGAATTCCGCAGATTAGCCTAAATGATAATTAACAACTAAAACTATGGGTTCTGGGAAAACAAATTTATGTCAAATTTACATTCAAGGATTAAAGTGTTGGAGTAATTATGGATTTTAGATGATAAGGAGGATCGGGATGATCCCGTCTTAAGAATTTAGACTGTAATGTGACTAGACCAAGACGGGGCTAGGCATCACAGTAAAAATTGAGACGAGAATGTATACCTCGGACTGAGACCAACCGAGAGTCTAGGTGGTTTTTGAAAATTGTGTGCGACAGAGTATAGACTGAAATTTGTCGATTTTGACGACACCTTCTTTTGAAAATTTCTAACTTGTTGGAACAAATTTCGACTGCCCTCACGAGTTGGTTGGTGGTTTCCAACGTCTCTGGTACCGAAGATTGTGCTTCTAAAAATTGTATTGTATCCCCGGGGAAACTGGACAAGATAATCAAATACAATTTGCATAAATATTAAATTCAAAAGATCTATAAGTTCACAGACTTATAAAAATCTATGCATAAATCTAGCAAAATTGACATTAGACATACCGTGATCCAACACCAATAAAATAATAAAGTCTTATTCTGCACACTAAAGTAATAATTTTCCATCGTTTGTATATATTTATTAATTAAATTTCTTGGCCTCCATTCTCAAATCAACCTCCCAATTTAAAGATATCAATTTTCCTTTTGAAAACAATGTCTTGTTAACGCCGCTTATAAACCCTGATCATTACCAAAAAAAATTACCCTCTCTTAATTGCATCCATGCAGAAAACTGCGTTGATTAAAATTAAAAAAAAAATCTCAATAACACCGCCTCCAAGAACCCCAAAAAAGAAATTGAGAAAAAGACAACCCCGGAAAAGATACGTCTTAATAACTTAACAACCACCAACAACAAAAACAACAAAACAAAACAAAAAAAAAACGTGCTGAAAATCATTAATGTTACAAAAACTTCAATACCTTAGAATAATAGCTAAGATTTTCAGCTCTCATACCATATAGTACATAATAGGAAATAATAAAGCTCACTCCCGCTACTGGCTACCACTCCTTCGACTTGCCTATCAACCTTCTGAAAGGATCTTAACTCATTTCCTGTCCCATAGCACATTTAAATTTTTAATAACTCGACTTGCGTTTAAAAACCCACCGCACCACTTCCATAGGAGCTCAGCCACATCACCAACCATTTCATAGCCTAATTACAACCTTGAATATTTTATAACCATTGATGCCAAAATGGGCCACCGCATAGTCAACTTTGTTTTTTTTTTTTTTTTTATGAGAGAAAGTCTTCTAATCCTCTTCTCGTCTAATACTATATTCGGCCTGTACCAAAACCGACCGCACAGCGTTCATAGGTATCTCAAAATCCGTCTCTTATTTTTTTTGCCGCAAGCAGAAAGCAACAGTGTTTCGGATGGAAAAATAAAATAAAATTCGACCTCGTTACCCTAATTCGCAACCGAATTATGTATTTTCCAACAATAAAAATCACGAATAAACCCTTTTCGTGGTCGACCCTGTTTTTTTTGGTTTTTTTTATTCTTGGTATGGTGGTTTCCTAGGGTCAAACATTGGAATTTAATTTGGAATTTGGGCTAAATTCAACTTTAAGCTTTGTTTTACTGCCATGAGAATATCCAGGTATGAGCTATGAGGTTTTTATCAAATTTTTACTAGGAAAAATCTAATATTTCCATTTTGGTATGGTGTTTGTCTCATCTAGAGAGGTTAAATAAATTATTAAGTCTTTTAAAGGTATTCTGCATTCTCTGACCTCTATATTGTGTAGGTAGGTTTTCTTTTATTAGTAATTTATTTTCTCCTCACCACCTTTTCGATTTTTTATTTAATTTACCGTCAGTTTTTTTTTTTTGTTTCTTATGGAAAAAGAGAGAAACAAATTAAGAGAAGGTAAAGGAAAGTTTTGCATCTTTAAAAAAAAAAAATCATAAATTAGTCAAAGTCCATATTTTCTCCTTGCGAGACATAAAGAATGTAAAAAATTTAAAAAATAAATTTGGTAAGGAAAATTTGTATCGCTAACGTTAAAAAAAACTATAAAATTCATGCAATTAATTTTGAATACACCTAAAATCTCTTATATACCTTTGTAGCTTTATGTTGCCTTGATGAGATTAAAGCTTTTTACCTTTTTACAATCTTTCGTTCAGATTTTTTATTCTTTGTGTCTCTTTGCCATCAATAAAGCAAAAAAAAAGATTTATGAAAAATAACTTATATGTACATGTTTATAAATGTTTATGTTGGAGGACTTGATTGAAGCTAATTAATGAGGAATTTTCTTTAATGTTTTCATATTCTAATTGAGATATTGTATAACTTTAATTATTTGAGGAACTTCAAATGCATGGAAGGGAATTTATACTAAGAAAACAAATTTAAATAAAAAATTTTAATGAAATTTTATTTTTAAGTGGGTTCCAGGAAAGATGTCGGAACAGATTGCTTAGAGGAACAAACAAATTGAAGGTATAAAAAGAAAAAAATCAAACCAAGTAATGCTTCAATAAATTACGCCCTTGGAACCTAGAAAATATAAAAGATTACACTCAATCTAGTTCAAATATTTTAAATGAACTAGTTAAATCTTCTAGTTGATTCAGTTCACTAGTTCAATGTGACAATTTGCTTTAATTTTGCTCTATTTTAAATTTCTTCACTTAGCTTTTAAATACAAAAAATAAATTCAATACTCTAATTCGTTCATGAACTAACGAATGAAACAGGCATAGTTTACCCACTGCAATCTTTGTTTCTAATCCATTTCCACATTCCAAATGAAAAATCACTACATCTGGACCTGTACGCTAGTTCCATAAAGTTTACTAGCTCGTCAGTTCTCCAAATTTTACTTGTTCTTTGTGATTGAATTTTTCTCTATTTCCAGATTACTTGGTGTAGTTCATTAGTTCTCTAGAACTAGTTGATTAATTTTAGTTCATAAATTTAGTTCATAATTTTAGTCCATAAAGTTCTATATTTCATTAGTTCAAATTTATTAGTTATCTAATTCCAATTCACAAATTATTGTTCTAGTTCTACTTTCTTAGTAACTAATTCCAGGTCGATTGTTCTCTAGTTCACTTGTTTTAGTTCTCTAGTTCTTGTTCTAGTTCTATATTCGTAGGTCACTTGTTTCAAGAAGTTACAATACTTCAGGGTAAAACAATGGATCTACATTGGTATAAGTAGGACGGTAACAAAACCAACTGTCAGTCCAATAAACTTAACCTAAGGTTATTAGTTCTTTTATTCTACTTCTAGTTCACTAATCCACTAGCTCAATTACCTTGTTCTCTAGTTGGAACGATACTGAATGGAAAATTATGTTTTAAATTCACAAATTGAAGGGCTACTCTTAGCTTTAAAGTCTATAGGTGTGTTTTGTTGAGAACGTAGCACAGCAGAGTAAAAAAAATCAAGAAAACGATCCACAGGTTTGTTCGATTTCTCTATCTTTGAGCACTCCGGATTTTACACTTAAGGCCTGTTCACATGAGAACGACCAACGACCGACGAATGACCAAATAAATGTGATTTAAAACAATTTATTAACCTAAATTCTTCACAAATTTTTTACATTTTGTTTTGATGTTTCGATACTAAACTAAGCTTTGTGTTTAAAAAAAATACGATAGATTTGAGAAAACAAATTATTCGTCGCGAATGGCAAGATGATTGTTACGAATTGTCAAACTCTATTCGCGTTCCACATACGATCGACATTACCACGCGCAACTTACCTCAAAATCAATCTTGTTTTTGTTTTCTTCGTGGTTGGTCATGACTGAATTTGTCAAAGTCAAACGTCATTCGCAACGAATAAAAAAGGCCATGTGACAGAAATGTCAAAATGGACGAATATTCGCTCATTCGTCGGTCGTTGGTCAAAAGGGTTTTTTTATAAACTCCGCCTTAAAAAAATAAAGGTGAGTAACCAACCTTAAGATGACAAAATCAAACATACCAACATATAAAATGAAAATAGCAACATCAGCGCCCCTGTCTGTGAGTAAGACATACTATTTATGTCAAGTAAAATTTGACTCTGAAAAGAAGATAAAGTAAATGCCAGTAGTTTTTTGTTTTTGTATTTCTTGTTAAATTTTGACTGACTGGGTTGCAGTTTGTCACCAAAACACACCTTATATCTTCTGAATGGAAGTTAAATTGTTATTGGAGTAATCACTGATAATAATTCAAATGATATTTTACGTGGAGTAAATACAGTTGTAACTATCTCTTCAGCTATCGTTATTGGAGTAAATGCTGAGATAAACATTTCCCAGATATTTCCACTGAAGCTAACGTTGCTATAAGATATTTGTTGAAGCGTTAATGAAGTCAACTCTGATGTAATATATTCCTTCACCATTGATGTGACTGCAGACATAAGCATTCCACTTTGTTGGAAAAAAAACGCTGATATAAAACATACCTCAAAGGCATCGTTTTTGGACATTATGCAGATCATTCTTCAAATATCATTATTGGAGTAAATGCTGATATAATCATTCCTTAACAATTTAATACAGTTTGCTTTGTTTACTTCCTTTCGAAGGTCATTGGACCTGTTGTGTCTAGACAAGCTGTCTTATGTTTATAAACATATCAATCCTTAATAATCTTAGAGGTAATTTTCTTTTAGTAACGCAAATAGATTTTACTATTGTCCTTCTCGAAGGCAATCATTTTGTTTCCATTCCAATAATGCTAACGATAATGTCTATTTTAGCATCAATACAAAGCCATCTTCAGGTATTTTATTTATAGGTCTATTGCCTCTGCTTCACATAACTCAAATCTCCCCCGCTTATTCAAAATAGATTTATGCGATCAAAAAACAAAAAGAGCAAAATACGTACAAAAATAAAATCAAAAAAAAAAAATAAAACAAAAATCTAAAATAATATGGATTCCCAGCAACAGAATCGTACTCACGATGTATCTGTATGATGGTGTTTGATGGCGTATAAAAAGGTGTATACAATTCGCCACATCGAATCGCCTTAGAAAAAGCGAACAATATAATAAATTTCAGCCATTTATCATAAAAAGGACTCACTCGGCTGGCTGTGGCTATATGGCTGGGGATGTTCTTGAGTTATTTCTATTTTTTTTTTTTTGTTTTGTTTCTTTCCAACACGTCCTTGTTGCTGTCGTCGTCGTCGTCATCGTAGTGTATAGTTAGTCCTGGTCGCTCTTCAAATCGCTTGTTTGGCATTTGCCCTATACACACTTTAAAGCCGTTCTTTCGCTCATCGTTTTGTGACATCATCATTTTGTTATTCAAATACGAATCCTTACAAAGGACAAACTTGTGCTCCACGAAGCGACGGGGGTAGAGCCGCTCAACAGCACAGAATATTAATGCCCTTTTGTGTGAGATGTGATTCTGAATGGGTGGTAAATATGGTGTTGGGCTGGGCTGGGCTGGGATGGGATGGGTACAAGGACATATGCAATGATGCTAGCAACATAGAAAAACGCGTTGAAAACGTTTAGTGTCATTAAAAAGAAATTTCTGTGGTAATATGATTTCCGCAAGGATATCGTTTTGCAAAGCGATTACATTTTGTTTTGTGTGCGTTGGTAAAATATCAACACACAAAAAGGTGTACACCCCATATACCTATACAATAACATTTGAATAGAAATATGTCATTGCAAGCTAATAAAAAACCATAAGCGACGTACACACAAATGTATTAAATTATATTTCCAGTTCATGTGCAAAATGTTGGTAAGCACATTTTAACGGTATTTATGCACAACAAATTGAATTATATTTGAATTTTTTTTTTTTTTTTTTTTTTTTTGTTTTGTTTTGTACAAACAACGGCTGACGGGGAAAAGACTAAAAACAGAAAAAAAAAAGAATAAATTTTGTCTATCGCTGAAATTCACTGATAACAAATTTTTGCTTTGTATTTAAAAGGCATAAATTTTCTTTTGAGAACGAAACATAAAGAATGAAAATCAACAATAGGATTCTGAGATTTGAATTTGTTAAATAGAAAAAAAAGTTTTATGACAAAATTGAAAGATATCGAAAGTTTAATTAGCATGGGAGCATCTTTGACCGAATTCAAGCTAATTTATAAAGAGATGTCCTTCTATTTAGACATTAAATGAGAAGTACGTTTATAGGGGATTATAAACACCGAGGTAACTTGCAATCAAGTAAGTCTCTTTTCGTGGAAAACTCTACTTGTAAAGAAACACCTTCTACGGATGATATCTTACGAAAATAATCTTTTGAAGATTCCCAAATTTGACTCGAAGTCATGAAAAGCAAGGAACTTGGGAAGTATTCACGGCTGACTCTTAATACTAAATTCAAGATCTGGCTACAGATCAAATGTAAAACTGAACCCAATGGAACTATGTATATTTCAGCGAAAACTATTATAGGATTGCATTCGAACAACTTGTTTGCGCCGTCCATGAATTGTTGGTCTGCTAAAGCATAGTTCCTTCGAAAGCGGTTATAATTTAAAAATAAAAACAAGGAGCGGCAAAAGTGACCATGTTACTCATACTTAGCAGATTTACGGCCAAGATAGTTGCTCCAGCTTAAAGCCACAGCACTAGAACACTTCTGTTGCCAATTTTTACCCTGCCTTTCTGCACTTTAGATGGGAAATATGGGCCCTAGTAGGGGGCAGAAAAAGTATGTACTTGAAGTAAATAGCCACTGTATAGAGACGTACAGCTCTACGACAAAAAAGAGCCGACATTTAGTGGAAACGATAACCGGGAGGCTATACGGCCAAAACGGGGAGATAAATTACTACGCCACTAAATTACTCAACGGACACAGCCATTTTAACCCATTCCTTCACAATATTTATAAACTGGATAGTAACCGTGCCTACTATAAGTACATTCATAAGTACTTGAAAAAGTTATCGTTTCAAAAAGTATTGGGAAGAATAACTAACGTGATCAAATCTGGGACCAGGCGTACCAAATATGTTCCGAATTCTGATAACAAAGAAAAGTAAAGAGTTCCTTTCAGTTCAAAAAATGCAATAGAACAATCATGCGCAGTCAGGCAGAGGAGTAGGACCCAGAAGTAATTGGAGAAGAACCGTGGAAGAGGAATCAATACAATTCGTGGTCTCAAGAAGAACTTCAGAAAGGAATCTAAATACCGTGACATTTATTACATTACAAATCGAGTTACCTAGTTATTGCATTCAGGTAACAATATGACAAGGTTTGCTTTTCCTTTGAGGTTTATAAGAAATTTATAAGCCATGTACAGTCCTTTTACTTTAACCATGTAAGATGGGACGAATAAGTGAAAACCAAATAGGATTGATTGTTGACAACTCTTGCACCATTCTTCTCCAAGTACTTCGTGTACTCGGTACTTTTTCGATGGACCAAAACAATTCTCAATCTGGTTTCTCATACATCTATTCAAGTTTCAACGTTTGCAGCTTTCTAGTGACAATGAACAAGGCTTTCCAAGTGCTGCCGCCACATAGAAACACTTATTCAACATTCAAACGAAATTGAATTAGATTGGTCCTAAATAACTGTTTCTCCATATTTTTGACAGCATTCCCAAAGCAGCTTGCTTTCCCAATTTAGCTGCTATCACTCTCAAAATATTTCAAATTTTCTAACAACTCAACTGCATTGAATTTCTCAATTTCCAGTCATCAAAGCTGTGCATCACTAATCGTGAACAGGAACAGTTTTGGTAACCGTATACAGCCTTGCGTGATCTCGCTTTTTAAGATCTTCTGACAAACTTTGTTTTTGAAGAACATGACAGTTGGATTCATCATATGTTGCCTTGATAATAGCAATCAGTTTATCTGGAAAGCAAAGGAAGAAGTTGATCAACAGCAGGTGAAGTGGTGATCGATATTCAAGCTCTGTATTGGTCGATGGATTAGTTAAAACTATCTTCACTTTCTACACACTAAAACGGTACTTCTAAATGTTGTTTACATGTTTCTCATTTATTATATATTTTGTATCCAAAACTGCTGAAGTAAGTCGTCAGATCAATTAAAATATCAGTGAATCCGCAATCTTTGCAATTTAACTTAAGAAGACATCCCAAGTAGGGGAAGAAAGTGATGAACAAAAATTTATTATTAATAACATAATTCATTCATGATTCAGAAAATTAATGTGGTATCTTCGAAACAGCAAATTCGCTCAAGCTTGCTTACCCAAAGCCAAAAAGCAACAATTTGTTCTTATATAACCCTTTTTGCATTTCTAATCGATTTGATTCGGTTTACATAAGACATACTACACAAACACAGAAAATCTTGATAACATTATACATAATATAATATCCCTGCTATCAGTATGAAGAAATGAAGCATATTTTCATTTCCTATTATCTGTTTCTCGCCATTCCCAAAAAGCCTTCATTGTAATTCCAGTAAGGTAAGTATAGACTTTTTACCTTTCAGTTAACCGACATAATCCGTCGTGTTAATATATCTGAAGTGAAAATAACACGTGATTAGCTTGTCGCCAAAGTTTACCCAAAGAAACAATTGAAATCCTTTATTTATGTTTGATTGATTGAAATACACCATTTGCTTGACACGTATGCCAAAAGGTGTTGACAACGGGTAAACACAACTATACTCATACAACACACACACTATGAAGGTAAGGACGACTGACGAACGTAGGAGATGACGCATGGGTTTTGTTCGATTCCCGACAGGCTGCTCCCGTGAGGGATTTTTGGTTGGTCAAAGACTCGTCGAAATCACCAAAGTGTTAATAAAAGGCAAACAAATTTTCTTGCCTTCGAAAATAAATTGTTGTACGTTGTATCACCTATGGGTATAAAAGGGATCTCAAAGGATTTGTATATGAATGTGAAAGTTGCAAGTATTAAACATTAGATACTTGGTATAGGTAAATGAGAATTGATTTATCAAAAGGATATAACTAGGCTAACATCGCATACTTCCAGAGGTCAAATCGATGTGTTATGTAGGGGAATACATATTATATCAATGATTTAGGTGATTATATGGTGTGGTATGAAATATTGATTTTAAGTCTGCTGACGCGGCGATTATCTTTTTGGCAGAGGTGTTAACAACTTCTGTCAAAATTTCATTTCACAAACTTGAACACCGACAGAAGTGAATGGAGAAATTTGTTATCCCTTCCATCAGAAGAGACAGGGACGAGACTCTGAACCATCAGAGATGAGACCGTATTTTTTGGACCGATATTAACGGAATCTGAGACGGATACTGAGACTGATATGTTTCCATTCCAATTTTCCCGTTAGAACTTTTTTTTTGTTCAAAACTAATTTTTATAAATTAATAATAAAAATACTCTGACTTAGTTTTTGAGTAAATCGGGTATGTCTTTCAAAAACGATCAAAATTAAATTTTTCAACAAAAAGTTATTACGAGGGCTTGAAATAAAAATGTTTTATTCGGCAGAAGCTCGTATAGAAACGGTAAAGCGGATCGAAATTCTGATTTTCAAAATGCATTTTTGCTCAACATTTTTCAAAACTTTATTTCAAAATTTATTTAAAGCAGAATTTTGGTTTTCGAAATTCTTTATAATCAAAACATACATATGTATGTGTGTATCCAATTTTCAGAATTCGTGACTACGTGATTTGAATATTTGTCGTGGACTTTTTTACATTATCAACAGTTCAGAATTAAAAAAAAAGAAACAGCATTTTGAAGAAATGAATTTCAAAACCATAATTTCAAATCCCAATTTTGAACTACAGATTTTTGAAATGAATAGGAACCTACACAGTTTTTGGTCATGAGTAAATTTTTTAGTAGAGACGAAATTTTGAAAAATCGAACTATGCAATACAGAATTTTGAGAACTTAATAATGACCAATACAAAATTTCGATCGATCTCAATTCCCAAACTAAAAAAAAAAAACAAATTTATAAAATTGGTGATTTTATGCACTCTTTCAATTTGTTTCCAATAGATTCCGATACCGTTGCACTTCAACTTGAAAAGAGGTTTAAGGTTTTTATACCATCTCTAAACCGCAGCTAATCCGCCAAAACCGGTAAAGTAAAATGCTGAACCGAGGCTGAATATCAAGTGTTCAACTTAAAATATCAATCCGGATCTTATTTCAAATTATTGCTAAAAGACTGCGGCTTGATAACGTTCAGAAACAATTTTTAAAAAATTATTAAGCAACTCGAAATTTATAAGGAAGTCTCAAATAATCGGTCCATCTTTTGCCCATAATGATTGATCTGGTTAGAAAATACTTAAAAGTAACCATATACAAAATATTAATTGGATAAAATTCATTAAGACAGCAAATTTCTTTACCACGGATTCATAATTCTTCTTTTAACAGAGAAAGAGGACCTTATTCACGTCCATCCGTTTGTAGTTCGGAAATAACACAACAAAGTTCCTTCTTTGACTTTCGGTGCTGAGATGACAAATAGTCTTTTGTTTTATTTTAGCATATATTTTGTTTGCCACTGTTGCGGAATTCTCCCTAAGGCACAAAAAAGTTCATCTTAATATTACCTCAGAGAATATTCTTTAACCAAAATAAATGGGTTTTAAATTTGTTGCAGCAACCCAATGATGGGGTTTGATGTTTGTTGTAAAATAGATAAACTTACCTACCTCTTGTCAGTTGCCACAGAGACCACAAGCTGTCCTTGAGTTTAAACAAAAATGAAAAAAAAGAGAAGCATTTAAAGCCTTGTGGCATCTATTGTTTTTTTTACTTACTTTACTTATGTGATACTATACTGTATCACATTAAATAACAAAACACACAACACATCCTTACAAAACAAGGATAATATAGTTTTCCTTACACTCACTCCATTCCACCACCACCACCACTCCAATAGCTGAAGTTATAATTGGGTTTATCAAACTTTAGTTTGTTTGCTAAATACCGAGATAATTTTGTTAGATAGATAGCAGTTGATGGTGTAGTTAAATTGATTCAATTTTGTGGATAACACAAACAAGTGTGTAAAAAGGATATTGTTATTTGGTTTTGACATTCTGGTTTGTTCCTTTCCTACAATCTGGTCTTGGTATTACATAATAATGGAAGCCAAATGTCCATGAATGGATCTTCGAGTTTTCACTTAATGAATTTAACATAATAATAAAATTTAACATAACAATTTTTAGTCCTATGGAACTTATGTTCGATACGATGCATGTGTTGATAAGCCAATAGTTGATAATACTAAAAGAAAACTGAAACAGAAAACTGACTTAAATTAAATAAATCAATCAATATTAGTTTTTAAAATATTAAGGGATATTACTTAAGGCGTCGGTCATAGCGAACAGAAAAAAGAATCGGTAAAAGTTGAAACAGAATGAAATTGAATACATTTTCCCGATGGTCGTTTATCGATTCGTACCATTTTTATTTTTTTATAATTGACGCGCACTCATGGGGCTATGACTACCCTTTCAATGTTAACTATTAACATAGTGCGAGCGTTTAGGAAAAAGAGGGAGGATTGAGTAGTAGACGTCTTAATCGTCTGGACAATTGAATGGGGTGAAAACAAAGACGGAATTCCACATTCGTGTTGTACGACTAAAGAACAAATCTCTATATTTGACTGTGCGCCCGAAGTTTGGCTCGAGAGTATACTGATGTGCATTCCTAGCAGAACGTGTATTACGGTGAAATTGTTTGAGTTTTGACTGTTTAAAAAATTAACGATAAAATAAGAAGAGGCAAGAGACATTTCGACGATGTTCTAACGAAACAAATGTTTCCGAAATTGAACTATCACCTATCAGCTTTAAAGCTCTATTTTGGATTCTATCCAGAAGGTGCAAACAAGGTTTTAGATGCATCAGACCAAATGTGGGAATTTTACTCTAACTTAGGACGTACATATGCCTCATAAATTGTGGCGAGATCATTAGGAGAAAAAAAAGCTCTTACAACGCCATAAGAAACCTAAGTACTTCGCTGCATTTTTGGCTCCATCCAGTATATGGTCGTTACACAACAGGTTGTCACTAATGCACATACCTAAAATTGTAGTTTTTCAATTTCCTCAATGCGAACACCATTCATGAACAATGGCAAGGGGGGAATATTTCGCTTCAACGACAAAAGACAGCTCGGTGTTTTATTATGATTATTAATACCCCATGAAAAATTGTACTTAAGTCGCAATTAAGTGAGCCTATTATGTTCTGCCGTTGATATTCCACATTCGAAGAGCAGGGAATGGAATATAAGAAAAGCTGAGGGTGCTATGGTCAGCAAAACAGTTCAAAGGATTAGTAGTAACAGATAAGAGATCATTTATAAGAATGAGGAAAAGAGTAGGAGACAAAACAGAGCCTTGAGGGACACCAATTTATTTTGTGGACTTTAGATTTGAAACCATCCAAAACAACTTGTATTTAACGTTCAGAGAGATAATTACTAATCCAATGAATGAGAGTAGAACTGTCAATACCGAAAGCAATAATTTTTGATAAAAGAGCTGGATACCAAACTCTATCAAATGCCTAAGAAATATCCACGGCAATAGTTTTACTCTCACCATATCTCAGTGAGATATGCTACTAAATCACCGTACTGCCGATCATTAAGGAAATTTTATGTTCCAAATCATATGATAACACAATAAATTATACAATAGAACATTTTTCTTAATGCTTTTTTCTGTTAGCTATGATTGACGCCTAAGTGTTACTTAAGATTTTAAGTTTGGGTGCAGTTTTGTATTCTGTGTAACTTTTACAAACTTCTTTCCTTAATCTATTTTCGGCCAACAGGCAGCGTTGCGAAAACGTTACCTTATACAATTTAAATGATGATAAATTTAAATAAACTTAAGACAAAATTTTAGAGTTAGATTTCAGGAAAAATTTATTAGTGTTGTTTTCGAACTTCAGAATACTCAGTGTTTCAAATATTAAAATAGCATTTTTGAAATATTGCGCGGTAGCTTACTGTAGTAGAATTTGAACCCAAAAAAAAATATTTCCTGTCGTTTCATTTTTAAATAAGATTTGCTCTTCGAATATTGTGTTTACGTTAGGAATTTCGGTATTTTTTTGTTCAAGGTAAATTTTGTAAAATTTTTTTATTTTTATTTTATTGAAATGTTGTTGTCAGATACATTAAAAGTTGGAATACAGCGTATAGGGAAAAATATTTTTAATTTTTTTTAAATCTATTACAGCAGATAAGAAGTATTTTGTAGAAGAAATAAAATTTTAAAAACCCATTTCATGGTTTTTTATTTTTTGAAAGTAATAAATTTCTTTTATTTCTTTAATTATTCCATTTTTTAAGGATTGTTTTGGAAAAATTAAATACATATTTCGGGAACAAAATATTTATAATTTTAAAAAAAATTTATATATTAGTTTTCGATTAAAAATACATTTTCTATATTTTTTTTTTTAATAACTTTAGTAATTTTCAATCATACAAAAAAACAGGCATTGTGCGAATTGTTAAGTTTCTAAGTTAGCTAAAACTGGAAGCTGCCGTTAATTGGTTAAGTGACAAACACTCAGACTTCAAAACTGAGCCTTAACTGGCATTTTTAAGAGTTTTCTTATGAAATGATACCAATGAGAATAAATTGTTTGTAGAACTAGTAAAATTATATCATCAATAAGATTTTGCCTTTTGTTTTGATCTTCTTGATCTTATTAAATTTCTTCTTCGTTCGTTTTTGTTGGTGTAAGAAACTTATTTTTTTTAATTTAAGTAGGTAGCTATATTAAAAATTTTATAATTTCATGCTTGAGGTTTAAATTCTTCTATACGTCTAGCCTTTATACTTAAATTGGATTTTTAAAAACCCTAATCCTGCCGGTTCTTTTCACACCACATATATAACCACTTTGCATGTAATTTCTTTTCGCTCAAGAATTTAAGCACAAACAAACATTAGACTTCTTCGCGGCCCTCACACCATACCCAAGTGCATATATACAACGTACGTTATATATGCTAATACGTTCCTGTTAAGCCCAGCAGTACCCTCATAGTTTTTTTTTGTTGCCACATACTTTAAGTGGCGGGCGTTCTAGGGGTAATTTAAATCACACTCTCCGTGTCATTTTGAAAAGTAGTGCAAAAAAAACTGTGCTAGGATAAACATTTTATTTAAACAGTTCTTGAACGAGCCGTGAAAATATAGATTTTCCCTTCATAGTAGGTAATTAGTAGTAGGAGGGATTTCAGTCCCGAATTTGAAAGTCTCAAACGCACAAACCAAAATCTGGAGACTTGTAACTTTTGTCTGTGTTAAAAATTTGAAATGTTGCTTTATACAAATTCTTATTATATCTGGCAGAATGTTACGAAATCCCAGACTCCTTAAGCCGGGTTGAAAATTTGTCCAGCTGAGATTCGATATTGTTTTGATTTTGACTTTAGGGATTATGGAATTCGAGTTTCACATTTGGATTTCTGGTTATTGTGATTTTTGGGATTGATTGATGTTGAATTTTGGTTTTCGGGCCCAGGGTTTTGACTTTCGAAATTCTAGCGTTCGTGGTTTTGGTATTTGGGATTTAAAATTTGGGAATTTG
Source organism: Syrphus vitripennis (assembly GCA_958431115.1). Classification (NCBI taxonomy): domain Eukaryota; kingdom Metazoa; phylum Arthropoda; class Insecta; order Diptera; family Syrphidae; genus Syrphus; species Syrphus vitripennis. Next base: position 23,035,199 of record OY288108.1, read on the forward strand.
ACTTTCTGAGCGTTCAGCAATTTTGTAATTTCGATTATTTTGAAAATTTCGGGGTTTTGGGATTCGGGAGTTTTTCATACATGATTCAGAATATTTGTACCTAGAATTTGAAAATTTTAAATTGACGGACCATAAAGTTTGCGATTTTGTCTTTATGGGGTTATGGAATTATGGATTTTAGCATTCCGGACTTAAGGCATTGAAAATAATTGCAAAAAGGATTCAGGAAATTCATACCTAGGATTTAAAAAATTTAAATTGACGGACCATAGGGTTTGTGATTTTTTCTTTAGGAGTTTTGCAATTATGGATTTGTAAGTTAATTGATTAGGTATTTTGAAATTCATGAATCTGAAGTTTCAAATTGATGGATTTGGGCATCTTTGGTTCTGAGATAAGATGGTTCGTGATTTAGAAATGTGGATTTTTTTAGGGAATTTGGCTTTCTGGATTTTGGCATTCATGATTGGGGATTTTAAAATAACCGATTCTGACATTAAATATTTTTTCAAAACGATTCTAGAATTCCAGACATTTGACATTGATTTGGTTACGTTTAGAAATTAACATAATTATTTATTGATTTTATTTATTTGAACGTAGGTAACTAAAAATATCTAAATATTTGGAAAACAAACAAAAAAATAAATCTTGACCAAAATTGATTGCACAGCACTGTTTCTAAATATACACGCTACGAACTCATCGTTGTCGTACGTGTTGTGAAAACGCTACCGCATTAGCTCCTTCAGGATGCTATGTCACTTGAGAAGTCCTTGAAAAAGTGAAATCATAAAATCTCGAGGACATGCAAACTTAGTTCGTGTTTTATTTTTTTTTTTTTCCTTCACCTAAGTTTCCGCCAGTGCCATCACCACCACCGTGCCGCCACTGCCACACCATAAGTTCTTCCACACTCTTTCAATATTTGTTCCTGTTTACTTTTCATTCTTTGCCATTCATCCTTTAATGATCCTTTTCGGAAGAACATTTTTTTTCTTCAGCTTGCGACAATTTAACCACAACAATGGATGCCTGTGTTTGACAATGGGTGTTAGGACGAATTTTTTTTTTTTAAAGTGCGGCAAAGTGGAATACGTTTTTTGTTGTTGATGGAATGCGAAATTGAAAAAGCCTATGACAACAACTAAAGACCGCCCGATTAAATTTTAAACTTTTGCACAAATGGATGGCATTTGGAACTTCTTTTGGTGAGATTTTCAAAAAAAAAAAATAAAAATAAAGTATATGGAGGAACAAAACTAACTTTGTGATTTTTCAATTTGCAAAATGTTTACCTTAGCACGCGTCGTCATCGTCGTCGCTGTCATCCTATAAGCGGTTTGAAGGACTATGAAAAACAGCGTCAAAAATCCTAGTAAAAGGGGAAATAATCGGCTGCGGCGGAACGGTGCGGGGGTGGTGGGATTGATATAGATAGAAAGATACACTTTTGTGTTGTCATAATGTTTTGCTCTTTGGTGAAGCTTTTGAATAATTCATATTCAATACTTTTTCAGCTCAAAAGATGCTTTCTTAACTTACTGCCTCCGCACCACTAAATACAAAAAAAAAAAAAAAAAACAGAACTTAAGAAGAAGAAGCAATATTTAGGCTAATGCCATACAAATAAGCTCGATTATTATACTGTGGATGCGGTATTCGGCGAAAAGAAGACGGAAGGAGGTGAGTCTTATGCGTGATTTAGGGAACGCGTGATTTAGGAAACCCAACTTTAGGTATAGGTATATGATGGGAGCAGATTTGCCTGCTCCAAGGGATAGACGACATTGAAGGCGTAGAAGGATGAAGGACGATTTTGGGCTCTTATCCTTCTTGCTCGCTAGAGCTTGTTGAAGTTAATATTTGCTTAGCCTCCTGTTGCTGTGATGCCAAACTGCCATACTCTTCCTTTCTTGTGTATGTGGCTGATGTGTGGCGGCATTAGCGCGCGGCGGCGGCGGCGATGGAGGCGGGACGATGTTGATTTGGTATTCCCTTTTATAATAATAATACACAAGAAATATTGGAAGGATGATGTTACGCGAAGGGATTTCTCGTGTCAAGACATGAGTTGTTTTTTTTTTTTTTTTTTTTTGCAACCCGATGCGATATAAGAAATTTGTCTTCATTTTCGAAAATTCTATCTGCTTGTCGAGAACCGGGCTTAGTTTGTGCTGTGAAAGGTGAGTGATTGAGTGAAAGGTTGTGCAAGCAAAGGGATGATTGTTTATTTCGTATTCAGGATGAGATGTGTTTTCATGTCGAGGGGGATGAGGAATATAATGTGGAGGAGGTTTTTTTTTTTGGCTGTATTTGAAGTATGTACCAACTTAAGATGTGCAATAATATAATCCTAATAAAGGCTGAAAAGTCAATCTACATTTTTTTTTCTAGCGGATTTTACTGTTGGTATTTATGTTGTGAAAAAAGTTGAAGGTAAGAGGTTTGTTTTGTTTATTTTTATGAAAATTATTTGAGACTTTTACGTACACTTTTGAAACACCTTTTACAGTTTAATTTAAAACATTTGATTTTATTTGAATAAATTTACAAAGGCAGGTACGAGTACGTGTGATTTTTATTGTTTGTTGTTGTATTCCATAACTGTTATTGAGTTGGAAGAGTTGATTTTCAATATAATTTTGAAGCATTTGATGTTTAATAATTATAGTTTATTTATACAAAGCTATTGGAAATTGAATAGTTTTGAATTTTCACTTAGATTTTAAGAATTTTGGGAAAATGTACGCTTTTAGAAAAATATTCACCATTTCAATAGACTAGACTAATATTGCCCATCAAGGCAATTTCTTTGAGTTGTCAGGATTTTTAAACCAAACCTACAGATACAGACACTCATTTCATTTAAAATATTGTTTGACAAACCTTTCATGTTTCCAATTTTCCTTAGAAAATGTCAAAATTTGTATAATATTCAGAGGTCAGTGCGCAGATCAGTTTTTTATTTTTTCAAAATTTTTTGTCTATATTTGAATTGTGGGTATAATTTTGATTAAAAAAAATGCTTAAGAAATATATGTGTCCCAAACTTCTTAGAACTAAATCGCACTAAACTAAAATTATTATCATCACTCGTGTTCACGTTTTTAAAACTTCTACATCGACAAATTCGGTAGAAAATCAAATTCTCTTTTTTTTCAATTCCCTAAAATTTTTCGATGTGAGAGAAATTTCCTAAAATAAAATTTATTTTAAGAATAACTTTTATGATTTGGGTGAATCATTTTTTTAATTGAATGTTACTTTCCAGATACGTTGATATATACAGGACAGTAATCAGGTAGATTCAATACGACTTTTTAAATTTTTTACCAAATGATTCTTGCCTTCAAATCAAGGAAATATACAAAATTTTATGCCCATGAAGGATCAGGATTCGGGACTCCTTCCTCGAGAATATGACGTTCACTTTAAACTTCGTTGGAATTTCATTTCGCAAGGATTATTTTGTATTTTATTTTTTTGAAATTTGAAAAACAAATTTTGTTTTTAGTTTTTTGGCAAATTTTATTATTTTTATTTTTTTTGCAAATTTCAAATCAAACCGAAAAATGTGCAGAATATCAAATTTTCAACTTGTGATTCGCAATGTTTAAAAGAGGAAGGGATGTTTTGAAAATGATCGCTTTGCGGGTTGTTTCAAAAATCAAAATAAAATTACTGAAAAAATTATTGCGAGTCGTTTAGAACTTATTTTGACAATAGTAGGAACCAAAAAACTTGCATCCATAACTAAGCTACATCTTCATATTTTATTTTGTAAGATCTAACGTCAGTTTTTAACATTTTTGAACAAAAATAATAAATTTAAATTTTTAAATAGAAAAAAAACAATAAATCTTCTAACTGCTTCTGAAAAAGTCTAAATTCAATTTATTCAATTTTTTCCTATTTATCGTTCCTTTGAATTTAAATCATTAAAACTTCATTAATAAAAAAATATTTAACCACCTAACAATATTAGTTAAGTATAAAATAAAATAATTTACCTTAACTCCGATGTGTACTGGTGGAAAATCACCGTGTAGTGTTGAAGGAAGTATTGGCAATGGTAAAGGGATAGGGCAGGACATCATGGTCGCTACCTGAAAATATAGAAAGAAAGAAAAAAAAAATCAAAATTAGTATAAAATTATAACAAAAAGAAAAAACAGTTTGATATAGAAATTAAATTAATATTAAAAAGTGTTTGAAATTGTTTTAAAATTGTTTCGTGTATCTGCCTACTTTAGAAATATGGTATTTCATTTCCATTCGTAATCGGAAACTTTTACTTATTCCCACAAAAACTGTCAAGAAATTGCTATTTGTATTTTCTACTACCTACTATGGACTCTGCGATAGATTTTTTGTTAAAAAAAATCCTTTATATGGAATGCAGAATATTTCAATTTTTGAGTGGAAATTAGGTTCCTCAAAATTGGAAAGTATACAACCATTTTAATGGGAAGAATATGAGCGCAGAATAGAAAACTGAAATATTATCAGAATACGATATGATGTAAGAAAAACACAATACAGTGGCTTAAAAGACAAACTAACAAAAAAAAAAAACAACGATATTTTGTTGGTTAAGTCATTTCATGCACCATAACCAAAAGCATCCCGCTACCAAAAAAAACCGCTCCTTGCCGGTGAATTGAACCGACAGAAATTTTGTTATTTTTCTCCCTTAGGTGCTTCTGTTGTTGCGCTGACATTGAAACGACAGTTAAACAAAACAACCAACAAACATAAAGAAAATGAAACACAAAAAGTACCTATCTAGATACATATCTTTAGTAAGTATATATTATGAACAAAATTTTCTTTTTTATATTTCCATTAGTCAAAATTAAAATTTCATAATTTTCCACCTCATTTTGAATGACTGCCCCAACGTCCCCTCCCACAGTAGCGCCCTCTATGTTTTTTTATTTTTCATGACTTTAATACTTTTTGCTACTTTCCTGATTTGATGTCTATCTGCCTGCCAGCCACATATTTTGTATCTACTAAGTCAGATATAAATTCCTTTTTCACTTCACTTCATGAATATCCAACATTCACATTCAGAAATAAGCAGACACCGACACGAAGAAGTTTATATTACGAACGTCCTTCAAAATACTCTGTTTTTTTTTTTTTTTTTGACGTCTAATTGAAATATACTGACCATTAACTGAATTATTATTATGTGTTTAGTGCAAATGAATTGTTTAGGTGTAGTTGTTATGCCAAGGGATAATATATGTTGCATTGTTAATTTGAAGAATGTAATGTAAATGTTTGATGGGAGTGCCATTGAAGATGGAATTTAGGGGAAACGTTTTTTTTTTTTTTGAGAAATTAATTTTTGAACTTAATGTTTGCTTATCGTATTGTTGTTGTTATAAATGCATTTTAAATTTTTTCCAGGGTGTTGTATTGCATTTTTTTTGGTGTTTATTCGGAGGCATAAGATTTTGAAATAGAATGAAACAAAGATGAATTTTTAAATTCACATGACATTGACTTTATTCGAAAGGGTCCAATTTTCGATCACTTTTTCCAACATTCAATTTATTGATAGCCATTCAACTAAAAGTGAGTGAAAATTCTCATACGAAAATCGGTATCGAAATCGGGATAAATTTGCACAATTTGGAAGCATTGTTCAGGCGTCAGTCTTGTAATGTTGAAGTGCCAAACTAACTAAAACTAAGCATACATCAGCTGTTAATCAGCAGTTAAATAAGTGCGGCCAACTTAAAAAAACACACACACCTTTATAAGAGTTAGCATCTCAAAAAGAAGTGTTAAATCGTTAAGAAACCGTTATTACGTATATATTTTAAAAAAAGATACCCTCATCATGATCCGTATGACATTAAATAACTGTGTAGCAATATTCATCCCTTACAACTTTTCGGTAGGTACGTAAATTAAAATGTATCACTTGGGCACACAAAAATAACGTATGAAATTTGAAAAAGGGTTGTTTATATTGTTTTCCAACAAGATATAATAGCATTAAAATTTAAAGGAGCCTCTTAACATTAAATCAAAATTTAAAATTTAGCAAAAAACAAAATTTAGTCATTTCGAAACTGTTGTAGTTTGTAAAATGTAAAATAATGTTTTCAGAAAATATTTGTCCCATGAGAATTTTCATCTTATTTATGTGTTGTACTATAAATAAAGCAGAAACAACAAGTTTTAAATTTAAAGTTATTAAAAAGTTTTTGGTTGTGACTTATTGCTTATTGCTAAAAATGTCATTTTCATATTATATATAAATTTTGGTATTTATAAAAAAGAGGATTGTAATGTCTCAAATGAAAACCTTTAGTATATCGTAAAAATGACGTGTGTCAACTTAACACTACATTTTTGAAAATTAGGAATAAACTAAGTTAGTAGGGTTAAAGGGGGTAATTGTAAACGATTTTGCAATTTCTTTTTTTTTAATTTTTAGTGTTTATAACAGCTTAACCATGCGATATTGAACATTTTGGTTGATGCAACCTAAATTTGGATTGTATCATCTATTGAAAAGTAATACGTTCTAAAGGTTTTAATTTATTATTTTTCATAAAATTGTGTATTTACATTTACCCCCGTCATTTTTTAAGCAAACCAGAAAAATGGGGTAGATGAAAACATAAAACTTGGTATCTATTGCCCATTTCCTGATACATAAAGATTTAAGTTTCGTTTCAGCAAATGGCCCTAAGTCAGATAGAATAAAAAAAAATTGGTACAATATGAAAACTAAATCGCATGATAAACAAAATAAATCAAAATAATGATGTTCACATTTAGCCCAAAAAAAAAAATCTAATACAGAACTAAAAAACGTTTTATTCAAAATGAATGCTTCAAATTATAAACGGTTTGTAGAGAATAAAGTGTGTTTACAATTACCCCTGTTCACAATTACCACTCTTGACCCTAGTAACTTATCATTTAATTATAGATTCTTTTGTAGTAAATTAATTGCCGATATGTTGGTATAATACATCATGATGTAAGTATTTCTCATGTAAACGTAATATTTATGGTAGTGATATTGACATTAAGCCGATTCCTTCAACTTTTTGGAAAAATCCACATACGGACTGAAGTTGCCAAAAATAAAAATGTTCGCCAACAGGATTTAAGCATTAAAACCAATAAAAAATCGTTTCTATGTTAATTCGTCAACTTCACCAAATAATTCGATTTGGTTGTGGAGACCCTTTAAAAGAGCATAAAATGCATTAAATTAAAATATTTCTTCTCCATGCACTATTTTTTAATATTAATATCTTTTTTAATTTTCATTAATTAAAAATGCATCTTCTTGTGGCGCTACCCAGCTCTGACAAGTTACAAAACTGGTAAAACAATACACATTTTTTAAATTACAAAAAACACTATAAAAACATAAATTAATCAAACCCAAAACTAGAATAGAATTATTGTTAACTGTCAAAATATTATAAATCTTCGTTTCATAGGCTAATTCGTATATTTGACGTCTAAATGTAAATTTTTCATCTGTCATCGCGCCAGGCATTTTTGCTTGCAATTGAATCTCTGCCAACCCGCCTTATAGCGAATATAAAAAAAAAACCATAGCTATATCACTTCAAGCCATCGCATCAGTTGGAACTTGCAAAACCAAGAATTGGTATGGTGCAAATATTAGACTGACAGAACGTCTGGCGTACATATACCCGCTTTTCGTGTGCCCTAAGTTCCGATTCATTAAAATGCATATTTTTTTTTTGTTTTCTGCAATGTCTCCGTTTTAATTCCTATCTCCTAGATATTTCTCTTATGTAGGTTTGCATCTTTGTGTCTTATAATATTAATGACCCAACATTAGAAAACTGGTGTACTATTAGTAGTCACTTGTTTCACAATCATCAGTCATCTTCAACATCCTTCGTTGTCGGCTGCCGCCTTTTAGCCGAATAACAACAACAGCAACAACTATGGAGGAGATGGAAAAGAGAGAGCCGTTTTTCTGTCGTCACAGTCATCTGTGATTTAGTGCAAAATATTTATCATCATCTTGTGGTTTTTCATAGTTTTTTATTTTTTATTTTTTCCATACTGATGTTTCACTAGGTTTTATGGTTTTCCTGTTGGACAACCATCCAAACGAATCACTGAAGTTAAAGTACCTACCAATTGGTATGTCATTGCTGTATGATGTTGTATCTATCTGAAGCAGGAGTCGATGATGAGTACTTTCAAAAACCTAGCAAAACAATATTGTATTCTACACTGCTGAAAATTTTTCAGTGGAAATACTAAAAAGAAAAAATTGGTATTGACTTTTTTTTCAGTATTCGCTTGTTGAAAAAAAAAAATTGCAAAACGTTTTTAACTCTAAACAAACATTCCTTTAAAAATTCGGAACATGAATGATTTTTGGATGTTTTACAATTGTAGGTATTAGAGTATTTAAGTGTTTTTTGAATAAGAAAGATTTGAATCTACAGGAAGCAACGGAGGAAAAGTTTTGAGGCATCCAATACAGGAATGGATTTTCAAAAATAAAATTAGTTCATTATAATAGCCCACAGTGAAAAAATTCTTATTTTATAATTTTGAGGAATTCAAAACAACATTTCTGTTATCAAATTTTATTAAAAATAAGAATCTTTAGCTCCCGTTTTTTTTAAGTGTATTTTAGAATTGATTTTTCCACAAAACTAGGCATAAAGTATGCAACTTTAAAAAAAATTTCCTCACACATTTTGTATCTAACCCACTTACCTACACCACCTACTGCTTAACAAGTTGTTAGTTTATTGCTGTATTTCAATGTTTCGCAATTGCCACTATATGTCATGTTTACATTGTGTAAAAGATCTTCCTCAACTCAAATTCACTATACATCCAGTGTATGAATGCAAGTTCGACACAATATGTCAGATAGACGGTTGGTAATAAATAAGAAACCGGAACTGCCACAGGAAATGGATTGCATTGCAAGAGGGAACAACTTTATAACTTCACTTCTTGTTCAGCAGCTGTCGTCATTTATATCTACAACAACAACAACTCTACATTTAGTCGCAACGTATTTCAAACCTAAGTTGTTGCAAATATAAAAATATAGATACACAAGTGATGTTCCAAGGACACACATGAGACCTACAACACACAAATGTATAGTCCATTCATTATATTTTGTCATAAAACAACAACAAAAAAAAAGATATAAAAAAAACGTTCTATCATATTGGCAAAAGTGGAAGATCCTTTGTCGCAATAAAGTCAGTCGCCGTTTTTTTGTGGGAGTGTTTCATTTCCGGTGCTTGATGGAGATAGCTAGGTCCATAGATATCTATTCTATACATACTTTTAATCCTAATTCCAATTGTTGAAATAAAAATTAGAATAACAGTCTTACGGGATTTGAAGGAAAAAAAAACTAGAGACTAAAACAACTGTGTTGTTACTCAAAGGATTAGAAAATATGTATATCTACGATAAATGAAAACAGATGCATTTTCAATTCTTTTCAGAACTTCATAAAGCCATGAGAGTATTCGGCATCCCAAATAAATTGACACGACTTTGTAGGTTGACCATGACCAACGTAATAAGCCAAGTGAAAATAGCCGGATTGCTATCCAGACCAATCAACATCTTTAATGGACTCAGACAAGGGGATGCTTGGGCCTGCCTCCTCTTCAACCTGGCGTTGGAGAAAGCAATCCGTGGGACCATTGTCATCGGAAGGACCGAACAAGCTATACATGATTCCTTCATCTAGAACAGGCACACGAAATCTGGGGCTGCACATTAATGAAGGTAAAACAAAGTACATGGTGGCGTCGAATGCGAGAATAACAGTTGGTCAAACATTCAAGGTAGCGGAGCACGACTTTGAAGTGGTGCAATCCTTTAAATACCTTGGGTCAATATTAGCAGCCGATAGTAATATAGAAGAAGAAATACGCGGGTAGCTGCTCAATTCCAACCGAGCCTACTATAGTCTGTCAAAGCTCTTCAAATCCAGAAATCTCACCATAACTTCAAAACTGCTGCTGAACTCACGTATGATCCGAGACTTGGGTGCTTAGCATAAGACACTCCGACCTCTTAGCCGCGTTTTAGATAAAAGTCTTAAGGAGAATTGTTGGCCCCATATGTGAGGAAGAACGATTCCGAAAACGGTACAACCATGAATTGTACGCAATCTACCTTGAAGCAGACATAGTGACAAAAAATTATCTCGGTAGACTTCGGTGGGCAGGGCACCTAGCTCGCATTTGGTATACATTCTATGGTAGACTGCAGCGTGGTAGACCATGCCTTCTCTGGAGAGATGGCGTAGACCAGGACGCCCGAAGCCTTGATGGGGTGCGCAACTAGATGGCGTCGGCTCAGGACCGGGATAGGTGGAGAGACTTGTTGAAGGAGGCCAGTACCGGACCCCGGTTGTCGAGCCGATGATGATTGACATTCTCATTTTCGTATTTTTCTTTTGTTTATTTGAAAGTATTTAATTTTTAATTAATCTTAAATTTTTAAATGAATATTTTTTTCTTTTATTTTTTAATTATTAAAAATGTTCAAAAAATAAAAGTTATCTTCTCGACCATCAAATTGGACAAATCGTTTTTGAATCGATTGCGGATGTTTGATTATTTGATTATATCCTTTGAAAGATCTGAAAATGGAACTCGTTATTTTCGATGTTTTACGAAACTCGAAAATCGGGAACCAAATACATGCAAGCCTCGAAAACCTCATCCGAAATCCTTCCTTCAACACAAACCAATCAAGTCAGATTCGATTTCAGACTATCTACAAAGTTCGGGGAATTTCGGCTTCTTTTCAGCTCTAGGAACTGCGAGTACGTGTGTATAAAAATAATTATAGATATTTTCAAACATATACGTAAAAAAAACTTTGAACACGGGAAAAATGCGATTTTTTTGTATTATTTCAATCCGTTGAAACTATAAGCTATGATCATTATGTTTGCACTTCCTTCATATACAATATATCTCATAAGCCCTCAAACAGCATAGTACATCACATCCTCTTACTGCACCGACGACGGCACCGGCATCAATCTGTTATTTTCATCCTTTTTTTTTTTGTTTGTAAGATGAAACTCCGTATATTGCTTGCTGTCTAGCTGATGTTCCCAATTCGCAGCTTTTTTGACATATCATTTCATATTCCCAAAATCCCTTTTTCCAAAACCTCCAAAAAATATCTCCCTTTTCTTTGGGGATTCCTTTTCGCAACGCAACGTGTATTGTATAGTGTGTTTGCTATATGCACATGGATTGCGGTTGAAGGCTTATGTAAAATTCTGTTTCGTTCATGTCATGTTTCCGAGGTAAATCCTTCAAAATTATCTCCGATGAAGGTATGAATATATACCTCGTATATCCGGAAAATATATCTAGAAGTACCTATATACACCAAAAACTACGACGCACTACAACGTCGACGCTCAAACTGTATATAAACTCACCAAAAAAAAAATAAAGGACGATCACAGCCAAAAAGGGTTTTGTGTAACAAGTTTTGGTTTTCCTTACGATAAAGTGCCTCTATAATATAGTTCTACTAGTCCTCGACATTGTTGTCAACCTACTAGTAGTTGTCTTCCTTAAACCCATCATAGAGCTATATGCACTTTCCGAAAACAACACAAACTCGAATGATAACGTAGATGCGATAGACGAGTGCATGCGAAATATGAAGTAAAATGCTAACCGTTCTCTTGTGGTAAAATAAAACTTTCTTCTTTTTTTTTTTGTTGAGGCAAACAATGAAGAGATTGAAAAAAAAAACATGGAGCAAAACCGATTGTAATAGAAAACGTAGTTACTGAGGGCATAAAAATGATCCATTTAAGGAATAGCTCCTATTTAAATTTACATATATACAACCTACCTATACCTACTCAGGCTTTCGAGTGGATAATATTGCTTCTGGTATTCAATCCTATAGTATTTAATGTATCTACGAGTAGCTAGCTAAATATATATTCTCTAATATATACAAATATGCAATATTGGATTGGTGTTGTTCAATGAGAGATTCTCATTCTCTATAATGTCCTGTAGCGTTCTCTCAGGATATTCGATCGGAATCCCAACATATGCGATGCAAATCATAGATTTGAATAATACATCATGGCTTAAGGCGTAATCTTAGATATCCCTGTCCGGTGAATCATACCAGGATGCATTATATCCATCATAGGATCTTAATTCAATAACAACAAGTTCGGCTGTATTGAGTTTTTTTTTTCTTGTTTAAAAACTGCATTACTAGGTGCTAGGCACATACATATGTCTTTTTGCAAAATTCTTTAAATTTAAAAATAGATTTTCTAAGACTTTGGTATAAAAATCGAAGAGTTCTTTCGTAATCACAGCGCTTAGGTGTGAGGTGTGATTTTTTTTTATTTTAATTAAAATTTGAAAGATTGGAAGTTGAATTTTCAAGTATCAAAAATTTTTCTCAGTGAAACATCAATAAAAAACTTTAAAAAAACGTCGAATGACGATTTCATAAATCCCACAGCTTAAAAAAAAAAAACGGTGAACTAACGGTTAGTAAATATTAAGCAACTAAAATATAATTTTAACTTATTTTTGTATCAACCTCTTCGTGTATGGTTGCTTTCCTAACGTGGAATAATTAACCAAAAAAAAACGTAGAAAACATCGAATGACAAATCCGAAAATAAAACAATTCGTAAGTGGCACATTACCTATAAGAAGTTTCATAAAACTTTCTTTTTCCGGGTGCTTTGCTAGGTGACATAAGTTTTTTGAAAGAACAACAAAAAATAACATAGAAAACATCGAAAAAGAAATTATAAGAAATGACAAAAATCGTTAATGGCAAGTTATTAACGATTTGTCTATTATCATTTTCTTTTATCTCATATCGAGCATCGATAAAAAAAAGAAAAATGGCACATATCGTGAATACTTGAACTTTGAGCAAAAACAAAAAAACGTAGAAAACATCGAACGATAAATCAAAAATATCACAACTTCTTAATGGCAAATTATAAGAATTTTTTATCTCATTTGAACAAGTGATTCTCTAAAGCCTTATAAAATTTCCGAAAGGCCAACAAAAAAAAAAATAACGTAGAAAACATAGAACTGTGAATTAAAAAATGAGAAAACTCGTTGATAGCAAATTATTAAGCAGTCGCCAATAAAATTTAAAATTTTTAACAATATTTTGAGGATCTGCTTCGTTAACTTGATATCAAAAGTTGACATAACATGAAAAGAAAAAACGTAAAAAAAAACATCGAATATTCCTAAATTTCACAATTTATCAAAGGCAGATTGATAATGATCATCTAAAAAGTCTTCGATGTCTGAAAATTACTTCGTTAGCTTGACACTTACTCATACAATAGGAATGACTACTCTCATTTCATAGAATTCTAAAACTTCAACAAAACGTGTGTTGGTTCAAAATTGATATCAAACATTTTCTTGAACTCCTGCAAATTTCAAAAATGCATTTTTGCATAAAATATATATTCTTACTGTATATAGCTACTTAATTGTTTCAATTTGCAACCGCATCATAATACATTCCCCACAAGCTTAGACTTTATTAAGAGATTTGAAGAGGCGCAGCGGCTATTGAACTCGCATCACGTTTTACTTAGTCACGCTTCGCCAATATACTATACAATTATTTTAGCTTGCTAAGCATTAGATTGTTCCTGTAAGTTTCAATAAAACAACTCTATTCTTATTTAAACACAGACGCGCAATCAGCATAGCGCAGCACGCCGAAGCAAGTTGATTTATGATCCATATGTTTAGTTTAGCTTGACGCTGTACTGCACGCAGCAAACTTCGTTGTTCCATTTTAGGCATGCATTTTTTTTTCTTGATGTGGACTGTGAAAATGCAATTTTTACGGTCAATGGTGCGCCAATCTTTTCCTGTGTATTGGTGATACTGATGGTGGTACTAATTGAATATCATATGCATTTAAATTTGACAGAGAACGTATAGCGAAAATAGAAAAAAGAAACAGTGGTATGGAATAAGAATAAGCAATAGGCGTAAATAATAATAATAATTTGCAATTTAATTGCTCCACACGAAGAATGAAGAATTTTGTTTACAATGCGTCTACTTGCATTACATGTTCTTATGCATGCATAGGAAATTTAATTTTATTTTGCAATTTGTGGAAAGTCATACATATTTAAAGAAATGATACGATCGTTATAGAATAACTCTGACAGTCTTCAGCAGATTGCAAATTATCAATAAATTGAGGATAGCTGTCAAGAAGAATTGCAACTTGAGAGTTTTATTAAATATCTACTTGAAACTTACAAACCAAATATTTTTTTAATAATACACTTTAAAGAACTGGGTTAGTAAAAATCAATTTCTTTAAAAGTCCTTTCTTAGAATTTTTAGTTTATTTCTTTTACTTCAAACCTTTTAGTAATTAGTAGTTTTTTTTTTTAGCTCAGTGCGTGTAGTAAAAAGTTGCGTATACGCCCAAGTGTACTACCTTCTTTTATTATTGCCCTAATTGTGTGGCTTCGATTGCATAAATACAGGTTGATTAATGTTTTTGCAACGAAATATTGACATTTTGTCACACTTCAAAAACTAAAATACATAAGTTGCTATTGCACTTCAAAAAAAAAAACGATAGGAATACTTTAATTGAAAAAAAAATCAACAAAAAATATTGACTTCTATTGAATTTTAATAAAATAAATAACTAGATATTTTATTCATTTGACTCAATGTTGAATAAATAAAAATGGTATTTTAAGTTCTCAGCATAGTAGCTTATACTTTCAATATATTTCTATCGAAAATGGTTCATTACATCAATGCTAGCTGTAGACACACATAACTCCGTCTGTCTGCTGTTGATCTAGTCTGTCTGTATCTGTTCCTAGACCTACAGCCTAGACAACTAAGAGATTTTCTTCAAACTTGAAACTTAAAGCAAAATTTAAAAAACTATTATTTTAGCACAACTGTACCTGTGATATAACCTGTACGAAAAAAATTACTTATCTCAATAACCGCTCTAATTATTTTGATTAAATCTTTTCTTAGGGGGAAAGGTACCTGCCTTAGAACCAGATTTTTGTTCTCTACTCTCTCATAAACGGTTTGACAGATTGCGATAAATTTTTTTATAAAAATTGTTCTCTATAATTTTCGTATAGGTAAAATTTTTAAAAAGAAATATTTTGTGGGGTTTTCAAAATTTCAATATTTTTTGAAAACGAGTGAGTACTGTTTTACCCATTTTTTTTTTATTAAACAACTTTTGAATTCTTTTTCAATAATTCAGCTGGCTGACATTTTTTTTTGTTTTCTTATTTAATGAATTTTTGGGCTTTGCATTTTTTTTTTAGTTATTATAAAGTATTTTAACCAAATTAACAGTATGACCAACATAGATGGTATACAGTCATCTTTTTACTTGGTAGTACATCTAAGTTGTTCAAGAGGGCGTGAGAACCAAGTTCAATAGCACACGACCGACTGCGACCCACGTCGCGTCGACGTTCCAACACTATTACGGAAGAAAATCAGACGCGAGAGCTCCTGAATGAAACGAATGCAAAGACACCTTTACTTAGTTAACTTCAGCCCTGGAACAATCCAAAACCGGGATGTTTTTCGACACATTTTCCGTGGTCAACCCGGAAAATTCCACAAAAAGAGCCTTTGATTGAAGCAGTGGAGTGGAGTTGTGGTCTCACTCGAGTTCATGACAATCTCCACCACGTAAATTAATGAAGAAAGAAAGAACATTATAAAGAACTCAAAGAGTTCGTGCGATCCCCGGTCGTTCTTTGTCCATTTTTCTCAAAATCTAATGATGGACAAAAAAAGTCGTTTAATCTTTTCTGTTTAGCATTACTTTACAATTGTTTAAAAAATTTCATAGATTTCAAGTTAAGTGTTTGCAGAAAAAAAAACAGAAAAAGTTGATTTTCTGTCAATAAGGTCTCCCTTTTTACTATGCATTTAATCGTGTCTAGATTAAATCGTGAACTCTGGTTTAACTCACTTCTTTTATATTACTGAGCCACAGTTTTGGATTATTATTATTTTCTTGTTCTTTTTGGAAGTAAACTTTAGTTTTCTGTCCCGAAAATTGAGAAAACGAACAAACTCTGATAGTCTAGCATCGAGTATATGTATACTTACAACTTACATATAATTAAACTTTAGCAAAACGCTATACATATACACATTTTCAATGCTTAGTCCCTTTATCAACAAAAACAACAACAAAAAACATTAGCCGTTTAAGCAAACCACTTGATAGATTCTAGCGAGAAGGACACAAAAAATATATACCTATACGAGTAAATACAAATAAAAATAGAAGAGAATATGTTAAAAGAGAACAACAATAACAATAAAAAAAAATACTTACTCATCCGCATTTATATACAGAATATGGATGAAAGTTCTTTCTATTGTTTAAGTTGGGCAATAAATTCTCCACAGCTAGGACAAGGACGACAACGAACGCCGCCGCCGCCGCGCCGAAGGACGACGCAGAAACATAGCAAAAGCAACACATGTTCCTATCCGAAACAGGCCAACTTTGGTCATAGAACAGAACACAGAAATATATGTCATCCGTAAGGATAATCACATAAGTTCGATGATATATGCTTTTTCTTTGAATGTGTCGTCCTTGTTCGTGCGTCCCTATAGAGAATGAAAAGGTGCGCTTTGCCTAGAAATGAAAGTGCTTATTATAAACAGAATAATTTTTACATCAGCCTAATACAGGCCCAAGCAGATGCCTGTTTCTCAACGCATTTTTTTTTTTTTTTTTCAATAAAACCAGTGCTGGATTATAAACGACTTTCATGTTTTTTTTTTTTTTTGTCATTGGGGGCTCCTGATAATATAACATCGTCCTGTTGATACATTGTTTATATGCACGTACATAATGTATCCACCAGTTTTTTACTCAGACTTTAATTTGTTGTTTATCGGAATGTATCAATTTTTGAAAGCAGATCTCACTCCCTCAGAAGGAATGTTTAACTTTAAGACTGTTTTTTAAATTATTAAAAATAAATGCAAATAATATCGAACACAAAAACAAAAAAAAAAATTTAAACCAGTTGATGGTTTTGAAATCAATTTTGATTTTTTTTTTTCTTTTAAAAAATATCGCAAAGTTATTAGTCTTTCAGCTAACAACAATAATTCAAATTCCAAGAATCTTATCGAAAGCAAAAATAAAAACAAAATTTCAGGTAGAGGTGTATAGGTTAGGTAGATATTACATTTAGTAATTTTTCATGCCATTAAATTTGATTAATTGTTTTTGTTTTTTTCTTATTTCTGTCTACGCACATCATACACAGGAGTCCAAAAAATGAAAGAGAATTCAAAATCTGCAGACAAAAGACAAAAATAAGAAGAAGAAGAAGGTGAACACAAAAAAAAAATTACAATAAAATAAAACCTAAATGAAAAAGTCACTCTTGACCTTGAATATGGTCGACGACGAAGTATATGTGAAAATGAAAACGAAAAAGTTGCCGTCATCGGCCAACCTAAAAAGTAAAAAAAAAAAATGTTTAATGGCCGGTTGCTCATCCAAGACTTAAGGGCCAAGAAGATAAAAGGGGCAGTGTTAAAATCGTAAAAAAAAAACTATGAAATAGAAGGAGGAGAAGAACGACAACAAACTTTAGTTTTTTTTTTTTTATAGCATTCAACATGGTTGTGCGACTGTTATACAGGGTGATTCAAAACATTGAGTTTTACTTTTATCGATAATAAATGGCAGGTGCTTTCTGAAAAATGATAATTTTAATGGTTGTGCATAGAATTTGGTTGTTATTTGAGTGTTTTTTTAAAAATTGAAAAATAGATGGGAATTTTTAGATTCATTTCGAAAACTCTACTCACAATTTGTTAGTACGATAGTTAATGATTATTTGCATATTTATTAACAAAAAACATACTATTTTTTGATATGTAAGAAAATTTAAATTGGTCAAAAATTACTTGCTTAGAAATATCTGAAGCCTGAAAACGTAAAAAACGGTTTTTTAAGTATAACGTAATATGCTTGGTTTTACCAACAACAATTCACTTCAAAAATAAATAAACTTATTTGTTTAAATTGTAAGCTATAAGAAATTTAAAAGAAGAAGTTACTTATGTATTTCAAAACTAACGGCCTAAGGCACCCATACCCTCGAATTTTTATATATCCGATAAAAAAATTGTTTGAAAAAATGATTTTTGGAAAACAGTTTCTGCTTTTTTTTTATTTTATTTTCTAAGACATTTAAGCTTGACTCCAAATAAAGATTAGCAAAATATTAATAAAACATTTAGAATTTTTTAGGCACCCTTTACATTATAGTATCCGCTCGGTGATGCGGCAACGCGATGCGGCGGCGGTGGCGATGGCGCGGCGTGTAAAAGTTGAATTTTAAAGGCCTACAAAAAGAAAGAGTAACAAAGTCAAGCTTCGTTTCATTTTATTTTATTTTACTAAATCAAACATTATTCACATAAGATTATTTCAACAAAGAAGAAGACGAACTAAAATAAAAGCAAACCTAAAAAAAAGATTTTTGAACCATTAAATTAAAACCGGTCTATCCTTAAATTGCTTACCAAGCAGACGACTATCAAATTTGCACGAACATCGTAAAAAAAAGTCTGATTGTGAAGAGAAAAGAAGTTGGCAAACAAAAAAAAAACTATATAGTAAGACTTAACCTTATTCGAATGAAATTGATGCTTACCCTATGTACTAACCCATTTAAGTATGCAACTAAAAAAAACTTTAAAATTCTTCACAACTTTATTGATTTTGAAAAAAAAACATCAATTCCATTTTTAAGATAATTTGAAAATAAACGATAACAGTTTAAAATATTCGTCCTTATTGGGATAGCCGTTTAAATAAAACGACAGTAAAACTACTGGGCTCTAGAAGAGAAAATTGGTATTTCTGGAAAGAGAATGGATTATTATCACGAAAATGGTATGGAGCGGAGGGGGTAATATCTGAAGTTTTTGTTATGTTTCAACTTAAAATGTGGCTTTTAGAGCCTAGTTGATTTACTGTCGTTTTAGATTAACTTTTAAAAAATTAATATAAAAACTGTAACACAGCGAAAATTGATTAATAGCTTCTTATATGTTTTATTCAAAAAAACAAGTTTCTTCCCAATCTGTCCAACATACCCTAAAAAAATAAACTAACAAGAAAAAAAAAATTCATAAGATGATCACTGAGTTAAGTTTACTTCTAAACGACAACGGACAATTGATCTTTTTCTGGGAACATTGCTTCCAACACGCATACCAAGTGTTTTTTTGTTTTGTTTGTTACTTTGTTGTATTTTTTTTTACATGGATACCTACAGACTTGCACGGAAGCATGTGTGTTGGTAAGTTTTTTTTTTTTTTAATTTATTATAACAAAGGGTTACCAAATAATTTGAAAATACATACATAAAATATTATTTTCAGGGTCAAGCTGATGTTCAAATAACTCAATTTGTAGTTTTTTTTTCTTAGTTTTTATTGACTCAATTTAATACTTTAAAAAAAAAATATATGACACGAGTGTTGTTTAGTAATGTGTAATGTGCCTTAAGGTTATTCTTATAAAATTCGGGAAGGTATCTACCTATTTAATAAAGATATTGTATAATCAAGTAGGTATTTAATTTTGAAGCACCTAAAAAACTTAAAATAAACAATAGGTGTAATTTGTTTTAATAATTTTATCGCTTTGACCAATCTTAAAAACAGGGATTGGTTTGAGTGCCTACGAGCTAGGAATGAATATAATGAGTTTTTAATTTGTTGAATTTTAACAAAAAAAAAAAAATGCTTTAGGCCATTTAAGATAAAAATAAATTTTTGTATTGAATATTAATAAAGTTGAAACTATTTCGTTATTTAGAGACGTTTGAATGATTTTTCAGAAATAAGTAAAATTGAATTTAAAAAACAAAAAAAAAACTAAAATATTTTAAAAAGGTAGAGTGCGAGTTCATTAGTGTGACAAAAGACTCAAGGCATATGTGTTGAATAGGTTCTATTTTACCACATTAAGGTAGGGGCAATGTTCTTGAGAAAAAAAAATAAAATAACTTATAAACTTACTCAAAATAAAGTTTTGACAGACAGCTTCGGAAATGCTTCCTCTAAAATGTTTATACAACTTTTACCGAAGTTAAAAACTGTTTTAGCAAGATACAACAACTCAATCAATATACATACTCGTATATGTATCTTTCATAAAATTTGTATAATGAGCCCTGTTTGTACAAAATCTATTCTTGTCTTCTTTAGCAATGTCAACAACAGAAATGAAATGAATTTGGTATACAAATTTAATATATTACTATGCAGTGAATGACGTTTTGTTCTAAATTGGTGAAAAATGTTGAATGAATTCCTTATTTTTAAAATAAAAAATGAATATTAATAATCACAATGCCTTTTGCATGTTTGTTACAAGAATCTGGCAAGTCTTACCGAAGTAATCTGAAAGACTTCTAAAAATACGTTATCAAAAACCTTTCACAGGTCCCACTGACAGCTTTTTCTATAAACTAAAAAAAGAAGGTAAAGGAATACAAACTTTTATACAAATTTTATATAAACTTTAATTTATAATTGCATTTACAGATTTTTATCAAAAAAAATACTATCTCGGTTAGCTACAGTTTCTTATTAAAAATAAAATAAAATATAATAGTAAAATATTTGAAAAATTCAAACTTGATATTTTTGTATTTATCAGAAATAATCAACCTAAAAACTTTAGAAAATGCAAATAATTATTTAAAAAAAATTATGATTGTAATAAATAATTTTAAAAAAATATTGGAGCGTTGAACGAATTTTTTGAAGTATGTACTTACAAAATTAAATAAATGCTGACTTTATTCAGTTAACTTGAGCGAATTTTTGTTGACTTTATTTTTGTTCTTACATTTTAAAACGTAAGTTCTTTATGCCCAAACAAAAACTTATTCAATTAAAAAAGCCACTTTGTGTAGTAAATCCTAAACGCTAAGCTTCACATACCTACAAAATCTTTGAGTAATAAGAGCTGGTTTACGAACATTCAATCAATGCACGTATTTCATTTTGAAGAATGACCACAACCTCAAGACTCAAGTCCATATCATACACCAACACCATACCAAACACCTTAAAGAAACGCCTTGGACTTGGAACACATAACAAAAAAGAAAAAAAGAGTTTTTCTTCCACTCTGCTCAAATTTTCTCTCACTTACATAAATCTCGCTATACTGTGAATCTTCGAGTTGACTGATTTTCTTAATTACGATCTTAAAGTTTTACAATTTATTTGACTTAGCAATGACATCATACTTCATAATGCACAAAACACAGTAAACAACAAAATTTCAAAACAGCTTGCACGATCGCCATGAGTTGAATTTTAAGAAGAGAAAAAAAAATAAATATCTTCTATGGGAATATTTTTAATTGCCTTTGTGGGATCCGCCATATATACCTAAGTCTTAAAATAATCAATGAATAGAAGCTATGAATCATTTTATCGCGCAGCTAACTGCGATTATACCAATAAAACTCATGTAACATATTTTTACCACACTCTGAAGTCTGAACGAACTTTACCGATCATTTGAGCCCCATTCGAATTGAGCATTATAGTCGAACTTGGAAAACTTGTTTTTCCCATCTATGGCACCGGCTCAGACCAAATGGCGGGTAACGACAAGCTTCAACTGAGTTGGAAATAAAAACAACAACAAAAATTATTAAACATTTCCATAAAATAAATTGCCGGCCGGTTATTCACTATATGAGAGACCGATTTATTATTATAAAAAAATATACAAATAAATTTATGGGGGTCCATAGAGGTGAAGTATATCTGCGTTAGAAAATACAGGTGGGACCCACACAAAGTAGTTATAAACGACTTTATGACCACCAGGGCACACCGCGCAAACAACTCGATCTTTGTGCGACCGATAGAAAAAATGAGGTAATCATCGTTAGTTGATGGTGGCGCTCAAATTACACATTTTTTATTTTTTTTTTACTTTATGGAATTTTCATAAATACAACGAATTAAAGTTACCTTGCTGGAGGCAGGTATATGGCTATTTTGTACTCACTTGAAGTCATGGTCGTGGTCAATGCTTAATGGTTAAAAATTCAAGTATAAATACCTACCACTTTTTTTTGGACAGAATTTTTAATGGCTAATTCGTGGAATTATTATAAATAAAGTAAAGTAGGTTGTTTTTTTTTTCTTGTCGATAACAAGAGCAAACGAGAGTTAGTAATGTTCCAACAACTACTGTACTTGCATAGTAGAGTCAGGGAATTTAAATTTTGTTTTTTTTTCACACGGCTGAAGGCATAGGAAATTGTTATACAGATTGTAGGGTACTCTATGTCTGAGTGCTGAAGTTATGTTAGATAATTGAAATGGGACCTTTTGAAATTCAGTGGAGATTGGACAATTCAATTTTCGTAATTTTGCACTTCATTTTTAAGCGTTTACCATATTTGATTATACAAGTACGAGCAATTACTCCAAAAATTATCTGAGCTAAGCGTTATGCTATTCGTTACTCTAGTAAGTAACGATTTTTTTTTTGAGCAAATACTAATTGATTTTTAGCAAACACTTCTAAGAATGCCATAAATTATATCAACACTTACACCAACAACAATTTCCTTATTGGATTAAAAAATCAGTGCTTCTTTAATAATGGAGAATATACTCCATGTTTCTTTTAGAGTATGAATACAGTATGCTTACAAAACAGTCGACTTAACGTGCCTGCTATTGATTTTACTACCATTTACTCCAATAACAGTTTTACTTCCATTTAAAAGAGCTATTTATATGGACTATAGACAACATCGCTATTTTAATCTTTTTCGTGATTCTCATTTACTCTACTTTTTTTTCCAGTTCGTATGACGTATCACAAGCCCCAATGACAATGTTGCAATGTTTAACTTTTTTTTGGTTGCATTTCAAAAAACTTCCAGTTCTTAATGTTTGCATTCCGAAGACATTTAAGTTGTTATGGAACCTAATTCCATTAATTTCTCAAGAATTAAAAGCAGATATTAATATCATCGCCAAACTTTTTAGAATGCAGACGCTATTGCGTTTGTGGTTTTATAGATTTTGTCTAGATTTTGTGATTTTATTACAGGCGTCTATAGTTCCTGTTGATCTAACAGAGAACTGTAACTTGCCTGACTGCTGCCAGGAGTGATCGTTTGGAGTGATTGGAGTTTCCTTGAACCTGATATACCTATGAATATTTCAGTGAGAATGATACCCGATTATCAAAACACTAGACATCAGAAATCTAGGACTCTCAGTACCTGAACAACGAATTACTAGACATCCAGAAACAGAAACCAATTTTTACCGATGATTCAAAAAATAAGATCTTTGCAAAAAAGTGCTAAGGGATTTTAGTCTGAAATTTCGTGTTTCCTGAGCAATTGACAGCAAGTTCAAGTCGATGTGAAAATTGATTTCAAAAAGCAGACTTAACATCCCCAAACAAAACGGTACCTAAGCAATATCGCACCTACACTTATTCATAAATTAACTTCTTACCGAAGAAAATTAAAAGCATTAGTCCAAATATCTATCTACATTCCCAAATAAACAGCTGAAATCACGTCTATTCCAAATCTCTCCATTTTATGACACCTTTCCCAAACATTGCGAAGTGGGTGCCATAAAATTCTGAATAAATTATTTTATTAAATATTTTCTTAGTTTATCAATTGAAATAATTTTTAGTTTCAGCTGTTGAATTCCAGAACCTTCTGCTAACCAGGTGATAAATAAAAGCTGTCTATAATAACAATTTGAAATACTATAGAAATTGAATTTTTGAGATTTTTATTTCTTCATCCCTCAGAGAAAACTGAAATAACAATCTTAATAATTCAAACAATTTGCTGTTTCTGTCACTAAGGCTTAAATCTCAGACAAACACGAGAAACAATGTTCTTTTTTTTTTTATAAAACTACACCCATACCTTTTGTGGATCCTGTTTTCGTTCACACCGCCCGTCCCCTAATTTTCAAGGCGACAAGGTAAACGAACGTACTCGTTTCTTCAATCATTACAATCTGACACAAAATTACTTACAACTTCTCGTCTCGTCTCGTCTCGTCCCTCTGTGTATGTCAATTATTTATCAGATGTAATTGCAAGAAAATCTCTGCTTTGCTCCTTCAATTAAGGCTATACCACCATCCGCTACTGCTTCTATACTGATGCTTATGCTAGTCCTGAATCCTGATAGTCCTGATGATGCTGTTGTTACAATCCCTTAACTCTGTTAGAAATTTCTCTTTCATCTTAAAATCTGACAATGTTTTGGCATCATTCTGTTTCATTGATTGTGCGAGAGCAGATACAATAATCCGTTTGGATTTGGTGTGTTTATTTTGTTAGGCGGGCGGGCGTTAAAGCGAACGAGGATGTTATGATGGCAATGGCGTATAGATATAACGTAGGCAAAATTAGCCCACCCGTTGTTTCTTATCGGGTATTTACAGTAAACTACTGCCATCGATGGCAGCTATTACCCGGGGAATGTTGGTGAAAATTAAATTAATTAAACTTTTCATAGCCCGTCCGTATAGTCGTCACTTTGCTTTTTGCGTCGCGTCTCATCTCATCTCGTCTCGTCGCTTCGCTTAGCCGCCAACAGTTTTCTGATGGTTCTTGGCAGATCCTCTCTGATGGTTGTTGTTTGAAAAAATTGTGGAGTGGTAAGATTGTTCCAATTTCTGTTCTGTGTCGTGGTTATTTATATTTCCAGCATATAAACTGTAATCATGTTCGCACGTATGCACACGTCCGTCGTCGTCGTCGTCGCATCGTATAGGTATATAAAATACGTGTGCACTTTAAAGTGGTAACGACGTCACTGTCACCTGCACGTAGTTTTCTTTCATTTCAGCCGTCAGCTATCAACATACAGAATACGAAGACACATAGGTTGTATATATGCCACCCACCTGTTGTAGGGATAACCTCTTTTGATATTATACACCTTCATTCGTTTGTTCTTTTATGAGCCGCATTATCCTGGCGGCAGGTTTATGCCGTTGTGAGATTATAAAAGGGTGAATTCTCCTTTGGCTGTATAGCTTTATACCTGTTGGCTTGGATTGGCAGCATTAAGAAACAAAAAAAAAAAAAACTTAACAATTTCTGGACCTTTGCCTGACGTGCTGTTGATGCTGCTGCTGCTGCTGCTGTTGCTGTTGCTGTTGCTGTTGCTGCAGCTAAAGCACAACAAAGTGAATCAATCTATTTTTTTTTTTTTTATTTAAAAACAATTTTCCTCCTGGATAAACACGAGATGACAGCTCTTAATATTTACCCACCACTTGAGGCAGTAGAAAAGAGCTCCTCAGCCTGTGGCGTTGCAACTCAAACGAAACTATGCAATCAGTGCTTGTGGGTGGAACAACAGTGTTGTTATACTTTTGCATCTAATCATTATTTTTAGAAAAATGTGATTTGGTGAAAGGAATTTGTCTTTCAATAATTGAACTAATTTCAATAACCGATCTAAAAAGTCGGTTGGATCATATTGTGTGTGGTTCAAAAATTATTTTAGATTATATAGAACAGGAACAATATTTTTTTTTTTGAAATTGGCTCCTGTAAAAAAGCCTTCATAAAACTTCATTACATAATAAAAGCAGGTCTTGAGAGCCTATATGTACAACAACGCTGCAAAATTGTTAAAGTAATTGTTGTACCTAAGCAAGAGGTAAGCCACCAACTGAAGGGATTTCTTACAAACCAATATCACTGAAACCTATTATGGCAAAAGTTTTTGAAAAAACTGCTAATAATCTGAAATCACAGCACAGAACCCATGTATATTTCAGAATTTACAAAAACAAAATACAAGACAAAATTGACAATATTAATACATACAAGCTTTGTTATTCTAAATTTTTGAAATTTGGTTTTCGGAACTTTATTTCTGACGCATGATTTGAAAGCACTTTGGATGACATGACCATTAATATGTTTATTGTGATTCCAAATCATAAGTTTGCATTTAAAAATAAAAATTTTATGAAAAACCAAGTTCAAAGAATGACGGGTGTAATGGAAAAGGCACTAGAAGAAAAACATGTATGCTCGGCTTTATTTTTGGATATTGCTCATGACTCATGATTATAAATTCCAAAAGGATTCACCCAAAACGAAATACTAAAATTACTCGTATATATCTCAGGCCAACTCTTTATAGTACGACCAAGAATATTCCGATCCAAAGAAAATTTAAGTCCGTGTTCCACAAGGAAATGTCCTAGGACCGACCTTGTATTTCCTATAAAAAACATTTACCAGTTGTTGAGTAAATGACGACAGTATAGGCTGCGTTTGTAGATTATACTGCAATTTTGTTACCCGACAAATGCGTCATTAAGGCAATTACAAAATACAGTCGAGCAGTAATAGATTGGACTAAGAAATGGCGTATCAAAATTAATGAAACATTTAAACTTTACAAAAAAAAATGAGGAAAAAACACTTTTTTTGTTAACTAAGCACGCACTAAAGGGGGGGGGGCAGTACGAGCGTTTACGGAAATGATATGGGAGTTAAAAGGAGATACAGATGCACATATGTTTTGAATGTCTGAGCATCGAAATGTGTTGGAAAAATCGAGCCAGGTAAAGCATTCCACATTCGTATGGTGCGGCTAAATAAAGATTCTCTGTACTTAACAGTGCATCCGAAGTTGGGCTCAAGGGTGAACGAACTGATGGGCATTCCTAGTGGTGCGAGAATTACGGTGGAATTGTTTAAGGGGACGAATGCAAATGGATATTTCACTACAACAATGTTTATGGAAGTAGGGTAAAAAAGTGAAAGGCAAGAAACCTTAAGACGATGTTCCAAGGAAGTGAATGTTTCTGTTTTACTTCTTTCACCTATCATTTTCATCGCTTTTTTGTATTCTGTTCAAAAGATTTAGGTGTGTTATTGGTGCACCCGCCCAGATATTCGAATTGTACTCAAGCTTTGGGCGAATGAAGGCTTTATAGATAAATAGCCTGGTCAGAAGGGGAGAAAAATTTCTTCGACAGTAAGCAGCATTGAATTTTGGAGACATTAAATTTTACGTGGTTTTTGTTCCCCCATTGGACAATGCTTTCAAGATCAGAATTTAATGAGCTTATTATGAAGAAAATTATTTTTCAGATAATGATGGACATTTTTTTGTTCTTGATGAAGAATAAAAAAAACGTGAAAGAACACCTCCTTAAAACAATCGATGATAAAAAATCTTAAATAGGCATCCTTTCAAAATTAAAAGAAAAAGAACAAAAACTATAACATCCCCGATGTTAAATGAAACACGAATCAATTTTCATTTTCCATCACGCTATTATTATTATTATTTTTTTTTCTTTTTTAAATATAAAATGTGCTTTTTATTTGGAGTGTAAATCCCTCATTCAGCAGGGCAAAGCAAAGGATGCGATATGTTATTATATGTATATCGGCCACTTTAGAACGCTCAGCATATTACATATATTATTTTTAATATCTCATGAGATAGCAAAGCATAGGTAGCGATAGCGATAGTGAATCCTTTTTTCTTGAAGTGACTATTACACAAAAGCTTCACCTGTTCTTATAGAGGGTTTTTTTCTCGTCGTTGGCGTAAGAACAAAATGAAGGAGCAACAACGTAAACGACGACGACGCCAACGCCAACGACGAAGAACGTGAAACGGCAAATAGACGAACGTGTCACAAGAGTTTGCAGTATTGTGTTGGATATGGGCGGTCGTATTATAAACAATGTGTGTTTATACTTTGGTAAATGTCCCGGATGTAGCGTGCTGACAGCAGATTTTTCCTTAGAGGTCGTTTTCTGGGTGCTCACCTTTTGTTCATTTCCTGCTGAGTGTGATGTATTAGTGTTTGCATTTCCCTGCACATTATTCGCGCAGTAGTCAGCATTATGTATAGGTACTGTTTTAAGTAGTGCTGATGGGGTGTTAGTAGGAGGGATGTGAACTCCTCTAGTCTGGGTCTAGAGGTGCGGGTGAAATGTCATTTTAGATAGCTTAAAATGTCTGGCAAGTCAAATGTGCAGTGACTGGATGAGATTATAATTTTTCATTTTTTTTTTTTTAACCCCCCATTGACTTCTTTTCCCCTTCCTCTATTTTTTTTTTTCTAATTTTGTGTCCTCGAACATTTCTCTCCCTTAAACTGAAAAGTCACGCAGACCAATATATGGATGAAAATAAAAAGGAGGAAGGTGAATTCACATGGTGTTTGCATTTTTCATGCCACTTATTACTATAATTGTGTAAATTATATTCGCTCGAACCGGTCGTCGCTCGGTCGTCGGTCACCGACCAACGACCCCTTGTCCACCCTGGGTGAAATGGAAGCAAATTCCAGCCAACGATGAAAGCTCAGAGTGCTGATTGTGGATTTTTTTGCATATGGTCATGAGAAAGTATTGTATCGAATAGTGGGCGGTTATGTGTTTAGTTTATGCAAAGTAGAATAATTAAGCTTAGATAGGTGTTTTTTTTTCTTCCTTCCTTTAGCAAGCTAAACTATAATTTTGTGGTGAATTACATTAAATGGTTATGTTGAATGAAAAAAAAAATATATGTACATGTATGTAAGTACCCTCTTTTATGAGTCCTTTTACTTTGTTAAATATTTAAAAGTTTTCAACGCGCTCGTATAGGTAAAGTTGATATTATAATTTATTAATATAAAATCGAGAAGGATGAAAGTGATTTTAAAAATCAATACAAATATACACAATTTACATATGCGACCTTTTAATGAAGCAATTTATAAAGATTTCACAATAGACTTTGTAAAAATTTTCTGCATTTTAAATAATTTATAATGAGTCGACACTTTTTTGTGGGTGTATAATTTTTAGTTCTACACCAAACCGGTAAAATGCAGACCGATTCTTGAAATTGCGTTTTGTTCTTTGAAACCAAGTATGTATATTCACACTATGAAATAAATAAATTTAGGAATTGTTTTAAATTTTTTAAAAATCTGACTCTAAGGAAGTGTGAAATGTTTTGATGCAGTAAGGTTCCAATGATGGAGAACATAAGATCACAGTTTTACACAAAAATTTGTATTGGCGTCGAGCATATAAGATGGGGTAAAAATGTTAAAAGAAAAACTAGATTCTTAATGGGAGGTGCTAGAATCTTAATTTTTTTTATCGCTAGATATTGAAAACATAAGAAAGTCGAACACAGTCACATTTTAAAATTGAAAAAAAAAATTAGATGTTTAGAGTGTTTAACAGTTGAAAATTGAAAAGTAAACAATTAAGAATTTTTAAGACTAAATTATTTTCAAAAAATTCTCAAAATAGACAATACTGGAAATTATTGTGGCAATTTTGTATAGCGTTTAACTAAAAAAAAATATTTGATTTTTTAAAAATAATCCCAAAACACACTCGACAATATGTTACAAAAAAATTCATTCGACTGAAACAGAAAGACAGAATTGACACACACGCTTTTCTGACTTTCTAACGTCTTGTTTGATAAAAACCTCGAGTTCCAATTTTGCCCAATGTTGTTGGACTCGTCCTTTAGCACCTGCAGTTTTAAGTCAAAAGTTTCAAATTATAGAAATTTTGTTTGAATATCTGCGAAAAATCGCTTCAAAAACTGACCACTATTATATTGAAGAGTTCCACTTTGTTATTTTAAGTATATTTTAGTATTCCATTAGAATACCCATTTAACAAAAAACAAAACTTTTCTTTTGAAGAAAATTACAAAGAATCGAAAATTCAAATAATTCTATATTAATTTTTTTCATACTAAAACTGTTTCCAAGCAAAATGTCGAAACAAAATTTCTTCAATTTATTTATATTTTTATGGTTTGCTAAGTCAATATTTCAAGGAAAATAATTCAACAAAATATAAAATCCATAACTTTTGCTCTATTGCCACAATTAATTATTTTGAACTTAATAAACTAAAATTGTTCAAGCTAATCCATAAAAAACAAATGCAATCCTAAACTCAATTCTCTTATAAACTTCACATACAAACAAAGCAATATTTTATTTTTCAAATTGTGTGTGTGTCCCCTTTGATCGTCAATAAAGTTTTCAAAAAACTTTTTTTTTGTTTTTCTATAACTTAACATCAAACTTTATCATAATGGCGATTAAATAAATTCTCTTGTTCTCAGTCTAATAATATATCACACAAATAATTTTTTCTAAGTGTTCACAACAACAACAACAACAAAAAATGCGACCCCATTAAATAGAAATCACCTTCATTCACCTTTTTCTCGATGCATTAAAAGTGACGAATGTGAGCTGTCGAAAAATAAGTGCGGATACAAATCAAAAGTGAAATATTTTCTTATTTTTCCTGCATTCATTCATATTATTAATAATATAAACAAAAAAAAAATAAAAATATTCATATCTATAGACTTAGGAAGCGAGTTGCAAACACCACCCTTCAGCCAAGCATCTAAACATTTAGTTTTTTTTTTCCTCAATGAAACTATCACTTGCTACCTATAAAATCAGTCGTATTTTTTATTGGAATCGTAATGATTTATTGCTCGTTTTAAAATTTGAAAAATTATGTGGCGAGTATGATGTGGTCTCAAAAATTAGATTCCTATTTTTTTTTCTTCAAATGTTTGCAGTTTCAATTAAAAAAAAAAAAAATTGTAGTCGAACGGTGCCGAGCTCATAGACAGAGACACGCATCAACATCAATTTAACGCTAATCGACGTAATTAATTTTTAATTAATTATTAATTTTCATTCATGTATCTTTTAAGCGAAAAGAGAAGTACATACCTACATATGTAGTAGGTATCTGATGTTGAAGCAATTCATTGATTGTGTCATGCCTCGCGCCACATCTGTGTATCTGGATCAAAAAAAATTATTATGAACTTTCAAAAAACACGCGGCGGCGGCATAAAAATGAAGTGAAATGAAAATAAACTGAGAAAAAAGAAACCAATCGAAACATGTTTTCCGGAGCACAGTTTTGAAACGTTTTCTTCTTATTTTTTTTTGTAACTTGGCCTCTTATGCGAATCGTAAACAAAACTTAAACAAAAAAAATGAACTACGAGTATAACATCTGTTTGTTTTGGATTTTGTGTTTTTTTAGTTTCCTTTTTTTTTTAATTGAAGAAACTATTAACACGAATCTTCGTGAGCTTTTGTAATGAATGGTCTCATAAAATCTTTTCTTCGCTGACTCTGCTGGCACAAATAATCAATGGAAGTATCTGTTTGTACTCAATTTAAATTTGGATTTTTCTATTTTTTTTTTTTATTCTTTTGAAGTTAAGCTGGATATTCTTCGAAGATTTTTTTTTTTACATTTTTGTTTCATTTACTTTATAAATTGTTTTTATAATGTTAAACAACATTAAAGTTTATAAATATTTTTTTATTTCAGTTAATTACGACAGTAAAAACTATAAAGGTTGTTTTTTGTTTTGTGTTTTTTAATAGTTAGTCGTTTTTTATTTAAATTTGTTTAATGTTGTGGACGTAATCATGTGGTGTTTGTAGTACTTTTTTTTTATTTATTAATATTTTAAAAAATTGCTAAGCCAAATCTAAAGAAAATGAATATTTATACATATGTATGTTTGTCAGGAAGAAAAAGAATAACATTTTTTGAAGTTAAGGCACATTAATAAAAGAAACCATAAACAAAATATTCATTGATGTTTTAAAAAATGTTTTCCAACCTTTGTAAGAAAATTTACAACACTCACAAAATAAAATATTTTTATAAAAAAATATTAATTTTTGTTTTTATTTTAAATTCCCATGAAAATGAAACCGAAGCAAATCTATACAAAAAAAATTAAAATTATGTATTTCGATTTTCGTAAAAAAATTATAGTGTAAAATGTCAATGAAGTTTGGCAAATTAAATATTGTTTCTTTGTTCTTTGACTTTGTTCCAGTGTTAGCAGAAAAAACGGTTCAACGGATAAATTTACAAAAATGTTTTTAATTTATTTTTCTCTGAGGTTACATACTAAAATTTATATTGCAGTTTATATTTGCAAATAAGAAAATAATTAACTTAATGCCGTTTTTAGAATTTTAAAATTACCTACGTTAAGCGCTTTGAAAAATAATCTTGAAAATGTTTTAAAAGTTACTTTAAGAAATTTAACTCAGGTTTTGAAAAGTGTCTTTAAATGTCTTGTACCATTAATATTTGCTGAGGTACATATTTGTAATCATATTCAAAACTTTTTTGTTTATTTAAGATTAAAATTCTCTTCTAAAAGAATTAATTGAGTCAAAAAATATTGTTAAATTAAAGTTGACAGTGAATTTTTTTTTTGTTTGGCTCATTTAGCTCAAAAGAAGAGTTCGGATTTTTTAATTCATTTTTTTAATTTCATATTTTTAATTAATTTTTGGCTCATTTCAAAAATAGTTCACATTTATTTTTAAGAGCTGAATCATTTTGAAAATATTATTGTTGAGATTTTCAACATGCATTCTAGTTTTCTATTATTTTTTTTTTAAATGATTTAAGGTGACGTAAAATAAGACCGCCATTGAGTTCGTATGGAGCAAATTCGCGGCCTTATTAAATTTTTTAATATTTACTATGGACAAGTTGCACGTCATACAAAATTAAACATTCAATATAGATAATTTTAAAAGTGAGTATACGCCCGAGTGAACCACTTTTACAATCATAGCAGTTGTTTCTAATAAGCCCTTGTTGTAATGGTTAGTGCGAAGTACTGTCATACCGGAAGGCTGGATTCGATTCCCAGCCTCGTTTATCTAAAAAAGAAATGTTCTTTTTTCACGCGCCACCGCCTCAAGTCAGAAATTGATAAATTCTCTAAGCGTATCACTTGTCATGAATATAATGACTCCTACAATAGCCGTTAGGATGCGGCATACAATTTTAGGTCCGCTTCATTACTGCAATTGAGAGTTGTAAGTCGCTTTAGGCCCTGGTTCTTCATCGACTGTGGAGCCATCAAATTTATTTATTTTAGCGATTGTTTTTCTAAAGTGGATCTCTTTTAGATATTTTAGTTACAGGAACTTGTACCTGAATCCAAAGCCACCTATTAGATCAGTGGACAGATAAAATTCCTAAAAACTTCACTTTTTTGATGAGCAAATTGCTTTATGACATGAATAAAATTAATATAACCCCATATTTCCATCAGCAATTCCTTCACTTATGATTTTTTACAACCTTATCTAAGAACGCCGTGTTTCATTCCAATCCAATGTCTTACAATTTTGACATTTTCTTTTAAAAAACAAATCAAAACAATTTGTTAAAATCTTATTTCATTCAGTTGTCAGTTTTAATCAAAACAAACATATCTCCACTTCCACTTCCACCCCACTCAACTCATCCAATATACCAATATCAAATCCTGCTGTTTTTCGATGAAATACATAAATTAATCAAAATATCATTTAATTTGCACAACTCATAGGCTCGAATACCTACAGTATACCAGAGTACTATATAAACAACCTGTTTCCATGAATAGTATTTTTTGAATTTTATATAAATAGACCTTAAACACAAAACAGATGTGCCCTCAGTTATTTTTAATAAACTAAATGTTAAGTAGGTATGTATGTTAACATAAAAAAAAAATCAGACAGTGATTGAATTTTGAATTCATACTGAAACACAAAAAAAAAATACAAAGAATTTATAGGAAAAATATTTACATAAAACTAAAACATCACTTCCCACTTCTTTTATTCAGAAAGATGTAATGCCACTCAAATTTTAAATAATTTTTCAAATCATTTCTAAGAATTAGACTTCATTTGGGTCAATCGACAATAAAAACTGCAAAATTCTTTTACAAAACTATACCAAGTCTGAGATGCGCCCCAGAAGAAGAATACAATAAATTGTATCTATGCGATACGAAGAAATTCTTCTCTCTTATATACATTCTCATGAGGCTAACTGTGCAATTTTGAATTCTTTATTTTATTAATAGCAAAATCTAAATCATTAAAATACAAAATTTAACATATTAAATATTGAGCATCAACAAGTAGTAGTAGT
Source organism: Syrphus vitripennis (assembly GCA_958431115.1). Lineage (NCBI taxonomy): Eukaryota > Metazoa > Arthropoda > Insecta > Diptera > Syrphidae > Syrphus > Syrphus vitripennis. The sequence continues at coordinate 23,069,378 of OY288108.1, forward strand.
GGTAGTGTGTGTTTGAGTTCGGTTTGGGATAGAAAGAAGACCTGGTGCCGATGCCGGGTGCAGATACATGTTGCTTGTTGCCTGCCTCCGGTTGAGTTGGCAGTAATTGAGTGTTGATCTTCATGCTGAAGGTGGGAGAGGATGCATCTATTTGAATTGAAATTCAGCGAATTGTGATTATGTGGACACTCGTATCTTTAGAACAATTTTTGTGAGCTTGCACAAAAAATAATAATAAAATACACTAAACAACAAAAAGATATATGAATGCAAATTTTGAGCTATAGTAGGAAAGACACATTTTTTTTTTTTTTTTAAATATAATAAATGTGTACATAGATAAATACGCTAACATATATCAAGATAATTTTACTATGCTATATTCAAATTGAAATGCCATCGCACAAATGTTTGTGCAAATGCATTGAGTTAAATTAATTGGGGTTAATCGACTGGAAGGTGAAGTTCTATACACTATCTGTTATGTTGAAAGTGTGAATGCGATGCAAATAAACACTCCGATGATATTTTTTTTTTTTTTTTTTTTTGTGTCAAGTTGATGGTGAGATACATTTATTAACAAAACATTTTTTTATTGGATGCAAATGGGGAATGTTATTTTGTTTAATTAATCGCTATTCTGGATGTATAAACATGCAGATATAAAGTACCTCTTTTATGCAATCTTTATTAGAGAATTCGATGATAAATGTTCGAGTATTTATTAATTATGATCGAAAATTATCGGAATAAATAAAATAAACAGTAAAATGTACATTAGTTTTGAAATACTTTTCATTCCACATGTACATACATAATTCTAAAAACGCTGATGAGGGAATTTTTTAATTAATAACAGTAGTATTTGAATTTATATGCATCGACGAATTAGACTTTTGTTTGTGCGAAATTTAAAGGTCAAGTCAAGAAAATGTTTTGGAAACATGGAAATAATAATATAATGCGTAGGTATACAATTTATTTTATTTGCAGTTTTTATTAATTATTCAAGCAATTTATTTGTTATTGTATTTCTTAAATTTACAAATTTTAATTTATATTTTATGTTAATTCATTAAATATTAGATACATACACACAAATTATTTTATTTTTTAATTTTTTTTTTATTTTCATTTTTATATTTCATTTTTATTTTATTTTATTTTATTTTATTTTATTTTATTTTATTTTATTTTATTTTATTTTATTTTATTTTATTTTATTTTATTTTATTTTATTTTATTTTATTTTATTTTATTTTATTTTATTTTATTTTATTTTATTTTATTTTATTTTATTTTATTTTATTTTATTTTATTTTATTTTATTTTATTTTATTTTATTTTATTTTATTTTATTTTATTTTATTTTATTTTATTTTATATTTATTGAATGGAGCAAATTTAACAATCCCGCTTCAGTGGGATATGAAAACGGATTTGATAAATTAGCATATACAAAATTAATCCACATTAATTAGACCTTAAACGATGTGCATCGAGGTTACACCATGTTGATTTATGAAAATTCAAATTACATCCATCGCGTTATAGTTAGTACTGTTGTCTTGTCTGCCCACGAGTGTGGACTTGGGTGGATATCTATCATGTAAGATTCAATTAAATTTTAATAATTACATTCGCATGCAAAAATCATAATTCGAAGAGAAGTTAAATAGACATCCTGGTGAAAATTGAGGATAGTCATCATCATCATTAATTATGACACTGTGTCTCTCACGACACGGCCGGCCGCGATGCGATGGTGCAGACTAGATGATGTGTCTATTTTCGTAAATAGAAAAAAAAAAAATTTATTTATATAATAATTCTTTGCTGTCATAACTTTTACCTTTTTTTTTGTTTCTCATAAAACTAATGAATAATTTTTAGTAAAATTTGACATAAAATACGAGCAACAAATGCAGTTTTATTTTTGAAAGAAGGCAATAAATAAAAAATATTCTTTTCTATTATTTCTTAGCAGAACAGAGAAAAAAAAACAGTCGTCTTTCAGTGGAATTTTTCACGTTCTTTTTTTTCTTTTCTTTTATTGATAGAGTGTCATTTTTCAAAAATGCATTTATCACTCCAGAAGTAAAATGCAAATGATGCATAACTTTAATGGTGTGGCGAAACGGGTGTGATGGGTAAAATGCTCTACTGAAATAATTGTCATTGTCAACGGCTCTTCGTCGTCGTCGGCGCCGTGTGAAATTGAAAATGAAGAGAAAATCCTGCAGTTTGTCTTCAATGCCATTCTTGATGCGCAAAAGGATCATAGAAGACGGACTATGCAGAAAAGCCATCATACATTTTTGCAGTTTAAAATGTTAATCAAATTAAATAAAAAATCATTTTTTTTTAAATATAAAAATAACAGTATGTCTGAAAAGGAAAGGGTACTAACTTTTTATCTAAAATAGCAGTACTTGACTCTGAACTAAAACATGAAAGCTGCTTGTTTATTAATATATTAAATTTACGTACAGTGGGGCCGGGAGTAAAGCTTACTCCCACTGTTAATTGCCCGAAAATGTTTATATCATTTTCAAAAATTGCATCAATTCTTTTTGGAATTAGCTGTGGATGATTTAACGAAAAGATCGAAAGACCGAACCTGTTTCATCCAAAAATAATTATAAATGCAAAAACTTCAATTTTTGAAAACTCATTTTTGTCAAAACATCAAAATTATACAAAATGCATTTCGAAATAAAAATATCCTTGTGCTCCATACTGTTTTTTAACACCATCGACATCTTCATGGTCACCACCACCAGTCACCACCACCGCCACTGCGATCCCAACATCAACCCAATTATTATTTATCCCTTAGTCGAAGTCTAGATGAGTGGTTTATTTAAGCGTTTTCAACAAACAAATTATAGTGTAAATACATGCAGTTGGAACAAGTCCAAAATTGATACCTGTTGTGTTCCACATCTCGAAAATAATATTCCCTTAAAAAATATATTTATTATTTCACCTCAGATTATTCTTATTTGGCGGGGCGGTAATTAAATGCACCTTCTTTTTTTTTTGTTGTTGTTGTTGGTTTGATAGAGTGGATGCAAGAAATAAACACAGCGCCGCAATCACATCAGTTTTCATTTTGTATTTATATGACAGAAGCAAGAGCATACTGTATGCAGGGCTGTTGCTAGGAAAGATTTTTGTTCTTTCGTAGGGGGTTCTGCGTTGTAAGGGTTAAAACTTTATAGTTGTTTATTTTATATTTTAGCCATTTTATTCGTATAAGAATTTTTAATTTATAAAATATTGAATGAAAATGTTACGATTAGCAACATGATGAATTGAATGAAGACCAATTGATTCGCTCATATTGTTAGGTGTAAATTTGATCCACGTGCAACAGAGTATAGGGCCGTTAGTAAAAACTTAAACTGCCAATTTTGCAAGAAAATCAGTAGTTTAACTAAAGTTCAAGCATGAACTAGACCAAAATCTTAGCTAACCAGACAAATTTGAAAGAATAAAAATGCTTAACCACGGTTTATATATTTGTGTAACCAATGTATTAGTTTGACGGATTAACTATTGTTTTACTGTGGTTCTACATAATATCCAAAGATAACCAATTACATACTTTAACCTGGTTTAATATCAGCTAAATCATCGGTTTATATGTTGTTTGCTTCTGCTTCTGACAACGAGTTAAGGGCCAATTAACCATGAATTGAGAGTTAAATAAGGATGAAACTTTTCTTATTCCTCTAAGCTCCCTGTCTCAAATAGTTGGCACTGTCCTATTGACAAGAAGGTTATCTAATAAATGGTTTAAAAAGTTTTAGAATCAAAGCAAAGCCAATTCCTTTCTGTTCCGAGCGAGTTAAAATTAATCCGTGGATTAGTTAACCTGAGAATGGGATATGAAATTTGAATTTTTCTATGGATTGGTAAATTACTTGAGCCTATTCATATTTAATCCATGATTATTCAAGGTCAAAAATATTAGAATGTGGCTTAAAACTTAAAAATGTTGTTAACACAATCCATAGTTTGAATTATTTATCATGGGTTTTGCTAATCAACTGAATTAGGCTGATTAAAATTGTATCTCGAAAAAGGGGTAGTCGACACCCTCTGTTACAATTTATTTTCTATCAATGTCTGAACAACTTAATACACCACATTGTATTCACATATAAAAACTTAAATTTCTTAAAGACACCAGTACCACAGATAATATTTCCAACTTCCACTTGTCATTATCTACCGCCCTGACCATCAACCATAAAAAAAAAAAACTATTACCTACCCCAGAAAATAAATTTTCTTGCTTTTTGTTTTTGGTGCAAAACGAATGATTTATGTCCCAAAATCTTGATGAAGAAGCATCTCTCTGAGGACGATGATGAGGATGAGGAGGATGAGACTCTAGCAAGATGCAATGCATAATGAAATGAGATGAGAGATAAAGTGATGCCGATTATACACCGCGACGGGATTAATGAGTGTGTGATTTAAGTGAGATGTTTCAAGTTGACCATCACGACACATAGCCATGGCATGGATGATTTAAATGAAGTTGGTTGGAAGGAAAAGGTGTAATGCCCGGCTCATCACACAACAACATAATAAGGAATATATAAATATAATTAGCCGCAATTAATATTTGGATGATGAATTGGGCTGTTTCCGCCTGCGTAATCATTTATATTGTCCGATGCTTGGTTGGCCATCCTTGGCTGACATATACAACACATACAATTGCGTGTCATTTAATGAATACTGTAAGAAAAAAACCGTTTTTCCGTTCTAATGATTCAGCCAAGGGGATCATCCTTTATAAAAAAAAAATAGAAAACACACAAAAATTAAATGAGTGTGTGTGTTCGTCCTTTTGTGTATATGCAATACGAATATTTAGGAGTATCTCCTATTTCCTTGACGCATTCAAAAAAGGTGGCTGAATGATGAATTTGATCCAACACAATAGACACGCAGAAATGGTTGTCGTGTCACGTCATGACTATGTAAATTTACATTGTAAATATTCGAGTATGTAAACGTCTACCGCCCGCTCCCCGCCACCGCCGCAATCCACTGCTCCGCTCATCTCATAGCACGGTTGGTTTGATATAAAGAAAGAAGATATCAAATATATACCACGGATACTTTTTGTTAAATTTTTATATTCTGCGCGCCCGTCACCGCACCGCCCGCCGCCGCCAAAAAAAAATAAAGTCTTTTCTCTTTTGCTTGCTTGAACGCCGAAAATTCATTTAATTTCAACAAAATATGTTAAATCTGTCTATTTTATTTTTTTTTTTTTGGTTTTTGGGTGAAGGAGCACGCATAGATTTAGATTCTATAAATCTTAACAGGATAATAGGAAAAATAAATTCATGACAGGTGCATAGCTGTGTGTATATATTTATCTCGCAGATATTTGCCTACTTCTTGTTTGGATACAAAATTGACATCTTATTTTTTTTTCATATAACACACGTAACAAGGATTTGTTTCAAGCAAAACCGAATAGATTAATTTTTTTTGTGATTATTTTATGTTTCTCCATTAAAATTAATAGGTGGAGGGAATGAAATCAAGACACAAATTCAGTAGCATTCATTGGATCACATTAGTAACTGAGTTCAATCGCCATTCATATTGCATTTGTCTGACAGACAACTTTAACAAGTTATTGTCCTAACTTATTTTGAAAACCAGCATAATATTGTTTTTATAGCTACTTTTTTTTTAAAATAAAATTCATTTATCTATCTATCTATCTATCTATCTATTGCATTTGTTCTTTTGAACGCATTCATGTATAGTTAGCTAATGACTGTTCGGTATTGATTTTTTAAAAGATGGTAAAGATTCTACCAGACCTACTTCAAAAATAAAAGAGGTTTTTAGAAAGCGACTACAAATTCAGAAAAAAATAATCATACATCCAATTACATACCGATTGCTTAGATGCGCGTAAAACTATGGCTCTGTACTGTTCGTATTTAAAGAAGGTTACTCACTTTTGGGTTTGTATAAAATTGATCACTCACCTGAAAAAAAAAAATAAGAAATTGTTAAAGATTTTAAAATTGAAAAGTTATAAATTATTTCCAAGTAAATTATTTCTAAGTACATATGTATAAGAATTAGGCTGAAGGAATCAAACAGTTGGTTGTCAAAACCATATACGGTCACAGCAACATAACGAAATTGATTCCCTCAAATATTATCTCGGTAAACACTGACTACTGCACTCCTACTTTGAGACTCAGTATGGGTTTTAAGGTTATTTTCCCATACAGAAAAGATTGGGAAGATGACATCGTGACGATAGATTTCGACACAACCATCTTTACTGACGGCTCAAAGATGGAACGTGGTGTTGGTTCTGGGATATTTTCTGGGTCCCTAAAAGTAGCTAAATCCTTTAGGCTTCCTGACTTTGTTAGCGTTTTTCAGGCTAAACTGCTAGCAATAAGGGAGGCATGTATAAGATACTTAAACAAAGCCCAAACCAAAACCGAAATGCGGCTGTCTTCACAGACAGTCAGGCAGCTGTCAAAGCCATTAACTCGGCCACATCGTTATCTAAATTGGTCTAGCAATGTCGCGCGAGCCTGAACATTAACCTTGTTGTCACCCTGATCTGGGTTCCGGGCCATATTGGTATGGAGGGAAATAAACGGGCTGATGAGCTAGCCAGGCAAGGACCGGCCGGCCCTTCATAGCTCACTTGCGGAAATGGTGTTATGAAGGGAAAAATCTTTTCTATCTATCAAACTGAATCAAATCGAAGGTGGAGCAATTTACCCAACTGCATTATATCTAGGAAGATATGGCCACCTGTAACAAAACCCGTACAAACGATCTTCTATGTAGGCCCAGGCAAGACATAGCCCAGGGTTGTTGCGTTATGTACCGGACATTGGCCAATAGGAGTTCATACAGAGAAGTTGGGCATTTCTCACAACACTTTTTGCCGCAGTTGTAGTGACCAACGCGAAAGGGAAATGGTAACCAATTTCCTCTGCAAATGTCCTGCTTTGGCAAACAATCCTTTGGAAAAGCATTCTTTCACGAACTCAACGAGCTATCTGAGACGAAGATCAAAGATCTGAAAACCTGTGAATGTAAGCTTTAATCGATAGTTTGTCTATGACGGATGAGCTTGCGAAAAAATAAAAATGTTTAACTTTGTGGACCTGTAACTTTTTCAGTTTTAGCAATATCAAAAAACAATTTTTGCCAAAAAAAAATAGTAGGTTATCAAATAAATTTTTTTGAAACATGACCACGAAACCGATATATTTCAATTTTTTTAACGATAATTCTAAATTTTTCAAATATTCATGCACTCAAAGGTCAGCATTAAAAAATTACAAATTGTTATCATTTAAATTTTGTGTGCATTTAATTTTTTTTTTATTCAAAAATCTCAATTGTCAATATTAGTATTAAGATTTTTCAAAATTTTTATAGAAATGAGTGAAAATAACAATATGATTAGCTGATTAGTTAATCCCACACAAATAACAAGATATTTTTTGTTTCAATTATTTTTTTCAAATTTTTCAAAAAACCTACATATATTTAAAGGCATTGCTTACAATAAAGTATTTTTTTTTTTTCAAAGGCACAAAACTTTCAGTTGGCAATACTAATTTAACTGGCAGCCATTTTAACAGTTCCTAAGTGATTTGAGTGGTTTAGCATTTCAACATATTGAATAGAGAGACGCACGCGACGTCCGAACAACAATTCGTAGATTCGGTGAAAGGAATCAAAACAAGATTTCCGTTGATCCCGATTATTTTTAGGACTGAAGCTCAGTTTTGGTTGAATGGCTACTATACGTCAATAAACAAAACTGACGTATTTGGAGTGAAGATAGTCCTCAAGTGCATTTTCAGACATCGTTGCATCCAGAAAAACTGTGCTTCATGGGTTGATGATTACTGACTTGCTCAATTGAACAACTATGATGTGCAGGAACTGTGATTTCAACAACGCATGACGAAGCAACATGTCACACAGCTCGAGTCACAGTGATCTTGCCATTTAACGTCTCTAGACTATTTTCGTAGGATACGTAAATTAGGTAGTCTACGGTAGTCTAGGAATAAAGTCAATTTATGTCAATTTTAAAAACTCATCCTTCTTTTATTCCATTTCAAAATTATTTACCTCTGAAAAACACCATATATTTTATTAACGCTTAAAAGAATTATTTTTATGATTTTTTAAATATTCAACCTCAAAAACCGAAAATTCGAAAAGTTCTCAAATGTTATTTTATCCCCATCACTGTATTGTTTTTATTTTTTTTTTTTCGAAAACTTTCACAAATAAACCCAGAAACAAACATTTGACTTCAAAACTATACAATTCAGCAATAAGATCATTGAAAAACAATGCGCAACATCTTCCCAAAGGTGATTTTTCACATCACAAATCGATTTCTCGTTGATTGATGCATCCTTTCCCATCTTCTCCTATACAAAAAAAAAATTCCCTTTATCATAGCTAGCTACTGCTATAAACAAAAACTAAACTATAGGTGGTCGTGGGATACAGAAAGGTAAAGTACATCTTCTGACTCAATCCCTTCCATTCCTGATGGAAAAAAAAAACTTTTACCCCATGCATTTTTAAATAAAGAGAAAGAAAAAAAAACGCTTACTCTAGAGACGACTATCGTCGAGTAAGCCAGATAAGCCGTAGAACAAAAGTAAACCACAAGCTCATCGGGATTATCATCATTTTGTGGTTGTTGTTGAGGGGGTTCAAGCTGGCTGTTGTATATAGGTTGTGTTCTGATGGCTCTGAGTTAAAGCGAGTAGGGGAAAGGTCGAACCATCAGCAGCCAGCAGCCAGCAGAAAGCGGAAGGGATTCTATGGTCAATATTTACTTAATGGAAAACTTAAATAAATAATTACTAAAAATTGGGATTTCCATTCGACAAAACCCTATATCTACCTACCTACCTACCCGTCGCACCCAACAGCGCCCTTCATCACCACCACATTCAATGGTTACTTTAGGTTGGTTTTGTACATAATATAATGCTATACTGGATAGTAAAACATGGTTCACCATCATTATAAATATTTAATTCTTATTCGTTTTTGCAGTGCTCAATTCTAGTATTGAATTGAAATGACCTCTATGGTACTCGTATAAGAATGGAGATGGAATGGAAGGTATTCGCGTTAGGTGTATCCTGATGATGGCCTTCTTCCTGCAATGATGACGCGCATACAACCAAACCAAACTCATATGCAATAAAATGTAAAACCACTTAAAGCACCTTTGGTGGGTTGCCCCCTCTCTCTATGCTGTAGCTCTTTTTGCGGTATAACTAGCGGGTAAAACATGTTCTACAAAATACACTAAGGATAACAAGAAAATGAACAAAGAAACTATAAAAAAAATGTTATCAAAATGTTCTCACAACATAATAACAAAAGTTTGTACTCAATACATATTTACGTAATCAGTGTTTTTATATAATTATATATATGGCTAATGATTTTTGTAATTAAAGCATATTCATTAGCTCATCAGTCATCACACTCAACGAGCACATATTTGTACACTGTAATGAGTACATTGAACATAATTTTTTTGTATGAAGCCATTTAAAGTAGTAACTGGGCATGACAAAAGTAACTTTGTATATAATAACGCGGTAGACATCACAAGTATTAAACACATGTTTGAGAAAAAGTCGGTATAATTAGTAACCACTACATAAGCACGTACTCAGAATTAACAACAAATAGAACATGTATTGAATACAGATGAAAAATACAGATAATAAATATCTCATAACAGCGAAGCAGTTTATGTTCTGAGTAAAAGCAACTTACCCTGAATATTAACATGTATTGATTACAGACGATTTGTACTTAATACAGAATTAATCGAAAGTACCGAAAACATATTTATTTATGTACTCAGTTGACAAACTATTTATTTGCTGCTGATAGTAAGGCAACGTTATCAGAATAAATTTCAATATGTAATGATTACAAAAATTATTTCTGCTGAAATTTTGTGATAAGTAAACGTATTGCACTTAATGCATACATATTTTTTTCATCAATGACATTATTCATTACTGCAAAAAATAATATCTAATAGAGATTTTTTGAAAAATGTAATTTTTGTTTTTATTTGAAAAAAAAAACCGTGGTTTAACTTTTCCCTACACACTGTCATTATAAAACGACTGAAATACACTCGTTAAAATGAATTTGCTATATGATCAGAATAAAGTCATTTGCAGAAAAACACCACCATTAAACCATTATGAGATGGTAAGTATGTGCACATGCATGTGGCACGTCATTTAATTTTTATTCTGTTGGCGTATCTGGTGCTAGTGCTAGCTTAAGTATTGGCCAAACCTATCATTTTAGCAGATATTTTCTTCCTTCCGGAAACTCTACGACAGACGATGACGTGATGACAACGACGCCTTTTCCTCTATGTGTTTAGAATATATTTAAAAAATTTCAATGGGTTGAAGTCCTTAGTCACAATTTGTAGTTTTAATAAAAAAAATTCTAGTCCTTTAACGAAAAAAAAATATATTTTAGAGAAAATAAGAAAACTTTTATCCTTGACCAATTGAAACATTCAAAAATGAGTTTATGTAAACCAAAGTCACTGCCAATAAGCGCCTTTCATTCAAAAAGACTAAATACTATAGACGTATTTGAACATCAATTTGAAGAATTAGATCATTGTCAAAGATCTGAATGACGCATGATTAATGGTTATGGTGACCAGACTTGATCGATTTCAAATGAATACATTTAGTTTAACGCCCAATCTTTCATCAACGTGGCTCATTCAATAATCAGATTTTTAGTGAAATATCAAGACATAATAAAATAAGTATTCGTTTAGTTAAACCAGAGTTTAGTCACTAATCCTGTTGGGTAAGCGCAAGTTTAACTTTAATTTTGCATTCTAAATCTATGTCCTAGAGGCGATTAAACTTCTCTACTTCAATGTCAACGCGTATTCCTGCTTCATAATTAGTCCTACCATTGTTTATAATAGAAACTAGAGCTACCAGCTCTCAATTTTTCAAATAACTAAATAACAAATTATTGAAGAAGAAAATTTTGTTGGTAACTTTTAATTTAAGAGCCATTTTCATTTTAAGCTATTGAAATAAGTTCTAAATTGCAGGTAGTAAAATTGAAGTCATATTTAGTTAATTTTACTATTATCGAAAAATATGGTCACCCTAACCACCCAACTACGAACTACGTCACGCGTCGTTTCAATCTTGAAATTAATATATATATGTAAATAATAATCTGACGAAAAATAAATTTAAAAAAAAAAAACAAATATGGTCACCCTACCTATGCAATTACGTACGCTTACCCGTGGTTTTCTTGCACTACGTCGCGTCGCGTCGCGCGTCGTCGACCGTTTCGTCAGCAGTATATTGATTAAAATCGTTTAAGTGAAGAAAACGAACAATTTTTCATTAATTGATTGAAGTGTCGATGCTGAAGGTTAAAGTGGTTGGGTGCACAGCACACGATTAATTCACAAAAATGAGGCATTTAAGCTTTTGGCATTGGCGCTTGATGATGGTATTCGCGTATAGCGCGGCGGAGCAAATTCTTCAAGTGCTTTAAAGACAAGAAGGCAGGCATTGACTTTTTTTTTTACTTATTATTGTTGTGGTTAAAGCCATGATATTGGTTTGGTATTATTTGAAGGGCAATAAAATTGTATTTTGTTTTATTTTATTGAGGACACAAAAAGTAGTCTCTCATATAGAAGAGTTCGAATTCAATGAGATCGAAGAATGTAATTCATAGAAGCACCTGTTGTTGTTTGGTTTGGAAATAAAACTTTCGTGTTATTTTATTCTTGGGAAAACAACATCACCGAAAGCTTTTTGACATTGACACTGATTTATAACAAATCGATTTGTATTTTTGTTGCAATTTCGTGTTCAAGAAGAATGTTGTCAGATGGATGTGAATTTTTTTTGGAATATTTTTTTAAAGGAATGCCTTTTAAGAATTGTTCCAGATAGTATTTATATTTGGCATTGTGGCGTTATGATCGTTTTAGTAAAAGGCACTAAAGGCCTTGAATTATTTTATATATTCTATAATTAGTTTATTTTTGCTTGTTTTTTAATCAATCGATGGGATTTTTGTTCACCAAAAATATTATTTAAGTACCTGACAATTTATTTTTTCGTTACATGAACAATCAATTTATTGGTTTTTTATTAATTCTGAAAAAAAACTATTTCAAAAAAAAATAAACCTTTGCGGAACAATTATATGGCAGATAACCTATATAAAATCTTGCCCAACAAAAATCTGTTGAAAACATTTCACTCTTGAAAAATCACCCGAAAGCCTTTATTTTCTACACAATTTGTTGTTAATACAAAATACACCTAGCAGTCTAGGTAACAAGAAAAAAATTTCGTCAGAGAAATTTTCCAGATCACACAGTTTAACCTTCTACAAGAACTTTTCTATATTTTGTTCTAACAAGTATTTGAAAAATTCCACAAAACAAATTATGTTACTTTTCAATCCAAGATTTTAAGAAAAATGGATTGTATAGAGTATAGGATTTGGGGCCCTTTAACTCTCTCTAATCTTTAAACTTGTGCGAAAATTTTGCTTTCCGGTGATTATTTTTTTAGGCTAAGCACCGATGTTGCCGGGGGTTTGACTTCTTCTTCATTTCTCAACGATTGCCATGATCTAGAGAGGGACCACAACTCCCCGACTCTACTGCTTCACACTAAGACTCCACCTGAAGGGTTCGCCGTTGACTTTTGTAAATAAGGCCAATATGTGGAAAAATTGCCGAAATACTGGATTTCAAATAAAGCATTTGCCTTCTTGACTGGACTATCAACCCAACGAATTTCAAGTCGAGACCCACCAACTTTTTATTGGGGGTATTCATGCAACGGTGGAAAACTCGGATAAACCTCGGAAACCAGATAATTTTATCTCCACAGAAACGAGCTGTCAAAATTTGTATGGGAAAAATATTCTGCAAACCAGATAAATTTATCTCACAGAATTGATGCAGAAAGCGAAGAAATAAACCTCATAAAGTTTCGAGAAGTAATTTGTGACGTTTAGTTGTGACAGCTGATTATTTCTCACATTTATGCAAGAATTTTTATGGGGTGCTCATGCAAACGTAAAGCGGAAAATTATCTCGTTGCATGAATACCCTTTTTGTCTTTAAGGCCGCATATGATAGCATTCACCGCCAGGAGCTCTATTTGGCGATGGCCGAACTCGGGACAACTGATCCAATTATGTCGCGTGACGTTAGACAACACTCGGTGCATTTAGGAAATAGTTCTTCGGAATTTATCCAAATATGCACAGTGTTCGGCAAGAAGATGCGCTATCATGTGATTTTTTCAACCTCGTTCTGGAGTAGATAGTGCGGAGATCAGGTGTCAACACTGAAGGCACTATCTTCAACCAATCCGTCGCAACTACTGCGATATGCGGACGACATCGACATCATCGGCCGCTTCAAACGAGCCGTTACAGAATCTTTTACTGCGATTGAAGAACAGGCGAAGCTCGTTGGTCTTGCAGTAAACGAGGATAAGTCCAAAACATGCTATCAACAAACAAAAAAGCATCTGTCCACCGGCTAGGACAAAACGTCATTATTGATAGCAGCAATTTCGAGGTAGTTAAGGCGTTCATCTACTTTGCAGAGAACATTAACTCCACGAATGATACTTTAATGGAAATCCAGCGAAGAATTACCCTAGGAAACCGCTGCTACTTCGGTTTGGCAAAACAAATGGGTTCAAAACTCCTTACACGTAATCGAAGTGCATGCTCTTATACTGCCAGCCCTGCTGTACGAAGCTGAGTGCTGGACGATAAGCAGAAAGGGAGAGCTGATACTGGGCTCTTTCGAAAGAAAAATTCTTCGACGGATATTTGGTCCCGTGTGCGAGGAGGACGAATGGAGGTAAAGATACAACCGCGAACTCTATGAGCTGTACAAAGATGTGGATGTAGCCCAGAAAGTCAAAACTCGTAGACTACATTGGTTTGGTCACATCGAGCGAATGGACAACAATGCTCCAGCCAAAAGAGTCTTTGGCTCTCGGCCCCCATGTTCGAGACGACAAGCAAAACCGAACCTCCGTCTTAAAGATCAAGTCGTCGCGGACGCCAGAGCACTTGGTTTGGAAGACTGGAAGGAACATGCTCGGGATCGTAGAGGATGGAAAGCCATCGTGTCTCAAGCAGTAGTCCTACATGGTTCGGGAGCCTGATAAGTAAGTAGGTAAGTAAATATGAGAGTTAAATTTACAAAAAGTTATGTTGATTGGTAGAGCAAGAAGCTAAATTAAAATAAGTTAATTTGTTGTCGGTTTAAATGCAATTTGAAAAAAAAAAATTAAGGCTACTCGGAGCATATCTTCTTCAGAAGATTAATGTTTTTGTTGTTTTATTCACTTCAACTACAGCTAGATTGACATAAAACAAAAATGATTTATCAAAATTTAATTTTTTCAATACAATAATTTAAAAATTTTCGAATAGTTTAAAAATTAAATATAAAATCTATCATAAAGTTTTTTCTTTTTAGTTTCACCTTGTAGTACTACAACAGCAAAAATCTAAAACCTGCACATAGAAATACCTTGAAAAAAAAAGTCGAAGGTGTTACCTGATGCCAATGATAAAACGAGACGACATAGCCAACTACGTGACATGATCCTCAAACAGGACAAAGCACATATTGACCACATGTGTTCATATAAAAAATATTACGCCACCTTTATATGTTATCAATGGGCTCATACCGATCCATTGTCGTCGACTCTGATGTCGTCGCGTTTGACATTCTTTTTCTTCGGTAAAAATTTTTTTTTTTCATTTTTTTTTATAAATTTTTTCATCCGGACACGATGTTGGTGCAATGGTCGAACAGAATGACTTTGTGGCCATCATATTGACAATAGTCTGATGTTCATTCTATTACCAGGAAAATATGTATAGAAAGGACCAGGCAAGAGCCTGTCTCGGCAAAGCTAAGCATAGACGATGGTGCTGGCGAACCAACTACGACGACGTCGACTGACGCGACAAATCGAATTACTTTTTGCGTGTTGAATACAAATCGTTTTTAAAGATTTTAGTTTTAGTTTTTTTTTTTTTTGTTATATGAATGCCTCACATATTTTATGATATCCTAGTTCGTTTTTATAGACGAAGGGAATTACATCATCATTTCCAAGTTATATGTGCATTGTCATAGTTTCTATAGACCCGCACACAAGTCGCTTTTCAAAAGCTGTTATCGGTAAGAATATTTAATTTTTAATTACCTACACCGAAGAACGAAATAGCTCAATTTCTAAAAGTAGTGTATTTATATTTTCTCTGGTAATTAAGAAGAAAAAGAACTGCAAATTGTACTTGCAAAATTAACTATTCAAAAAATATTGAAGAAAATTGTTTTAAATATTTTGGAACTGGTTTTGGTTTATTAGAAAAATGTAAACGCATATTTTATGTACTCAGTACAATAATTATGTATTCAGTACAATTTTTATGTACTCAGTGCAGAAGCTATGTGTTCAGTACAGTAATTATGTACTCAGTACAGTAATTATATACCCAGTACAGTTATTATGTACTCAGTACAGTAATTGTGTATTCAGTACAATTTTTATGTAGGTACTCAGTGCAGTAATTATGTACTCAGTACAGTAATTAAATATGGCAGACATATTACGTAATTGTGCATTCTAAAATATCACTTTTTTTGAAAATATTTTAATTTACTTTATTTAAGCATTCCTTAAGTTTATTCAAACTTAGGTTTTATTCAACACACGATAAAAACTGTCAAAACATCGAAGTCAATAATATTGAGAAATTTATGTGTAAACAAAAATAATGTCGCGGAAAGAATTTGCTATGGCTGGTTGATTAAATAGTGTAAAATAAATATTTTGCTTGAGTGATGATATGGTTTTTGTTTAAAGAAAAAAATAAACTTCTAGGAGACACGTTATGTTTATGTATTCAGTGGGATCCACACCAATTTTTGAAGATCGACGAAGACGAAGAACGATGTGACTTTTTCAAGTATCGTATGTATAATAAAGGAGGACACTGAGAACTTGGCGTTGTTTATGGATGAACATAGCAAATGCAATATAATCATTTTTATTTGTTGATGTTGACATTTTTGACAGTAAACACAGAAAAGACGGTGGGGATGATGAGATATGTAGACATTAAATGATGTATAATAATGAAAGGCGAGCAATTTTCGGTGTGGAATTAGGTTTCATGCTATTCTAAAATTACCAGACCACCAAATCATTTTAATTCAATAGTTCTCTTTTCGACGCCATCGTTGCGATGTAAGTTTTTTTCTTTTTATTATCAAACAAGAGAACGGCATTTAAGGTGCAATGACGTAATTAATATGTTTTGAGGGGAGGGATTAGTTCTAAAAAGATTTTTGAAAAATTAAATACATTTTTTTTTTTGATTTTTGTATACTCAACTCGAATTTGAAAATTGATCTACCAGTTTGGGTTTTCTAGATTTTGCGATTTCTAATTATCTTTTTTTTAATTTTTAAGCACCTCCACAATTCGATTTTTTTAAATTTTAAATGTTGAAAAACATTGTAAAAATTATAGCTTTTTAAATAAATGCTCAAATTATATTCTGCCATTAAAAACTTAACAAATTGGATAGAATCCAGAAAAGAGCTATAAAAATGATAGGTGATAGCGCTATAACAGACGCTATAACAACTTTGGAACACCGCCGTAGTGTTTCATGTCTCTCTCTGTTTTATCGCTATTTTTATAAACAGTGTTCAAGTGAAATAGCCAGTTGCATTCCCCCCCTTAAACAATTCAACCGTAATACTCGCGCTTTTAGAAATGCACATCAGTTTACCCTTGAGCCCAACTTCGGACGTACTTTTAAGTACAGAGATTCCTTCTTTAGCCGCACAACAAGAATGTGGAATGCTTTACCTGGCTCTATTTTTCCCTCCTATTTCAATATTCAGAACTTCAAAACCAATGTGCACCGGTATCTCCTCTAAATCCTTCCTTCTTTCCCTAACGCTCGCACTGTGTGTAAACATATTAAGGGTGGTCATAACCCCTTTAGTGCGTGCTCAATTTAAAAAAAAATATTTGAGTTCAGGAAATTTAGTAAATATTTTAATAATTTTTGAAAAACAAATAATTTTTGATTGTTCCTGTTCCACAAAAGGATTAATATAATTTTTGTAGGTTAATGTATGCCCAGTTTTTTATCTACAACTTTTTGAAAGGGTTTGTGTTAGAAACTTCAACTCATACAGAGTATACATACGAAATTTAAGTCCAAATAAGTTGAAACAAAAATTGAACTTGAAATTTTTTTTTTTTCTTTTTCTCTGCATTTTCGAAAACAAAAAACAACGTAAATTTTTTTCATTTTTCTGCACTTATTATTTTTATTTTTGTTTTCCAGGGTTGATTTAAGAATTTTCGAATTTACACATCTTATAAGAAATTTTGTTCTTTACATTTTTCATTAAATTTTGAAAACAAATTGATTATTTTTTTTTTTTTGGTTTTTTGGAAAACTAAATTCTAAACTAAAGTATAAATTTTTTGTATGAACATAAAGTCAATTTTTTTTTTCAATTTTTAAACTTAACAGTTTTTGATTTTTATCGTTATCTAGTTTTGGTTCAAAAACTTAATTTTGGGAATAGATTTAAGTTTTGAAAAAAGTATTTTATTTTTAATATAAAAAAAATATATTTTAAGGTTAATTTTTATTTCTTCTTTCTAATTATCTTAAAAAAAAAAATTGAATATTTAGTGTTTTTGCAAAAATGCAACGTAAATTTGACGTTTCTATAAGAACTGAATTACAAAATATTTGTTTTTATAAATAACTTAGGAAGCCGCCGAAAATGGGTTAAGAGCACAAAAGAGATTTTTCGTCTTTTACCGCGGTTTTAGTTTTTCGAATAAAATGTTTAGTATAGATATCTTTGAACAGTTATGCAAGTATCTTCTTATTTTTTGCATTATTGGCATATCAAAATATAAATAAATACCGTTTGCCAAAAATCACTTAAAACCCCAAAAAATAATTATATATATGTATCAACGATAATGTAATCCTTTCCAAACCTGAGCCAAATTGAGAGATAAGAAACATACTCAATGGTCTTTTTTTTACGTGCCGTTGGTATACGAGTATAGGGTCTGCAGCGACTGATAAGATACATATTCAGCTGTCGCTATTATCGCCCGCACAACAACAACTGTGCTAATATACCTTAAAGAAAACACGACAGCTGCTACAGTAAAATCAATACCAAGTAGCACCTAATGTAACACAAAACCGACAACGACGACTCGACCCCCATTTTCCACACAACTTAAAAAAAAAAACATGCACAAAAACAAACACGCAAACGATTACCGGTACAAAGCTTGCAATTGTGATTTAATTGTGTATCTCTTTAACCCCAACCCTAGCCCCTCCAATAGAGCACTCTAGGGCCAATGTCAACAAGGAGGGGTCTAGATATATAGATATACCAACCGACAACTCGTTGCTATCGTTTTCTATATGACGTGGCCAAGCAGGGATATACGGTTGGTTTGGCTTTGGCTTTGGCTTTAGCTTTGGCTGGTGTCAGCTATAATAATCTATGCGCTCGCAACAAGTGGCGGTGGCAGTAGAGAGCGGTATACAGCCAAATGCATGTGGGTGATATTATCTCCAGAGAAACAATGAATTTAGGTGGGCACGAACAAAAAAGCAACACTAAAATATCATAAAACCAAAGATACCCACCACTGCTGCCACTTCCACATCAGCTAAGTATACATTTTACAGAGGGTTGAATTTTAACCAAAAAAAAAAAAAAAACAATAAATAAATAGCAGACAAATTTTTTTTGTTGTTGTCTCTGGGTGAGCGCTTAGTAAATACAATCGTGGAATTTGTTGAATCTACTTTTTAAATAAATATAGAAGAATACTCTGCAAACCAAAAAGAATTCAAGTGTCAAAAACTAAATTAAGTGGGTGTTTTACGGTTGTTTCCATTATGACAAAATGCTAAATACAAAAGACTGGCTAGATAAAAATTAGGAAAAAAATGTATTTTTGGTTAGAAGAATATTAAATACACGAAGTAGCTGAGACAATGTATGCGGCTGATGTTTTTTTTGTTTAAGAGGTGGAAGAGATTAAATAAAGCGTTTATAGTTTCTATTTAAAATCAGACAGTCTGTCTGGGAAGTATTTTTTTTTTTAATTTGCTTTGAAGATATGTACAAGATAATCATTAGTGAGTATTATAAAAAGTTTAACGATGTGATATTAAAATTGAGTCCCCTTCAAAAACTCAAACAATATTTTGGTTTGTGTTGCAATGTGCGTTTCCCACTTCTCTACTAAAGATTTAAATTTATTTTCGAAAATATTGAAGCTACTGACACTGATTGCCTTTTGGGTAGCAAACTGAAATAATCAATTTGAAAAATATTTATTGAATTGGAAGAGAATGAACAAAAATTATGGTCCTGACGAAAAAAAATTTTTTTTTACCTAAATCTCTTTCTTTAAATTTGTTAAATTTGCTGTTTATTTTGAAAATGCTTAAGTTATAGATAATCAACTCACCATGAACCTTGTGAGGCTTTGTGTGCTTTTAAGTTTTTTTTTAATATCAAAGGATACTGTTTTATACCTAAATCTCTTTTTGGCTATTGATAGAATGTTTAGTTTTAAGGACTAGATGCTCATTGAAGAGACTTCCAATTGGAGCAGATTTGAAAATATAAACCAACGTTAAGAAGCAACTTCTATGTATTTCTGAGAGAATGATCACACTGTCCACTTTTCAATATTTAAAAAATATTTTTTTTTGATTTTTAAGTCAAGGTCTCCAGTTGACTAGTGTCGCAGAAATGTATTTAAAACTTAATTAAGTGTTTTTAAAACAGTTGACCTTGATGGCCTCTTTTATATACCAGAGATATTAAACTTTTTCAAAAATTAGTTTCTTCAGCATTTTGCATTGGAAATAAAATTTCTTTATTTTCTTATTTCTAGAGTACAACGGCTATTCATAAAATGCAAAATGACTGAAAATGGATTGAGAACCAAGGAAAAGTAATTTTTGGTATTCTGGTAAAGCTGTATACCTTAAATTTCAATATTAAGATTAGGTTTCTTTAAATTTTTTAAAGAAACTGGTCTTAAGATTTTGATTAAATACTTTTTATCAACAGTGTAATTTTAATAAAAATCAGATTTCAGATTTTTGTCAAAAAAATTGCTTGTCTGATTTTAAAATTTTGTTTACAGGTTTTTCTCAAATGAAGAAAATATACAGAATTGAAAAATTAAGTGTAATTATTTTTTGCTTACTAACAAAATATCAAAGAAACAATTAATTTTTGAATACATTTGACTTAATCAGAATTTTTCTGTACTGTACTTATTTTGTCTATACCTGTATACCTGTATGTTTATATATAATTTTTGGAAGTTTGTCTGTTTTCTTGTGAAGCAGAGTTTATTTAAACGAAATTAAATTTTCGCAATTTTTTTGTATAGGAACCTCAATTAAATGATTCTAAAGTCCAAGTGTTTTTAATTTGTTTCCTCTTATTCTCTAATTGAAATGGTTGTACAGGGTGGAATAGAAGTCACGCAGATGATTCAACTGAAAATTTTAATTTGTTGTCCCCATTTTTTTTATACCTCTGAGACTCATTCAAATTGATTCACATGAAATTTTTATTTCTTTAATGGTAAAATTAAATTTAACTTTTTTTTTATGGATCATTTAAAAATACTTTTGAGTTAAATACAAAACATTTCAAAAAATGCTTAAGTCTACCTAACCAGGTAAGGAACATTTTAAACACCAAACATCATTTTTGTGAAGTGTGAAATAAAACAAATTTCAAAATATTTTGTATAAAATTTAAATTTTGTCTCACCCTGTTAAAATGTAATTTGAATTAAAATTTATGAAATGAAAACTTTTATTAAAATGCAACAGTGTGTTTTTATTTGCAATTTTTTTTTTAATTTACGTTGCATTTGCATCACTGCAGTGAGTATTGTATTTCAGTTTATTTCTGTGATTTTATTATAAAGTAGATGTCATGAGTGTGCTTATTAAACTCTAATTATATTTAAATAGAGTGCTGATGCAGTCTAAACGAGAATGAAATATAAATAGAAAACTAAAATGTTAAAATATACACAATCATTGACTGGATATTGTTTACAGACACAAGTGTTCTTTTTTAAATATCAAAAGAGAAAACTATTAAAAAAAAAAAAATATTACGATAAATTCCAAAAATAAAAACAATCTAGACTATTTTCTTATTCCACCTTTTTGGTGTGAGGTAAATTTAAATTTATTTGTCAAAAGCAAAAGAAATCTTCTTTGGAATATAATAATTTAATTTCCCGCAAAGTGTTTGAATTGGATTTGAGAGAGAAGAAAAAAATTATAAATTTAATAGCACATCAAAGGAATTTAATTACAAAAATGGGTGATTTTATTTTTATTTTAATTGAAATTTATTGATAGCGGATGAAAGATTAAAAAATGTTAGATGTTTTTTTTGTTTGTCTAGTAGGTAGTAAAAAAAAAAAACATTTTATCAAAGAGCATTATTGAGTAAGAGCATTGTAAATCAGTAAATTATAATTCAGTTAATGAAAATCGAAAATGGACTGCAGACGGATGCATATTTTTTTAGATAATTTTCATTTATTTATTTCTAGGATACATTACACTTTTAAATTCACAAAGTGGTAGATATATTTTTGCTTTAATGCATCATCACTTATTTATAAATTTTTAGAATTTAGTATTCTTGCAGTTTAGTTTAATATTGTTATGGTGCAACAGGCCCCAAATGCTTTTAAAAATTTAAGAGGCTTTAAAGTCTTAAAATTATATTTTTCCGTACAACACATATCAATTAAAAATTTAAAAGCGTGTTAAAAACATTGGCGTGTTACGAACATTGGTACCTTAGCAGGTAAAGGCTACATAACTTTTTCGGATTAAGTGTTTTGTTGGTTTCGAGGAATGTTCCAGCAAGAATGCTGAATGTCGAAATAATTTTTTTTTTATAAATTTTTGTAAAAATTGTTTATCTGCCAAAAAATCTTTCTAAGATATAATTTTTTCCAAAGATAAAATTTGTCAAAGAAAAATGCGGAAACAAATTTTTCAAAAATAAAATATCCACAAAAAGTTAACAATAAATTTTAACAAAACGAAAAATGACCAAAATAAAACTTGTCTAAAACTAAATTGTGAATATTCCTTAAAATTCGTTGAACCGCCATCATTCAATAAATATTATGGAAAACCGAAAAGTGCGTTGAGGAAGGTCTAGACATTATTATTTTGGGCTGAAATTTTTGAAAACGTATTTTATATTACAAACCAAAACTTTTCAGCCTGTATTGAAAGAAATCAAAAAATTGAAACAGTCTCATGTACATTACTCTTTTAAAAAATTCTCTAACCGTTCTTTAGGATGTAATATACTTATTTCCCATAATACACAAAAAGGATTTGTTGAGTTATTATTTATTAAGCCCAGTACGGGTTCTTCACCAGCCTTAGCTTCGCCTAACAATAGGAAACCTATTTATTTGCAAAGTGAATTTATATTTATATTGAATATTATAACTTACGATTTGAGCCATTTATGGAAACTTACCTGAAAAAAATAAGAAAAAATGCATTAATTTAAATATTTAAAAAAATAAATAAATTTATTTTGTGAATTTCAAAATAAAAATACTTAATAAATACTTGCTCCTTAACTCCGTAAAATTATAAATCTCAATTTGGCACAATACCCACTCATCTTGGTTCAACTTTTACAAACCAAAAAAAAACTAATTTGCTTTGACACAAAAACCTATAAAAAGGAGGGGTTCTTCATTTTTGATTCTTTTAAAATATAAAATGTTAAGTGGACATAGAATCACTTTGTATCGATAAAAACAAAAATAGAAAACTTTTGAAATAATTCTGTAATAAAATCGAGAAAAAGAGCAGTAAGGAAACTAAAATAAACTTAAAAACTAAATCAAAATTTAAAATCGGGGTCATGGAGGTTCAATATTAGTAGGTATAGAAAATCAATATTTTTTGTCGGTTTCAGCAATTAAATTATTTTTGGATTTCCACCGAGTATTCAAAGGGTAAGTCAAGTATGAACCTTAACCATATCCAGACCGGTACTACTCCAGACTTATAGCCGATAAAGGGTATACAATTACTTTAAAGTAAGAGATCAGGAATAATTGAAAAACAAAGCTTGAAAAATTCATTACAAAAAAATACACGACTTCTTACTTGATTCGATTCATCATAAGTAGAACATTGAAACTGAAGACCAACCTTTTTTTAAATTCAAATTTATCTATATCTTTGAACCGTCAGTCACCAAAAAACGTAAAAAAATAAGCATTAATGTTTTTGGATACCCAAAAAGTCTATGAACAATTTAAATTATTATTATTATTATTATTATAATTATTACTATAATTATTATTATAATTATTATTATAATTATTATTATAATTATTATTATAATTATTATTATAATTATTATTATTATTGTAATTATTATTACAATAAATTAAAACTTTGAAAGCCTATTAAAGTTTTCAAGTGTCATCACTAAGTCATACTGTAAAACAGTGTTGCTATCTTCCTCGACAGCTCAAACAAATATTTAAGTTTTCATTTTATTTCTACTGATACAATAATCACAAAACAATTAAAAACTCATAACTTTACAATCACTTCAAGAAAGTCCGGCCACTTGAAAACTTGAATTTATATCAAATACTTTGAAGTACTTAGTTACCCACTTACAATAAATGGTGTAAACTAATTTACGCGGATAAAAAAAATTTTCATAGAAATAATATAATTTTCCTTCATCAAGTGGTTCTTCATCAGAAAAGAAGACTTAAATGAAGATAAAATAATACTATGTTCTACTTCTTTCAGTAAACTTCAGTTTGTGCAAAAATGTCATCTCTTCAAACAAAACATGACCCCAGCCAACTTAGCAATGATTTGAAGAATTTAAACAAGAAAACGTTGTCACCAGCCTCAATCTAAATGCCATTCTGTTCAAAATCAAATTTGTATTTCAATTTTATTTTCTCTTCTTTTTTTTTTTGTTGAAGATGTGTTCGATTGCAAAAAGATAGGTAGAAACCTTTCCTACTCTTATATGGATAACGGATTGGTCCAACAAAGCACAAGCAAAATACAAAATGTCCTGATGCCATTTTTTGTGGAATTCCTTTCGACTATTTCATATTCACTAACTTTTAGTGTGACAGCAATGATTAGGATGTACATATGTAGGTCTTAGCAAAGAAGTGCCAAGTTATTTGAATCCGAATTGATTGTTTTCGTTGAAGAAAAAAAATGCAAAAATTGCTTGCATATTTAACAAACATTTTTTGAAGATCTTTGCTAATGGTGCAAGTATTGGTTTCTTGAAAACCTGGTTAAATGTTTTTTTTTTGTTGATTTCATTTGTGGATCTAAGGTAAAGTTTTTTTTCTATTCACGACGAGTGATTAAAGAAAAAAGAGACGAAGCACAGCGAATTCAGTACTTTACAATAATCTTTTCAATCTACACTTTTTTTTGAAAAGAATTCATATAAAACAAAATTATTTTCTTAAATTTTTTTTCTAGTCTAGATTTTTGGAAAAAAATTTAATTGCTTTGATAGTTATTAAGCATTTTTTAAATAAGAAATAATTTTTTAAGTCAATACTTTCGCAGTTTTAGAAAATAAAAATGTATACCTAATTGTGGTAAAAATTAAAAATAACGGACAAAATTTTTGGTTATTACTATTTTTTAATTTTTGAAAAAAAAAATAGTTTTAGGTGAATTCAATGTAAATTTTTTGAGAGTTGTGATTTAGTGATTTAAGAAAGTCCGAGGAAGCCTTGATCACGTCTTTCTTGGACAAAACTTCAGGCTGGATCTGCATGAAAAATCTCTTAGCACACGACGCGACGTTCCAAAATTATCACGGAAAAATGGCAGAATCGAAAACTCCTAGATCAAACAAATGCAACAACGTCTGCATTTAAAGATGTAAAATGGAACAGCGGTGGTCCCAGCCGAGAGCTTCTAGACCATGAAATTTGTCTATGAAGTAAGGAGGTAATTTTTGATGTTGAATTTTAGAAAGAAAAACGCATTTTCTGGAAAATCAAGAAATATCCAAAATCATTTTTTTTAAAGACAGAAATTTCAAGTATTTAAGTCAATCGGAACGGTTAGCCACCTGAATATACATATGTAGGTAGACGAATAGGCAAAACCTAGTCCACAGGAGCTTTTAATTTCGGGTAGACATAAAGGTATTCGCCATTTATGTACCTACCTAACTCTATACTTGGTAATGTGCTGATTTCTGTCTTTCATGCCAACTAATGCTATAGGTAGAGGTACACATAAAAAGACGTGCACTTAAAACTTAAAAATTTTCTCGGACCAAAGTGTACTCGAGAATAATCTTAAAAGCATCTTAAATACTTCTTTATAACACAAGGATAATCTCATTTTGTAATTAAAGCATACTTTTCTGTGTTTTCCTATTGCATAGGTATATTTGTACCTAATGTACATATACCAACAACTGAAGCATACAAATCATAAGGGTATATAACTACTCGTAATAAGAAGTATACACCTATTACCCTGACGTATACACACAATATAATGTCCAACAAAAGGAAATAAATATAATTTTGGGAAGAAGGCACGCATGTATCATATCATCATCTCAAAAACCCGCACATGATATACCAACCAACCCCCTACCCCCCCCCCCCACAATCATTCTGCAGTTAATAATCGTAAAACTTTTAATTTGCTATTAAAATGTAGACAAGTTCTTTTCACAATATGTATAAGGACCATTTGAAGGAGCACGCACGCACACAACATATCAAATGGAAATCCTTTCAACTTTTAACAAAAGAAAATTACCCCCAACCCCACCTCATAGCCCAGGTAGCAAAAGGTTGCAAGCAACGAAGATAGATATTTTTCTTCTTTACGAAAGACAAGTTGTAGCTTGTAGGTAGGTAGAGAGCTGTATGAGGAGAAAAAACTTTTCCATTTTCTAACAAAACGAGAAAGAGAAGAAAAAAAAAAGGAGAAGATATTTTT
Organism: Syrphus vitripennis; assembly: GCA_958431115.1. Classification (NCBI taxonomy): domain Eukaryota; kingdom Metazoa; phylum Arthropoda; class Insecta; order Diptera; family Syrphidae; genus Syrphus; species Syrphus vitripennis. The sequence goes on from OY288108.1 coordinate 23,095,676, forward strand.
CACAAAAAGTGATGTCATAAGTGAACCGTATTAAAGTAGAATCTGTCTTTTATGGTTAACAATGCTAAGATTCTTATCCCAGACCCTCATAATTTTTCATAGCAGGCATGCAGGAAAGGGCGGCAAGTATTTAGGTATACCTTACCTAGTGGTGAAGAGCGTAAATGGTTTTAAAGCCTTTTACGTAGATAAGTATCTCTATATGTGTGTCGTCGTGTTCATTAAATCTATTTGTATGTAAGATATATTGTATGTAATTTAATTTTTGAGGACATTGTGGTTTTGTTTTGAATTGTGGACTTGTTGCATAGTGCTTTTAGTCTGATGGTGAATCATACAATTTTACACAGTTTCTTTTAACAATATTTTGAGTTTTTTTTTAATAAAAAGGCTGTTATGGAATGCTGTTTTTTGTAGACTAGAAATTATTTTTGGCTTAATTTATAAGAGAGCTCCAGACCATATAAGCGTCATTTTTTGTGTGGGATTTTTTATTTAAATCATTTCGTAAAAATTTATTTTTCAAAAAACACATATTAACGGTATCTGTACCTTCTATTGAATTGGATGAGCGGTTGATGAAAGTAATTCTTCAAAATCTTAATAATATCCAAATCAAAATTTTCAAAAATTTTTTTTTTGGGATTTTTGAAATAGGAATATATTTTTTTCAAACTATTTATTTTGAAAACCACTTGATGTTTTGTTTTGCTGTTAAATGTATTTTAAATGACAAAAAAATTTATTCTAAAAAGAGAATTATTTTTTGACAAAAACAACATCAAACAAGGGTTTTCGAAGTTCTTTATAAAATGGGTGCCAAAGGGTGATACATTATAAATTTTTATTTTGATTCACGAAGTTAGTATATTATTTATTAACCACAAATTTTAAAAATCGAATTATTATTAAAACTGATACACCACAAGTTTCAATTTTTATAAAGCTTCCATAAGGATTGAATAATTCTAAAGAAGTTATAGGCTCGATAACAGTAGCTTCTTTAGAGACCGTTAAAAATAAAAAAAAATAAAAAGTTTAATCGAGCTAGTATCTTTTTTTCTGATCAACCTCTATAAAGGGAAATATAGAAAGCACAATTTGTATAAGGTTTGTTTTGATTAACTTTATAGAAGAAGCTGCCAGAGAGGCTGTTAAAAGGTGTTTGATGAATATTTCTAGAAGACTTCGGTTCTTCGGTGAAAAAAAAGGGTTGAATGCAATAAAAATCACTTCCGAGAAATTTAAAGTAAAATTATTTTTTTTTTTGTTTGCATTTGCATTCTAAAAATAAACAAAAGAAGCATTGCTTAAGCTATCTGTCAATTTTTAAACTTCTTTTAGTGCCCTTATAAATAGTTAAAATTCATGACATTAATCTTGATATTGCAATGAAGAGAAAATGCATCTCAATTCACAAGCAAATCCATTTATACATGCTTAGGTCCTCGCACCTAATGTCGTGGGAGACTTGCGGGATTTTGATTTCTTTTTCTAAATTTCTAAGCATCTTCTTTAAATTCAAAGCTTCCTGCTGAAAATCAATTCAAGACATGCAGTCAAGACCTAAAGAAAACCTTGAAAAAAAAAAAACATTTCATCTTAAACGCTGAATTATCTCATCATTTTCATTCCAAACCGTTTCTTCCTCCCTAGAGTCCCCCGCACATATTCCATGCTCTCTCTCAGTACTAAAAATGCCATTTAAATTTAACCTTCCTCGTTCTTCTGAATTTGCGTTCATTGCAATGTCATTTTTCGTCTAATGGAGTAGTTGGTCCATTAAAACTTAACTTGAGTCGCATGTCACACTTGATAATATACAGAATACAACATTGTGCATCATGAAAAAAACAGAATGCTTTATTCCACGACCGAGAGTCGTATCAATTTTATTTCACACTTTCTTCATTTTAATTAATTAAAAAAAAAAAGTAAGTGTGAATGCATTTGTATCTAAATGAATATATATTTGTATTCGTGTGACAAGCACTCAAAATGCTCATCCGCGCTATACAAAAAAAAAAGAATCTAAATAAAATGACTCTGTATTCCAAAAGTGATCCCATAATTTTACCATTTCCCGCTGCCCCGCTCATCCCGCCGCCACTGCATCATCTTTATTCCAACAGTGTCATTAGCGTTGGGGGTTTTATCGTTCGATGTATCATATGTGTGGCGTTTGTTGAATTCAGCACTTCTACACTCTGACATTTGATATTTTCGTCAGAAGTATTTTCCCCCCGTCCTCCTTCTTCCAACACCAACACCATCGACTTATATAGTTTGAGACAAAAAAAAACACATTCTGTAGCAGCCATTAGGGTCGCGTTCAATGCGATATACAACGCATTCACGACACTGCGCTCATCTGGCCTGGGCCAAACTAGGACTGTCGTCAGCCTCGTCGCTAGTCAACCAGCTAGCTATATATGTATGAGCTTCAGCCAGAGCCAGATGAGTGAATTCATACCAATTGACTTTAATAGAAATAAACTGCCGACAATTTGTATAATAATTGTCACACAGCTGACGTCGCTAAAAAAAAAAAAACCCAACACTCAAAAATAGATTTCGTCGGTTTCGAATTCTACAAACACAAAGCCGAGACATCGAAAACGAAACTGAAGCGATTTTATGTGTCACCGTGCGGTCAACAAGTGAAACACTGAGTGCCTGATGTGTCTTCTCTTTGCACTTCGTGATGCCAGCGTCATGTCAACCGAATTCACAGAAACAGCTATTGCGAGAAATATCAAAGTCAATCAATTTGCATTATGACATAAATACTTGGCCAATTACGAATGTCAGTCATGGAATTTGAGTATACTACAAGCACACTCAGCTCAGGAGCTCTGCACAGAAGTTATTTGCAGAAAACGGATCGATTACTGCAACTTCTCCTCGGCATTTGTACATTATTTTTTTGTAAAATTACTCAAAGGCTGACAACGCGACAACGACAACGACAACGACAACGACAACGACAACGACAACGACAACGACAACGACAACGACAACGACAACGAAGCTAGTCCAAGAGAAACTTTTTGCATATGAATTTGCATAATAACTTAAATCCGATGTCAGTCCAGCTAACAAGAGATTAATATTGCCAAAGTTTGGCAAAATGCACTTCATACTGGACTCATTCAAAATTTGTGATTATAATAGAAAAAAAAGTACAGGCATTTACTTGCTTTTATTTTTTTGTTTTATTAAGTACAGCTCTTTAAAAATGAAGGCACTTTAAAATACGGAAGAGAATTTTACCAGCAGTGGTAATTTACCAGACATTAGTAGCCCATAGCGTTATGGTTAGTGCATAGGGTTTTCATGCCGGAGGTGTGGGTTCGATTCCCAATCTCGTCCATGGTCCATTTACAGAACAGAAATATTCTTTGACGGACGCTGCCTCTGGCAAGAAATTGGCGAATTGTCTAAGGGCATGATTTGTGAAGAAGAGAGCCGTTCGGATTCGGCATACAATTTTAGATCCTCTCCATTCCTGCAATAACACGCACACAGGAATGGTTGAAAGGTGTAAGTCACGGTAATAGTCCATTGTCTCATGGCTGGGAGAAAAAGACCACAAGTTTCCTACCTCATTGCTTCACACAGATGCTCCGTTTGCAAATACGACATTGGAATCAATACGCCCATATATATCCGCGTTTACTCCAATAACGAAGTCTGAGGAATGTGTTATATCAGTAAAGATATCTTAAGCCCTAACAAATTGACACAATCTCCGGTAACGACGAAGCAACAATAATAATATGTGTTTTCTGACAACGTGTTGTTATTGTTGTTTCGACGTCGCTACGGTAGCGAGTGTTTCGATTGGAATAGAATTTTTTATATCAGCGTTTACTCCAATTAGGATATCTGAAGAATCAGCTGAATTTTTTAACCTACAGTGAATTTTTTATTGAACGAAGTTTATCAGCACTCATAATCTTTGAAATTATCGCTCTCAGCAAATAGAATTCTTAAATTGTTAGCAGTAGAGAGAGCAGTTTCTTCAGAACTATACCCAGCAATTTCCGGCAGTTTTTTTCTAGAGACAAATTAACGTTCAACGAAAAACCTGCAAGCTCGGTAGAAAAACAAATTAAAAAAGAAAAAAAAAAATACTTAGAAATCTGAATGAAACAATTATCCACATAAGAACCTCAAAACTGTTCATAGATAATAAAAATTGAAATATAACCAAAGCTATTTAGCTAATAAAATAAAATTAATGATGAGTCTAGACACCAACACAATTTGGTCGTTCCAGTATATAAGCCAATTAACAAAAAAAAAAGGAATAAAAAAATTAAAACATAGAGTAAATCATTCGTGACAGTTTTATTTGTTTTGGTATTTGATTTTTCAATATTATTACATTTTTGTAATGCATCAATAAACATTTTGTTTTTTGATGACACTATGTATTTCTTTATGATTTCTATATTACATATATATTAAAAGAACAAGACGACCAATTATCCTTTCTTGCAGCTTTTTTCAAAAACTCATTTGACAATTTTACAGATATTTAAAAATTGATTATGAACTTATTTCAGTTGGTATTATTGAGACAATCTTCAAAGGCTCAAACAAACAAATTTCAAAATAAAATTTCGTATTATTCGTAGATACATAGGTATTTTTTTGGAAATATTTTCAAAACAGAATCCCATTTCCATCTTTTCTATATTTTGCCAAAAAAGTGAAAACCTGAACTCGATAGCATTTATTTATGTCAGTGAACTAGTTGTTTACCGCGTGGTACATTGCAAATTCCAGAAGATCTTATCACAAAAATAATATTGTTTTCACTAAAATTTCTTTTTACCGCAAATAAAGTATTTAATGGTTAAAAAAAAAACGTGTTCTTCCACCAAAGAAAATATTCATTCAGTCTAGTAGTTATATTTTATGAGCGCTCGTAATTAGCATACATAAGTCTATATTATGTTTTTAAAATGTATAATTTTATCAGTTCTACATATCAGCAGTTTGCTTTAGATTTATTTCGAGTTTTTCCCGAGAACTGTGTCGACTTTTTTTTATCTTAGCTCTCGTAGCCAATTTATCATAGAAGGAATTTGTAAACAAAATTGGTCTTGATATTTTGACATTTTTTTACGGGACAAAATAAATTGTACTTACTTTATGCAGTACTACAAAAGTTACTTAAACGATTTGCGTAATATTTAATTATGTTGAGAAAGCAAACTGCGACTCTGGCACGGAAACAAGAGGGACCATCGTCAACAGGTCCAGCCAGATATTGGCAGACGAAATTGGCATCATCGGAATAACTGAACAAGCTGTACACGATTCCTTCATCCCGGCGGCGGCACAAAATCTGGAGCTGCACATTAGTGAAGGTAAAACAAAGTATATAGTGGCGTCGAATACGAGAAGAACAGTTGGTCAAACAATCAAGGTTGCAGAGCACGAATTTGAAGTTGTGCAATCCTCTAAATACCTTGGGTCAATAGTAGCAGCCGATTACAATATAAAAGAAATACGCGGGCGGCTGCTCAATTCCAACAGAGCACTCTATAGTCTGTCAAAGCTCTTCAAATCCAGAAATCTCACCATAACTTGAATACTGCTGCTGTACAGGACCAAGGTCCTGCCAGTACTCACGTATGGATCCGAGACTAGGGTGCTTAGCAAAAGATACTCCGACCTGGCCCCACATGTGAGGAAGAACGATTCCAGAGACGGCATGTATTGTACGCAATCTACCTAGAAGCAGACATAACGACAAAAATTAAGCTCGGTAGATTCCGGTGGGCAGGGCACCTAGCTCACATCAGTGAAGAGGAACCGGCTCGGAAAGTCCTTTGTGGTACATTCTATGGTAGACGGCAGCGTGGTAGACCATGCTTGCGCTGGAGAGATGAACGCCCGAAGCCTTGCGCAATTGAATGGCGTCGGCTCGAGATCGGGATAGGTGGAGAGACTTGTTGAAGGAGGCCAGGACCGGACCCCGGTTGTAGATTTAGTTGGCCTCAGACATCGAACAATCAAAAACCGGGAGGAAGAGGGGACAAAACGTCGAAATTTTTTGAGGTCGGTCAACACAGGTACCTAACAAGTGGAGGCTTAGGGTTAAACAGTAGAGTGGGAGAGTTGCGGTCCGACTCGAGATGACGGTAAATGGAGAACAAGATTTACCGTTAAAATCTGCGAGATTTTCTGAGTTGCGAAAGAAACGATATTGTCAACATTGCATATTTTTAAAGGGTTTTTAGGTGATAACTGACTTGCAGCTTTGATGTCATTTTAATAACCGAATGTACAAGAATAACTTCTGGTACTAGACAAAATAAAACAAATGCGATTGTCAAACAATAAAATCTAATCTCAAATAAACTTGATCACATGACCTCGGTAGCGCAATGTCTAGTGCATATGGCTCTGAGGCAGCTGGGTATATGTTCAAGTCCCAGCTGGGAAAAAAGTTTTTTTTTTCAAAAATAAAATTGAACAAAGACCAAGCAATAGATTGACAGTCGTGAAACAGCTATAACTCCAGTCTATAAGATCTTTGTGGTAGCTCACCCAAGTGATGTTTTTTTATTCTTTCTTCTTCCAAACCAACGAACAGGAATGATGGTCGAAGAAATTTATTTGTCGCGAGAAAACTTTTTTCTGTGGAAATCGGCTTTCGGCGGGTATTGAAACAAATCAAATTTAAGCTTTCAAATAACATCGGCACTATCGAGGTAACCGTGGGAGCGGAATTCTCTCCGAAATTCTACGAATCGGAGACATTTTGCTTCGGGGTAGTTCTCCGATCAGTTGATCGGAAATTCTCTCCTAAGAAATTAAAAGCATGCCATTTGCATGCGATGCTGTGCGATGAAGTACTTCAAAACGTTTTTTTCTTCGAAATTCTCCGACTTGGCACGGAAGACTGAAATTAATATCATCGAATTTCTGTAAAATTTCTTCCGATAACTGCTACTTCGAACCGAAATTGAATCTCCGAAGGATGCGTTGCGGAGAAAGTTCCGCTCCGGTTACCTCCATAGGGCAGAATAACTACAAAAGTATTGAATTTTTCAATTTTTAAAGAGGAAAAAATTCTGAAGAATTTTTTGTTTTTGCTTTTTCGAGTTTGTATAAGACTATAAGAGCGAGTCGTTTTTTACATCTGCCTAATTTTCACTCTAAAATTATAGTCAAAAGCAAAATAAAGCCACAACAATATGACTGCCCTAAAGTTCATTTTCTTTATTATATTTGTTGAATATCAATAAAATTGAAGCTATGACATATCTTAATTTTCTTTTGACAAATCTTCCATCATAACTTTGTATTAAAAATGAAAGCAAACTTACCTACATAAACCTAATTGCTATCAGCGTATAAATAAAATTAACACCGCCCCAGGTTATTGCGGTCGCACATAAACCATTTCACGTCGAAACGAATTAAATTACAAAGTTAAACACCGAACTGAACTGAACAGAACGGTCTAAGGTGCAAGCAAAAAAAAAAACAGAAAAAAAAACAACGATAAACAAAAACACCTTGCATTTCTTTTTTGTTAAAAGCTGTTAATAATCGTATCGAAAATTGTATTTTAATAACCCATTGCGACATTAAAGCCCATAATCATCAGTCCACATAAAGATATAAAAATATAATTAAAAGAGTTGTTTGGCATAAAAACCCTTTTAATCAATGGCACGTGTGCTTCCGTTTTTGCATCTGCTCTTCCATATTATACCTTCCTAGCTGCTCTCTAAAACGGTCAAAAGTTTGAGGATGATGGTGAAAGAAAGAAAGTTTGCGGACTTGCACTCGCTGTGAGTTGTGATGGTCCAGAAGAAATGAGGACCATCAACATCGAAACCATAAAAAAAAAAACAGTTGCTGGAAAGCTAAGGCATCTTCTTCGTTATTTATGCATCGATGGCCAGTTGGTGGCGCGACGCGGCGTAGAAAAAGCAACAAAACGCAAAAAAAAGAAAGAAAGAAATTCGTTATCTTATCCATTCCGTGTGAACATAAGGAGCATGAATTATTTTTGGTCTTACCTGCTCAATTGTCTCACAGTCCATTGCAACACGGCAAGAAGAAGGATAGCTTCAATTTGATAAGTATCAACTATAGAGAGGCCCAGAACGGACACACAAAGTCACCTGTCCTCGTTTGGGGGAACGTTTGTTTATTTTTTTTATTTTTTTTTCTATTTGGCATCACCACCGGGTGGTATCCTGTTTTTGTGTACGCTTTACACTTTAATCAGCTTTTTTGCAGGATGAGAGTAGAAAAGTAGCAGATGCTATATCTTTTTATCTCGAATATACAAAGGAACTTTTCTCCTTCTCATTTTGTCGACGTCGTTGACGTCGTCGTCTTTATCGTCATCGTCATTTTGGACTCGGGATGTTGTTTTTTAATAACAGACTTGACTACGCCTAAGAAAAAATTTATACAAATATGTCGGTGACGGCAGCGGCGGTGGTGGCGGAGGCGTTGCGTGGCGGTATGATGCAAAAATGTATAGGTGGGTACCTATCTAGAATCCGTTTTATGTGACAGCAACAGCAGACAGGACATGCAGGCACAGGGCACAGGCACATCAACAACAACAACAAAATGAAATTCACTTGTTACGCATGAATACGTTTCTTATTATTTATTACTCAATTCTCTTTTTCTGTCTTCTGTACCCATTTCTTACATACTTCCATATACACTTATAGAGATGGGGGTGAAAGTTGTGTAATTTAGTGAAACGGCAAAGTAGGGTTGAATTATTAAAAAAAAAGATTAAGGACACCGGATCTTTGTGAGAGTTGAGTTGAAAGAGAGAGAGAGAGAGTGATGAGCACTGAACAGCATATACCTATCCAACCAACCGGCTAATATTGTTGGGGCAAAATGGGATACAAAAAAAAAAAATAAAAGGAATCAACAAAGTTAACCGAAGGAATGTTGCGTAAGAATTGAAATAATTTTTTAATCGAAAAGTTTACGAAGTCATGAGGATTTTCCGCCGCTTTGAAGATGAAGGAAATTGTGCGTATCCTGTAAATATTATAGGTATTAAAGGAGGTACCTTGTTGATAGCATTGGTTTCTTATTGAAATCAAGAATGAACACAACAAAAAAAAACAATATCTACAACAACTGACACAGATTTAAAATTCTGTTTTCTGTTTTCTGTGATTTTTGATTATTTGTTTTATTTGGATGGAATTGATATTTTTATTTCTTTTTTTTTTTGGGATGAAGATATATGAAGCTATGTTTATTTAAGGGATTTTATGGAAATTCTTAGTCTCATTCAACATAGATGATTTTTAACATCTAAATATAAATGTTGTTAGTACCAGCGGTATGAAGGTCGAATATACGTTTTTGTCCTTTTGGTGACTCATAAATAATTCGTTATGTTAGATGGATCATTAATGATTCAAAATACTACTTTTTGTCGAATTTTCAGGAGTTCAACAAAAATATCAAAGCTAAACTAAAAAAAACTTCTATAGAAATTGGATCAACATTTAACAGTTTTTATTTTTTAATTGCAACTAAATATAAGCATGTACCTGCAGCGAAAGTTTTGGATTCCAAAAAAAAAATTGACTTGAGAAATCAGACATTAAAACGATAGAAGATGTGAAAAAGGGGGGTCCCACAATTCAGTCTGTCGATCTATCAGTCTGTATTCATGTCGTTATTTTTTTTCGTGTGTCTGTGGATTTTTATAAAAAATTGAAGTTATTTGGTCAAGAAGTATTTTTTGTGCTATAAAATAAAAATGACATATAAGTAACTTTCTAAGAATTTACAAATTTTTATCTTGAAAAAAAAAAACGTTTTTTAATTTAATACTTGGAAAACGAGTCTGATATATTTTTTGGAAATTTTTCTTTTTAGTGTATATTAGTAAATATTATTAAATTTTTTATAAGAAAAAAGGTTTTAAAAAGAAAAAAAAACGCACCAACGAATTAATTTTTTGCAAGATGGCGGCTTTTCACTACGTCCCACCTATCGTGTTAATATATTGTGATTGTGCTATTGTTTATACATTTGAACATGAGCGACTTTGCTTTATGAAAACAGAATTTGCTAATAAATTGACTACAGCGCCATCTATGAACCATTATTTCACAACATAACATATTGTTTCACCATAACACTTTTATAACAATTTTTTATCATCATTAAAAAATGGAAAAATGTTCCTTTTAAAAAAAATATTTACAATATTATCTATTAATTAAAAAAAAGTTTCAATGAAAAAAAATAGTTCGGAGTCAAATTTAAGAGACGTAAAACTTTGACCAAAAGAAACCGTTATCGAAATAACGAAAAATCGAAAATCTATTTTTTGACAATACCTATTATTAGAAATACTGTAAGTATACTGGAAAAAATACAATAGTTAAGACGGTTACTGCCGAAGTGGCGGAATTCATTTTTATCTCTTTTTTGACTTATACGCACCCACCCTTTCTATACGATATGTTCCAGAAACATTTTCGAAAATTTGAGAAAAGAAAAAAAATAACCATTTTGAACAATAATTTTTTTATAATTATTACAACATTGCATTATACCATAAAACAAATTTCTTCTGTTGACTCTTGGTCTGTTAACTTAAGAGATTCATTGAATTTTAGTAAAAGCGGTTACCCTTCTTTAACTACCCAACAAAAAAACTTAAAAATAAATTTTTATTTCAATATTATTATTATTATTTTAATGTTTTCTACTCACCCAAGTTTAACAGGAACAGCACATTGGTGTTCCTTTTAATTATCTTTTATTATTATTTCAGCGCAACCAAACAAATACCTAAATTATTTTTTTTAATTTTAATACTTTATATAATTTTTATTCCTGATGATATTTATAAATTTATTTTAAATAAAAACACAAATTTCCATCACTATATAGCACTATATCATTCTTGAATTATTTTCTTCTTTTTTTGTATAAAAAATTTATTTAAAATAAAAAAAAATAATAACACAATTTTTTAAAAATCAGTTCACCATGTTAATTTTTTTTTTAAATAATAAATATTGCACTATTTTGTTGTATAGATAGATACACACTCACACACATCTCATAGTGGGTTGAATGGGATTTGAATTGATTTTTTTTTTTAATTTTTGTTTAACAGGACGATTTTATTTATTGCTCTTCTCAACACTTCAGCATATTCGAATAATATCCTTGCCTCAAAGGAGAAAATTGGAGCTGCAAACCTGAAAATCGAATATTTCGATGAAGTGAGTTTGTTTTCATTTTTGTTTATATCAAAAGATACAAAATTAATTTTTTTTTTTTTAAATTTGTGAAGTGTGTGTGATTTGAATTAAGGGAAAATTATTTTGAAGCAGCATAGAACATTGAGAGAGAAAGAGAAAGAGAGAGAAGAGCAGTAGTCTGTGGAGATGCAACAGCATTTGTTCAACAAAATATAATTAAATGTATAATGTATAGAAACAAATTATGATAAATACAAAATGGAAAATTTCATCACAAAAATATTTACACTTACATATTTTTTTTTTTGTTTTTAATTTATAAGAAAAAACTTGACAGAAAGAAGATAGAAGAGATTAAAAAAAACATTTATGGCTTTTTTCACAAAACATGTCTTAAATAATACAAACAAAAACAATGAGCGCTGTAGTTTTTTTTTTTTAATATTAAAAGGAGCATACAAAAGAGATATATTAAAATTTAATTAAAATAAGAAACTCACACAGGGAAAAGCGCATAGAAATGTTAATAAACAAACTTTTTGGTGATCATGTTTCACATGTATAATTGAGTTTATTTATAAAATATTTAATTTTTTTTTTTTTTGAATATATAGAAACATTTATAGTGATGAAAAGGAACAATTGAATAAAAATGATTCGAAGAAAATTTTTGAGAAGTGTAGTGTGTACATACAACAAAGAAGGCAAAAAACAAAACAGAACAAACAAATATATTTAAATAAGATAAAATAAACTACAATGAAATTTTGTTTCTTCTACTTATTTATATTTTTAGTTGTAAATTGCTTAGAATAATGTATTTTTATTATGATGAAACAAATAAAATATTTAGATTCAAAAATTCAATTCAAAAGTTTTTTAGATAATTTGACAAAATATTTTTCACTTAATATTTCGTAATATAAAGAGAACAAAATTGTTTATATTAAATTAGGCGAAAGTGTTATTAAATGACAATATACATTTTTTTTTTTACATTTATTCTACACTGTTAGGTGCAATTAAGATGTTGCTGAATAAAAATAGTGTACCTATGTTTATAAATATTTTTTTTTTTTAATTTTTATAAAACATTCGGTTTGTTAAATTGAAATTTAAACAAAAAAAAACATGGACAAAAAATATTATAATTTGATTAAGACGAAAAGACGCAAGACAACTTGATTAATTGTTTTCGTTAAACTGACGAAACCAGTGCATGCGGCAAATTAAATTAAATTAATTATGTCAAGTATTCAGATGAATGCATTTGAAGATGAAAATAAGATTATGTATATAAGTTTAGGTTCTAGTAAATACATCTATAAAAAATTATTTCAAAAATATTCTTAAAATTAAAATATATGTTATGATGCGGTTTTAATTTTTTTTTTTTTTTAATCATATAATTCTTTTTTAGAATTAAAATATTTTGCTGATTTCGATTATTTCCCACATCAGTTGGCAGATGAAATGAAACTAAATGAAGTGCAACTCAGTTCTATACACGAAAAGAAAACGGTTTGGGTTTCTCAAACTTTGATTAAATAGTTGTTAAATCAATTAAAGAAAAGAGATTTATTTTGTAATGATTATGGTCATTTTTTTTTGAGTGTTTTGAAGGTTTTCGATTTGTATGTTTTGAAGAGGTAACTCGAAAACCCTAAAATATAAGAAATGATTTAGAGGTAAAGTGGGGTTACTTTGCCCCCGCAGGTGTTACTTTGCACCACTGACGAAAAGAGTTATTTTTTTCATTTACGCTCAGACATGTTACATTCTAAGAACCGAATCTACCGTAATGTATGAACACATATAATATGCATCTGCTACATGTTGCAACGGACCGTGTACCTGCAGTTAGTAAAAAGTTGTTGCCAAGTGAAATTGACGCAGAAAATTCGTCAGATTTTTTGAGTGGAAAATTTGGTGGAACAGTTGGGTGAACTTCAAAGAAGGAAGTTCTGATTTTCTATTTACAATATTGTTTTTGCAATAATTTAAGCATGGCCTATGTTTGTTTAGTTGATAAACAATATTTATAATTTTTTTTTGTGTGAACACGCATTTTTTTATGATTTTGGGGTTTCTTTGCTCCAGAAGCAAAGCATACAAAAATTGACGGTCACTGTATTTTTATGTCTATTTTTTGTTTTTTAACCTATATTTTTAAGATTTTGAAGCAATAAAAAGAAGCTGTTACGTTTAAAAAAAAAATTGGTTTTTGAACTTTAAAAAAAAATTTTTTTTGCAGATATGACCATTTTGATTAGGGCTATTTAAATAAAATACAAACTTTTCTCCAGCTCTTTAGATAAAGAAAATAAAGTCAAAACTTTCAGATGTAGCAAATTAGCCCCATCCCTTAGACGACTTTGCCCCACTTTTCAACCACAAAAAAAAGGATTTTAATTACTATTTTAACGGTTTTCAAACCGAAAATGCTTTATTTCACATTTTATCAATAAAACTGCGTTGAAAAACAAATAGATAAAAATTATTTTAGTACATTTTTCAAGGGATTTCTGAATATAGTGCAAAAATCGGAGCAATGTAACCCCACTTTAAGGTATAGAATTTAACTTTGAATTGCGCTAAAACAGAGATGAATTTTAAAAATTATCATGAAATTGACTTTATTTGAAAGATCCCTTTTCGGCATAGTAATTTAAAAATGATGTCTGGCATATGAACGCCCCAACGGCTTGTTCGGACTCCAACATTTGTTACCTTATACCGGCAATAACACTGCGAATATCGTCCTTTAAGTGATCGATTGATTTCGGCTTATCGACAAAGAAGATAGTCTAGCGTCATTAAATCGCACCATCTTGGAGGCTGTCAAACGCTTTATTCAATAAATCAATTGGGACACGAGCTGTGCAACATGTTGATCTATCTTGTTAACCCCACAGCTCCTACACATCATGGTTGTTCAATTGAGGAACGAAAAAGTCAGTAATCATGGCTCTAAAGCGGTTACCATTGACTGTAACCTTCTGGGCAACATGGTTTTTTAAAAAAGTAACGGCCAGTGATTCCATCAGCCCATAAAGCACACCAAACAGTCAGCTTTTCTGGATCTAACGTTGTCTCAACATACACTTGAGGCTTATCTTCACTCCAAATACGGTAGTTTTATTCGTTGACGTAGCCATTCACCCAAAAGTGAATGTCACGATAAACAAAAAAATTGTTGAAATGCCAAAGCAAAGGCTATATTAAAATGGCCGCCAATTAAAAAAGAGTTGCCAACTTGAGCTTCTATACCTACCTCTAAAAATAAAAACACTCTTTCTGCACAAGATTTCAAATTGAACATTAAGATATCTCGGTGTGGAAGCAAGTAAAAATTAAGTTGTACTTAACATTTCATTTAAATAGGACCATTGTATGACGTCAAACTCCCATCACAATCTTTACTGCTAAATAGAAATATGTACTGACATTGAGGTAGAGACCTAACTATGTACTTATTTTCGAACAAAAAAAATATTTATGTTTTTTTTTTAAATATTAAATCTTTTGCCACATTTCAGTCAAAATCGTAAACCGTTGCTATGCTACTCGCAGCTTCTTAATTTGTAACTTTTGCACATTAACATATGAATAGGTTTTTTTTTGTACCTATTTCAAAAACCAACAACCCTTTCACAGTAATGTATTTATATGAAATTTACTTTCAAGGTTTTGTACCTTTAACAAGTTATACTGCATAGTTACAGGTATGGAGTTCCTTCTTGGGCCTCTATTAAGTTTCTCATATAACATATTGTAATACCCAAGTACCTTCTACGTAGAATCTCGTTAGCAATCCCTGTCTCTGGTATACTTAATTTAATCCATTGTTCGTCCTGACTACCTATGTATAGAGTTGAGGTAACTCTACCTATTTACCTACCTCGATGCCAAAATCTGTTATCGTGTTTCTTAGAATCTGCTTCTTTTCGTTGCCGCTGCTGCTTGCATGCTAGATACAACAATAAACCATGTTCTCATCCATATACAACACGAATTCTCAGATTCTTTTATTAATTTTAATCAGATCGAAAATATGGTTTCTTTAATACCATCATGCATGTGCTCTTGTTATCCTTTCAATAATAATAATAAAAAAAAAAAAAACTACCTACTCTAACCGATAGCTTTATCCTTTTTTTTTTTTTGCTAAGTAAACCAGAGTCCTCTATGGGGATGAAAAATAATATTGAATTGAATTGTGGTTATGTAGTGGGTAACTACACACTGCAGCAAGTACCTATCTATAAGTAGATTGTTGGTAGTTGTGTAAGTTTGGAGATACCGCACACTTTTCTCATCTTTACAGAGTTGACGGTTAACGCAGCTTTTCGATTCATATATTATACACACATACGAAGGTAGCTATATATTTTGTAAGCTGTTAGTGGTTTCATTCATATCGGGAATATAACATCCTTCCTTAGTGTTTTCTTTTCATGTCCTTTCATTTTCTTCGCTCTTATTCTTTCTTGTTTTTTTATTTTTTTTTTGTGGTGTCCTTTCTAGTAAAAGGTTGTCAACTGTTCAATTCAGCAGTTAGATGAATGTGCGCGCGGTCTCATTTTTCATTCAATGTCATATCCTTTTTGGCATATTTTACGTCATACCACTGTTTTTTTTTTCTCTTTATCCTTTCATAGTTAGTTCTTCTTCATCTCAATATTTTTTTGTTGTCTTGCACCCCTTCAGGCAGACTAAACTGTGCTTACTGCTTTGTCTATATCTATCTCTCTCTCGCTCTTTCTTTTTTTTTAAATAAAATTTATTTTCGCTATGAATCATTGAACGTAACGATTTTTCTTTAGAGAAACATCCTTTTAACAGCCGAGTCCTGTTTAAGATGAATAGATGGAAGGAAACATTTTGGCATAAAGTCCTTAGGAGCAGGAATACAACACAAGAAAAAAAAAATCGTGAAGAAAAAAGTTTATGAAAAAGTTCTATAGATTTTTATTTAGTTTAGTTGAATGATGGACAGGTTTTCCTTTCCATTCTTGTATGAATGGCCCAGAGTTAGAGTTCTTTTGATGCACATTAAGTAAAATGTTGCGATAAAAAATTGTTACTTTTTTTTTATTTTTTTAGCAAGATTATGAGGTATCTCCTAAGTTGTTTAAGAAAAATAACTGAGATATAAAATTCTTAAAATAGGTATTCAAAAAAAAAACTATGATCAATGGGAAAGTCAGGATATTTTTGTTAAGATAATTTGTCAACATCTACCTAGTTCTTTTTTGTCAGAATACCTATCTCTTATCTATTTGGTACTATAATGTGTTTTGTTTTTAAAAATTTCTTTTTAATTTTTTTTAAATATTTTAAATATCTAACTAGCTGACTAGAAAAATATTTCGGGTACTGTTTTAAAAATTTGATGAGCAAGTATAAAAACTAATTCAACCTTAAAAATGCAAATGGCAGAGGCGGAAGGTCACAAATTTTCCGAGAAAAATAGATTTCATTCTTGGAAAAAAAAAATTAAACCAAATGTGTAACTAATTAATTAAATTTTAGTTTGCTGCTGGCGGTCATTTCAAAAAAAAAATTCAATAAGATTTTCGCTATTGTTTTGATACGACTTTTTCTTTGACGAGTCAGTACACAAAAACAATTTTTTAGGAAACAAATACAAAAAGGATAAAAAAAGATAAAATTTAAAATCATCTGCAAAAATGTACAATAAATAAAAAAATACAATACACACTACGGGATTACGAGAATTTTAGAAGATGTACAGAATTTTCGAAAATTGGGAAAAGGCGTTATAAGTGGATGTTTAAAATTTTGAAAAATAATTTATTTAAATATTTCTTAAACTTAAAAAAAAGAAAAAAAAATTACCTACCCTACATCAAATTAAAAAAATATTTTTGAATTTTTTTTGCAAAAAAAAATAAATTGAATAAATATGCATTTGATTTTTCCCAAGGTTCTTTCGGTTAAAAAAAAATATTTAAATTCAGTTGTACAGTGAGAAAATAAAAAAATTAATATATCTAAATTTACACTACTTGTTTATTGCAAAATATCGGCCATGTTTGTTAAACTTTGAAAAAAATGCTGTGACCAATGCTGTGGATGTAAAAAGATACATTAATTTGCTACTATTTGAGATAATAAAATAAGTTTGGGTAGTATTTAATTCGAAGCTGGTTTTTAATTTCATTTTAAAACAAAATAAAAATAAAACCAGTAAAATACAATTCTTAAACTCATTTTCAAAAAAAGTCGAAGTGAGTAAGTCCTCCATTATAGTTTATTAAGCCAAATAAACTTTTTATTTAAATGACCGTCAATTAATAAGTATGCATTGTTAATTTCTCTTTCAACAAGTTATTTAAGATTTTTTATTTAAATTTAAAAGCTGCTTGAAATTATAAAAATTCAATACTCATCAATAAATTGCAAAAAATATGCATTTTAAAATGTTTAAACAAATTGTTGTTTTTATATTGTGGTTCGAACAAACTAACTCCATATTTAATTTTATTTTAAATTGTAAGTATCTTAAAAATGGACATTAAACAATGATGACGGATAAACATTGTCATCAAGTTTATTTGTAAAAGTATTGGTCTCTGTTTTTTTTTTCGTTTTATTTGAAAATAAAGAACAACGCAAATAAAAATCAAGTCAATAACTTCATAAATTGCTGAATCTTAATTAAACTGAATGGTTGAAGCACAAATTGAAGTGAACAATTGAATTTTTTTTTTTTTATTCTTTGACAGTTTAAACCGAAATACAAACTGACTGAAAGACAATAATGCCTTTAAAGAAACAAACACAAAAAAAAAACCTACAGTTTTTGAATATGTAGGTAGTGTTGTAGATAGATGGATGGCACTCCTAATTCATGACAGGTACTACACAACAAGTTGACATTAAAAATAAAAAAAAACAAACAAATATTTAAAAGTTAATGCTCCGAGCGATATTATTATGTTTATTATCCCAACAATGAAGAAAAATGTTTTTTTTTCTGCTAGCTTCGTGTGTCAGTCAGTTTTGGCTAGATTTTATTATTTTCAACTCAACAAAAAATTATGTGTCATGTGAGACGAATATTATTTTGTAACTATGCGGTTTTTTTTAGTAGAAGATAAATATGGGAAAATTATCTTAAAATCAATTTTACTACTTTAAAGTTTACAAACGTGATAAAATTCATAAATGAAATTCAAGATATATTTGAATGGGTGCGTTTTATAATGATTGTTGATTTAATAAATTGGAAAAGAAGATACCTAATCAAAAGCATAAGTGTGATCGTTTTGTTTTTCTATAAACCTTAAGCTTTTGGATTTTTTATTTTTTTGAAGATAAATTACATTTGTTCATATTGGGGAAGGAGATGGCTCACACTACGTAGATTTTCATCAAGAAAATGAAGTTTCAACTTAGAATCTTTGTCACGAAGGCTTGTTCTTATTTAGAAATAAAAGATAGTTCTGTTATTAGAAACATTGTTCCGGAAAAGTAGACAGAAAGCTGGGGGGTTACAGGACTCCCAAACTAGTTTTAAGGCAATTATGTTTAACTGTGAATGCGATTTAAAGATATTTAATACAAAACTTGCTGATCATGTAATTTTTGACATTAAAGGTTTTCAAAAATTTCAAAAATACAAAAAGATGCAAATTTCGCTTTTTTTTCATAAATTGTAAATGGTATTGAAAAAATATTTGTATGCACAGAGAAAAGAATTTAAAAATAAAACAACAACAAACTGTAAATAGTTCAATTTTGAATTTAAGGCAATCGATAGCACAAATCCTAGTAAATTATATTTCAAACTGTTCATCTGACAAACCGTTTCGAGTCCTTTTTTAGAAACGACGATTATAGGGCCCATTTGAATTTTTAAGTTACCTGCAGAAGTTGTCACACATAAAAGGAGTTATTCCTACATTATACGGACATCGTTATACTGAAAATCTGATACAAATCAAGTGATTTCGAGTGTATTTAAAAACCAAATTTTATCCAACCCCTATTTCAAATAACTTTAAACTAATAATTCCCTCTCTCCCGCATTCAGTTCGAACCCATCAAAAATATTCTGCATCATGCATGGTTGAGTCCTAAAATTATACTCATGTATCTGACCAACCATATATATGTACGTACTCATATCTGCAACTCTGGATCACGTTTAAAAAAATTTCATCTGAGTTCAAAACCGAGAATATTTTTGTATTCCAATAAGTTAGCAAATAAAGCCCCCAAACGAATATACGAACTAAATTATAACCAGCTACATATCTGAATGTCCATCCGTTTGTCTGATGGTTTTTTTTTTTTGTTTGTCATATCTATACCTACCTAAATATATTTTTTTTTTTACTTTTGTTTATTTAAATGTGTAAACTGCTAATAAGAGAACACGAATTGAGTCGTGGTTATTAAATTATCAAGTTGAACGGCCGTCTCTTTAAACTTAACACTGCTAACCTTGAATTTGAAATATTTTGAAGGCGAAATCTAAAGTTCTCGTAATTTATTTTTTTTTTGTTTCTTGTGTGTTGTTGTTGGTTTTCTTGTATCGTTTTGGATTCTTTTATGTTTTCCCTTTTAAATTTCTATTCATCATTATATGAAGCCTCTGTCTTTTTTGTATTATTTTGGTTTTGAATGAGTTGACTTCACAATTCTATCTTCTTTTTTTTTGGGAGGGGAGGTCTTTGTCTTAGGTATCTTTTTTATTACTTTGATGAACAAATTGATAGTTATCTTTATTTTTTTTATTTTTGAGCTCAGGGGAGGATTGACAAAAAAAAAAAGAAAAAAAGTTTATACTTTTTTTCGGCGGAAATGAGCTTGATTTACTTATATACAACAATATTCCATGGAAGGTATCTTCATTTCCATTCCCCACTTTTAGAAGAATCTGAATTGGATAAACCACATGCTCTTAAAATTAGCCTCTTTTAATCGACGAGTAGCTAGAGTTTTTTTTTTAAGAAAAATATTTGTCAAGGGCATCAGTTAATTAATACAAAGACAGTCAAATCCTAAATTAAATAAAACGAAAACAGTTGAACAGTTGAACAATTGAAGTAGGTACCCTAACTTTGTGAAACACTCTGAAAGACAGCATAAAAGTATAAAGAAACCAATTTTATTGTTATAAAATGCGGGTAAATAGATAAAGCATGACGTGCGTTATGCGTATAGCTAAATTATGTTATCGTGCGTCGTATGTAAGTAGGTAGGTAAGGTAAGGTATGAACCGCTCATTCATAAGATACATAATGTTGGTACCTGCATACCTAACATACATAGGTAGTTAGATACTCGTACCTAGCAAATAACAAAAAAGTAAGTTCATGGGTTTTATAATAATAATTATACTATAAAGAGTGTGGGGTATAGAGACGTGTTTATTTATTTATTTTTTTTTTTGTGATGAAAGATAAAAGCTAAGCAGATTATTTTTTTTTTGTTTTGAAACGTCTATTGTATAAAAGGGCCCACAAAAAGTGAGCATGTAAATTAGTATTTTTTTTTAAGTGTGAATTGCTTGTAAAAAAGAGGAAATTATAAAATTTTATGAACTATGACTGCTACAATATTTATTAATTTTTTTTTAATATTACATAACATAAATTTGCTTTCATTAGGTACTGTATATAATTTGCTAAAAGTAGAACAACTTGTTTATTATAAAATTGTCAGAGGGCAACTTATGCAAGTTGTCGTGCGAAACCAAGCGAAAAAAAAGGAAATATGATGCGCTAATATTTGTACATTTCAAATTTGTAGCTTTTGTAACAATAAAACGCACTTGGCTGCAGCTTTTAGTGTAACTGGAAATCAACTGTAGAGCAATCAGAATTACTGAAAAAAAAAACAGAGAAAACAAAAAACTCAAACTCATATTTATTCAGCTACCTATTTTTTAAGAAAATCTTTTTGAAATTGAAGTGATTTTAAGAAAAAAAATTATTGTTATTTGATGAGACTCTCATATTATTTTAACAGGAATTTTACTTTAAGCTTTTGTTGTATCTTTCAAGTTCTTTTTTTCTTTGTTTTCTGTACCTACTCATATTAAGTGGTTTAGCAAAACAAATATTCTTCACTAAAGGAACTCGTATTTTTTCAATTACCATCGTTTTTGGTCTTAAAAAGAAAAAAAAAACTTTCTGGATAGGTACCGAGTTTGAAGAAAATACAAAAGTACGCGCTAAAGCTTTTATACATCAACTTTTAGAAGAGGTCTTACGACAGTTGGTTAAATAAATTTGGTAACAAAAAAAAATATCGTTTTAGTTATTTTAAAATATTTCAAGCTACTGAACATTTTTTTTTGTAAGTTGTCCTTTTATACTACCTATAGTTCATTTAACCACGTTTTAAAGGGTTTTAGTTATAAGTTGACTGTCATCTTAACGCACTAACCACTGGAGTCCTAAAAAAATATTTCCATACATTAGTTAAAAAAAAAAATTTAATTCCGAAATTGAAACCATCGTTCCACGACAACTTCACGACAGTTAATTGCATAACAACTTTTCTTTTTTAATTAATTTTTTCCCCAATTTGGGGGTTGGTAGTATTGAATGGACTGTCACCTTAGCACACTACAACAACTAATGCGTCCGAAAAAGCACGATCCACTTTATGTAAAAGAATTATTTACCTATTTAAAATAAACACGGATAATTTTTAAAATCAAATTATGCATTTAATAATGACAAAAAAAAATTGTTTTTTTTTTTCAAAAAACATTTTCAAGTACTCATAAGTAAGGGGTCCACCATGAAACGTTTTTTTTTTTAACTTGTGCTTATTTTGTGAATGGTAACACTTAGCTCATGTCTGATTTGACAGATAATTAGTTTTATCCTTCCGCTGAACGAATATGGTTGTGTATACGCTTGAACAACGCTGAGAAATATTACGAAGAGGCCGTTTTTGCCAAAAAAGAATCATCTTTTCAGATGAAGCTCATTTTGATCTTGGCGGGTATGTAAACAAGCAAAATTGTCGAATTTGGGGCACAGAAAACCCGCGCGCATACATTGAA
The DNA here is from genome assembly GCA_958431115.1 of Syrphus vitripennis. Taxonomy (NCBI): domain Eukaryota; kingdom Metazoa; phylum Arthropoda; class Insecta; order Diptera; family Syrphidae; genus Syrphus; species Syrphus vitripennis. The sequence continues at coordinate 23,117,975 of OY288108.1, forward strand.
AAGCCTATACACCCAAAACGAGTGACTGTTTGGTGCGGCTTATGGTCCTTTGAAAATGAGCAAGGAGTAGCCGTTACAATGTTGAACGAATTTTTGTTCAGAAAAATTGAAGAGGAGGGTATTGGCAACATTTGGTTTGAACTGGACGGCACTACGTGTCACAGAGCCGAAGCCAGACACAATTGACGCTTTAAAGGACAATATTCGTGAAGCCATTGGTGAAACACAGCTGCACACAATCGATAATGTGCTTAAAAATTGGACCGATCGTGTAGGCTACTGCATGGCCAGCCGAGGCAGCCATTTGAAGGAAATTATTTTCCATTATTAACTGGAAGGATTGTACTTTCAAATAAAAAAAGAAATTTGAGAAAATATTCAGTTGTTTTTTTTATACGTAACATTTTCAAAAAAAAAAAGTTATTTGGCGGACCCTTTATTATTTGTTTAATTTCAAAAAATCTTAATATAAATTTGATCGAAATCTATTACTTAGTTAATGAGAAAATCAAGAAATTTATTTCTTCAAAAAATTCATCGAAATCGTCTGCATAGACGACATGGAGTGTTCCATTATTTTTGATTTTGTAAATAAAAATCAAATAAAAACTAAAACATTTATTGAACCGCAAGAAAATTCCAATTTTAATTTGTCATAGTTTAGAGTTGCAACTTGAAAGATGAGTCATTAATTTCTTTTTAGGTTTTTTCTCAAAACAAATTAATGTAGGTAGGTACTAACTATAATTTTAACTGAACTCAACAAGAAAATGGCTGTTAATGTACAAAAAATGGCTGTTCATGGTTGTTTTTAAATTTTAATACAATTTCAAAGCTTACCGCGATCGTACAATATTTATTGAACCTTAATAAACATAATTTAAAATATAATTCTCAAAGCCTTCAAAAAATATTGTGTAATAACCACCATGACTTTATTCCGGCATCGTTTTATTTTATTTTTTTTTTTCTTACAAAATATCCAATTGGAACAATTTTTAATGTTTACAAAATTACACAAATGAAACCTTGAAACACTCACAAGTTTGCTTTTTAAATTATCATCGTAAACAAATAGCTACTGTTTCATTGGCCAACGCATATAGGCACTACAACCAAAAAAAAAAAAAAAAAAAACAATCCCAACAGATTTTCTGTTTGCAATAGTAATCGAAATCGAACTTACATACGAGTAAATATATTTTAAATACGTCTGTACATTCATTATTTGCTACTGTGGTGCTTTACACCTTTCTACGCCTTCGTTTTGTTTGTTCACTATAAGAGCTTTAAAGCGGAAATTATTAAGAATTTTATTTACAAAATATCACAACAATTATAAATAAAATCTAAATATGTGCTTATTTAGAAAAACTGTGATAAAATTTAATTAGAAACATATGCGGATGGAGATTTTTTTTGACGAAAAATGACATACAAGTCCACTGTAGATATATAAGTTTTATTGGCAAAGACTTTGCCGCCTCGCCGGTCGTTTTGTGCATATAAAATAAACAAAGACATAATTTTATTTGTCATTTAGTACCAAAACAAGAAAAACAAAAAATGCACTGTCTCTATTATTGTGTAATTGAGACATGTTCTACATATATGTTTCTCCCGAAGCTATTTTGTATAGCACTAGGTTAGGTATAGTGAGTCCTATCACTGGAAACTTTTAAAGAGTCGTGAGAAAATATACAATTATAATTTTAATAGCTTTTTATTACGATGATTCGCCGCGTTGTCGTTCGTCGGGGTCGGTGATGTAAATGACCTTTAATTATTCTTGTTTGACAGACCCTTTCATAAATCTAAATTAATATTGTTAAAAAAAATTTATGAAAGTCTCAGCATTTTTGTTACCTTTTAACGAATACATATTTTGAGAGATTTTATCTTTTTATAATGTAGGTAGTGGGTATGTAAAAGGAAGGTCGAATTCCAAAGAAAAATATTATTCACCGCTGTTCGACTGCTAGATAAGTATTTTAAAAGTCTACTACATTGTTAACTTTATGCATACAGCGAATACTTTTTTGGATATTAATACTTTTTGCTTTTTCTAAGGCAGTTTAAAAGAAAGAAGTATGTAAAGCAAAAGGATACTCATAGTAATGTTAGGAGGCGCCTGGAATGTTTAATAGACAAATTTATATTTTATGCTTCAGCTAAAAGGCTTAAAAATACAAACAACTAAAATTCTCTAAAGCATTTGGGGAGAAAAAAAAAACTTAAAAGAATTTAAAACAAAAAATCTAAAAATAGCGTTCCAATTGACAAAATATTTTGTTATGAAAAAAAACTGTAAGAGGGTTTTTTTTAATTTTTAAATAAAATTTAATTCCTAGATAAATTTTTTGGAAAAATGTTTGACATTTTGATGTCAGATGCACCGATCTTCAGCTGCTTAAGTATCTCGTTATTTTAAGAAAAAAAAAATCGTGTACAAGTTTAAATTACTTGATCCAATACCCAAAAAAAACATATTTTTCTTAAAAATTTCCTAAAAACCTTAAGTCCAAAGTTTGAAGAAATTCGCGTCAGTGGTAAAGATCAGAATGTAGATCGAAAAAAAGAAGAAAAAATTAAATAATATATTCCATCTGTGTCTTGTGTAAGATAGACATACCCATAAAATAATTCCAATCCATTTATGACAGGTGCGGGAGGGATTCAATACAGATGCTTTTCAGAAGAAAACCGGAAGGGGAAATGAAAATATCGGTAATTCTCCACATAAATACATTATGTGGAATCTTCACCCTTATTTTTATACATATTTACCTACCTGATGTTTCAGAATTCTATTTACCCTTTGCTACGTAGAAACCAGGTACAGGTATGTATGTACCTTAGGGTGGTCCATATTTTAACAAGAAAAAATATATTTCTCAAGAAAAATCCCTAGACAAAGGATTTTTTTTCTTCCTAGTGGGAATTTATTTTTAACTCATACTATTACTATGATGAATAGCACTTTAATTGCACTGACCATTTTGTCAGATTTTGAGCCAATTATCATGATGGAACCCCGTTTAAGTGACCGACCTATTCTATCCAACTTGTTCACGCAACTGTGTAAACTTATGGTAAACCTGGTAAAATTTTACAATTGAAAATTTTAAACAAGAACGGCTAAGATTTAAATTAAATTAAATTAAATTATTAAAGTTCACGGTTAGCTACTGAGTCAATTTTTTGAAAGATAGATCATTATTAAGTAAAACAAACAATAATGGACTAAGATGCTACAATTGTGGTACACCTGCATTTGCTATAATTTTTTAGAACTATAACTTAAAATAAAAACAAAACCATACCTACAACCTATTTCTGAGCTATACAAAGAAACCCATAAAATCAAACTATAGTTTTGTCTAATGTTGCTTCGTTTCTTCAGTAATATTTCATGATTATATTTTTCGAAAGCTTTACCGAAAGAAGAGTTCCCGTTTAGCATTATATTGGAGAAACGATCATAACGATCACTACGTTGTAAAGCGTTGTTTTTAAGATTTCAACTGAATTTTGGTGTAAAGCATTTTCAATCAAGCTTTTCTCCATTGATACTAGCCAAAATGGAACCTATCCTAGCTTTTTATTTTCGAAAATTAAAACCAACCAATATCGCTCCACCCTATCCCGCTCCACTCTTCCCATCCTTGAGAGAACTTCCGTTAGATGCCGGATATATTTTTATTTCCAACATTTAAAAAATTTAAAAATAGTTAACACCCTAAAGTGGATAGCTAACCTAAAATTTCTTAAAACACAAAGAACACAGGTAGATACCTATCTACCTTTAATAAAAAAAAAAAACACACCTAGCTGTCAAGGGTAGAACTGGCTTTATTGCGTATTCATAAACATCTACATACAAAAATATTAAATATCGTATTGGTACCTGAAAACTATAAAAGAAAACCAGTTTTGCCTTTTGACAGAATCTATGAAAGGACCCTTTCATATTCAACTCGGACAGGTAACTAGGTACACAGGAATACCTATAACTATCCCATAGGTACATAGGTTATTAATTAGGTACCTATACTAAACAACAAAATGTGACCATCCAACTTGAAAACAAAACCGTTAAAAAAAAAATATTTACTGATCTACACGAATGGTGAGAAATAGAAAAATAATTTCGGGTAGGTAGGTAGATAATCAAAACAGAAAAAAAAATTGTATAAAAATGTGATAACAGCTCAGCAGCGAAACAAAAAATATGACGTAATCCAAAACTTATTATGAGTGAAGTTAAACAAATAAAAAAAATTAAAGAATTTCTCACTCGTGTTTTCATAGATAAAAAAAGGGAAAAATTATGCAAAATGAATTAAAGTTAAAAAAAAACAACACAAGCAAAAAACTGCGATAAGAAAAGTTAAGTTAGGTAGGTATGTAGGCAAGACAGAAGGCAATAATGTTTATAGGTACATAAAATGATGCCATTTAAATTATCGTATACACGAAAACGGTAAATACAATATTTTAAACGATGCAATAGAATTCAACAAAAATATACATCATTGAAATGAAAAAAAAAAAAAAACTTCAAAATGAATGAAATGATAAAATAGGTTAGGTACTTACAGGTAAGTTACTCTAGGAAGAATATGTGATAATCCAAATAACGGTTGTCTAGGGGGTGTGGGAAACAATCAATTAAGATTCCCAACTAAAAAAAGGTCGTTCAGAATATTTGTTGCACTTCTGCTATTCGAGCAGACAATAACACAAAATTTATTTTATTTGCTTTCTTTTAGCTCGGTATTTTTGGTATATGAAGTAATTTATTCACCGCAAATGCACTGAATTGGAATTTTCACACGATAAGGCAGGTAATTTCAAATCAAAACAACGAAAATGAAAATTGCGCGCTTTTATTCTGGTATAGCATACGCCACTCGGATATATTAAGCTCCATAGAGCGCTTACTGATCTGCGAGGGAGAAGCTGTTTGATCAAAAAAATAGAGAGAGACGAAGAAGGGACAGCAATGGTAATGGCAGTTGGGTTTAATTCGACACGATTATTTTTTTTTTTCTGAGAAAATTGCAACAACAACAAAATAACACTTTAGCTCACGTGGTTTTTAGCTTTAAAATATCGATCAACAAAGGGGGCGGGCCAAGGGAACACTTTTGTTTTTGTTGGGCAGAATGACGTATTCCGGATGCTGAGGCTGAGGCTGACGGATACCTATTAATTTCGATTGCGAACAGAACTTCTCAGAACGAGAAGTTTAAATTTTATCCGTTTCAATATTGTGAGTTTATGTGGGAACCGAGTTTCAATCTAAAGTTCCGTAATTAACGAGGGGAACTTGCAGAGTATCAAAAATAACGCTCACCACGATCACACAGGCGAATTTCAAAAGAACTTTTTTTCTTCAAAACAAACACAAAATCAGAAGAAAATCAAAAAAAAAATTCAATAAACAAACTAAACAGAAAATCAATAAAGAGATTTTTTTTATGTAGGAAAAAATGCGAATAAAATTCATAAACCAATGATTAAAATTTGAGTTTAAAAAATTTGACGTGGAGAAAAACGTTTGTGACTTCGGTGCTGAGACTGAAAACTGAGAAACTGTAAAAAAGTGTTTTTGGATATCATCAGCAGCAGTGGCAGCGGTACACAAGTTTCTGCTGGCCGCACACATATTCACTCAAACAAATATGTGCACAGCAATACAATACAAAAACAGAGAGACGCCTTTTGGTGGTTCTGTGTTTTTTTTTCGTTTCTTTTTTATTTTGCTGTGTACCTAAAAATTTTGATCGTAAATGATCATCGGTTGGGTTTCAACTCAGTCAGTCGAGCAGAGAAGAACAAAATAAAATAAAAACGAACTCGAACTCGAAAGAAAAGAAACTGAAAGCAAAGATACAACACAAGACTTGTTTTCTGTTGTTGTTGGTATCTGATCAGATGAGGGGTGACGCGATGACGATCCATTTGGTTTTGGATAGAGAAGTTAGTGTCAGTTGCACTCGCACATTTTGTTTATGCACTCAATTTTATTTTCCAGCGAAATACCTGCCTTACCTCTCCTCGTTACCTACCTATCTACATATTGGTTAGGATAACAATGGTATTTTTTTTTTTTGTTGTTGTGTGTTCTTTTGCATTATAGGGAAATTCAGTTAGTATTGGTTTGGTTAGCTGAAAACTGAAACTGAATTGAAATTGCTTATTATTTGAATAGGAATAATGTGGTAATGGAATGTGGTCTGAGAGAAGAGAAACAGACTTGCGCACAGGTATGAATACAAATGTGAATCAACAATAATTGAACGTATCGATACGATAAGAACAAAAAAACATTTTTTTTGGTCGTGGTTGAATATTGTTGTGTGGTAAAATAATAAGGGGTAAATGCTAAATAATATTTATCTAGGGTTGCCAAGATGCAATCAAATGCACCAATTCATATTGAAGAACAAAAAAGCAATTTTATCAAATAGTTACCTACCCACTACATGGTCAATTCTTGATCTGTGAAAGCGGTGAAGTGATAAATTTGTTCAAATTTGTTTTTGAGGAACGCTTTCCGGGTTATTATTTTTATATGTGGTTTTGATTATAACAAGCATTAGCTTTGTATATGAAAACTATAGTACTCTCATGGCGAGTTTTTTTAGGGTTGCCCGGATCCTGGTGGTGGCGCTGCAAAATGTGAGGTGTAAAATTCGATTTGGTGAGTCTTTAAGCGTCGAAAATTGGTGGTAGGAGCAAGATGATACTATTTTTTGAATAATTGCATCCAAAAAATATCAATAAATATCATTTAAAACCTCCATAAGCTCTCCGCAAAAAAAAAAGAGTAAGGGTTGCCGGCATACATTAGATGTCGCCCCATTCGACATCCACCATGAGAGTACTATAGTTTTCATATACAAAGGCATTAGGTATTTGATAAAATTTAATTCAAAATTTGAAAATATGTTGAACTTGTTTTTCAGGAGAACGAAAAGTGCAACAGGTAGGTACCTATAATATGAAATATTGAGCAATTACAACAATATCCGAGCAAAACCGAGCTGCACCTGATTGCAGCAACACATATGGGGGCAGAAAACTTGAGCTTGCGGATGGAGAAAAAAGAATGTTTTATCTTTTATTAGAATAAACATATATCATTGGAACTTTTTCTATTAAAAAAAAATGTTTTTTTAGTCAAAAGTTTCCGGCCACCTAGGACAAGACTTTTTGTGTTGATTAAAAAAAGAAATTCTTTCTTTCAAAACACCTAACCAGCTCAAAATTGAAGGTTTCAGCTGTTTCAAAAAGCGTTGGGGTGTTCTTTCAAAAATAATTTGGTTGATACACAGATTCGAAGAGGTTTATATGAAATTTATAAAAAATTAAGAAAACAAAATTGGTGTGCAAGTTTTAAGTATTCAATGATACGTAAAGAAATAAAATCGAAATTTATAAAATAACTTCATCGGTAGGTACTATACCCTTTTTTAAAATAGGTACATATTGAGTTTTCAAAAAATATTATTTGGAAAATTTGGAAAAACAATATTTCTAAGACTATATACCTGTAGGACCACTTACATAAAAACTTTTATCGTAACCCGTGAAACCGTTTATTAGAACATGATTTAGGCTGTAGGTCAGACAGACAAACAGAATTTTGGGCCATACTTTTTGGCTATTTTTATATAAACTTAACAAAATAATTTCCTCATAGAAGTATTATGGCTACTGTTAACGGGCACTTTTAAATTATTATTAAATGGATGACCAAAAGTTAAAAAAAAATATTGGTTTTAGTTACACCTTTCCTTGGGAAAAATAGGCATATTTTGAGATGAATTGAAGAAGAATTTATTTTTGTTCTGGCTTTACTTTATTAAAAGTTCATGCTTTTTTTTCCAAAAATATCTATTTTTTTTAGTTTTAACTCAAAAGATTTCGTTTTTTTAATTTTTTTTTCTTTTTATTTTAATTTATTTTATTTTATTTTATTTTATTTTATTTTATTTTATTTTATTTTATTTTATTTTATTTTATTTTATTTTATTTTATTTTATTTTATTTTATTTTATTTTATTTTATTTTATTTTATTTTATTTTATTTTATTTTATTTTATTTTATTTTATTTTATTTTATTTTATTTTATTTTATTTTATTTTATTTTATTTTATTTTATTTTATTTTATTTTATTTTAGTTTATTTTATTTTATTTTATTTTATTTTATTTTATTTTATTTTATTTTATTTTATTTTATTTTATTTTATTTTATTTTATTTTATTTTATTTTATTTTATTTTATTTTATTTTATTTTATTTTATTTTATTTTATTTCATTTTATTTTATTTTATTTTATTTTATTTTATTTTATTTTATTTTATTTTATATTATTTTAATTTTTTAACTTAGTTGCCGTCTAAACTCTTTGAAGCCAATTATTGTATTTGATGTTTATTGACATGAATTGCATGCTCATACCTACATATTTGCAGCAATTAAAAATGCAATCTTGACGCTTTCTCAAAGTCAATTAATATTAAACTCTTAACGCTTGCTTGCTTACCTTGTTCTACTGCCACAAAAAATCACCAATAAAATTCCAAGATAGACAAAACAAACAATAACACTTCATCACCCCACAAAACTCTTCCACCATCCAATTTAATGCACGCCACATCATAATGCCCCGATAAACAGACAATCTTTCCTATCGATTAAGCATCTTATTACATCTTTGGTCTTGAAAATGAGAATTTATTAACTAGACTCAAGACTTTTTATGCCTGCATAGAGATTCAGACAGATAGACAGACAGATAGAAAACATCTCCTAAGAAACTGCGCTCTATTCCTTCTTTGTTTCTAAAAACAATGTGCAACTTTACTATCCAAAGTATTTCTCTAAACTCAAACCCAAAGCCTAAATGTGTATCTGAATAAACTATTTTTTTTTTTTTTTGATTTCAATCTGGTGGGATGAAGCACCACGATCAGCATGAAAGTGAGGAAATGTATCCAGCCAGCAATTTGACAGATTAACTTGACTTTTTGTTTATGCAATTAGTTCTAGTTGATGCCGCAGTTGATGTTGATGTTGATTTCACAGCCCCGGCCGCCATTTAGTGAATAGGAGCGTATAATTTTTAGTGTGAGTGAGTCAGTTTTGTGTTTATGGCATTTTAACAGTTTGTTCTATGAAAACAAAGATATTTCATATCACGCCTTCATTCAGATTGTGAGGGTCAGAACTCAGAACAGTAACAGAAACGGATCTATTTTAGGTGCATGTGGGCATGTGCACCCATTGGGCTTTTTTTTTTTGTTGATAAAATAACTAGGTAGCTATAGTTAATGGAAAGTTCTTCTACAATATTCGCAGATGCATTGCAGCGTGATTGATTTTTCCGTCTTCTTATAATAATAGCTCGTGCAGAACAGAAACTAGTGGGTGGATGGTTTGAGAGGAACTATTTTTTTTTTTTTTCTAATTTTATTTTAATGAAGTGAGGATTGAGACAAAAGAGTTTCGACAGAATCGTTCATTTTCAAAATTTTACGAATCGGTACACACTCGTATGTGCCCAACTTCATATTTATAATCATCATTGAAAACTTCTTTCTTTCCTAGCTATACATATAATAATCTTTTTTTTATAATAATCTTAAATCCGCAAATTACGGTAGTTAAAATTCATTCAAGACTTGCTTTGACAGTATACCTATTAGAATCTTGGATAGAATATGAATTCGTCAAACTTTGGGTTGCGTAAGAAATAACGAATTCCAAAATTCCGAATCCAGCTATCCCGAATAGTAAAAAAATCCGAAATACTAAATTCTGGGATTCGTGAAAAAAGTTGTTCTTGTTCTCAAAACTGGTAAGGTTTTTTTTAAGAAATTTACTCAGTAAGTACAATTTAGTAAAGCAAACAATTCCTTTTCAACCTTTTTTTGAACACAAGCATTTTGTTCGTCAAAACTTTTTTCACAATTTATTTTTTTTTTGGACAATTTGTTTGTACCTATCTATTTTTCTAGTCTCGGAAACGACTCTAACGAATTTGATGAATTTTTTCTTCTTGTAAGAAGTCATAAAACCGTTCATGTAAAAATTTTAGAATTAAAAAAAAATTGCAAGTATGTACATACTTACGGAAGTTCAAATCTGATAACGAGCAAAAACAACTTTTTTTCTTTTACGAAAAGTTATGGGCATTTAGAAAAAATATTTAAAAAGTTTGTTCTTTCGTTTTTTTAAGTCGATTTTTCGCATATGGCGAAAGATTTTTTAAATTTTTTCAAGTATGTAATTTGTTAATGAAACTTATTGGTCGGTTGGAAGGGTATCATTGTCAAAAAAATGTTTTTAAAATGCAAGTGATCTTATGAATTTTCTGTCAAAAAGTGAGTTTTTGTTCAATTTACAATTCGACTAAAAAAAATTTAACAATTTTTTTTTTTAAAGAACTTTTCCGAAAATTTAGTTTGACAGTTTTTTTTTAGCAAATTTTTATAACTTTTTTTTAAATTTTGGTGACCGTATTTATTTTTTAAACCATTTAATAAGGACGAAACTTTTTTGACCAATTTTTGTTCCCCTGATAATTATATTTTGTACAAGCAAAAACTATTATTTCCCACACAAGTTCGTATGTATCTAAAGTTGAAACGTGATGACTTTAAAGATACCTATCAAAACTTAATGTCTGCAATATAACTCTTCAAACACAATACAACATAATTATATTTCCCTAAAAGCTAGATTATTTAAGACTTGTGGAATTACGGTGTTTTATTTAATTCCAGACCCCACTGTAAGAGCCTTAAAGCAACTAACGTTCTCTTATTATAGCTATTCAAGTATAAAATATTTATGGCTTAAACAAAAGTAGGTATTAACCAGTTTGTACATATGTATGTACATATGTATAATAATGAAACCAAAAATTCACAAACTTATTGGTTTGAATTTATTGGCAAATCCCACAAGTGCATACATTTCCATCAATCACAATTATATACACTCTGTTGGTTTCAGATATAAACAAAATTACAAAAATTCAAATATTTTCACTATATACTCGTATCTATATACAAATTCATACTCTCCCCCATCTCCATCAACGAAAAAAACAATAACAACATCATCATTTGAAAACAAAATCCGATGTCAGTTGTTGATGCTGATGCTGTAAACAGCACCCAATGGCAACGCAAATATTTACATCTGTGATTGTTTATTGATTCGAAGAAATACTAAGTTTTGCACAAAATGCTGCAAAATACAAAATGCAGAATGCATATTAATACTGAATTACTGCAAGCAGATGTGACCGAGACCGAGAACGAGACGACGAAGATGAAAATGAAAATGAGAATGAGAATATGTAGTTTCGTTTAGTTTTGTCTTGATGCCTTGATGGTCTCCAGGATGTTGAGAATGGGAATGAGATTAGATCTACCTACTCTATGCATACGACATCATAAAGTGTGGGTGATGGATACATATACGTACCAAATTATACCAAATAATATTATTTTCAAAACTTTAATACCTTAAACATTTCTACAAAACTGCGTCCTTTACAGCTTCAGCTTCTACTAACAACTACAGTACCTACCTACATTTCAGTATTTGCTTGGCTTTTGGATACTCCTATTTGCTTGTGGCAAATTGAAAAATGACAAAAGTGTAGAAAGAAGTCCATACAGAATATCATATAAGTAAGTAGAAGTACCTACCAATGTTTGTTATTTGATAATAATTTAATTGGTTTCTCTTTTTGAAGCTTATTATGACGTTCTTGTCCTGGGAAATAACTAATGGACCAAATTCAGGACAATCAGGCATATTGTTGGGAAAACTTTGATTTAAGACCTACATGAATTATGCACTAGTATATCAATGCTCAAATAAAATTGTAAACTTATTTAATTCTGCAAGCTAATAGGGTTCTGAAAACGAGCAATTCAGAGCTAATAGGGGGCTAGAGTGTTTGCATTATATTAATAAAATCACTTCCTGTTGGCTGGGAGCTTACTATAATTCGAAAGAGTGCCCGATAGTAAAAAAAACTGGATACAAGAAAATTTCTTATTTTTCCTTCGACATATGCTTTTTTTCTGCTAATCAGCCACTATTTGGCACCACTGATTTGCGGGAATGACTGTCACCTCGAACTTTGGCGCTGGAACTCGAACGCTCGATATACAGGGTGAGTCATGAGAAACGCAACAAAATGCTAGAACGTAAAGGTTGCGTTGAGACAAGAAAAAAATCGTATAGGAGGGGGGTCTATTCCCCCCCGTTTACCCCGGAGGGGCAATTTTCGAAAAAACTGACTTAAAATGGAAAAAAATTATTTAAAATCAACGGCTTCATTCAAAATGCTGTGCGATACCTTTTTAAAAGCCAACAACTTTTTCTTTCACTTTGTAAATAAATCTATTTTAAGAAATAGTTTTTGAAATGTTAATTTTCAAAGTCAAAATTTTGAAAAAAAAATGGAAAAAAAAATATTCAAATTAATTTTTTTTCAAAATTTTACGTAATTAAGTGCTAATTTTAATTTAAAAATTAAATGCTGTTATTAATTTTAAGTCAAAATCAGAAAACCGGATGCAAAAATTTTATGTCGTTCTCAAGAAATTAAAAGAATTCTAAAAGTTTAAAAAATAAATTATCGCTGAATCTTTTAAAACAAGAAAATAATGATTTGCTTTACAAAGTCCTTTTGTTTTTACTATATTTTTTATTGGAAGTACTTATAAAAAATTCTCGATATGATCTTTATTGTTTAGAAGGCATAGATTATATCTCCTTGTAATGGCTTCACATAAGTTTATGCTTGACAATAGCTGAGCTAATGCTAAGCTGAATTGATACATCAGTGGAGAAAAGTAGTTTTCGAAAAGTACAATATTATTCCTCATTTTGCGGTAGGTCCACTCACCATTTGCAAACGAGTTACAAATTTAGTTTCTTTTTAGAGGCATTGAACTTTAATTTCGCAATACTTTTTTAACTGGCGGCCATTTTAACAGCTGTTAAGTGATTTGTGTTTAGTTTTGTTTGACACTTCAACATTATTAGACTGACGCTGAACAAGGCTTCCAAATTGTGCAAATTTATCCCGATTTCGATACCGATTTTCATAAGAGAATTTTATTAAGCGATGAATCTCACTTTTGCTTAAATGGCTACGTCAATAAACAATACTGCCGTATCTGGAGTGAAGACACCGTTAGATCGAGAAATACTGCTTTATAAGCTGGTGCAATCATTGGTCCGCACTTCTTCAAAAAACATTAACTTCTTCAAACAGTCAATGGTGACTGCTATAGAGCCACGATTAATGACTTTTTCGTTCCTCAATTGAACAACCATGATGTGCCAGGAGCTGTGTTTCATCAAGACTGCGCAACATGTCAAACAGCTCGTGCCATAGTTGAAGGAACCGTTTTTTAACTGCATAGTTTCACGTTTCGGACTCGCGAATTGGCCTCCAAGATAGTGACGGCGATGTAACGCCGCTGGGGGGATATGTGAAGTCGTTAGTCTTCGGCCACAAAATGTTAGAAGAAGTTATCGAAAATTGGACCTCCAGATTAAATAACGGCCGAGTCAGTTGTGCGGTTTTGAATTGTAATGCTAAAAGACTCTCTTACGCAAAAAGTCAATTTCATGAAAATTTTAAAAATTCATCTAGAACTCTAAAAAAACACCCTCAACTTGGAAAAATTGGTTGAACATTTTTTTCTTTATTGACATCCAATTTCCACTTTCTTTCGCTTTCAGAGCTTTTGATTAGATAATGCTTATCAACCACAATCGGATGATCTTATTTCGCTTTGCATTTCATGCAAATGCTTAAATTTTTAAACAAAACATTTTGAAATTCTCATTGCAAAATACAAAACGGTTTTCTAAAATTAAACCCAATCCCAAAAAAGCAATAAAACAAACATCTATGCGGGTGACACCTGATTAATTAGGCAACATCAGAAGAAATAGAAAGATAGAGGATAGATTTTTAGAGTCTATGAAATAACTCCCACGAAATAAGTCCCACTTTTAAAAACGAAATAAGTCCCACCAAAAATTGCTTAAAAAAATGAAATAACTCCCACGAAATAAGTCCCACTTTTGAAAACGAAATAAGTCCCACCAAAATGAAATGATTTAAAAATTTACTTGAAATGAAATAACTCCCACTCAAAATGAAATAACTCCCCCTTGAATAATATATTTCTTAAATGAATTAATAAAAATGTGCTTGCTGTGGGATTAAAAATCTGGGTCTATGAAATAACTCCCACGAAATAAGTCCCACTTTCATAAACGAAATAAGTCCCACTTTTTCATTGTTTAATGCGATTTCAAATAAGAAGTATTTGGCTCTTCGAAAAAAACACGTCGAATAAGGGTCTATGAGATAACTCCCACGAAATAACTCCCACTTTACAAAATTAATTTATTCCCACTCAAAACGAAATAAGTCCCACAATAAAAACGCGTAACGAAATAAGTCCCACTTAAAATAAAAACGCGTAACGAAATAAGTCCCACCAATTGACGAAATAAGTCCCACTTTTAAAAACGAAATAACTCCCACTTTCAAAATAGCAATTTTTGGTGGGACTTATTTCGTTTTTAAAAGTGGGACTTATTTCGTGGGAGTTATTTCATAGACCCAGATTTTTAATCCCACAGCAAGCACATTTTTATTATCTCATTAAATCCCATGGGCGACGACGTTCAGTTGAAACTGATGGAATATAGAAAAGAATGCTGCCTAGACATTATTTGAGTTAGCAGTCAAGAACTACTTCAACCCCTACCACGTTTATTAAAATCAGTGATCTTAACTGAATCGCCTCGACCGACACGGCGCGGCGGCGATGCATCGCACAGTTGCATGATCTTCATAAATTCACTGAAATTAATGGTTCCTGATGGTAAAGAAAATCAAAACACAAATGGTCTTTACCTAAATTCAAATAGAGACCTTCGCTTTGCTTCACCATCTCGTGTTGCTGCACCCCTAATGCATTTCTCAAAATGAGTCTTGTAAATTTTAAAATTCATGTATTTACACGCCACTCATTAAATTTTATGAAATTCCCAAACATTAATTACAATCAACACAACGAGTATTTTGCAACTTAGTTTTAGCGTATATACTCGTAAACTGAAATTGCAACAAGCATAAACCCTTCCGTAAGGCTAAGGGTTTGGGATTTGGAAATTAGAGAGGGTGGAAGACATCTTGTCTATTCATATATTTTTTAGTCATATATGGAAGCTCACATATTCGCACTTAACTTGAATGGGAAATGCTTTATCTCTGTGGCGGGCGGTGCGCGCAACAAGTACTTAATATGTACCTACTAAGAGTACTTTGTATACTTGCATGCTCATTTAAACCTCCTATAACAACGTGTCAAAAATTCGCATACATTTATTGTTTGCCATATGGTGTATGGGTAGGGAGTGTTTTGAGATATTATATTGTCGATGCAACGTTATGTGTCATTCCCCAGAAAGGATGTTAAATTGTCTGAAATTTGCCGCAATGCCTATTATGTAGGTATGCTTAATGCTTAAGCTGTCGCTGCATATGAGTAGCGAAATTAAAAGGCGTATAATGCGGCAAGAATGCAATTTCAATGTTTGGATGTGCCAAAGTGAGGGGAAGTTGGGGGAGTTCAATTATATTCTGTATAAGTTTTCTGCACTAGGTCGGTTTAATTGGCGTAACGTGCTAAGTTAAACTTTTATAAGACGTACTTCATAGGGTGGACCGAAATATCGTTTTTGTTTTCATTCGATTAGGTTTTTTTAAAAGAGGTCACATGAATCAGCTTTTTTAGTTATTAATTGTTTTAAAATATTGTTTTTGCAAATAAGTTTTTTAAATATGTTTCAAATACCTAGTAAAAAACAATGTTTAATTTTTTTTTAAATTTTTTCTCACATGTCTCAAAATGTGTTGAACTTTTTTTTTATAATTTGAATTGCCTGTGGTTTTCAAATAAATACCTAATATACATTTAAAAAAATATCACTTTGCGAAATATGCAGGTTGCGTGGAATTTTAAATTTTTTTACCAAAAATATATTTTGTCAAAAAAAACTATAAATATTGTGAAAATAAAGAATTCTTTAAACATAGTAAAAACTTTTTCTAAAAAAAATTTTGTGTCGGTGTAAAAATAAAATAATTTTCAACCGGCACATCTGAAGATTTAATAAACTCATCATTCAGAAAAAAAAACGATTGTTAAAAAAAAATTGTCCAAAAATATTTGTCAAAGAAAATTTCGCCAAAAAGAAATGTTGTGGAATGAACCAAATGAAGAAAATTTTCGAGACACTATTAGATTGAATCATCTCAAAAATCTTTGTAACTGAAAAAAAAAATTAAAATAATTATTGAAACAGCAATTGAATTGGAATTTTTTTGCATAAAAATTCGTTTAGGATTTAAAAAAGTAAATATTACCGATATTCCGATTTGGAGTTTATCGTATCGTTTTCAAAACACTAGCCGAAAATGGGTTAAGAGCAATAAAAATATTAATCCACCCTAATGTTCACCTACATAACATTCATTATGATAAAATATTAATAAGAGACAAGTGGCTTTATATTTTATCAACATTGGTGTTTGGCGCATTATTTGCTTTGAGCTCTAAAGATTGATTCATGGAAATTAACATCCATTATGGCTAGTTAGAGGATTAATTTTACTAAAAAAGCTACGTACTCGTATATTACTTGTCTAATAAAGTAAACAACGTAAATATTATCATAACTTAAACATTCATTATCATCATCGGCTCTTCAAGTCTCTCCACCTATCCAGGTCTCGAGCCGACCGCGATGCCGACGACGCCATTCAGTTGCGCATCCCAAAGCGAGCGTCGGTCGGGCGTCCTGGTCTCTCTATAGACCAAGCATGGTCTACTGAAAAACTCGACTTTAAGTTAAAGTTAAGGTTTCAAAGAAAAATAGAGTTCCAGGTTTTAAAAGAATACCTAGAGATTTCTACAAATATCAATCAATATTTCAAGTGAATGTCAAGAGGAAGCGGAGTTGTAAAAGATTGCAATCTTTTGGTTGTAATCTTTAGTGACTTCATTCAGTGACATTCGTTCTTTGGATTTTTTGTATTCATTGGAATTCATTGAATTGTTTGCATTCTTTTGCATTTTCCTAATTGTTTGTATTCTTTTTGCATTTATTAAATTCTTCTGAGTTCGAAAATTCAAAGAATTTCAAAAAGAATGCAAAAACTACATGAAGTCGAAACTATTGCAATCAGTTGATTGCATAGTTTGAAATCGCAGTCTTCAAAAAAAAAAATTATTTTTAAGCTAAATCTAATCAAATATTGTTCAAGAATGCATTCGCAAAATTTGCAATCCTTTACTACCCTGCTCGCAAGTTCATCATTAATTCAATCTTGAATTAACTGCCCATTGAACACATTCAAGTTATGTGCTCTCTTTGTTGATTGAAGAGCAGCATTTGATTCCGTGGATCGGAAATTTCTATTTTGTAAGATTAGTTCTATGGGGCCAATTGATATTAGGAGGGAAACTTATTGAAAACAGCGTTGAAACGAGCGTTCAAAAATTAAAAACTCAGGCTTTTAAAAATGGATAATCAAGACATCAAATTTGTGTGTAAACAAGGTATTTTGCAATTCATTCAAAACCAAAATAAAATAGAAATCAATTCGGTGATTCATAAAAATTCATCTTCCGCGTTATGGCTATTTGGCTGGTCTACATGATGGAGTTGCAGTGGGTAGGTATAGGGTGACAAGCATAAGAGTGACAAAAGTGTATTGAAATTTGTATTTATTAACTTAGAATTTCACTTAATAACGTAAAATTTTGAAAAAAAAATCAGTTTAAACATAAAAGACTTTTTTTTCAAAATTTTGAATTAGAGAAGTAATTTTTCGAAAAAAAGCACCGAAACAGCTAATTCTCAAAATAAGTTGAACGATAGAGTTTTTGCTTTGAAAGAGGCTATAAACCTCAATATTTTAAACCATGTTTTTTAATAATTATTTTTTCCGTTTTCAGTAATTTTTTTTTTAGAAAATTGCCCCTCCCACCTAAACAAGGCAACAAGGGTCCACCTCCTACTAGTCTCTGACAACTTATTGAAATCACCCTGTACACCTAAAAAATTCATATTCCAAAATACCCAGATAGGTATTTCAGAAGATCCCCAAATGATGTAATGATGGTAGACAATAGGAAAACGATTTGACAATACACATCAATATAAAATATACAAATAAAATCTCATTGCGGACAAATTGAATCAGAATCAATTCAAAAATAGAATAATTTTTCTTGTTGTCTGCTTTCGCGTCCGTCAACATCCATCTCTAATACCCGAATCAAAAGATGAGAGAGGTTACGACTCCTCCATCGTTGTCGTCGTTGTTATTGTTATCATCAAGCTGATGCTGGATGCTGGTGGATTGTTGGTTGATGGTTGGTAAAAGCTAAAACTGATTGCGACAATTGTTGATCTGCATCGAATGTAAATTCTTTCAAATCAAAAATAAATGAATTCATATAAATAAATTTATATTCAGTATGGTGGCAGAATGAATTTCGGATCGTAATATTACTCTACAATAAGTCTATATGTCATATCCCTGTCTTCCTTCTTTTTTTTTGGTAAGGAATCAAAATAAAAAAAAAACCCACACACCTTTAGCAGTAAAGACTGCCACAAAATGGCTGCCCCTCTGCTGATGTTTTAGAGGTTTATATGGATTACTGATGGTACCTATAGTGAATTTCTCTATGCGGTATCATATTGGAATTGGAATTATTTATATTTCGAAAAGAGCGGATGCATTGAGCTAGAATTAGCATTTAAACGCCTCTTGGCGTAATTGAGGACACGTGTTAGGTTCCCATCGATATGCAAATTTCCGCAATAAATTATAGATGTATATATTTCAGGGACAAATACTTATGCTGTATGTTGTTTTGCTCGCCTCCAAATCGTCCAGCTGTGTCGTGTCGCTCGGCTAATAATCGCGAAAGGTGGTGTTCCATGTTTAGGCATGACATGTTGAACAATCTTTTTTTTTATTTTAAACTTAATAAAAAAAATACATAGTACTCGTACATACATAGCTACACAGAAAATAAAATCAAATAGTTTATATTGAATTTTCTTGTTTTTGATTTTGACTGAAACATAAAATTGATGTCGCAAGGATATTATGTTGGTGGTGTGGATGGGGCATTCATTTCGAAAGGACTTGAGAGAGATATAGTTCATAGAAGGGGTAATGTTAAAAAAATAATGAACTGTCAAATTTTGTATGAAAAATGCTTTACGCAAATTGGTTAAAATTATTAAGGGTTTTTTATTTGGTTAAAATTAAGCAATGTTCATTGTGACGAGAGTGTTCAGAAATAACTATTACAGTATTAAAAACTTCAAACTACAAAAATATTTTGTCACATATTTGACGTTTAAGGAACAGCTGATTCAATTTCACAACATTTAAGGGACACACAATAGACGGTCACTGTCGGAAGCAAATGTCAAACGCCAAAGAAAAATAGCTCTTCGAGCTATCAAGAGGTGAAGTCGACCATAAACTGAATCGTCTTTCTCCTTTTTCCGTTCTTACTTTAAAAAATGTCACAAATTTCACGTATTGTAAATGACAACGTATTTCTAATCTGAAACGTGGTCAATTAATTCGCACAGCCAGCCGAACAACTTCAATGCGGATATTACCGCTATTCTATAAATGCGATGGAGTGGACCAGGGAGACAAAAATTACTGGGGCTTCAACGAAGAACAAAAGCAGCGACTGTTGGCTGTGGATTTACTACTGGAATTAGACTTAAACACTAAGTTTTGAGTTTTAATCCCCCTTGCTAGGAAACACTTTAGTTGCCAGGTGGCATAATGGGAGAGGTGGCCTGCATGTCAAAGCCTCCGATAGTGGATTTAGGCTAAACGACTTCCCTGCTGGGTGAAACATCCTGGTAAATCGTACCAGGGTCCCAGCGTCACGATTTCAACAAGTTGACATGGAAGTGTCCTGATTAACCGATTGTCAACCAGATTGCGATCAATGCAGAGCAATTCTCGAGTATTAAGGATGCCCAAACGTTCCGAGGGGTCAATACATTGACTCGGACCACTATCTTCTTGTAGCCAGAGTACTACTGCCGTTACCCCGACCCAAGCCAAAACAAGGAAGTACTTTGAGAAAATTTGACATCGGATGGCGTATTCGGATCGAGTATTTAACAAGTCCTATGCAGTCAGCGTCAAAAATTGAGAACCAGGTGGAGCATTCTCATTCGCCCATTAGAACTGATCAGAGATTCCGCTTCTGAAGTTCTGGGTCTCACGAGAGACGAGACTACTACAACGAAATCCCCGATTGGACGTTTAATGCCAGAAAGCAGCTAAAAAAGAGGCATAGGTACAAAGCGGTACAACATAAACGAACAAGATCTGCTCACAAGCTCTACGAGCAGAAGAGTAGAAAAGAACAACGTCTTTTCAGGAGAAAAGCGGTGGACCATTATGCAAGGATGCTGTAAAAGGGATAAAATTCAGAAGTTTTACCAAATGACATAAGACTCCGCCCATCTGAATTGCATGAAGCCAGGAATGCAGTATCTAAGTTTAAGTCCAACAAAGCTGCTGGAGCTGATGACCGCACTACCGAACTTTTCAAAACGGCCAGTGATGACTTGAAAAGAAGGCGTTCGGCTAGGGCCCCACTACAGGTTTAAAGGGGAGAGGAATTTTTAAGTCGATCAAGATTGCAGCAATTAATTAAAACAATTCGTAACAAAAATTATTGCTCGCCTGTAAGTACTTATTTTGGAATTTCCGCTGTAGCGATTTTTTTCAATTTGTTTTCGTAAAAAATAAAATTGCATCTATAATAATAGAGACATAAGAATTCCTGCTTATCAATAAATCCAGATCCTGACAAAGGAATTTTTAAATTCCATAAAAACCCTTATATTGAGGTAATGAATGGTGAAAAGCTTAAATCTCCTTTAGGCAACGAGTATACAATCCACAGCTAAACAAAATAATGAATCCAAAACATAGCTTTCAATTTGCAAAACAGTTCTGTTTTCCCTCGCTATTCAAATCATTTGAGTTAATAACCAGAGTAAAAAGCAATAAATAGCAACAAACAAGCTCGAAACAAAAATGCATCCTCCCGCAGCCAATCCAAATAGCTTTTCAATTTTTTTTGTTTTTGTTTTAGTATACGTACTACCTTCGAAGCGAGCAATATCCCCAAAAGCACTTGATTTAGGAAATGTTTTCCATTCTTCAACATAACCCTACCTTACATAATTGGTAACACACTTTTGTTTATTGCCAATACCTTCCTACCAAAATGCCAGTCAATTTATGGTAGCATTTTGGTGTTTATTTCTGGCTAATTCACTCTAATATTCGTTCCTCTTTGCAGTTGGCCATTGCCGATGCGATGATGATAGAATTTATGCCCCCTCTCTTTTGGCATTGATGATAAAGAATACTCTTTACCTGGCGAACGCAGATTTTAGCGAATAGCTCCTAGCAAACTTATTGCTTTGCTTGGTATTTTGAATTGGTATTTATATGGCGGCGCAGAGGGTGGTCGGCATACAAATTACTAATTAATTAGAGTATATACAACAAAGAACATTTGCTCAAGGACTCCGGGGATGCCATCAGGTCGGTGGGGGTTGAATTGGTTTGGTGGGGGATTTCAATTGAAATGAAATCCCATTTCAAATTTCTATATAATGCCATCGGACAGCTTTTAGGTTTAAGGATCATTAAAATGTTCCATCTGCCACCAATATAAACCCTAAATACCTACCATACCATTTCGAATAGAAGTTGTTAGAAGAGAGTCCTTTCAATTTGTATCCTGTTAATTTAAACTGCTTGATTAGAGTCACAGTCACAGCCATCATATCATCAAAAAAGGTGGGTTAGGTATGGAAGAGGTTGTTTGAAGGAGGGTTATAAGATGAACAAAATCATTGCAAAGACGACCATTGGGATACCACATTGGCATCATGGCGCATGCTGGCTATGTATAGGTAGTAATGGACTCTGTTGTCAAGGACGACTCTATCTCTAAATGTAAAATTATCCTTATACCTCGTTTGTAGTCGTCCTTTGTCATAATGGTCGTCCATCTTCAAAACAAGGACACATTTTCATGTACCTATATAATATTATTTTGTATATCCCATCTGATGAATAACTATAGGTATACAATAGACCATCAACCGTTACCACCACCAACCACGTTCGTTTTAGGTAGGTACCTATATCTATGCAAACCAAGAGAGTAAATAGGATTAAATTTTGAGCGATTAGAGAAAATTTCGACTCTTCCGTCAGTTGCTGTCAACCCGCGCCCCGTGCCCCCGTGCCCGTCGCCAAAAACTCAAAATGGGATTTTAATCTAAGGACATTACCCGTTTTGCAGTTTCTTTCATTGAAGGATAATTGGGGTGAATTTCGTCAGGGAAGTAATAAGTTAATAATGTAAAATAGTACCTAGATGTTTACACACATTTTGGTTGTTCTCTTTTTATATAGCCCAGTCAATTTTTTTTTTAATAGTGCAACAAATTATATTTTCGAAGGACAAAATCTAGAGCTAGCTATTTATCATATCTACATAAAACGAAGTTCACCCATGAGTCATGAGTTGAGGGTAACTGACTTTTATTGAAATATCGCGATCACTTCTAATTTTGCTGATAATTGTCGACCTTACTGAATAGCTTGGAAGCAAATACCAAAAGCATAAAAAAATAATAAATTAAGTGACTTACAACTCTGAACTATTTTTCTGTGCGTGTTATTACAAAAATGGAGAAAACCTACAATTTCATGCCGAATCCCAACGACGGCGAGTAACAAGTGAAGAATTTATCAATTTCTAGCAAAATTCAACAGCCTGCAGAAGAAAACATTTCAGTTTTAAATGGATGAGGCTGGGAACGGAACACAGAACGGCTTGATAGTCCTACCCACTAACCATTACACGCAGGGCTACTACCAATATCAAAAACGTAAAATTTAGGCCTTAAATTTAAATATCGTCGCTAAAAACAGAAAAAGATAGTTTTTAAAAATCGATTTAAAGTTTTTCGTCACTAAAAATTTATACAGAATGTTTTCAAAAATTTTTGTTTGAAAATCAAAATGTTGTGGAATTTAACAGACTTTTCTTTGAAGCTAAAAATACCTGACTTAAGTCGTTTTACCATAAAATGCCTTCGAGCTTTAAAAAAAATCTTGTGGAAAGAATGTGTGGAAGTATCGTTTTGATTTGAATGAAATAACGTTGCCAAGCTGTTACTAATGTGGCATTCGATTCAACCAAAAAAGTTTTTTTTTTCTTGATTGCTTTCAGATTTCACCTCCGGTTCAACCAAAAATATTGGCTTTTTCGGATTTCAAGTGAACTTTTTGAATCTAGTTTTTTTTTTTTAAAGTTAAATATCTATGCAGATATTAAAAAAATTCCCAATCGGTATTTTTTTGTGAAATTTTTAATGTTTTTTTTTAAACGTTTATTGTGTCACAAATGATAAAACTCACGTTGAATTTTGAAAAAGTTGTCTGAATTTATGTGACTCAACTGACACAAATTTTCAACAACAAGATTGGAGACATTGGGGCATATTCATAGTCGTCTGACAAGTTGTTTCTTTGTCTCTTCTAAGCTAACCTGGATCTAGTCCAAAAAATAAACTGGAGCTCAAAATTTAAAAACGGCTGGCTCTTTGACTAAGTTGTTTTTTTTTCTATCTGTCAAATAATGGATTGGATTTCAATGGATTGACAGGCAATAGTACTAAAATTGTAGTCGAATTCCGTTTTTTTACTAAACAGAGCTGCGAATTTCTTTATGAATAGCAGCTGTTTCTAACCTGTTTGTTAACTCGGGTCTAATGCTTGACTTTGAATATGCCCCATTGTTCCCTTAAACTTATCAAAAAAGCCTAATGCACTAAGTGGGCGTCAGCTTTAACCGGCTTTTACAAAGTTCAAGCAAATTTACATAAATCTATAAAAAAAAATCAATTTTTCAATTGCATAGTTTTGACTTTTTATTTTTGAATTCGTTGACGTTTCGGAATTTCACATTTAAATTGCTTCGGATCTACCATGGTGTCTACTCGCAGAAAAAATCTATAACAAAATAAAAAATGTCTGTCCCTTTCCTGCTTGCTCTATCAGGCATAACATAATATTCGGAAACGTGAATAATAATTAAAAAATTTAGTACCAAAGCCACAAATTTCAGCAACCAATACTTTTTGAATCTGTTTCTTTTCTAGTGAAATTCATCTAAATATTTGCATTACTATGCATGCATAGAACCACTGCCCTTCATTCTTTGTGTGTTATCCCTGTTCGTGTTCAAGGTTCCAAGGCAAAGCAAGCATCATTGTAATATCTTGTCCCTTAGCAGCAACATTGAATTGTGTCTCCTCGGATCTCAGATGACAGATGTAAATGATTGTCATTCAAGTTGAAAGTATTATGCGGTGCAAGAATTTACATGTGGTCTGTGTGTCCTGTCAGGTGGAAAATGGTTCATCTTTCAAAATATTAAGAAACATTTTTTTTATAGAAACAGTCTCACGGTCGGTGGTGATGACGACTACTGCTGAAAGAAAATAACCTAGAAAAACTAAGGGGGGTTTTATAGTCAACCAAGAGCCAACAGCCAACAGCAAACCCTAGGAGCAGCAAGTGTCCTTATTTTTTGAAGAACATTTAATAATAAAATACGATAATTTTGCCATTATTCTTTTTCCTTGGAGTGGTGGTGGTTTGGTGGTGGCAGTGGCGGTGGAATAACGAATCACTTCGTTCGTCGTCCTGGCTGAGAAATGAAATAATGTCCTTTTATTATCCTTAATAGCGCGCGTCCATTTCGTTCAACTCATGACAGCAGAGCAAAGCACACAGCACACAGAGCGCAAAAGGAGATGATTACCAAAGTACTTAATAATATCGTTGTTCTTGGAATTCAACGAGCTAAAATATTATATGGGTGGCTGGGGAAGGAAGCTATTAAAAAATGTACCTAAACGCTTTTTATTTTTATTTGCATCGATGATGCGTTCTTCATTCTGTGTAAGAGTGTGGGAAGAGTGTGTGGTGCTGTTTGGTGTATTTAGATTTGAAGAAGGTGGTCGTTAGGATGTTGGTGAAAATTCAATTATCCTTAGCAGTTGAGATTAATTGAGCGCTGCGGTATGCGCGCAGCGTTATGGATGGATTGAATATAACCAAGTTACGTTATGGGGTGGCGCGAAGGTGGTCCTTATCCGTAATATTGAGTTCTGTTTTTTTGTTGTTGTTGGTTTTTGTATTTTAAAGCATTTTCTTCCTGTGCAGTGAATTATTGGATGTTGTAACCGAAAGGCATTATAAAAATGACCGTTCATTCAACGTTATTCTGATACTCCGACTGAGAGAGGTGATGGTGAGTATCGTTTGGCATGGAATTAGTGAATTTATTTTATGTCAAATTGATTGGGTCGTATTAATTTGAGTAAGTCCATCTAATGGCTTAAAATGGTGATTTTTACTGTTCTAACATTTGTGTTTTTTTTTATACCATGTATATTGTATTGTAACCCACGGTGATGTTAGAAGATTATATATCGCTTTGTACCGCTAATTCTTTCTTATCATTGCTTCAGCTTTTTAGTATGGTATTTGGTGTATGAACTTTTATATATTTGGGGTTATAAATCTATAAGGTACTTAGATTTAATGACAATTTGGGGAATTTATTTAACGTTTCGAAGAGAAATTTTGTTAGAATATGTATACACTTTTTTTGTAATCAATTTTATTAGGCATTAATTAATTGCGTTCTTTACTAGAGGGTACCTATAATATTTATATATTTTTTTTTATTTTTGGTTTATTAATACTCACCCAGGGAATTGATTTTGATTTAAAGAGCTTCATGGGAACCATGACAATCTGTTTCAAATGCTTTACGAATTTTTGATAGTAAAGAAAGCCCTTAGGGAATTTCGGTAGTAATTTTAATTAGTCAATAATTACATATGGTTGAACAATTTCCTTGAAAAACTTAATTCATATTCAATAAATTATGGGATTTATCACCTTAGAGAAAAATTTAGCAACAATTTTAATCTTCCAACAAAAAAAAATTACATCACAAAATAATCGCTATTGTACCCAAAGTTTTCTTCATTTCTGATGGGTTTTTCTATAGTATCCCCAAAAAATATTAAGTAATATCTGTTTCTACATATTTCACCAATGTTTTGAATAGCTCTTAATTATTTTCATAAATTCCATGGGTGCTTATAAAAAATCAATATTAAGCTTTTGATTAAATTTTGTATGCAAAGGTGTTTAAAAACTTATCATGATTACGTTTTTTAGTTTTGCAAAACAAAAATTTATCAAAAGAATGTGTTTTTGAAAATTTTGGTATTTAGTATTTTCAAAATTATTCAGGATTTCTTTCATAAAAATTCTGATCGTGATTATTCAAACGACTTATGAGAAAATTGAAAACCAAAATTCGTTTAAATTCGACTAAATAATTTATGTCGTTAGAATATGCTTTGTCTTAACGGTTACATAACAGGTACCGTTATTTTCACAGCTAAATGAATTTAATTTCACCTCTAGGGAATCATCCAAAAACTTTAAATTCCAAGTTTGAAGAGAATCGCTTCAGTAGCTTAAGCTTCAGTTCGAGGTACAGGCAGACTGACCGACAGACAGAATTGCGGGGCCCACTTTTTCGCTTTCTTTGTCTTGGTAATTTCAGCTCTTAATAATACCTAGAGTTCGATTTTTGCAAGAGTCCAAAATTTTTCCCCATAGTACCAATAGTTGCAGATTAAAACTTTGTCAAAAAACTGTCGATACAAATTTGCATCTATTAAATAATATTCTTTAAAAATAAAAACTCAGGTCAGTCATATAAATTAAAAAAACATCGAGAAGAATCGAAGAAAACACTTCATGGCTTGGACACATATTTCTAGATAACCTATGCTCTTATTACTACAAGTGCACTACATATTATACAAAAATAATGTGAGACTCTGAACAGACTCTGTTCTGGTTTCGCAAAATATTCTTCTACAAAAATTTTGTCAAAACACAAAAAATTGAAAAAAAAATTGGTCAAACAAAAACTTACCAAAACAAAATTCTGTCATAAATATAGTCAACAAAAATTGGCAAAAAGATAACTTTGTTAAAAAATATTTCGCAAAAAAAAGTTTTCTCAAAATAAAAATTGTCAAAAAATTGTGGAATTGTTTGAACCGCCTACAGAGTCATCATCTTATTATTCCTTCATACGATCAGTGTTGTCAGCGTAAAAACATTTATTTTAAGGCAACAAAAACCATAGCATAGAGGAGGATTCTTA
Organism: Syrphus vitripennis; assembly: GCA_958431115.1. Classification (NCBI taxonomy): domain Eukaryota; kingdom Metazoa; phylum Arthropoda; class Insecta; order Diptera; family Syrphidae; genus Syrphus; species Syrphus vitripennis. The sequence goes on from OY288108.1 coordinate 23,145,470, forward strand.
AATAAGGATTCTTAAATAAGATTTTAAAAATTTTGTTTTGAAATTTCATATATAAAAAAAAGATTGATAATTTTTTTTTTAATTCAATTTCTAAATTTTTCTTAAAAACGAATAAAAAATTAACTATTTTTTAAAGTTACGCTTCAAAGATCTTATTTTGTTTTAATATCTTATAATATTGTAAACGTTAAAATGTTTATTTGCAATAAAAAGGCAAATCCTCCTCTTAAATGGAGTAGCTAACAGCTTTATAAAATATTCCTCTTGTTAATTTCAAGAAAAAAAAAAGAAGTTATTTAAGAATCCATTATACAGGAAACGCCTTTCTCTCATATACACCATAATCAAAAGAAAAAAGTAGCTTTTAGCTTAAAATAATGGCTTCATAATCACTAAAAAGAGTTTTTATCTCAACATGTCAATGAAATTTTTCGTTTGAATTTAAAATCACCGAGCTGAAAAAACGTTAACATCACCCAAAAAAAAGCAAGCACTCTTTTTTGTTTCTTTTCATATCGAAAATACATAGAATTTTATGCCCTAGAGCTTCATTAACAAAAACTATAAATGGAATGTTCCTCTTTTTACAGAAATATTCTTTGTTGAGCATTTGAGAATTTCCAAAGAAGCATACCTTTTCAGTCAATTTCCAAGTGAAGTCCTTTCTTTTACTACTTCACCTACTAAATATGTAAGATTTTTCCAATCGAAACACATTCTTCATTTTCATTTCATTTCTGTTGAACAGAAAATCAAAATTGGGTCCTGTTGTTGGTCATCTGAGTATATTTCCAATTTCACAAATTCAATGTTTTGTTTGTGTAGTGTAGAATGTAGACGTATGTTAGTTAACTTTTGTTTTGTGTTGTTATCCTGAGAGAGTTCCATTTGTTGCATGCATTAGATATGAATCTCTGTCTTCTGTTTGTGTTGGAATATTCAAAGTTCTTAGATGTATAGAGAAAGGACTCCATAAGGAGGCTTAGAATTAGAATTGTATGTGTAAAAGAATTGGTACGTATAGATAGTTTGTTGTTGATAAGCAGAAAATTTTTAAGGAATGGATGAAAAGTAGATTGGGCTTTGTGCCACTATTCACTTTCATCATAGTCCTTTTATTTTTGGAAAATTTTTTGGAAGTGTGGCTCAAAATTATTCATTTCCTAATGGAGTGTCGAAGTATCAGAAATCAGATATAGAAATCGATAGAAAGATGATAGAATAGAGACTTTATTTGTTGTAACTACAATGACGACGATGAAGACTACATGCAGTGCAGTGGAGTTAAAAATTTGAAAATTATGTAGAACTCACCTTAGATCGATATAGCGAAGTCAAGCTGCAAATAAAAAAAATTGTATGATTAAGGATTCATTTCATTTAATTGAGGTTAAGAAAGGGTGAAGGCGAAGTAAAATAAAAAGAAGAAGAAGAAGAAGAAGAAGAAGAAGAAGAAGAAGAAGAAGAAGAAGAAGAAGAAGAAAAAGAAAAAGAAAAAGAAAAAGAAAAGAAAGAAGATTTTGGAAAACGAAGCTGTCGATGTAACAGAATTTCAAAAATGAAATGAAAACGCTTAAAGACGGAGAAGCCCCACAAGACGGCTGAGCTTGAAAAATTGTGATGTGGACGGCGCCGAAGACGCCAAGACTCCAAGACTCTCTCTTGAGAGAGTCACCAAAGACAAAGACAAATTTCGAAGAATTCAAAGACACCGAAGACGCTAAAGTCGCCCAAGACGCGGAAGGCGCTCAAGACACTTCGACATTCAAGACACTCAAGAGGCTGAAGACACTCAAGACATTCAAGACCCTTAAGAGGCTCAAGACTCTCCCAGTACGTCGAAAGAACTGAAGACCAAAGGCGTTCAAGTCACCATTTTTTGAGAATATTTTTAGGGGAAGGCTTTTACATACATATGTATATATGACACATTTAATTACAATAACAATTTTCAATCACTCTTTCCGTTTAAGTATGTATTCTGTAACAATAACCTTTCTGTTCCATACTGTCCTTTTCAACAAAGAAATTCCTTGAATATTTTCTAGGTACGTAGTTGGAATTTCTCTTTGCAACACACAAAATATAACCGTCAAAAGGATTTGCAAAAGGAAATATTTTATCACCACCCAAATTGACACCATAGAAAAAATGTGTGCTACATAGCTTTTCGTGCAATTGCAACTAAGTTACGAAATCGAAAAAAAATGTTCAACCACAAAATATTCGACCCGGCGACTGACACAAACACAAAGTAAGAATGTTATCTAAGAAATGTGAACTGCAACAGTTCAAAAATGTGCAACACTTGGAATTTTATGGAAAAATAACGAAATACAAAATATATATGAAGATCACTGTGGACGTCATTGAGAATCAAAAAAAAATACCAAATAGATTGAAATGAACACAAAATGCCTTTATTTCTGTAGAACTTCTTGAATAGAATTCTTGATATTAAACAATTGAAATATAGGATCATTTTGCGAAATTTCAGTTAGTGTACAACGAATTCCTGGATACAAATTTTTTTTAACGGAACCATTGACTTATTTTATATGAACTGCTAGTTACAACTCATTTCCAAATACATAAAGTAAGGTGACATGAGCGCTAATTGTCCAAAGATTTTCCATAGAAACTAACCACAACTATCTTTCTTAATTTCAATTTTATATTGACATTGTTTCAGTCCACTCAGAACACACATTTTTGTACCGCAAAATAAATTTACAAAACGTGAAGTTGTCAATGACTGGAACAATAGGCATTCCCTTTTACATTGAGTTCGGAAAATTTTTAATTCAAGGAATAGTGACTTCAATTGAGCCGTTTTTGAGCTGATTAAATGTTTGTTTAGGAGAAATCTTCTTCTTTTTTTGCTTTATTTAACGGCGATTTCCATGATCTCGAGTGGAACCACAAATCTCCTACTCTTTGACACAAGTCCTGGTTCTGGATTGTTCCTTATCTGAGTTCGACTAAGTGCAGTGTCATTGCATTTTTTTTCATGCAGTAGTTTTTCCTTTGTATATGAAAACTATAGTACTCTCATGGTGGAAGTCGAATGGGGCGACATCTAATGTATGCCGGCAACCCTTACTCTTTTTTTTTGCGGAGGGCTTATGGAGGTTTTAAATGATATTTATTGATATTTTTTGGATGCAATTATCCAAAAAATAGTCTCCTCTTGCTCCTACCACCAATTTTCGACGCTTAAAGACTCACCAAATCCAATTTTACACCTCACATTTTGCAGCGCCACCACCAGGATCCGGGCAACCCTAAAAAAAACTCGCCATGAGAGGACTATAGTTTTCATATACAAAGGTTTTTCCTCCTGCGTTTTTTCTGTGATAATGTTTGAACATTGTTTGCTAATGCTTTTTGAACTGGGTGCCATATTATATAGCTTTCTTTTTAGCTTAGGGGCATTTTTTGATCACAGAAGATGGTTTGATATCTTCATTTCAAGATAGTTCGCTATTGATCATAGATCCAAGATATTTAAACTTTTCCTTCCGGAATAAGCTTTTGTGGATCAGAAATTGATTCGTAAGCTCTGGATTGCATCTTTGGTTGAGTTATGCGAAACAAACCCGCACTGGCCCTCAGACAGTCGTATTATTTTTTGTAGATGACCATTCAATACCCCGTCAACGATCTTCATGCTGTGTAGTGTATCTCATCTGGCTCAATAGCAACATACGAGGTGTGTTCAAAAACACTCCTCATATAGGCAACACATTCTTAAAAGTATACTTTTAGGCGTTCAAACTAATTAGAAGTCATAAGAATTTTTTTAGAACTGTCAATTTTTTACTACTCCTAGTTTAATCACTTTTCAAATTCCAATCATTAAATTTGAGATGTTTAGATTTTGAAAGGAAAAATTCTCTGAATTTTATGAAGAAACCTTCCAAAGTAGTGCTCTGATTTACTCCGCAAAGATCAATCACGTTAGTACAAATATGTAGATGTTTTTATTTTAAAGAGATATGTATGTATGTATGTATCTTCTATAATGTTTTCATAATATTTATTAGATCAAACTAGAAAATTATAAAACCAAAACACGATTGGGCTGGTATTAATATGTAACAAAAAAAAATTACTTACATTTTCTTCTATTCATCCACATTGTACATTCCGGTCTTATTTAAGCTCTATTAGGAATAACTTTATACAAAAATGGCAGTTCCTTAGACAATAATCCAATTTAATCACTTTAACCAACATACTATATGTATATGACCATGACAACAACATGGAGGATATCAGACAAGGTATAATCTAAATATAAGATAGACCAGAAATCCCTCATTTCTATTGCAAGGTAGAACGACCAACAAAAATCCACACACAACCAATTTTGGTTTCCCATAATCCTCTACACATGACCCAGGCCCTTCTGTTCTTCCCCAAAAGAGGAATCAACATTACATGCCAATTTAAATTGAGCTCTTGCTCTGCAATCCGAAGAAACATCATTCTATACGTATTCCCAATTTTAATTGCCATTTAATTTCCCGTAAGCGCATGTTGAATCTGTATAATGTATGTGTTTTCTTTTTTTTTTTATTTTTGGGACAAAGGTCAATAATTCAAGCAATTTGGTAGTTTCCTTTTTTAAGGACCTGCTATCTGTTGAAAGATGACTCTCTGTATCTCGTTATACACCTATATTGGAATTGAGGAAGAAGAGTTATACAAATAGTCGGATTCGAAGCGAAATTCAAATATTTACCCATCATCTCCGCAAAGGGTTTCTGGAAGCCACAGTAATGAGACGTTCTCGAGTAACCCAGACGTAAGGACAGACACAGAAATATAGACATATATACATGTTGCAGGTTACAGCTTACAGCTTACAGCCGTCGCGCCTGGCACTCCACGCTTCTTAAGTCAACACATACAGAAGACAGAACAGAACAGAGCACATCACTTATTAGAAGCAGGAAGCTCGTCCATGGACTGTACACGGAAATCCCCTTGGCATCCACTTGGGAGGTGGTAAATTGACATGAATCTTTGTTGCCACTACCGCATCATAGTGCCCTGCTAACGCCTTGCGCCGCGCCGCGCCGCGCCGCACCACACCGCATCGTAACCATTTGCTTACCCAATCTCTCGCTCTCCACCTGATCCTATGGGACACGCAAAGATCCGTTTGGATAAGCTTTGTGTACGCAAGGATTCGAAGAAAGCATGGCATCGCATCATGTAGTAGCAGTAGGCAAGGTATACTCGTCTCGTATATGGATGAAAGACAGAAAAGGGTCGTTTATCATTTTGCAGAAAATTCAAGGTAAAATCGTACGTACGCAAAAAGTACTTAATCCTATTCAAACATGGCGTATAATACTAATGGGATTCTATATTTCACATTCATCTTGTGTCTATTTTCATCATCATCCCTTCGACTCCTGTGCTGAAAGCGGTTCTTTATAGGTCTTTTTTATATCTATTTTTTTCATACACATATATATTTTTTTTTTATTTTGGTTTTGTGATACAGTTTTTTTGTGCAATCATATATGAAAGGCCTTGGGAGTTAAGTCCATTGAGGAATGACTGTTGACGAGATTGGGTATATAAAAACGACCCATGAGAAAAAAAAAAACGGAATATGTATTCAAGTTACCCTCATTAGAACAACGAACAGACATGCGAGTCGCTATATAAAGCTTTTTAAGCTAGCTGTTGACATATTGAAAAAAAAAAATGTTTAAAAGGGTGATTATGGCATAAAATAGAGAAGGAATATGTAAAGCAGAAGAAAAAAAGGTATTTTTTAGCTAAATCAAATGAGACTTTCGATTCGGCAGAAATTATTTAATTCTTAAGTCTTTAGTGCTTTGGGTATAGAGACTCACATTTAATTTCAACAACAGTAATTATATAAAAAGAATTTTCAACTAGTTGTTGAGTTGGCCAAGGCTTCATTACTTGACTGTTGACCCGACATTCACTCGTTACTCTTCCAATCTTTTAAAGTCTATGGCAAATCCACAACGACGTCCGATTTCGTATGATAGTATGATAGAGCCAATGGGTTCCTAACTTCTTCTTATATGAAGTTCTATTTATGTATTTGCAAAGGTTTGCGATTTCCTTGTGACAGTGGATATGACTTTCTAAGTGGTGCAGACATAAAGAAACATGGGCTCAGCATTGAAGCGTCAAAGTCGTAGCTTGGTCTTCAAGCTCATAGAATTGTTTCTTCATATTTTGGATATCATTCCCAACGCAGCTCTTCGTTCCGCGATTTACTTCAATAGATAAGGAAGTTCCATGACTGATCCATGTAAAGGTGTTTATGGTATGATTGTAGAGTTCACTGAATTCTTGCACTTCGACAAAGCTGCATGTAGTACATAACCAGCAGTAATCACCAACAGGATAATTATTGGTGATGGTATATACGGCCCTGCCTAACCCCACTTTTTGGGTCTCAAACTATTCTGACAACCTTCTTTTAAGCAGAACATGACATTTTCCATCATTTGTACTAGTAGCATCTTATTTTAAAATTTTTCGGGAATGTGCTCTATTTTTTCCAATTTTTTTTAACAAGTAGGTGAAGTAGCACCTCTTAGGAAAGTGCTCTGTTACCCAACCTCTCTTATGAGAGGGCTAAATTCTTCAATGTTGTTGGTTCTGCTAGTTAGAGTTCTGTGTTAGTACCGTCAAGTTTAACCGTTTTGATATTCTTCAGTGCTTTGAATGTCGTTAAGACTTTATTCAGTACTTGGGGAACTTTGAGTATTCGGGAACTTGTTACTTGGAACGGTTCATTCCGTGTTCACTTAACAGTCGAAAACGCGGTTTAAAACCACAGAAACGTGCTTCCTTCCATCTTTTGAGCTAGACTGGAGAATAAGTAAGATAAAGGAACAAAATTGGATCACTAGGTCTCACGCATCTATTACCATTGGACGAATTTATTCCTTTCTAAAAACATGGTTTATTCGATAGTCTAAATGATAACAAACTAAACACGAAATTAATAAATTTTCAAAAATGCTATAACTTTCTTTTGTACCAGCTAAGCAGCAAAAAACAAGTTACTCTTAAACAAAAAACTATATGTACTTTAAACATATCTACAAGAGTATTATTATGTAAGTTTTTAGGAAGAAAAACCAAAGCAAATTCATAGTCAAGGATCATAAACTTTAAGTAATTCGTACTTTTTTTTCTCTTTTCTTAAGATGTTTCTTCAGTTCTTGGGGTTATTTCTCTGACTGTTGTAGCAATTGTTGCACTTGACCCAAGACTTGCAATAATGATAACAACAAGAGTGTAAGAGCCCCACTCTCATACTTACGTTCCATGAAAATCAACACAACAAAATATAGAGCTAACGAATAAGACTATATACATAGCTCTACCGAACCAAACGGATCTTTAAATGTGCGCTGAACCCTATGCATTTTTTTTTTTGTAAGACGAATCGTTCACTTTTGAACCCATTATACTACTCGCTTCAAAAAGCTTGATTTCTTCAACTTCGTACATATATATTTTTTTTTTAACAATGCTAGAAGAAAATGCATCTTAAAAGTCGTTTTTATTCCTAGAAAGGAAAATATATTATATTTTACTCCGTCTTCGGTGTGGAGTGTGTGTCTGCATTTTGTGCTTGGAAAACAAAATAATATTGCAATTTTTGTGCTTCACGCCTTTAATTCGCCTTTCGTTCTCATGAATTCTAGAGTAAAATGATATTATACTTTGGGACTCACATCATGCCATACCACCTGTGCTTTTCAATACCTAAGTGGTAATTCTATACATAAAATCTTTAGCAGAAGGATAAGGAGAAACTTTCGGTAGCTCAACTTTATATATTTCTTCTAACAGCACAGAATTGTTATATGGATTTTTCTCTGAATTTTTCTATTTTTTAAAATTCTAATCTTCAGCTTTTAACCAAATTTAAGAACTTTATTGGATCTATTAAAAAAATTATATCGAACAAACATTTGTTAATTATTATTAAAGTACACAGTTTGGCAATTTATATCTTCGAAATAGTATCGTCCAAATGTAGAATCGCGTTCACGGCACTCATTTAATCGAACAGTAAAATTACTTCTACTGCTCGCCAGGTGGACTGAGTGAACAGATTGATTAACAGTCTCCACGTATTCTACCTTTCTTGATGACATTGGTCAGCTGGATTTTGGTTTTTCCTCCGTTTTTCCAGTCTCTTAAAACTTTTTGATCCATTTCCAAATAAGAGGAATCCTTGGTGCATACTTCAGAATCTTCTACTACAATCGCAGAATCAACGATTTTTTAAAACTATCGCACTCACAACTTTCTTTTGGGACACCTTGTATAATATGTCTTAAAAGTTAGCATTTCTAATTTTTATTGGTGAACTCCATTCTCCAGAAAATTTCAGTGATATTTTTTTTTTGGAAAATTTATTAAAAGAAAATTTTTTTTTCTGTATAACAACCCTGATTGTTTAAACTTGACTTGCATTGTTTGCAATTGTTGAGTATTATTCGTTTTTTTTTTTCTCTGCAGATGTCAGGTGGTTTATTGGTTCGATTCGAATCTTTTGGGAACACCTCAACACAAAAGAGGATAGAATAATTCTTTTTTTTCAAAATATAATAATAATAAAAAAAAAACATTAACGAGAAAAACTACCTACTCACTCAATACGGCCAAGGAAACGATATTTTCACAGAGCTTATGGGCGGTGTGAATGGCAGCATGACATCCGTTAGCAAACGAAGTTGAGGGAATTGTCGATAAAAAAACAGTAAAATAAATTCTTCTATCCGTTATAATGATGATGCACAGCGGACGACGACGGCGGCGATGACAGAATTGCTTTTTTTTCTGAATATGTTCAAAAATTTGTCTGACAATTTGAAACAAACTTTCAAATAGAAAACTAGTACTGATAGTGGCTATTGTCTCTTGTATCTTTGTCTATGAAAAGAATTTTAACAACAAAAAAATCAATTCCCTGGATGCTGGATTATTCTGAAGGATACCTGCATTTTTTTCCGATCGGTTGGAGTCAAAAACGGATTTTATATTCATGAAATAATACAAAAGGAGCTACATTATATCAAAAGTCTTCTAAGCACTGCTATGAAAATCGATAAGCACATCAAATATTGTTTCATCCTGCACAAAAATGAACAAAGTGAGCGGTATTTGACGGAATGTATAGATGTCACTTTTTTTTGGAATGCTTCAACATTTTTTCGAGCTACGAACAAGGAAAACCAGAATGGTATTTAATAGTCAACAGCAACCTCTCCTAAAACGTATTCGGCGAGTATTAGAACCTATGTAAATACCTCGAAGAAATCAGCTAACAAGTTCAACCGTTTTATCGTTAGTACCGTGTTTTTTTTTTACATTACATTTTAATAGTTTATGCGCAATATAATTATTACGAAACGCCTATGACGAGAAAATTATTGGTGTATCCAAGAAATGACGTATAGCCCATACGACTCCAACTTAAAAATAGAGTTTCAATACAAACTATCGATAAAAGAAATTCTGGAAGAAAATGGAGGACCCAACCGAAAGTAGAATTCATATGTAATATTGTAGTTGTGTTTTTCGAAACCCAGTGTGAAGTGAATCGGTTTCTGTTCTTCTTCTTTTTGGACGCCATGACAGAAGATAAATGAAGTTTCGATACAAACTATCGATATCATGTATGAGCTTATTTCTTGTCACCCATTTCTATAAATGATTAAGGTAAATCCCGCTAATTATCTTGGCTCAGACAAAACATGCAAACTATTTACCCCCGTGGTCGCTGTCTTTGTCACATTAAGTCAGTGTTTAATTAATGTTCATATTAAAATAAAGACTAATCGTTCTTTTCATGTTTTTTAAAGAAGATAATAGAAATATTAGCTTCTTTGAAAAACATGACAGTTTGGTTTCCTTATCCAACGGCTACCAGCCACAATCAAAATTTCAATGTCAATAAATAGTGTGTTAATTGCTTTTTTGGGGTGAGTAGTATGGAGGGAAATACCTCGAAATTATCAATTTTTCTAGTTAAATAGCGCTAATCAATCGAAGTCAGCTGATTTACTATAGATTCCTAAAAAACATTGTTAACAAACACTCCTTAGCCGCACTTTTACGTTATTTCCTGGAGCCATTTTTGTTTTTAAATTAAACTACTTTTATTAAAGTCAATCGATGCTTAATTACTTCTGAATACATTCTTTATCTGGCTAAGATTTCATTCAATTCGCCCCAACTCAAGTTCTGCATTAAAAAAAAAACATTCACCCTAAATTAAACTTTAGATAATAATTATTTTATGCAAAAAATCCCATCCATATTGCACTTAAAAACCTCTAGAACATTTTTAACCCTTCATTTTACCCATCATTATTTTTTTTGTTGCAAAATTAAACCAAACAATTTCTTTGTATTCTTCTAAAATATAATCATATCTATAAATAACAGTAGCAGCAGCAGCAGTTGCCTTGGGAATTATGAATGATTTCATCTACTTCCCTCAAAAGCCCCACCTGGACCCTAATCCTAAGCTGATTCCATTTATTCCCTTTGATGAGTGGTACGTAGCAGAAGTACTAGTTGTTGCTGGATCTATTGCAATGTATCGTAGTTTCTTCTTCTTCCGACAGCTTTACTAGCATAAATAGGCAACTTGGCATTTTGCCTATTTTATGGACTGCCCCAGTTCTTCTGGCACTTATTCACTCACTCACTCGCTTGCTGAGCGAAATGTTCATCTATTCTTGTTCAGATTGAGGAGGCAACAGGTTTTATTCGCAAGAGGACTTCGGATGCGGATACGGAGGCTCCCGAATTGTCTGTGATGTGAAAATGTGCTTTTGCTGGGGAATTTTACAGTTTAACGCTGTTGCTTCTGTTCCTGTTGCTGTTGCTGTGGCGTTGCTGGAAATCATTTGGTGCTGGTTCTAATGTCTATGCCTTCATTTGTCTAAAATGTGTGCACAGCTTTTCGACGATAAATCTTTTAGCAAATCTTCTCATCCCTTACTCCGCATTTGACTGCTTCATAGGTATCAAATCCCTTTTCCCTAACGAAGAAGAATCCTATTAGGGGTTGTAAGAGCTAGGGTGACTCTGGGTGTTGTGTGTATGTGTGTCTAATGTTGCAATTTTTTGTACTTAACCACTTTAGTGCGCTCGTATATTTTGACAGGACGTGCATGTACACATATATTCGCGTCACTTTTTTCAACGTCTTGCTCGATTTTTCCTCTTCAAGGGTGAGGATTTTTTTTTTCCTTCAGCGTGGTGGTGGAATAGCTAATAGGGAAAAAAAAGGAGACATCCTGAAAGGAAAAATGCACTCGTATACAGCTTTGAACGATCTGCGGCTCCTCGATTTTGCGAAAGAGGGGATTTCAAAGCATTTAGCTAGGCATTTACCTGGAACAGGATTTTTCTTTGCCGAAGCCCATTTTATTGAAGTATCATAAATAAAGTATGTGCTTCAATTTGAGTGAACGACTTAAGCGGCTGTAAAATTGGAAATTCTGTTGGGATGAATTGATTTCGATGTTGGGCTTTGCCAACCAGGGAGCAAGCAGCATCAATGGCAGGATGTTTGCTGGTTAAAGATAAACGAGATCCACACTTATAATAGTACCCCCATATACTCGTACAGTAAAATGGATGAGGATTTCGTGGCATATTATATTTTGTTGGCAATTACAATAAAGATTTTCATTGGAAATAAATATGCTAAAGCAAGCAGCATAAACCATCAGTAGGTATAAGGCTGATGGTCTGAGCATTAAAAGTGTGGCAGTTGAAAAAAAGCTTATTACACGTAAACACAAAAATGAGTTGAAATCACATCCATAAATTTGTCATTGCACAGACGAGGTTTATAAGTACAATGTCCATTTGATGCTTAAAATTATACTAAGTGGGGTTTTAAAGCAAATGGAGAGTTTATGATTTTTTTTTAGCATTTACGCCAACGATAATTTAGGAAGGTAGTTTTCTATTTAAAGCTATTAAAAGAGTTTCATAATCCGACGGCACTCAAATTAGTTTGAATGCGTTTGAATACGACCAAAAGAAGATACAGATCTTGTAATAGTATTTACTTCTAGTGGACTTTATTAAAATGCCGGTTTTGAAGTGAAAAACAAATATTTTCTCAGCTCCTACCAAAACACCCACATAGGAGTATTTGAGATTTTCAGTACAATGTAAGACCTTCACTTATTGTTATAATCCACAGTAAACAAAGAATAATTGATTCACTATCGGGTTTGTTACCTTATTTCTAAGCTGAAAGTCAAAGATAAAGGAAAAAGTACTCAAGATTCTCCCTTGGTGCACAACAACTTTGATTAGGAATCAGATTAGTTTATGATTAAATAATTTAATATAATCTGCATTGTATAACAGTAAGATTTACTATCGAAACTACGTCGTTGGTTGATACAATAAAGAACAGTGGACCAAGGTGACTACCTTGTGGTACACCATTGTCAGTCTTAATTGAATCAGACAAGTACGCACCTGATCCATTGTATGAAAGGCAAGGAGAAACCAAGAGATTAAAGCTTAAAAAAATAAGACAACATTTTAAAGGCCTTACTGAAATACATATGTATAGATGTGGTCAACTATATTTGTATTTTAAAAAACCTTAATAATACGTAGATTTGAAAATTTTGCATAGTGTAATAGTATTTTAAAAATTCTGATAATCGTCATCATAAAAATCGACTCGATATCATTTTAAGATTTTTCAAAGTTTGTATTTCAATTTTTACAATATTTTGAAAAATAAGAGGTAAAAACATGTAGACAGTCTTTTTTAATCAATAGCTCAAAAAGTCCAATTTAATAGTCTTCAACATATCTGTAATTTATTTCAGTGGTAAACGGAGTTGGTTATATACAACAACATATATTATGTTATAGTTTTGAAGCCGGAATTTCAAGAGCAAGTTTATGCGACTCCAAGGCTTAAATTTCATGTCTGTCGAAAATTACAAGATTCCTTTTCTTCTAAAAGCTCTTGAAGGTTGTTCTAAAAGCAAAAGCGTTTTCTTTATTCAAAATACATATTCTATAAATACAATTAGATTAGAAATAGATTTATAACATCAACAAAAAAAATACTCCCCAATTCAATTGAATTCAATCCAATATACGAGTACTCGTATTAAAAACATTGCATCAAAAGACCACCTGTGTGGTATTCTATAATAGGTAGTGCCAATATCGTTTCATAAGGAAATAGCACGAAAGTACAACATGCTGTGTTAGTTTCATCAAAAAAAAAAAAAAATACTAAACAATCAACAGGATATTGATTTACTTTTATCACCACGTCGCGTCGCCGCCGCTATCGTTCGTCCTTTACAATTTATATTTATTGCTTCGAACAGGTCAAAGCAAATCGATTTGTCGATTGCCATAAAGATAACTTATATATACAGCTATATATTGCGATGAGTTGGATTTTTTTTTAGGTAAATAGATATCTTTTGTGATATTAACTAATATCTATTCCTAAAAAAAAAAACTTTTTTTACTAGATAAAGTGATAAAGAAAGAAAAAAAAAACGTGGGTAGGAAATTCATCTCGACGGGCGCCAGCAACGGTCGCTTGATGGAAAATTTCAGCTTAAAGTTTATAGCGATGAACGCATATTTTGAGTTGAATCTCATTTAAAGAAGAACATTTTGCGACAAAGAATACTCCAGGGAATCAAAGATGAATTTTTAAAATTGATATGAAATTGGCTTTATTCGAAAAATAATCCTTTGGCATCTTAATCTGGAGGTCCAATTTTCTATCACTTTTTCCAGCATTTGTAATCGTATTTGGGCAACAACGCGGCGAATGTTGTCCTCCAAGTGTTCGATCGTTTCGGGCTTATCAGCGAGGGCTAGCGACTTCACATATCTCCATCTAGCGGCATCAAATCGAACGATCTTCAAGGCCGGTTCACGGTTCCAAAACGTGAAACTATATGCGGTTACCGTAAATTTAATTCAAAAAATCAACTGTGGCACGGGCTATGTAACATGTTGCGCAGTCTTGTTGTAACCACAGCTCCTGCACATCATGGTTGTTCAATTGAATATTGAAAAAGTGTCAACATTGACTGTAACGTTCTGGTCATCATCGTTTTCAAAGAAGTACCGGCCAATACATAACTCCACCAGCCCATAAAGCACACCAAACAGTCAGTTTTTCTCGATCTAACGGTAGCTTAACGTACAATCAACAATGGTCTTCACTCCAAGTACTGTAGTTTTGTTTATTGACGTAGCCATTCAACCAAAAGTGAACGTCATTGATAAACAAAATTCTAATTAACTTGCGCAATTTGGAAGCACTGTTCAGGCGTCAGTCAACTTATGTTGAAATGCCAAACCAAATTTAACAGAAATCACTTAACAGTTGTTAAAATTGCCTCCAGTTAAAAAAGTTCTTCCAACTTAAGGTTCTACACCTTTAAAAAAAAACACCCTTTATGTCCTAAGGGTTTGAACTTCAACATGTCGCCATTAACCTTTTATTAGTGCATAAACATATTATGTTGATTTTAAATATGTCGTGGTTGTTAACATAACCAATAAATCAAGCCCTCAATAGGCAAGGTAAAATTTTAAAAGTTTGTCTAAATCAAAGGATTTCCAAGATCAGATTTCGTTATATTCATTTATAAATAAAACAGAATATATAAGAAACACACCTTCAAAAAATCCATTACCGTACAAAAAAGAGGAGGCAGTACCCCCATCGCCATCATCATCACTAATTTAACACCCGCCTTCTTAAACCTATCTTAACGAAAATCTAATATTACTAAAAGGAAATGTGTCATAGCACCCTAAGGATAATTATCTTTTTTTTCTTTTTCTTCCCTTTATTACTTGTGTGTTTATTTGTTTGTTTTTCTCTTCGTTTTTTTTTTATTTTATTTTATTATTTTGATTTTCTTTTACCTTTACTCTATAAGTACATAGCCACATTACCAAAATTAAAAAAAAAATATCCTTGCGCTTATAAGCCATCAAGAAGCAAGGCACAGTTAAAGTTCCTAGCTTCAAGGTGGGTTGTTTGATGGTAATATATGTCAATGGCAAATGGATATACGAACGCAGAAATTAATCTATAACGTGAAGTCAAGTAATTTAATAGCATTTCAGAAATAAGTCTTGTATGAATGTACAGTACAGGGCGGGTGAAAGAAAGGTGGTGGTTGTTGGTAGGATTCTAAGAATATATAATTTTCTTAGATTTTAAGCAAACAGATGGGAAGGTGAGACAAGTTTGTAAACAAAGAGGGCTATCGTTTAAAAGAATCAATGTCCTTTTGTCTACGAAAGCGAAAAAAAAAGATAGCTTTTCAAATGAATTCAAAGAAAAAATTCATTATTAAAATTAATTTCGATGAACAGTCCGGCAACTAACCTGAGACTTTTTATGAGAAATTGGATGAACGATTCTGTAATCTGTCCTCAAATACCTCCTGAAGAATTATTTAAGGCTATAGTAATTTGCTTATTAAAGGAATATTTAGAAAAAATAAGATATATTTACTTAGTTGTACAATGAATGAAGTTCTTAGCATTCAATATCGAAGGTATAGTTAAGCGACTAAATTTAATTTGAAATAATGAAAGATAGATAAGAATTCTATATTTTTAAGGTTTTTTTTCAATCAAGAACTTGGGGCTCTTAGTCTACGAAGTCCAGTTATTTGAGATATTCTTGAGGCACGAAAAGTAGTGGTGACAATATACAGGATTGCCTAACCCCACTTTGGGTTACAAATTCATCTTACATGTATCCTTTATGCAGAGTGTGACATCGTACTGTGGGCTAAATAATAGTAATCAATTTATCCCCTCCCTATTGACACTGTCGAACCCCTTTTCGAATTCGATAAAATTCAGATGAAGTGATGATAAATATTCATATAATATAAAATGAAAATAAATTAAAACGAATATTAAAACTTTTTAAAATTTTATATTTAATATTTTATTTTATTTTTAATTTTTAAAACAATAATTTTCACAACTTTGGTTTTGTTTTTATATATTTATATTAATGCACACAACCGGAGACAACCACACTATGTATATAAATATTCAGCTCACTGCTCGATGATGATCTATAACGTGATCCACTCAGAAAGATCCAGTGAGGAATGTTACTTCTTCGGCGTAGAAAGTGTCTCCGAGTTGGCTACTACAGGTTGTATTTAAATTCCTCTCCACTTTTCGGTTTACGTAATGTCATCTTTCTTTAAGAGCTTGACAATAATTCCTTTTTCCAATTTTTAGAAAAGCAAGTAGGAGCAATAGCCCAATTGATACGGCTAGGCGGGGTACTTCGTAATTGCTGATTTCCTTTAACATAAAAATCAGCAACTAAAATGTAACCGCTGTCTTCAGCGAAATCTAATCATCTCAAGTTCTGAAGTTAATAAAAAAACTTTCGGATCATAAACGAAATTTATCGCTATTCGAACGAAACATGCATCCATTATAAAAGAACTTATTTCTAGATTTAAATAGCAATCTAGAATTTTTTATAAAATTACAATTTTTTGCATAGAAAAATGCTTGATTGCAATACAACAAAATGTTGGTAGAACATTCACTAAAATCACATTGAAATAATTTCTGTATTAAACTATTATCAATTATCATAAAGTCTTTTCCCATTATTCGTCATCGATTTTGCACTTTTCGAATAGAATCTAAAAGAGGAACTGTCATTTATATTGGGCTCAGAAGACATCTGGATGACCTACCAAAGAAATAGTCGGCTTTGTCCTCCAACAATTATATCGTGTCCAACAACTTTTAAAAGAACTCGATATAAATGATTTGACTTTAATTAATTAAATCAAGTGAAATGATCACCACAATCTGTTAGTAACTCGTGCCATCGATTTGTCTATTTATCATTTACAGGTGTAACCATATCGGCAGTCAGACCATCAACTCAAATCTTTGACAAAATGTGATCTATTTAGCTTAGCTCTGTTGATGGAATAGAAAAGTTAAAATGACTTTTCTCTTAATTTCACAATTTGTTAAAGAAAACGAAAATTAAATCTCGAAAATGTATCTTAAATTTAATTACCTTGATAGAATATTTTAAATGGTTCGGTGATTTGCTTATCTTTTTGAAGTTCATCACTGGAAATCGCATTAGTGACATTTGCTAACTGGCAAATTAAGGTATCCATCCTTTCTCTGATTTGATATTTAATTAGGGGGAGGTTGGTTTTGTATATAAGGGTGGGTTATCTAATCTGGAGATGGCATTTCCATTTATCGCCATTAGTTTTAGGGCAGGAAATCAACAACACAAGTTAACTCTTTTAAAATTTAATTAATTATTTTATAATGAGAAAATTTAATGATTTTGAAACAAAAATTCTTAAGGATTCGTATTCATTATAGAACAAAAATTAGAAGCGCAGTCAGTGACTGTCACTTAGTACTGTGTCTAGAGTGAGGGTCGAATCTAAAAATTAAAGTCAAAAACTATGCAATTAAATGCAAAGGGCTTAGTAGAAATGTCTACCACGAAGAATACCTATATAAAGGGTGTTTTTTTAAAGAAGTATAGAACCTTAAATGTTGAGAAATTTACCGTATTTGAAGTGGAGATAATCCTGTATGTGTATGTTGAGACACCGTTACATCCAGAAGAACTGACTGTGTGGTGTGTTTTATGGGCTGGTGGAATCCCGATGCTAGTCAGAACGTTACAGTCAATGCTGACCGTTATAGAGCCATGATTACTGACTTTTTCGGTCAATTGAAGAACCACGATGTGCAGGAGCTGTGGTGTCAACAAGACAGCCCAACATGTTGCACAGCTTGTGCCTCAATTGATTTATTGAAGCAGGCGTTTGGCAGCCTCACGTTTCGGCCCCGCCGGAAGCTGCGGGGATTTGTAAAGTTATTATTATATTATAAAAGTATTATAATGCCAAAACATTATCTTTTGAATAAAGTCAATTTCATGTCAATTTTAAAGATTCATCTTTGTTTCATTCCATTTCAAAGTTCTATAGTTCCTCTAAAAAAAGACACCCTTTAGTTGGATAGCCCGCGAAATATGGACGAATTTTTAATATAGCACCAAAAAAAGAAGATGGTAGTTTTTGTTTTTGTTGCCATACACTTGGGCCAATTTCTTTATATTTTGTGGTTTAAGAAATAGCGGAAAAATCACAGAACGAAAAATTAAAAATTCGTTGCTTCGTTCAATAAAAAATAGTTTGGATTCAAACATACATACATCTATTTATATAATATCCCACAAAAAGAAATTATACTTTAAAGCCTGCCATTTTTTTCTCAATCACCCTAATTAATTAATCTAACTAAATCAAAATGACGCAATACATTATCGAAGATTATCTGCATATTTTATGTTTAGCAAACAAATAACAACACACATCCACATCCATATGTAATGTAGACTCATAAAAGTTAACAATTCTAATATAGTGCTAATAGTGACATTACCGAATGACAATCAACAGCAATTTATGCTGCTATTCGAGTGAAAAATTGCCTACGTTCTCCCATATACAATTTATACACCCACTAGTTGTACCGTATCTACGATTATCCTGAATTGGGGACATATCATCATCATTACTATTTAAGCACACGCAACATTTGTTTACAACACCAATTTCACCCACAAAAAAAAAAAAAATTACTACAAAAACAAAAGAAAATCCAAATAAATAAGAAAAGAAAAATTCTTAGGCACGAAAATTTAGACATATACAAAAGAACAAGGACTTCTAGGAGTGATACGAATGTTCGTTTCCTAGAACGAACCCATATTGTGGGGTGTTTAGAATAGTTTATAGTGACATTTTGAATTACCACGTAACATGCGAACTGTTTTTTTTTTCCTATAATAATGTTGGTTTGAATGTTGGGCATTTTATAACTGTTTGGCAATTGCTTCAATAAATTTGGAATTATAAAGCTTTGGCGTTTAATATAATCGCTGTATTGATGGTTATTGACTCAAGCATGTCAATAAAAATATTAAATATACTAAATCAACTTTTTAACATGGATTAGATAGACGGGTATACTTAAATTATGGAGAACCTAGTGTAATGTGTATAAAGGGATAGATGTTGCGGTGGAATTTTTGCGAAACTTGTTGAGTTGATGAGTATGTATGTTAAGGTAATAACATTGACAGAAAAAAAAACCAAAAAAAATTGGAAGTGCATATCACCAACAGGTACATAAGTTGCTGTAATATTTTTTTTTTTTTATTTCAAGAACGCCCAAAATGGGAATTATTACACACAAAATCAATAAAGGTAATAAAACCCAAACGACACAAATCAAAATCTAGTTTATATTTTTTCAGTGTTTTTCTCAGAAACTATTTGGAAATGAGCTAAATATTCGCCAAGCAGGATTTTGAAAATAGTGGCAAGTCTGATAAGATCAAACTATTTTAAATTTTCAAAAACCCATATTTTTGACCGTTTAATGACTTGTTCACTTATATATAAAGCCAAAATAAAACATTACAAAACTTAACAAATAAACGTTTATTACAGGAATCAAATTATCAAAACGAATTTATCTAGCTTGGAAAATTACAATTTTGTTTGTATAGGTACATAATTCAAAATCAAAGATTTATTGTGAGCAACAATTGAATCTAAATTTTATGTAAAAAAAAAAAAAATGAGAGATTTCCTTTACCTATTCTGAAAGTTTGAACCCCTTTCTTAATCTTTTTTTTTTCTATTGGCAAAAAAAAAATTAATGAAGGTGAATATTTAACAGAACTCAGTGTTTTAGAAATTCTCTCCAATCAACGCCAAACAATGGTTAAGTAAATATGTATAATAATTCTGACTATGCTATGTCTACGTTGTTGGTTGTGTCTTGTGTTCTTGACACAAGGATTGCCGCACAATTAAAAGCAAAGAAAGCCAAAAAAAAGGAAGATAAAAACGAATATTAGACAAAAAAAAAGGTTTATACCAACAATAGATATTCTTCATGAATCGGCGGCTACCCTTTTTTTTAACGCGTCGTCATCGAAAGCATAGACCCAAATTTCTAATTAAAAATTCCTATTGATAAGAATTCACTGTCAAGGTATTTATTGGAAACAGTGAAAATTGAGCCATTTACCAACCAGCAGTTACCCTCTTAATCAATTGCAGGGAATTGCGTGGCATTTAAATTGTGCTTGGTTTTGTTATGTTTGTTTTTAAAGAACGAAAAACATTGTTAATCGAATGATTACCTATACCCACAAGTATAAACATTGGCGCCTGTTTTTTTTTTCAAAGTTTGACTTGAAGGTACAATTATATTGATTTGTAGAATAATCAAAAAAAAAATCTTTGAATGTATTAAATTGAAGTTTCATTTGAATTGAAGACCATCGAATAGAGCTTTTCGAAATAGACAAATTGTGATTGGTTATGTTTGTGTGGGACCTAAGGATACTTAAAACTAAAAATGCTCAGAAATTTAACCGTCCTTTTGCTGAGAGAATATGTGCTATAACTTGAAAACTAAGTTCGATAAGTTCGATTTGAGAATTTAAGTTAAAAGACTTCTTGTAGGAAATTAGATTTTCAAAGATAACAAAAATTTGTGTAAAAAGTCGAAATTTGTTTTGAAATTTTTAACTAAATTGGTCTTATTTATTTGTTGAAAAAGACATCTCCCAATAAAAATAAAGATAAATTAAAACCTTTAATATGACAAGATCCAAAATTGTCCGAAATACACTCATTAAAAACATAACCATTTTTTGTACTTGAATTTCACTGGTACTATAAGGTACTTTATTCGGAAGATAATATTTTGGCATAATAATTCAAATAAGACTTGTGGTATATGAAATGATCACCACGGTGGCGGACTCAGATATAAATTAATCTGGAGATCCTATTTTCGATCACTTTTTCCAACATTTGTGGCGGCGGCGGATGTTGTCATCCAAGTGGTCGTTCGTTTCAGGCTTATTGTCACATACTTACGACTTCACATTCCTCACAGAAAATAGTCTAAAGGCGTCCGAAATGTGAATCTATGCAGTTCCCAAACGTTTACTATACCCTTAAAGCACACCAAGCAGTCAGTTTTTTTTGGGTGTAACGGTGTCTCAACATACACTCCAAATACGGCAGTTTTGTTTATTGACGTAGCCATTCAAACATAAGTAAGCTTCATGGTTAAACACATTTCTCTTACGTAGGCACTAATTTTCTGGTTCCTGTTTTTGTTTATGCACAAGTGCGCCCTCAAACGACCACACAACACAACTGTGTGGAACGTGCTCATGAGAGTACTATGCAAATTTATATACAATGACAGCGCTTATATCGATTAGACCAACAGTACACATAAAGAAGTGTCAGAAGGAAATCCAAGATGGCTGAAATGGTGGTCCGAAGTTTAAGTGACAGTCATTTGTTGTGTTTCTTCCACAGTACACATAAAGAAACGAAACAAAAACGACCGAAACAAATGTTTACAAGAACACCATTGACGCCATTTTTTCTTTGATTTGACAGATGCGCAGAAACGATCGAAAATGAAAACTCTAATGATATTACCTTCTTTTTTTTATAATTTGCGCGCGCTCAAGGGGATGGTGTACCCTTTATATGTTGTTCAACACAGCGCGGGTGTGAAGGATAGGGATGGAAAGGTTTATGGAAAGGTATGTGGCGCGAGACTGAAGGTGGTGGTTGTCTCAGATTTTATCTCCAGGGTTGGCGGCTCGGCTAAAGCGGAGAAGTGCCGTGTCTTATATCAATGTTTCTTTATAATTCGCATTATTTTGTTCATTGTCATATTTGTTGGGCATACTAGTATTTACTCGATCACATGTTGTTAGTGTTATGCCAGAACAACATGTAATGAGTAAACCAGCGGCCCAACAATGAGCAGTGATAATGGAATAAAAACATGACATAGAACTACGGCAGGGATCGAACCTGTGACCTGTAAGGTTGACAGGCGACCACGCATACCATCGCGCCACGGCCAACCCCTTCTTTATGTGTACTGTGGATTAGACCTTTGTACACTTTCCTTAGAACAACATGGTAAAGCTGTTTTTCAAAATACAGCTTTCCGGTGATTTTTCCGGAGCTGTTCTGATTTTATATATTTAATACGACTGCACTATACAGACATGTTTGTAAAAAAAAAAATTCTATTTCCTTAAAAAAAAAAAAATAAGTAACATAATTTCCATTTCCCACGTGTTCTTAAAAATAATATCTAATTATTACAAAATGAAAACATAATTTGGCAAAATGTTTCTCCTTTTAATTCTCTGCTTCGTATAGCCTATACTTACTATCAAAATCAAATATCAACGACTTTTTGCCCCAGTAATTAGATACTTTCTTTCCACCCCCCAATGTCCCATCGAAATAATACAATAATGATCATCTAGCCACCAAAAAAAAAAATAACTAAAAAAAGAAAAGAAAATGTTTATTTTGTCTATCTCACCCTAATACCATTAACTTGGCATTTGGCATATTGAGTTTTGTTTCCAATTTCAGTGTGGACAAAATTATATTATTCTTCGTTGAATAATTCTTCCCCCAATCTATAATTCTAACAAACTGCTTACTAATGTTTGGTTTCGAGTTTGCTTTTGCTTCTTATATCCTCCCACAAAAAAAAAAACAAGTTAATTCATAGAAAATTTCCATGTCGGACTGTATTGGTGGACTTCGTCGTCGCTATAGTCGCCGCGCCGGCAGTTGGCCGTGGTTCAGCATTATAGCTGCGCAGAAAGGGGATGAAATAATTAATTATGAAATTACTGCCAATGTGCCTGTTAATTTATTAACGAAATTGATTTATTCGATTTTATCGATATGGACGAGAGTGGCTAGGGAGGGTAAAGACCACCGAACACCGAATGCCCGCTATATGAATTTTAAGCAACCAAAGCAAAATTATTTCGTACATAGCAATATAGCTGCCGCCGCAACTAATAGTCCCTTTTTATATTTGATGAGTGCTGCCAGAGAGGGTAGAAATGGAAAGAGTGTTTTGAGTTTCTATTGAAAATGTTTCCAATTTACCTAACATGTTCGTCGGAAAGGTGTAACATTGCTTAATACAGCAGCAGCGATAATACTTTGCTCGTGTATAACAGGTGTATAGGGGTTATTCATTACGGGTAGAGTGTATACCCTTTTATAGAGAGAGAGGGAACCATTTAGGTCAATAAGTGGTGGCAGTAATGTATTTAAATAATGAACTCATTAGCTGGCTTGATAATGGTCAACTCAGCTTGTAATCCCTGTAATTGGTACTCGTCGCCCAAATTTTAGCAATTAAGCCCAACGCTCATCCTTTCGTTGCATTGTTGTGAAACTTTATATGTTTACAAAAGGAGACATTTTTGTGTCCATATTGCCCTGAAATCATCGGGAATATGAACTCGATGCCCCACCATGCCCGCCATGTTTGTATGACAAGCAATATGCATAATAAAGTAGGACTATTGGAAGGTATTGGATGTAGTTTTGATAGTTATATTTAATGAAGAGTGAATTTATCGAAAGCGCAACAACATTCCTTTTGTGCGTTGCGGGAAATAATTTTTACAATATAGTATTCCGATTCCGGAAAGGATTTTTGTTCCAATTTTTGGAATTCACAAGTACCTACAGTAAAACCCAGTGTCACGTTTGTCATGATTTAGACATTTATTTTTATGTGAATTGTTTTCAATGTACCTCCTGATCATAACCAACCTAGGAGGTTCACTATTTTTCAAATAACCTTTCGAGAAAATTTAAATTGAAAGGGATTTCAGAGATGCCACAAGCATCGGTTGTAGATGAGTTCTCTACAAAGAGCAGAGTTCTTCTGGCTGTGTGGAATTCCATCGAAGCTAAGCACTTCGAAAGTGTTTTTTCTAAAACCATCTCAGCAAACGGGAGTTAAAAAAATTGTAGTGAGTTGCTCAGGGGATGCATGCTAATTAAATGTGATAACGAGTTATCTTGGGATTTCCTTAGACCCCACTATGATTAGCAATGACTGGCAGGGCTTGAAACTTAAGGTTACCCACAAAAGAACAAAGCCTCTTATCTCCTGAAGATCAGCGAGAAAAATTTGGGGGCTTTTGAAACGGCCCAATATATGTATATCAATGTTCTGCAGAATCAATTTTCAATCTTTGGCAAAGTTGATGAGAAGGCCGATTTCTCTATGCAGGGCCAGGGGAAAATTAAAAATGTGCTGCGAGTTGTATAGATAAATCTGAAGCACTCGAAATATGCATCAGATAATCTGAATGTTTTCATGAGTTTTCCTTAAGGACTTAGCAGAACTAATTCCAGTAGACCTTTGTTAAGCAGACACTAGCTACTGTCAGCAGAGATTTTAAAGTATGAGGATTTTTTTTCCTATCCAATTTCTTTGGAGCCAATTTTATGATTGGCAGAATTCATTTTTAATTGAATTATTTCCTTTTCGGAATACTGATTGCTATTTCAGTTTGACAATCACAGTTGGCAATGCGGTGATCGCGGTTGTTAATACGATAAGTCCAGTTGTCAATATGATTACTGCGGTTTTTAATACTATGACTGAACTTATCAACACGATGATCGTGGTTTTCAATCTGTTAACCGCGATAATTACGGTTGTGAATTAGATGATCGCGGTTGCCAATAAGATCATCGCGGTTGTCAATTTGAAAATTGATTATATCAAACTGTCATATGTATGAATGTTCGTGGTTGTTGATTAGAAAATAACAACCAAGCGATCGTCAATATGATGAACAAAATTGTCAGTAGCACAGCCGCTTTTGGTTTAGATTAAGAACAAAAAATCGTTATTTGTCAATTTACTTAATTTATAATTTGAAATTTAAAAACTATTTTACTTTTAATCCGATTTCTACACTTATTATTAGTTGGAGAGAAGATTTTAAGATCAAAAGACAAATTATTGACTACTTTCAGAAGTGCTCATTTTTTTCTAATTTTTCCAACTTTACAATTTGATAGAAATGCTATTACTTATTTAAAATAATTCTAAAATGCATTTGATTTTGTGAAGAATCAGACTTAATTGGTTGAAATTTTGTCTTTTTAAATATAAAATTATAAAAATTCAATAGTAACAGTTGTCAAAGCTTAATACAGGGTTTTCCAATTAGAGGTGGTGTTTCGATATTTAAAGAAAAACGCCATTTTTTTGAAATAAAAGATCGGATGTTTATTTCAATATAACGAGGAAAGTATGCCATTAATAATGGAAAACAACATCCACTAAGCTACGCTTACACAGTAATATCCTTTTTATGAAATTTTTTATCACCATCACTTTTTGAGGTAGCCACTGGGGTGGAAATGGGTCTCATCAGTCAAGATGATTTTTTTTGATGAAATTCCGGATCATTTTCATTTTTTTTTTTTTTCATTTCAAGGACCCTAACAGCAAAGACACGACGTTGTTGATGATCGGCTTGGTTGAGTTCTTGTTTTAGTTGAACTTTATAAGCCTGAAGACCTAGGTCTCAATGCAATTCCAGTGAACGACGACAAACCTTGACAAACCTGGGTTTCCTTCAACACTTTGTTCTTGGACGAGTTTTTTTCTTCACATCGCTTGTCCCTACAGCTTCATTTTTATAGTAAATTTTAATAATTTCAGTGTGTTGTTAAAGCGTGTATCGTTCCATTTTTATTAATGGCGTAGTTTCTATTTGTCAAAATTGAAAAAATTACAGCTTCAAAAGCAACAATTACCAAAATAGCGAAAGAGACACACTAAAAATTTACTGGCGCCATTTTGTTAAGTCTTCTAAGGCCTTCATTAAGTGCTAAGTCTCGAGGGAAGTTTATTTAATATTTTTTTTTAAACATGAAATTCTTCAAAATGTTGGGTCCCATGAATTAGAGATAATTATGCGAATTAGTGCCTAATTAGCTCGAGATTTTTATCCGGCTTTAATTGTATTCTAATTTATTATTGCACTTACATCAGAATTAATTTGTAAAAAAAATTTCTCGAGCAATTAAATTCAAACGAATGTTCATGTTAAATATAATGTAACTTTGTGGAATTATTTTCATAACCCCGATGATATATAGGTAATAATTAGAAGATATGGCTTGGATGAAAATTAGTTGGAATATTGCTTTTAGTTTTAAATAAATAAACACGAAGTGAAGCAATCAATTTTATTAATTTCATATGTCATGTTGGACTAAAAATGATTACCTACCTAACTAATTGTATTAAAAACTCTTATTTCCTTTTTATTCACAAATATAAAAACATAGATAGAGCAATTCAAATTAATAAGAACGGTTTATTTAATTTCATAATTGTAGATAGTGTGCTGAGTTACGATCACTGATTCAAAAAGCAAAAACTTCTAGTAACTACTACTTGTCTACTACTACCTTGAACATTTTAAGTGCAAAAAGACTTCCTTCTACTTCTTGTCATGATCCCAACTGGAACCAAAACTCTCCCACTTTCCAGCTTCACGTTACGGTTCCAGTTGTAGGATTCAGTTGATGTCAGAAAACGATGACAGGGCTCCTAGACCCATCCTTCAGCTTAAGAGACTAATTTCGGTCGCAGAAGATTGCAGACGGCATTTCTTCCATCCCTATTGAATCTAGGATGATTAACTCTAAGTGGGAACGTTCGAATTACAAATCACCACTCCTAAATTTCGTTCAATTTGTTGCAGTTCCTTTTACTAGGAACTGCCTGGGGTAGTTCATCTTGTATTAGAAAGTGGTTCCATAATGCTCCAAACTTTTGGGGAAAAAAAATTACGAAAAAAGTTCGGAAACTTTGGTGTGGCATCACTTACAAATAATTGATAATTTGTGACTTGGAAAAAAAGACAAAATACTGAAGCTTACCCTCCTACCCTCCTACGCACTGTGTCTCTGACATATAAAGGGTATATAAAATCCCCTTTAGTGAAAAATTTTCAAAAAGAACGCAAATCTGAAATTATCTTCCATAAACACATTGGGGCATATTCATAGTCGTCTGACAAGTTGTTTCTTTGTCTCTTCTAAGCTAACCTGGAGTTTATGTTATTCATGGACAATTTAGACCCGGGTCCAAAAGTTAAACTGGAGCTCAAACCTTAAAAACGGCTGACTCTTGGACTAAGTTGATTTTTTCTATCTGTCAAAAAATTGATTGGATTTCAATGTTTGACAGGCAATAGTACTAAAATTGTAGCAGAATTCTGTTTACTAAGCCAAATTCTTTATGAATAGCAGCTGTTTCTAACCTGTGTGTTAACTTTACACTCGAGGCCACTTGAACTCTGTTCTAAAGTTTGACTATGAATAAATGAATATGCCCCATTAAGTTTTCACTATCAGCTTTTATACATAAAGTTATTCAGGTAAGTGCAAAAGTAAAGAAGCAACGAACACCCTATGCATATTTCTTGTCTCTTCTTCTTCTTCTCAGCATTTAAGTGTATGTTTTACAAAACTAATTGCAATTTAATATTCCATGCGCGTATTATGATGTGGCAAAATCGATGGTGGTCCAAAAGTCTGCTATCTGCCATTCAGATGAACACGAAAAAAAAAAATTAGTTTGGTCATTCAGTTATATGGAATTGATTTTTTGGACTTTTACAATGTGGGTATACCCTAAACCCTCAGACATATTATAGTGTAGGGAGAAAATACACCTAGCTACAACAAAAGTAAATTGACAAGAAAAAAAGGTTAGGAAAAAAAACAACAACAACAACAACTAAAGAACACCAAATTTAACACGTGTCAGTCCAATAAAATCGAAGACATTACGTGCTGAAATTGTAAAAACGGTAATATTCTAGTGAACTGCCATAGACACTTTATTTTATTTTTTTTAATATACCTTCATAGTAGATATTGGTTTAGGTCTTAGAGAATATCAATTTTCAGAGCAACAAAAATACGTGGAAAAGGGCTCTATGTAAGTTGAATTTTTATGTCTTATTTTAATTATTATTTCATCAAAATGACCCTTGGTGGTTTAGAAAAAAAGTGAAATGGCGATATTAGGCAAATTATACGGAAATTGATAAATAAATTTAATTATCGCATAATTCAAATTTAATTCAAATTACTTTGAATTACTTTAAGTTTTATTAAATGACAAATTAACTAAATTATCCCTTGAGACTATATGAGAAATTTGACAGTAGAAACGTTATCAAAAAGTGTTTTTCATAATGCTGAATAGTCTGGATCATCTGTCTTTGCTAAAGCGGATTCGGCAAGATGGATCTACTTCAAATTTGGTTCACAGCTTTTTTTGAATTTGATTTCTTTAATAAATTATGATAAATGAGAAAAAATTCAAAGAAAAATATTTGTGAACTGATTCGTATCCAGAAGTATATTTGGAAAATGTTGGTATGCAATACTAGTTGATCTTTTCGAATCTTCCGTATAAAAATAATAATTGAAAATGAAAGAAACATTTCTAAGCGATTGGTTGGTGTTGAATTGTATGTCGTACTATTATTAGGTAGTGCACACAAATCTGTGGCAACAAGGAATAACAGCATATGTCGACTTATGTCGAAATTGAGTTCTTGATAACATCAGATGCGCAATGAGCGATTCTACCTCCAATATTCCGAATAAAAATAATTTATTTTTTTTCCGGAATGCGCAATGTGGAAAAACGACATAAGTCGACTTAAGATCAGAACATTTACAAAACTGCATAAGACTGCATAAGAAAAAACAACAAAAAAATTAAAACTGCTTTCCTGGAAAACTACAAAAAGTGACTTATGTTGCTTTTACTTGTTGACACAGAAATATTTCCCGTAAAATACCTACTTAACCGTTTTCAAGAAATTTAAGATTTTAGATATCGTAATTTTTAGTCCTTGTGGTAATTTGTACATAAAGTATTTACAGTGCAGTTGAAAAACAACATGGTACCAGATTTGAAAAATTGAATTTTCAAAAAAAAATTTTTTCAAACTACCAAAAATATATTTTTT
The DNA here is from genome assembly GCA_958431115.1 of Syrphus vitripennis. Taxonomy (NCBI): domain Eukaryota; kingdom Metazoa; phylum Arthropoda; class Insecta; order Diptera; family Syrphidae; genus Syrphus; species Syrphus vitripennis. The sequence goes on from OY288108.1 coordinate 23,174,535, forward strand.
TTATGTTGGTACATAATTTATGGAATATTTCCTAACCTTTGGTATCAACATTTTTATTAAATTCAGCCGAAAAGTTGTCCGAAGTTGGGCTCAAGGGTAAACTGATGGACGTTTAAATATTGTAGAAGTGCAACTGGCTTTTTCAATGAAGCATTGTTTGTAGCTGTAGCGTTGCTCCAATATTTTTTAGTTTTATTCAACACATAACTTCTTCTGTGCCTAAAAATCATTAACCATATTTTTTTATAATAAAAAGGACAGAATTTTGGAATACAGACTAATTTTCCCTTCCCGCAAAAAAAAACGAAAGAAAAAGTTAATTTTTACTTTTTTTCCAAATTTTACATTAACAACACTACGTTGCTTGAGTTTAATACGGTATTCACACCAAGCCGAAAACACGGTTTTCGCCAAAACATCGGTTTTCGATGAAAACCTAATCGAAAACACAAGTTTTCGCATACATTTTTTGTAGCTTCAGGTTTTCATAAACAACATGTTTTATATAAAACCGGTCGAAAACGTGTGGAAACTCATAGATGAACTAAATCAAACACACCTATGGAATGTTCAGCGCCCAAAAATTGACAAGAAAGAAATTGATGGAATGCTTTCAAAAGAAATTAAAACCAGCTGACTGTAAATATTATTTGAGTTTTTGATTTGTTTTGTTGATAAAATTTTTGTGATAAGTAATTTCTTTCTTCTGATTCTCATGTAAGAGTTTTCAGATAAGAAAAAGAAGTTTAACAAAATATTCATGTTTTCTTCAATTTTCTTTTTGTGTATATAAATTAGTTTAATTTGTTTAGCATTCATTTATTGTTGCAAAAATGTAAACACAAATAAGTTTTTAATTTTTCAATACAAAATTTGACAGTAGTGTTGTCAAAAAATTGAGATGTCAAACGAAAACACGTAATATGCAGTGTGAACGCATTTCGTGTTTTCGAAAACTTTTAGCTGAAAACCGCGTTTTGAGTTTGGTGTGAAAAGGCTATAAGGAATAAATTATTACAATGCACCCGTTTATTCTGTTTAACTATTTTTCTTTTTATCGCAACTATTTATAAGCACTGTTTGCTAAGAAACAACACTAATTTTTTTTTTTTGATTAACTTTAACTCGACAAAAACATTGGCCAACAACACTTTGTCCCACTTAGTGTTGGCCAGCCTCATCGATTTTATAAATAATTCAAACAATTCCCCAGGGCGACCTAAATCACAAATCAACCAACCATTTCCTTGGTATTTCTATTCGTATATACATATGTATTTATATTGTGTCGCAAAAATTTCTTTGTATGCCATTTACACTCAGCCAGTTTTATCATCCCACCCTCCAAAAAAAAGCAAAGCCAACCCTGTCTAGCAATCAGTGAAGCACGAAACTGGAAATAGGAAATCAATCGTACTAGTAGCGGATATCAATCCCATCTCACCATTTTCATTATCAAGCATCAAGAGTCATCGTTGTCCTCAACCGTCGCTGTCGGTCGTTGTCGTTAGTATCGCGTCGCAATCGATGTCGTTCCATCTGACCCTTTCTTTTGGGAGAAAATTCTTTGTCTCGACAATCGACAATCGAACTCTAGAAGATGGTCCTTTAATAATCAAAGTAAAACCATCATTTTTGGTGGCATTGATTTGAAATGGCTTCGGTTTCAGCTTTTGCTACGACTGCGACTACCTCCCATTCCCAACAACACCATCAATAGGTTCAAGCATTTGTTGTCTTACATCAATGTTAGCCCGGAAAAGGCATTGATATTCCCTCAATGGAAGTTGTCAAAAGCAGACTTTATAATTTAATTATATCCGGCTCATTAAATCGCTGCTTTTAACCTGAGTGAGGTTTTCATTTCGTCGGTCGTAAGAGCGAAGGACACAAAACTATGAACAGAAACAAAACGAAACGAAAAAAAAAGCGTAAATTGGCGCCCGGGCAGAGGACCAGAGAATATGGTCTACTACTTCTACTCTGTAAAGTAGTTTTATCACAGACACAATCGAAAGTCGATAATTTCCCGTGTGATTTGAGGTGTTATCGAGTTAATCGATGAATTTTACGGATCACTGATTTATCTGTGGACACAGCATGAATAGTAAATTTGCTATATACACAGCGGCGTTGCCGTTGTCGTTTCCGTGGAACCCGTTGCAGTAGGGACAAGCAACAGTGACGTTTGATCGTAACCTAACATAATGGTAGTGTGGTTTTCAGCGACACGAACGACTATTAGAGTGTCACTATCCGTTTGTTTGGTGATGGCGGGTGGCACATATGGTTTGACCAAATTAGCGAGAATCACTCTTGGTCCGGTCGGTCGGTTGGTAGGTGTAGGTGGTATAGTGAATAGTAATTTTGCAACAATTACTCTATTGTTGCAACTTGCAAGAGTGCACTAAACGCTTAATTAACCTATACCTAGTCTATTGTTTGGAAGGGGTGACTAATTCTGTGTGCTGGAGATGAGCTAACAAACATTCTTTGGCCAAGGAAGTGTTTGATATGTGCATATCTATATAAATATATAATGTATAGACATTGCAAATGCAAATTGCTAGGCGATTACAATGACGATGGCGCGGCACCAATTAAACGATAGATTCCGGGTTTGAATGGATGATAACGTTCAATGAATCACTGTGTTTTATGCATTGCACACTGTTAATTAGAATTGACTATACGATACATTGTTAGACACCATGTTGTGGAATTGAAACGTTTGATTATACTTTGGCTTATGTTGACCTGCTATAGAGTGTTCCTATATAGTATAGTTGATGGAAAAGTGGTTTGCAAAAGGAATATTATAGGCGCTTAATTTAAATCACAGCCACGCTTTGGATTGTTAATAGTATCTACGAGGAATATTATTAATGTATTAATGCGTTATTATGATTCAATTAGGTAGAAGAAGATATATTTCCCAAATTGAATTTAATTATGATAAAAATATGAAGAATGCAATGGTTTAATCGTTGAGTAATTATTCGAAGAGAAACTTTTTATCAACTTGAAACCACGTCAAAATTTCATGAAAATTATATTACTCTCAGTCTTATGGCTAATAGAAACTTCTCAGAAAGTATTTGATGAAGAAAAAAACACAATTTTGAAAAAAGATTTCTTGCCCTCCCGGACCTACGAGGGGACGTCAGAAAGTTCGCGAAACAGCAAAGAAGAGGATTGAAATTAAACAAGATTTTATTTTTCCTTTTCGATATATTCTTCCTCAATTCTAATACATTTTTTAGATCGGTCTAAAAGTTTATTCATCCCATCGGAAAAAAAAAGATATGTCAACTTTTTCAAAATAGTCAGAAATTGCTGACTTCACTTCCTCATCGTCGGTAAATTTTCTTCCTCGAAGCTCTTTCTCAAATTTGTAAATACATAAGTGATAGTCAAAAGGGGCCAAACCTGGACTATAAGAAGGTTGATTCACTATTCCGAACCCACATTCCTGTACGTATAGTTTTTTTTTAATGTTGCCCAGACCCTTGTGGTGGCGCTGCAAAATTTGAGGTGTAAAATTCGATTTTGGGAGTCTATAAGCGTCGGAAATTGGTGGTAGGGGCAAGAGGAGACTATTTTTTAGATTATTGCATCCAAAAAATATCAGTAAATATCGATTAAAACCTCCATAAGCTCTCCGCAAAAAAAAAGAGTAAGGGTTGCCGACACACTTTAGATGTCGCCCCATTCGACTTCTACCATGATAATATACTATAGTTTTCATATACAAAGGATACTCGTACAAACGTAAAGCGACAACACAAAAAAAGTGAATGTAAGGTTGGGTAAGTAAAACTTGCATGCTCCTGTTTATAAACTCTCAGTCTTTTAACTAGTCTTTAAATTGTTCGCAGCCTGACTATATGCAATATTTTTAGTGTAGAAAATTTGGCGGTTAAATGGATATTTGAAATTTACCGAAACTATGCAATTTTTTAGGGTCTCTCTTCACCAGAATAATTTTTAATACAAATTTTACAATTCAATTGAAAGCGCTAGCTTTGTTTTTGCAATGTACCTACAATGTCATGCGCTTTGACATCGTTAGATTTTTATGTGGGGTTAAGCAAAAAAGTGTGCCTACCCGAATAATCCTCGAACTCTAAACGCTTTAAAACCAACATTACTCAAGTTATATCCCCAGAAATGTGCGAAAAGTGGCTAAAAACTACCTCAAAAGAATCACATCCTGCTAATTTTGAGGAAATCAGTAAATGGTTTTAGGATTTACCCAAAATTATCTTTGCAACAATCCAGTTTTATCAATATAATAAGTAAGTAATAAGTTGGAATAATTTGTTTCCGTTATTTTAGTTCATTTTTTTTTTTATTAAGACTCTAGATGGCGTTCCACGATTACAGCTGAATTTTCTTATAAAAAAAAAAAATAGTATAATTTTTATGTTTCCGTGCGGCTATGTTCAGAAAACTTTCTAAAAATTAATCTGACTATGTTTTTGGACATTTTTATTCTTAGTTGTTAAAAATTATTATTTTACTTTCAACCCATCTTAATTAAATTTTTAATTAAGTAGGTACTAAGAGCAATAAAAACTGCTAGTCCAAATAAAAACAAATATTGCCATCTGTTGATCAACACGAAATCCTCAAAGAACGAACGTTTTAAGGCTTTCCCAAACCAATGCAAAACCGATGCGAGACAATCAGTGATGACGTTATTTCGTAATTTGGGAAAAAGCCTTTAATATACTCATAATAAGAATTAAATCGCAAAATGTCCCACAGTAGCACCTTAATTTACGCGCTTATCAAACAACTATCGCACAATTCCCGGGTGAACTTTCATCAAGAATAAAAAAAAAAGAATGCTTGACTCTTGAAGGACACAATTCACCATGTTTTGCACCTTCTTTTCATCGTCCTTACACCGTCACTATTTTTTTTTTATGATTCGAGAACCGAGGTGTGCTGCAACGGAGTATGGCATGAAATAGAAATCCAGGTCCTTTATTCATCTGCTACAGATTTGTCTACCTACGTATATGGACGTATGTTTGTATGTTTATTATGAATGTGTGTGTGTTCTTATGTGTATGTGTAGTAGAGGCATCCCCAGTTCCTAATGAATAATAATTCACACAATTTCGTTTGTTCTTTTCTTATGCAATTCGGCTTAAGATTGAAGGACATCAAAAGGACGAAGGACACTCTCGAGTCTGGAGGAACTAATAGGGTTTGCGTGTTTGTTATATGTATTATGTAGGTAGGTATAGTTCTTTTTTAATATGAAAATTGAGATACGCATTTGCAGGCCTACTTTTGAAGGTCTAAGTTTAAATTTTAATAATTGAGTTCCTTTTATATTAATCTCAATTATGAAATCTTTAAATTAACTTTTCCTGAAAAAGAAAATGATATCCGAAGCAATATTATGCAAACGTTAACACGCTTCGGATTGAAAGTGTGACAGCACGATCATCTACAGAATAACCAAAGAGCCCACAAATGTCCACATCCCTAAACGACACCTGGTTAAAGAAATACACTGATCAATGCTGTTTCGGATGAGGAAAAAATATTTCTAAATCGCATTTTTCCCAGTCGAGCTACTGCACCCACTCATAGATTAGTGGAAAAAGGAATGCCTGTCTAGCTCCCAAAGAAAACAGACCTAAGCAGTATGCAAACTGGAATGGAATTTTGTGTCAAGAAGAGCAAGAATCGGCCTGCGCCAAAGTTCCGTAACTTCTTACGTTGAGAAAATTGGTTGAAAATGGATAAAAATTGAAACAAAATGTATGGGTTTGGTTTCATTTATTATCTTTTCTTGACCGATTCCATCGATATGAGATGTTACCAAACGCAGATACCTAACAGATCATTTATAGTTGAACAGTGCGTTGACAGTTTGGACAGTGTCAATAGAGAATTTATCAGGCTTACTTTGCACAGGCTACAAAACAACAATACAGAATGTCACGTTCTCCATAGAGGAGAAGTTTGAAATCCAAAGTGGGGTCAGGCAAGGCTGTATGCTGTCACTTATACTGTTCCTGTTGCTGATTAGTTGATGTAGAACAGAATAGAAATTTAACAGAGAGGAAGTCCTACCAAGTATAAGTACTCTGAAGTATAGATAAAAATCTTTTATAAAAACCCGAAAATGCTACATACGCCTTAAACAGAACACGAAAAATTTCATGGCTAACTTTTTAATACCGTTTAACAAAAAATAATGAAGTTTTTATAATATAATATTGTTGAGCACAGATCTGTGAATTTCTATGAAATTCAGATTTTCAGAAGAAATTTCATTCCCCCAAGAAATTTTAATCTCGGTAAAAAAAAGTGGATTAATTTTTAGGAAAGGCATACATTTTTTATTTGGTGCAATTTTTGGGCATTTTTTAACTTGCATTTTTTTGGAATTTTAATCTAGCTATTTTCGCAAAATTCCACTTTTGCTAATTTCATTTCATATATTTACTATATTGCGTTAAATATTTTTTCTATCTGTATTGTTTCGCATTTTATTATTTTACCATTTTTACCTTTTGATAATTTAGGTAATATTACGTAAAATAATAAAATGCGAAACAAAAAAAAAGCAAAATAATAAAAACCGAAATATTACCAAGCAAAATATAATTGCGAAATAATGAACGAAGAAATAACAAAAGAGATTCAAATTATAACCTGAATTTAATTTAATTGGTGGTAGCGCCTTAAAGTTGTTGTTGTTGTTCACAAAAAATTCAATGCAATTGACGGAAGAATGGTTAAGTCTAATAAACTGACATTCTATGTACAAAATAGTACAATAAAAATAATAAAGTAATAAGAATAAATTGTGGCCAGCGCCAAACTCTTCCGTAACTCTCCCCCCTTTGATACAGACTACGATCTGTAGTCTATCGAAGTAAGGTATGGAGAAAAAATGGAGGCGGAACAAGATAACATACTTTAAGGCGTTTGTAAAAATGCTGTGACTTCAAATGCATTTGATGAACAAGTACGACTTCTGGACACGTAGCATCAGTGGTCTGAAGTGGTGTAGTGCGTAAGAGCACATGACTACAAAGACTGAGCAAATCTGATATGCGTGGGTTCGAATCCTACAAGTGTTCTTCAAATAAAATTGGATTAAAGCTCAGCGCCACTAAAAAAAAAAAAAAAAAAAAAAGGAGTCTGATGATTGTCTGGCAAGCATGAAATAGCTATAACTCCGGCCAAAAATAAAAAAAAAAATATAAACGAATTAATATAAAAATTAATTCGTAATAACAATTGGTGGTAGTGCCTTAAAGTTGTTGTTGTTGTTCACAAAAAATTCAATGCAATTGACGGAAGAATGGTTAAGTCTAATAAACTGACATTCTATGTACAAAATAGTACAATAAAAATAATAAAGTAACCTGAATTTAATTTAGAAAAGTTACAAATTGCCACCTTTTAATCCATGTAATATAAAAGTCGCAAAGGAACTTTAGTGATGTGATAGCCAGTTGTTAAAAAATATGCAAAAATGCTATTGCGAAACGATTAAAATTAATTGCGAAGAAATATTTGAGGAAAAAAAATCGTCCAAACGACGACGACGGGCATCCAGATAATACTCTGTAGTGTTCGTCCAAATTCAGCCTTTTCGGATTTTGTTTTAAGGTTCCGAAATCTTTTGCCTACTTGCTGTTCGTTATTTTGCATTATACATATAATAGTTAAGATTGCATAAAAATAAATACTATTTGCTGCCAAATATCGCCGTTGATCTCTTGCTGTTTCCTAAATCAACAAATGATCTTTAAATAGGTAAAATTAAACGACACATATAAATATTACTTACCCTATCATTACACAAGTAAACCAGAAAATAGGCCAAATAATGTTCGGAGATACTATTTGTGTTAAATTTCACTTTTTTCTTTTTTAACAAAAATAATATTTATCACGGAACCAGTGTTCAGTTGTACAGAAACCCTCTTTTATAGTTTTTGTTCTTGTTGTTTTTTTTTTTTTTTAAAAAGCGCAACACGTTTACACGACAGAAAATTCCAAACATAAAAATAAATATCAAATAAAAAAAAGGAACAACAAAAAAAAATTATAGACGACAACGTGGAGACAACAACACACAAAAGTCAACCTTACTTTTCTTGTTTATATTGTACTATTATAGCCTTCTATTTATTTACAGTCAACAGGATATTTTTTTTATAATATTGTGTGGCTTGCATGTGTGGGTGTAGGTGTGTGTGTGTGTTGCTCTTCTACTCGATTACTTTTCGTTTAGATTTAGAAAGGACTCTTTAACACGCGAAATAAACAGAGAAAAGGCGACTTAACGAACGTATACAAAACAAATCAAATCACCACTTTTATTATAGACGTCCTATCAAATATCATTAACCGATATAAAGTTTTACTTCTGATATGTTTAACTTTACTTAAGTTTTTTTTTTTTTTTTTGATTGAAACCGTTCCTTGCAATTGATGCAGCCAAGTTTATATATGTAGTTAACCGTTAAAAAAGTTTGCTGAAATGGGAAAAAAAGAAGAAAATATTAAAATAAATAATTATTTTTCATGAATCAAAAATACGAGAAAGCGTCATACAAAACAAAAAAAAAAGTTAACAAAATGAAAAAAGAGAAAAAATTAATAAAGGACCAAAAGGACTCTTGGATAAATCTATGGCATTGATATAGGGTTTTGGCTAGTTGCCCATTTTTTAAATAAGTTTTTTTTTTCTTTTTCTTTTTCTTCTTCTTCTTCTACCATTGTGACGATGACGATGACGATGACGATGAAGGCGAAGGCGAAGATGAGGTTGAAATTGAAATGAAGGGAATTTCCATTGAGTCCAAGCATAAGCCAACCAGCAAACGGAAAACAAACACAAAAAGAAATATACGAAAGGACGAAGCAAAAACCGGAAAATATGACCCAGAATCAAGAATCATAAATGCCATCACATACACAAACATACACACACACACAGGCATATACGTTTTCTGACAAAATAATAAAATGAACGACTTGATGACGGATCCCTTACATTTGAACCAGTTAAAGATTTTCCATCCCCAAAAGAAGAATATAAGAAGAAAGGGAAGAGACATTTTAAGGACGACAATCACAATGGTCGTGTTTTTTTTTTGTTGATATCATTAAAAACACAAGTTTCAGACCAAGGATATCAATTTTATTGAAACCAATTTTGCTTGCTTGTTGCTTTTATGTGTGTGAAATTGTGTTATGGTGTTGGTATAATAGTTTTGGGGTTTGACATATTCAACAGGACGACAGTAACGATGACATGACATCTCGAACTTTGTCTTCCTACAAATGATGCTGCGGGTCTGTTTGTTATTATTTGAGCATCCTTGAAAATATTTTCAATACAATAGTTGCTATACACGAACTGATGGGTTGATCTTTCAACCCCCTCAAACACCCCACCTTCCCCCCTATCATTTCCATTGGAGTGTCAAAAATTTACGATGAAAGCTATGCACACACCAAAGGGTGATATCAGGAATTAAAGTGAACACACAAATAAAAAAAAAAAAAACATACAAAAGGACATCCAACAGGGTTTGTCAGGATATTGAAAGTGTCAATGCAAATGCACTGATACCGCCCGCTGCCACCACCGCCGCCGCCGCCAAATCATAGCGGCAGATAGTGTTGTAGGATACGAAGAGAAAACCAGAAACAAAAACGTTAACACAAAAAGCAAAACAAAATACGTGGTAATGTCAACCACCCACCCACCGCCCTCACCCAGCCTTTTGCAAACAGCGGAAAAGCCATCAACGACCTAGCGCGCAATTACAGTAAAAAAAGGAAAACCACGAGGATGGAATTACACTCGTATATGCCATCGTATCGATGTTGATGCCGTCTGCTTCGTGCGCATGTATTGGTTGTTTTTCTCTAACAAGTGGTCGTCTTTTTTACAGCTAGAAACGTAGGTAATGTATTGTTGGTTTGGTTGGTTGGTCGGTTTGGTGGAAAGTGGAAATTAATACTTACACTCACACAAATCGAGCTACAAAAATGTTTTCAGGATGAAGAAAGGACGAGACCATCGGAGGAAATGAATTGGTGAAATGGACGTAAAAAAAAGGTGGAAAAATAAATTCCAGATTTCTAGGATTTCAGCTTTGTACAGCAGTTAACAATATGTTTCACAAAATTGAAACAGCAACAAACATATATCAATATGGGATTTGGGTGTTTCCGCAAAACAACTTGTTTTTTTTTTTAATTTATTTCAGAATATCTCAAAACATCAAGTTTTCTTTGTCGTCAATCTGAAGAGGAATTTTGACCGTAACAAAAAAACGTACACAAACACACATACTCTTGTTATGAACTGACAGTAGTGTTTTACGAACAAACGAAAGATTTTACAGGACGAATCATCAGACCAATTGAAAGAAATATCCTTCATAACACACTACACTAAGTTGAGGCGCAGCAAGAGACAACAGACGAAGAAGAAGAAGAAGAAGAAACACCACAAAGGAATTTTCACCTTTTTTGCATCTTATTACATGCAAATTTGCACTTTTTCAAATGTTATTACCTCGAGGGTCCTTTGTTAAAGGACTTTAAAGACTTTTCCAATTGATATCAAACGATTAACGATTAAATATTTGAGAAAATTTACGCGCACGATGTTAACACGGTATGGAGCAAAAACAAAGCCAAGAATTTTGACAGTCCGGAGGAAGAAGTGTTGAGAATAGAGCAGTGAAAAAAAAAAACATTAAACAGAACAAAAAAAAAATACATCAAGTCAGCAGCAGTTCACACTAATACCAACACACAAATAGCTGTATTCAAAAATACATGTACAAAGAAGTATGCATCCAGCAAGGGCTAGGATGTCAATCCAAAGTTAAAGTAAAAGCTATATAAACACACTCTCAAAATATGAGCATCCACTGTAGTGGTACTCTCAGTACTGTAAATTCTCTCGCATTTAGGGCGCAGAAGCTCAAATCAGGAAATCGCATATGGTTTCAATATAGTCTTGAACCAATATTTTGCAAATATGTAATTTCATAGAAACAAATATTTTCTTCTTTATTGTTTCTATTAATGATTGAACAAAATTGAAATGCGGGACGCTATGGCGTATACGTAATATTATTTTTTTTATTTTCTTTTTCATCTAGGGAAACAACAAAAATTCTCTCCTTGGCGTAAATGAGCTGTTAAACGTCAACAAAATTCTCTCTTCTTCTCTCGTTCTCAATTTTTTATTTTTCCTTTTTGAAAAGACCGGACGGAATGTTAATGTGTAGTGTATAGAGCTATTTTTTTGTAAAGAAGAATTTCGCTGCTGATATTATGGTGGGTGAAAAGGTTACATATTATTCGGAATATGAATATCTATGCATCTATAACGTAGGTTTTTGTATTTTTGTTTTACTGTGGTAGAGCTCTGAGTCATGGGCAAAAACTGTTGCATTAATAGGAAATTCTGCGTTTGGCATATTCTAAGGAGAGAACAGACATAAAATAGGGAGAGACATTTTTGGCATTTTCTTTGCTAGAATTAAAGCCATCTTGTGGGCAGTAGAAATAGGTAAATGCTTAAATAATCGAATGTCAGTTGGTGGTTTGAAAATAATATTTTGAAAGTAAACTGTTGGTAGAAGAAGATATGTATATTTATTGGAATATATATGAATGGTTATTATAATGCTGGACATACTTTTGCGAATGATTTTTAGTCTTAAACTGTGTTTTGTATTAAGAACGCAATATAAATACGTTGTTGCTTTAATTTTTGACTTAAAAATCGGATATTGTATACAGGGTCAGCACTCTATACACAGTGTTGCTTATTTTTAAATTGTTTATTTCGTCTTCAAATTTTTTAAAGATATACTCGAAGATTCATGTCTTTATCTCAATTCTTAAAAGTTCCACTCTACTTTTCAGTATTAATTACATAAGGTGTTTTTTTCAGTGCTTTAGAACTTTGAAACGGAATAAAATAAAGATGAATTTCTAAAGTTGACATGAAATTGAATATATTCAAATGATAATATCGTTTCTGGTATATGACCACCACGTCTATCTCAGACATACATATACATAATATGTAGGTGTCAACACACACTTAAAGATTATTTTCACTACGAATACGGAAGTTTTGTTTATTGACGTAGCCATTCAACCAGAAGTGAGCTTCATCGCTGAACATAATTCTCTTATGAAAATTGGTTTCGGGATAAATTTGCAGAATTTGTTAAAATACCAAACCAAACACTACAACTTAAAGTTCTGTAAGTTAACACCATTTATTTAAAAGAAAATTCAACTTTTGAATTCGTCCTAAATTTATGATAATAGAACCAATTGGAAAAAAATAGAGCTGAATAAAAATAAGTCACAGTTTCAAAACAAAATATTTGTGACATATACTCGTATTATTGTACGTATTATTATAGATATAAACGTTTAAACTTAATAAATTTAATAAAAATACAAAAACAATATTTTATTTTATTTTATTTTATTTTATTTTATTTTATTTTATTTTATTTTATTTTATTTTATTTTATTTTATTTTATTTTATTTTATTTTATTTTATTTTATTTTATTTTATTTTATTTTATTTTATTTTATTTTATTTTATTTTATTTTATTTTATTTTATTTTATTTTATTTTATTTTATTTTATTTATTTTATTTTATTTTATTTTATTTTATTTTATTTTATTTTATTTTATTTTATTTTATTTTATTTTATTTTATTTTATTTTATTTTATTTTATTTTATTTTATTTTATTTTATTTTATTTTATTTTATTTTATTTTATTTTATTTTATTTTATTTTAATTTATTTTATTTTATTTTATTTTATTTTATTTTATTTTATTTTATTTTATTTTATTTTATTTTATTTTATTTTATTTTATTTTATTTTATTTTATTTTATTTTATTTTATTTTATTTTATTTTATTTTATTTTATTTTATTTTATTTTATTTTATTTTATTTTATTTTATTTTATTTTATTTTATTTTATTTTATTTTATTTTATTTTATTTTATTTTATTTTATTTTATTTTATTTTATTTTATTTTATTTTATTTTATTTTATTTTAATTTATTTTATTTTATTTTATTTTATTTTATTTTATTTTATTTTATTTTATTTTATTTTATTTTATTTTATTTTATTTTATTTTATTTTATTTTATTTTATTTTATTTTATTTTATTTTATTTTATTTTATTTTATTTTATTTTATTTTATTTTATTTTATTTTATTTTATTTTATTTTATTTTATTTTATTTTATTTTATTTTATTTTATTTTAATTTATTTTATTTTATTTTATTTTATTTTATTTTATTTTATTTTATTTTATTTTATTTTATTTTATTTTATTTTATTTTATTTTATTTTAATTTATTTTATTTAATTTTATATTATTTTATTGTACATATTTGTTTTGTTTTCGATTTTCGACACAGAAAATTTTCAAAAAGTTCTTGATTTTGTATGTTTTGGTTTTAAAGATTTATGACAAAAAAAAAATTTCTATGCCTGTGTATGTGTGTTCAACTAAAATTTACTGATGTTTATCAGATTTTATTTCATTGCAAGAAATGCAAATTACCAAATTCGAATAGCAACGCTAGAATTAAAGTTGTACTTATTTTTTTTTTTGATTAAGTTGTTATTGTATCGTTATTATGAATGTAAAAGAGAGTTAATAGAAGAAAAATACCGCCACAAAATGAATTAAATTTAACGTCCTTTAAATCGAAGACCCTTTTTTTATTCATAAGTAAGGTGGCAAGGACGACAACGACAATGGTAATAGTGAAGCCTGTGTGCTGAGTATAAGATGATAATATGATAATGCTTTCAATTCAGCCTGTTGAATGTGTCTTCCGGATATACTGTGTTGTTGGTTTGCATTTGCCAAGAGTACATAATTGAATGGAATATACGATTTTCGATATCATACCATCACAGGAAGAATATTTTATAGGGAAAGTCGTTCTATTGTCATTCTTTTACTCCTATATGTGCAATGTTTACCTGAATCAAACAAAATGTGTATGGGATGCGTGTATATAATTTTATACCTCGTCCTAGATGGGATTTGTTTTGTGCTTCAGTAGTAAAGTGCACTATAAGTCCTTGTGATGAAGGAAAACAATTGATTTTGCTCCTTAGTCTTGTGCATTATAAACTGGCTACACTTACCTTGAGATTTCGCGGAATTGAAAGAATCCTTGATACGCAACATAGAATATAACTATTTGAAAATACACATCACCAGAGATCTCAGTGGTTCATCCATCATACATGAAGCACCAAGGGGCGTCTTTGGTATTTGTTTTGCCATTCTATAAGTGGATAAGGTTATCGTTATAAGTCTACTTTTTCTTACATACATCAGTCAAAGAAAAGTAAATTTTAAAAGCCATTTGCAGGATTCTTAGAACTTACAAAATCTCGCACATAATTTTCCTGTAACCTGTACAGTGTACATTCAAAACCACAACACATTGCTCGAGGATGCATTACTTCAGCTGAATCATATCTATTCTATTATAGATCTCTGACTTCCTTGTTGAAACACACACTATTCAAAATTCACATCATCCAAATTCAATGTTAGAGAGATGAGGTTACGGGTTTGGTATTTTGAAGGTAACTTTGGCCAGGTTCAAATCTTTGTTGAGATGCACCCTGGAGCCAAGTAACCAATAAAGTACAAAAGTAAAAATAAACACATTCTCTCATACACTCTACTCTACTCTACTGTACGATACGGATTGCCTGTGCTCGTCAGGTGAGCCAATGTAAATTAGAAGCAATGTGATGATGTTTGGAAGTGTGACCAACATCGTTGCTTTTTGTTTTATATTAAAATTGTTATTTATGTAACTTTATACAATCAAATTTACAATTTAAATTTGCAATTTAAATAGACTGAGTTATTAACTGAATTGTTTTTGAGTTAACTGAATTGTTTTCACTCGACTCAAAATTAAATTATGTTTATCAAAATGCTCTTAAATGTTTTGCGCTATGCAATATGTATTTGCTTAGACGTCGATGATAAAAGACGAAATGATTTCAAAGAAATTGAAAACTTGAAATATAAATTTTACCAATACTTTTCGCTATATTTCAATCAAGGGGGCTAGCCCTCATAACGATAACAGTCTCGGTCTCGTCTGGAGAAACATGCCGGAGTAATTCTGAATTTGTATCAGTACGAGACCGTAACGAGACTAAGTCATAACAGACCGAGACTGAAATTTTAAAATTTTTTAATTTTGACGAGACTGAGACGAGACTTTAAAAGTCTGGTCTCGGTGTAGTCCCATGGCCAGCCCTAGTTTCGATGTGATCATTTCAACAGCTTTCAAAAAACACTACAAAATAGTGTTCGATAAATTAAAAATCGTTCCCTAACTTTGATTCACTAGTGTACAAATATCTTTGGGTATTTTTTACACATTTTCGTTTTCAATTGTAAATTAAAACTATATTTAAATAATGTTTTTATCTAGGTACTTGAATTTTCACCTATATACTGGTCACACTAAATTTGTCAGTTAAGCATTCTGCAACATTTAAGACTTGCAATGCTCGTGCCTCATTCGATGAATACCAAGTTAACCAAATCACTGATTAGAACCCCCTATACCAAAAGATTTCTGGAAAATCAAAATCAAAATCATCAGAAATCTGAATTTCAATATATAAGGACTCAGTGCAAAATCCACATTATGCTCTACCCCTCTGTCTCATCTGCACTACCAACCGGTTGTGTAAAAGAAGAGAAGTAGATGCATATTTGATGTCTAAAATCGCCTGCAGCATGTAGCGGATAATTATTGTGGTACAGAAGTTGAATAAACATCTGCAGAAGAAACCCTAAAACAAAGTTTGCATTATCATGAAAAGTACACTGAGGTAAATTTCGAATTATTTCAACTTTAAATCCTTTTCTTTCTAAGTTTATATTTTTAACAATAAGATTCATATTCAAACATTTATTTGGGGGTAAGGATATTATTGACCAAAAGACCTCACAGTGTTGAATCAACATTCAATACTGTTTCTATCATGTTGAATTAAATATTTTAAAATTAATATTTTAAAATTAATATTTACCAATGTGTTGTTTATTTATCGAATAAGAAACTTGTGGTTGCTTTGAGTGTAAGAATATTTTTGATGCGGTTAACTTTTGTTTCTTGATGTACTAGAATAATAGTTTTTAAGATTCAATTTATTCGAAGCATTGAGATTTCATGATGTACATTTAGCTGCAGATTTTCATTGTGGTTTTGACTGAATATAAAAGCATTTTAAGATTAAATCCCTAAAGGTAACCAGTTACCTATTTACTATTTGTTCTTTAAGGCTGCAAGAATACTTTGAAATGATAACACGGATACAGAGGTACGAATACCAACTATATTTATTTTTGAATTTTGATATGTGAAGACATTACAGTGCAATTTTACTTGGACATTGTAATGATGAACTAAGTACTAAATGGCTATATACATAGCTCTAAAATTGTTTTCAAATCCAGTTCCTGCTTGAGGCCAATGTGATCTGAAACAAAAAAACAATTTTTCAAAAAATGAAAACGTATTAACTGGATCGGTTGGATGAGAATGTCAGATAATTTTTTCAACATTTTATTACATGGTGCCATTGTTTTTGTGTTTCCTAAGAAAAAATTTCTTACAAGATTGACAAAAATTTGAATTATTGCAGTTTTGTGACTCTGTTTATATACCACGTAGAAAGTGATTTTGAATTTTCAAATCATAGACAGCTTTTTACTATCCATTTAGGTGAGCCCAACGGCCAATGATCCGTCAGAAGCAACAATATACTTCACCCCAAGTTAAGAAGAAATCTTTAGTGTAACCAATGCACCGAAGAACAACAAATCGGTCTTATTTTGTAGCTGCCAAGATAATAGCAAGAGTCGTCGAGGAGCGAATAACTTACCTTGAAGACACTTTAGACGCTGAACAATTAGGATTTTTTAATGGATCTTCATGTATCCAGCACACGAAAACACACTTTGCGGATAGTCATCAAACTTTGAAAAGCCGTTCGACTGTGTCAATAGGGAATTTATCTGGCTTGCGTTGAGCATGAAGGATTGAAGGGTATCCTAGATAAATTTATTTCTATTATACAGGCTTAATATTATGGATCAAAAATAAAAAAGCAGACGTCTATCAAACCCATCCACTAGACGTTTGCATGAGGCCACTGCCTCTACGGGTCTAGGGGAGGGCTGATCTACCCGGTGGGGCGAAGGAGGGGAACACGCTCAGGTAAAACTTCTTGGTGCGTTAACCTCTCCTTACCAAATGTGTGGCTCAGTATGCCGACTCGACTAGACAACACAGTACACCAAACCACTGGTCTACCTATACCGTCCACCAGACTTTGCATGGGGCCACTGCCTCTACGGGCCTGGAGAAGGTTCCATGTGGGTAAAAGGACGGAAGAAGCCTAAGGCAAACACCGTAACGCTTCCAACTCTACTCAACCAGGTGGGCCTGTAAATTTTTTGACTAAACAACACACCAACCACCGGTCTATCTAACCCATCCACAAGACGTTGAATGAGGCCACTGCCTCTACGGCCTGGGGGAGGGATGATCTAACCTGGAAGGGGTAAAAAAGACTAACAAACCCAAGAATAATCTTGACACGTAAACCTCTCCTAACCAAGGTGATTGCGACGACAGAAATCTAAATTCAACTGGCTTGTAGGCACTTCTCGACCTTTCGGGCTATAGCTCGCTAGAACCTCATTTACATGCACCACAAATGAACTCTTTCATAGGATTTAACATAGGTTACTCAATAAGGGTATCACAATAGATCTACATTGATCTAAGTGTGACGGAAATAAGATCAACTGTCCGCCCACTTACCTAACCTAACCTAACCTACTCTCGCATAGAGGTTTATTGACATGTTCTAAGCAAGGACAACGGTCTAAGCTATCGTTTTAAATATGGCACAATATATTACAGCCAATCAAGTTATTTAAGAAGGTCAGCTTGACTTAGACCGTCTCCATCCTTATCATAAATTTGAGCTTTTTGCCTTCGTCGACTTCGTTACGAGCAGTGACTTGGAAATTCTCTCTAGTACACTTCAAAAGTGTAAAAACTTAATTTTCCTTTCAGGTAAACTATTGGAAGCAAAAGTTCACAACCTGTAGGAGCTCCTTCACTATAAGAAAAACACGACCATCAAAGGATGAGATTAATTCCATTTTTCAATCTGAATTTTTTTGGATTATAATTTCATTTTTCTAAATTCGAATGTGGCTTCACCTTGAATTATTTATTAAATGCAATTTACATTTGTAATGAAGTCTTTTAGCAAAACAATAAATACAGACAAGAAGAATAAAGATTTAAACAAGAACAAAAAAAAAAGAAGAAAACAAAATAACTCCCATCACGTGCATAAGCAAATCGAAATTATTATTTTATCATTTAAAAGAAGACCACAATGAAGAAGAAGTGTAGACCCCCAAAGAAAACCCGCACACAAAATTGAAGCAGAAAACCTCGAAGGAAGCAGATACACAAAGGAAGAAACCAAACCTTTTCTGGGATAACACAGGAGAAAGTTAATTATCCTACCAGTTGCGTTCACTTAAACAATGTATATTCCTATCCCACGAGAGAAAAGCGAGGTCAGAAAGGACTCCAACAACAACGATGATGATGACGACGACGACGACGAAGAATACCATCGTCAAAACCAAAGCAACAAGCAACGGTGGCAGTTATCCTTTTTACTTAACTAAATTGTTTGTCTTAGACGAACATGAACGACTCATCCAATGTAGAGCTCCGAAGTATCGGGATGATGCAGTTCTAGTGGGAAAGAAAACAATATCTACCACGACGACGGACAACGACTCTAAGCTTCACATTCGTATATCTCAGGAAAGGGAATTCTAATTGCCGCTGCCGTTGCCGCTGCCATAGTGCACTGTCTTGGGCCTTTTGCCCGCCAGCTAAAGTAGTTAGCAAAATGTCCTTTTCTTATTATTTTAATATTAGTGTCGCTTTTTTAAGTTTTCCTCTGCTTTTTCTCTGCTGGTTACATACTTCTTGTTACTGCCATCTTTTGATAAGATACCGTACCAACGATGATGATGATGATTATGATACTCTAGGCGGTGCGGTGGTGATGGGCGGTGGCAGCAACCACAGCAGCATGGCACAGTAAGTTTGCCTTTTCATTCGAAGAAGCCCATTCAATTTCTCACTCACTGTCAGCACGAATGCGGAGCTGGCTGGCTAGAATGCTACGTTGGATAAAGGATATTTAATTATTGCGCGGCGGCCTGCTGCAATCTGGGACTGGGATAACTCTTGTTCCCAAATGGGGTCACCAGCACTACTATACTGACTGGATGGCTGGCTGGCTTGCAAGATGGTTGATGGTTGGCTCTAAAGGGCTCTTTAGATGAAAAGTAAACCTGTAAACTGTTGTGATAGGTTTTTATTTTTCTTGTTTCATCTGCTGATGGGGCTTCGCGAGTCCTCATAGCGAAAGCGAATGAGTAGGTTAAACTTTTAATTAAACTCGAATAACAAATCTTTGTTCTGGAAGAGAAGCTGGACGATAAGAAAAATTACGAATGATGGGTAATAGCTGTATATGGTTCCAAGAGAATAAACCTACATTCCAAGAAGTGTTTAAAAAGGTGTGCAGCTACCTATCTCTGGTGCTCTAATTTATCAATATGATTTTGTTATATTTTTTTTTCTCTTGGCTAGAGGTGATTCATTTAGTTCTTTGTCTTGCTTATGACATAAAAAAAAAGAAATGATACAACGAAAACATTTTTCATTAGTTTAATTGCATTCTTAATTGTAATGTCAAGACTGGTGCAATTGGATGGTGTGTTGCGGAAAATTAAAGTTCATCCTTTGAAATATTAAAAATTAAATGGTGAAACTATTAATTTATTATTCAATTCAAATTTTTAGAGCTGGCTATTACGGGAAAGACCCAGAGACAACAATTTCTTAAGTTGTTTTAGCTATCAAAAATATGGGGAAACAGCTCTAAAAAGCTCAAGCTACGATTCCATTTCAATGTTAAATCTTTATGGGTCCCATTGCTGCTTTTTTATGGGTCCCCCACTTGGAAAGTCACAACCGCTGCACTAGAAAACTGCAAACGTTCGTAAATAGATGTCTGGACACGATCTGATTGTATGTCGGGAATTCATTGACTCTATCATACGGAGACCTAAGTTAAACGAATAGTTTCGAGGCCCTAATTCAAAAAATATTAGTTAAGCTTA
Source organism: Syrphus vitripennis (assembly GCA_958431115.1). NCBI lineage: Eukaryota > Metazoa > Arthropoda > Insecta > Diptera > Syrphidae > Syrphus > Syrphus vitripennis. The sequence goes on from OY288108.1 coordinate 23,194,896, forward strand.
AAAAGAAACGAGAAGTGAGTAACAACTTGGGAGTAATTAAAACAGAGTAACCATTAATGAGTAAAGACTAACAATTAACGAAGCGAAAAAAGAATAGCGAGAAGGGAATAACGACGAAATAATGTTTAATAACGAGTAGCGATTGATGTGTAACGAGTTAAGTGGAAAGACGGCTGGGGAATGAGGACCAAGCATTGAGGAAAGAGAAATGAGTAGTGTGTGGCGAATATATAATATATGGAATAACCCGTTGTGTGTAGTGAGTGCGAGTAACAAGTAGCAAGTAGCGGGTAACGATCAACAAGCAACGAACGTGGGACGCGAGTTACTCGTGAGGAATGCCAGTAGCGAGTTTTTTGAATAGAAAACACTATTGGTAATCATCCTCTAAGCACCAAAAAAGAATCCCTTGATGTGAATGAACTCCAAGAGACTAAGACTAAGATCCTGGCGGCGGCGGCAGACAAACAAAATAAAGCAATTTTATTTCATATGAATTTCTTTGTGTGAATAGATACCACAATAGGGACAAACAAATGGGTATTGCACATTTTGAATTCTTACTTTGTTTTATCAAATTTTATTTTCTGATATATCCATTTTCTGATACTTGGCAGTGGTGCCTAAAGTAAGCCAGACACTTTAAAGCTGATTTCTTCCTACAACTATTTAACAGTTTTTACCAAACAAGCAGACATATACAATACACATACAGTGGAGTTTTCCATCATCCAGACACCTATAGAACTGCCTCAGGTACTCGTAATAGAGTTATTCGTTATTTAGTACATTAATTGAACTAAATATTCAAATGACTATACAAAAACATTTAAATTTAAATATTTAGGGACTAAGTGCCGAAAGTGTATAAATCAAGCTTTAAAGTGAAAGGAGTATTAAGTAAAGATTTTCTAAATTTCGAAAATAGCTTCAGCTAATAAACATCAAAGCTTAAATATTATTTTTAAAAAACATTTCAGTTTTAACGCAAAACCTATAAAATGCCTTATGCACCATCCCATAGGACTGTAAAAAAAATCACTTTTTTTTCATAAAAATCCATTCACATTTGTTTATAAAACCCCCTCCCCCTTCTAAACCTACATCGTCTTGTATTATAAAATACAAAAGATCACAAAGGGAATTGAAAATGTGACACTGATAATCCGATTAATCTAGCATGAAATTCAAAAAGGTATATAAAAGCATGCCTCTACCTCTGCCTACAATATAAACAAATATATTCCCCAAGGACTTGTCATCCTCATCATCATCTGTTACGCCAATAAGAAAAAGAAATCATATTTTTATTCGTTATACTTTTACATTTTTTTGTCTTCTGTGTGACAGGCACACGGCAAATCGTTTGATTTTTATCGTAAGCATTTTATAGCCAGGATTTGAGTTCATCAGACTCGCGCAGCACAGCAGCAGATAACCTATACCCATTAAGGATTGATTTGAATGAATTTATATTTTGATTTGAATTTTTCGCGCGGCTTTTGAATTTCCCCACCATCCTTGCAACCTAAATGGAAGTCCTTAATTTTGTATGCCGCTGCCGCTGGATGCCTTTCATTTATGGCGTATCCGTATATATCCCGTTTGACAATTGACATTGAATTGATTCATGGTGTGGATTTAATTGTTAAATTCCCTACACGCAATGGCCATCAATCCTGTGAGCATATAACGAGGCGGAAACCGATTAAATTACCGTTTGAAGTAATTGAGAGCGATATGTGCTCTGTTATTGAGTAGAGGGTTATTTTCTGTTGAATGTGTGGTTGCACACAGTACACACTCAGGAGACGCCCCCCATCTCCCGTCTCTCGCTCCACCCACCGCCCACCGCCTATTAAGACGAAGCTGATTTCTAGGTAAAGCAAGAACATATCCTGTGCCTTACTTAAATTTTCCCCATAATATTAATGCATATTGATGTCAATAATCAACACCCTCTGTTGCTGTCGGTATAATATTCATTACTTTTAGCTCTATATTTGGGATTCGGGCAGAATTGTGAGTGGTGATGGAGGGATAAATTATAAACCTCCTCGCATTATAATGAAGCACATCGAAATAATGCAAATTAATATCTTGGATTTGAATTATTCTGACTGAAAGCTGTTAATGTATGGTTTTAAGTGATGCCGCTGTGCGATAAACTACTCGCATACACCACCTACAGAAAAATGATACACATCCTTAATTAATTTGAAACTAATATTTGATGCAAGCACTCGCGCAAAATATGTTTAATTATTTGATTATTACATTTCTGTGAAACTAAATTTAATGAATTGAACATTTTATATTAAATTTCGTATAATTTAAGATATACGAGTATTACTAACAGGCAGCATTTGAAAATTGTAGTTTTTATTGGTTTCGTATTTCGATCGTATCTACTACCTACTCATACTCGTACATGTTGCTGTAACATACTTTGTATATATAAACTATAGTACTCTCATGATATAAGTCTAATGGGCGACATCTATAGTATGCCGGCAACCCTTACTCTTTTTTTTTTGCGGAGAGCTTATGGAGGTTTTAATCGATATTTATTGATATTTTTTGGATGCAATAATCCAAAAAATAGTCTCCTCTTGCCCCTACCACCAATTTCTGACGCTTAAAGACTCCCAAATCGAATTTAACACCTCACATTTTGCAGCGCCACCACAAGGGTCAGGGCAACCCTAAAAAAAACTCGCCATGATAGTACTATAGTTTGTACATATATACAAAGCAACATAGCAGCCAATCTACGTACATACACACATTTTACGAAATTCGTTCTTTTTGTTAAGAAAATTGATGATGATCAGATTCGAACTCAGTGCACCAAAAACCAACGAAAATTTATAATTTGCTTAAAAGATGAAAAACTGTGTGTGAAAAACCAATTACAAAAAATATGAAAATTTCTTTTTTTCTGCATTTCTCTTTAGAGATCATGTCCAAAAACATATTTGTTATTTAAAAAAAAACTAAGCATGGATATAGTATATTCACAAAATTCTGAAATTCTAAAATTACCATATATGTCAAAATACATGCGGTTTTTTAAATGATAGAAACTATTCTTTTATTATTTCCAGAACTTTATTTCTTTATAGAACTTTGAAATGGAATTAAATAAAGATAAATTTTTAACATTGAAATGAAATTGACTTTATTCGAAAGATAATCTCTTGATTTCTGGCATATGACTGCCAACGCTGGAGATCCAATTTTCGATCCCTTTTTCAAACATTTGGGGTGATATATCGGCGATAACGCGTCGAAGGTTGTCCTTCAAGTGGTCGATTGTTTCAGGCTTATCTGCGTAGAAATATATATCTCCACAGAAAATAGTCTAACGGGTCCAAAACGGCGTGAAACTGTGTGATTACCAAACGTGCCCTTCAATAAATCAATTTTGGCACAAGCTGTGTGACATGTTGCACCGTCGTCGTATTGAAACCACAGCTCCTGCACACTATGGTTATTCAATTGAAGAGCAAAAATTAAGTGGTCATGGCTCTCTAGCAGTCAACATTGACTGTAACGTTCAGTCCAGCCTCGTGATTCCGCCAGCCCATAAAACACACCAAAAACGTCAGTTTTTTTGGATGTAACATATAAACATACTCTTTTCTCCCAAACATACACGATTTCGAAACAGAATTTTTGAAAAACAATTGTTTCCTTCCTGTAAAATCAAATTAGATAGAAGCCTTTGAGGCCATTTATTATGATTTGCTTGTCTGACAAGTGAGATGAAAGCTATTTACTTTTGTTGAGTTTTCAAATCAGATTTTACGGTTTTTTCTCAGAATATTGTGTGTTTATGTTTATAATATACCAATTTCTTAAGAAACAACATTTTTGAAAAACATGAAAAAAATACAAATTAAGTCTGACAATGTCAAAGGAGATATTAACTGGGCCCCTTTGTTTTAAAGGCCTAGAGTCCAAAAAGGGCTAAATATTTAGTTACCTTATCAGCCGTTTAGCGATTGCACATTTCACTGATAGTTTTTACCAAAAATAACTGCATTATTCAAGTTTGAAAATAGATTAATCCTTCAATGAGTAAATCATCAAAAAATGCTATAGCTAAGTATTTTTTATAGTATTTTTTAATTCAAATTTTATTTGAATATGCAATTTATTAAACACTTTCATATACAGGGATCAACAAAACATGCCTTCTGGTGCTTAATTGGGTTAAAAATATAAGGGCTTCAAAAAAAAAAAAAAAACCCTAAGCAAAAAGAAACTCCCTTATAAAGAATTTTAATTTCAAAAACAATTTTTCAACAAGCATTTGAGTTAGAACGAGAGAGTGGAGTGATGGGTATATGCGCCTTAAAGTAAGCAACCACCTGAGCTTCTAGCAATTAACTATGAAAGTGTAACGAATTGCAGTTTGAAATTGAAATGAAAAACTTTTCTACTAAATCAACCACAACGGTATTTTATCAACGAAAAATATATAAAACGAACCAAAAATGAATATAACGTTTCTCACTGAACTACACTTTGTACCTTGATGGAAAGAGAAGGATGTAAAAGAACAAAAATACACATATACCTATAGAACATCAGGAAGGAACTGGAAACACATTTATACCATTTTCGTAAAACTAATTGAAAGTTTCCGGCCTAAGGGCCCATGTTCAGGCCCCACGTTCTTTAAGCAAAGATGACGATGACGACGATGCTAGCAAAGGCGAGAGGTGTTGTTTTTTTTTTTTTATTTCTTTCACCTCTCAGTTTCTTCTTTTTATTTGTGGGTGTTTTTTTTTTTTTGTGAATGGCGCCCAGTCAAAGTCAAAAGAGTTCTCATTTTGAAAAATCATTTATATATGCTTTTTTCTGTCTGACTTGGATTTGCCCTATAAGGAGAATGAGATGTTATCACTTAATTCATTTGCGTCAAGGGCTGCTGTCGCCTTATCCCACATAATTCATCCCTCGCATCATGTCTCGGTCCTTTGAAACCTCATTTCGTGTTCCACAATTAATAACCTTCCCCTGGGGTGTCGTAAGTCGAGCTCCTTTGCCAAATGATTTCCATCAGTGTTCACTGAAAAAAAATATATATATATGTAGCTATATAAATATCCTTTGAGAGAGAACAGTTGGTATTCTGGGGGCAGAGTGCGGGAGGACACACGACGACAACATGGTGATGGCTTGGGCCGAAAACCGAAAACCCAGAAACCGGACCAGAAGTATAATATATCCGAAGCCGATGACGACGACGACGATGACTACGACAACGAGCTAAAGCGACGACTACTGATGTTAGAGTGCTGGCTGATGGTTGGTTTGGTCCTAGTTGAAATTTATTTAGGTGTGCAAATTAACTAAACGGCCTCAGGTGATTCAGTGAAACGTTTCTCTATATTTGAAAAGTTCTTAATTGAAATTGAAGAGTTCCGTTTAAAGTTTATCAAAACATTTCGGATGATTGGTTGTTGAAAGGGGAAGTAGTGTGTGTTTTCATTTTCATTCTGGTTTTTGTTTAAAATTATTTCATATGCTCATTCTTGTTTTTGTATGGATTTTGGAAAAGAAGTTTGTTCAGGTGGAATTAGTTAAAAATGTAGATATTGGAATAGCAGTCATTTTAAAAGAATGTCCTTTTGAAGGAATTTAATATTGATTTATTTGTATAGAGTTAATTCATTTAACTTGTTTTTTTTATTTTTTGTTCAAAGACAAGGCTTACACCCAGAGCAGAACAAATTGTTAGTGATTGCCATATTTACATACTTTATTAAGCGTGTGCCCATTACATTCCAATTTATGTATCTTAGGCAATCCACCATCAACGAGTACTTGCTATGAGTTAAAATGTAAAAATATTCTATTTGCATTGAATAAAGATGATTTGCACTCAGTACATAATAAGTAATGTGATGAGCACAAATAACGTACAATGAATCTTTATTAATTTTGATTCAGTTCATACTATATGTGTAGTTAACACACAATCGATTTTAGACCGACTATACATTAAAATATTAAGACTACAGCTATCAAAACAAATTATGTGATTAGTACAAGCGACGGGCAGTAAAATTAAGCTATCAAAATAAAAACTACAATCATCAAACCAAGTTATGTGCTCAGTACAAACAACATGCAATGAATCTGTATTGACTTTTATTAAATATACTCAATATGTACTCAATACATTATTCCATATTGAAACTGCAGTCCACACAGTAAGTTATTTAAGATGCACAAATAAAATACTTCGCTATCTATATTTATTGAATACCGAAAGTAAACATGTATTTGTTTTATTTTACTCAAAAGATATTTATTTAATAAATACACATCGATTTAAAATCAACAACTATTCAAAATATACAAATAAGAACTAAAATCATCAAAGCACGTTATGTAATGAGTACTAGCTATTTGAAATGAGTTTGGCTTTTATTAAATACAGGTGATATGTAGGCATTACATAATATATTTTAAGATCCAGAAGCTATCAAAATTAAAAATACAGTAAACACAGCTAGTTGTGTATTGTGTACTGAGCACAAGTAAGGATCTTCAAATTGATGTTTATTGAATACATGAATACAGCGTGTTGTCAATACAAAACTAAATTTTCTCAATTAAAAATGTACAGTTATCACCGCAAGTTTTGTGCTTAGAATAAGCATTGTACTCTATGTTTATTTTTATTCAAAGATATAAGCAAATACATATCTAAATCAACTTCAATATAAAAAGAAGAAAAATTCAATTCAGCTATCAGGAGAAAGGTATGAGTTCAGTTTTAGTTCCATTTTTTTAACGAAAAAATGCAGTCATCACAGCAAGTTAAATCATTTTATTCATTTTAATCAAGTGTATGTAATGAGCCCATTAAATATTTATTTGGCTCCCACTAATAAGTCTATGTATGTATATTAGCTGCTCATAAATTTAAGCGATGTGTGTACGCATTATTTATTTATTTTGACATTAGTTAGTTTTGACCTTAATGGACAAAATCACGAACTTATTTCTAACCAAACACAAAAACAGCGAATCAGAAATAGTGCGAGTCAAAATTTCAAAATAATATCCCCATGATAAATGAATTCTTGTTCTACGAGTAAATATCGACAGTCGGCACACACATGACTTTTGAGATGCGCCAAATTAACATCATCCTTAATAATAATCCGACAATCTTATATTATATCCTTATATGATGGCCTAATTAAATTATGGACAAAATCCGTCAGGAGAGTCTCACAAGAGCTAATTGCTGTGAATAAACTCAATGGGTGAATCGAATTTGCTAATTCGATTACTTTGATTAAATTATAAATTCCAACCTCGTATCCTGATGGTTCAGCATTATAATAGAGAACTTGGATATTCCTTTACGAGACGAGAACGTCATCGGACGACCGGCACGGACGCATGGATGTTGCTAGTAATCAATTTGTATAAATGACCATTGACCAACAATGTAAGGACCACAACACAACACAACACAACTCACGTCTCTACATTGCCATATTATCGAAGATTCATTAACTGTTTACCTATACCTACTTGGGTATTGAATAAGATAGTATATTATGAAATGATGGTTGGACACAAAACATTCCATAACAATTATTGACACAAATTAGAAGCGTTGCGCAATGATTAAATTGTCAAATAGTTTTGTGAGTTTATTGTATTTATTTCCATATCATGTTATTAATAAATCGAATGAAAGGACACTTTATAATTTAAATGGCTATTCATTAGGTCGCAATTCAAATTATATTTATTTGGAATTATTTGCATATATACAATCTGTTTATGTTATGTCATTCAGTATCAAAAGGATTTTGGGAATTAAGTCGCATGGTTATAGCTTTTGATTGAAGATTTAAATTGCTAATTTCGAGACGTTAAGAAAGAGGAAACTTCAATCGTAAGATTTTTAAGCAATGAGAGATTGTTCGATTATTTCACAGAAACTATTAAAATTAAAAAAAGATTGTAGTTATATTATTTAAACATACTTATTTATATATTAGATTGTTTCAAAAAAAAAAAGTACTTTATATTGGCTCAGAGACACAAAGTGAACTTTAGGTAAGTAGAAGGGGATTTGAAAGGAGATGTAGGTAAACATTAGTCTTGAATTTTGTCACATCACAATGAGAGGGAAAACAGAGCGTGGAAGGGTATTCCACATTCGCGTAGTACGGCTAAAGAACGAATCCCTGTACTTGACAGTACGACAGAAATTGGGTTCAAGAGTAAACTGATGAGCATTCCTGGAAGCGCGAGTATTACGGTTGAATTGTTTAAGGGGAGGAATACAACTGGCTATTTCATTAGAGCACTTACCGTAAAAGTAATGATAAAAGAGTGAGAGAAAGGAAACGTTACGATGGTGTTCGAGTGACGTAAAAGTATAGATGATGTTCCTGTCTCCGATCATTTTAAAAGCTCGTCTTTGTATACTGTCCAAGAGGCTTAAGTAAGTTGCTGGAGCACCAGCCCAGAGATGGGAGTTATACTCAAGCTTTGGACGTATCACGTATATAACTTTTATATCCAGATCAGAAGGGGAAAAGAATTTGACTAGCGGAATTTTTGTCGACGTTAAGTATGTGATCATTCCACAAAAGATGGTTTGCAATACATGTACCTAGAACCGCAAGCTGATTAGTTTCTTCGATGCAAGTGCCACTGATAGATAATGGCAGGAGGGGTACGTCACGCTTTTACCACAGAAGGCAGCATTGAGTTTTCGAAGCATTCAGTTCTACGCGATTTCTTAATCCCCATTGTACAATGCTGTCTAAGTCAGAATTTAATGTACCTACTTATCATATTTAGCTGTTTCAGTTCCACATCCGAAGAGCAGGCGATGTGAATCTAAAAACAAATATGAAAAGCTATCGTCAGCGAAACAATTTATTGGATTAGTAGTTACAGACAGGAGATCATTAATGAAAATAAGAAAGAGGATCGGAGACAAAACGGAATCCTGTGGCACACCAGCATTTATGTTGTGAGTTTCAGACTTGAATCCGTCTAATACTACTTGTATAGAGCAATTTCGTTATAAAAAAGAATAGACAACCCTAATTGAAATTTTATACTACGACACTTTAAAAAATGGTCTGAACAAGTCTTGTCTACCGTCATGTTGGGTTCTACACAAATGACCTTATTTCCAGAATGAGTTGAAAATTCTGCATTTCGAATATATTTTGCTTTCAATTAAAAAAAAAAACTAGCCCTTAGCTAATAGCAACAGGCTTACAAATTTAGATGATATTTTATATTAAAGAGTATATACTTTCAAAGAAAATAACTGTTTTATAATCTACACTGAAAGATCTTGCTACTAGCAGTAAAATGTTCGATGTTTGGATAAAGGTAAGTCTCAAAAAATACGATCCAGAAATAGCATTCTCCCACCTAAACCCTCTCCTTCCCTAAACAGTTCGTTTAACCAGCAGATTCGTGATCAGTGACCTTAAATCCATGGAGCCTACATAATTTTTTTCTGTATCCCTATTGGATAATGGATAGGTTACCTTTCGGTCGCCTTCCTTACTATGGGTTAATTTTGTATAATTTTAAGAAGCCAATTTTTGAAGGCAAATCCATGTTATTTTTACTAAATATTCTTCGTAGTAGGTACCTATAATTCTTCGCCGAAAGGCGAACAATTGTTAATAATTGATAAGTTTTGCAACACAAATTCAACATTGAAAGTGAAAAAAAATTGGATCTATATAGAGCCCAAGATAAGTTAGGAAATACCAAAAACTGTAGTGTGAAGTCTTTCTTATCTTTTATAAATATTCCTAATCCTTTATGGAAGCTTCGTTATTATTTTAATGAATTGATAAACATTTTCAATAGAATTTATTAAAATTTATATAAACCTCCTGGCTTTGTTAATTTTTATTCATTACAAAAATGCCTTTAAATATTAAAACTTTTAATGGAGTTTTATTAGTAAAAGGTTGTAATTTTCTAAGAATCTAGTAAAAACTCTTAAGTCAAAAAAGGAGTCTAAGCATCCTTCAATAAGCTTAACTAAAATTCGATGAGTTGAATAATACAAAAATAAAACAGATATTTCGCCGCAAGTCATAATAATAAGCAATAAACATATATACATACATATCCCTATAACAAAAGGAATTATATTACGAAACCATAAGCTCAAAAGTTAAAGATAAGACAGCCACTTAAAATCTGCCTCTAACCACAATTCCATCATGTAGCCCCATCATCATCATTATCATCATCACTTTGCATTTATTCAGAGAGTAAAACTTAATCAAAATTTCTAACAATTGCCCTTCATTATTAGGACAGCTTATATAAGTCCCCAGAAAGTGAACTTCTCAAAATGCCACAAAATACATAAATATACTTATATACCTAACCTATATATAATTTATCTTGACTGTGGATCTCTTCTCGAAGTTGATATAGATAATTACCCAAACCCATATATTTGGACTTTGGACTTTAAGGTTAGTTGAGGGTGTGAGGGTTTCGTTTTGCCACAAGGTAAGACCGACCCACCAAACGAAGAGGGCCCTAAAGACACTATATACACTATACACGACACCAACTACATTGAGATTATCACCTTTGAAATATATAAAGATGACAAGAACAAGAACGATGACGAAGACCACGGCCATCACCATCATCAGGAAACAACTCAAAAGGACGATTTAATTTAAATTGAAAACCAAAAATCTATCCAAGACCACAAAAGCCGCACACCATTAGCTCGGTCTATCTGTACGTATATCTGTTGCAGAGGATATTTAATCCTGCTTCTTGTCATGTCCTCAAGAAGCATTATATTCAACAACTAAAAGGCCTCTTCTTGTCTCATCCATAGTACACACCCCGACTACGACTCCTCCACCCAAAACGTAACACAAACCTCGCCCCCTAACTTTTGCTTTTAATGAAAATTATTATAAATCGAAATGGCTGTTGCTCCTTTAGTGAAAGAAATACAATGATGCTAACGATGACGATACCGTCGCTCGACGACCAACGACGACGACGATGACAACGATGAGAAGGACAATAAGGCTGCAATCATAGGAAATGTCCCATATTCAAGTAGGTACCTACACAGGGATAATCCCTTCTTCATCCACTTGAACAAAAACCAGTTTTCCCCACTCGAAAACACAATGCACGTCTATCTGGGAAGACACAATAGCTATTGCTCTGGGGACTATGGCAACAACGACGACGACGACACGTCAGACTCTCTCTCCCCAACCGACCGCGCCCGCCCGTCCTCTCTAACATCAGCTATTCACATAATTAGATGATATACTGCTGGGAACAAAATTTGTTGGTCGTGTTAAAAAGTAAACCTACCATTCGTCCTTTCATCTAACAATTTACGAGTGGGAAGGTAACTTTGTTGAGAGGTCGTCGAAATAGCCCAAAGCATTCTTGTTGGGTGAAAGATCAGGAAGCGCCACTTGTTGGTAGCAAATTTCAGGAAATAGTTGTTGCCGACCATGCACTAGACTCGGCTACCAAATTGTTCCATTTAAGTGAATATACTCGTATGCATGAAAAGTGAATATGAAAATGGTAAATAAATCATTTGAAACCAGCCAGAACCTTAAAGTCTTGAAGTTGAATGTCAAGGGTCGTCCTGGTCGTTGTATTAGAGGTTTCTAGACTTTTATGATAATGCACTCTTGAGAAGAGAGGGAGTTCTCCATTGTTTGAGAGAACTTCGAAAATCTTGTTCTTAGTTTAGAGTTAAAGTTCTGTATAGGTGGAAATATTAGCGGTACCAAGTGGTGTTTAACTCTACCGTACGAAAATCAGGAGAACATTATGCGATTAGTTATTGCACACTTGAAATGAGAAATAATTTCAAGCAGAAAGTGAAAAAATTTCCCACCAAAAAAGTAAAGTTATGATTTTTTCCCGCTAAAATAGTAGGAATTGGGTCCTTAAAAAGAACCACGTTTTTCAAAAAAGTAACCTTGAAATCAAAATCACAACTAATGCAAAGGGTCTAGGAAGCCAAAAACTTCATGTATAAGTATATGAGTATGTTTACATGAAGTTTTCGAATTGCTAGATATTTTGAGTTGGCCGCGATCTTGAATTTAAGGTTATTTTGTTTTTGTTAAATAACTCATTTAATTTGTACTTTAAACAGCAACTCTAAGTGCCAAAAGTTACTTGACATTTAATTGTCAATATTCTTCTTCTTTTTCATCTTCTGAAGAAACAAAATGGTATTCTTCAATCTTAGAATTGTCTTGCTTCCTATTGAATCACGCTTTGTCCCTCTTTAACTTAACACGAGTTCAACAAAAAAAATTGCAAATGTACCATCTTTTTTAAATTCAAAATGGCTGTCGATGCAAAGGCCCAATTGTTCGATTTTTTAGCTATGAAATAAATTGTGCACAACCTTCGTTAAACTCAATTTGTGATAATAACTTATTTAACAAATGCAAATAGACAACGCAAAAGGAACTCAATTCGCAATAAGTTTTTCCACAAGTTTTATTTTGATTTTTGAATCAACTCTCAAGCGACCATTGCACAGAAGCTTTCTTCCGATTTCTTTAATTGCATGTCAATATAGATGACAATTTTTTGTTTTACAAAATTTTATTTATCAAACCTTTTATTTACTTTTTGTTATTTTGCCCTTTCTTTGCTTCGCTTATATTTCGCTTAATATTTTCTTTTTCATTTCATTTTTAAGGCAAAACAGATTGAAAGGAAAATAATGTTAAGCAAAATAATGATATGCGTGAAAAAAAGTAAAAAAAATGTTAAGCGAAATATACGGCCCTATCTAGGTAACCGTCACCGTCGGAGCGGAATTCTCTCCGAAATTCTACGAATCGTAGACATTTTGCTTTGAGGTAGTTCTCCGATCAGCTGATCGGAAATTCTCTCCAACGAAATTAAACGCATGCTATTTGCATGCGATGAAGTACTTCAAATCGCTCTTTTTTTAAATATTTTCTCCGAAGTCCTCCGACAAGTTCTTGGCGCCGAAGTTTTTCTTTTTTTCCGATGACAGCTACTTCGAACCGAAATAGAATCTCCGAGGAAGGATGCGTTGCGGAGAAAGTTCCGCTCCGATGGTTACCTCGATAGGGCCGATAATATTGCTAAGTTAAGAAATGCGAAAATTTCGCAAGCCATTAAAATAGCGAAATATAAATAATTTACTTCCAGTACAGTTCAATTGAGTGTGGCCCTGCCTTAAATTGAAATTTCTCGTGTTTGGAAAACAGTCGTATTTTTTATTAATACTCGTTACAAAACCCTGACAAGTCTCACCGTATTAAAAGTATTATTTAAAACTTCTTGAAATTTGTAAGAAAAACCGTTTGTAATTGTGTATAATAGCCAGACGCCTATATGCGTTATGGTTTTCCAAATTCTAATCACAAATTTGATTTTTTGAGCTTCACCGTTCATGGGCTTTCCAAACATTTTTGTTTATGTGTGTTATGTTCATTGTGTTCATTGATATTATATCAAGTTTAAGCTTCTTTTTTAATCTGTAACGAAAATCGAAAAAAAAAATATCTGAAAAATACGATTTCTGATCTTATAATGTCAATGCAAAGTGAAGCAATGAAGTTAGTTATTTCCGTGATGTTTCTTTTCATCCGGAAACGGAAATGAGATGTTCATTCAAGTCTAACAACAACACAATGCTTATAAATTATTTTGACATTGATACGGCATTATACGCTGCTACGATATAGAGATTACTTACATTTTAATCGGAGAAGATGAACAAAAGCTATACACACAAAAAAAAAACGGAATCACACAAGAGAAGAAAGCTATTGAACCAAAAAGGATTGCTTTTTTTTTCAATTTCAGATTTGAATTAGCAAGAAGAGGCAAAAGTTAACGTATATGTATTTTTAGGAGGTACATGGCCGGAAAGGATTTATTCAACATAATGGAAAATGCATGATTTGCTATATAGAATTATTTTGGGAATACTATATAAAGAAAAGTAATGTCGAATCGATTGTATCGTCTATGGGTAGGCCTTTAAGCACTTAAATATGTGTATATACGAGCAGATAAAGGGTGTTTTTTTAGAGGTATAAACTTTGAGGTGGAATAAAACAAAGATGAATTTTTAAAATTGACATGAAATTGACTTTAATCGAAACATAAGATTTTGGCATTAAATTTAAATATGATTTCTGGCATATGACCTCCACGGCTGACCCGCACGTAATTTAATCTGCAAGTCCAATTTTCGATCACTTTTTCAAAAAATGTTGGCCATATATCGGTAATAATACGGTGAATGTTGTCCTCCAAGTGGTCGATCGTGTTGAGCTTAAAATTTCAAAACTATCAACAAAAATAGTCTAGCAGCATTAATTCGGATGATCAATTCACGGGTCCGAAACGTGAAACTTTGCGGTTACCAAACGTTCCATTCAATAAATCAATTGAGGCACGAACTTTGTGACATGTTACACCGTCAACTGAGGAACGAAACAGTCAGTAATCATGGGTCCATAGTGGTCACCATTAACTGTAAAGTTCTGGCGTGGTTCCACCCGCCCATAAAACACACCAAACAGTCTTATTTTTTTTCTGGATGTAACGGTTTCCTAACATACACTGGAGTATTATCTTCACTGCAAATACAGCAGTTTTGTTCATTGACGTAGCCATTCAACCAAAATTGAGCTTCATCGCTAAACAAAACTCTCTTATGAAAATCGGGATCAACGGGATCATGTTTTGGGTTCCTTCACCGAATCTACGTTGTTCAGGCGTCAATCTATTCATGTTGGAAAGCCAAACCAAACTAATTACAAATCACTAAACAGTTGTTAAAATGGCCGCCAGTTGGAAAAGTCTTGCCAACTTAAAGTTATATACCTCTAAAAAATACACCCTTTATTTTGTTTAGCTGCATAAAATATTTAAATGCGCATTATTACAAATTTTTACGATATTTACCTTTGTGAATAGGTACATGACTTTTACTAGAAAAGTTTTAATATTGATTAGCGTCAAAAATCAAAATTAAAAAAGTTAGGACTAAGGTGTATTAAATGAATATCAAAAAAGTTTTCGGATGGCTAACCTTTCAAATATTTTGATTGTGTTTAAGGGAACAATGTCTCCAACCTTCTATGAGACTAGGCCAAGATCTACAGTGGGGCGTTCCAATAGCTAAAGGGGTAGTAATTTTGCCAACATTTTTAAGTAATAAAATGATTTAACAATATTAGATATTATTTTCAATTTCCTAAACGTTGTATATTCTTTAATTATTCGTTAATTACTTACTTAAGTACATACTTAGGCCTTCGAACCTTATTATGTCCGTGAGATTTTCTCATCCCTCTAAATCTCACTTAATTATTCTAATTATCCTGTTCAACCGTTCTTCGCTAAGTACTTCTAAATCGCCCGCACGTCTGCCCGCCTGCGTGAAAGGGTTCCATTGAGCTTAAAAAGATTGCAATCATTTAAATGCAATCTTTTAAGACTTCATGCATTCTATGCATTTTCTTGCTTTCGTTTTTGTGTATAGTCAGTCGATTTTTGAAATGATGATAATGATTTTCAATGACATAGATATTGGAAATTTTTAAACTAATTTTTAATATTATTTGTAAAAATAAATTCTGAAACTACCTATACCTTAGAGTAGATTCGTTCATTAAGGATTTAAAAAGGGAACAATTTTATCAGCAGTTTACCAATAACTAGATCCAATATCGAAGTGAAATTGGTGACATCCGAACACAAGAATTTTTTTTGAGCACCTAAATCACAAATTTGTTGAATAATTTTAAAAATTCAATAACTTTATTAATTCAAATATTTTTCATATTAAAAAAAAATGACTGTTTAGAATTTACAACAAAACAACTAATTGAAATTTGAAAATATGATTTTTCTTTGGTAAATTTTATTATTTATTATTGAATTCAATTGTTGGAATCAAAGCACAGTGAATATCCAAATTCTTGATATAATATGTACCTTATATTAAAAAAAAAATATTCTCATTGATTCCTTCTAAGGAGGAAAGAAAAGAACACCAACATAAGGAAAACGCTGCCTTTAGTTGTTTTGTTTGTCATAAAAACGAAAAAAAAAAAAAAACGGCGAAATGGAACAATAATATGCGATGTCCTTGTTGCCTGCAAATCTCAAACTGGGAAGGGTCTCGTGTCTTATAAAGAAGAAAAAAAAAAAGAACAAAAATCTCTAAGTAAACTTACCTTCATAATCCCTTGGGGACAAAAAGCAAAGAACAAGCAGGTAGATATGAGAGTAAAATGCAAAATAAACTTCAGACGCACCCTTTTAACAAAAAAAAAAAAAATAAATCAAAATTGAAATTCTTTATTTTCTTGTTATCTTTTATTTTTCAGTTTCATCATAAAAGTGCGTCAGGGAGTTGCTTTGAGTAAACCAGAAAAAAAAAAATCATCAACCCTCCCAAACCCACGAACCCAACCAACCCCTCCCACCGACTATATCTACCTACTGCAACAACGAACGCGATTTAATTTATTTTTTCCTTCCATCACGATTATTGCATTCAAATTTCAATTATTTTGTTATTGTATAGAAATATAATGTTATATAAAAATAATAATAATTGAATTTCTCATTTCAAAATATCAAAAGTTCCATTGTGGTGGGGAATTTTTTTTTTAACAAATTTCAGAACAGAAATAAATAAATTGAAAAAAAAAAATGTTTTATCAAAATCATGTTACTCAATTGGCTTTGTTCGTTTTAATGGAAATGCATGCCGCAAGGCATTTTACACGACAGAAACAGTTCATGTAAGAAGTTTACATTTGATTGAAATTTATAATTGTATGCAAATTATGTGCCATTTTTTTTTTAACTTGCTTAATTTTATCACACAAAAGTGCCTTAGAGTTCAGTTCGGTATAAGCGTTTTATTATTGATTGGTTGATGTTTTAAAGGCCAGTGGGTTAAGTTTTTAATACAACTTTAGTAGGTTCTGGATAAATAGTGCTAACGGACTGAAATTGGACGGTTACCTAAATCCATGACAACTCAAACTACTTATCTGCACATTTTAGAATTACGCATCGGTAAACCCACAATTCCCCGACTGATGGTGAGCTAAGTTTACAACTGTCCTACACATAAAGGGTGTTTTTTTTCAGGGGTATAGAACTTTAAGTTTGCTACACTTTTTTGTACTATATAGCTAATCGTATACCAGCGTGTATGTAAGTTGCCGACCGACAATAAAGTAAGTAAGGAAAGTAGAGGATATTCCATAGAATATATGACATCAATCGATGGAGTGGATGTGAATACGGTTTCATGGAAGGATAATTATAAGTGTGTACGTTTGGCATCCACCTACTTAGGCATTGAATCATTTGAAAGATTCAATCGTGATAAATATAGCTAAGGCAGCTCGATATGACAGAAAGCAGAAAAAAATCATCGAAATAGACTGTCCCCAAATCATCCGGGAATATAATACTCATATGGGTGGAGTTGACCTCATGGATGGACTTATGGGTCGGTACCATATTCGAGCTAAGAGCCGAAACATCATGACGAGGCTCATTTACCATATTATCGACATGGCCGCAACGAACGCATTATATGTTTTATTTATAAAAGAATCCATGCCGAAAAAAGGAATAATTTGTCTGAAGAAGAACAGCTTCTGCAGCTTCCACAATTTCTAGATTATCAAGGAAAAACGACTGGTAGGCTGACCATCATCGGCTCAAAGCATGGATAGACCAATATCACCAGTTCCTAGCACATCTAATGTTGGAAAAAGAGCTGTTCATCCTGTTGCTTATGTTCATTATGATGGCGAAAATCATTTTCCGATTTGGGTTCATAGAATGGAAAAGAAAAGGTGTAAGCACTGCAAAAAGTCAGACACACAGGTAATATGTTATAAATGCAAACTTCATATGTGCTGTAGAGCAAACAAAAATTGTTTCTGGGACTATCACCATAAAAAATAAAACTTTTATAATACTTTCTTTTTATTTTTGGTAATAAAAATGTTGCAATAAATTTTCCTATCTAAGTAATTTTTTTACACGTAAACCGACAAGACCGTCTTGAGACGGTAAGAGGTGGAATCATTGTTCCGTACTTCTTTTAATACGATTCTGGCCAGAACGTTACAGACTTACAGTCAATAGTGACCGGTGCAATACCACTTTTTCGTTGTTCAATTGAACATCCATAATGTGCAAAAGCTGTGATTTCAACAAGACGGCCGGCCCAACATTTTACACTTCTCAGGCCACAATTGATTTATTGAAGGGAACGTTTGGTAACCGCATAGTTTGACGTTTCGGACCCGTGAATTGGCTTCCAAGATCATACGATTTATTTTCTTCGGGAGGACTAGATTGACCACGTTATTGCCGATATACGTCCACAATTGTGTGGAAAAATTGATCGAAAATTGGACTTCCAGATTAAATTACGTCTAAGCCAGCGGTCCGGTCATATGGCAGAGTCAAAGACTTTTTTTTTGTTTTATATCATTTCAATATTTTTTACCTCTAAAAAATCAAATCGTTGGCTAAAAGTGTCTGAATGAATCGAAAAATACAGGATGTTGTTTTATAAAGTCCTGATTGTTCTTATTGAAAAAACATACCGTATCGTGGTTTTTAGGGCTCTTAGAAAAATTCAAAAAACCCTAGAAGCCAAGCTAAAATGTAGTATCACTGGGAACATACTGTAGATACAAACTAAAGTTTAATATAATATTAAGTTACGTAACGACTGGCGACATTTAAAAGCAAAACATTTGTTCAAATATTTGAACGTTTTTGGCACATTTCATTATTTTTTTTTTTTAGTTTCGTAAGTACCTAATAAAATTTAATGACATTCAATCATATACTGTGAAAGTTATGATGATTTAAATAAAAAAAAAATCCAAAAAAGTTTAAATATTTGAACATAATGTCTAGCGAGAGTTTTTTTTTCTTTGTATCCTTAAATAAACTGTATATTTATTTATTTATTTTTGTCAAAAATTTAGGCGCTGTTTTTGGTATATATAAGTCAGTTTTAGAACGCAATTTTACTCAGTTTATAATTTCCATAATGAAGTTCGCTTGCATCATTTCCGCTATCGTTTTACTTGCAATTCAACTTGCTTGTGTAGCAGCCAAGTGTGGTGATGTTGTTTGCCGCAATATTTCAGAAAAAGATATAGTTTGCGCTGAACTTAAGGGACAATTTACCTATTTTACAAATCCATGCATTATGGCTAATATTAACAACTGCCAAAAGAAAGGAGAAGGTACGTGTATCTATTTTTTTTATTTCTGAATGAATTAAGAAAATTATTTTTTTGATTTATTTTCAGAATATGTCAAAACCGATTTGGCAAATTGTAAGCACTTAAATATGCTTGGTTAAGACTTAACATTGAAAGAACATAACTATATTTTTTCATGAGTTTTGTGCGAAGATTATTCAATTAAAGCTGAAATGAGATGAATTTCAGTTAACTGACCTTATCAGTCAAATTAGTGTGTTTATTCTAAATTCATGTAGTTTAATTAAATTGGTGATGTGATTGAATAAAAATGAAGCAACAAAAGTAAGAGCCTCTAGAATTTAATGGAAATTCAAAAGAGCTTTGTAAACTCGAAGAAATTAAGAAAAAGAAAGAAAATATGAAATATGGCTGGCTAAAAATTGTGTGATCGGAATTGGTTTGTCTCCTTCCGAAGAAAGAGGTGAATCTATTCAGATCTACCAAGTTAGTGTGAAATGGTTCAACTGTCCATTACCTTGGTGTTTTTAATGATTTTATTTTATGTTGGTGCTTAATAATTTTATCGGTATCGATATTTTAACTTTTACGTCTTATTCGATTCAAAGGAATCGATGCCAGGAATTATCGATTTTTCATCGATGATTTGTTCTCTTAGCTAAGCACTCAATTACTTGAAAATTCAGCCAGGGTTTTTTTTTTCAGAAACGCAAGGATATAAGACAAAAAAGTGAAATTAAGAGTTAGCAACGCATCGCAGAAAATAAATGGTAATTTCATATCGATAACTTCTATAGTTGAACATCTAGTTGAATACATAATTTTGATCGTGACGTCACTATAATTGACCCAAAAAGACCTACGATGCGTTGAACAATAGGACTAGACCAAAACTACAATTTAAAATAATTTTAGCATTGACAGCTTGCTTGGAATGCTGATTTTGTTAAATAAATTACTTTTATTTTCGTCAACCAACTATAAACCGATATCAGACGATAAAGAAACAATTCAGAATACTTTACGAAGAAAAAAGTATATTTCTTTAGAGAAATCACATTATTTTAATGAGGAAATACTAATCAAAATTCAGTAAGATTTTAATAAGAATAGCACTTACAGCTTAGGCACACCAATGACACGAAAACCTAATGTTTAAGAAAAGTTTATTAATTGAAATCCAATCCTTGCAAATGTATAATTCAGACACTTTAGAGAAATGTTTTTTATGTCTGTGGTTTAAAGTTATTATACTTTTATTAGAGGCAGAGTGTTCGACTGTTGATTGGAAGGTACCAGGATTAAGGGGCAAAGACGGGCTAGTGTCCGTTTCAGAAAAAGCGCTTTCCTTCTAGAACTTTGTGGGGTGCTGAGTATGAGCTTTAAATTTGCTAATTCCCAAAAGCCATTTACCAATCACCTTTAGGGGAAAGGTGTTTTTAGACCAAAATGCAATTAAAAATGTTTTATTTTTTAACTGACGCAAACTAAAAAGGTTTGAAAAGATAAGCTGGCACTCTCTTGATCACGATTCCCGAATATTCAAGAATTGAGGTATGTTTGGGCAGCATGCTGCTCCCTACTTGGGCTCACTACAGGATTTAGGGCAGGGGCGATTTTGGGTTTGTTTGCAAATTTCAGAGATAATTTCGTGCATAATTGAATTGATATAATTGGGACTTCACCCGGAAATCATCGACGGAATTAGTTCACTAAATTGGATGCGAAATTATTCGATTTCACATAAAAATTCAAGTTTCGATATGAGATAATTTGCAAAATATTATATGTATCAGAAACATGAGCGGCCGCAGGATTTTAGTCTGGGGAGGGCGAACTAAGAAAGTTTTTTCTAAAGTTGGTCAAGGCATGGGCACCAACTCAAAAGAAGGCAAGAAAACAGTCCGTAAAATATTTTTAGAAACCTTGTATTTTTAAAAACCAGGGGAGGGTAACTGACCCCCTTTGGATCAATATCCAGGCGCCTTTAACCAAAAATTAGATGAAACCATTCAGACAAATATTAATTTGGATGCTATTATGAATCAACCTCATATTTTGAGAGCTTTGAAAAGCTTTGAAAAGTTTCTCAAAGCTTTTTTCAACGTTTAAATGAAAAAATATGTCAAACGAAATTAGCTTGATAAAAACTCATTTCCTTAATTTACTATATTATTAATTAATTGAAGCTCTAAGACGAAAACGTATTACTAACGTTTGTGAAATTTGACAATTCGGTGGACATTTTCAAATTTTCTAATTTCTGAAGTTCACAGAAAATTCCATCACTACACCACTTTGAAGTGAAAAATACACTTCAATTTTCATTTTCAGACTAAATCCAGTCCACCTATTGCCTCCATTGTGAGAATTTTATTACAATTGATCACCTGTTACGTGAGTATGCATGCATGACATCCTCCTCATCGTCGTCATACCCAATGCTCATCGATAGGTCGCTCCAGCTACATACGAGTATATATGGATGTCCTGTTGATGGTGATGCAACCTGCAACAGCTAGCAGGGAGTATGTCCTTGTGTATTTTATGTGCGTCGTTCTCGGTATAGTTGTCCCAGTAATTCCTCCGCCCTCCATACCACTTCCTCACTCCCACCATCACCGTCACTGGTTGTGTATTTTTTGCTTTGTCCAGTGTCGATTCGCAATTCAAATTTATTTAGCCATTCTGATCGGTAAATTCAGTTGTTTCACAAAGCAGTTAAAACAACAGCAGGCGGGCATTGTAATGGTTTGGAAATGCAGCAGGTTTCCTTTTGTATCCAAGTGGATGTATAGGTATGGTATTATGTGGGTATTCTTTTATACCTATGCAACAGGACATTCTTTGTAAATACCTATACATACAATAACACTCATTGGATGTACATTGGAAAATGTTTTAATAATTATGCCCAGGACATCAATGCAAATTAGTCTGTTGGAACAACCTGATTTGTTATCCGATTTGTGTTTCTTCTTTCATTCCCTGCTTCGCCTGATGTATTGCTTTATCCTTTATCCACAGTATGACAATACCTACACCTATGTATAATATGTATAATATCCTGTTGATCTGTTGTCTCAATTGAATGATTTGATAGATTCACTGGAATCATAATGTTTTTTTTTCCCCCTTTTAGTTCGAATAATTAAATATAATAAATTAAAATCCGATTAAGGATAGAACAAAAAAAAACAAAAAAAACAAGTACAGCAATCAATACTTTTAACAATTTATTTATGCACATTTCATATGAAACTTCCTTGGTATAGCTTTCCATCAAAAACCAAAAATAAAATAAAACACAAAACATTTTCACATGAGCTACATTCAATATGCTTATTTAAACAAAAAAAAAACGGTTTATGGTTTTATAATTAACTACACATCAGCATATTTTTTTTTATAAGAGGCTTAGTAAAAGCTGCACAGTTTACAATAAATTATGCACTGGAAAAGCTCAAGGCGAAATTGGTTAATTTTTTAAAAATTTTGAATAAATTCGATTTAGAGAGCCACATCAATATTAATGATGATGTTTATTTTACAATTTTCATTTTATTTACTTGTATGAAAGTATAGGTACTCAAACTATGAAGTAATTTGTATATTAGCAGGAAAAATATTTAAAATAGTTTTGTAAGAATCTGTCTATTTCCACGCCCAACTTTCTTGTATTTTTGTTTTTGGCAGACAGACAGAATTACGGAATCTACTTTTTGTCGTGTTCTAGATCATAGTAATTTAAGGTCCGATTAATATCCCGACCTCGATTTTTTGAACGACTTCAAAATTTGCCTTGCAGCACCTACCTACCTATAGTCACAGGAAAAAAAGGAGCTAAAAAATCAATAGTAATAATATATATCAAAACAAAAGTGTGAAACTAATGTTCTTCTTCAACGGAAGATTTTCATTTCTAGCATCTTCACTGGGACCACATCTCTCACTCATTTCCACTTCACCTCAGGGTTCGACTTGCGGGGTGCGCCGCCGCGTTGATCTTAGAAAATTTTGACAGGCCTCCTAACTCTATATTGTTCCATATGTCTGAGGCCAACTAAGTGCAGGTGTATTTGTTGTTGCTTTTTTTTGAACCAAGAGATTTTGAGTCTGCCTCAACTTGGTTCTCTATCTTTTTTTTACATGACTAGTATCAACTAAGTTGGTACTGTCTTTGGCTTGCTCGTATTTTCTTCCTTCTTATTTTATCAGAATTTGTGACTCCTGAGCGATCATGTGAAGCATCTTCATTTCAGCTGCTTCCAATTGACTCTCAAACTTCTTGTACATTGCCCATTTTATGATTACAGAAGATTGCAGAGTTTTCCCGCTACTTCATACAACCTGCGCTTACACAAAATAGGTCATCAGAAGGTACATCGCTATGGACCACACTACCAGAACGGTGTTTTTCGAACTAATGTGGTATCCATTTTCCTTCATTCACACAAGCACTCGTTGCAAGGATGTAGGATCATCACCTATGAAATTATTGTTCTATCATCAGCAAAGAGTTACTGATTCCATTTCGGGTCCGTTACCTTATCTTCAAACAAAAAGATAAGTCTGTAATAAATAGTAAAGAACTCAAGACACTCCCTTGGTGCACACCTGCTCTAATTTGGACATCTGCGGGGCATCTCACCTTTGTTACATATTAATTATATCCTTGATCATCCGTTTCCGTACTTAAACTTCCATACTAAATATATTCTATTCACAACTCTATTGAGAGGTCCATCAGACACTCTGATTCTGATTCTTATAGCCTGGATTGCATCTGTGCGTCACAATAATGTTTTCACCTGTGAAGAATTTTGTAATCATCTGCAAGAAGTTGAATTAGTGCTGAACGAATCTCCTGAGCCTGAGAAAGAAAAATTATGGCAAAGAAATAGTTGCACCCATTTCAGCTGGCAGCCATTTCTGCAGATTGGTGCAGACTGTGTCTTTCAGCTCCCGATACGGGCCCTCTATACCCTCTGCTTCGCACACTTCTTCTTTTTTGAAATTTCAGTAAACCACTTGGATGCATTCATTATAATTAGCTTCAAATTCCACCACCATATTTCATAAAATGTATATATGATAAATGTTCAGTGAAAGTGGCACCAGGTCATGAAGTAGCGATTTAGATACTAAGATCTTAATTGAAAAGAAAATCCAGCTTCTACTCGTACATCAGATTACAACAATTTATTTATCCTTTATTCAATTATAATTGAGCGGAATTCCATTTTTAATCGAAATAGAACTTCTCAATCCTCATTATATCCAACACAAATTAAAAATCTTTCATTTAACCAAATAAAATAAATAAAGTTTAGTAAGCACAAAAAAAAGTACATAAGTAGTTACTCAGAAAGAAAATGAAAGACAGCTTAAGAGGTTAAGCAGCAATTATTTAGCTTCGCCCTTTTAAACTGTGAATTGAAAAACTTTCTTCGATGACTTTTCTTATGCCGTCGTCTTCATCGTCATCGTCATCGTCATCACCATCGTCTTTGTCGTTTTTAATTCTAGAAAATTACCATCACTTGATGGCTAAAACGGAAAGTCCTTAACGCAAAGAAGAAGTGTTGATTCGTTAAATTAACACGCTGCAATAATAGTTGGTTGTTTGATTATAGTTTAAATGAGTTTTGTAATTTTGTACTTTAAATGATGCCTTTTGTTACAAATTAACTTTTTTTCAAAGAAAAAAGAAAATTGTATACAAAAAAGTATTCAGTTATAATAGAGCACTCTCATGTGCTTTTAAGGCAGGAAAAGGAATGACACCGCGACGAAACAAAACTTATTCCTCGCCCTTATGATATCGTTTTTTTTTGGATCGTGGAATGTGAGCGATTCATCGAAATTTTTTAATTTCAAATCACCTGGCCCACAACCGTATCAGCTGAATCTCAGCTGATAGGAAGCGGGCTTCAAATTAACTCTTAAAAGGAAAACCGATCCGACGAAACAAGATACCTTCTGAGCCCTGGATAAAGATAGTAGACATGGAGGGCGCAGGGACATAAGTCCCCGGGACATAAGTCCCGAATTTTTTTTTCGGGACTTATGTCCCACTTTACTGTCCCACCCTATTGAGACATAAGCCCCTAATATTTTTGCTAAAAGTGGGACATAAACCCCAAAATAGATTTTTTTGATTGAAAGTGCCTTGGGTGGCCCGCTTCGCGGGTCCTCAAAATTTTAACTACCTTTCTCGGGGACACACCCGCTCACGTGACTTCGTCGCTCCGCTTAAGGTATGTTAAGTCGCGAGGCAGGCGCCTTAAATGTTTCTATATGCTCATGCAAAAATATGTGTGGGACATAAGTCCCGACAAAAATTTCGGGACTTATGTCTCAATAGGGTGGGACATAAGTCCCGAAAAAAAAATTCGGGACTTATGTCCCAGCGCCGACATGGAGACATGCACAATCGCCTAATCAGTGAAGAGAAAGTTACCATCTTCCAATCTTCAAACTACGAGTACAAACACATACATAACATATGTCTACTACATAGAAGGTAGTTCTATGAAAACCACTATATAAGATTGATTCCGTTCACACGTACAGAAAAAAACGATTAAATTGAGTAGGTACTAGTTTCTTTTATAACTTTGGTATGTATTTTGTTCCCCTGACAAAAACTCTTAAAGTCCTTAGACTCAATTGCCTGTTACTAACTTTTCATCTACAAAAACAAAACCTATAGGTACAAATTTTATGCTCCCATTCCTTTGATATTTGCAAAAAATTTTGCATACATGACCGCGCCAAAGCTGAAGCAATTTTACTTCGCGCCACCAACAACAATTTGGCTCCGATCCAAGTGATTTCAAATAAAATCTGTGCACATCCACTCAACACTTCCCGTCGTCAGACAACAACAAAAAAAAAGAGTTAACTTGGGTGGACTTGTGTGATAAAATTTATTTATCAGAAAGCTCCGGTTTTTTTTTCTGTTTTGTTTTTCAAGGATGATGTTTACGGTCCTTTCTATAAAAATTGCCAAACCAGCAGAGAATCAACAGCATCAGGAGAAGCATATATTTCTACCTTCATATATGTACATACGAGCAACGATTACCTCTATATTGGCGCATGTAACAGTTACCTAGGATGGTAGTTATGAATAAACGGAACAACATGGCGGCACGAAGGCAGTAACAACGAAACGAAAAAAAAAATGTTGTATCTATCTGACTGACTTTTCCATTTGTTGGAATAATTTAGGACCAGGAAGGAGTCAACGAAGCCAAGGAACGAGCGTGAGCGTTCGCTGGCAGAGGTGTGTGATGAGTTTTTTTTTTCCATAGGAAACCATTCGAGGGTTAATTACGCGAATAAACGGCAGCGAAACGATGGCGATGCTTCGCTCGGGGATGATGATGATGGGGGCTTTATATGAAAAATCTGATACAGATTTCCGGGATTTCCGTTTTTTCGCTTCATTCCCACTTTGCATCAATGTACCTCCTTCTTCTGTTTTTTTTTTTTTGTAAGCCTATACACCTATGCATAATGGTCTGATGGTTTTTAACTTTCACGACAGAGATTTTTGTGTCCTGCGGTCGAGTTGGCCGCGTATGGTTTGTATAGAATAATTGCTGCAATTATTAGAAAGGACTACACAGGCAGGACGACCAAGTCGAAAACAAAACCAAAAAAAAAATTGAATGTGGACAGTGGACGGTCAGTTAATAGGCATTTTAGCCATTCATGGACGTAATATGTGGTTCATTGCATTTCGTTTCATTTTTAATGTTTTATTTTTTTTATTTGGTTTTTGCCTCACTTGAAATTCCATTTTTGTCCTCCCATCACTGCCCTCATATACTCGTACATCAGAGAGACGACATACAGAATTTTATGATGAATTTTTTGAATTAATGCCTGATGAATATTAAATTAGAATAAGGAACGGGAAATACACTGCATAAAACACCCGAACCGAATGGATGATGAGAAATAGTCAGTGGTCAGGTGAGGTCATCAGGTGGTACATCATCATTCTCATCGTTATCCTGTGCAATTGGTGTGGAACGTGTTGGTGATTATTCATTGCGTTCATTGTGTATATACGAAGTGATTGTGCATGTTAGACCTAAAAAAAAAGGACAAATTGATGACATTTGTAGTTGTTAGAGGTTTGATAATAGTCCGCATATAAATAATGCCACAGGTGCAAAATGGCCGACACTAAATGTGATGACATCAGGTTAGTTGCTTTCAATTTGCTGACTAAAAAAAAAAACTGTTAGAAATAAAAAATAGTGATGAATGAGGCAACATGATAGGTATAAAGAGTTTTTTTTGTACATATAATGAATTTAATCAGTGGGAAGTAGACAACGACTAGTAGGAAAATTGGAAACGTGACCAGAATTTTGGAGAATAATCCAATTGCTACTAATCTCAAAAATCTAACTTGTTTTTTTTTATACTCTCTCATCTGACGTATCTGATACCACCAAACATATTCAAAAAATAGACAGGCTTAAGCACTCTGCAATGCGTTTATATGCTCCTTCACAGTGGTTCACAAATTGATGAAGGGGTTGGTGGAGGCAAGGTGCTATCTTGGTTGAAAGAAAACTTGATGTCAATAAAGGAATTCCGTTTCTGCTTAGATACCCAAGCTGCTATTAATTCTTTGAATTCTGTCTCCACAAACCCTAAGACAGTGCTTAAGGGTCGTTCATCTTTCATGGCGATGGCTCAGCAGTTTGACATTCACTTCTACGGAACTCGCAAAAATTACAATAAGACCAGCTATCTTAGCGCACAGAGCTGATAGGTATACCCATCCTTTCATGTAAATTCATGCTAATGCAATATGCTAAAGAGTGAACGAAACTTAGGTGGAAGGACATGAACTGTGTGACTAATTTGGCCAAAGCATTGTATATAGATTTGCATAGTACTCTCATGAACACGTTCCAAACGTTGTGTGATGTGGTCGTTTGAGGGCGCACTTGTATATACACAGAAACAGCAACCAACAAATTAGTAAGTGATGTGATCGCTAGATGGCCGACGTGTGGAACGTGTTCATGAGAGTACTATGCAAATCTATATACAATGGCCAAAGCTTAATATGAAAACGAGCACGGCTTTGGCACATTAGCTCCGCGATCGGCATCATAAACGGACACTGCCTGCACACAGTTTCTGCAGAAGCTGTAGGGAAGAAGAGGAGGAAGACAAAATTCCTCACTTGCTCTGCACATGCCCGATCTGGTCTTTTCCAAAATTGTAGTAGAGTTTTGCTACGATGATTCTAGTGATCTTGATCTAGAATAAGTATGTAAATATCGTACGATTCGAATGAAGAGTAGGTATGAAATAGAACCATGTGGTATCACAACCGACCAATCTAGTCCTCTAAGTGTTGTCTTAAATTTCGTTGCTTTAATCTATTGACGTAGTGAAATAAGTTTGGGGTCATGTAACGGAAATGGCATTGTAGTTTCTGAAATTGATATAACCGTAGTGGGAGTGGATATTTGTATTTTTAAATTATGTCACAAAGAACTTTTTTATATGAACCAAAGAAATAAATTTTATTTAATTGTAAAATTCAGGGAACTCAGAAAATTAATATTTTTAAATATTCAGCCATATACGAGAAGATATTCTTCATTTTTTTTAAAAAATGGGTAATAGGTAATAGGTAAAATGATTTTAAAAATTCAGAAAAATCTTCCTCTAGTTATAAGAAAAAAACATAATCGTAACATCACCAAGTTTTGTTCTAAGCTAACAATGTAGTTAGTTTTTTAAGAAAAACCATAGTAACACTGGAAAGATGAAATTTTTTTCATCAAAGAAGCGCGTACGAGCGATCCAATAGTAAATTTTTTTTACATACATGATTTCATGAACCGTTCTTTTTATATTTAGTTTGCATCTCAGCTCTTTTGTTTCAAATTTTAATCTTGGGCAAAATGAATCCTTTTTCTTTTTGAATCAAAATTGTTCAGCTTATTTTAGTCAACTGGCTTATAATTAAGAGAACAATGATGGGAGGAGACTCATTAGCCATGATGTTATACCCATATGTTAATGCAAACAGTGGTTTAGCCTAGTTCCCTATGCTCTCAAGCTCTAGATACTTTATATTAAATTTGGCAATATAGTTAATACCGGATGGTGTTAATGCAGAAAGAACTTCTATTATACGATGTGGGAAATAAGCTGCAGAACTCTTATGCATATACACTCAAACTCCTTTTGTAAAATTTAGATCAACCCCCTTCAATCGGTCTATGTCTATTTTTCCATTCAAATTGAAGTACCATCCCACCAACCCCTTTCAATTATTCACGCTTTTACACGAATACCTTCGACAAATTTTTGTATTCAATATTCTTAAATATTACCGACTGAAAATTGACAAAATAAAGTTTAATGTTATTACTGCGACATTATTATGCCAAGAATTATTATTAACTACAGCTGAAGCTCTGCGCAACATTATGGCATGGAATCCAAATGAAATTTTATTCACATTATCTCCCTCAGGATTGAGGCGAACCCATCAGGTCTAGGTATTCCTTAAAACCTGGAGCTGTGCTGAACCACACATCATTCAGAATCGCTCAATCATATGCGATGAAAGTGTTAAGGACGACTGAAGCCAAAGAAAAGGATGCTTCGCTTTTGCCATTAAACTTAAGTGCCTAATTCCATTCATCCCGCACTTCGAAATCTCCCCCCTCCCTTTTCATTTGCTATTATAAACCATTCGTGCAAAAACTAGCACCACCATCAAGCTCAGGCATAATATTGCTTATTGGTTATTGCTTAACCCACCTTTGTGGAATTGCTGCACCGCTGCCGCCGACATCAACATCTTCTCATACAGGATGGGGACATTCCAAAATAAATTTAATCGAATTCCATACATGATGGTCCTTTTGTTGGAAAAATACGCATTCAAAGAAGACCGGGTGGACGGGGGCGGCCGATCGAGGGAGTAAAAAAAAGGCGAAAACGAAAAAAAATTAAATAATAATAATAAAGGACTTCTTGCGGAAAATATTGAATTGACACAACAAAAAAGGATGACAATGAAATGAACCCATAATGGATTTCAATAACACACCGCATACATGTCCGCATTATAAAATACACATACCTACAATATAAAGCGGGATGTTATATCGATGATGGGGCTAAGGTGCGCTCGGAGGTAAAATTATTGTAAATATATAAATATGTATAATATTATGGTGGTGGCCGTGGCGGTATCATACCTTTGCTTATACCTTTGTGCTGCAGCTAATTTGATGCTGTCGGTAGATAAAACAAGGACTTTTTCAATTTAATTTCGCAAACATCAGCAGCATAAATTGCTTAAGGGCAAGATACGACAACTTCTGCACTGCGTTCAACTTTTGTTTCCATTAACAACTTTTCATTGTGTTTTAAAAGTTTTGGACAACTCATAAAAAAAATGAAAGAAATAAAATAAAATAAAATAAAATAAAATACAATAAAATAAAATAAAATAAAATAAAATAAAATAAAATAAAATAAAATAAAATAAAATAAAATAAAATAAAATAAAATAAAATAAAATAAAATAAAATAAAATAAAATAAAATAAAATAAAATAAAATAAAATAAAATAAAATAAAATAAAATAAAATAAAATAAAATAAAATAAAATAAAATAAAATAAAATAAAATAAAATAAAATAAAATAAAATAAAATAAAATAAAATAAAATAAAATAAAATAAAATAAAATAAAATAAAATAAAATAAAATAAAATAAAATAAAATAAAATAAAATAAAATAAAATAAAATAAAATAAAATAAAATAAAATAAAATAAAATAAAATAAAATAAAATAAAATAAAATAAAATAAAATAAAATAAAATAAAATAAAGTAAAATAAAGTAAAATAAAATAAAATAAAATAAAATAAAATAAAATAAAATAAAATAAAATAAAATAAAATAAAATAAAATAAAATAAAATAAAATAAAATAAAATAAAATGAAATAAAATAAAATAAAATAAAATAAAATAAAATAAAATAAAATAAAATAAAATAAAATAAAATAAAATAAAATAAAATAAAATAAAATAAAATAAAATAAAATAAAATAAAATAAAATAAAATAAAATAAAATAAAATAAAATAAAATAAAATAAAATAAAATAAAATAAAATAAAATAAAATAAAATAAAATAAAATAAAATAAAATAAAATAAAATAAAATAAAATAAAATAAAATAAAATAAAATAAAATAAAATAAAATAAAATAAAATAAAATAAAATAAAATAAAATAAAATAAAATAAAATAAAATAAAATAAAATAAAATAAAATAAAATAAAATAAAATGAAATAAAATAAAATAAAATTAAATAAATTAAAATAAAATAAAATAAAATAAAATAAAATAAAATAAAATAAAATAAAATAAAATAAAATAAAATAAAATAAAATAAAATAAAATAAAATAAAATAAAATAAAATAAAATAACAAAAATTCAGAAAAATAAAAATAATTTCGTATTATTTTATATTTAAAAGATAAAACTAATTAAAGGAAACAAAATAAAATAGTGTCGTTTGTTCAACTATCTCAACAAATACAAGTGTAGCTGCAGAAATTGAATATTAAAGTTTATTAAACCTCATTTTTTTATCGACAGTTTATCAAAAATAGTAGTAGAATATCATTCTAAGAGAAAAAATGTATATACATACATACATAGGTACATACTATTCAAGTAAATTAAAAAGTGATAATAACCGGAAAAAAATTACACAAACGTCCCAAATTATAATCACATAATACAAATATGAAACAAAAAAAAATTAACAAGATATATAAAAGGATATCCCTTTGAGAGCACTGACAGCAAATTTGAATATTTTGCTTGCGCCAACAAATTTCAAATCCTGTCAAATACAGAAGCAATTCAACTACACAAAGTTATCCAATATTATTATTTAATGACAGCTTAATTCAGCCGCAAGGCAATTATAGTTAATTCAGTTCGCAATGCTTGCATATCCTTGTACATATACATAAAATAAACATTTTGCACAGGGAAAAAAAAAGAAAAAAATTCTTATTGAATGAACATGGAAAGGAGAAGAAAGTAAAAAGCTCTTTGTTTTTAGCCTTTTTCAGTACACAAACGATGAATATTTTGTAAAACAAAAAAAAAAAAACAAAAGGAATAGCCTCTAGCGCAAGACAAACTGTTTTCAATCAAAATTAAAAAGAAATAAATACAAACCACAAACAAAAAGATATCCCGCGAAGCATTATTCTTTTTCGTCGTTTTGGTTTCTTTCTCTCTCTCTTTCGTTGTTTTTGGTTATTGTTACATTCAAATTTATATTAAACCAAACGTACAAAAAAATTATCCTTGAATTGAAGCGTGCACTGTAAGGACAATGAATATATTTTCAGTTCTGTTATTTTTTGTTTATTTATTAAATTCTCCTTCCATTTCGGATTGATATTTTAAAATTACCAAGAAGTGCCTTATGTTTAAATTCTTATTGATGTAATCTGCGGGGATTTTTGTTTTTGTTTAAGGATATTTTTTTTTGAATACTTTTAATTTAGTGAGGCAGTTTAATTCATGTGAATTTTTTTTTTTATGCTGCACGTAAATTAATTTGTCAAAAGTAAAAAAGCTAAAAGTTTTTGCTCGAAAAACAATCAAAAATCAGTCAGCGTCCTAACCTGAAACGTTTTTTTTCCCCTAGATGATCGTGGTCACATAATTCTTAATCTAAAATCTGGGTCGCATCGTGTATGGGTCAAAAATAAAATGTCTATAAAAACTAAGCTAACCAAACATTAGCGCTTAACCACAATCCTATAGTCTGAAATGTATAAAAAGTCTAGGTCTACAATAGCCAGCAATTAGAGAGATTCCGGTCGTATATAGTATGGCAGCACTGGCCTACCTGCACATTACAATCTCAATCTACATTGTATGTGCAATGAGCGTAATGAAATGGTCATTTGATCCTTGATCTAGTTATAGCTTTAAATGTTGGTAGGTACATATATACAGTTATTTGTACAGAAACTATTCTAATCCCCTCTCTACGTACAATAGTTATGGTTATTGAATGAGGAGGGTTGGTGATGGTGGATTGGTGGCAAAGTGATATACATTAGCTCCATTTGCAATTAACTGCTGCAATTAGGAGTGGCAGTGTGGGAAGGACAATTCATTTTTTATGGTTCATAGTCTAGGTTCTTTAATTGCAAGCAATGTAATATAAATGCAATGGTTCGAGAGTGTAATAGTTTTTTGCTTTTTTTTTGTTTGTTGTTTGCTTTATTTTATTTGCTATGAATTTATATGATACTTTAACAAATGATATTTGAATGAAATTAGAAAAAAAAAAGTAAAATAATATGCAAGTGCATTCTGATTTAGTTTTAATTGAAGAACATTAAGACCGTATGTGTTTTTCTACATGATTACTCTCCTTTATTTAAATCATTATTGATTTTAAGTTAATGTTCAAAATCAGTTCACATCATGAGAATTATGAATTGGAAAACGGTATATAAAGGGTGTTTTTTCTTCAGATGTAGATATAGAACTGACAACACTTTTCTAACTAGCGTCGTAGCTAGTTTCAGTTCTACCGTCGGCAGCGGGAAAACTCCCAAGGCATTGAAACCATACCATCTCAAATGGTTGCCCAGAAATATTTACTTGAGAAAATGAGCAAAATTCCAAGAATGATCATTTTTATGTTTGCCGTGTTGGTTTCAGTCCAAAAATTTCAGCTTCTCTATCCACCTTTGTTATCATTTGATGGAGATCCGTGATCCTATGAGAGAGTAGTCATACCTTAGAAATGTTGATACGCTGCAGGTTTTAATTTCTATAAGGCTTGTAAAGGGCTTGTGTATTTGTATAGAGGTTATAACAGCTTCCTAAGAGACCGTTTAGTAAGTTTATTATTAATTTTTATAAAACTTTGCTTTGTAGAAGAAGATGAAGCCATGTTCAAATTTTCATAGTTTGTATTTATTTTTATTTTTGGTGTAGATATTCTTAAATACATAGGCACAACAACAAATTTGGAAAACAAATAATAAATCATTTTACAGGAATTGAATATAAAATAAAAATATTTTTTTGTTTGTTTTTTTTTTTTAACTTCGGTTAAAATTGTTGATACATTTTAATAGAAGCATTTCTAAAGCTATCAATCAAAATTTAAACTTTTGTAAAACTTACGTAAGTGCTTTAATAGAAGCTTCTATAATGTTTTCTTATTTACTAGTTAACGAAATCTAACAAATGCCTTGAAGAATTTAGAATTCATATTCTATAAAGTTTTTTCAAAGAAATATTAGCGAGTCCACTGAATTCCTCCGTTTCTAGTTTCTAGTAAGTACTAATCCCCAACAGGAACAGAATTTGTGACAGTAAACATCCTTGCCAAACCCCATTTTAAATTTCAATTTTCAAACTCCCCTGTCAACCTTCTTTTATCCAGAAAGAGGCATTGAAAGATAATCGAGACTTCCATAAAGATTTTTTAAAAACTTTTAATATAAGTGTTTTCCAAGCTGTCAATATGCTAGCTTTATTTAACCTTCTAATAAGGTTCGTTAAGGACCCCACTTATAGCCTTATAGAAATCAACCGTTTTCAAATCTCTCCTTCAAAAACAAAATATATGTTTTTGTGCATCTTTCAATATAAGATTTCTTTCGTTCAACTTGCAATCAAAGACCAAACCGGAAAAAACAGTGATTTAAGATAAAAACTAATCCCAATTTAAATAATTTGAATTCAATAACCAATAATGCTTTGAAAATTCGTTTGTTTATTTATTATTATTATATGTATTTTCACCAAATCAGGTTTCAAAAAAACAATACCCCTTTAAATTTATATTAAGGACACGCCTTTAGAAAAAACACAATATCAAAAAAATATAAATGATTTGTAAAAAAAATTTAAGGGTGAAATGAAAAATTTGTTGAATTTCGAACTATAGTTCTTTTACCCTGCAATATAAAATACTCTCTTTTTTAAACTCGTGCCAGTACCGGTGGGATTTTAAAATTTTCATTTGGCATCACACACCCTCCTCTTTAAGAAACAATCTACACAAATAAAACACATTGTATCGCAGAGATCTACCTATACATATATCTGCATCATTTACTATTCCCTTTCTTGTAAGGATGAACCATAAAGTTATGCATATAAGTGCGAAATACAAACTGAAGTACTTAGTTTAATTTGAATTTTAACACTTCTGGATAATTACATCTGTTTAATTCCCTAACTAAAGGGCGTTAAATCCTCCCTGACACTCGGAAAGGATATTTTCAAATTCACAAACGGAATTCTAAAATATATTTGGAGCAGAAGTTCTGCAGGGAAAATGCTATATACTCGTATAATCTGAAAATTCTGCTATAGGAGGAGTAACGAGTGTAACAAGAATTCAAAACCAACATGGGGACTTATGAATTTTGTGGTTTTAGCAACCAAACTAATATTTGGTAGCCATTTGGCGGAAAAACCAACTCAATTATTTTGAAAGCTTTCGAACAGTCTCAATATGAGTTTTTGTTTTTTTAAGGAAATTTTTTTGAAAAACATAAGGTTTAGGAACAAATAAATGCTCTGCATCCCAAAATACAATCCTGAGCTGGATTTTTGATTAGCCATGGGGATGTCATGTGTGAAATTTTAAATCCAAGTTGGTATTTTTTGCCATGTTTTTTTTTTCGGAACCTTCTTCGGGCTCGGTTTTGTGTTGTCAGATGAAAGTAACATCCTCGACGAGTAGATTTCATATACAGCACGAGTCGAATATGTATACATATATACATATGTGTATATGTATTTATTATCCTGCCAGGGAAGAAGTAACATAAAAAAGGGTTAGCAATAGCAGTAGCAGGAGCAGAACCAAACCGATGATGGATAAAGTAAAGTATAAGCAAACCGAAACACCAGACGGGAATCATGTGCCACAGAAAAGAATCCTTTTGTAAATTAAAACATCTGGTATCCAGGTGAGTGAT
Organism: Syrphus vitripennis; assembly: GCA_958431115.1. Classification (NCBI taxonomy): domain Eukaryota; kingdom Metazoa; phylum Arthropoda; class Insecta; order Diptera; family Syrphidae; genus Syrphus; species Syrphus vitripennis. Next base: position 23,231,282 of record OY288108.1, read on the forward strand.
TACAATGAAATTGAGTTGATCCTGTTTTTCTTTTCTTTCCTTTCACATTTATTTTTTTTTTTTTTTTTTAATTTTTGGGTAGCTTTTGCTGATGGGTTTCGGGTGCACTGAAAACGGAAATTTCATTTAGTAATCTATTTGAAGAATTAGACTTGGGATATTCTCTTGTTTCGAAATGAAAAACACAACAGAGAGGAGGCATCATCAGACAGAGAGAAAGGTATGAAGTCTTTCGGTAATTAATTACTTAAATATTTATTTGAATTTGAAGTTTAGAAAGAAAAAAAAAGGGTTCAACTTTAAGATAAGGTGAACCCAATACTGCCGCCTGTCATGTTCCAGCAATTGTTTGATTAATCAATGGAAAATTCAATTTAAAAATCATTTGTTTTTTTGCCCTTTCTTCTTTAAGTAATGTGTGTGTGCTGAAATTTAAGAACGTTTGATTTGTTTTGACGTGAATGCTTGGCAAGTTTGCATAAAGTTCACACCACATGAAGGAAATTTTTGGGTCAAAATTAAAGTTTGCTTGTACCTAGATGGTGGTAGACAGTTTATTGGAAACCTAGACCTGGACTTGTTCTTCAGTTTGCACGAAGGACATCGCTATTGCAGCAAATTCAATTTGTCATACGAAAAAGGAAACCCTAAAGGCCTATTCAAATGAGAACGACCGACGAATGATTGAATAAACGTGATTTAAACAATTTATAAACCTAAATTTTTCAAAAATTTTAATTAAAATGATAGAAGCAGGTATATTTTGTTTCAATGTTTCGATACTAAACTTTGTTTGATAAAATAAGTTAAATTTGAAAAAAAGAAATTATTCGTCGCGAATTGAAAGATGATTGTTAAGCGCCATTCATATGAGCTGCGACCTGCGTCTGCGAATAATTCTTTTAAAGCTTTTTCTAAAGCAAATATCAACTTATTCTTTTTTTAACTGTTTGATTAAGTGAATGAATGAATATATTTACAAATTTAAATAAAAAATAATGCGTATAATTAGTTAAAACTACAAATAAAACACATTTCAATATATTCCATGCGACCAACAACTGCGAACTGCGAACTAACAAATGTGAATTCGCAGTCCACAAAACCAAGACGCATTCCACAGAGCTGCGACCAAATAATTCGCATGAGCTTAACCTCAAAAAAAGTTGTTCGTCTGCTTTTGTGTTGTCTGGTTCGCAGCTGTCTGCGACCACTCATATGAATGAAATGTCAAACTCTGCGACCATTTGCAATTCGCAGACGCAGGTCGCAGCTCATATGAATGGCGCTTTACGAATTGTCAAACTCTATTCGGGTTCCACATACGATCCACACTTCGACAAACAAATTGTTCGCTTGACTAACCTCAAAATCAATCTTGTTTTGTTGTCTTCGTGGTTGGCCATGGCCATTGTATATAAATTTGCATAGTACTCTCATGAATACGTTCCACACGTGCGTCGTCCACCTAGCGATCACATCACTTACTAATTTTTTGGTTGCTGTTTCTGCGTATATACAAGTGCGCCCTCAAACGACCACAGCACACAACACAAAAACCATCTTGATGATAGTACTATAGGTTCACAATGGCCATGGCTGAATTTGTCAAAGTCAAATGTCATTCACGACGAATAAAAAAAGCAATGTGAAAGAAATGTCAAAATGGACGAGTCGTTGGTCGCTCGCATGTGAATAGTCCTTAAATGCTACTGGAACTAATTTGGGCATTTCAAAAAATTACAATATCAAACTAAAATACAAGTGCCTCAAACATATTTTTAACCTAATGATGATGTTGTTGTTCAGAATGCTATCAACAGTTACCTGCTTCATATTACCAATCAACAATCAATATTACCTATAATAGCTAATAAATTTTTCTCAACAAACACTTAAAATCACAATTGATGTTTTTTTTATAAATTACCATTGAAAATTTTACAACCTATGTGAACCTTTAACATCAGGCCTAATTGCATTTTGCTGAAGGACGTTCTTTGCAAGCTTCGTTCAAAGAGCCCATCACTTTAGAGAGTGCCACTTCAAAAAAAAAAAAAAAAAAAAAACCTAGACGAGAATCAATTTTGTATTTTTTTTTTAAATTATTTTCACGAACAAGCTGCTAAAACTGAAAAGCCACTATATTATAAATTTTATATAAAAAAAAAATCGTCAACAAGTAGTGCGCAACACATATTCCGTATGTACACACCAGATTCGACACAAAGGTATGCAAATAAGTAAACATTGCACATTTCGGCCAATTACCATACGTTGATGAGGCCAGCGCAACACGAGTCAATAACTATACCTTATAGATACATGTATCCTAGGACAATAAACTATACACTACTCATGCAACAGGACTACTCAACAAGTCCTTGTTCGTAATGGCAAAGCATTTCGAGCTGTCGAATATGTCGGCTTGGCTAGATACACATACGACATGGTACGGCACGACATCATCGGTGTCTCGAACCATCACCGTGCCTGCTGGCCACCCGTACTAGACAACACATTTTCATATTTTATAGAACTACTGAGGTCACTTTCAATACGCACATTTTATTTACTCCTAAAGGACAAGTATTGAATTCAAGAAAAAATCTTATTTAAATTAATTTGTAATTTACAAAAAAAAATTATTTGAAGTTAAATAAAATGCACTTAGCTCAAAAGCAGTCTAGAAATCTTTACCGAAATTGAAGCACTAGAAAACAACAAAGCGGTTGTACTCCCACCGATGGCTAAGAGAGCTTAGAAAATAGAAAGTTTTCGTGAAGAGTGGAAATTATCAATGATTATCATCGAACAGTGCGTTGAATATCGATCACCATTTCCTGACTTCGAAAAGGCATTAGATAAACGGTGCCAGTAGAAAATTTATTTGGCTTGCTTTGCGCAGAAGTGGCATCCCACTGAAATTGATTGTTGTTATCAAAGACTGGCATGACGGATTCAAATGTCAAGTTGTGCATAAGGAGATGTTTAAAACCCAAAAAGAGGTCAGGCAAGGCGGTATACTGTCACCAGTTCTTGTTAGTGGTTAGTTATATGTACTGCACGCAGCTATATCTACTGGAAATGGAAGAATTTAGTGGACCTAGGACTTTAGGCTACATTGGGACTGCTTCCCAAAATACGGAAAAACAAACTCTTCATATAAGCTTAATGGCTATAGGCTACGACTGCCCCAACTTACAAATTTACTCCTATCTATATTCATCCGTGGGAGCTACAAATAAACAATTTTCAAAATCATAAAAGTATTGTTTAATACTCCATAGAGTTAAAAATAATAACTATTTCGAATCCTACTGCACATTTGTGATGAAAATTCCTTCGTCCTGTAAACAATAACCGGGCTCAGTTAAAAGATCTTATAGGAGTAGTTGAAGAATAAAGGAATACTAAGTTGGTGGAGAAATCGACCTAAAATGTTATTGAAGATATTACTCACGCAATATTTGATCAGTGCAATTACTTTATGCTTCTTTCATATTGGCGCAAATCCTCCAAATCAGCGTTTACTTCAATAACGATTTCCTTATTGGAGCTTTATGCTTCTTTAATATTTTGGGGCATATATATATATGTTATAAACTAGCGGCCCGCTCCAGCTTCGCACGGGTATAAAATATATAGCCTATGTCACTCAGTGAAAAAAATTTATAAAATCGATCCAGTAGTTCAATCAATCGCTCAATCTATTAAAAAAAACACCGCATCAAAATCCGTTGCGTTGTTTTAAGATTAAAGCATACATAGGGACATAGGGACAGACAGAGAAAACGACTTTATTTTATACTACGTAGTGATATAGTGTGCTTACAGAAAAGTCGATTCAACAAGCCTTACAAATATGATATGTTTTGGTGGATATTTAAGGAACTAGTAATATCATCATTTACTCCAATAACATTTGTATTTCCATTCATAAGGACTATATAATCAATTTAGACAAAAAATAACTCTTTAACTTGGAAATTGGAATCATCCGCTGAAATATTTACTCTATTCTACTTTATAAACACTTCATGTAAGTGGAAGTAAATTGGGCATACAATTCGAAAAGGTAACGAGTAACTAAGATTATAAGTCAAGCGATCCTAGAAGTACTTGATCGATCGAAAAGGAGTCAACGGAATTAGGGAAGAGTTGAAGAAAGCTTAAATATGTACATCTCCAAAACAAGTACACGCTAACGTGTACTCGGACCGTAATAGGTCCGAGAACTTATTTATTTTCATATTTACGAGTAGAATCGCATGACAATCGGTTTCCTTGAACTTTCCCATTTCCCCAAAGCTATAGCCAGCCAGTTAGTTGTGAAGAAATCACTGCAGTTTGTGCTTGTGCAAACTAAAGGCAACTATGGCTTTCCCCTCTGATATGCATTATGTTCATATAGATAAATAAAATTCCAGCTTCCAGGTTATATACAGGTATATAGATTTATAACTGATTTTTGTATGTAAATCACCTGACCTGAATCCTTTTTGTATAGTGTTATGCTTCGTAAAAATGTGTGCGCATGCAAAGTGTACTCATGGGTTAATTTAATTAATTATATGGTGCAAGCTTATCATACCTCAAATAAACAGCTAAAGTGGTGAATCGCTTTTTGTTGTGGTTCCCATAGTTGCAATGGGGATTTAAGTAAATTTTTCCTCATAGCTATACATAAATATAACTGTGAAAATATGCATTTTTGTTTTTTTGGTTTAAATTTTATACTTTTTGCAACTCGATTTTTCATATCTCTCTGGTGTATGATGGTATGTTTGTGCCGGGAATATAATTGTGGACACTGGCAGTCTGGTCAGTCCCAAATTGGGTTAACAATTTACCATACAAAAAAGGATTACAGATAAATCGGCAGAATGCAAATTGGATTGTTATTCATTTGTTTTTATTTTATTTTTTCTCTTTTTTTTCATAAGTATGTATTTTCTGTGACAGCAAATTAACTTAATGTAAAATTTGTCTTTTAATTATTATTCAAAGGTTTTAAGATTAATAATTGTTTACTTTTGTTAAAAAATTAACGCATTCGTTCATGGACTTTTCAAAAAAAATTAAATTTATTTTTCTAAAGGTATGCATTAATTACTTATTCTAGAGTGACGGTTAAGTCCAGGTTGGAAGAGTCAACCAAGATGTTTCTTTGCAAGCAACTCGGTTTATAACTAGCTGAGGTTCTCTCAGAACATTGTAAGATTTTCTATCTCATCAATGGCTGCCGATAAATTTAGTCCAAAAATAAACAAAAACTTTTCCATTAGAACATCCCACGACGGATTTCTTAGAATAGAATATAGTTTAATGCCCGGTTACAAGAAACGCTTTTAAATATTTATTGCTTCGATAAATTTTAGAACGACATTTTTCGTTTGCACCAAACAAAGTTCTGATAGCCAATAAACAAAGTAAAATGCCGTTTTTCTTTAGCTAAATTTTAAAAGCGAATTTTAACGGAAATACATCATCCTATGCTTATTCAGAATTTTACTTTCCTGGTTATAGTTTTGTTTCTTTTTTTCTTTTTTCATTCGTCCACTTTTCATTTCTGTCGCAATTTTTATTACGAATAACGTTACTTATGTATCAAACTCTTCCTCAAACTCAATGTCGATAAGCAAGTCATTAAGTACTGTTTCTTATATCGTAGTTGAAATTTAGGCAGCAGCTGTACTCTGAACTGGTTCGAAAAGTTGCCTAAATCAATTATTCAAGCCACACTTTCTTTTAATTTTTAAGATATTTCCCGCTAACTTCAGATAGCGAAAATTGATTTTTTTTTATATTTGAATTTAAAAACGATGGGTACGAGCTACAAAACTAATTTTTGAACAACAAGCTACAGATTGAGGCAAAAAAAGGACAAGATTCTTTTTTTATTTTTGAAATTTTATCCGTTGTACATACATATTGTACAAGTTACAAATTTAAGGGAAAAAAATATTCGTAATTTAAATTTTTTTCTAATATTTTGAATTTTGGGCTTATGTTTTTGAAATTTGAATGAGCATGAAAAATCCATCAAAAGCTACAAATTTCATTTTTGCGCAACAAATATTTATAGGAAAGGTTTTGATGGGAGGGAAAAAAATAAACATTTTTCATTTTTGATCATTTTAGTAGATACTTACACCCGTTTCAAATTTTGTTTTTATTCAAAAAAATCTATACAAGTTAGAAAATAAATTTTTGCGCAACAAATTAGCAATCTGCAGAATACAAATTCGGGCAATAAAAAACAAATTTAAATTAATAACAATGCAATCTAATCTGATTTATATTTTCCAAAAGTACAAAAAAAAGATTAAAAATTACGTGTTGGTTGTAGAATTCATTTTGCTGCATTTGCATTGCTCTGTATTTTTTACCTTTTTAATAATTTTCCATGAAAATAAAAAAGGGAACATAATGTTGAACTTTGCACTGAATGCAGTATTGTAAATAATTCATATAACTGACAAGAACTTTTCCAAATATTTATATTTATGTTTTATAATTTCCTTTCCTGTTCCTTTTAATAAGTTAAACTAATAATGTAACAGTAAACATTTACAGAAAGGTCAATAAACAACTCACAATATTTTTATATGCATTTAAGATAAATTAATTATTCTGCAATTTATTGGCTTACCGCCGCTACCCATATGTATTAGAGGTTAATATGTACACAATGTCATGTACAGTAAATAAAACATCGAAGTATATTTACATACATATATATGTACATATCTCATCAAATTTTCGATCACTTCAGCAGCAGAATAATACATATATTTTTTATTTAAGTTAATATAGAAATACAAACTATTTAAAAAAAAAAATAAACGTAAACCATTTACAGTCAATTGGTCGTTGCGAATACAACACTCTGGGTCATTTGATTGAAGCAATAGAATAAGTGTTGTTAAGGTCAACTATAATAATGTATTAGTATTAAATTCTAGTGGAATTTATGTGCCTTTTCTTGTTATGTTAGTTTTCTTAAATTAAAAATATTTAAACATTACCCAATTTATTAATTAATTAAAAGATAAACTGGAGCTCAAACCTTAAACACGGCTGACTCTTTGACTAAGTTGTTTTTTTCTATCTGTCAAAAAAAAAAATTCAATGCGCTGACAGACAATAGTACTAAAATTGTAGTAGAATATAATTTCAACCTGTTTTTTTTTACTAAACAGAGCTGCCAAATTCTTTATGAATAGCAGTTGTTTAACTTTAGACTCCAGGCCAGTTGGACTTCGGTCTAAAGTTTGACTATGAATACCTATGCACCATTGTGCTTACTTAAACAGAAAATAAAATTAGCAATAATGATATAGCTTTTTCAAAAGCCAGAAAATTATTCCAATTGTTCTTTTCAATTAAGTTGGTTTAGCAAAATTAGAAATTTGAAAAAAAAAGAATTATTTATTTATATTTATAGTTACATTTGCAACATTTTAGTTTTCAATATTGGATTTTGTCTTTTAAATTTAAAGTCAAACACAAACCCATAAGTAAACATTTAAAAAAATAAAAAAAAAACGTTTTAAAAAATTCATTATTATTCTAGAGCAATCGGAAGTGCTTCATATAATTGATAAATATTATGTGAAAATGTATAGATAGATGTTACGCTCCTGAATCAAAAACTTATTCAGGCGTCAATCTATTCGTGTTGAAACTTGAAATGGCAAACCAAACTTAACACAAATCAATTAAAAGCCGTTAAAATAGCCGCCAGTTAAAAAAGTGTTGCCAACTAAGAGTTCTATACCTCTTAAAAAAACACCTTTACATAAGTATGCCAAATATGTAATTCCCTTGGAAAAATTCCAAATTGGGTACTGACTAATATCAAGCGACTCGGAACGTTTACGGAAGCACAAGTTCAGATCCATATCCCGACATTGATGTTATTATATCAGCTATGCCATGTCAACAATTAAGTAATAAATTATTATTGCACGTTTAAGGACGGGATTGGCAAATATTTACATTTTACACGTAAGCATAATATACATAAGCACATCTAACATTAATGCATTAGATATTGATTATACTACTGGCCACTTTCCTCTTACACAATCCCACACATGGATTAATAGGGTTTTAAATATACATCCAACTCTATCTCGTATTTTTGCAAATAAAATTTCGTTTACACGTTTATTAGTTTCGCATATAAATCCCTCAAATTCCCGTCGTCGCGTCGCACCGCACAGACAACCGTCTGAACTGCACTCAAATTTCAGTTGCAGTCCGCTCTATTACATTCTAATGAGATTAAATTATTCTGGAACAAAGTTTACCAATTATTATTACTGTGACCAATATGCCTAAACTATAATCCTTTCTATGTGAATATTTAGTTACGGTTAATTAAAATAGTAAATACCTTACAATATAAACCGGGAATCCTTTCAGCTGTGATGCTGTGCTAGCGTTATTATGTTGGTGGCAGTATGGCAACATTTATTTCTCTTGTTTCATTGTAATAATACTTGTATGGCCGTATCTCGTATGGTGGAGTAGGGTTTAACGAAAAAGTATTTCAAGAGTGGGGTTTTGGGTGCTTTTCGCTTCGATAACAAGCACCAAAAGCTTCGCCTGCAATATAATATATAATGTTTGTATGCAAATGAAATATAATTAATTAGAACCAACTTCGGTTGCATATGTATCTATGTAAGACATGCCACCCTCAGGAAGTTCTAGGGACGGCAAAGGTGACTTAACGTAAACAATGCCCTTAGAGTCCTTGCTGCTTTATTCTGTATGAAGCATATATGTGTATCTATTTATCTATTATATGTTAATCGGGAAGAATACCGAGGTATATAATGTTTAACTGTTGAATGGCAACCAACCATTCGGAACACAATGAAAGCAACGGATTTGAGCTGACGGAAGTTGTCGTCGTATGTCATTTTTTTTTCTTTCTATGATTTCCACAATATAGTATAGTAATGCATTTAAATCCTTGTTATCAAATCCTTTGGTAGAATTTAATATCCGGCAATATGCAAAGTTTTGCCAATTTAATTAAAATGCCCAAATTATTTGCTTGATTGTGTGGAAAATTAGTGGATTCACATTTGAATTGACTTTATCGAGGATAATTAATTTTGTAAAACTGCACATGCAAAATAAAATTGCTTATATACCTAATGTTTATATAGATAGGGGTTGTTTTGTGCGGGTGTCATTTTTTTAGTAATTAATTTACTTACTATTTGTCATATAGGAATATGTGAGGCAGAGTTGTACAATATTGCAATCCTTGCGAATTCATTCTTTAACACTTATTTTTTGAATTCATCTTAAAGTTTGCAATCATATATTCTCTTCTGAAGACTGCGAATTCAAACTTTCTGCAATCTTTTAACAAAGAAAGACTGTAATCAGCAATTATCTAAGAGAGAATGCAATCGTCAATTAATTTACCTTAAAAAGAATGCAATCTGATACTGATTGAAATCTTTTGAAACTTTAGCATACTTTTGCATTCTTTCAATTGTTTGCATACTTTTTCGTACTTTTAAATATTTAAATATTATACATATACAATATACATATATGTTACTGTAAATTCGGGAAGTGGGGAAATTCTAGAATTTACATGTAAGACTTTAAGTGTATCAGCAACATGTGTAAAAGTTACAAGTATTTTATTTTCACAATTCCTTTCACTTTTTTAGGGTCATGCCCTCATGCATTTTTAAAATTTTTGTTTTGGAACCCGCGAAACATCTTACACAAGGTACTGTCGCCTCAAAGAAAACTAAAAGAATGAATAACGTCCCCAAAGATTGCAATCATTTGATTGTAATATTTCTTAAGTAAAAGAATTGCATACTGTCATCTTTCTCAGGTAAAAGAATGCTGATTGCATAGATTGAAGTCGCATTCTTAAAAAATTTTTGAACAATAGAGAACTAGACAACTAGTTAACTAGAGAACTAGTGAACTTCATGGAAGAGATCTTGATATTGATTAGATGAAATTATGAAAAAAGTAGTGCAAGGTGGTAGCAAAAATGTCAAAAATTGTCAATTTTGTTGTTAGTTGTGGGAGGTAGAATTATGAAAGAATATTTTCAATAGGGTCTTTAAAAAAAATGTCCACTTTGAAAGATTTCAATGAAATTAATAATTCTCTTACTATTTTCCTGTTACTATTTCTATGTAACGCAACAACTCAACTGAAATCAGTGCTTCCAATCTCTTCTTTGTCCTCTTCTTCGTCCTCTTCTTCGTCTTCCTTCTTCCACTTCTTTTTCTTCGGACTTAAACATCAAAAGCCAGATTTTGTTTGATAAAAAAAACTTCAATAAAAGAGGTAGCCGTGGTTAGTGGTTAGAGCGTAGAAAGTGGTGAGATCTGGGTTCTATTCCCACTCTCGTCCATTAAAAAAACAGAAATGTTTTCTTGCAAGGGCTCTTGCCTCTTGCGACAAATTGACAAATTCTCCGAGAGTATCACTTGTCAAGAATAGAGTGCATGGAATTATAAGTGCTCTCTTCATTGCTGCATACACGCACTTAGGAAGCTTAAAAATTTTTTTTCTCTGTAAGAACCAACATAATCTTGCCCTGAATTTTGTAAACATTGGTGCTAATATTTTGTTTACCATTCAAGCCATTTAGTTATTTTCTAGTAAAACCCATATTGAATTAATCCGAGCATAACCACACAATTAGGTATACTAAAACGAAATCTTCTAATAGCCATTAATTAATACCTTAAACCATCGTAATACATAGTTACTTTGTAGTATAGTAACACGTTACAAACTTATTATAGCTCACACAAAAACCACACTTATTATACCAACCAAATGAGCCGATTGGAAATAAGTGATAAAGAGCTGATGAAAGCCACATGCTCGTTGGGTATTTGTGTGATGGTTTACTTGGTAACATCTCCTTCTACGTGACTATTCAATTTCAATTTTCTATCCTATATACTTTTACACTGAGAGAAAAAAAAACTATTCTTTTAAAATTGGTCTTAGTTTACTATACTTAATAACAAAAATTAAATATTTTAAAAAATGTGAAATGGGAGATTTGTGGTCGCACAATTGAAATCACATAGGAAAACATGTGAAAAATGTCTACGCCAAATTTGGTAGTATGAACATAAAAGTTTATAGCATTTATGTATTCTTAATTATTTTTTTCAAGTGGTTGAATATGATACACTCCGTTATACCTACAAATTACAATCCTTCCTACAGGTCAATTCAAAAGTGTTACTCGTGTTCTTTTATTTTTTTTATAAATAAATAACTTTTGTACCTACAGGATAACAATTTTGGGATATTTTTTAATAAAAAAAAAGCAGCGTCCGATTTTAAAACTTTGTGCATGGATGATAAAGAATATTCATCAAATCTTGTATCAAAATTATAATTTTTGCGATTTTAAGAAATGACTCTAGATAAAATTATAAAATTGAAAGATAAACTTATACTAATTAAAATTAGCTTCAACGGTTTTTTTATAAAATTAAAAAAATTATTAAAAAAATATTTTTAAAAATTAAAATAGTCTGAGCAACATAATAATGATCTTGTTCTTGCCTTTCAAAAAGGCTTTTACCAAATAGAGCAAAAAATAAACTTTTGCTCTTCATATTTTTTTCTATCCATAGACACGTTTAACCTTTTCATCGGACAGAAGTACACGCTTCAAAATGTTATTTATAAAACGCCATTTCAGTTCAAAACACTTTTAAAAAAGAAGTCCAGTCGTGCATCGGTTAGTTTAAAAAAAAAAGCTTTTATTTGATAATTAACATTACATTTACCATTTCGCATTTATACAAAAAAAAAAAAATGTAATTTGCAGGTTCTTTTTTTTCTACGTGTACTTACATTTGTATAATGGTGGAATTATTATGCAGCATCCCCTAACAGCACATAATAGCAATACCAAAGGTGAACCAAAATTTCATACCTAAAATACATTTTAATTAAGAATACAATACTATGGTACAGGTTCATTCAAAATTCTAAGTCCCGAGGAAATCACAAGGATTGTGTTTTTTTTTTCTTTTGTAAAAGAGAAAATTCAAAACTAACAGAAAATCAATTTAAAATTTTTAATTGCATCCTTGTTCAATTCTGTTTTGATATGAATTTAATATTTTTTTGTTTTGTTTCTGCTTACATTTTAATAAAAATTTGTTAATCGCCATTGGCAATTTAAACCAAAACATTTTCCAAACTAAAACTTTATTGTTGCGATGTATGTATAAATAAATCAAAATATAAAAAGAAAATATTAGATAAACACGCGCAAAAGTTATAAATATGACAGGTATACTTGTTAACGATTTATGAAAGGGATAGCCAACCTTTCGCTCTCTATCTATACTTCTTAGATAACTTAAGGTATGCATGTATGTTATGTATGTACATCTCCAACTAGAAATGGTCTAGGAAAAAATGGATTTTGAATTTCATAATGAAACAAAAATTGATATTCATATAATTCTCGGAGGTTGTGAAAATGGTTTATCTGCAAATATCCCGAAAACAGTTAATTTTAAGGATCATTTAGTTCTAAAAACTTGTAGCAGAGGCTATTTACAACAGAAATGAATTTGAACATGTTGCTCATATTATTAACAGGTTAAAATTTTGCAATTCCGAGAACCGCAGTAACACAGAATTGACCTTGTTAAAACAGGGTGTTTTTTTTTTTAAATACTTTTCAACTTTAAATTGGCAACACTTTTTTAACTGGCGGCCATTTTAACAACTGTTAAATGATTTGTGTTTATCATTTCAACATGAATAGACTGACATGACGCCTGAAATTGTGCAATTTTATCCCGATCTCGATCCCGATTTTCGTAAGAGAATTTTGTTTAACGGTGAAGCTCACTTTTGATTGAATTGCTACGTCAATAAACAAAACTGCCGTATCTCAAGTCTATTTGATACCGTTACATCCAGAAATTGATCGTTCAGTTTGCTTTATGGGCTGGTGGAATCACGATGGTGGCCGAAACGTTACAGTCAATGGTGACCATAGCGGTCCATGATTTACTGACTTTTCGTGCCTCGATTAAACAATCATGATGTGCAGGGGCTATGTGTTCAACAAGACGGCGCGGCGCAACATGTCACACAGCTTGAGCCAAAATTGATTTATTAAAGGACACGTTTGGTAACCACATAGTTTCAAGTTTCGGACCCGTGAATTGGCCTCCAAAATCATGCGATTTAACGCCGCTAGACTATTTTCTGTGGGGCTATGTACGCCGCGCCGATAAGCCCAAAAGAATTGCCTGGAAAAATGATGGAAAATTGGACGTCAAGATTAAATTACGCCCAAAACAGCCGTGGCGGTCATATGCCAGAAATCATATTTAAATTTAATGCCAAAAGATTATCTTACGAATAAAGTCAGTTTTCAAAATTAATCTTTCTTTTATTCCATTTCTAAATTGTATACTTCTAAAAAAAACACCCTTTAATAGGTAATAACTATTTTGCAAAGGCTCTCCACCTCTGTTCTCTAGGATGAATGTTTCAGATTTATTGTTAGGTTAGGTATCAGTTTATGCAGTATAGTAGGTACAATAGGTACATTAAAATTTTAAGTTATTTAAATAGAGAAACAAAAGGACGAACAAGAATATTGCCATAAACAAAAGACAGGAGAGGTTATAGAAAAGCGTAAACAAAAAAAAAATTTATACACAGGAGTAACAAAGAAAACAAAAAATAAACAAAATCACCCGCATTTGTTTCGCGTTTTTCGCGTAGGGAAAAAAAACTTTTGTTTATAAAACAAATTAAATGAACGCCTGTGGCAGTTTTTGGTAACTTTAATGGAATTTCGCCAAATGCATGTGAATCCATGGGAGGCGATTTGTGTTCGCTTGCAAAGTTAAATCTTTTCTTATTTTTTTTTTTTTTTTGTTGCTTATTGTTTTATAATAGAGTGCTCTTAAGGCGTATATATAAAATACAACAATTGCTATGTTCTTGAATTTATATGATGGCGGCGAGTGGGCGGTTGAAGAGCTTTATCTAGATATCTCCATAGGTAAGTAAATTTAATAAAGTGTTTGCTCTTAGTGAATTGAAAACCTCTTGGGAAGCCATCAGGCGCTTATGTTTATTGTTGGGGGCATAACAAAGCATCATCTACAAACAAAAAAAAAACATTAAATGTTTTATTTTTTATTCGTTTCAATTAATTCATTGCTTGTTGTGCTTTGTACTGGAAGAACAGCCATTTTAAGTGTAAAATATAGGTATATACTTTAAGCGGCAGTGTCGTAACATTATTAGAATTTATATCAAAGTGACAAGTTTTTTTTACCACTTAGACACTCTTTTTAAGTGGTTTTAAAAATAAAAGAAAAATTCAAGAAAGTATTTGCTTCTTTAAAACGAGCACCCAGCCACATAAATAATTGAGCAGCAGACACTCTAAAGAGTGGATGAGTTCTCTAGATGGAATCAATCAATAGTTGCCTTTATTTTTACATTTAGACCGAAATACTTTGTGAAGAATATATGTCGGAGTAGCTTAAAACTCCAACGCTGACGTCTTTTATAAACAGTTTCAATTGGCTTTTCACACTACTTGAAGATGTTTAAGAGTCTGATCCTGGCTTCCTGGCCTATTCTCGCATGGAGTTTATCATTATCATTAGAGATACGGTTGTGCCAAAAAATTCTCAAGAAGTTGCACAGACATCTATCTGCGAACGTTTGCAGCTTTGAAAGCGGATGTGACTCTCCAAGTGCTGTACTCATAAAGAAGCTCGGATTCAACTTTGGAGTGCTTATAGCTTATATAAGCTTTTAGAGCATTCCGAACGCATTCTTTGCTTTTCCGATTTGAGTGTTTGTTTTGGCTCAGCCGTCAATAGAAACAAAACTTCCATGACATTTCCACCATCTCTACTGGTTGTACAGAAATATTAATCTGAACAGATCAGAAGTTCCAAGGTTAATTGTTTTTTTTTTATGTCGTATTGATCTTTACTCCAAATATTTCAGCATCTCTCCCCACCCTTGTTTCCATCTGATGGAGATTGATGATCTTACTTAGCCCTAAGTTCAGGTGTTCAGTGTGATTGCGGAGTTCAAGTTCCATTTCAAGTCAACTACTCCCCAGCACAAATTCAGCCTTTCCTAACCTCACTTTGGATTTCAAACTCTTCTGACAACCTTCCTTTATATGCAGAACTTAAGATTTGGATCCATCATAATATGTAGATTCCAGCAAAACGATTTTCCCTCATTTCCGTCCAAATCTATGAAATTTTCAAACGCTAATATCTATGTACATAGCTAGCAATCAATTTACTACGCTTGGTAATAGCAATCAATTTATCTGGGATGCCCCACCTCTCCAAACTAAGCCCGAAAAATTCTCTATTAACACTTTCGAATTCCTTTTCAAAGTCAATGAATAGCAGAAACTTGAGCTGTGATCGATATTCAACGTACTGTTCGATGATGATCCTCAAGGTCTTTAAGAAAGTTTTCTGTTTCCAATAATAACCAACGGCTGTTTCTTTGGGATCAGAAGGCATTTAAGTAGTATCTGTCCTAGAACCAAGGATACATTATTTAAGAACTTTTGTATTCATGGACCTTGGAAGCTTTCGATGAACACGATAAAAACTTTAACTAACTTGCTATGTGTAATAATAAATGATTAAGGGAGAAAGCTGGCTTGTTAATTGTGGCCGTAATCAATCTTAGGCTGTGAGTGCCATCTAAAGTAAGTTCGTAAGCAAGTAACACAATTTCCCCAGCTCTTAGTTTTGATGTCAAAGTAATGACAAATAGGCAGTGTTAATTTGTAAAAATAATTAAGCTTTTTAGACTTTTTTGGAATTATTTTTGAGTAAAATACCACGTTCCCTCTTTTAAAAGTGCTAAACATCAAGACTTATCTAACACAATAAAAAAGAGTTAAAAAAAAGGTTCATCAAAACTTTTTCTACTAAAAATATCAAAGCAACGAAATTTTTTTTAAATTAATAAAGGCAACTATTACTTACTTCGACGACACAAAGACACCTTTTCATTTGTAGAAGAATCACGACAAAGTTGTAATTTTAAATGGTTCAACAAATCCGTTAAAAAGTCCTCCTACTATGATGATAGGTTTACCAACGCATCAAACAATACCAAAACAAAATAGATAAAAACTTAGAACTTAACTTCTATTGAGAAAAAAATATCCTTTTTCGTAGACTTTGAGGAAACCATTTCGTCTATTTTCGCTACACAAAAAAAAAAATAAAGCAAACATGCTGGAAACTGGCTTTATTGTTCTTAAAATTTGCTTTGATTTTTACACATGATTTATTATCCTAGTCAAAAGCGAAAACCAGCAGAGGAGTGAATCGACTTGGAAGAAAATCTTTTTCCACTTCAATGTCATTTTCTTCTTTTTTTTTAGAAAAGAAATTATTTCCTATTTCATCTCGGATTTGGCATGATTTTAGCCATTCAGGGAGCAAAGGGCGGAAATAGACTATCATAACAGATAACCCACACGGTTCTGTGGATGGTGGGGGGGGGGGGGGGAGAAGCGGGAAACTGTTGTAGCGTAATAGTCACTGGCTAAACAACATCAAAGAAGACATAATAAATTATTTACATGTTATATTTTTGTATGATATCCTGAATTTTTTATATGTACAGTGATCCATGATTTAAGTGGTATAAAGAAAGGCGTGTGTGCGTTCTGAGTTTGTTTTTGAAGTTTTATTATTTTCAGACTGTAGTTTCAATATATATTTGGTCAAAAAAGCATGCGGATATTAAAATAATAGTAATAAAAAAAACGATAGCTGGTGGAATTTTAATTGACAGAGATTTGCCATTTACCCCCAAAATTTAATTTTATGACCAAAAAACGATTAATTTTTACTTTTCATTGTATTGTTCAAAAGTCCCTTTTTTTCTTGGAAAGGCCAGAAATAGATACAAAAAATAAGTGTGGCCAACTTCAGAATCGTTCATCGAAATTCTTTGAGGCCCAGCCCTTGTGGATGACTACAAAATTCTTCACAGATGGCAAAAGTATTGATGTTTCCCCTTAATAGTTTCACCTAACACCGAAGAAGTCACCAATATCGCAGCTACTTAGTACTGTGGTGAAAAACTCAAACAAAATGAGAAAAGCAAATAGTTCTTTTCTATCACTAAGAGGTCTGTGAAAATATAGAGGAAGTCAGGTAGTCAGGTCTAGATGGCTCATTGACAAATGCCTAGTAAAAAGAGAGAAAGTAAACTTCTTCTAATTTATAAGGGGAAATACCGATATATGAAATTGCGACAGCTACCTTTAAATCCAGCTTCTCTGATACACCATGAAGATCATGAAGTTTGAATCAGGTATGATACTTCGGAAGGAAGCGTCTTTAGTCGTTTGCACTTAATTACAGTCCCTCACTTTCTGCTTCAAGATAAATGATGACTACTCCAAAGTGAACATATGAGTTATACTCAAGCTTTATACGCATAAAGATGGAAATATTCCAATGGAAATTTCCTCCAAACAAATGCTACTGTGCCAGCCAATGAATAATAAAAACATATATGAGAAATAGATTCGACAACAAAATGGAACCCGGTGGGACCCCAG
The DNA here is from genome assembly GCA_958431115.1 of Syrphus vitripennis. Lineage (NCBI taxonomy): Eukaryota > Metazoa > Arthropoda > Insecta > Diptera > Syrphidae > Syrphus > Syrphus vitripennis. The sequence continues at coordinate 23,248,926 of OY288108.1, forward strand.
TTTTTTATTGTTTGGACATTACTTTTAAGTTCATCAAAAATCAATTGTATTTAGTGGTCCGAAAGGTAATATCTAATTCCTGCTCTCCAGCTCTCTCCAACTCTTCCCACGTTGTGTTGATTCCTCTTCGTCCGTGTTTGCCAAGTTCTTCTAGGTGGGTCTGATCGTCTGCCTTTTGGAGTGAAAGACGAAAAGATTACGTAGAAGGGATAGAAAAGCTTAACGCAGAGAAATTTCTCTTCATAACTCTCTTGAAACTGAAAAAGAAGTTTCATCCCTTAAAACCATTATTTACGATCTCAAGTTCAGAATCATAGCACTATCTGGGAGAGTCGAATTATTTGCAAGCTGCAAGCTTTCCCTAGCTATCTAGCAGTAGATGTTCAAGGTTTTCTCAGCTCAACTCTTCTTTCTGTATATTACCATGTCCTGATAAGACTAATTATTTCCCCATATAAAGACTTCCAAGCCGTTTTTTTTTGATAACATAGCCAAAAAAACCATTATATCTACACAACAACTGATATTGTTGGCCCAACATCTTCGAACTGTATACTTGTTACCTCATCTACCTACAATTCAAAGCAAACAGCAATTCATCTCATTGTCTGCATGGCATGCCGAAGTCTGAATGGACTCGACCTCAGGTTTTATTGTCATTCCCGTTGCAACGAAATTCGAAACTCCCTGAGGAGTTATTTCTTGATTAAATCTACCAGAACAAAGGATTTTCTCTGCAAATTGCAATCCTGCTTTTGGTGGGAGTGCGGTAAGCCCAACATACCCCGAAAAACCCAGGCAAGTCGCCTCTCTTCTTTACCTCCATATCTGAACTGGTCTACTATAATGATGATATGACCATGCTTGCAGTGAGGTTTCTGACCACCAACCGAATGAAGCAAAGCAAAGCAAAAGCAATATGAACATGGTGCATGCCGCATATAGGTTTTTCATTGGTAAATTATTATTGTTTCTGATGTGGAAAGGCCAAAGTTCTATACGTCACTTGGACCGTTCCATCATCATCATCATCATCATCATCACACATCGTTTGCATCCAGTTCCAGGTAAGTGATGTTTTGTTGGATATAGCATCAAGTATTTTCGTATTCAATACACAGAAATAGTAGGTAAGTTTTTGTTCATCATAAACGAATATGGAATATTATTATGACAACACAGAAATAGCGTCGTCGTTGGCGGGCGTCCTGAGCTTTCCACAGTATATACGGACAATGCAACAGCATTAACAATTGTGGTTAAGGAATTTATTTGACCAACATCACTGGCCAGGCAAGCTTAAGCAATTGCCTTATTAATTTATATATGAAAAATCATGTAAGTGGGTGGTGGTCATATGATGATGGCCTGGTGGTCAGCCTCGCTTTTTGGCTTGGAAGCCTTTTGATCTTTTGTTCTTCGTATGTCATTGTTAACTCTTAGAGAGCTTTTGTTCCAAAATGTTCATTGTTCTGATGACTATGTCTGACTACCTACGACCTAACTATAGAATATGTTAGTTGTCATGGTTGAAATGCATTGCATCTAAACAAAAAAAAATAACTTTTTTGAAATGTTTTATTAAAATTCTGTCTAAAATATTACTCAAAAGCTTTATTAGAGTATTTGTTATTCATACTAGAAATACCTTACTTTGAATACCACAGCAACATATATCTTCAACTAGACATAAAATAAAAGGTATGGGATAGAGTTATTTCGGTTCCCTAGCCAACGGGCCGCTCCTCTTCGAAAGCACTGCTGCTGTCAGCTAAGAAGAGGAAACCACTTTGCTCATTGCATTATAACCTTTACTAGAGAGTGTAAAAGATTTACATAATAAGACAAATCTTGTTTCGTATCAGTGCAGTTGCAAGGCTCTTGAAAGGCTAACACAAATCCGCCAATCCGGATCCCCTTAATGTTCTGAAGGAGTGTTCTTCTACGATGGCAAAGTCCACTGCGTAAGCTTTCCGAGCAGATACGAAAAACTTCATTTGTCGCTAAAAAAGACAAATCCTCCTCAGGCAGTACGGTTTAAGTGCGATATACAAACCTTGCTGAATAGGTAAACCAATCCTTAAATCGTTTTGGAGAAAGTAAGATTTTGCCTTGAAAATACGAGACGATCATCTGTTGACCCCTCTCAAGACAATGTATGTAAAATGCTTCTAAATTTGATAAGAAAAATATTAATGCAGGTGTTCCCCAAAGGTTCCGTTTCCCCTGTTTCTAATATTCATAGATTCTATTTTCTGAAATTTCTTATCTATTAAATTATTCTCAAACTCTGAGTTTTTCATATTCGATTCTTCACAAGAAAGCTTCAAACGTTCTTAAATCTCTAATGTTAAAATTCATGCAAGATCATCAATTCATGAATTTAATGATTCTCTATTGGGCCTACGCTTCCAAATAGTAACGAGTACATTTTTAGTCCTCTCACGCAGATAGGAAGACGAGCGGGAGAACGTAGTAATTGATAAAAATGGTGTAAAAGAAATCAGCACGACTAAGGAAGTGTTGAAATACGTCTCCAGAAACCGAAAACGATGGATCGTAGAATAGTGGAGGGGAAATATAATATTACTTAATGTTAGCCCATTTTAAATAAAAAATTAAATAAAAATAACAACAGAATAAATTTTTTTTTTGATTTTCGATTTGCTCAAAAATGGTTCATCTAATTGTAATCAAAATTTTTGTGCGAATTCTAAATTTAAAAAAAAAGTATTAAATGTTAAAACAAAAATATATTTTTTGAAAATTGAATATTTATATAAAAACAGGCTTTTGTTCTACAATCACCCCTCTAAGACTCCCAAGAAGGAAATTCACGTTTCGTTCTTTCAGCATAAGATAAAATTCGACCTTGAAACCAAATGACCCCAGCAAAAAAATTTTTAAATTTCGAAAATATTTTCAAGTTCTTTTAATAAACAAGATACTGAAACTCAAGACAGCCAAAACAACTTAACAAATAAAAAATATTTACGCGAAATAAACAATTTTTTTTTTTTTGTTTTTTTGTTACAAAATTGCAATTTTTCATAAATTTCAACAAAAACAAATATTAACTAAGTGAGCCAGTCATAATGTTTATTTAAATTTTTTGGACAATTCAAGTACTATATAAAAGGCCAACCGGTTGTTGGTTAAAGCATTCAGTCTTCACATACTCTCAGTCAGAACTCTTAACAAAATCATAAGCATGAAGTTTCTATCTCTTCTTGTTGCGTTGATGGCTTTCATAGCTATTCAATTTGCCGGAATTTCCGCTCAATTAGACGACTGTGAAAACATAGCTTGCACTTTTGATTGGAGACCAATTTTAGCTCAAAATATACATAAAGAAGTCCAACAATTCCCAAATCCATGTAATTTAGAGGCTTTTAACAAATGCAAGCCCATAGAAGAACGTAAGTCTGCAATTTGTCTTAATAAATAATTTTTGTTTCCATTCTTTTTTTTTTATTTTATTTTATTTTATTTTATTTTATTTTATTTTATTTTATTTTATTTTTTTTTTCCAATTCAGAATTTGTTGCAATGTAAAAACCACAGATTGGAAAATTTTCCCAGTACAATATTATTGTGAGGGACTTACTTTGATGGAGAAAAATAAATTGATTTAAATTTTCTTACACCTCATGTAAATTACTAAAATTTTTGTTGTTTTTCAAATTTGAAAAGTAAAATAAAAAACTTTAATAAAATACGACAAACGCTATTTTAACTTTTTTTTTCCAAAAAGATGTAACAATGGTAAAGTGAATGTAAAGAATGCTTGACTGCTAATTTTACGACCCGTGGAATCATGACGCGATTTATTTTGTATGGTAAACTAAAATAAATCTCAGGGCTTACTTTAATTTCTTAAATTTTAACCCTAATTTAAACATTAATTAGCATGTGCTTGTGCAGTGTATGTTATATTACTGTTAAAACCCAAAATGCAAAAATTCAACGTTGAATTCTAGAATTTTTCAGCAGCATTAGTTAAAAAATGTTTGCATTATTCACTTTTACTCACAGAGATTGCAATCTATTACAGCCCTGAAAAACGGCCCTAAAGATTTTGATGACATTTTGTCTATAAAGTTTTTGTAATTTACTAATTATATTTTTAAAAAAATATAGTTTCAAACTATACATAAATATAATTTTAAAAAAGCTTTTTTTTAAGTATTGAAAAATAAAACTATTTTTTTAAATTCAATATTTTGGAATTCATCCTCTATTCATTCAATTAAATTTTTTTCAAGTCTCATTTCAATTTAAAGACAAACACTGAAAACCAGAGTCTTACAACTTACACATTCTAAAGCAACTTCCTTATCAGCAAAACAAAAATACAATTGATAATGATCATTTGAACCACCAGTAGAGTGGTGACAGTTCAGTTTTATCTTCTTTTTCATAAAATATTGACAAGTGCTTCAGTTACAAGTTGGTGACAACTTGGCAACTTGGCAATTTGCATAATCTGCCCAACAAAAATTTTATATGTATACATTCCTCCTCTCCTGAGAGCATTAGCGTTCTCGCTATTGAATATAGTATTAGCCAGATAAAACCGATCATTTAAGGCCTGGAGCTTCGAAGAAGTACTTAGTAAGTTCCGGTGACCTAAATCTACAAATGGTGTTAATCAACTAATAATGCGTTGTCATCCAATTGTTGGGTGACCCTTCTGTCAAAACTATTTGTGCAGTCGCATATCTCTAGGTTTCATAGTAGTAGGTTTCCTTTGGAGATGCAAGAAATTCTTATCCCCTTCTGATCTAACTATTATCTATAAAAGTTATATACATCCAAAGCTTGAGTATAACTCCCGCCTCTTGAACAGTATACAAAGACGAGCCTTCAAAATTATCAGATCCTGTCTCCGACATCATCGATACTTTTAGGTCACTTGAACACCGGCGTAACGTTTCCTTTCTCTCACTCTTTTATCGTTACTTTTACGGTAAGTGTTCTAAGCTCTAATAAAATAGCCAGTTGCATTCCTCCCCTTAAACGTTTCAACCGTAATACTCCCGCTTCCAGAAAGGCTCATCAGTTTACTTTTGAACCCAATTTCACTCTTACTGTCAAGTACAGGGATTCGTTCTTTAGCCATACTACGCGAATGTGGAATACCCTTCCACGCTCTGTCTTTCCCTCTCATTGTGATGTGACTAAATTCAAGACTAATGTTCACCGACATCTCCTTTCACATCCCCTCCTACTTACCTAAAGCTCGCACTGTGTCTCTGACATATAAAGGGTACATAAAATCCCCTTTAGTGCGCGCTAATTATATAAAAAAAAGCAGTTGCACAGGTCCCGTCGTGAAAACAGCCCCAAACCTCACCAACGACCTTGAATATTTTGGGGATCATCGTTCAAGACGAAACAGTTAAATATCAGTTTCATCATACCATTCCACGTTTTTCGGCCTATCCAGATTCTCGTCAATTCTTCTTTTTCTACTGCGATCTCCATGTTTGCCTCATTTGGCTTTCTTACCTTGCGTTGATCATTTTTTCTTTGATAAATTTTTCGAACATCACCCCTTGCTCTGTTTACCTAGTACAATGGAAGTTGACGCCTGTATTTGATTCTAGTTATACACAGATAAGGTATTATGCAATTTTGAATACACGAGGATTATATTCACCATGATTTTAATTGTCAAAAAAAACTTCAATACACAACAACAAATTTAAACAGAGCGTTTTATGTGTTTTTTTTTTTGTCAGCCACAAAACCAACTAACCAAATAAAAATCTATTTAAAACAGACAAATTATGTACATATTATGTAGCTTCGTATACCTAAATGTTAGAAATTCATTTAAACTTCAAGGCCTATACAAATTTTGCAAAAGTATCGAAATATTTATACTATACATACATAAGTAGGTATGCACGAATAGATTTTTATTAATTTTGCAATTTTTATTTTGTTTACTTAAAATTTTAACACATATAAAAGACCAATTTACGGTTGAATCGTTCATTCGGTTTCACAAATTAATAAAAACATGAAGTTTTTAATTCTCATCGTTGCTTTGGCTGTCTTAGCTCTTCAAATTGTAGCAGAAATTACAAATTGCAAAGATCCTGGTCTTTGTCATTTTGATTTAAATCAAATCTGTGCTCAAATTCCTGGTGTTGAAAAAATGGAAAAATTCGGAAATGAATGTATTTTCGATAGCAAAAACAGTTGCCAACCAGCTGATCAAAGTAAGCTTTATTTTCTATAAAAATATCTAATATACATAATATAATGTTTTGTTAATGTGTCAAGTAAATTTAGTCATGGTTCTTTTGAGAATTTAATATGAAGATTGGAAAACATTTGTTAGAGGAAGCTTAAATCCAAATTTTCGACCATCAATTCGAAATAGAATTGCTCGGTATCAAAAGTGCGTTCATATAAGTTTATGAGACTCGTACAAAAATCTACATACATAAATAAGAAAACTAATGAATCGAGTTATGAGTCTTATATGAAACTATCGATTAAAAATTCAGAAATATATGCACCTAATTTTTTTAATTTAAAAAACAGCTAAACCAGAGCTGGCCACAAGACATAGTCGAGGCTAACTCTTAGACTTATCCGAGACGATAACACTTACCGATAATCTCGCTGGTCTTGCTATTATTAAGAAAATCACTCGAAACTTGTTTTTTTTTTAAAACATGAAATTGCATATTTCAATGTAAATACCGTGCAGCTTCTAGATTCAAATCTCATTTTTCTCACAAAAAAATAATGAACCCGAACAAATTTTTGTCGGTACCGGTACGAGACTTAATTTTACGATATCGATACCGGGAAGAGAAAAAACTTTTACGATTTTGAAGAGACCCAAGAAGTGGCCAGCCCTAACTAAGTCCCTTAATCAAGACGATAATAACTGGAACAAAAAAAAATGTCTTCTTATCATCATAATAAAGATCCAAACTGATTCATGATCTACTTCACCACAGGATGTTTCAAAAATAATATCAACATTGTTTTTATAGTTAGAAAAATCGAATTTATTAATTATTAAAATATTTTATTAATTATTCTATTTTTTCTATTACAGAATATGAAGTTGTTGATTGTGAGGGTGTAAACGATGAGGATAATACTAATAATAATAACTAATAATAATAACTAAATAAATTTTAAATTAATTTATTATTAAATGTTTTAAAATAGCCAAAGCAAAATGAAATAAAGTGACTGATGTCACACAAACTTGCTCTTAAAAAAAAATAAAGAAGGATGTTCTCACAGAATTGTATTAAAAAGTATATACAATTCATTACTTGAATTCATAAAATAAGCCAAAAGTGCCCTTTACGTGAAAAATGTGTTTTTTTCTTAATAAGCTAAAAAATTTCAATTTCGCTTCTAGGAGGGAATCATCAGGTTTCATGAAAATGGCTACAGTAGTTGAGGCTGTAGGTGGAGATACAGACAGACAGGCCGACGCGTCCTGTCCTGATCCCTTGGATAGATCATTGCTCTCGAGTTCGATTTCTGCATGCATTTAAAACTTGCCCTATAGTTCCTCAGAAATAAACAAAAATATGTTGATAAAATAGTAAACGGCAGTTTACATGCCTTTTTGTTCAACAAAAAAAAATAAGTAAACAAAACTTTTTAAAACAATAAGTTTTTCGTATTAATTCCTTTCAAACTTTCAGCAAAAATAAGTTACTGACTACAGAAAGTATCCGTTGTTATCAAGTTTTTAATTATTGATATACCTTTGAAGTGATATTCTTCTTAAAATAATAAGAAAATCTAATTAAATTTCAATAAGTTTCATTTAATCAATTCAATTTTTTTATAGAAATATTTGGAAAAGCCATTTCTTTTGTTGCTTTTAATAAGATTTTATAACAAACAAGGTCAATATGTGAATTTTATTATTTTATCTTATTGTTTGAAAGTAGTATTTTTGCTAATGTGGTAAATACTTATATATGAGGTAATCCACTTTTTTTCAAAAATGAGTTTTTTATGAAAATGGGTCCCTTAATATATCTATTTTAATACAAAAATAGTTTTATGCAGCTATCTACACTCAAAACTAGATGGCACTCAAAAAGGTGTTATTGCATTTTATAATTTGATCATAGTTTGAGTGCAATAGTGGGGGAGCATACACCCAAACTCGCACCTACCATTATTACTATCAAAATAAGACCACTCAAGCAAAAAAAAAAAACATAATTAAATTAAAATAGTAGTTGTGGTTATTTTCAATTTTCTCAAAAACTAAAAGGCATAAAATCATCTAGTTTTCAGTTTTTGATTGAAAATTAATAGGAGCAATAAATTATTAAAAAAAAACAATTATTTATAAACTTACGGTTTTGAAATATTGAAATTAAAAATTTTTTTTAACTTTTTTTTACTCAAATTTTGAGTTTAAAATTAAATTTTTCAAAAACTATGCATAGTTTTGACTTTATTTAAAAATTGGCTAATAGAATAGAATATTTGCTTTAAAAAAACGTATAATACTTAATTTTAAGTATTATACTTAAAAATGCTTGTATTGCCATGTTGTACAAAAATCCGTTATCATTTCTCGGCGCCCCGGGTATCATACTCTTGCCCCAATAGTGGCGTAACCTTCATACTTCTCTTAGAAACTGTTTGCTTCCGTATAGATTGTGACCATTTGCTTTGGTATACATATAATATGGGCAGTGAAAAAGTTCACACGTATGTTTGGGAAGAGTCTACAACGTCAAGGGGGCCTCAAGAAATTGGATCTTGTTTTATGCAATATTTTAAGAACGTAGAACAGTCTAAAAGAAATTGTTATGTATTTTGATTAATGTGGGGGCCAAAATATAAATATAAAACTTTCCCTGTTGTGCCAATTAATGTTGTACCATCCCGATTTTATTGTTAAAGAAATGAACCGTAAATTTTTAGTTAGTGGCCATTCCTATTTGCCATCTGACCAAGATTTTGGTTTAATAGAAGAGAATAAAAAATTTTATAAGGATATCTTCGTCCCAAATGATTAGGTAAATGTCATTTTCTCGGCCAGAAAGAGAAACCCATTTGAAATTTTGAAAATGACTTCATCTGATTTTTTTTCCTCAAAATCTCTGGAAGAAAATATCACAAACAGGAAAATGTCCATTTCCAATTCCAAGGTTGAATGGCTTGAAACTCAGTAATTACATTTCGAAAAAAATAAAACATTTTCAATTTTTTAAAGTATTCCAATGAAATTCATGTTTTACTCGAACAGGTAAATGTAAAAAAGAGACAATCCGTGGACGTTAAAAAACTCAACCAGCTTGGGGAACCTAAAATTCAATTTATACCACCAATCCATCACTTATAATAATTTAAAAACGTCAACAGGTGTTCCAAATGAAAAATTTGACGTTTTATCAGACTAGGAATAAAATCATTAAAAAATAAGTAAAAATGTACACATAATTTTTTGTTGTTAAAATATTGAACTATGGAAGAAATAAAAAAATAATATAATAAATTTGGCGTAACCTTTCTTTATTCTTTATTTTTAATGAAAACCATGAATGCAACCCCCTTTTTTTCCAAAATAATGTTGAATTAAAAAAAAAAGAAGCTTGCCCTACAAAGCATGTCCTTTTTCAAACTCTTCTACGTTTTTAGATTAATCAAAAATGTCAGAGGGAAAATACAAAAAATGTTTAAAGAAACTCTGTTTCTTAAATCTCTCTTAATTCAAAAGTGAATTTTATGGGTTACGCCACTATTGCTCTCACGACGACGTACATATGGTACCTACTTCATTTTATTTTAACTTCTGAGTGTTTCTTTACTTGATGTGTAGGTATATGGTTTATTTTATGGGTTTTATTGTTTACTATTCAAAACACACGTGCTTTGTCTGGTTCATATTTTATTATTTGTGTTTATTCTTATCAACAGCGAAATTGAAAACAAATTATCTTTTTTTAATTTTGTTTTTTTTTTTAAGTCGGTATTTCCCGACTTTGTTTGCTAAAAAATTAAAAATTCAGGCATACGAAAAGTAAAATTTAGTTGAAAGCTTTGTTTAAGTAATCTTAACATCGTAGAGCATTTTTCTTCAACCAATAACAACGATGCTAAGATTTTTTTACATTTGTATGCTAGGAACCGCTAATAATGCCTTAATTTTTAAGTCAAGGGTGGAAAATTGTAGCAAGTGTACACTTTTCAAAAGCACTGTAAAATGCGTCTTATTATATTGGTAAAACAATAAATTCCCTTCTTCTCCCCTAAAAATTGATGAGGTGAAATGGAGTAGACAACACCGTAAATGGAGTTCGCATTGATTGTTTTTGAAGTTTCAGCAAAGTTGCCATCCCAGCTTTTCATAGTTTTCTTTCAGCTCTACTCATTGATCTTTTGTTATTAAAACATAAGTTCCTTTTAGCAATAAAAATCTGATTAAAGTTTGAATCGTTTTGGAATTTTTTCCAATACTTACAAAAACAATCATTAATTTCTGAAGAACAAGTATGAGGCAGATTCGATAAATTTTATTTATCTGGCTTAAATCTTGATTAATTTCTCCTATAAAATTATTGAAACAGAATCTTGACCATTTTTCGCGTTTCAGCGTTGGTAAACATTTCATGGTTCGAAAAGTCGTTTAATATTGCAAGTCCGGTATTATATAAAGTGTTCGACTTGTTCATCAAGTGTTTCCTTAATTTTTTCTGTAAAGAGTAGATGAGAAAGTGGAACGTATTGATTTCGGGTCTCTATGGATACGCCAGGCTTCAGCTAAGGTACATTTGCTTATGAATTTTATTTAGAGTATTTCTTAACTTTGGACATACTTTGGCCAGGTGTAAAAAGAGGCGAGGTGATGACCAGAACAGTTAGCACACACAGTGCGGGAACCGCTTTTATCATTGTGAGGGGGAAAATACCTACATGTTTCAAATGATGCAGAGCATTTGCACCATTCAATATTATGACCAAATAATTGACGCCGCATTGAATTGGGTTTCTGGAATATTTTATTTATACCAACCAATTTCAATAGTATCGCTCAACAACTTAACCAAAATTGATCAGAATTCAAGCTAAAAAATATAACAATTCAGGACTTTAGTTTTTTTTTCAATTTATTTCTTCATTACTGCATTCAATTAACAAGGTTGGTACTCTGAAAAAAAAAATTTAATTCATTAAAAAATCTGATAATATCATTGGATTTATATTTTTTTGTTAACTTTACCTTTTCCTTGTGGTTGACAATCATTTGCACTCTGCATCGCACAAACATTTGAGAAAGTTTTTTGTTCTCCGTTGAAAATTCCACAAACTTTTCTATAATCCATAGTACACATTCTTGTGCCGCATTCTAACTTAACTGTTGAAGCACTAACTAGTTGTAGTGATAGCAAAACAATAGCAATAACTAGGCAAAGAAACTTCATGTTGAAAATGATGCAGAATACTCTTAGCAAACAGCCTTTTATACATTCCAGAATCCAGGTCTTTTTCACAAATTCAGCTGATTAAAAGAATTTTTGTTTGCATATACAAAATTTAATATTAATACAGCTGCATAACATTATTTTCCAGTGGATAGAATATTATAAATATTTACACACACGTCAGGCTTTTAAGATAAATAAGAGAAACATTTGCTTAGAAATTGATAAGAAAAATATAATTATAACAGATCTGGCCAGCGATAAACCTAAGGCGTTCTAAAGACGTGTTATCCTTAAACAGATTGCATAATAGCTCCGTAATATAAAGTTTTATTGCAGGGTACTCTCCAATCGGTTACCACTGCTTGATGTAAATTCTAATGACTTTTGCAGAACTTTTTCGAGGAAGATTCCTTATCTTTTCTGTAAATACCATGCTCCATCTCAAAGACATAAACTTAACTTGGAAGAATACTAGTACAGTCTTTTAGTATAAATTTTATGTTTTTAAAAAAATTTCAATCATTTTTGTATATTTTTTTTTAAAGTTCATGTTTCGTATTAATTTTATTGACTATTGTTGTGACAAGGCTCCAAAACAAATAAATTCAAATTTAACACCAGAAAAGCATCTATGGTATCTACACCACACTTGTGTCCTTGGTTAAATGCAACTACAGCAATAATTTTTTTTAAATTGTTTTCCTAAAAAACATCAAACGCACGTGCACCACACTTTTAAATGTTTTGCTATAAGAATATTTAAGCAAATAGCAAAATCTTTTGTTTAAACAAAAATTTTTAAGTACACAGCGCATTTTGAAAATAAAGGTTAAAATAAATATTCATAAGTATATGAATATATGTATGTATTAGTATGAACACACATAAAAAAAAATTCTCAGCGATAAATCGTAGTCGGGTTAGTTTAAATAAATAAACAAAATTAGCGCGCGGATTATAACCACGACAGGCCTAGGCCCTTGGATCGAAGAGCATAAAGAGGCCCACACCTAAAATTTTAGAAAATGTTGCTTAAGTTCGGCTGTGTTAAACAGAAGCATTTTTGTAATCAAATCATTCAGTGGAAAATAGGTGAACTATTCAAATGTGTTATGGTGACAAAAGATATTTTACAAAAAAAAAAAAACAGAACCTTATAAAATGATATAATTTTTAAAAATTAGTGGCATTTCGAATATTTTTTGTCAAATCAATTGAACAAAACAGTGTTTCCCAAAAAAGAAATTTAGTGAGAAAGAGTTCGTATTGAAATTTAAAGTAAAAAAACTCATTAAAAAATAAGAAATTATACAATTTCTTTCGTGGCCGGTTTTTAAGAAGGTTTATTTATGTTTATTTAACTTAGAAATCCACAAATCCAATCCTGACGATTTTCAAGTTATGTTCATTGCCTTTAAAATGACATTAATTCAATATTTGTTTTCCAAATTATACGAATGATTTTTGTTTTGTTTTCTTTAATTTTTTTCTTAAACTTTTTGAATATTTTCAATTTAATTTACATACTTACCTTAGACAGGATATACGTCCGTGATATATAGGGTAACGGTTAAGGACTCCACTACCCATTCGCTCCATCCTTTCAACTCTTTCCAACTCTTCCCCAGTTATGCTGATCCCTATTCGAAAGTTCTTCTCCAAGTACTTCTAGGTCGGTGCGCTCCTCTGCATGACCTGTCTGTGTGAGAGAGTTCCATTGCATGACTTTCAAATCTATTTGCCACAAAATCATCAAGATGTTTTGCAAACGTTCACTTACAAGCGTTTGCAGCTTTCTAGTGACAGTAGATGTGACTCTAAGAAGAGAATTATGCACCCACGAGAAATCACGGATTCAACACTTAATTGGAACAATTGTAGCTTTGTCATAAAGCTTATGATTTGGTTTTTCATGTTTTAGACATCATTGTGAATACAGCCTTTTCTTTCTTGATAATAAATAATAAAATATCTAGTTCGGCTCCCCGCTGCCGCTCATAAGAAACAATACATACTTTCAAGATATTCAACATTTTCTACCAGGAAGTTCCAAGCCCAACGATTACAAAATACAATGTTTTATATCACGGATTTAGAGACTTGAAAATAATTCAACGTTCTTGAGCTTTCTACTTTTTAAGTAGTCAGAAAACGTAACTTGTATGACAGTTTTTTGGAATTATAGTCTCTGATGTCCTCAAATATTACTTTTACCCATGTTGTTTAACAACTAAACAAATTTTGGTCAATATTTAAGCCACATTATTCAAAAAAGACAACAATTTAAGACTTTTAAAATTTTGTTTCAATTTATTTCTTCAAATTATTTCACCTAACAAGGCTGGAATCCTGAAAAAAAAAGAATTAAATTCGTTAAAATAAATTTCGATAAAATTATTTGACTGCTATTTTTTTTTGTTAACTTTACTTTTTCCTTGTGGTTGACAATCATTGTGTGCTCGCATCACACAATCGTTTGAGAAAGTTCTTTGTTTTCCATTGAGAATTCCACAAACTGGTTGATAGTTCATAGTGCACAACGTTTTTCCGCAATTTGACGAAACTGTTGAAGCACTAACTAGTTGTAGTGCTAGCAAAACAATAGCAATAACTAGGCAAGGAAACTTCATGTTGAAAATGATGCAGAATTCTCTAAGCAAACTGCTTTTTATACTATCCATAGGGTCCAGCACTTTTATAAAATGCAGCTGAATAAATAAATTTTGTTTTAATAAAACATATAATAATAATAAAAAGGTTACATTAATAGGTACAATTGGAAAACATTATTTTCCAATAAATTAAAAATGTAAATATTTGCACAAATACAGACTCTCAAGATAAGTAAGAGAAAAATTTGCTTAGGCATTGAGAAAAAAAAATAAATTATTTATTCAATAAAATGAAACTATTTGAATTGGAAACTTATGAATCAAAAAGTGTTTCTGGAGTGGGCAGATATGTGTAGTAGTAAGTAGACAACCACTGTATAAAAAACATTTGACTTTCTATCTGCAGCTTGAACTAGTTTCAACTAGTCATTCGTAGTATTCGGAAATTGCAGGTGGCAGTAAAATTATAATAAAATAAATAAAGATTGATCAACAAGCAAGACGCTGCGCTGCTTCACAGAAAGAAAAAGGAAGCAATTTGAAATATTTAAAATTCTTTGCAAGGATTTCGAGACAAAAAAAAATAAGTTTTCATTAAAAGGGTAAAAATATCAAAATTATTACAGAAGCGGAAAAAAAATTGATCTAAAATATTTCAAAATGTCAATGTTCAAAACGTTCAGTACTTATCCGATCATAACGAATGGACTATAGCGGAATTTCATCATTGTGTTGCTACGGATTGATCACTTTTCCCGCTCCTTCGAATATTGGGCGAAATTGGGTCAAGACTTAATAAGGTGGGAAAGGATAGACTGTATTTTACATTTTTTTAAATTTTATAACCTGTCTGAGAACGGATATAAGCACATCGAAATCATCTTAAATGCAAAAAAAAAAAAATTTACAAGAGAACTAGAATTTAATTGTGTTTTAATCAGTTTAATGTTTCTTGGACGTCTTCATACGATTACCTTATCAGATTTTTCGAAATTTTTTAAAAACTCACGTTTGATAGTAAGATATTTTTAAAAATTTAAAAAAAAATCTGATAACATAATCTTGCAAAAGTCGGGCTATTTTTTTATGATGATCTTAAAAGATTTTTGAAAATTTTCAAAATCTCATATTGCCAATATTCGGTTGATATGTAAATAATTTCTGAAATATCTTAATACTGAATACTTATTATTCATTAATAGGTGTTATATGCAATTTGAGTTTATGAAATTTCTTACAGGTATTGTAAGTGAAATTGACAATATTCCAATTTACTGTTATCTACTAGTTTGAAAAACATTTAAATAAATCTACCTTCCAAGTGCTAGTTTTTTTCCAGATTTTGTAGTAGGCGAATGTGGTGATCGTTTTCAGCAATAACGAAGAAGTTTTTATAAGCAGTTGGTAGAATAACAAAACCAAAGAATAAAATACTTATATATGAACATATAAATAAATTCGCAATAAAGTGATATTTAATGATTATTTGAAAATTTAAAATAAAATAATAAACTGATTTAAAACATTAAAAAATTAAATTGCAGAAAGAGAGACTCAGAATATGTTTCAGTGTGGTGCTTCATATTTATTATAACAAACAACGAGTTGCGTTTAAAGATACAAGAAATGTGTTAGTGATTTTTCGTTAAAGGCTGCAGAGAGTTTGGTTTTGATTATAATTTTTTGATTGAAAATTGAGAATGCGACTTAGACTTTACAGACAGACTTTAGTCTGTTTTTTAATAAATTTTTTTAAGCTAAACTAATTTAATTTTGTCATGTTGTTCTTTTTTTGTTGAATTTTATCGTTTCGCTTTTTATTATTCGGCATTTTTATTTTTCAATTTTTTGTTTAGCTTTTTTGTTTGGCATTCAATAAATAATAAATTACGTAGCTTAAAATGTAATTAAATTAAGCCAAATATTATAAAATAATATTGAAGGCCAAAAAAAATTATGTACCAAATTGCCAATCTATAAAAGGCTCAAAAAATAGTAAATTTGGCAAAATCACAATGACAAAATGAAATTTATTATAAAAAATTAACTCAACCAACAAAAAATTCTTCGATCGTTGATAGTAGTTGTTTCGCTAATTTGAGAAAATTGTTTCACCATCTGGTTTTCAGTATTTGGGTTAAGACATTTATTACAAACTATATAATACTACACCCCTACCGATACAATTGTTTTCTTATCATGGTTGGTGAATGGTGATGTACTCGTATAAACAATTTCTAACTAAAAAGGGATTTGTTTTTTTGTCTAAACCAAAGTGCTTTTACGATTTTAACATTACATATACAAAATAAATGTTTTATCATATTTCCTACCGATTTAGCATCTTAAGTATAAGATAAAAGTTTAAGTATATGCCTTTTTTTATTACAAACAACCTTCATCAAGTCCTATACACAAAGAAAACCAAAAAAAAAAAAAAACTATTTCCATGAAATAACAAAGGAAATTTCTTCCTTCCATATCCCTCCAAAAAAAAAAATATACTAACGTTAACCTACTGATGATGATAATGTAGATATATAGTATATACATATGTAGATAAAAAGAATTTCAAATTCCAATGAAATAAGTTCAGGACTCAAGAGTCAAGTGTAATGGAGCTTATATCGAATCCTCTTAGCCCAGACGAGATCATCCGGTTTTCATTTCGAGAGTTCCAGCTTTTCTCGCATGCACTTACAACAACTTAAACTGAGAGATGTGAGTGTGATACTGTGGATTTTATTATATACCTTTACAGATTCCAGATACACAAAATAAAAAATAAACATATATATTATAAGAATATACTCAACGACCGACTTTGACGATGATGATAGAAGAGAATTTTCAAACAGCATTCAACAGAAAATAAATAATAAATAAACCCTTAGAGTAAAGAGCTATCATACCATTCGTTTTTAGGAAAATTTGCAAGAAAGATTCTCTCTCTCTCTCTCTCTATAATAAATACATATACTGAGGTTGTGCTTGACTCTCATACTCACAATCCAGAACTCAAAACTGTAAGCAGAAACAAAATCAAGAATCCTGAATCCTCTGAATCCTGATCTCGAACTCCACATATCAACAAAGGTATTCTTCTCATTCTCAATTATTATACAACGAAATACCGTTCTTTATGTGATTGCATATTAAATATATTTATTTCCTCCATTAGGGATTAGTCGGTTGGGTTTGGTATATGAGTGTAGTGCACTCGTTCGTAATTCTCAGATGAATTGATGAATAGATTACTTTGGGACGAGCTGGAATTTATTATTTATTCATATTCTCAGGTGAAATTATTTCCTTTTAAGGATTTAATGATGAAGATAAGGTAGAATGTATACACTATACATGCATTCATATGTACTTATCAAAGTACTTGTAAAAGTATAAAATATTAAATAAAATATTTTTTATAGATGTGCGCCATTATTCTTATGAATTGATCTTTCACCAACGCCAACGTTTCTTAACCCATACCCAAACTATTCTTTGTGTCTAACCATTTTTAAGTCTCCTTCTGAATTAATTGAAATCGGTATTTAAAAAAAAAAAAGTTGAATTTTTCTAAAGTGTAAAGTGTCGGCCATGGAGTAAATGACGTACGTGAAACCATTTACAAGTTTTGTGTCCAGTGCGTTCGCACTAATGAAACTGGTTTCGTACGGTGATGTTTGCCAACTTTAAACTCAAATATCTCAATAACCCGATCGGTTTTGGAAATATTTGGCACACATAGCGTACTCAGAATTACCTTTCATTTTATACCAATTTAATTGTGAAGGAACTGACCCCAGACTTCATAGAAAATGGGCCACCTCCTTTTTATTTTTTTGCGCAGTAAGAGTGTATACTTCTTATAAAATTAATACATATATAAATCGATAGTAGCCCACATTAAAATTTTTAAATAAAATAAGCTCCATTTAAGTACATACATATGTCAATTTGACTTTCCATATGGGCTGAAAAGTTTGGATACATAAAAAATAAACCTTTAAAGCATGGCAACCCTATGTACTTTGAACAAAATTCTTATTTTTATTTTGTCTAACGACTACATCACTGCAAATGATGATTCAAAGCCTTAATGTATTTTAATTTAAAAAAAAATTGAAGATGCCTACGGTGGCGTATGTGAAACATGACTCACAAAGAGTCATTCGTTTTTCAGTTTCGAAAGTTAGACTAAATTAAACACACAAATGATGAACATTTATTTCATTATAAATTTTGAACTTTCAATGTCATAAAAATGTCCTCTTGGTGAAGACTTAAACACTTTTTTGCACATCTCGACGGTAACTCGGCCAATGTCAAAAAAAGGGGTTTCAATCGACACTCCGAACAATAACTTTAGATCATCAGCAAGACTAACACTTGCAATGGCAATATTTTCGATTGAGTGAGAATCATGATGATGCACATGCCTACGGCATCAGTTACGCTCCACTGTCTTCCATAATTTTACCATTGGCTTGCGTAATCGGTTGATTCTCACGAATACGCTCACCATTTGTGTAGTAAGTTTTAATAGTTTTATCGCGTTGTTCGATAAATAAGCCATTCATTATCGTAAATGGCAAACATTTAACTAAAATTGTGACACTTCAGATGACAGCTGAGTTTGACAGGTGTCAAATCCCAAAAAGACAAAATCGGAGAAATTCCGAGTTGGTGTTGGAACGAGACCAAGACGAATTGAGTCTTAGTCATACGAGATCTACACAAGAACGAGACGTAACTGAAATTCTACAACATTGACCAGACCGACCGTAAAGAGATTAGCCAATTTTGATTGAGTTGTATCAAAAACGTAACAAACTGGCTCTAAACACATGAAATTTTTTCATCAATTTAAATTTTTTTTTACATCTGAACTATCTGAAATCATGTAGAAAAATTTGGCTCATACTGAAAATAAAAACAAACCATGTTCACAATTCTTGCACATTCGGACTTAAATATACCCTCTGGTTAAAGTTTGTAAGAGCATATAAAATAATCCCATCACATGAAAAAAAAAATTATTCTTTTTCCTATTAACCAAAACACAATCCTAATTAAAATGATAACAAAGAGAATATGTGCAGAATTTCGATTCAATGTTTCATAGTACAATAAAAATACAAGTCAAGTCCTTAAAAAACATTTTAACAAACCAAGTAATTTTTTTTTTCTTTTTTTTTTTTGCCTTGGAATTGAGAAACCAGAGTTGAAAATATTAAAAACAAGAAAATGCCCTACGGATGTGAATCCTTATAGCGTGTATGTTAACTCGATATATGAAAAAGAAAATTACAACATACATCCACTTCCATGAAAACAATATTCGAAACTTTGGTTTGGAAAATGGAAAATGGGAATGATGACTCCTCTCTGTTTTACAACTCAATATCTAGCTATGTATGTTCCTATGTACATATATGTATGTATGCTTTAAAGCAAAAACAAATCATCGTTTTCCCTAATTTACAACAGATCCAATGAAATAATTTAACGGTTGATTATAATTAATGCATAATTAAGCATTAAATCAAACTAAGCATGTTCCTTTGGCTGGTGAACTTGAGGTTAACATGTAACCCGGTCTTCATTCTTGAATCCCTGGAATTCAGTATATACCTTATTCTTATGTACGATCGTATGTACCTACAGTTGACTAGCGCTGTAAAGAGCTGCGATTATATGGTTATTATAATTTAACCACCATAATACATTAACTTTCATGGTTCACATGTGACTATATGTATATACAATAGAATATGGTATCCTTGGAAGTTTCAGGAAGCACCAACCGTGTGTCGTCTGCGACTGGGACAGGGCATTGAAAGACAATAGGACGAAGGGAGTTTAAGCATTGTGGGGTTGGGTTTTGCGACTTATTATGCGAGAGTACAATCCGGATCGAGGCGGCGCGGCGAGGCGGGCGGCGATGGATGGTGGTAAGAAGAAGGATTTTAACTTTCTTATGTAACCCCTTTTCGGAATCCAAATTAATGACGTGTAAAAGTTTTTAAGTGTATAACCGGTGATTATCTTAAATTTGACATGGGTCGCGATTTTGACATCTTTTTTGCTCCCTAACGCTTATGAAAGTCATTAACTTGCGTAGGTATGTTTTAAAAAAAGATTTTTCAAATCAAAAGGGGGCTAATATACGATTTAAAAAGTGAATAAAAGTCTTCGGATGTTATAAAAGACCGGCATGAGTTAAGGTCTATAACAATGGAAAACAAGAGAAAAACTTTGATGAGTAATTTTTTGTTTTTAATATTCATTGGTTTGAGTTTGAGTTAGAGTTAGAAATGCAATTAATTTTATAAACAAAACGTAGTAGAGTCTGTTGTCTGTATATATGTAGGTATGTATACCTATTGGGGAAAAATCTATGTTTGTTGTTCGAATTTTATTGTTCTAAATAATTTTCAGTCGATTTTATTTAATTGATCATGGAATTTTATTTTAAGAAAATGTATAATTTGAAAAGTTCATGATTATATAAAAATAATAAGAATGAGTGAATGTTCATAAGGAATAAGGATGAACGAGAATTGTCTGTGTTTTTTGTTTAGGTACCTAGCTCTTCACTGGAAATAAGATCATTCTTATTCAGTTTTTAGATTTTAAATTGTTATTTAGAGGTAGCGAACATACCTACAAAAAAGCTATTAATTGTTTAAAAATGCAGAAACAGGTTTTTTGAAAATGTTTTCATATCAAATAATAATCTTCGTAAGTCCACCCCAAAACCATTCAATGTTTGTAGCAGTTGGCAATGTAGATTAGGGGTTGACAATACTTTTCGTGTATTCATTATTAAAGAGGAATCTAGGAGTACCTACATTTGTGAGGAAGTTTATTCTAAAATAAATTAGAAAAAAAATTAGGCAAAAAAATTATTCTAGTTATTTTAAACTGTTTTTTGAATTATGAATAAAATAATACTTTGATTATTTTAAAAGAATAAAGCATCGTTCTATCTTTTAGCATCTTAGTAAAGTTAAGATTGCTAAAATATTGTATCTTTTTAGCTCTTTCCAATGTTACTTTGACTATTATAAATATCCAAAAACAGGCCCGTTCTGACTTAGAAGAGTTTGATGTGATTTCATTAAGAAAATTGTGTATGTAAGCAAATGTTAAAAATTCTGAAATGTTAAATAATGTGTTAAGACCTCAATGTTAGGTCATTTAAATTTAAATATTAAAAATGTAATTATAGTTTTTTAATTAACAATACTAGAAGAAATGCTTAAATTATTTCTTATAAAATTAAAATTCGTATTATTTACCTTTAATTTGGTTTTCAAAAAACTTTTATTTTTTATTATTTTGAATTTGCTAACATTTCAACACATTACTAAACGTTTCTTAATTTTAAACATTCACTAACTAATGTTATACCAACACAATTTTCATTATAAAATCGAGCTGAACGCATACCTAAATTAGTGACGGTTCATTAGGAAACAGACCTTTTATGATTTTTATAAACGTCAAAGTGACATTGGAGATAGTAAAAGTGTTTCGAAGTATTTAAGTATATATGTACCTAATGATTTTCCTAGTTATAGTTTTGTTATTGCTTACTTCATGCACAAATATGCTGCAACACCGAACTATTTTTAACAAAGAAACAAAAAACTGAAAGCCAAAAAAGGAACCAATAAACTAAAATGCCATTTTCCACCGGGTAAACTTTGAAAGCAAGTTTTAACGAAAATGCACCATCCCTCTGAGTATTAACGCATGTATCATTTTCTTATACAATTTCGACATTGTGTCAATACTCTAAAGGGCGTTGTAGAAGGACTTTTAAGTGTGGTTTGACATCTCCCATTTTATTATCTCACTTGCAATGGTGAAACTTTTTGGTTCAGTTCTTCAAACAGATTATTGGATATATTGATGGTTCGCAAATAAAAGACAAATTTACCAGGTCGATAAATTTATGAGTACGGTTATCAATCTCTCAAACGCAAATCGAACGAATATATTAGTTAAGGAATAGTAGGAGACAATACTATTTGATTTGATCAGCTCATTTTTATTAGAAGCTAAGAGCTACGAAGCTGCTTTATAAAGAAATAAACAGACAAATCTTTATTCTAATAATTTTAACTTCAATAGTCAATAGACACAAACTGAAATGAAGCAAAAAATATTCAAAATCAAATTTCTGCAAACTCGAGCATAAGTTTTAAATAAATATCCAACACTGCATTTATTCGTAACGTCCAGTCCATTCATGTGTTAATGTGTCTCTCTTGTCGCCATATCGATTGTTAGAAATTTTTATGAAGGAACAAAAATTCTTCCTTTTTTTCACAAAAAAAAAAGAACGAAAAACAAAAATCTTCCATCTTCCAAAAGCAAAAAGGGATCTTTTATTTGCATTTTACACCAAAGTTCTTCGCACGGACAAGTGAATTCAAAACATCTAATGGAAATTCAATGTTATAAAAGATTCAGGTTTCAAAATTCTATTTGCATGTCAGAAAGGTGCAATTCCAATTTAACCACCCTCTCGTCTTCAAGCATCAAACCCTCAGTTTATAACAGAATTTGGACAGCCCTTGGAACTATGTTAAATTCCATTATTGCTAATTGCAAACATTTTCGTTAAATTTATTCTATTTCCATGGAAATGAAACCTACAAATTGTTTTGCACGTAGCTAGTGCTTATTCGTATAATGTTCAAGGTACCGTAATTTTGTTCCTAAACCCAGTAAATATATACCAAACTCTCGCTCTCGTTTTCTCTGATTCTGGTCTTGACATAATTTTATCCCTCGTTTTAGGTTGCCTTTTTATTTTAACTATATTTGCATTCCATTAGGCCAACATATCCTTTCTGCTGGCTGCTGGTTTAAATATGTTTATTATGAGGGGAAATGATATGTGAGGCGAAGATGCAGGACGAGGAATTCCATTCCACCCAATTAAAAATCCCCCAAGTGACAACAGTGATCATCACAGGCAATCAATTTAAAGTAAATTTATTCATTTTTTTGTAACATTCAAAGTGCTAAATAAAAAATATATTAAAAACAACATCATAAAAAGATTCTTCCCCACTTTTGTCATGTGTAGGATTACAGGTTTTTTTTTTAAGAAACTCTGACGCTGATGTAGAAGGTGGACAATTTATGTGGCACTTGTCAAATTAATTAGCATATTTTTTTTTTAAAGAATACTCTCATTATGTAGGATTTAAGTGGCTGACCTTATTTTGGTACGAAACAAATTTATAATGTAGCTTTGGACTTTGATGATTTCTTATAATGTATCTTATCTGTACCTAATTCTGACAAGATATTCATAAGATTCTCAAGTGGAAAAGGTTTACTTTTAATGGATATGAACCATTAAGGTAATTTTAACAAGAACTAATTGCAAATATTGATCACAAAAAAATCAATAATATTTTTCTAAATAATCCGCAAAACTCAATTCGTATATTAATACGTGCACTGTTCCTTATTGTTTTCACGAAATATGAGCATTTTGACAAATAAATTCCCAGTGGTAAATGAGATAATTTCAACCAAATTTGCCCGAAATTATCTCGAAAATTAGATAAACGCATTCAGAATTGTATAAGTTTGGATGAACTTGTAAACCAGCCTCATAAATTTGATGTATATCCCTATGAATCATAAAGAGAAAACAACAATGAACTGTCATTTTAAATGGCCTGATTTTTAATGTGAATCCATTTTTGGTATTTTGTGAAATAACCTCATTTCGGCTCCAGGAAAAACGTAGTATAAAGGAATGAAAGCTCTACAGATAGTGTATTGCGGATTCTACAATCGAGATCACCGTTCAGGTATCATGACATTTGTTTCATTGGTCCCTATTACGATCGATTTCTCGATCAGTAACTAATTCGACTAGTGCCTTGGTCATTGTGAAAGAAAAGGTTTAAATTTTAAGGTGTCGATTTTAGCTATCCGTTTTTCTTTTCATCATTACAATTTTCAATGTTAATGATTTCATTTATTTTCTCTGTCCCTTTATTGCCTTTCAATTATTCTAACACAAGTTCGGACTTACCGATTTCACTAGATCGATAGATAAAATTTGCGAGTTTAGGAGATGAGTCAGCGAGTTAAGAGTTTAATCTCACTTCACTCGCCAAAACAGCTAAATCTCGATATTGGATTTGAATGTTCGTCTAGAATCTATTTAGAACATCGAATATAGAAAGTCAAATCAGATTTGTACTTAATTAGTTACATTCGTAAAATTTTGAAAAAAATCTTAAAACATTAAAACAAACATTTTGATACAATTTTATGAGGAGTTTGAAAATATTAAGTTTAAACCTTAATAATAAAATAATAGACCATTAAAATAACTTTTAAAAATATTTTTGTTTAAAAAAAAAACGTTTTACAAATACTGTCGTTCTTTATAAATATAATAATACGGAGGGAAACAGACCCTCTTCTAGGACTATTTTTTTCCAACCAAAATATTGTTGGTTTTATTTATATAGCTAACAACCCCTGTAAAATTGATGTCTTGTCAAGTCCTTAAAAACAAAAACACTATGCAACAATTGTGTGGTTCTTTAATGTTTAGAATTTTTGAAATAATCCTTTAAAAATAAATCGTTCTAGCAAAAGATTTCAAATGCTTTACGCATGAATACATTTCTATTCCGGTTAAGTAATTTTTTTGTTCAATGAACAAAATTATGTCAAATTTTTCGTTGTTCTAAAACCTATTCATTCATTGCTAGGAACTATGCATAAATAAAGTGGCCCTTAGAAACAATTTAAACTAAAGAAAACGGACACTGAAAACCCTTAGAGGTAACAAGCTATTCAGAAATTTTTTTTTTTTTTTCAAATTTAGGATTTTGTTTTGGATTCGTAAAAAAAATTTTAGTTATATCACATGAGCTACATTATAGTTCACACTTTCATCATGTATTTATAAAAAGTTTAAATAAAATCTTAACAAATTTAAACCATTTTTAAGAATCTTTAATTTTCCAATCTTTCAATAAAAAAGATTCCAACAAATATAATATCATTTCTAAGCCTCTATTGATACTGAGAGCAAATACAACCGACACTGCCATGCCATTTAATGAACTCTCCAATTCACCATATACAAAACAAAGAGAACAAGAAACACACACAAAAAAAATCTGAATTCCAAATTCAAATTCAAAAAGAAAATTGTATTCAATTCATTGTGAAATAGCCGGCGGCTTTCAACGGCTGCTCCTGACAGGATGTACCAAAGAAGATCCGTACCAATGTCCGCCGGGTACTATGGTTCCCATTTCAAACGAGTAAATGTTTCAACTGTCACGGACATCCAATTCCGGATGTAGGTACGCACCGGTCGGTGAGCGCGTGGGGTTGCTTTTTTGGAAGCGGGGAACAAATGCGGAGAGAGACAGGATGGTTGAATGGTGAATGATGATGTCAAATTAAACGGCATGGCATGATGGCATAGAATGACCAGACCATTTCACTGGATTTAATGGTAACGCAAATTCATGGTTTGTGACTTAGGGCGTTTAACATGTAAAACGGTATTTGCACGAAAAGGGGATGTCATGGGATAGCAAATGCAGTTCACTGTTTCTATATGGATTCTTGTCAGGTGGGATGGATGCAGGATATAAGCTTAGGTAAGGTTAGAGAAGATAGAAAAAAAATTATAAACATGTATATTACATCAGTCTTGTCCGAACGCCGAAGACCATCCGAGTTCAAATGGAATATTTATGAGAGATGCAAATTGCCTGAAGATAGGATTCTACATCGAAGAGATGTAGGTATTAAGAATGAATTTTATCAAGAATTGATTTATGTCTTTATGTGAATTGAAATATTATACCTGGAATAATTTTAGCGATAGTGATAATACCTACCGAAAGCTTGGTTTCAACAAAAAAAATAACTTAGATTCAAGTCTAAGATTAATATCAAAAGATCTAAGCGTAAGCTACATAAAGTCTAACAATGTCTGCTTAGCTGAAAGGAAGGCTTTACAAGTACAAGACGTATAAGAGTAAATTCAAAACAACTAAAATGAAGATGCTGGAACTGCCATCTCCAAAGACGATTCCCTGGTAACTTGTGGTGGACCTGCTTTTGCAATAAATTTATTAATCGCATTGACATCTTCAGTGTAACTGCTCGGTAATAAACCGATAAACAAGAATTCGATGAAAAAGGATTGAGGAATAGATTTAATTTTGTTTCCCTAAGAAATCAAAGAAATCTTGAAAAAAAAACTAATGAGAACAATCAGGTGAGCTATGAGTACACTGAGGACTTATGAAGACCAATAATATTCAAATACTTGTAAGCCAGTTCTTAGTGAAATGAGCTGTTTGTGCCAAGAACAAAATGATTAACCTAAAATGCTTTTTATTTGGCTAATTGATTTTTTTTATTGATTACTTTTATCATAGTTTTCAGGGGTCGAAATCATAGCCTTCAATGAATTGTTACTCCTTAGAATACAGATATATTCTAGCAACAAGTGAGTCATAGGTGGCCAATTCTTCCCAGAACAGCTCGGCATCCCTGATAAGGCGGAACTTGAGGTTAATTTTTAGGCTTGTCCTTGTAGTTCTGGAATAATTTAGATAATGAAGCTGACAAATTTCTAGGTGCAAAATGTCTATGCAGACTAGTCTTACACATGATTTGTAAATAGCAGATTGCAAAAAAAACTCATCTTTCTTTTTATATGCAGTTATAACTGTTGAAACGTCGTTTCGCAGGTTCTAATTTTGTATTGCAGTGAATGCGGAGAATAGTGTTTCTTGTAAGAAAATTAACTTCCTTCCCGATTTGTTACGTTTTTATTTAATGGTAATTCATTGCTTACTCAGGTTACGTTTGGGACAAACTAATGAAATTATGTTTTAATAGTAATGTTATTATAAATGAAGCAAAATAAATAATAACAATCCATCCAGCATCCACTAATATAAAATCTTTCTGAAAAAAATAGCAGGAAAATATTTAATACGAAGTTACTCACGGTAACTCACGTTAACTCACGTTTTTAAATTCAATTTTTTTTATTCAAGCGTTTTTTGATTCAAAAATTAAAACTTAAAACTAAGAAAAAGAGATATGGGAAGAAATGATTTGGCAACTCACGCTACATTTTGTCCACTTTTTCATGAAAATTAAATGACAACTTCTTAATTATTATCACACTTTATATCACCGACTAGTTATTAAACTTACCTAGCTTCATTAAAGGCTCGTATGACTTTGGAATAAAGTAATGTATAAAAGTTCTCCATTCCGTACATTGCGTCAAGCGTTTCAGAAAGTAAAAAATAAACATCAAATAACGGATGAATTATGTATATTGGGCTTTTGTATTTATTTCATTTTCAGAATAATTTTTCTTTTTCACTGATTACAATCCATAGACTTTAATAATTTAATAGCTTCAATAATAGAAGAATCCACATAACTATATGGAATATTGTATAGTGCCTGATTAGCCATTTGTGTAACATATTCCGAATACATTGTACCAAACATTTCTCTGTTTGTTTGAAGCATCAACATGGAAAAGTCACGGAAATATTGATTAACGAAATTATTTACAGCCACACTCCATTTTGTGTTCAAGTTGTTAACAATGATATCGCCAATTTGTAAAGAATATTCTAAATTCGATAACTTAATTCCACCAACTTCATTTTGTCCAATAGTCAGAGCATTTGTAACACGCAAATTCAATAATTGAATGTTAATAAAACCTTCGAGTGGTTGGGTCAGCTTAAATCCCGCATGTCCAGCTTCGATCTTGAGATTGAATTTACCCACAATTTGGATATCCTTGTGGAGAATGTCCATTTCTGTGCGATTAATCGATGAATTGGTAGTTAATTGAATAATGAGATAGTCATCGAGACCGGTTATGACCAAGTTTTCAATGGCGCCTTTGAAGCTGTAGAAACAAATTTAATCACATGTTTTATTTAAGAACCGTTAACTGTTTTAACTTACCTTAATTGTTCCCCTGTGAAATTAACTTTGACAGCTGCTGGCATACGGAATGGTGCCATTGGAGGAAGATTATAAGTAGCATTGCCACATGGCATAACATTCTTATATGCATCTAAGAGTTCGGACAAAGCTGCACTCATATCAAGAATAGCATTATCAGTTGATGTCACATTAACAGCTTCTACGGTTGCTGATGATTACAGTAAAAATATTTATTAAATAAAAAAATACAAAAAAAAGACTTACCATTTTCTGCATTTTCTGGAACAACATTGGCAAAGACAGCCAATGCCAAAGAGGCAAACAACAATGAAGTTAAAAACACTTTCATTTTGAAGCAAGTTCTGATGATACTGCACTTCTGGTATCAACTTTTATAGAAATTTGACTTGTCTTCTAAAAGATAAAAAATAGTAATGGTATCGATAAAGAACTCTTATCGGAAGAAAACATTATTTTCTTCTTCATTTTTTTTTTGGTAACTAACATTATTGATGTGAGTTGTTATCGAAATATCATTACGAGTCATCAACAAATTTGGTATTGATATTTAAGTTTGAGAAAAGTATTTTATAATTATATCATCATTGATTATATTGTGGTAGTTGGTAGTCAATTGCAAATAAGTAATTAATTGCTTTTTGTGTTGCTGTGTCGGAAAAGAAAAAGGAATTGTTCCAAAATAAATTTGTAGTTTCTTGAACCGACCAAATAAAACAAACGGTTAATAGTTGACGAATCTTATGAATTACTTATAGAATTTGCCTAGTAGGACCCCCGTTTCTAAAAGATGTAATCGGGCGCTGAAATAACATGCAAATTCCACCTGCGTATATGTAGGTATGCCTTTTCTGAATTTCGAAGGTTTTCGAGGTCTTACAGATGTCGATTACAGAACTCTTAGAATTTTACTCGCTGTGAATCAGATCGATCCGCTGCCCTTTCGCTTTCGTTGTAAAATTTAATTATGAAATTCGCCGAATGAACTACATACATACATTGTCGATTCTTAAAACTGCCTTATCATTTTTGAACTTTCCTGTCGTCTCTGACAGTTTCTGATTTGATTATTTAATGGCTCAGAATACTTTTTCAGTTGTTTTCGCTAAGGTATTTGGGATTTTAGAAGAACATTTATTGCCAACCTGCAAATGACGGATGAGGAAAAACGTAAGGCTAGAGCATATTTTTTTCTGTGAAAATATGCTCTAGCCTTACGTAAGATCCCTGGCTTGGTTATGTGTATTGATGGCACACACATCAAAATATTTGAACCCACTGGTGACAATGCTCACCTATTTTTGAACCGTAAAGGATTTTTAGCCTCAATGCCATCTTAATCATACATTTTTTTATTTTACTTTTTTTCCATTCCTAAATCTCTTTACATGGTGGACCTAAGGCATTGAGATCATTTTGGACTCTCTCCCAGAACTTTTGGTTTTCCTCTGAAATTTTCTACCAAAAAAAAATATATTTCAATCATTACGAAATTTTATATTCTTTCAATTATTATAGTTGGGCGCATAACTTTAAAAAAAGTCATAGTTTTTCATTAAGCCCATCAGGGTGCACTCCATTTTTCAAAACAAACATTTTAAATTTTAAAAAATCTCCAACTTTATATCCACAAAGAAAGCCCTTTTTTACTTAGAATTCACAAAGACACCTCAAACTTCAATTTAATAAAAAAAAAACTAATTGTGATATTTATTTTAGCACTAACCAACCTTCTGCCTTTTCAAATTAAGGCATTCCAACACAATTTATCCCTTAAACATGCCGAAAACTTCTGCTTTGGGTTATATAAATACCTGTAAGAACCCCTATAACCACATACTTACACTCTATCCGGTGTGGAAGGAGCTTAAAAATTCTTTATGATCCCTTAAGCCTTAATATTGCTTTGATCTTGTGGTCTATCTCAACATGAAGAGTGATTACCATCAGCTAGCAAAAAAAAAAAAAAAAATTAAGACCTAATCTCTCGAGTCAAAAGTTTGCAAAACTACTACGTTACACACACCACATCCAAAGAGTACATCAGAGGGACTTCACAACATACAGCAATCGAAAAGGAACATTCTTCATTGATGATGATAATCAGGGCAATCCTCTGTTCCCATCCGATGTTTTGTATAATAACTACATCCTGTAAACTTATTATACGTACCTACCTAACTAGATTCTATTAAACCCATCACATTTACAGTTTTTACTTAACTTTGTAGTTTTTTTTTTTTTTTTGTTTTGTTTTAATTCTTTATCTCTCCTCAACGACACACAAACTATGAGGCAATATGCCTCAAAGAAGATTATTAGGAGGAAGCATTATTTAATTTTTTTAAAATATACACCCTATGTATACCATCTCTGAAGCTCAAAGGTTGCTAATTGAAAAGACCAGCAGCACAAAGGTGAACCCGCGCGTTTACTAGGTATATGCTTACCTCTTCTCCAATCTAAGAATAAGGAAATGCGGGTCTTTTAGAATTCGGATGGCTAAGCTCAGGTGAGCGGGGATGGAGTTGGCAACATTCTTTGGTTCAACCTGAACAAAGTGAGTTAAAAGTTTTAAGCAAAGCCTTTTGTAAGCAGCTTAAGAAGCTGTGTAGATGGATAAAGTTTTCTATTTCAGGATTTTTTTTTTCACTTTTATCCAGACAAAAAAGTATTTTAGAAGGTACTTATTTTAAGCACAAGTACCACAACGAGGCTACCAACACGATGTTTTATATAAAATTTTGCCAGGAAAGATAGATTTTGATTTTCTTCAATTATTCGTATTTATGCCATGCCAGAATTTTGCTTGGATGAATTAAGGCTATGCGAAATAGAAGACTTGTGAGTACATGGAAACTAAAATCTAGTACTGTCATCTACTCCTGATACCTTCTGAAAGTAGTTACGCACCTTAAATCCGCCAAAGGGCATCTGTAATATTAGGCTTTTTTGACAAATTACTTGGCTTGACGTCTATTTGGCCCAAAAATTTACCACAGATAATTTAAAAACGGTGCGTTCCATTGAAAATGACAAACAAAGTAATCAAAAGTACCCCGCCATTTCCAAAGGAAAAGGCCTAAAATAATCAAGCTACATTTCACGGTTTATTTTTCTTCTTTTTTGTAGGTAGTGAATTTTTACGACTCATTACTTACGAGTATGTTCTTATATTCATTGAAAAAAAATGTCAAATTGACATTGTAAATGTCAAATTGACATTGTACGTTCTATTTTTATATCCCTCATTAGTGGCAACCCTGAATTAGTTGTATGGTAGTAAAATAAGATACTCTATCAGTGTTATTATGAGAGCGAGATGTGAAAAAGGGTTTATTTGATAAGAGTTTCTGAGGTAATGCAAACTTAAACAATTGAGTGTTTAGCGTTAAAATTTGGGTCTATGCAAAGCTAAGAAAACTTTAAGAATGTTATGTGAAACTTTATCGTGGTTTTTGTGAGAACTTCACTCACAGAACTTTTACCTAAAGTTTAAAGCACAAAACTAAATTTGTATATAATAAACCTGTTATAATACTGTAAACTATGA
Organism: Syrphus vitripennis; assembly: GCA_958431115.1. Lineage (NCBI taxonomy): Eukaryota > Metazoa > Arthropoda > Insecta > Diptera > Syrphidae > Syrphus > Syrphus vitripennis. Next base: position 23,280,557 of record OY288108.1, read on the forward strand.
AGGTTTATATTTGTGAAAGCAGAAAAGCATTTTTGTATCCATTGAAGATGGTTAATGAGCCCAAAACTGAGATAAGAATATTTTGCTATTATTGCTTTGAAATATTGTTTCTTTCTCTGAAATATTTTCTTGATCCGCAAAGTTCACTGTCAAAAAGGGGATACATCAGCTAGGGTAGGGGTTGTAGGGAAATTAAAAAGAAGCATCTTATCTCTTACAGCTATGGTGGAAATGAAACTCACTTCGATTAGCAACTGAAACCCAGTTTCATGAAGCCGGAAGTCAAAGATTGATTTTGGAATCTGTTGGAGCTGACGATGGAGCCATCGTGAAGATCCTGTGTCCTTGCAACGAGCAATTGATGGGTGGATGTTCTGGAAGGACTGATTGAAATCTCTTCTACCTGAGTAGGTCTCGAAAGTTTTCAGCCGAAATCGCAGATTTTGGTTTAGTGCATAGTATTATTGCATATAAAAAAAGAGGCTGGGTGCGACCCACACTGATAACTTCCCATTTGTGATCTTGAAAACTTTATATTTAGTTTTTTTCAAATAACCAAATTTTCTGCGAAACAAACTTTGGCTGTTAAATTCAAACAATCATTATTTTAAGATTGAAAAGCATTTTAATTATTTAAAGAGTTTTACAAAAACACATACATATATTATAGAGAATAAATACCTAATGGCAAACTCAATATCATTGCTCGTTCTCAAGATATTCGAGTCGAAAACCCAATTTTACCAGTTTTTTTTTAATATTTTTTTTCAAAAATTGTCAATTAGATATTTGTCAAAATTTAACCTTTCATAAAAAAATTGTATTATGCATAAAATAAAATATTTTAGAAGGCACAATCGTTGTTCGTTCTCAGGATATTCGAGCTGAAATACAATTATTGTAACTACTTTTCTTTAGAATTTTTAACAGTTTTTGATTTTTTGTTAAAAAACTGCCCATTCAATATTTGTCAAAATTTTATCAGTTGCTAACAATTATGTTATGTAGAAAATTAAACAAACAAGAAGTCAATATCGTTACCCGTTTTTGAGAAATTTGAGTCGAAAGACAATTTATACCAATTTTTGGTAGAGTTTTTTGTAGTTTTTAATTTTTTGTAAAAAAAACTTTCCATTTAATTTTTTTGAAATTTTCACCAGTAGTAAAAACTAACATTTTTCGTAAAATAAAATTATTTTAAAGTTAATATCGTTTTTCCATCTAAGGATATTCGAGTTATAAATTTTTTTTTTAGTTTTTTTGATTTAAAAAAATTACGGAATTTTGTTTTTTTTCCAAATTCATATCAAATTTGTATAACGTCATAATGTGTCGAATAAAATTTATTTCAAGTCAATAGCATTATTTGTTCGTGAGATATTTGAGCCCAACCAAAATTTTCACTTCTTTTTTAAACTGCTATAGTAAAAAAACAACTGCTTGAATATTAATAAAGGCCCTTTCAGCTTCTTTCGAAGTTATTATCTGTAAAACAAAATTTATTTCAAGTCGATATCTCTACTCGTTCTTGAGATATCGACGACGAAAAATGGTACCAGAACGTACGGACGTACGGACGTACTGACGTACGAACGTACGAACGTACGAACACACGCACACACATACATCTGTCTAAAAATGATTGATATAGGCTCTAGGGACCTTGAAACGTCGAGAAATGTCAAAAATTTCAATTTGACAAATCGGACCGATTACAATAACTCCCTATGGGAAGTTAAAAATTTACAATAAATTAATTCTTTTATTAAGCACACTTTTGAATCGATTGCGGAAGAGCATAATTTCGTATTAAAAAAGCGGAGTAGATATCCATGCTTTTCTAAAATTGAATTTAATCCACTTTCAATACGGTGCGACACTATGTCTATTCGAACGGCTAAAAACAGAGAGATTGGCTGAATACAAATGAATACCACAACAACTATTTAAAGTTAAAAGCATCGCAAAGTAAAGATCCATTTAACATCGCTTTGTGAATGCCAGTCTAATTCTTACTTGTTTACTGTTAAATATGATATAATCAGTTTTTAATAAAAGTATGAAAACAACTAGGCACGTTTTTCGTTGGTTAATTTTTTTACAGAAACAAAAGGACTGACTTCCATCAGTTGTTAAATATTGTGCGTATGTACCTAAGTAAAGAATAACATAACGCATTATATAGGGTGTTTTTTCAGAGGTATATAACTTTGAAATGGAATAAAACAAAGATGAATTTTTAGAATTGACTTTATTGAAAGATAATCTTTTGGCTTTATATTTAAAATATTATTTCTGGCATATGACCGCCACGATTGGTTCGAATTTAATTAAATCTGGAGGTCCAATTTTCGATCACTTTTTCCAACATTTGTGGTCGTATATATAGGTAACAGCAGCGTGGTAAATGTTCTCCTGCAGGTGGTCGATCGTTTCGGAATTATCGGCGTAGACTAACGAGTTCACATATCCCCACAGCAAATAGTCTAGCGGCGCGGCGTTACGTCCGTAACGTGAAACTGTGCAGTTACTAAGCGTTTGCTTCAATAAATCAATTGTGGCTCAAGCTGTGTGACATGTTTCGCCCCGCTGTCTTGTTGAAACCACAACTCCTGCTCATGCTGCTTCAATTGAGGAACGAAAAAGTCAATAATCATGGCTCTCCATGGCGGTCACCATTGACTGTTACGTTGTGGTCAGCATCGTTCTTAAAAAAGTACAGACCAATGATTCCACCAGCCCATAAAGCACACCAAACAGTCAGTTTTTTTGTATGTAACGGTGTCTAGAGGATTGCCCTTATTCCGAATACGGTGCGGCCATTCAACCAATATTGATGGAATATTATAAGTATTTCGAACAAAACCATGACATTTGATTCATGTTCAAATGCCGAACAAAAATCGCGGCCAGTTAAAAAAGTGTTGTCATCTTAAAGTTCTATAATTAAACAAACACCCTTTAGAATATTTATAAATAATAACAACAGTTATGCTATTATTCCATGTGAAGACTACATAATATGTAATAAATGTACCTACATATGTACATATGTACATATATTATATTTTCGTTTTTTAAGTTGTGTAAATATTTTTTTAGATTTGTTTACAGGTATCTTTTGTTTGTTTTTTAATTGAAAAACACATGTATTTTTATAGTTTTGTTGAATGTAAATTTTTTTTTTTAAATCGATTCCCCTATAAAAAGCGGTGTTCCTACATAGTCGCTTTGCAAATCATATCGAAAGTTTTGTTCACCATGAAGCTCCTCTGCATCTTTGTCGCTTTGTTTTTTGTAGTTGCTAATGCTTATAATATTGCCGTTGACAAATTTGATTGTGATGGCCTTTGTTATAGAATGAGAAGTCCCGTTTGTGCCAGTCTAGATGGGGGCAAAACATCTGAAGAGTATTCAAACGAATGTGAATTCTATCAAGAATTTATTTGTCCTTTAATTAAAGCCAACAAAGCAATACCAAGTAAGATTATTGTTTTTCGTTAATTTTTTATAATATTTTGCTATTTATTACCAAATAAATTTTTTATCCTATAAACAAATCAAAAACTCTTTCTGATTTCTTTTGTTCTTCTTTTACTTTCAGATTATGAACTCGAGAACTGTTAAAAAAAAACACTGGATATTACAAGTTCTACATAATATTGTGTTAGTACTGAAAGTTTTTTTTCTATTGATTTTGAATTATGGCTTAAATATATTGATCTTACATAAAAGAAAGTTATTCCAAGTGGTCGTTCATTTTAAATTTAGGGTAATTTGGTCAAGTGTTTATGATAACAAAGGCAAATAAAGGTCTGTGTATCAATTTTTTGTTTGTCCCACGGTGGAAAAAATACGTGAGCGCCAATGGTACGGGTTGGGTGCAACATCAGTTTCTCGCTTTACCGCTAATCAGCAATATTCATACCGGTGCGGTCCTGGTAACTACGTGTCCCCGCTGGTGCTGGTCAAAGTGCTCTTTAAAAATCAAGATTCAATAGGTAGTTTTTCAATGATTCTTAAAGTCCAATATTCCATTACTCATGTTTAGGTATAGCGTAAAAGAAACCATTGACACGACACGACGCCTTCCAAGTAATACAGCAGGATATCGACGCACAACAAGAAATGAAAATTCGTTCCGGTAAAAGCCGTTTGAAAGCTTGTTAAAGATGAAATCCACGGGTTACTCCGGATGCCTTCATTTATCAAAGGCTCTATTTTTCACGACACGGCAACTCGAAAGCAATACAACGAGAATGTATGTTTAAGTATATTTTGTCCAGTTAGCCTATATTCCAATAAGCGATGTGTTAGTATTAGTACTCTTACATTCCATAAGCTTTTAGTCCAACAATAGAAAACGTCTAAAGAAAGAATCCATGATGCTAACGAAATGATAACCTCACTTTGTAAAAAGTCAAATAACGGTTTTCCATCGACATTTTTAATGACTCAAAAGAGATAATATAGTTCGGCCAACTGGCATGGGTATAGCTTTGCATAATATACAACCATGTCATATAGTACAGAGGTTCTACAACCCAACACAGCAGGTAATAACCGGAAACCAGAATGTCTGAGGCAAACTGTGTTGCAAATATCATTCTTCCCACAAATGAAACAGTTATCTGGATTTAAATTTGAAAATAATAGAGATAGAGACAACGAGGGACAGAATAGTTTCACTGTTCCCAAAACACAACACAATATATCCTGTGAATTAAAATGCAAGATTTGTCCGGTTTTTGTCCTATTGCATAAGCGAACAGGTGGACTTCTGCCATTTTGACAGTGGACAAACCATCAACATGGCTGCACAGTGGATTATCCTTAGAGCCTGAGGCAATCTCCCGAATGACGACAAATCAAACGAGGTGCACAAAACGAACAAGCAGTTGGTTGATAGCGAAACTCCATCAAAGACAACTGCAACGGTGGTGATGATGGTCTATAGCTCCCAAATGACAATGACTCTGACAACGACTATATTGCTAATTGTGTAGATCACCGATGTACATCTATTTATATACCTTGGTATACGCAATCCTGACGGTGATGGATACAATTCCTACAATTCCACTTGTTAATCTATTGCTTGGCAAACTCAATTAGAAATAAGTTAGATAGATGGTTTTCCACGCAACTGAAATATTCCACAATGAAGTGTTGTGATTCGTAGAAAGTTTATAGTGAGGAATTGAAGGAGTGATTGTTCGATTCGAAATTGGGGCGCCTTGCCTGGTGGCAGTTAGTTGAAACTGATTACGTAACTAAATACAACTGTAAGGTATTTTATACTATTCAATAATTGACATCTTAGGGCAGTCAATATTACCTAACAAAGGGTATCGGCAAAAAGTGTTTTTTAGAGGTATAGAACTTTAAATTGACAACACTTTTTTAACTGGCGGCCATTTTAACTGGCAAGTTATTTGTTTTAAGTTTGGTTTGACATTTCAATATGAATAGATGCCCAAGCAACCCATCGAAATTGTTGCATCCAGAAAAACTGACTGTTTGGTGCGCTTTATGGGCTCGACAACTTTGGTCCGATCCTGGCCTCTTTCAATAAGTCTCTCCACCTATCCCGGTCTCGAGCCGACGACGCACAAAGGACTTTCTGAGCCGGTTTTTCTTCCCTCATGTAGGTGCCTTACTTCCTCACCTTATTGGAAAAAAAAAAATATTACAGTCAATGGTGGCAGTTATAAAGTCATGATTACTGACTTTTTTGTTACTCAAGGTTTCAACAAGAATGCGCAACATAACATACACAGCTCCTGTCACAATTGATTTATTGAAGGAAACGTTGAAACGTTGAAAATCTATAGCTTTCATATTAACCTGAATTTTATTAATGCTAAGGTAACTTTCAAGAAGTATGTCATGGAGGCAAGACTTTCAATTACTGGATTGAGTACCACTTTTATGTTTCAAACTAGGTTCTATGGTGTGATACCAACCAATTAGATGTGAACCAGCCTTGAACCACCAGCTAAATAGCCAAAATCAGTGAATCAAAAAGTTGAACCAAGATTAAACCATATTTGTGCAATCGGCCCTTAATGATTACTTTTCTTTATTTATTTATATGAAGTTAATTCAGTTGGTTCAGATCAAAAAATTAAATGTACGTTCAAATAATTCTAAAGTTTTATGCATGAAATTCACAACAGAGTAAAATATTATGTTAAATAAGTAAATAAATAAACTTTCGGTGCCTAACATAGGAATGTATTTTATGTGAAAACAAAACATTTATACGAAACTAAAAGTTATTATACACAAAGAATACAACATGCTTTTATTAAAGTTTGCAAACATAATTTTCCAAGCAACAATTGAAACTCCAAATGAAAACTTTTTTCCAAAATAAAAAAAAAATCTGCACATGGCAGGTTCTGAGATACGAATATAAAATTAAGTTATTATACTGCAATTTAATTGTGAAACGCTTCGTTCCACCCAATTTCATTGTCATCACTCGTTTTGTTGTTACCTCCATTTATCTGTCTCTGGAAGGTTACATATACCTACGTTCGTTCTATGTCTCCTCTGTGTCTTGTGATGTCAGTTAGTTGGGTCGCCGTTTCAAAGCCCTTTTTTAAATCCTCATAGCTCTCTCTGGTTTTATCCTATACAATGTGCATGAAATTAAGTCCCCCGAGGAGGAGTAATTTCTTGATTAAATTTACCTTTACAAAGACGTCACGCTTCTCTCCTCCCATAAACCTAGGACAACTCTCTTTCTGTTTGTTGTCTGTCCCCAAACGACCGACGACGATGACTTCCAGTAGAACCCCTTTTCCTTTTGTTGCTGATGGCCCTCCTCATCCTTTCTGAATGCGGAACATCATTTGACTAATAGTAAGCAAATACAGCCTGGACTCTCCGTTTTGTGATGAGCTCAGGCAGGATTGCAAAAAAAAGGTTGGTCCACTATAGTTTCCCTGACTCCCTGCTGTCTCCGGAGAGCAATGAAGAAATGGGACCAACAGATAACCCAAGTCCTGAAGTGGCCCTCCCAGAAAAGGGACTTTTAATTTCTTTGAAGTTTTGTGTCACACCCGCATTGTACATACTACATAACTCTTCCTCATCCCTCATTACCATGAAAGCATCGTCACCTCTCACCACACAAGCTTGAATGCAACAATAAATAAATCTCTTAGGTGTGCACACATTTTGAATATGCCTGGACGTAGCTTGGGTTGTTGAGTTGGGTTGGGTTGAGTTGAGTTACCTATTCTGCTGTATAAAGAGGCCCTTTTGTACATTTCGGATTATTATTAAATCATACAATCATATGTTGCTCCATTGTTAGACTTTTGTGTGCAAACCAAACAGCCAGCCAGCATCAACATCAACATCAACATCCTCCTCACTGGAGGAAGAAGAAGAAGAAACATAGACACGGAAAAGTTTTATTAAAGTTTTCCATTTGGATGCGCTGGCTGAAGAAAGACCTCTTTTGGAACTTTCATTCATTCAGATTTGCACAGAATTTCGTCGACTTTCGAGAATCGTTGAGTACTCGTACAGTCAAAGTCAAGTCAGGGGGAGTTTATTTGTGAAAATGAAAACTGAAACGAAACTACACATTCAACATTCAACAAAGTATACACTTTTGCTCATAACCAAGTTAAGGATATGAGATTTTCTATGAATGCAGTGCCTGTGTGATCTTTTGTCTCTTTGTCTCTTTTTTTTTATTTTTGCAAATTGTAAGCGTTTTGTGGCAGTGAGCCTGAGAGGACTATGGAATGTTTCGCTTTGTTTTGTTTATTTGTTGTTTTTTTTTTTTCTTTAGTTTTGATAGAAAAGTATCATTGAAGTTGTGATTGTGCTATTGCATGAACGAGGCCATTAAAAGTTTTACGGTAATGAAATTCAAAAAGCAACATTCAACGGATTTAATTTTTTTTTTCTGTTGTCTCTGATGTTTGCTGGAATATTTGCAAGCTTGTGAGAAAGTTTTGAGATTGTAACAAAGTAACAAAAGTTAGTAAACATATTGCTTGATAACCGACCAATTTAACTTTAGGTCCTCATGTCTTTTGGTTTTCTGATAATATGTATAAAGGCTATTAGGTAAAAAGTGGCGGGAAAAAATGTCATCATATAAACCACTCGATTCTCAATCTTCAATCTCAGAAAACACAAAGTTTTATTGGCACTTATGGTACCACCTGGCAGACAAATCGTGAACTTGCAATTGGAGATAGATTTTTTTCGATTTGACGTTCAATGTATTTCCCATAAGAAAAAACCAAAAAAGAGCTCGAAAAATATTAAGTTTACTAATAGAATTTATGTGAACGGATATCAATATTATAATTGTAAAAGCATAATAAAATGTGTTTACTGCAAATCAGGTGGAAAATATACAAAAAAAACATAAATAATCCTGTGTAATTTGTCCTCAAAAAGTGTAAACAAATCATGTTTTTTTTTCTTTTTGCATTTTTTTAAATTGTTTCTTTATTTATTTATATTGTTTATCACACTAATTGTTATTGTTTATCACGAATATTTGTTTTGGTTATCAACTATAGTTGAGATTCAGTCACAAAGTTTCAGTTCAATCGATCCAAAATAGCTTCAATTTATTTTAGTATTTGTTGTTGTTTCCTTGCGATTTGCTTACACTTTTTAAGGACAAATTACACAGGATTATTTATGCTTTTTGATACATATACAATATACATATGTATTTTCCACTTGATTTAGAAATGAAAACATTTTATTACATTGAACGTCAAATCGAAAAAAAATCTATCTCAAATTGCGGGTTCGTGAGCTGACTTCCAGGGAAGGGTGGAATGCAACTTACCAAGTGTCAATAAGGACTTGGTGATTACTAGACCAAAATAAATCATTAGCTTATTTGATCTAGAGACTTGTTTCAAGTATATTAGAACTTAGAACACTAAATTTACGAAGCATAAACAAATAGACTCAGAATACTTACTTGGTAGTATGTTCATCTTAAATAGATGGTTGTCTTTGACTTGGTGGTACACTTTATAGAAGTCTAAATAAATGAAACGAGGACACACTTGTTGAAACGTTATATTTTTTTTTTAATTTTCGATGCTTCTTACCTCGACGATGGTTAACTCTAGATTAATGTAACACTGTTATATACAATGGCTGAGTGGGATTTCTATTTTAAAAAGTTGAAAGAAATTAACCTTTGCTGGTCAAAATATAAACCGAAACTTAAGCCATCCTTGAGGCTATAAATATAATGCTTGAAGACTTAAATTTACTACATTTGACGTTAACAATACACGTTGTCTTTTGGAGTTGGCGAAGTACTTGTGAGTAGATGAATACTATAACCAAATAATAACCGAAGCTCAAAAAAAATAATTGAAAACAAATAAAAACCCTACCAATGAAAATGGCTAGAAAAACGCCTTGTGACGATCGCTCATAAAGTTAAGAACTTTTCCTGACTGCGTATATCTACGCCTCGAATTAAAACCGCCGCCAGCAGAAGTCTTGTTATCTAATACTACCAACATGACTTCAAAACTAAATCAAAATTAAAATTCTACTTCCTATACCTAATTCCTACTTCCTTGTTCCTTTTTCCTGTTACTGCTTGTATTAATTGGCATAAAATTGCTACAAGTAATTAAGTAATGAAGCACGTCGGTTTTCGATTTTCTCAAAAACGGTTTGACTAATTGCAATACTTATTAGTAATATCGTATAGGTATCAAAATTTTTAAAAATATCTTTTTTGAATTTTTTTGAAAAACTCAATATTTATTTTTTTAAGTATATATTATTAAATATTAAAAACTTGCATACCAATTTTGTTTTTTTTTATTAAGTGCTAAAATTTTTCTTTTCAAAACTGTTTTTTTTTTTTTTGCTATACATAAGGATTTAAGTTTCAATTTTGATCGCCAATTTATTTTTTGGGTAATTTCAGTTGTTCAAATATTACTCTTTTTCCCTGAAGTATTTTTTTTTTATTCTAAAAATTTTTAACATACTCGTAGTAGTAGAATTTATTTTATAAAAGAACTCTTCTTAGAAAAACATTTTTGTGTAATTGTAATGAAGTATTCATTGTACAAACATAACCGTACGTGTACAAAATATATGTGAGGCAAAATTTTTTTTAAAAATGCTAATTCGTAATATTTCTCAATGCAACACACCTTATCTTAAGGCCATTTTTTATTGTAATGAAACTTTTATTAAAAAAAAAAACTAATTTATGTTAACCCAAAAAAAAAAATCACAGTGAAAATTATTACTCAATTAGTTTTTTCCAATAAAATTTCGAATAAATTAATGTATGTTTTGTGTAACAATGACATTTTTAAATTCTACACAGAGAAAAATTAACTATTGATGTTTATAATTTATAAACAAAAACACACTGGTTCAGATTTGAAGTTATAAAACACATAAATGTAACCATGTGTAAAGTAAAATCAGACATGTTTATCGGAAATTAATTTTATCTAAAATTGATGATATTGATTACTTAAAAAATGGGAATGGATCGTTATTCTGTATTTATTTTGGATTTACAAAATTTTAAAACATTTTGTAATACAAATTATGCAAAGGATTCATATAATGCATAAAGACAGCATGATTTCGAATATTTCCAATTAGCTCAACTTAATCCTATTGGTACAGAGAAGAAATCAGAAATAATAAGCAACCTTTATTTTCAATTGTTTTTTTTTAGATAGTAACATTTCTTATTTCTTTAGAAAGAATTTGGTTACGGTTTGAGATTTATGTAAGAAAAATAGGTTTCCATTTTTTACGAAAAAAAAATCAATGGAAAAGGTAAACCTTTAACCTTATGCTCTGTTTGAGAAAAAAAAGAAACTAGAACTTGGCTCTTCGAAGTCTCATTTCGTGTATAAGTTGTAACAAAAAAAGTGCAAGAAAAATACGAAGTTAATTCCAAAAGTCAACTTAAACGAACGCGAATAGAAAAGGAGTAAATAAAGTTTTTTTTTCAAAACTACTTAGTTTTGGAAAAAAAAACTTTCATAGCTTTAAAAAAAAATATAATTTCATTTTAAATATCAATAATTGAATTATTCCATTCAAACTTTCACAAAATTTTAAAAAAATTAAAATTAATTTTGTTTTAATCAATCAAAAATTGATGCATTGTACACAGTCGCTGTTATAAATCTTATGTAAATGTGTAAAAAAATTGAGTTTGAAAAATAATTTTTAAAGTCATACCTAAAAAAATCCAACGTGCTTTTCTAGTTTATAAATTTTTATAAAAAATTGAAAACTATACTAAAATTAAACTATTAAATATTAACAAAAAAAAAGTACAAGGCTCACTTTGAATATTATGTCAAAAAATATAACATTCACTCAATTTTCAGAAGCATGACGATTCTTATAAATTTTTTCTTCAGTGTACCAGCGTTACCTAAAAATACTTAACTGAGATTTTACTTGTTGTCAAAATTTAAATCCTCCACAAAAGAATAATCGGCCGATTAGGCCTATACTCATAAACCCTCATTTGTAGATATAACATCCCCTGCATTCAAATAAAAAGTGAAACACACTTTTCATAATACAAATACACACAATGGAACTGAATTTATGTGAAAAAATAAACCAAATTTAAATTCGCGCGAATTCAATTTACCACAAATAGGTTGCTACAACATGATTGTTGCAAAAAGAGAAAAAAATAAATATAAAAATGTATAAAAGTATATAACGAAATTTTAACAAAACAAACAAGCTCCCAAAAAATGAAAAACCAATTTACCCACTTTAACCCAGACTAACAATCTTTCCAGCCTCAGAACAACAAACCAAAAGGACCAAAAGCCCCCGAAAATAATATCAAAAAAAAAAAGAAAGAAAATTAAAATGAAAACCGATTTTCTTCGACGACGACGACGGGGACGACGGCGACGAAGAGGACGACAACAACGAGTGGAACACAAAGTGGTTAGTGATGATGGTGATGATGATGATGATGATGATGGGGTTGAAAATTTCCTTATATTCAATAAGGACGACGAGCAGAGGATTGAGAAGAGCTTGACTTTTACCCTTCTGGGTATAAAATGAAATCAACAAAAAAAAATTGCTTATGAAAACATTTTCCGACTTCACTCCTACTCGAAAGGGTATTGTATACGCATATAAGCTAAATCAGGTAAAGCCTCTTAAGTCCCCAACTTATATAGGCATATCCTTTGGCACACTGCTGCTCCTGTATATGCATTGGCTTGGGTTTTGTTATCTTAGGGCGATAATCTATTTCAAATATGAATGTGGATGTGGCACTCCGGGAATATGATTACGGATAAGGTGTCGGAAGTGCAACTTCAGTAGCCTTATATCCTGAATCCATCAACATTCACAATTCAAAATATTCTACAGAAGGATGCAAAACATCAATATTTTCTCAACGAATTTTCAACACTATACTTGAGGGAGAAGGTATAGGTATATTTGTACAAACATACATACATAGGTACAGCAAAATTCCGTTTTCATCTCGCAATATAATAAATCAGAGAAAAGGGAATAGTGTTTTTTTTTTTTGCTTTTGCGTTTTCTGTTGCCCTGTGCCGGTTTTTGCGTAGGAAATCCTGAAGCTGACACTCAGGAAATGCCCCTTTGTCCAGGATCAGATACATGTTACCTCCTTAATTGGGATTTTTCTTAGTATTTTTTATTTAATGACCTATTATCTAAGTAGGTAGACCATCAGATCCCACGTAGGGTAGAAGGTATAATTTATGTCCTTGGTGTTGGGTTTTCGTCCTAAATGAAAAAAAAAATGGATGTTTAATTGGAGTCAATTGCACGTCGGGGGGTAAATATAGAGGGAACGAACGACGCATGATGGCTAGCTTCAATTGACTTGGTTTTTCCGATATGATGGGTAGTGTATTGCTATTGCTATGCCTTCTTCTGAAAACCAATATCGATGTCCTCATTAAAAATATACCTATACTTTCTGCTTTGTTGTATGTACTATATACCTAACCTGTGTAGAGTATTTGATTCATTTCGACCCCTACTGATTTATGTCTCTATAAAAAGTGTGATAAATACAAAGAATGATTTAAAGATTTTTTATAAAGAAGAAATGAGTCTTCTAAAAGCTTTAACTCGTATAATGGTCATCAAGTTAGGTACTAGTTGAAATATATTCACATAGGTATGCAGACAGAAAAAAGCCTTTTAAAAATCTATATTACAAATTTGCTATAACTCTCTTTCAAAAAAGAAACAAGCAACTGTGTCGAAATATTTCCAAATATTTTTTTTTTTAATTCCACGACTGGATCTCAATTATGCTGGATCGTAATAATGCTAACACAATCAAAAAACAGCTGTAACAAAATTCTCACTACTCAAAAAATTTAATCCAAATTTTTGAAACCGTTTTCGACAAATGTGAAATTTTTGAAAATGGTTTTTAATATTCGTATCGGAATAATTAAAGATAGTATTAAAAACTGAATTTCAAAATTATATTATTTACTCATTAACTTAATTTTCAAAAAAATATTTTATTTTCTCAAAACTCAAAAATAAATGTTGTTTTTTGGAAATTTTAGTATTGATTACTTTTTATAGGTTTTAGATACTTTTACGAAAGAATTTTAATTACAATTAAATGAACTGTTTTTGAGAAAATCAAAATAATGATTTTATGGTAGGTGAGGGTAACTCTTACATTTTGCATTTTTTTTTTCATTTAAAGTGAGCCAACAATAATTTTTCTTAAAAGAATAATCAACCGAATCCTTTTTTGGCCAAAAGTGTAACAAACGTCAAAAAGTCGAAATTTCAAATTTTACATTCCTAAATTTTTGTTTTTATACTTTTGGCATTTAAAAGTTCGCTCGAGTTTCCTTTTTTACTTCCAGGAATAGCATAACATATTGTAACTACATATATCATTTGAAGATCATCCGAATGTCAAATAAAATTGAAGGAAAGGGGCCAACAAATTCCCCAGGCAGGCCTCACAACATAGACACATAAATGAAATGTTAATACCTTCCAGTCTTCAAAGTAGTTGCTGAAGGGTAGTAAGTAATTGTTGTTTTCTGACAAAAACTATATATGTACAATGGTACATAAATATTATGTACTTACCTCTACATGGCAAATATTGCCTGCTATAAATCCAAATGTAAATACTTTAAAATAAATTTCCATTTTGCAACTTCATTACAAAATAATGAACATCGAAAACCAATGCAAACAGATTATCGAAATCAAGGTACACATTCGCTTATTACATAAATGCCTATATCTAGTGATTTAAATGTGGGATGGCTGCAAGAGAGGGTTTAATGCTTTAAAGCAACAACACATAAAAGGCAAAGGGTTTAATGCTGGGATAAGGCTGACATTTGCGGTCGAAACAGATTTGAATTGTTCATTTCAATTCAAATAGTATAGTCAATCATCACTCAATTGACATTTTGAATAAGTCATGGAATATTAATTACAACTTCCGGGAACCGGATCACCGGATGCGAACAGCCAGTAGTACCTAATAATAATAACCATCGCCAAACAAATATTAACTACTGTCATCCTCAAAAGCGGTTTAGCATTTTAAATGAGCTCTTGTGATTGATCTGAATACCTTTGTGCAAGTTTCTTGGTTTTGAGGTTTTTCTTGCGGATTTTTAATTTTGGATTTAAAAATCAAGAAACAAATAAAATACAGAGCTCTTCGATATATTTTTAAGTGAGGATACGCAAAAGACCGTATCTATGCGAATAATCCCCGAACTCTAGACGCAATAAAAAAGAATCGCTACTCAAGTTATGGCCGAGATAGATTTATTTCGAAGCGAAAAACTCAATATTTATATTATTTACGCTCATTAAATTTTGCACACAAATTTTATTCAAAATAAAATCAATGAATGAATTGATTTCTTATGTTGTGAAGATATATATACATTTTTCTTTTGTATGGAAAGGAAGTAAAACATGTATTCATATTATAAAATATTAATTAAAAAAGGAAATCATAAGGAACCGCAAAATTAAAATTTCCAAAATGTGCATATGGCCATTCATATAGCCGGAACAAGCTTTCAAATTTAACCATGCTTCGACATACATAGGTGCAAAGTAGTTTTTCGAAAAGTTGTTTAGGCCACACTCTTCCACAAACCGGAGACCGGACGAATACATTTAATCTTCATTTGCATTAACTTTTTGATGTTGTCGTCTGTGTTTAGACACTGGTTATTCTCCAACAAAGTGGCTTCGACTTGCATCAACAACATCCAGCAACAGAAACATCCGCCGCATTTTGACCACTGTACAGAACCATTCACCCCAGTATGTCCTTTTCCAATGAAATATTAATGAGCTAACAACATGACAAACTTTGGTCTGCTCTAAAAATCCTGATGGAACTGGAATTAACCGCAACATCAACAGTACCACAGTCAGTCCTAGGTACCTACCTACATATATGTATGTAATTACCCAAAGCCTTCCTCTGAGTTTAACTACAACTCCTTGTCCTTCGATTGTTGCTTTGTGCAGAACACTCAAGAGCCCTATGCCTCACTCCTCCGCCACCACCACACCGGTGTCCTGAATTTTCATTTATAGTCATTTTAGCGTGGACATGAAGTTGTGAATTGGGAAAGAACATCAACTTATTTCCGGAGCTTAAAATCTGCTCGTATAGAAGTTTAAAAAAGACGGACACTCAAACCCAACTATTCTGCTTAAAGCAAACAAAAGGGGGAGGCGCCACCATATGATTTGAAAATATAGAGGACGTTCCATTTGGAGTTTAATTCCGGTTAGAAGGTGTTGTTTTTTAGGAGCTTTCTGTCAATTTTGCTTGTAGGGAATAAGAACGTAGAAAAGTTTATCTTTACATAATATTGTGAGCAATTAATGAAGAACGAACAATAGAGTGCGACGAATATTATTTTCTTTGTTAAGTTTTGGTGATTTATTGAAGCTTTGTCGATGTTTGGCAGAATAAGAAGATGAAAAAAAGTTGTTAAATTTTTTTTTTTATATTATCTTTCAAGGCCAAGTTTAAGAAACTCCTAACTCAAAAAATCTTTTCAGAACTTATAAGTACCTATACTTACTCCCATATTATTCAATCGTTTATTTAGATCTTTTTAATAAATAAAATTTAAATTTTTAAATTTGGATAGCAATGAAAAGTTGGGAGAAAATGAAAAAGACTTAAAATTATTTGCATTAATTATAAACTAACTAAAAAAGGCTACTTAAAACTATTAAAATTTAAAATAATTGGTCATACATTAGGTCTGTTCGATGTTAGCAGTGGGTCGCCTTAAGTCCGCTTTGAAGTGTTTTATGAAGTGCTTTTTTCGCCCTTAATAACTCACATTTTATATATCAATCGGGTTTCAGGAAATCATTGAAAAACCGCTAAAGCTCTTTGCCGATAGCAAATACGTCCAAGTTAAAGGTGCTGTGATTGCGATCGCATTACTCTATGTAGACATAGGGGTAGAGCGGTTTCCGCATCAGAGGAACAATCAACAAAATTCTTGATCATTAAAGACTTGACAACAAAATTTTTTATTCATTGGTTGTTTAAACTTGAAATTGTGCCGAGATTCAGATAATTCAAGTGAGTGAGACGAGAGAAAATGGATTTAGGTAGTCAAAGGGAGTGAATGATTTTCTGTTTTGTTGTTAACATCTTCTTTGATTTCTTTTATTTTCTCTGGCTAACTTAAATAAAAATTCGAGCTTATCCATTTCAGTAAATAGGTAAATCGTTTTTGCCAGTGAAGTGAGTTAAGTCGACAAGTAAGGGGTCATCTCATTTCACTAGCCAAAAATAGTTAAATCTCCACATTGGAGTTCCCCATGAGTCTTGTTACCTGGAACGCACTTCCGCCCAGCGATTTTGAATCTTTTGAGTTTTTCCAATACTCAATGTAGACACGCTTTAAATGCCAAACCTTTGGGAAACTATGGAGTGAAACAGGTATAATTTATGTGGGTAAAAATGATATGGATAAGTTGCACCCAAAATCTACAGATGCGCTTTTAAAAATAATTCTAGCATAAGCATTTTTTTTTATAAAAAATACTCAATACATTATTTGGGAAACAACCTTAAAGATGCAGCTATCACAGTGCCATCTCTTTGAATGACCGCGTGAAGCAAAGACACTGCCGGAGAAACTGCCTGTTTAAATGTGCTCAAAATCCTCAATGAGCCACCCAACAGCAACAGCCTTGGCTTATGTTCATTGTATATAAAACTTATAGTACTATCATCACGATGGTTTTTGTGTTGAGGGGTGTGGTCGTCTGAGGGCGCACTTGTATATACACAGAAACAACAACCAGAAAATTAGTTAGGGGTGTGATCGCTAGGTGGCCGACGTGTGGAACGTGTTCATGAGAGTACTATGCAAATTTATATACAATGCTTATGTTATAATTTATAAAGATGGTGATGTGCCTCTTATCATAAGTGTGAAGAGCTTTTCTCTTCTACAACACATTGACAAAATGAGTACGCGTTGATTCTGACTTCCATACTAATTTTAACCGATTGAGATTGGGAAACACGTTTCGGCTCCGTTTTAGGATTCCTAATTGTGTAAGAGAAAAGCTAACAATGAGATTCAGAAAGGATCAAACAAAAAATCCCTAATCTTGCTCTACATAATATGTATATATTATATAAAAAATAAAAAAAAAAACTTTTTATTTCAATTCGCTACTTTTATTTATCACTTATAGCCTGTTTTTTTCATCCAAATTTTCACAAAATTATCTTGGATATTAGGTCAACGTATTCAGCCCAACATAAATTAAAATTTGATTGTGAACTAGCCTCATAAATTTTATGTTTCTCTATGAGACAGAAAATGAAAACAACAATGAGCTGTCAAATCTCATGTAATGTGAACGTTTTTTTCGTAGTTTGCGAAACTAAATCGTATTGTTGAATCGTTTAACAGCAAGTAAGACTTATTTTTATTATATATTTCAACATCAAAAAAGTAAGCCCGCTTTTATTGCATTTTAATTACAAGGTTTCGACGTTTGTCTTGTTCTTTTTATGTAACAATAAAAAACAGACAGAGAAATGACAAAGACAAAAAATGAAAAGTCTATTTTGACATTTCTTTCTCCAAGAGCCACACGTGCTAGGAAGACGCGAGATAGATAGCTAAATCAAAATCATCAATTTCGCATTTGTGTCGATTAAATTTTTGTAGATTTTCTTAAAAAAATAAAATAACTAAAATGGTTAAAAAAGTAAAAGACGATTCCAAAGTTATCCTAAAAAATGGCATTGAAAATCCAAAGAAAAAGAACCAGAAAATGGAAAAGGTAAAGAAAGCGGTTAAGGCTGGACTAATAGAAACTCCAGAACCAGTGGCGGAATTTGATGAATTAGATCTCAATAATAAGGGTAGCAAGAAATCGAAGTCTAAAAACAAGGTTTCGGAAGAACCTAAAGTTGAAAGTGACGAGGAAACACCAGATGAAATTAAAGTTGACGGAGAAGAAGAAGAAGGTATGTTTAAGTTGCAATTTGTAGAGTTTCTTTACATTTCGGTTTAATTACTAGAATCAGTAGAAGCTGTCGGATATACACTCTTAGTTCAAAGTTTGGCGCCTGAAACTAAACGAGAGGAAATTATAAAACTTTTTAAACCCTATGGAAAGGTTTTATCCGTTCTTTTCTCTTCTCCCAGAGGAATTTCTTACAAACCGGTATTAGGAACCCAAGTTAAGGCGTTCGTTGTCCTCGATAGCCTGAAAGCTGCTAGTAAAGCGGTAGAAGTTAACGGGTCCCTTGTAAATGGTAGAAAAGTCAAAGTTTTGAAATGTAAACCGGCATTTGTTTCGGATAGCACAAACACAATATTCGTTAAAAATATCTCTACCAGTAAGTAACATTACGTTATAGTTTTTTGAAAAAAATTACTATTATATTTATTTTATGACATTCCATCACCACTTTCTCTAATTTTTAGATGATTTAAAAAAAATTAAAGACTTCTTCTCAAGCTGTGGCTCTGTGAGATACGTAAAATTTTTAAAGGACTCTGCTTTTGTGTACTTCAATGATACCAAATCAGTTGAATCGGCCTTTAAATTAGATGGCAGTATGCTCGACGATAGACCAATTAAAGTCGCTAAGTATGATCCCCAGTACAAATTGATTCCTACGGATAAAAAAGCATTGGAAAATATAAGCCCAGAAGAGTTAAAAGACAAAATGGTGAAATTGGGCCAAAAATATTCTAAACTAATGAAAAACAATTCTAGTGCACCATATAACTCGAAGTTCAATCGAGTTCAGGGACCAAAAATACATAAGGTAAAAAAAATCAGAAATCAAATTAGTATGATTATTAATATTGTCTCTTTTTGTTTTTTTAGGGACCGAGGAAGTTCGTCAGAAGAGAGGAGTAACAAACAAAAGGAAAATGTTTAACTTTGTGAAGCTAATTTTATTAAAATGAACATAGAATAAAGATTTTTTTATATGAAATCATTCTTGCAGTTAGGCTGCGTTCCTCAATTTGCATTGAAGGCAGACAATGTGTTGTTAATTATTTCGGTGCAGGGATTGAACCATTGCCCTTTTCTCCCTCATTGTAAGAATCCATAATCCAAATGTTGGCTTACGAATGAGTTAAGAGAAAATTAGCATGAAACCGAAAAATAAACCTGGGTGAACTTGTAATAAAAACATTTTTTTCAAATTTAAGTTTTGAATACTTTCTATAAATTTCAAGCGAATTGATTTTGAATACAATCAGATGAATTGTTTTTAAGAAAATCAAAAATATGATTGTATGAGAGGTAACGGTTCCTTTTAGGTCTAGAATTTGATTTGGGGAGTATTTAAGCATCGGAAATTGGGAGTAAGAGCAAGTGGAGACCACTATTATCTCGTGGACTGTGAGATCCACTATTATCTCGCAAAATTCAATGCACATATGAAACTCTCAACAAAGAACGGAGGGTAATTCCGTATCTTTTTAAATGATAATTCTAACACTGATCGTAAATAAGCTGAATCTCAGCTATTCATTTAAAATCTCATAGTTTTTTATTTTTACAAAAACTATTTTGTTAGTTGCGACCACTTTAATGTAATTTCTTTAATGCACAATTCAAAAATATAATGTAAACTTGACAAATCATCACGCAAATAGTTTTCTTAAGACACTGGTTGTAAACCTTAAAATGATTTTTGATGGCTTAAGTAACAGCTTCTTATCTTTGAAAATTTGAATTGTAGATTTTATGAATTATTACTTAATAAGTTTACTCAATTCATATTCAATTTTATGTGCTCAAAGAATATAATGTTAGGTCTTTGAGATCCACTCTGGTGTTTTGTCCGCCCACGCAAACTACAGAAAGTTTTTTACGGGTGCCAAACGGTCGTTGGCCAATTTATGATTTGGTATCCCATTCTTCATATTTTTCTTTCATTTACATTTATGTACATATATACTTTTTTATAGTACAAAGCTCATGAATTCCTTTTGGCGTTTTTGTTTTGAAAATTTTTTAAAACTATTTTGCAAATTTTTTTATTGCGTTGAACTTAAATTGTAATGTGGATATACAATAATCCTTAGTCACTTTCAATAAAATGACTTGAACAAATCCTATGGTTTTTATAAATTATATTCCTTATTTTATTTCGACAAACACTAATCCTATTTTTGCCCAACTTAGTGGCCTTTGAAAAATAGTTAAATTTA
Source organism: Syrphus vitripennis (assembly GCA_958431115.1). Classification (NCBI taxonomy): domain Eukaryota; kingdom Metazoa; phylum Arthropoda; class Insecta; order Diptera; family Syrphidae; genus Syrphus; species Syrphus vitripennis. Next base: position 23,301,328 of record OY288108.1, read on the forward strand.
ATATTTTTCACTTTTTTTGTTTCTTAAGGTATTGACATTTCAAACCAGCAAATACATACATGCATCTTTAAATTTAAATCATAATTTTTTAAACTGAAAAACAAATAAATAACATAATCCAATTATAAAAAAATAAATAGTTTTACGATAAATGATAAATTTTATAAATGATAACATTATTGAACAATTCAGTCGAAATTTGACAAAAATATTTTTTAGTTCAAACATTATAGTTTTATATTTTATTTTAAAATATGTAGCAATAAAAATTCGAGTTTTTAAATTAACAACTTCTTCAATCAATTCGCGGCTCTTGATTTTAATAACTCTTGCAACAAGAAAGCTGTCAATATTTTTTTTTATGTGACGCCTGGGGGAAAGTCCGATAGCATACTTCTTATGTTATAGAGAAAAGGAACGAACCACTGACATTTGTTTTGTCTCTCACGTTTAAATCAAACTTCAGCGTTCACCTCAATTCCTCAATAGACAACAACAACAATTCATTTCTGTCTTCAAGCTTCAACAACCACGTGAAACGAAGGCAAGATCAAGAACGCAACAAGAATCCTAGTTGCTGGTAAATTTCTGTAGATTTTTTTAAAGATACAATTAAAATGGTTAAAAAAGAAAAAGGAGTTTCTAAAATTATCCAAAAAAATGGGATTGGAAGTGCAAAGAAAAAAGACCAGAAGATGGAAAACGTAAAAAAAGCAGTTAAGGCTGGACTAATAAATACTCCAGAACCAGTGTCGGCGGAATTTGATGAATTGCCTTTGAAAAACACGGGAAGCAAGAAATTGAAGGCTGATAAAAAGATTTTGGAAGAATCTAAAGTTGAAAGTGATGAAGAAGTTGAAATTGAGACTGAAAGTGACGAAGAGAAAGCTCAAAGTGAGAGTGACGAAGAAGAACCTCAAAGTCAAAGTGACGAAGAAGAAGCTCAAAATCAAAGTGACGAAGAAGCACCTGATGAAATGAAAACTGATAGAGAAGGAAAAGAAGGTATGTTTTAGTTGCAATTCGTAGAGTTTCCTCACATTTCTATTTAATGACTAGAATTGGGTGAAGCTGTCGGATATACAATTCTTGTTTTAAATCTGCCACCTGAAACCAAAAAAGAGGAAATCGTTAAACTTTTCAACTCCTATGGAAAGGTTCTATCTGTAATTTTCTCTTCTCCCAGAGGAGTTACCTACAATTCTTTACCAGGATTACGCTTTAAGGCGTTCGTTGTCTTCGATAGCGTGGAAGCTGCTAGCAAAGCGTTAGAGGTAAACGGCTCCCTTGTAAATGACAGAAAAGTGGTTGTTTCAAAATGTAGACGGAAACATATTTCAAATAGCACAAACACAGTATTCGTTCGAAATATCGAAACCAGTAAGTAATTTATTATTTAAAAAGATGAATTTCTATTTGGGCATTTAATTTAAAACTTTCCAGATAATGTAAATAAAATCAGAAAGTTCTTCACAAGCTGTGGCTCTGTGAAATACGTGAAATTTGTAAAGGGTGCTGCTTTTGTGTGCTTTAATGATCCCAAATCAGTTGAATCGGCCTTTAAATTAGATGGCAGCATGCTCGACGATAAACCAATTATAGTCACTAAGTATGATCCTCAGTACAAAGTAATCCCTACGGATAAAAAAGCATTGGAAAATCTAAATCCAGAAGAGTTAAAAGAAAAGGTGGTGGAATTGGGCAAAAAATATTCCAAACTTATGGACAAAGCGCAAAAAATTATTAAGGTAAAGAAGATTTTTAAAGCACGAATCAAATTAATATCTTTATTATTATTATAGTTATAATTATGTTTCTTTTTGTTTTTTTTTTAGGGACGACCATATAAATCAAAGTTCGAACAAAAAAAAAACAAGGTAAAAAAGGTATATAAGCTAAAAAAGATTTTTAAATCATAAATCAAATTAATTTTGTTCTTTTGGTTTTTTTTTAGGGACCTAAGCTCGTTGAAAAAGAGAAGTAATTGTAAGAAAAGTAAAATGTAAAGCTTTGTGAAAATGCTAATTTTATTAAAATATACGTTTAATAGTTTCTGTGAACTCTTAAATTTATTTTTCATTATTTGTTTGATCAGAAACTATCATACTTTTAGAGGTTCTGGCTAAATGGCGCTAATCGACTGATTGGCTTTTCTAAAAAAAAAATTGTTTCAGAATATATAATTATGTTTTTAAAGATTTGGTATATCACGAATTAAAGAAAGTAATCAGTTATGAATAAACTAGCTTTGAGTAGGTAGGATAACCACCAACTAGATAGATAGAGTAAACATTAAATTTACAGTTAATGAGGATTAGCAGTCTGTCAAAGCTCTTCAAATCCAGAAATCTCACCATAACTTCAAAACTGCTGCTGTACAGGACCATGGTCCTGCCAGTACTCACGTATGGATCCGAGACTTGGGTGCTTAGCAAAAGACACTCAGAACTCTTAGCCGCGTTCGAGAGAAAAGTCTTAAGGAGAAGAGAATTGTTGGCCCCATATGTGAGGAAGGACGATTCCGGAGACGGTACAATCATGAATTGTACGCAATCTGCCTTGAAGCAGACATAGTGACAAAAATTAGGCTCGGTAGACTCCGGTGGGCAGGGCACCTAGCTCGCATGAGTGAAGAGGAGCCTGCTCGGAAAGTCCTTTGTGGTACATTCTATGGTAGACGGCAGCGTGGTAGACCATGCTTGCGCTGGAGAGATGGCGTAGACCAGGACGCAAGAAGCCTTGGGGTGCGCAACTGGATGGCGTCGGCTCAAGACCGGGATAGGTGGAGAGACTTGTTGAAGGAAGCCAGGACCTGACCCCGGTTGTCGAGCCGATGATGATGACGATTAGCTAACGTAGTTTACTTAATATGTAAATGCTGTCATGTGTCATCGAAAAAGGAGTATCAATTTCGACTCAGGCAAAAAGTAACGATGAATAAATAACTCCGAACTAGCCACAGCGTCTCCGTGAATGTTTTTTTTTTTGTCAAAGAACTGGCGATCATTCCATAACTCCATAATCGTTTAAGGCCCAGTTTTTCAGTGCAAGATCATCCTGGTTTTGGGCTTAAACCAGAGTTAACCCCTGGAACGGGTTTTTCAGTAACTGAGTTAACCCTGATATAAAATAATTTGATTCGAAATATCTTACGCAACTTGCCAGTACTGCCAAGTCTTATGATATTTAATTTTTGCAAAACAACGTTGCCTTCTTAGAGTATATTTATAATATGGAGAGCTTATTCCTATATCAAATACATTGTAACGCCAGAAGTACAGATAGGGGGCGCTAGTATCTACTATCTTACAATTTCGGGAAGCACCAGAGGGGACCTGTAAAACTTCAATCACAGCTTTTTTTGTATTTTTTTGAAGAGGGATGGAAATTAAAAAAAATTAAATTAAATTCTGGAGAGGGATAACCACTAATCAGTAGGGATAACGCACTCTTATTCGAGGTCCGCGCTTTTGCTTCCCGAAATTAGTGAAACTAGCGCCCCCTATAAAAGCTTCACGTTTGAAATTCAACAAGCACTCCATGTTATATATGCTCTAAGGTTGCCTTGTGAATTGGACCATAGAGAAAAGACTTAAGTAATTAATTTCTCTATGAATTGGACAATGATTTTTATAACTAGAAAAAATGATAGCGTTTCTCGTCACGCTCACGTCCCGTCGCCTTGCCTTGTACTTACTTAGATCCTAAGACTTATTACGTCCTTTAGTTTCCATTCACGGGGCACAGGACCTGTACTACTACTCACCATCGTGTAATTTTCTTGGATATGCATTTCAGCTCTCTCCAACTGTTTCCCAGTTGTGCTGTTATTTCTTAGACCGTTGTTCATCAAGTGCGGCCTAGTTGTCTGCCTGTCTAGATGAAAAGGTTTCATTGAATCGCCAATCGAAGCGAATGGCCAATCCACTGTCACTTACGTCTTTATTATGTGTTCCTGCCCTGTTCTCGCTTGAAGTTCATTATTTAATATACGATTTGGCCCGAAAATCCTATTTACGATTTACGAACCGTTTGCAGCTTTCTAGTGACAGCAGTTTTGACTTTCCAAGTGCTCCATTCGTAAAGAAGCACGGATAAATTCATACAACTTATTCAAAATAAAACGAATAAGTTTTCTCATTTGTGGCAGAATAAAGAAAAAATAAATAAACACCTATTAGGGATTTTTTTACACAATACGGGAATTTCATGTTTTCGTAATATGATATCACTGCATTGATAAGGTAATGTCAATGTAGTAACGTACTTCAGTATGTGAGCATAGATGTTTGAAGCGGTGTGAATGGGTCGTGAATCGGCATAAAATTCTGGATTCAAAAACTTGATTTCAAATTCTAAAAAAGTCAATAATTTTGGTTGAAATCTGAAAAGAATCAAGAAAAAATATACACAAAATCATTTTTTTATCAAATAGAAAATCACATACGATTGCAGAAAATAGCAACGAGCTGTCATTGTGCCAAAGTGAGGTCTTTAACGTTTTGTTTTATTATTGTGAATTTTGTTAAAAGAGTCAGAGATATATTGCTTTTTCTCATAAAGGAAAGGTCTTGTCTTCTCTTTCTGACACCAATAAACACTTTTTAGCGGCTATATGTTACTTCTCAGTTTCTCACACTGAAGTTTACATGAAATTTGAATTTTGAAACTTCACATTTCTTTTTCCACAACCCATGTGCGTTTTGCGACGTATAGTTTTCCTTCGATTAATTTTTATTTAAATTGAGTAAATATTTTTAGATTTCTTTAAAAATACAATTAAAATGGTTAAAAAAGAAAAAGGAGTTTCTAAAATTATCCAAAAAAATGGTATTGGAAGTGCAAAGAAAGAAAACCAGAAGATGGAAAACGTAAAAAAAGCAGTTAAGGCTGGACTAATAAATACTCCAGAACCAGTGTCGGCGGAATTTGATGAATTGCCTTTGAAAAACACGGGAAGCAAGAAATTGAAGGCTGATAAAAAGATTTTGGAGGAACCTAAAGTTGAGAGTGATGAAGAAGTTGAGACTGAAAGTGACGAAGATGAAGCTCAAAGTGAAAGTGACAAAGAAGAAGCTCAAAGTCAAAGTGACGAAGAAGAAGCTCAAAATCAAAGTGACGAAGAAGCACCTGATGAAATGAAAATTGATAGAGAAGAAAAAGAAGGTATGTTTAAGTTGCAATTCGTAGAGTTTCCTTACATTTCCTTTTAATGACTAGAATTGGGTGAAGCTGATGGATATACACTCTTTGTTGGAAATCTTTCTCCTGAAACCAAACAAGAGGAAATCATTAAACTTTTCAAGTCCTATGGAAAGGTTCTATCGGTTATTTTCGGTAATCACAAAGCAAAAATTCACAAACCGGTACCAAAATCCTTTAAGGCATACGTTGTCCTCGATAGCGTGGAAGCTGCTAGCAAAGCGGTAGAAGTAAACGGCTCCCTTGTAAATGACAGAGAATTGATTGTTTCAAAATGTAGACAGAATTTTCAATCAGATAGCACAAATACAGTATTCGTAGGAAATGTCCGCACCAGTAAGTACTATTACGTTATAATTTTTTGAAAAGAACTATTTTATTTACTTGATTTACATCCATCACCATCACCCACTCAATTTTTCAGATGATGCAAACAAAATTAAAGAGTTGTTCTCAAGTTGTGGCCCTGTGAGATACGTACAATTTGTAAAAGGTTCTGCTTTTGTGTGCTTCAATGATCCCAAATCGGTTAAACCGGCGTTTAAATTAGATGGCAGCATGATCGACGATAGACCAATTAAAGTCTTCAAGTACGAACCCAAGGCCAAAGTGATCCATACGGATAAAAAGACATTGGACAACTTAAGCCCAGAAGAGTTAAAAGAAAAGATGGTGGAATTGGGCAAAAAATATTCCAAGCTACTGACCAAAAAAAAGCCTGGTGGACCATATAAATCAAAGTTCGAGGGAGTTAAGGGTCAAAAAATATTTAAGGTAAATAAAATTTTTAAATCATAAATCAAATAAGTATAATTATTAATTTTGTTTCTTTTTATTATTTAGGGACCGAAAAAGTTCGTCAGAAAAGAGAAGTAATTTTATGAAAATTTGAATGCTTAACTTTGTGAAAATGCAAATTTTATATAAATATACCATAATAGTTTCTCTCAACCCTTTAAATTTCTTTGTTTTTTTTTCTTTGGTTTATTGTGGTTTAAGTTTCTGAAAAAAGATTTATTGACAAAAATTCATAGATTTGTTAATTAATATTTGAAAGTCAGGTAAACCTTTGTTTAGCTAGTAACAGCTTATCAAATATAAATGCGCATATAATCTTAAAGAACATTTAACAATGCCTAGATGTCGCAGCTCCTCAGATGAAACTTACGCAAGATTTCCGTATAACTTATGGTGACATTTTTTTGCAAAACCTTGCGAAAATTTCTTAGCAGCTCAAGATCTATTTATGTATGGTTATAGTGTATTAGATTACCACAGAACGATTCCGGAGCTCCTTAGATGATCGCTAGTTATAGCCCTGTTAGCTATCAGAACATCTTGTAAGAGTTTTGAAGACTGTCAATAAAAATGCATCCTTTTCACTAACAACAGAGTGAATCCTTGAATCCACACTATGTTGGCTCACATGTAATGTTTTTGAAGTGTTTTTATCAAAAGTGGAAAATGCTTAAAGAAGTCGTTTTGAAAAATGTAGATCTAAGGAAATGGTGGAAGATTGGAATTAAAAAAAATAGTAAAACTATTTCAAAATCCAATTAAGAAAGGACATAACTTAAACTATCAAGATGGCTTGAAATGATGACATTAGTTTTCATTTACTGTTGGGCCCAGTGTGGATCAGGCTATAAATGACAAATTAACTTGGAACGTCAAATAAAAGATTAAAAAGTCCGATTTACCAGTGAACATTGAAATTAGCCTGTAAAAAAGTCGAAAATGTTTATATGAAAGGAAGATTGTCCTTTTTCATGCAACTAGATGAAGACAGTGCGTATTGAAGTTTTTTTTTATATCCAAACAAAACCTAATAAAACGTAAAATGTAAACCAAACGAAAGATGATGTTAAGTTCGTTATGTGGGTCAAATATTTCCAAATTAATAATGAAAAGTTAATTATTTAATAACAATTTGTAGTGCTCATTCTCAAAGAGACAGCCTAACCGCAAAAGACTATTAATATGCCTTTATGTGCCATAGTGAATCACAAGTTGCATGTCACTTCAAGAGGCAATAGTTAAACATAGATTTTCTAAACGTTCTCCTTGAGCCGAACGTTCAATACTAATTTACTTAACTCTGGGACTAAAACTCGGACTCTTCCGTTGCACTCCTACCTACAAGGATCCATTATTTTTATTCATCAATCTCCGGTTGTGTTCTTTTTGTGGTCCACCTGTCCAAAAAATATGATATGAACAACTTATGTTCCAGACACCAGACTTTAAAGTTTTTTTTTTAAATAAACAAATGCAAAACAAAATCGGTGTTATTTCCATAAATTTTCTTATTTCCTATTTACACAATAATTTTTTTCTTAAAGTCAAAAAGCCAAGTTCGTCAATGTAAAAATATTATATCACTGCAAAATTTAAAATATTTAAAAATAAAAAGACATACTTCTCATGAAGTACGAGACCTTTTTCAGTAAAATGTTAAATAAACTTTTTTAAAGACAATAGCTAAATGCCTTGCTTAACTGAAATTGATGACAATTTGTTACATTTATGAACTCGACCAAAAATTTACAGATTTGATTGCATTATTCCTTTTTAGAGACTTTTTTTTTCTGCAATTTGGTTTTTGTAACCTTCTTAGTTCCTTTCGGTTTCTTTGTATTTGGAGTTTCCGATTTTGGCTTTGAGGAATATTCTTCGATGTGAATTGGTTCTCCATCAAACAAGGTGTCATTGAGATTCAGAGCCAAGCTAACTGAATCGGCACTTTTGAAGCATACAAAAGCCCTAGCTTTTGCCTCCTTTCCGACATGTCCTTTTCTAAAGTTAATATATTCTATTTTGCCGCAATTCAAGAAGAACTTTCTGAGGTTATTTTTGTTAGAAGCTGGAAAGAGGCAGAGATGCACAAAGTTAGAAAAAGTAAAAAACACATAACAATCTATCTTATCTTAGACAAGACAAGACTCACTGGTCTTCAAATCCTTAACGAAAACTGTGGTGCCTATATTTCCAACTAAGGGTTTAGCTTTACGTTTTGGTTTTACCCTTTCTTCCGTATATCGTTCTACATAAAATGGTTTCTTGTCATTCACGGTGCATTTAATTTTTAATGCCGAATCGATTGCATTGGGGGTTTGAAACTCCACAAAAGCAATGCCCAAGCAGACTTTTGATTTTTTACTTTTCAAGGCTAGCACCGTTTTTATATCACCACAGTTTGAGAAAGTTTTACGAAGGTCGTCTTCTGTAACAGCTAAAAAGAACGATTTTTTGTGAAAATGGACTCAAATTGTTTTGTTAAATGATACATGTAGGAATGTACTTACAGGATCTTGAATATTTAACAACAATCGTGTTAGGAGGAGATAGAATATCCTTAGCACTTTCTTTAGGTCCTGATTCGCTTTCTGTTTCTAGTAATAAAAACAATATAATTAAAAAAAACTTTCTTAGAATATAAACAGAACTGTACCTTCTACAGTATCTTCTTCCGTTTCTTTTACTTTAACTATTGGTTTCTTGGCTGCTGGAACCTTCAATTCTTTTGCCTTGACAGTTTTCTTTACATTTTTCAATTGTTGCTTTTGTTTCTTTGGATTTTCTTTGCCTGCTTTTTTAACCTTATCAACGGACTTATCTTTCGGGCTTGAGTTTTTCGCTTTCACCGTTTTTGTTACCATTTTTAAAAAAAGTTAATTTAATTTAAAGAAAAAATTACAAACTGAAGAAAACACGCGGTGTTTTTTCGAAAATAAGTAAGAGACACAAGATACAACTACTGTCAAAACTGACATTAGTCCATGTGCGATGATAAAATGCCTGTTTTGTAACTCTAAATTAGGTTTGTTCAGTGAGGAAAAATTCAGATCAGAGCAGATTAACGGAAGAAGTTAGAACAAAAAATTGATTATTTCAGCTGCCAAAAAAAATAACGAATATTTTTTGTATGTATGTATGTATGCTAATTTGAGCATACGTTTAGCACAATTTAAGACTACTCCTTCAGAGCAAATTACAACTTAGGGGCGAGTTATAGCGAACAGGAAAATGGATCAGGAAAATTTTTCTGATGGATTATTTAGTAAGTTCTCGATCGATTTGAAACACATAAGCTGAAGTAATCGATGACAAATGACAATTTTAATGCACTATGTAAAAAAAAAACTGAATGAACAAAGGTTTTTTGATAAAAATGCATTTATTTGTTTTCCTGATGAACTTGCAATGCACTCAGGGATAACTCTTCCAACAAGAAAGCTGCCAATTTTTTTATTTAATTAGACATCTGTTGCTGGTGAGGTTGCAGAGGTTGTTCCAATTTGTTCCACGCATAAATACCTAAGAATCACGTTACCAAACACACCTATTATTTGTCTATGACACACGTGTTCTGCCCAGGTTCTGCCTCGTAAAATTTTGACAGTTCTTTTTTAATTTTGCATCGTGTTTTGAGCGTCTTGACTCTTGAAAAGAATAATTTGTTCTTCAATTTTACAAAATACAATTCAATATGCCTAAAACTAAAAAAAATAATAGTAAAAAATCAAATCCTAAAAATGAAGAAAAACCCATCATTAAAACTATAAAGAAAACAAATGATCCAAAAAAAAAACAAAAGCAATTGAAAAACTTGAAGAAAGCTGTTGAAGGCAGTTTAGTTGAGACTCCACCAGCACCAGTGTTAGTTGATGTTAAAGAATCGCAAGTTAAACAAAAGGCTGGCAAAAAATCGAATAAACCAAAAAAGACGACTTTAAAAGAGGCACCAGAGCTACAACAAGAATTGAAAGTTGGAAAGGATGATAAAGAAGAGCAAGTCGAAGGCGACACAAAAAATGCAGTCAAAAAACCTATTTCAAAAAAGAAGGAAGTTGTAGCAAATGCATCAACCGATCCAGTTAAACAAGCAATACGGGAAAAAAATAAGTTAAATAAAAAATTGAAAAAAGCGGAAGGAAAAGAGAAAACGGCAGGTAGATTGAACATGATGTTTAATATTTCTACAATTTACTAACGATATGTTTTCATTACTAGAATTAGTTTCAGGACCTGGACAGACTATTTTCGTTGGCAATGTTCCATCTAATACAAAACGGGTTCAACTGATGAAACTATTCAGTCCCTATGGAAAGGTTATGTCTATTCGTTTCCGTACTGCCAACGGAAAGATTATTTTCAAGCACAAAATGCGTAGAGAATCCGCAGCTCTCAATGCATATGTTCTCTTTGATAGTGTTGAATCAGCTACCAAGGCATTGGAACTCAACGGCACTTCTCTCAAGGACCAAATTTTGCGAGTGCAAAAGGTTGAAAGTTCAAAACAATCTTCAGATTCAAAGAACACCGTTTTTGTTGGAAACTTGAAATACTGTAAGCATAATAGTTTTTTTTAGTTAAATCTTCTTGAAACCTTTCTCTCAATCAATCGCAGCTGCTACTGATGACAAGCTTCATCAAATCTTCTCAAGTTGTGGTGAAATAGAATATGTCCGAACTTTGCAGGGTGCTGATACAAAAGGATGTATAGGCACAGCATACGTATGCTTCAAGAGCCCCGATGCAGTTGGGTTGGCTTTGGAACTTAAAGGCACCATGCTTGACGAAAGGCCAATTAATGTCGAGCGATATTCTGTGAAGAAGATGGGAGCCCATAACAAGCGAATCGCCGAAGATAAGACTGTTGAAAAGGGAAAGAAAAAAGGAGGCAAACCTCTTGAAAAAGCTGCTTTTGAATTAAGGAAGGGACAGAAGCATGGAGGGAAACAATTTCAAGGCAAAAAGAACAAAGACAATAAGTCTCAAGACGAACAGAAAAAGAAGTCACAGTTTCGGGGAGTAAAATCTGAAAAATCGATGAAGGTATAAGCAAGAGTTTTTTAAAAAATATTTTTGTCAACTTTTATTTTTTTTTAATTTCCAGAAACCCAAGAAGAAGATTCCAAGCCAAATGAAGAGGTTGGCCAATAAAATTGCACCCAAAGAATAACTTACTTAAGCTCTTTTATGAACTTTAATTTTGTGTAATTTTAGAAATTTAGAAAAGGACGAAAATAAATGAAGTTAAAAAAAAAAGAAAATGTTGGAGGTAAAATACTTACCAAAAAAGTTTTTATTATTTAAGACCAACAATAAGGGTACCTGCCATGCAATTTATTATTTCCTTTAAAACTGCTCCACAGGTTTTAATGAAAAAGTTCGTTATTTTGTATGTTACTGACGAAAAAACAATATTAACGTACTTTTGTCAACCATAGCAACACGTTATTGTTATTTCATCGTCGTATGCGAATGTTTCACATTGGTCTGGGAAAGCCTTAAGATGTTACAAAACTTCTATAGTCTGATTTGTTTTTTTTTTTGTATCCAAAATTTGGATCAAGGGTAACATGGACATTCACATTGACCGGTGCGATTATTATGGTGGAATTGGAGTTTTCGCTAGAACCTTTTTAACTAAAAAAGCGATAGAATAATGTTAAAGCTGCGATGGTGGTTTCATTTTTGGTTCTGCCACGGCTCTATTTTGAATTCTATCCAAGCAACTGAAGTGGGCGATTAGTACACATGTCAAAATATGTGTTATTTTTAGACGAAAAGTCTTTATAGGTTACAGCCAGAAAGAAAAATTTCTTGTATCGACGAAGAAAGCAGCAGCATTTTTAGGGACGTGCCACTCATGGATAGCGAAATGGGAGGTGGGTTTCGCTTTGACCACACATAACAGCATTGATTTTTAGAAGCATTCAATTCTAAACAGTTTTTGATTCCCCATTGAACAATGCTTTCGAGAATTTACGTCAGGTCGTTTGAAATATTGTACCTGTAATCACTTTAGTATTGAGTTATGTTTACTATATTGTGTTTCTAGCTATTAAAAACGTTATAGAAATATATTTCAATAATATTTATTAACAATCAATTTATAATAATTTCGTTCAGAGTTTTGTTGTGATAAGAAAAAAAAAATCTGAAGATTGCATTTATATTGTTCATTTTTTTTACATAATTATGTATATACATATGTACATATTATTTTTTTAATTCTAATGTTCATTTCAACAAGTATGCACTATCTGATCGGTTGTTTTCAAAGAAAAGTTTGTTTTTTTGTTCTAAATTGGATATTCTAAATTGCATGTGTTCAAAAGCTTACATTTCGATAGAGTATATCCATTATTTTGAAATAATATATTCAGTACAAAAATACATTTTACATCTGCTCCATGGATTGAATTAGTGTTATGTAAGACATGGCCGCTTTGAGTATCTTAAAAAAAAAGAAATTATTAATATTTAAACAGAACATTTTTAGACAAGGACTCTTTCAAACCAATACTATTCCTTAAGCAAAACAATAATTCCTTCTAATTATTTAAGAAATGTTTATAAGCATAATTGTAAAAAAAACTTATCTTGTATTCAATCATAGCAACTTCGTGTTGTGGTTGTTTTATTTCCTTCAGCGAATTTTTCGTTTTGGTTTGAAAGATTTTTCGTATTGTAAACATTAAAAATACAGGTAGGCTGTATACCGTCATAAAATTTTCTAACGATGCTACATAAAATCCAGCTTTGACTATGACTTCCCTCTGAGAACGCATTAGAACCAGAGAAAGCATTTTACGGTGCTTTGCTGGCAGATTATAGTACTGAGATATTTGTACAGAAGTTCCTACCATCGAACTCTGGAAAAAAAAAAGAAATGAAGAATTATTTTTTGTAGTAAGTTGCCATTCTATAAAAAGTATGAGATTTTAAGGCCTAGAGTGCACTATGTACGCAGCTCTTTTTGCCAAAAACTTAATAATATTTCAAATGTTAAAACTTGTCTTTTACCTCTCTCTCTTTACTAAAATTGTTTTTAATTCAATTTTATAGTTGAAAATTAATTAATTAAATAAAGAGTTTTGCTTTTTTAAATGTCTATTTCGTTGGTTTGCTCTCCTGATGGAAAGTGAAGCAATCTTTTGACAGCCGCCGATATAGCGATGAGGAGGAGCACTTTTCTTCGGTTTTGAATCGCGTCGTTTTCACCAGTGAAGTGAGCTCAAAGCCCAATTACCCGCCCGAATTAACAATTTCACGAATACACACTGTACCTCCAGTAGACAAGCCACTTTTACCGCAATTAATGTATTAAAGAGCAGCTTTGTCGAAAGCAAGGCTTGGAATTCAGTGGACTATGCAAACTTACCTCAAACAACTGGACTACGCCGACGACGTATGCTTGCTCTCTCCTCTAGCTCCGTCCTTTTTTCTATCTACCATAAGAAATAGTTTCTCAAGGTCCTTACATTAATTTTCAATAATCAAAACTGTAAGCATGCCTTGAGAAACTGTCTTTAATTGGGGTAGAATGCACTTACTTCTGTTTTCAACATTTCTCCACCATAGCAGTAAATAAGCAGCTGAATCAAAATGGACACCAAAAAAGTGATATAAACCACTAATATCATTGCGTTGTCCATATTCTTAAATAAAATTTATAACGGTTTTTTATTTATAATATGGAGCAATTGATGAGAAAACTTACCGTTACCAACTGATAAACCAAAACACAAACTTGCAGGGATGTTATCAAAAATTGTACAAAAATAACTGGTTCGAAAGTCTGACAAACTTTGTTTGATAGACTTAGAAGCTTTGAATGATATTTTACATAAGAGCAAATATCAAAGTTGGTTGAGGATTCATTTGCACTAAATGAATTGTTTTCGATATAATGTTGTAATATTCTAAAATGCGAACGCAAATGAATGGCAAATGCTACAAAAAGACCATCAACAGCAACTACATATGATACTACTGTAATTGTTACACAGCCAGTATAAATAAAGGCATATTCATAGCCTGGTGAATGCTCTGAATTAAAGAAAAATCTGAAAAAGTTAATTGTTATTAAACGATTGCTTCAAATCCGTTCTATTACTACCTCATTGGCATGGGCAGTTCTCTAACAATCGGCAATTGGAATATTTTTGCCCAAGCTATTTTTGCCAAAGGAGCTACCATAAAATAACTTCCGGTGAAAAAAACAGAGTAAAAATAAAAATTCACTGCACGATCCGCCATTAAGTTCGATAATTTTATAAAGTTTGTAGCAAATTCATCACCTATGTGAATATAGTATATATATTTTTCGAAAACATTTGATTAAATTCTCTTGATATTGAAACTAAAGGTATGTTCTTACTATTCTGCCACATTGTTTTCAATTCATTCATAATTTCTAAAAATTTTATTTTATTAACAAGGAATGTCAAGACCTTGATTGATGATAACATATTGGTGAAAGCAATACTCATACATCCTGTAACGAGTTCCAGATCATCTCTGTGATAAATTGCATAATTAATCATGGGATATTGAGCTGATGCCACCAAAAATAACAGCACAAATTGGGGAATTCGTTGCCAATTGGATTCTTTGACTTCTTGATGAACCAATGAATGACCCATAGCAGCAAGACATTTGTTTTGTCTGCAGAATATTTGTTTTCCGATTTCCATTATAATTACTTTACGAATGGGCTTACAATGACTATTGAACTCTATGATTTTGAATTTTCATTTTATATAGTAAATCTGTTTTTATGAAGAACTGTATATATGTACATATGTATGTATGTAATTATTGTCATAAGCTTTGATTGCAGTTGCAGGGGTGGAATTAATTAATATCCAAACATGACAGTTTTGATTTAAAACAGTGAAAACATATTATAATTAGATAGTTATTACCATGACATGTCGAAATATTGTTATGTGTACAAGAATTTTAATTGGCTTGATTTTGTTTTGAATAAAGAATGAGTAAGTGAATTAGAGCTGTATTTGCAAGTCACATGTCCTTTAATTTGCCTTAATAAAGAAAACCTTCCAAATTAAAAATATAGCCATTACATTGAATCAATGGTGTGTCCTAGGTGGGGTTTTCGTGTCACAATTCAATCACTTTTTATGGATTTGGGTCGGAATTCTGGTTTTCAATATTCTGTTTTTTTTTTCTCGTAAATTCTGTCTTGCTAACATTCTGCTTTAGCAAAAATTCTGTAAATTCAAAATACATTATCAAAACGATTTCTTCCTTACAACAGAAATAAATACATATTTTCCTTTTTCATTGGCATGCCATTTTTTTTCAAATTGGTTTACATACAAAAAAATAGATAACACAGCAATAATTTAAGTTTAAAGTAGGTAATGCCGTTTTTATCCAGGCCAATTAACTCCAGATCCGGGCTAAGCTTAAGCCTATATGGACATATTTTTCTTTTGTTGTAATTGACATACATATAAAATGCTTTGTTGTCATTTTTTAAAAGGCCAAAAAACCGTTACTAACATTACTCAATATGTATTTTGAAAACGGATGTATAATTATTTTTTTATTTGAAATTTTGGTTGTAAGTGCATATTATTAAATATTTATTATAAATAAAAATAATACTTTGAAAAAACAGCAACAACGATTTTATTATTTTTTTTTTTTCAAAAATCCGTATTTTTATTCATTTTCAGCTCAAACTTCTTTTTTAACTTATTTAGCAATACAAATAATTTTTTCTCAATTTTTTTCTAATTACATGTTTTTGTATTTTTTGTTTATTTTAAATCACTTAAACAATATTATTAAAAGTCTTATAATATATTCTAGACTTGGATTATTTTTTAAATTTTTTTTGCCAAAGCTACTAGAATAACGTTTCCGTCCTTTGGCTGAACATTTTTAAAAATTTCATTAAGAAACGATATTTGTACCAGAATTTAAATCTTCCTATTATTCGTTTTGAAAAATGAATTCCATTTGTGCATTTAGTTTATAAAAGGATGCATTTTATTTGCAAAACAGTGAATTTATGTGAAAAGATGCATATGCTCATATTTAAACTTATAGAATCATTCATTTTCAACTCAAAATGCATTTTATGCCCAGTGTAAAGTAGTTGTAAAAAGAGATGTTTATTTGTGCAGTTATCATTTTTATATGAAAAGCCTCAGATATAAATGTTAATATTACATCAAATCGTATTATCATTTTAAATTTACGATGAATCTTGATATACATAGTTGCTTTGTTGATTTCTGTTGAATTTCGCTAACTATAGTTATTCCTAACCCAAGTTTATTATTCAAGTGATTGTATAAGAGTTATATAAGAACTAGCTGCTTTTATTATCTACAAATAACATACAATTAGTATCCAAAATAGATATATATGTAAATTTTTAAATATTTGAAAATTTACCAGCATAAAACTGGCTAGAGAAGCATCATAAAATCCCACTCGCATTATAAATGGTTTTTGTGACCGCAACATAATCAAGGATAACATTTTTCTATATTTCGGCTGCAATCGATACCATTTAGATAGTTGAATTGAAGTTCCAACTTGTAGACTCTGATGAGTTATTAGTTATAAATTAATTAATTAGAATATTAAACTTACTTCAAGTTTTATAATTTCTCCACCATAGCAGTATATTAGTAATTGAATAAAAACCGTGACCAGGAAACAAACGTTATAAATCAACACAAAAATATTATTCATATTCTTTAAAAGAAAAATCATTAAAAATAACTTCCATAAAGAATTATGCACTAACTTACCCTGGTAATCTGATAAACTATAACACAAACTTGTAAAGATGTCATCAAAAATTGTCCAAATATAATTGGCTTATAAGCTTGATACAAATTAGAAGCCAATTCATAAATTACAATTTGGTATTTGACAAATGAACTTATGGTAAAATTGACTCTTGAGTTGTTATTTTCATTAAATTCGTTTGCCTCAATGTATTTTTGTAAAAGAACAAAATGCGAACAAATATTTGCGATGAATGAAACAAATAATCCATCAACGACAATTAAATGCAGCACAACTGGAAAACTAACCGCGCTTGTGTACAAAATCGCGATCTCATAGCCTGGTGCAGCATTCGCATTGAAAAAGAATCTGTAAGAACATTAATTTATAAGTTTCTTTAATTTAAATTAATGACATTTTTTCAAAAAAAAAAACAATAAAGCTCAGAACAACCAACAGACAGAATTATTATAAATTAGTTGGCAGATAGATAGACAATTAAAGTTCCCGTGTATTTTTACCGTTAACTCACTTTTTGCTTGTTGGTGGTATGTTAGTATTTTAATGCTAAGAAAATGCATGGTGTAATTGTCGAAACAAAAATTTTAGAAAATTTGGGAAAAAATAAATTAATTTTAAGATACAAATTTTTGTATTTCTATATTCCGAAAAAAGTTTTGTTTAAAATTAAATTAAAAAAAAAGAAAAATACTGATAAAAAAATAGCAAAAAGAAATGTTAAAAAATTTTTTTTTGGGAAAAAATCAAGTGAAATTTTTTTTTCAAACGTGAGAATAAGAAGGTTGTGAAAAAAATGGTTACAAAAAAATATTAATTGGATCAAAGAAATTGTCAAGAACAAATTTCTTTTCAAAATACCACATACAAATAAACGAAATGGAGATATGCATTAAACTTTATAAACATTAAGTATAGCAAAAAGAATCGAGGACTTGCGAAACAAAAACAAAGCTACTAACAAAAATGCAGAAAATACTTAATCGTCGGAATCTTCATATCCACACAAACAAATCTAAAGCATTCTTCAAAAATTGAAAATAAAATCAAAGAAAAACAATTTTCAGGGAACATCCAAGTGCCTGAACCGCTTAAATCACTCGCTTACTCATAAATAAAAATGGTTTTAGCCAATCGGATGTGTTTTTTTTTTCAAAAACACCAATTTCAAATTATATGATTGAAATGGAAATTTTTAGATGGGTGACTTTGCATTATCAAAATTAATTTTTAACTCTGCCGACTGGACTATAATAAAATAAATAACTATAGGCTTCTTAAATTATGAGGAGTGACTGCAACTAAGCAATTTACGAGGTTCTAAAATATCTGAATTAATTTTTCAATAAAAAAAAAATAATAACAATTGTAAATACTGATATATTTTTACAAAAAATTAATTCTTGATGTTACTTTGTTCCTACTATGGCGTACATAATTTAGGCCCGAAGACCTAAGTAGTAATATTTATTTCTAATATAAATGTATTTCAAATTCCTGGACGTTTTTAATGATAAAATTACAGATATGAATACAAAAATTACCCACCTCATTGGTGTCGTCCATTGCCTTACAAATGGTTTATGTGTTATTTGAGACCAGGCCAAATTTATAAGTGGTGATACAAGAAAGTAAACTGACGACCACATCATAGCCAAAAAATATGCATTAATCATTCGATCTGCCAAAGTATTTGCTTCTTTCAAGCGCTTCTTGGCAAGAACGTTAGCTGTTATTGTTTCCATTTTTGTTAATTCAAAATATATGAGTTAATTTAAATATAAAAAAAAAATCCTCACGATTAAGTTTCCACATATCCGTTAATTGATTCATTATTTTCAAAAATATCCTTTTATTTATTAGAAATGTTGACATCTTAATTGTATTGAGAGTAACAATTAGAATAAGACTTAAACCAGCTGTGAGTTTGTCTATATTGTTCTTATTCCAAATGACAAAGCTGGTAATTGGATACAAACATGAAAGCACTATAACAATTAGTAAATACTGTCGAATTTGTTTAAACTTGGTTTCTTTTTTCAAATCTAATGAATGTCCCAATACAGTGAGTATTTGTTTCTGTCTGTAGAAAATCTTTTTTGATTTATCTTTCATTATGGTGTTGCAATTTTACAGAGTATATAGAAATAAAAACTTTGAAAGAATGGAATCGTAAAACGCAAGATGTGTGCTTTTATTTTCATTTTCTCTAAAAAAAAAGTAAACAAACATTTGACTCTAATTGCTTAATTGTATAGCCAAGATGTATAATTTGGTAATGCGTAACTAATTGCTATATTATGTAACCATTTACAAAAATATTAATAAACATTTTAATTGTGCTCCTGTACATTTTCAAAGAAATTGTATAATAATAGGGTAACGGAGTGTTTATTAAAAGGACATTTTACATGAATTCCTTTATGTACATAAAATGCATGTCTTCCAGTCGCACGAGCTTGATATAATGGTTGAAAGGCTTTTAATACTATAAAATCAGAATTGAAAATAAATCCGGGATACATTCATAATACATATGTTTTTTTGGGATTAACTTATTACAATTTACATAATTTAAAAACATCAGTCATCCCAAATTACCATCCAAAACGCACGCCTCTTTAATTACAATTCTTACCGCGGTAGTACAATAAAGCAGAGGTAGAAGATGAAGTATTTTTTCTATTTCAAAGAAACTACAACTATAAATACTCGTATGTTAAAAGAAATTAACAAAATTCCAAGTTTCTTAAAATTTTTAAAAACAAAAAATAATTTATTTTCAGAATTTGTCTAATAAATAATAAGACTTTTAAAATTAAAATATTGAATAATATATAATAACGTAGCTTCTTGAGTTATTTTTTACTTGATCAACTCATGCTCATGAATGTCTTATCATATCAATAAATAGTAGGCGCCATTTATATGAATACCGTAACCCTTATATCGTATTCCACTAGATTTTCATTCTGTTTAATTCTTAAGGAAATACAAATCAAATACAAATGAAGCAATTTTGAGAAAACAAAAAAAAAATGTTGTACAGCTACCAATAATAACACCATTTTGCCAAAGGAATATGTCAACGAAAGAAAACCATCACATCGATCCCACAATTCAATTACTAGGAAATGTTCTTAGGTATCTATGTAACTAATATCTTGCTACCTGAGGGGACTGGAACGTGAACTTTTTTCTTCTTTTCTCTTCATAAATATCGTATATTTTCTTATGCCAGAATAAATTTGGTCAGAAACCTTAGTAAACTATTCATAATAATGAGCTTTACTACGTGAAAAGTTAAAAATTGTGTTAAGTACTTATTGCATTCATAGGACAACTCTAAACAGTTAACTGAATTTTTTTCAAAACCAAGAATCAACCATTAACAAAAGTAGATTTGTTTGTGTATAATATCAATGTAGTCAATTGAATTGACAATATGATCACCATAAAAAAATATATCAATGGCGCTTTACATAAATAACGTGACTGAGAATTAAGATACCTACTTATTATAAAATTAATTTCAATTCCATAATTTTTATGATATTTATTGTTTCCTTAATTTAATCTCCTTGCACATTTGCCAACTGTTTCCTCAATTTCGTCTGAACCTCCAATGGGAAACTCTTTACAGCTTCCTTCGCACAACTCAAACAAAACGTTGATACATAGAAAAAACTACATTCTGCATCTCTACAAACTATTCTATCACAGAGGCAACAATGGGCCCCCAGACATATGAAAAACTCTGGTTTTTTGCGCCATCTCGGCGGATGTTGTTGGAATGGATCGCGCATTACATAACTATCCTCTATCAGCTTTACACCTAAAACAAAAGGTGGTTCAGTTCCTTTATAGTGAACCATTTCATTCATTCCACAAGAAGTACAACAAAAATTGATTCGAGGAATTCTATCATCCTCATCAGCTGGAACAGTAGGCTCAATAGGTTTTTCGTCAGGAAGTTTTAACTGCTCGATTTCTTCTTTTTCGGATTTTATTTCAAGTTCGTCTATTGGTTGGGATTCCTTATATGAAACATGAATAGACGAGGTAGACGTTCCCGCAACAGGTGATGATTTTTTCATGACTGTAAAAAAGAAGAACGATTGTAGAATCATAAATTTGTAGAGAAAAAGATGTTAAGGAACAAAAAAGGTAATAAGAAGTGTGTTTATTCGTATAACAATGGGTCTACATAGTAGAATAAGATTTTCTAGTCTGTACGTAAAGATGGTCGACTTGGAAGTTCTTTGGGCCACCAGTGAGGTTTACAAGTTTTGCAGCTATTTCCATCAACTAACAGTTCCTTAGCTTTCAGCACTTGTTCCACCCGAAGAAGAGCCAATGCGTGGTTTTGACTAATTCCACGAATTGTGCCCACTGCTACTCCAGTTTCAGTTTGAACCGAAGTGACACTGGTATCGGGATTATTTGTAAAGGTCAGTGGCATAAGACGTTTCCTTATCACTCCTGTGTGATAAACACGAGCAGTAAGCTCTTGTCCTACATAGCAACCTTTGTGAAAGCTTACTCCATGAAGAAAATCACAGTTAGCTTCAAGAGGAAAACATTTTCCTGGTGGATGATCTATCACACCTTCACCTACTCCATGCACATAGCGATGGGTTTTGTATTCAGATAAAGTTGATTGCTCCAACGTAACATTAGCAAACATCTTTTTAATATCCTCCAATGTATTGCCTGCAGGTTGAATAATTCGTACCCCAAGCTCCTTTAATCGAGGATCTGGCGTGGAAAGAACTTCATTTAATTTCGTTTCACTTGGTTTGGGTATAACTCCATTCTGGGTTGGATTGAAAACAATCCATGGAGTTAGGTCTGCATTGACACAATCGATATTGATCTTCCTTCTTACTTTGAACAGTCGGAGGTGCTTTCGCAATTCGTTGGAAACTTCACGATCGCATTCTATAATGAAAGCATCTGCTTCTAAAGTACGATACACAATTGAATCATATAAAACTCTTCCAGCATTGTTGAGGAACATTGTAAACATGGAAGCGTTTCCGTCTATATGCAAATGATTCATATCATTTGTTATCAAACCCTGCAGAAAGGGGACAACTTCCGCACCCTGAACTCTAACAAGCGCTCTTTGGGACAAAGGTTCGGCAAGAATTTTAGTCGCAGTTGTAGCTGCAGTTTCTGCAAAACGAATAAATTGCCTCAGACATGTTCTGTGGAGCATATTCATAGCTTCTTTTTATCAAATGAAGTTCTGTGAAAAGATTAGTCCTGGAAAATTAGGTTTTTACGTAATTTAAATTTTGTTTACCCGTAAGTTGTGTTGAGACACGTTTTATAGTTTGTTTAAAAGCTTAATTAGTCAAGAATCTGGTTGCAGTTATATTTTTCTAATTAAAATACTTAAAACATGTCCAATTAATAAAAAAAATCAAAAAAGATGAATCCCTATCCTTTCCTTTTTTCCGCAGAAATAAAAGTGCACAAACTGTCAAAACATTGAACAGCTGACCAAAGGGTGCGTTCGTGCACAAGGTTTTATAGGGTGTCTTGAAATATTTATTTATTGTGTGAAATTTATGGGGAATAGGAGAATCGGAACGATTTTAATTAGGAGTATTCATGCAACTGTGTAAGCTCATGGTAACATGTTCAAAGTGTAAAGTAATATACCGTATATTGTATATGTATATTATGAACTATCAGATTTTGTATGGAATTCAATTTTATCATCTTTATCTCCTTTACAGTTTACGCATAAAATTTGTTTGTAAATGAAGATGAAACATGTGTAACTTTTTTATAGCTGTACAGTGTACATACTTTGAACTTTAATAGAAGTGTTTTATTATCTGTTGTCGGGATCTGGATTATCTTTTACACGCAATACAAAAACAGTTGCTTTCTATCTGGATCTATTTCAAGATCCAAGAATTAGTTTAAATTCTGAACACCAGATGACCATTTTGATTTGTAAATATTGTCAGCACTGTAAAATGAACCAAGAAAAATGAAACAATCGCCTTTTTGCGGGCTTATGAAAAGCGGGAGGCAGGGTTCAGTCACCTACGGAAAAAAAAATTGCCATTGACAATGTGCTGGAGGATCTGATGGCGGCTGTAGTTCTTGTAAGTTTCGAGTCTTCTTAAATCAAAATAAATATAAATAAATACCTATAATATATTATATATAAAGTAAATAATGTACCAACCACTGCCGAAATGCTGACAACTAAGCTTAAAAGCATTAAAAAAGTTATGAAGGCAACAAACGATAATAACAACCAGACCGGTGCATTTGCCGCCGATTTTTCTTTTATTATATTATGTATACTTATATATGTAGTTACATATATCGAAAAATTAAATACGAAGTTCCTTTGTTTATTTTTTATTGCTTTATTTCAATAACAGTTTATTTTTTTTCCAATATTTCTTTAAAATTGTTTTTCTTAAATTAAATAAGTTGTGTAATACGTTGGTTCTTATTGTATCATCCAAATGTCGTTGTCGCCTTGTACTATTATAATTCGATGCACCCGTGCCTTCTAGATTTGGAACATTATCGTATACATTATTTTCGGAATCGAACTCATCATTCGCTTCACGGCATGTTATGTAGAATGCAACCACAATCTACCAGATTGTTGACCATATTTATGTTCGTTTGTTCAATGAACTGCAGAAGTCTTCTGAAGCGAGTCTTGAGCAGACCGAATGCTTGCTCTACAACCACGTGACAAGACATAGTGGAAAAAGTTCCATATGGATCTTAGTCGATAATAAAACGCGGCTAATGTGTCACATTTAGAAACAGCTGATTGGTTTACCACATGATTCATCACATTTACACAAGTTTGTTCGGGTATAATTTACCATTTTACCAGATTATCAGCTTACCCAGTTGTTTGAATACCCGTTTTCCATTGGGTTTTCACTTTTTTTCTTTTTATTTGTTCACTCGAATTGAAATGATTTCAAGCTGTGGATTTATTTGACAACAATATTTAGCTTCGATTATTCAGAAACCCGATAACCGTGATAGAAGGTAGAAGATAATTGAATTCGGAAGAATAGAGTGTTTCCTGCAAGAATCAAAAATACCTATATCATTTTAGTTTTTGATACATATTTGCTCCACCTGATGAATATGCAGGTTAAGTACAACCTAAGTCACTTGCACTGATATAAAATATTAAAACCGTTTTCTATTTGTTTGAAATGTTTACTTTTTTATTGGCAATTGTTACATAGAATTTATTATTGTTTTTATTTTGTTTTGATTTATTATATACATACTTTATGTATATTTTATATAAAAAAGAGCTTTTAAAATGGTATAGAACTTTCGATTTTTTTAATAATAATTATTTACAACTATATTAATTTTTTTGTCGTATTCATATAATTGTTTTATAAATTCTAGTATGTATTCATGTAATGTAAGATTTATAATGTTTCTGCATTGATTTTAACTAATTTTTCAATCTATTTTCTGCAATTCATACAATATTACGATTTTATAATAATTTATGGATTTTAATTATATATTTGATATAATGACAAAAAATAATTTATTTTGTTCTATGTGCAAAATTAAATTCATTACGTTGACAAAAGGGATTCGGTTAGATATATTGAAGTTTTACTTTTTAATTATTTACTTTATTATAATAATGTATTATGTTTTTAATAACTTATAATGAGTAATGCAATTTTATTAATTAAAGACACATCGGATTTGGAGAAGGCTAGACTAATTTCATTTAAATTTTTTAGGTTTTTTTTTTACATAATATAATATGAACTAATTTAATTTTTTGATCATATTAATTCTTTCACATTGATTTTTTAGCTATTTAATAATGGTCGAATTATGCGTTTGTTTAAAATGTTTGAAAACCAATTTAAGATTTAGTAGAATGCTTATGTTTTTATAGAAATGTTTGGACATATTTTATTAAAGCTAAAAAAATATGCATCGATAAATTGTAAATGTTTAATGTTCGAGTAGTTTTTTCTTGTTAGTACTTCTTTTTTAAGAAAACAAATTAATTTAATAGGTGATTATGATTTAATTAATATAGTTAAATAATTATATACCTATTACGGATGGCAAAAATATTTAATCTATCTACTTTACAGACATAAGGTGAAATTAAAATAATTTTTATTTCTTTAAGCGTGCTATTTGTATTTAACTAAGAATTTACGTTGTACGTGTACCCATCGATATTGGTGGAGCAAGAATCCCTTAGGCTATTATTATTTTATACTTGAACATTGATTCATATAGTTAAATCTAAAGCCACAGGGTTTACAAAAATTGAACAATAGTTTAAATGTTTTATCAACTGACCCTAGGAAATGTTAAGTTATTCTTATGTTTTTATTAAAATTAAAAAAAATTTAAACAATAATAATAAAATAAGCTTCTTCTTTCCATTCAGGTTTAATTTAATTCTTGTTTGTTGGGACAATTAAAAATTTTGCACTATAGGATTTGAACTTGAATATTGCTAGTCTTAGAACATATGTAGATAACCGTACACAGAAGTCGCAGTTCCCAAGAGAAACTGTCACAAGCTTTTGCGATAAGCATACTAAATGTTAAGTTGTAAGTTGTAAATTAAAATAAAATTTAAAATAAAGGAACTGGTTACTTATGCCATTTACAAAGTGGAAAAAGTGAAAAAAAATAACATGAGCAGGAGATTTGTTGGTGCCGAATAGTAGTTTGGTCTGTTAAATCAATCTGAAAAAATAAATCAAACTGAATTTGCTAAATTTTTATCATATACACGTCGCATATTTAGTTTTTCATTTTTTGCCACTTTTGGCGAAAAGTTCAAAAACAAAAATGTTAAATCATCTAGTCCATGTAGATTTAGCTCTAGATAAAATACCTATCTGTTTTGAAACAAAATAATTAGTCAATTTAATAGCAAAATAATTAATTAATTGATTCATTTTATAGAGATTTATTTAAAAATAATAAAGCTTTCACAATTTGAATTTATATTTATAAAAAATCTAAGTATTGTAAAAAGAGTGAGCTTAAAATTTGCATGCTAGCACATGTAAACAATAATTTAGACCATTAATATTTCAAACATATTACATAAATGTTGATATCATTAAAAAATAAATTCGGCAAAAAAATATTGTTCTATTTAATTCGTACAGCCTACGAAAAGCTTGCTTTATAGGTTTTTGAAACATTGAAATTTCAACAAAAAAAAATTAAAGTTTTTAAAAGTCCAAGTCAAATTCCCACTGAGTATTAACACAGTACACATTTATAGACATCTTAATTGATTTGGTCGTAAACGTAGGTACATACTTCACAATTATAATCAAAAATAATTGCAATTTCATTCAGAATATTCAACAAACAACAAAATGTTTAGAGTTTTTTGTTTACTTGAATAATGTATACATATCTATATTACTTTTGTAACATTTTACTACCGGAAGTTGCAGATTGTGCATAACTTAATTTTAAAATAATAAATTGATTGCCTCATAGTTTTTTAATCATTACTTAAAAAAAAAATTAATTCGTGCGATCTTTTACCTCAAACATTTTCTTTTCGACCTTATTGTATTTGATTTGTAGAATAATATCCCTTCATATAAAACAATACTTTGCTTTATAAAACTAAATTATATACAAATTCACATGAAAAAATTCAATAAGAAATCAATTATTATTACCAAAAATTTAAAAACTTTATAAAGTTACTTGAAAAACAAATTAATTCCTTAATTTTTTCTCTGAAATTAATTTTATTAAAGCTTTTTTTATAAATTTAAAAATAAATTTAACTTTACCATCCTAGCTTAATTTAAAAAAAACACTCTCACAAGTCACAACATCGTAACATCTATTTAAAAAATATGAGCTTTCATACAAAAGCGTAAAGGTTGTCTCAAAACTTCTAAAGTCGCAAAATGCGTAAATCTGTCAAAATATATGTGAAAAATTTTACAGAGTTACTCGGTTTACGTTTTTTTACGTTGATGAGACTAAACGCCATTGCAAGATTACCCTAAATATCTTAATACATGAAATATGAAATACACATATTCTTTTAGTTAAAATTATTATATTAATTTATAGGAATACTTTCCATATATTATATTTTGTTTGTTTCCATTTAACCCTCTTCTCCATTACTAAAGGCTGATTTTCAGTCTATGTAATATATAAATATAAACGATTCCTTCGTTTTGTTTTTGTTATTGTTAACACTTTAAATGATATTTATGTTAGTTTTATTTTGTAATATATTTTAAATTTAAACAATTACATGGAAATATTTTGTATAGCTTAGCTGAGAGGAAAAAATATATTTTGTTATCATATTTTTAACAGTAAATATACAAATACATATATATTATTTAAAAGTTTTTAAAAAATAATTTATTTCGGTTGTAATTTAAATTTGTTGTTTAAAACAAAAATCAAAATAAAGTCAACAAACACAATAAACACAACGACATCGAAGATAATGTAAGAATATTTTTTTTTATAAATTTTTAAATAAATATTTTCAAACACCTTTTAACAATAAACATTTTGTATGTACTTTCATGAGCATCTGTAAGAATCAAATACATGAGTATTCATGTATTTTTTTTTAGAAATATAAAATCTTTTGTAAATACAATTTTTATTAATTTGTTTTTTTTTTCTTATTTAACAATTTGACAAAATAAGATATTAAAATATTGATTTATTTTGTTGTTATTAAATGAGATTTATTAAAACAACTCAATTGAGAGATATAGTTAAAGAAAAACCTTTTTTTATCAAAAAATATACAAACAGGGATATATTTGATTTGTTAACCTATTAAAGAAAAGTTTCTTTTTGATCTTTTTTTTTATTATATTATATTTTAAATTTATTTTAAAAACATTTGTGCGCTTTGTTTTGTTTTCAAAAAAAAATGTTGATACTTAGGTACAATGTTGCTATATGAATTTCTTTTAAAAGCTATTCATATACTTTCCATTCATTCATTCAATTTTTGTTTTTTTTTTATATTTTTTTGTTTTATTTTAGCAAATTGGAATTAATTTTATCTTTTTTATCATTATGTCTATCATATCACTTGTAAACAAATTAGAGGTACCATCATTCGTATAAAAAGGTAGTCTTATAAGATATACACATAAACATTAATATGAATTTTTTTCTTTAATAATCATTTTATTTATATTTATTAATAATACACAGTAATTGTTTTATGTTTTGTTTTAACTTTCAAAACATTTATATTTTTTTTTTGTTTCTATATTATTACAAAATAATATGCAGTAAAAAAATTAAGTTAACTATAGATACTATTTATAAGTACTTTTATAATATTATGTAAAAATTATTTTGTTTAATTTTTAAGTTTTATTTAAAGTTAAATTACAATTTTTATTTATAGAATCAATGCCAAAGTACATTGAAGAATCTCTTCTCTTCCAAAAATCAGCACAAATATTTGCTGAATATAAGTCAATAGCTTATATTTCCAAATTTCCAAATTGTTACAAAAAATAACATTTAAGTGACGTGTGCTTGTTGTTATTTGACACTTGTGACATTATACAAAACTTATTGCAAAAATTAAAAAAACAACAAGAAACATTTTATGTGAAACATTTATTTTTTTTTAACGGCCTTTTTGATAAATAATAATTGGACAAAAACAAAAATAAAAAAAACTTTCTTCATGTAGTCTATACTATACAGTAAGTTTAAATTTCTTCGAAATTTGTGAAATATTTCAAAACGTATCTTCTCTCAAGCCATTTGAAAAAAATCTAAAATACTAAATAGGGTATAGCGTATGTCATTTAATTTGTATTTTATTTTTATTTTTTAGTTTTAATTTTAATTTAACGAAACACATTATTTGCTTTAATTTAAGTTCGATTTTTTAAAATTTATTCAACGCCAAAAAGTTTGATGTTTTCGTTTCAAATGATTTTTTCCAATCTGGAATGGTTAAGTCGAATGTTGACTTTTAGTCGTTTTGAGTTAAACTCATTTGATAGAACCCAATTGAGTGTGAAGCAGAGCGGAGTGGGAGAGTTGTAGTATTAGTCTCCCAGACAGGAGACTCTGAACTCATGACAACCGTTGGTTAAATTAGAAAATGTGGGGTTCTAAAACAAGGGTATCATCAAGCTTTCAAAATTTGGGCCTTACTTTTTTTTTAATAAAAAAAAATTAATTAATTCTAAAATGAATGCAATAATGGAGAACTAATGACAATAATGTTTTTTTTTGTATCAACTCTTGACAAAACAATTCTAATTTCTTACTTGTAATAGCAAACCCGCAAATGCACAGTTTTTTAAACTTTGAACAAAATTTAAGTTTTAAGGCTATGTATGCATGCTTTAAGGCTATCAACGCTTCACACTTATTCGGTTTCAATTAATTCGGCCTGTATTTGGATTGTTAGTGTTTTCGCCTAGACCGACCTCATATGAAATCAGTTTTAAATCAGCAATCTAATATTTGATACAAAGTCCAATTTAATCTCTGTTATACATATGTAAAATGGGGAACGATGTACTCGTATATAAGTATTTACATATATTAAGATACAGGTGAATCCAAAATAGCAAAAGTGCAAAACTAACATATAAAATATTATACATTGACCTCAGTAATAAAACTGTAATGGCCAGTTTGTTCACAGTGGGGTTGGTTCCAAAATTACTTTGAGACATTTATTTTATAAAATATAAATACATAACTATAAATATAAACAAAATAAAAAAAAAAAAACAATATTTCAAAACTAAAAAAAATATTTTATTTAATAAAAAAAGATGAGTATACCAAACAATTTAAGATAGCTTCTGATTGATTTTTGGCATCGCATTTTGTTTTGTTCTATACACAGCTGTTTTTTTTTGTATAGGATTACAGTAACAGTAACCTATCCGGCAATTCAAAGAAATCCAACATTTTTCAAACACGAGGATTGAGGATGATCAGCTTTGAACAAACTGGCTCAAGTTCGTAAATTATAACAATATTTCAAACAAAACGTGCGTGGCTTAGTAAAATTTTTTATACATGTTACATGAAGCTTTGCTACTTTGATGACGTCGTAATGACGTTTAATTTAAACAGATGTTGCTTACAAATAAAAAGGAACACGAATTTACTTACTCGGTATCAGAGAGGTTTCCATGCTAAAACTTCAGGAAACTTAAATTAAAGATTCGGGTTGGAAAGATATACCTACTCGTACAATAGATCATTCATAGATCTTTATTTTTTTCTTCCTACATGTGTGTACATTTTTTTCGCTTAAAATGAACGAACAAAAAATGCAATAACCGCCTATAGCCCGTTTTAATAAAGCCAGATGAGGTAACTCCATTGACAATAATTAACTCCCAAATTATGTATATTGTTTCACATTTTATGATATACTATAATTTCTAACTAAATTCGCACGAAAATTTTTCGAAAATTAGATGAATAAGATAATACGAATTTGGACTCTATTTTGAAACAGCCTCATAAATTTGAAATTTTGCTATGAGAAAGAAAGAGATTACAACATGAACTGTCAAACGTCAAACCTTAAGGGCTAACCATAGTAGACGTAAGTTGTTTCAAAAAGCTGCTGTAGTTGTGCAGAAACAGGAACCTGGTCCTGATCTGAAATGTTTTAAAGAGATAAAGAAATTGCACAAGAATGATGATGATGCACCACTCAATTTATTTGTGAGCAGAAGTATCACCGCAGCGGCTATGGACTTTACGTCCAAGTTTGCACCGGTGCTTATGCGACAGAACCACGTTGGTCTGAGAGAGTCTTTAGGCACCTATGCCAGAGGTACCTATGTAATTGCGTTTTACTGTATAGTTTAGAATAAATATCATTTATTTTTAAGCAAAAATACATACAAACATTTACTAGGTTTAATTTAAGTTAAATGAATTCTAAAACAGCTGGTATAACATTCAGTTATCACTTTACGCACCAATAATTTTCAATTAGATAAAAAAGCAGATCAATATTAGAACCATTAAAAAGACATTGTTTATTTTCAAAAAATATTTCTTTGTACGTTCAATATAATTCTACAATCAAAATGTCACAATTCCACGCACTTCATAGCCCAGAAAAAGAAAACTCTGGGCTATTTTACAAATACTCTCATTTCAGTTGTGAGATACAATTAGAAAATTTCAAAAATTGTTAAATATCCTAAAAAGTGTGTGTATTGTAGTTAGTGTGTTGTGTGTGTAAAATCCAAAGTTGGACCTGTATGTATTTATTATTATTATTTTTTTTTTAATTTAAAATTGGCTTTTTTATTAATGCGTTTTCTTTTTTTAATTAATTTACTATTTGAGTTTTAGGTTAAATTTAATTTATCACAAATACGTATGTTAATACAATATATATATATTTTTATAATTTCTTTATCTAGATTTAGTGTTGTATACATATAAATATTTTTATGTTTTGTGTTTTCTCATTTTGGTACTAATTTTTGTTTGTTTAAGTATAAAATATTGATATTTTTCATTTCCTATTCTTATGATTCGCATGCTCTTATAGAACAAAAAAAAATCATAGACGAAACTGAAAAATAATCTGTGCGTGCTTTCAGTATTTTTTTGAGTGTGATACCTATCCCAATGTCTTCAAAGATAAAAAGATGGAATATAAAAATATAGGTTGGAGAAAAAGTAAAAGGAATTAAAGCGCTACAAAAGAAGATCAAAACTTTTGATTTTGATTTCTTTCGACTTTTAAAGTGTTTTTTTTGCGTACCTTTCTCGCTCATTCAATTTGAATTTAAAGCCTAAACAAATTTGAGCTCTAATTCCTGCTCAATATCAACTGCGACGGAATCAGCTCCATCTTGTGATAGTTTTTTCGATTTAGCTTTGTCCTTAGATGCAAATCCCAAAAGGCTAATGCCGCTCCCACGGCGAGATGGGAGCCCTAGCTATTCGAATCAAGAATCCACTAGGACATGCCATCGAGCGAGAAGTTCTCCTTTGGCCATTTCTCTGACATCACACCAATGAGCCACTTCCTCTGGTCCAGATGAGTTTAGACCTAAGCTAAACCAACCGACCATTTCGTTGCGTTTCATGTTGCGCTTCGCATACACAGACACCATTAGAGTAACATCGTTAAGTTGGAACAATGCCACCTTTAGAAAGGTGAGCAAATCATTCTTTATCTATTTTTAAAATTCAAATCAACTTACCTGAAACACAAATGTTTCTTTAAACAATGGATTTGGTTGGCCACGTCTTGTTGATGTCTTTGCTCTTGATATTTCTTGGCCTATACTGCTCACTAAACATAATTTAACGTATGTGTCAGGTGCTTTGTTCATTGATAAACTACGAAAATGGCTGCCTTTCACAATTTCTACTGTTAGTCGGCCTGTAATGCCATTGTATGCTAAGCCTAAAAGTAGCTCTGGTACACCTCCATGTTGCATTGAAGTGGTCGAGCCGGCACTATCGGATCTTGCTAAACTTAAAAGATCACTGGATGATCCAACAATCTAAAAACCGCCAAAAAAAGAATATAATTTTTTTTTTAAACAAGTTTTAAAACAAGGCTCTCAAGGCCTACCGATGATGTATTCCTCGGTTCGAGAGGTAGCCACAGATTGGTCTCTAATTCGAGATCAATTGCAGCAAAACTAACGACTGCTTCACCTATTAGGCGTTCTTTTCGCATCCGTTCACAGCCGTACAAACGGATGCGCAGTCCCATTGAATTAACTTCCTCTGGATTGACACGATGCAACAGAAAGCTTTCCATAAATTGGGGGCTCTCGCCGGATCGAATTTTAGTCTTATGTTTCTGCTTCTTGTTTGGAAGCATAAGAAGTCGTATCTAAAATTATTTATAATGTAAATATGTGATAAATTCGTGCAAAAAAGTAAAATTTAAAGAAATAAACCTGAGTATGAGTTTGTTGTCCATTTTCGCGGGATGGAATTCCTCGAGCTTGCAGTACATGAACTGTCATCTTTCGCATTGGTGCGTCATAAAGCAGTGATATTTCGATGCTACCGCTTTTTCCAAAGCATTGGTTCTGCAATGCAAGATCTTCGGATTTGATTGATCTTAGATCGCTTGTGTCAAAAAGTGGTTCTTGTGATAAAACAACAATACACTGAAAAAAAAATGTCAGTAAAAAAAAATATTTTGTTTAAATTTAATGAATTAAGAGTAAACTTACATCATCGTTGTTATTACAATTTATATTTGGAACATCATCTAAACTTCCCTGGCGCTGTGTAGGAGATATTTTATTGTAACGTGTTAAATTTGCATTGGCACGTCTTTCGATTATTGAGCGATTGTCTATTCGAGTCTCTTTGATGGACGATACACTTCCTTCTACTATTTTTAGTGGTAATTGTGAACGGTCTGTTAGATTTCAAGCAATTGTTTTTTGGTAAACATTTAATTCAAAAAAATTTCAAAATTATTATTTCTGTCTGATTGTCAAAATATCCTTTTAGATAAATTTTAAAGCAATTTTATTATATTTAATGCAATAACAAAATTAGTATTTTTTTTTTTTGATAATGCTTGAGGTCTATAAATTCAAACAACAAACCTTTCTTTTCGCCAGTCAAAATTCCTGTATTGCTATCAATTGATGCTTCTATTGAATCATTCGAACTGCATTCACTGTGCGATGAGGGTATTCCTACTTTACCTCGTTCTGCAATAGCAAGTGGATCTTTAGATGAATCTCGAGGTGATGTAACTGTTATATGCTGCAAATCACTAAAATTATAATTTTGTGCAAGTGGATTTATATGGTTGATGCCATATCCAGTGTATTGGCCATTAGGGATACTGCGTGATTGCTGAAGTCGTAATCTGCGTAGAATTTCTTCTTCAGAGTCTGAACTTGTGTTTTCATAGCGTCGTTTACGTGCTGTAATTTACATAATGTTATGAAGTATAATATATCCTTAAGCACATTGTTGAATGAACGATTAACAATTAATGTATATATGTATATAGTGGTGCCTATACGAACTTACAAATTTTTTGAACGTATTTAGATGAAATACTGTTGTCGTCACAGCAAGGAAATTTGTGAGTTGATGCATGAAAACACCATTTGCGATTGATAAATAAGAAAAACACTAACATTAATGCTACAAGTCCAAAAAGTGCTCCGACAAGAGTTGTTGCTTCAACAGATCCTAGAAAGACAGACAAATACAAAATGGGACTTTAAAACTAATTTAAAATTTGAAATTTGTTAATTATAAGTTATAATAGAGAACACTACGACTCAGGGACATAGTCCACACCGGAAAATGTGCTTTTCACTTATTTTGAATGGTTATGGTGTAGCGGAAAATTTGTGCATCGCAATACATTAACTATAAAACACCACAAAAAACCAAAGCTTCCTTTTACTGTATAAATGAGTTTTACTTGTAAATATAGTGAACGGTTTTAGTCAAGATTATATTTGAGGGCCGTCAGTGCCATAGTGGCGTAACTCACTTTTTTTCAAAAATGAGTTTTTCATGATACATATATCTATTTTAATACAAAAATAGTTTTATGCAGCTATCTACACTCAAAACCAAATGGCACTCAAAAAGGTGTCATTGCATTTTATAATTTGATCATAGTTTTAGTGCAATAGTGAGGGAGCATACACCCAAACTCGCACCTACCATTATTACTATCAAAGACCACTCAAACAAAAAAAAAAAACATAATTAAATTAAAACAGTAGTTGTGGTTATTTTCAATTTTCTCAAAAACTAAAAGGCATAAAATCATCTAGTTTTCAGTTTTTGATTGAAAATTAATAAGAGCAATAAATTATTAAAAAAACAATTATTTATAAACTTACGGTTTTGAAATATTGAAATTAAAAATTTTTTTTAAACTTTTTTTCTACTCAAATTTTGAGTTTAAAATTAAATTTTTCAAAATATAGTATATAATATCTAATAATATAGCATAGTTTTGACTTTATTTAAAAACTGGCTAATAGAATAGAATGTTTTCTTTAAAAAACGTATAATACTTAATTTTAAGTATTACCGTTATTTTTTAACTAATTTTTTTCCATTTAACGTACATATTTTTTAAATTGCCCCTACCGCCTAAACGGGGGGAGATAGACACCCTTCCCATAGTAAAAAATGCTTGTTTTGCCATGTTGTACAAAAATCCGTTATCATTTCTCGGCGCCCCGGTTATCATACTCTTGCCCCAATAGTGGCGTAACCTTCACACTTCTCTTAGAAACTGTTTTCTTTGGTATAGATTGAGACCATTTGCTTTGGTATACATAATATGGGCAGTGAAAAAGTTCACATTTATGTTTGGGATGAGTTTACAGCGTCAAGGGGACCTCAAGAAATTGGGTCTTGTTTTATGCATTTATTATAATGTTAGGGGGGTTCTATCTGCTTCTGTTTAAGCGGTAGGGGAAATTCAACAAAATATATACCAAAAATGGGAAAAAAATTGTAATGCTTGTAATTGTAATAATATGTAGGTACTATAAATTAAATACTATACATTTTTCAAAAACTATATTCTCTTCTATTACCTTATTCTTAAATCAAGTGAAATCTATGCATGGTTTTTTTTGGAACAATATATTATATTTTTGATATGCCATTTTTTAGTGTACATTTAAAACTAAAATTAAATTTTAAAAAATTATGTAACGGGTTTCTACCTATAGTCATTATCTGAACCTTTAAATTTCAAGATTGAAGAAAATGGTTTAAGTTGGTTAGATTTTCAAAAAAATGGTATTCGTTATTCAAGACTGGATGCATTGTATGTCAAAAGATATGCCTGGATTAGGATTACTTTCTAAAAATAAAATGGAAAAAGATGTTGAACATTTTTTTCAAAAATAAAAGGTTTTAGTTTGGTTTTACTATCATTTTTTGTTATTATTTTTAAAAGTAATAAAAAATAGATATTTAAAGAAAAACTTTTTGAGTATTATTTATTTATTTAAAATTATTTAAATAAAAAACAAAAACATGTTGCATACAATTTTTGTTTTTTAATTTTCATAAATGTTCTTTCTGAATTGTATTTTTTTTTTTAATTTAAATTCTCAAAATACGAGCAGGTTCTTGAATAAAATGCTTTCGTTTCTCCTATAGTAATAATAATTACAAACATTACACAATTTCAATTCGATCATTTTCTCCGATAAAAGTAGTTAAACACACACATGCATATACTGTACATACATACGTGTACGTGCTCATAAAACAAAAATATTGAATATTGAATAACCTATGAATCTACTATACCAGTATAAATATGTCATAAACAAATTCAAGGCCTTTAAGACAACTAACAACCTTCAACAGGAAGTTGTTGACTCCACTGTATTTACAATTTACTTGGTAATGAAATATTTTTGACAGGTTAAAAGCAATGGGGCCTTATTATATAAGGCACTTACCTATATTATAATAATAAGAACATAGATATATGGAATACATATTTTACTTTTGGAAAAAGAGACATATTAATGGACAAATGTACATACATATACCCTACCTACAATATATGTACATTTGTATATACATAAGTGTACGTATTCGTCTTCCCCGTCTAATTTTTAATCCACATTACTTACCTATTGCAGCTTTTCAAAATCTAACTTTAGTTAACCATTTTTTTACAAATCCATCGGGTAATTTGTTTAGGCGTATTATAGTAAAAAAAAAAACCGTTTTGTTAAAGTAACTGATTTTAACTTCTAAATTTACATGAATTTTCTGCCAAAAGTGTCCTTATGAAATTAAAAAATTTAATATCGAATGACACAATATTGACAAGGTATAAAATTAATGGAAACCGTGAATAAAAAATACAATTTATATAAGCTAAAAAAAAAATTGACAAAAAAGTTAAAATTTATAATTAAACAGTTTCAGTTCGTTTCAAAAACTTCTTCTTGTTTCCTTCTTCGCACACAGGCCCTGGTTCTCTACTAACTAAAATTTCTCAAAAACTGTTACAATTGGTTAAATGTGAATCCAAAATATAATAAAAAAAAATAAATATAAAATCTAGTTTAAAATAGCATTAAGCATTGTTTTTTTGTAAGTTTTTCGTTATTTTTTATTAGTTATTGGTGAATTTTTGTGAATTTTTTTTAGATAATTTTTAGATAAATTGCTATCAAAGTATGTATAGGAAATTGTAGATTAAGTCGGCACGGATTAACATTAAGGTAGATTTATAAAACAAATCTCCAACACTTATTCAATGAAGCAGCTATAATTGAATTCTCATGACTTTGGCTCTGAAATTCATATGAATACTAAGTTTATTTTACTGGAAACATTGTATTTCATTATCATTTTAACAAGAATTTCTTATTGAACTTTCCCTATATTTAAAATATTTTTTCATGTCAATAATTAAAGTCTTTGAATCACTTCAGAAAGCCGGTTAATCATTATTCATTACAAAGTCAAAGCTATTAAAATCAAACGCACAATAATTAACTCATTGTCATAGTAATATGCAAGAAACCTTTATTCCACAACATTGCCCAATACAAAACAATATGTCTTATACCTCAATTTCTTGGTCTTCCCTATAATGCGACATGACCGTGAAGTTATTTCAAATTAATAAGTCAACAAATAAAAAATTAACCATGACTCATATATAACTTATAAAAGAATGGGAACAAAACTCTCCTCTTCCAATCGAATCTATTTGGGGGTGAGTGGTAATTAACCACATGTTTGATACGATAGCCAAGTTTATTTGAAGAAAATTAAAAAAAAAGTTGCGTATACGCAGTAGTGAACCATATCTGTGTTATAAATGAGCATAAAGTTCAAATAAAACAGAAAATTACTGCAACACATAAGTATGTATAAACTTACCATTTATATAGTTATCCACGCCAGCAATCAATATCATTTTTTGTTCAAGGACCAAAAACACACCGTTCCTCTTGTTGGTTTCCTATTTTTTGTTTATTATTTTAACAAAAAAGTTACTATCCAAAATGTTGTTCTATTCAATCGCCACCTCTTTTGATAAACCAAAATAAAAGAAAAATTATGGTATTACTATAAAGATAAGGTAAAGATGCACGAAAAGAAGGGAAAAGTGAATTTCATGGCACACTTTCTAGTATTTATTTTTGTTGGCATAGCACAGTTAACAAACACATACATATGCATTCAAAAAAAAAAAAAAAAAATAATAACAAAAACAACAGTAAATATGTTGGGACTTGGGAGTAATAAATTGTGGTATGAGCTTTCAAGTGAAATGAATAATCGATTTTTCGATTAGAGTACACGCAGCAGAGAAAGGAGGAGAACGAGAGCAAGGAGGACAAAAAAGAGGCTAAAGGATGTGTGTATATCCTTTAGATAGAAATTTTCACTGAACTATATTTTTCACTTGGACTTATAATTTTGTAATGCACACCTTTTTGATTAACAAAACACTTCTTTGTTGTCTTATATTATATTTAGTCGGGTTCGCGGGCTTTGAAAATGCAATTTTCACGTAACATTTGTGCTATGTTATGTTGGAACTGCGTTTTGTCACTTTCGATTTTTTCTTTTCAATTGTGTATGTTTTTTTATTTTTTTTATTCCATTTGGCAGGATTTAAGAATACTTCCGACCGCCAGGAGTAGGTATCTACGTGTGAGTCAAAAGGAAAGTGACTGTGATGTTAGGAGCTTTCATTTTGAAGAGAAAAAAAGCTTCGGGAATATAGATTCAAGTTCTTTTTATTGTAATAGAATAACATATTATTTAAAATTTAATTTAAACAAAACGGTTTTTTCTCAGTCTTGTATTAAAATTGTATCAAGGAAAATCATTAAAGGGACACGTCTTGCTTATTACTGTATCTCAAAAGTAAGTAATTTTGGCGAGTTAAGACAAAAGAAATGAAAGAAACGAAAACGTTTACAACAAAATAGAAAATCATTTACTCACTTCTACTAGCTAAATCGATTTTCAAATAAATGTATCATGTCATCCACTCAAACTATGTAGCTAAATTTCGGCAATGAATTCTTAAAAGATCATCAAAATGATCATCAAAACGAGTAGATATCAGAGAAATTGTCCATTTTAGTGAGATGTAGCGCTTGTTCACTGAGGCCTTATGTCTTTAGCAGCGTAGTACCTACTTTTTGAATTGAACTTCGGACGAAGGGTTAAGTAATAAGTACAGACATGCCTTCCGTACAACGCGAATGTCGAATATCTTACCCTGCTCAATATTTCCTGCCTATTATTAAATACTTTTCTGCTTTTCAAAAGATACCACTTTGTTTAAAAAAAATTGCCTACAATTTTATTTTGGATGCATTATTTTAATTGATAGCAAAGTTTAGGCACTATGTTTTTCTGTGATGTATTTGCATAATCATATTGATGTTGATTGGGTTGGTGCTGTTGCCTGGTTTAATCTATTTCATGCTTTACATTACGTTGACGAAATGAGGTAGTTTCACACATTACAGAAAGAGTAATTTCATTACAAATTAATATCTTCACACCACTCAACACAAAAACCATCATAGGAGTATAGATATAGCTATTTTATTTTCAATTTTCAAATAATTTCGTATACCTATCTGATTTGATTTTGTGAGGATGAGAGCAACATTGCAAATTTTCATGTTTTACGGTTATATTTTTTTTCTTGCAAATCATAGAATTGTGTACGATAGATATTTATTTTTTTGTGAATAAAATAGGTATAGGTATTTTTTTTAATTTTTTATAGGTACATGATAGGTAGGTATATCCGTTTAATTTCTCAAATCTGAAGAAATGACCATTTGAAAAATTAAAAGGATAACAAAATTGATGTAAAATCACTAAAAAGAGTTTATGCAACAGTTTTTTTGTTTTAACTTTACTGCTAAAAGAAAGTTCCGTACGAATTTTCATCAGTAAAATTTAAAAAAATATATTTAAAAAAGCTTAATACAAAATTTCTTGAACAAAAAAAAATAAAAGTATTTTTATATTCATACTTCAGTAAATTTAAAATATTACGATAATTTTAAAAGTTCTAAGTAAACTTTAAATTTAATCTACGTGAAATTTGAAAAAAATTAATAAATCTTTAGAAATTCCTTTCATACTTATGTACTTCAATTGCAAAAGAAAAATTAAAATTAAAATATTCCTAAAAATATTTTTCTATGTGCAATGTGGCAATCCTTTAGATTTCATACATACAATATTTAAAACAAATCATTTTTTGTTCACAAATTGTTTTTGTCCATTCTCCACCTGCTTAGGAAAAAAGTCAAATAATTCCCCTTTGTAAGAATAAGACAATGAAGAAAATATCAATAAAAGTCTTTTTTTTCTAACTCCCTCGAACTCACATCAAATTGTATTCCAATTTTATACATCCTTCTCTATCCTCTGTTATTCTTTAGACATTCATATTTATTATTCTTTTTCTTTATACTTCCCCTATTAATTATTCTACACTAATCTCCATTAGAGGCAGGGGTACGTTGGCGGGTCATCTCCCCAGATGTCGCGTCATTCGTTCCGTTCTATAGTAGCACTATGCAAATGTATATACAATGTGCTTCATTTTTTCCATATTCCATACGACAAACCAAAGGTAACATTGGCATCCACAATTTTATATTAATAACGATATAAAACAAATGCTAAACTCTGTTAATTTGCTTGAAATGTTCTGTTTTATTGAAACGATCGATAGTAAAATACGTAAAGTTTGATTTGGGGGCACTTGGCAAATTTATCAAAGAAATGTTTAAAAAATAATTTTCATTATTAACTACTGAATGCACTCATTAGGAAAATTCAAAGCTACAATTTCGTATCCCAAATCATAACACCCGGCACGTACATAACGCACACCACCGCAGAACATCGCATTCAACAAGACAGCCATGCAAAATCAAAGGTTCGTTTTTTTTCAACAATCAAATTCATTGAGTCCGCCATCGCAGTTGTTCTTCTCTATCTGTCTTTGGTTTTTGCCGCTGCAAGAGTGCTTTTAAAACGAAAAAGTTTGCATTTAAACAATTTAAAAGAGTCCTTTTGTGCTCATTTTAGTTAATAAACAATTATTTTTAAGTTCCTGAGTTATTTCGTTTAATAAATCAACAAATATGTTTTGGGGTAAGTCTATCCAAAGCTAAGAAATTTGTGTAGTGGAAAGTTTTTTTTTTGGAACACGTGCTTCCAAAATAAGGCTTCCTTCTTTCCATGCGGCTTTTCTAAAAATAATATACATAAGTATCTCTTCTTTCGGCAATTATTTAATTAATATCATTTTTTTATCTTAAAGGACTCATTTTAAAAGCAAACAAAAAATACACGCAAACAACAAAGCAGGCATTCCATGTTTCCCAAGCCGCACTTGATGTTACCTCGTGCAACGATGGACCAATCCAGCTTTTCCTCACATACGAAAACATCAAATATTTGATTTGTACTCTTCGGAAGAATACTACCGAACAAGTTATGTTGGATTTAAATTTCAACGAAGGTGATGAGATCTCTCTCCAGAGCCAAGGTAAGAAAAGTTTGTTTTTTTTTTACCTCCTTGTGGGCGTAGTACATGGTCTGCTTTACCACAAGCTCCAATGTGATTTTTATAAAAAAATATTTAACTTTACCAAAACAAGTATATACAACGTGGTTTAAATAAATATAACGATGGACAAACGCGTGTTAACCGTGATTTTTAAATAATAAAGAAGATAGCTTCAATATTTAAGTTTCCTTCTACTGTTGTCGCAGAGAATTTGTTTATTAGTTTACATCAATATTCTTTTTGATTTGCAAGACAGAAAGAAGTCGTTGGGAACTTGTATTCTAGTTTCCCGACCCTTTTATTTCTTGATCTTTTCGATAGGTGTCTGACACCAATTCTTTACCCGAAAAGAAGAATCGTCGCATATCAAATTTTTCTTTTGAATTGAACTGAATTGCGGTCCTATTAACTTTGCAAACATTTTGTGAAAATTTATATGAAACTAGAGCTGCAAGTTATAGATGCAGTTTTGAGGTAGTCTATTGAAAGGTCTGGATTTCATATAAACCAAATCAGTTGAGAGGTTTTCTTGATGTTTATTCTTGTGAATTTGTTTAAAAAGTTAATTTTTCTTACCGCTTAGTGTTTACCTTAAGGATGTTAGCATTTCTTAAGTACCGTAACGAGGGATAAGATTAGAATTTTTTTGCATCTGCTATATTATAAGTATGTAAGAAGGTGTGCATGGATTATGTCGAATTTTTTGAAAAGATATTAGGTATGTAGTCTTTTATTTGAGGTATACAAACATCTTAACGACAGCTGTCGTTTGAAATCTTGGAAACAAAAAATACGGATTTTTTCGTACTGTTACCTATGTACATACATCCCACAATTGAACCAGTTTTTTTTGTTCATATTTTTGTTTGCGTACATACTAGGGTAAAGCCTGCAAGGAAAAAAAAACGTTCCAGATTTCGACACAAATTTGTTAAAAAAAATTTAATAAAATTGAATAGATAATAGCTTTCTTTAATTAATTAAAAAATATTTCAAATTGACGGACGTACGATTACGTTTATATTTTTCTCAAAAACAGTTCATCTCAGTCAAAAACAGTTCATCTCAGTTTGATTAGATGATTATTCGATGCAACTAAAAGTTTTGTAACTACCTAGTCAGAAAAATATTTTCTAAATGACTGCAAAACCTTTTTTTTGCCTTTTTTTAAATTACGGCAAAACTAAAAGAAATTTTTTCTTCCCTTCAGTTTCAAAACTGTTCTTAAATTGTGTATGCTCAGGATTCCTGGATATTAAGGCAAAACAGTGTTTTTTTCATTCAAGATTTAAAATCAAATTAAACCTTAATAAACAAGTTATCTCAGGAATGCAAATCTTTAAAAGAATATGCTTATCAATGCTGTCTTCTGTCGTTGACGCAAAACCCACCATCGATGCCTCTATCCATGAGCGGCACTTTTTTTTTTTTTTTTTTATATATTTAGCGCGCAGAAAAGGGGATTTTTATGTACCCTTTACATGTCGAAACACAGTGCGAGCTTTATGTTAGTAGGAGGGGATGTGAAAGGAGATGCCGGTGAACATTAGTCTTGAATTTCAGTATATCACAATGAGGGGGAAAGACAGAGCGTGGAAGGGAATTCCACATTCGCGTAGTACGGCTAAAGAACGAATCCCTTTACTTGACAGTACGGCCGAAATTGGGTTCAAGAACAAACTGATGAGCATTCCTGGAAGCGCGAGTATTACGGTTGAATCGTTTAAGGGGAGGAATGCAACTGGCTATTTCATTTGAGCACTTGCATCGAAGAAACAACCAATAACCTTTCAGTTCTCATTATGTGCATTATAGATCACCTTTAGTGGAATGATCACATATTTGACGTCGCCAAAAATGCTGCAAAGTGTTTAGGGGTTTTCCGACGATGTAAGAAATTTTTTTCCCCACTGATCTGGCTGTAATCTATAAAGCCTCCTTTCGTCCAAAACTCCCATATTTGGGCAGATGCCCCTTTTGACCTAACTGAGTCTTTTGGATAGAATTAAAAAAAAAGAGCCTTAAAAATGATAGAAATATAACAAAAACATTTATGTACGTCCATTGAACACCCTCGTAATGTTTCCCGCCTTTCATTATTTTATCGCTATTTCTACAAACAATGTTCTAGTGAAATAGGCAGTTTGCATTCCTCCCCTAAAAACACTTCAGCCGCAATACTCGCACTGCTAGGAATACACATCAGTTTGAAGTAGAGGGATTTATTCTTTAGCCGCACTACTAGAATGTGGAATGCTGCATCTGATTCTGTCTTGCCCTCCGGTTTTAACATTCAGAACTTCAAAAGCAATGTGCATCGGCATCTCCTTTCAAATCCTTTATTATTTTCCTAACGGTCGCACTGTGCTCAAACATGTTAAGGGTAGTCAAAACCCCTTTTGTGAGCGCACATTATAAAAAAAATACCTTTTGACCGACACACTTAAGAAAATGTTGTGTTTGTAAATTAAAATTTTTTTTTCGAGAGTTAAGTTTATTAGCCTAAGTCTCACGAGGGTTTGTGTCTAGCAAATTAAATGAATAATATTGCAAAAAAAAACCTTGAACTCTAAACTGGATATTTATACGCAATCCGGAGTACCTGCTACATGAATTTTTTTTCTGGAAAATTGTTATGAATGCAATTTGAAATAGAACCAACTTTTTCATTTAACACGTTTCAGTTTACGTGTTTAAGCAAAACTTGGTTCCTAGCAATTTTTTAATATTCGGCAGAAAGTTCTGGAATTTTGCTGCAATGTATTGTTCCGAGAGCGCTGTTCTATGCAAAAGTTTCAGAGTTTGCAAAAGAAATCGGAGAATTTTTCGTTCCGACGGATATCTGCTAGGGCCGAAGATGCCACTTACAATTTGTGAAAAAAGTTCATAAAATTAAAAAAAAATGTATGTATGTATGTATGTTTTTATTTATATAATATTTGTATAAATGTTTGCTCCTACTTTTAGTCTACTCGAGACAGCACCAAATTCTTTTGAAGGATTTAATGTTCTTTTCAAAATCTTAAATAATAGTTAGTTAATCAGCTTTTTTTTATATAATTTCAGGCAGTGGAACAATTCACATTTCTGGATACATCACAGACTTGAGTGAACAATTCGATGGGTTATCCGATGATGATTCCGATGCTGCAGAAGAGATGCTCGCTTTGACCAAGAAGTCAAAGAAATCAGATGCAAAAGCCAACAATAGCAAATCTGGCAAAAAAGCCGGCGCTGTAGCCAATGAAGAAGATGACGATGAGGATGAAGACGACAGCGATTTCAATGGTGAGGAAGGTGTTGTAGGGGCAGACAGTGATGACGATGAAGAAGAAGACGACGAAGATGATGATGAGG
Source organism: Syrphus vitripennis (assembly GCA_958431115.1). NCBI lineage: Eukaryota > Metazoa > Arthropoda > Insecta > Diptera > Syrphidae > Syrphus > Syrphus vitripennis. The sequence goes on from OY288108.1 coordinate 23,346,089, forward strand.
AGGGGGATGAAGATGATGACGACGATGAAGATGATGAGGAAGACGAAAGTGAAGACGAGGAGGTGCAACAGCCAAAGGCTAAGCAAATTAAATTAGAAAAGCCCAAACAAAATGGTGTCGAATCACAAAAGAAAGAAGGCAAACAAAAGAAAGACAAGAAAGAGGCACCTCAACAGCAGCAACAAGGTGCCCAGAAGCAAAAAGGCGAACAAACCCTAGCCGGTGGCGTCAAAATAGAAGACATTCGCGTAGGTAACGGACCTGAGGCCAAGACAGGCAAAAGAACGCAAGTCTACTATGAGGGTCGTCTTAAGTCAAACAACAAAGTTTTCGACAGTCTGAAGCAAGGTGCTCCCTTCAAGTTCGGTTTGGGTCGCGGTGAAGTTATCAAGGGCTGGGATGTTGGTGTAGTTGGCATGAAGGTAGGAGGAAAGAGACGCATCACTTGCCCAGCACATATGGCCTACGGTGCGCGAGGATCTCCCCCAACAATTCCTCCAAACAGCACATTGGTGTTTGAAGTAGAATTAAAGGGAGTGAATTAAAAAAAATACAATGGCAGCGAAGAGGAGGCGTATTTCTTAATATTATTGTTGAGCTTTTCTTATTACAAAATGTCTAATATCGTTACTTTCCTATAATGCTTTTTTATCTCTGTTACTTCAAACATAAAAAAACGGGGAGTTTTAACAACTGGTTTCTGTTTCCCTCGTTTTTTAATGTTATTTCGTTTTTCTTTGTCTTAAATTGAATTATAACATTTTTTTTTTATATTGGATTCGTTTATCATCATCAAAACTCAACCTTATTTTTTTAAACTTAGAAACAGAAATAAAGAAACTGATAGATTAAGAAAATTGCCCAGCAATTCAAAGAATAAAGTTTTTTAAATATAAAAATATTTCTTATTTTATGGCAAGTGAATTTTGTTGCAGTCGCAAAAAACTATTCCACAAAGTGAACAAACGATTTGGCTTTGGCGTTAACCATCTCTGTGCAGATTCCTAAGTTGAAAAAAAAAGCATGTGAATTGCGCAACATTTGATAAACGCTCTTGCATTTGCAGAAGCTTAGATTTTTGTAATGCATTTTGGAACTGTTTGATGAGTATGATTTGCGCAAGTTTTTTTGAATGAGGTAGTTAGCAATCGTGAATTACATCAACATACATTGGTAAACGTATTTCTTTGTATACGGAAAACAGTACTATCATGGAAGTCGAATGGGGCGACATCTAAGAAATGGGGCAACCCTTACTCTTTTTCTTTGCGGAGAGCTTATGGTTTTAATTGATATTTTTTTGGATGCAGTTATCCAAAAAATAGTCTCCTCTTGCCCCTATCACCAATTTCCGATGCTTAAAGACTCCCAAAATCAAATTCTACACCTAAAATTTTGCAGCGCCACCACAAGGGTCGGGGCAACATTAAAAATACTCGCCATGATAGTACTATGCTTTTCATATACAAAGCGTATTTGGCATTATGTCCTAAGTGAATGAGTTTAAAACCGTCTACGTTCACTCCACTTGTCACTCGTCACGTCTGCAGTTAACGTAATTGTATTTTAGTAGAATTCATTTTTTAAAAATGTGAGTAAAAAATTCAATTTTGAATAAAATAATAAATAATTTTAAGTGTAAAGGTGTAAAAATTATACAAAACCTGGCAGCTTATTGACATTGTTTACTACGTTTTCCATATGTTTACATAGTTGCGCATGAATACAATTTTTTTTCTTAGCAAAAATAACTTGTTATCGAGAAATTTATCTAAAAATATTTTTAAAAAATAAAGAAAAGTTAAATCGGCCTTAGCGACTAGCGGGAAAATGTTTGTACATAAGAGCACTCAGCTTCGAGATTCGAATACCAAATATTCGTTTTTATAAAATTTTCTTAATTTTTTTTAATAATTTTAAATGTAGTATTTAAAAAAAAATGTTTTGTATTTAAGGAGAACAAATTAGTTTTTCATAGCAAAAAAAAAAAAATATTCTTAACGTGTTTTTGTGAAAAAAATCATGTCGAAGTCAAAAAAACAACCAAAAAATTTTTGATATAAATTGCGGAAAAATTTTCTCTTGTAGTTTTTCTAATATTGGGGTTGATTTTCTTCCTTGTTTTATTTTTTTAAACCGCTCTTACGGTTTTTACATTCTTTTATATATTTACTCTATTTACCAAAAAACCAATTGGACCAGCTTTACAATTCAAGTAATGAATGTTTTTTAAAACATAAATTGTTTAAATGTCTCAACTATTTTTTTTAAATTGAAGGGTACATTAACATAGGAGCAAGTACGTCCGATGGAATTGAGGAAAATTTTAATAATTTCCAATGAAAATTCCGTAAAAATAAGATTTCATAAGCTTTTTTTTATTTCCATTTTACTTATCTATATTATTGGTTTCATCTTTTGTTTGGGAAGTATTGCCAAAAAGTGGCTCAGCGTTAAGCTTCCAATGTTCGGACACATATGGCAACCTCTCACTTGGATCAGTGCTCCAGTGATGGATTCGACATCGCAAACGTGCTTTCTCCAAATTGTTAATGGTTATGGTGCAAAAGAAATCTTTGCTCTCTTTTTTTAGATCAGGGCCTGTTATGGGTTGTTCTGGCATAGTTATGCACTCATCCTTGACATAGTAGCCGGCTTTCCTCAGGGATGCTCGTATGTGCCATGGTTTTATTTCCCAAGGATGATCCTTGTTCATTATAACTGCCAAAGTTATTGTTTCTAGCATGTTCACAGTCTAAATGGGAATTAATGTAAAAAAGAGGTTTGCCAAGAATAATATATTTAAAATATACCCTCTGAGCAAATGGAGAACTATGTAAAACTTCTTTTTTGTCTTCTTCTGTTTTTGCGTACTTTTTGACATTTTCCTCATTTTTGTAGACCGCTAACCCTGGCAGGAGCAGCTTGTTATATACAAAAGTAGGTCGCATAGAAACAACATCACCTTTGTCGCCAACTCCTTCTACGAAAGTCTTGAGCACAACTTCTAAATTAGGTTGCTTCTTAATTGTTGTATCCTCAACTAGGTCGTATAAAAAATGCTTGGCACGAAGCTTTCTCGGATGGTGACCCTTCTTATGTAAAAGCGGCTCATATCTTCTTTTCAAAATGAATGTTGTCTGTTTGAGTGGTATACAAAAAATTACATTTTAATTAAATGATTCTAATTTAACATTCGTACCCTTATTTGTTGATGAAGTGGAACAACATTTTTTAGAAGGTTTATATTTGCGCTGATGACACTTTTTAACATTATTAATTAATTTTTTTGCGGACTTTTCTCTTAAGATTTTTCTATTTGGTTGGAAAAGAAAAATTCGACATGTGAAGCAAAAAAAAAAATACAGCTGAATTTGACAGTTTAATTTGACATTTGAATCGGAACCGGTTGGAACAAACTGGACTGATATGAAAATGTGAAACTCTTGAATTGTTTGAATTAGATCCGTTTGCTCACCATTACATGACAAGTTTTCAGTAGTATCTTTTCTTCGATCTCTTCATTTGAATGTCTCCTGTCAGTCGAAATCTGGTTCACGGCTGATTGGACAGTTAATTTCTGTCTCATTGGGTTTTTTCTACCAAACCAATTAATTTTCAAAAAAAAAGTCAAGACTCATAAGACGTCATGAAATATTATATGTTGCTGTATTTTTTTTCAATAAGGCCTCTCTCAACCCTTCAACAAAACAGTTGAAGGAGAGTACAACGTGTTGTTTTAATTGACCTTAAATAATTGATAAAAGTATTGAGTCTTCTAAAGTTTTGTTAACCTAGTGGGGTGGATTTTAAGAGTCTTGAGAGCACCGAATTTCACGTCCAGCCAATCTACTCGAATTTTTATTTAACCACAGTACACATATTATAGGTAATATATTTTTAGTTTCAATCAAAATTACGAAAGTGTCAAAACTCAACAAAAATTCCGGTAGTTTGAAAAGAAAAAAATTTGAGTAATTTGTTGGGTTTCCATTTATCCATTTTTTTTTCAAAATTAACGTAATTTTATACAATAAAAATTCTTCGAACTCGAGGAAACTTTATTTTTAAATCAAACAAACCTTCGTTTTAAAACAGCAAATTTTACGAACCAAATTGATATCGAAACAACTGACAGTTATGTCAAATTCGACATTTCGCGCAGTCGAAAGTTACACCTCCTTCAATCAGTTGACAGTTCAATCGAAACAGCTGGTCCAGCTGGAAGCAGAAATTAAATAAATCGCGACTTCAACTAGAAAATTAAATAAAACCTAAATCCTAAACTTTTTCTCATTTGTACTCCATTGAAGAATATAATATAGCTAGTAATTAAATAAATATTTCCTACCTCTCATTGCTTACCAATATATTTTTCTCATTGTCTCTTATTAGTGAATAGAATTCAATTTGAATAAATTATTCCAAAACAAAACTTTTCCTGTTAACTTAACCTCAACACACGTCGTCATCCATCCACGTCCAGTGCTAGTGCAGTTCCAAAGTTAAAAAAAAATACAATAATTTCTATTTTTTCTATCTATTCGAAGACAGAGCACTCCCCCTTCTCTCCAACACAACATTTTTTGTGATTATGATTCCACAGCAACTCTAGAGAAACCTATACTAAAAAAAGAGAAAAGTCACAAAACAAAAAAGAAAAAATTGGCAAAATTTGCAAATTAGTGAAAAGTTGTGCAAACCAAATCACGACCATCCAACCAACCACCCGCATTATATAATTTCTGATTTGTTGTTGGTGTATTTTAATCAAATGTTAGATAGCTAACAATTCTTTCATTCATAAAGATTATATCGCCAAAAGTGTGTGTTTTGCTTATTTATTTACATATAATATATTTTCTGTTTAAATTAAAACTAACCACGGCCAGAACGAGCGTGTGTGCTTAAAAATAGAGTTTGTTCTTCTTGCAAAAGACATTCGAAGTGAACTGGGTGCAGAACTCTTGCACTAGCTAGCTGCCTTTTGACAAATAAATTAAATCTAAAGATTCTATTAACTTGTACATTAATAAGCTTCCAACAATAACAACAACTTCAACAATTGTGTATTGTCATCTTGCTGATTTTTGAAAAAAAAAGGTAAGTAAGACCTATGTTGAGAGGTTGAGACGTATGAAATGTTTATATTTTTATTGACACTACCCTAGGTAGAGGATTGCCTTAATTTTGCCCTCCATTTCATCATAATTGTAAATTCTATGGAAAAGGAGAAAGATGTATTGCATGTCGACAAGAGAACGTCGGTCGTCTATTGACAAAGGCGCATGCCACAAAAAGATATGTTTTCTATTTTTATTGTTTCCCAATAACATTTTTGTTATTATGTTTCTATATAACGATTGTAAGGGGGGTAGTTTTATGTTGTTTCTCCCTGTGATGATACAAATTGCATCTCTGTAGGTACCTACAAATATTTTTTTGCTAAATAAGTATAAGAAGAAACATTGACCTTAAACAATAAGAAAAAGATCAATCCTAAAAGACCTTAAGTCACACATATATAATTGCAGTGGGATTATCCACTATCATCCACCACGTTCCAGCACAGCTCGGAAGCACTTAGCTTTAATGTTTTATTTTGTTTTTATTTATTTTATGGAGACAAAGCAATTCATTGTTATATTTATCTTATCATTATTTCTACTATTGGAGTTGAATTGGCGTCTAGTTTTCTGATGCTTCTCAGCTGAATAGCATTATTTATTGAAATATGTTAGTTGGTTTATTTTTGTTTTTAAAATGTCTTTTGTTGTTATGCGGGAAAGTGGGAGAGTATGAGAAAAGCTGCGTTGGTTTACAGATAGCAATTTTAAATGCTTTGACTAGGTCATGTCATGCACTTAACACATGTTATGTATCCAGCCCCTGGTTAAAGTTGTTTTCTGTTTAAATAAATAGGTCAGTATACTGAAACATGATACCCATACACACGATGCATATAACTCCATCTTTATGTATTTAAAAATGTTTTACTGTTGCAGATTTCGAAACTATCATAATACTGAATTAAATTTTAAATTTAAATTGCAAACTTCTATTGTTATTAAAAATGTGAGTCTGAAGAGTTAATAAGTAGGTACATGGATTGTAATATCGAATCCAAAATTCTGGCATTCTTGTTTTGACTTGGGTTTTTTTGGTGCGGTGAAACTATTTAAATTTGTTTCTTAGAAATAGGAATTAATACTCTGGCATTTTTCTTAGGACTTAAAAAACCTTGACCTTGACGATCGGACAGTGAAACTTTAATCGTTTTTTTTTAGTTTTTTATATTTATCTCAAAAATCAATCCAGTACTAGTCCGCAATCGAAAAGTGAAAGTGGTCGCGAACATATTTCATTTTCAAAATAATTTGCATAAAAATCAATCCTGAATTCACCCGAATTATTTTCAATTGTTAATTGATTCAGAATATGAAATATTACTCGCTCATTGATGCTGAAATTCAATACCTGAAGACTAGACTAGTTTCCATCACCTCACGTAGCTGGTTTAAAGGCATTCGTCACTAAAATAATGGTATTTTGAAAGTTTGTAACACCCATTGAAACATAATAAGAGCATACATTTCTTGTAAAAAGTTAGTGAATGGATCTAGAAAAAAACATCTAAATTTTCTTGCAGCATGTGAATTTTTGCCTTGGAACCAACGCACGCCGCCGCCGACGATGTGTTGTTGTGAATAACGAATTTCATGCATTTTATATTTTTTTCTGTATAAATTTGATGATTTTTATCAAAACTTTGTTTTAAAAAGCAACAACTACAACTACATTTATAAATACTTAAAGTAATGTGAATCATAAAAATAAACTTTTGTAGTTTGGATGCTTGTACTTGAAGGCGTAGCTTAATTTAATTAAATTCCTGATTCTTTCAAAAGATTAGTTTCTACTTGAAACTAAATAGGTATTTTTTATCTCTTGCTTAAGCAAAAGCTCTAAGGTTGAATTAAAAGAAATTTCTTATGAAAACAATTTCAAATTATCGAAAAAGGCAAAACGCATTTTTCAATCGCAAGGTCTTCAAAAACTAATCTAATTTTATGGCTAATCTAATTTAATGGCACTATAGCAAGATTGTTGCTGATGATTGATAAATGTAATAAAAACTCTTTCATGATGAGTGATATCATCACTCTTATGAGAGAGAAAGAAAAGAAAATCTCTCATAAGATATCTAGTATTTTTTATCGGATGTAATAAAAAAACTCACGATATAGACAGACAACTTCCTTTTCATCTGCTCATACTCCTGCTGCAGTCTGCATCAGTTAACAAATAACACAGACTGAATGGACATTTAAATATCTAAAATAGGTCTAACCACTTCACAGAAATGATATACATTTACGAGTATACTTCGAGTGGTACCAAATGTCTGTATTAATAGTATGCACTTAAACCAAAATGCCTATATAATTCGAGTGCCCTAATTTACCCTACACAAAAAAACAAAAACCAAAACATTTCCCAGAGTGTGATGGAAGGCATTAATATATGTAGGTACATATACTTATAAAACAATAACGAAATTACAGGAAATCACTTTCGATTGTTTTGCATTCAGAGTCAGCTATATATTTTACGCCCGAGTTTAAATAAAATATATAATATAGAGGTACATATGTATGTACAGAAGACCGTGCACCGCGCGTCTTACTCATTGAAATGTTTATATTATGCAAAACGATATCACCATACTATAATATTCAAGAAATAGTCAGGTAGATAATGTGTGTATTATTAATTTGAAAGAAAACGCAATAAACAAATGCGCATGCGCAACGTATTCGAAATGCAAAAACCATGACAAGTCATCAAGCAATCATCATAAAACATAGATTCCGGATCAAATATAGTGTGTTGTTGGGCATAAGTCTTTTGTCAGTTACATATCTATATATTTATGTTTAAGCAATGTTCTTCTCTCTGTGTCTTGCTTGCTTAACTTCAAAACTTTAGCCATTTTGTGGTTGTCGCTGATATCTATAGGTAACAACTATACCAGTCTCTCCATTGGAATTTCAATTTTGCAAAAAAAAAAAAAAAATTATAAATAAAAGAAGAAAACCCTACGTAACCGAAATGAAATATGTGGACAAAGGAGAACCAAAACTCTCTTTTGTCTTCCTTCTTCTTTTGTTATGAGAAAGTGCGTTCCATTTGGTCACGTAATAGTAATTTAACCAACAAAAATTTAGTTTAAAAACGAACTTTTGCCAAACTTGTAAATATTGCTTAAATTAAAATCGAAGCCCGTTTAAACCAGATCGAGAGCATGCTCCAAGAAGCAAATGAAACAGAGAGTGAAGTGACGAAGCAGGGAATACTATACTAAAATACTATACTGATGTTGATATGGCTTTGGGTGCGCAAGCACATGTGAAAATTTTATGCGCAAACAATCAAGAGAGTGATAGAGAACTTAATTTATTTAAAAAAAAAAGACATTGAATCTGGCTTGCTCTATGTCTCTATGTTGATGTTGTTGAGTTGAGGTTGAAGCTATCTTCCAAAATATAATTTCTCAATCTCATCAAAAGCATAAAGACCAGAGTCAAGTGACTGGGTCCGAACTCCGAACAGTTGTTAACATGCGCGAACGAATTACTGGTAGAAGAGGTGGAGCATGGTTGTAGAAGCACAACCAACAGTGGAGCAGGTGGAGAAAGTTTTTTCGACCATAAACAAAGCAAGACAACAATAACAAAAATAAAACAATACGCATCAGCAACAAAAAAAAAACGAAAACGACAGTGATGAAGAAGTTTATTGGCAATAACCAATAAACATGAATAAAACAAAAAACTAATAGGTTGGTACCTATGTATATCTACCTACCTAGAGTTATGAAATACTTTGCATAGATACAAAAATACTTATGAATGTGTCAATAAGCGATTGATCTTTTGGTATGGTAATGATATGGGTTTTTTTTCGTTATTTTTGGTTTTTCAGAGCCATCTAACTATATACTCTCCTATTTTATTTTTTGCTTTTAGGTTATGTTCAGGAATAAGAGACTCAGTTATATTCTTTAATTGTTAGGTTTCTATGAGTATAAATATACATACCTACGCTTATCATCCTCGGACATTATTTTTTTTTTTGGTTTGTATGATCAGAAATAAAATTATGAGTTGAGTTTATTAGCTTATTTACCAAATAAATAAATTGATATTTTATACAACAGGTATCAGAGGTCAAATTTTGTCATGATTGCATAAGAAAGTTAAAAACATTTTATTTCATTCAACTAAACACTAAAGTCAGCAATTCTGATTTAAAGAGTTCAGTTCATAGAACTTCAATAATAATCATTCATTTCTATTATGCCTAGGAACAGATCCTTCCATGTCGGAGGTCAATTTTACATTTTGCCTAATGACAATAAAATGTTTTTGTGAACAGATTGTATAAATTATTCTACAATTTTCAAAATACCAAAATATAATACTTTCAAATAAAAACGCTAGGCGATGGGATGAAGAAAAAAGGAATTGCTTGCGAATTTTTAAAATAAACTGCAATTAATATTGCAAAAAGTTACTTTGGTCTTCAATTATATTACCTGGCTATCAGTTGACCTATTTAACATGGATAGAAGTTAATAAATATTGAACACGGAAACACGTGTTCTTATAACGTTCAGATTTAAATCAGTGTATTTTTATATACACAAAAAATAAATAGAATGACAGCAGAAGAGAAAAGACTTGGTGAACACGACATTTTTAACTTAGATGAAAATAAAAATTAATTAATTAAAATGCCTTAAATAATTTTGGATAAATCAATGATAAATTTCATACCAAAAAAAAATTAAATTCTTCATACCAAGAACGTCATTAAAAAAATATGAAAAAGCTTAGCATTCATTATATTTCTTATTTGAATTGATAAAATAGTCCAACAAAGAAAGTTGAGGTCAAAGCTTAAGATTCCATTTGGATTTGATGTATCGAAAAAATACACATTTTTTGAAGTAAAAGTATAAAAAAATAAGTATGCAATTTTCTAGTATTAAAATTAAAATTTCCAAAAAAAACATTTTTTTTAAAAAGGATGATATTATGTAATATGCATTACTAGAATTTTTTTAGCAACGTTGGTAAATTCTTTTTTTTTTCCATTGAAAGTACCTTGCATGGCACGCTTGGTGGATTCCAAGGATTTTAACTCACGCAACTCCGTGGCTCCGATTAGGATATGTTCAGTCGCTAGGTCAAAGTATTTTTTTTTTGTACCTACAGACAGACTTAGTATCGCAATCCCTAAAATCTCTTATGAGAAAATCGAAAACCAACAATTCAGTTCTATTGCACTTATCATTAAAACGGTATTTTGAAAACTAATACTTGGCCATCAAATTACAACTTCTTACAACCCACAAAAGAAAAAATTATCAAAATAGTTGGGGACGTTTTTTAAGAAAATAAGTTCCGATAACACTAACGGTCCAGTTACTTTGATTTTGTTAAAATAATAGAACTGATATTAATCAAAATTAACACCGTGAGAAAGTGGGTCCCGTATTTCTGCCTATCTATTGTATATGGCTTTTTTTACATTGACCCACATCCTTAACGGCCAAAGCGAATTTTTTATGTGAGGTCATAGGTTTTTCCCTAGGATCAAAATCTGACTCTAAATGTTTAATTCCATTTTTTCTCTGTAAGTGAACTGAACTATTATATGAAGACAGAAAAATTACCGTTAATAACGTTATCCGCCATAGAACTGTTCGATTTTTTTATTTTCAATTTTTTTTTTAATTTCAATATTTTGAAATGTGTTTTTAAATCAAACTTCATTTCATGGCATATTTTAGAACTCAAAAAACAATTTTATTCAATTTGTCATTTTTTTCTTATGAAGTTCTTGTTTTTATACTTTATTTCTCTTAATTCTATTTTTTTAATGTCTGGGGTAATAGCCGATAATTTCCATTTATTTTTTGTGAAAAATACATAATCTTAATTAATTTAGAGCACGTACAATAGATAAAATAAGAAAGTACGTATTTGATTATCGTCACGAATTATACAAACAAAAAAAAAACACCCTTTAAAATTGTTTTAAGTTTTTTTAAACATCTTCCAATGACACTAAATCACTTATGAAAACCAAAAATCGTCCTTTATCCTCAAAGAAAATTATATTTTCTTTGAGGAATGCTATGTCTTATCTAAGGAAAAAACAAAATAAATTCACGCCCAAAGATGTAGATTGCACACACAAGACATGCTGGTAACTTGTTGCATTATTAAGCCAATGCAATCTCAGATTACACAATTTCAAGAGTAGACTCTATGTTGATGCACATCAATGCTGCCAAAAGGGATTTCATTTCAAACAAAAAAAAAATCAAATGAATCATTTTTGTTTTTGTATTAAATACCATAGTGTTGCGATAGCTGGAAGGATTCTGTATTCAATGTAATTTTCTCAGGAAGAATTATGACAGGATAAGAGTGTTCGAATCTCATCAGACAGATATACCGACATCATCGTCACAAGACCGCAGGCAAAAATTGTCTGCCTGTATATCATATATAAGGGTCTGATGCTGCATATTCGTTTTTTTTTTTTTTGTTTAGGTATGCAAGTCTTATGTGTCTTGCTTTAGGGGAGAAAGTCTTTTGGTATCTGGAAGCGAAAATGTACGTAGGTAAGGTACTTCGATGATGGCAAAAGAACTAAAAAGTCATTTAAAAAAAAAACCACATAGGAAATTTAAGTAGTTACACCACTTTTGTCTACAGGTGAAAACTGCAAATCAAATGTGGTCGGTTTGCTAAAGGCTGGACGGAAACTCAATATGATGGTAGCACTCAAAGAAAAAAAAAGCAACCAATTGTGGCGAAATGCCAGTGGTGATTTATAAGCGGTATTATGAGTTCTTAACTATATAAGGAAAATATAAAACCTCGAACTGCTTTGCAGGTAAAATGTAAGGACACACGAATTTACATTCCATCATCAACCAGCACCTTGTTGAAATCTACACCAACGTAATACATAAATTAAAATTAGTGCCTTGCTGAGAGGAAGTCTTCGAAAACTTAATTTGTGTGGTTTTGTATTACCTACACGAAATAAAAATTTAGAATGCATGAATTCAATTTAATAAATTAATTTTCTTGAAAATTTAGCAAAAAAATAAGTAATTGGGTGCAAAATCATGACCTTGAATTATTGAAAGAGATACTTACGGAGACAACAACAACAACTTGTCATTTTTATTTATGAGTATAGATATACATAAAAAAGTTTAAGTAATAAGGTACTGAAAAGACAAATTTATATATATGTCATTTTTAATACTTTAATATTAAATTACCTATCTTATTTATTATGGCGCTTATGGCATTTTTTTTTGAACTCAATATTTAGAAAACAGATGGATAATTTTTTGAAATTTTGTACCAAAATACATAAAAAATTGTATGCATTAAAAATTTTAATAAAAAAATCCGTTTTTAGGATTTAACAATTTTATTTTTGCGGTACAATAGATGGCAAACCACCTATAATAAAATCGAATACCGAAAATCCGATATTATACCATGCAGTGTTTTTTTGAAAAATATTTTTACACCATCCAATTTTAACCTACAAAATTTAATCAAAATCTTTAGAGCTGTTTTCGAGATAACCGATAGGGAGGCAGAATTTTCGCGTTCTCTATCACCGTACATAATGCAAGATCAGATTTCGATCAAGTGCAAAGGAGAACTTATCGTAGACAGTAACGTGCCAGTTACCTCGACAGATGTCTAGGTTACAGTAAAAACTAAGTATCCTATCTTATAGAATAATTGTAAATAATGCGATACTTTTTGAATTGTTCACATGTCAAAATAAAGCCCTGAACCGAAATTCAGTTATCCAATTGTATATGAATTTTTTTGTTTTTTTTTTTTTTATTTAAATTCATCCAGAATTAAAATATATTTTAAACGCAATAAAGATTGTGAAGTGCAACAGTGGTATCAACTTAGAATTTACTAAGAAATGCTTTGTTAAATTAGAGTTCTTTATTGTGAACCTTAATTTATTAAATATGCATCTTTCTCTTATTCTCCACTCCACGCATTAGGGAGTCTGTTTACTTTTATAAGACATTTGAATTGCTATTTTGATCTTAAGTGGCACTGACATTAATTTATACTACGAACGAAAAAAAAGACTCTCATAGCTTAATGAGATGAGATGAATAGAGGCGTATTAAGTGGTACCTTTTTAAATGAATTTTATTTTTTTTTGAAAATATGTTTTTGTGATTGTTCATGTTAAGTGGATCAGTCCGGATCATTAATTTGTTGTTGAAAATAATTTAAATTTTGAAAAGCTATAAAATCATTATTTTTATATGTATTATGTTTTCTGAGAATGATGATAAACGTATATCGATACCTTAAAGGTCAAAAGTCGTGTCAATTTTTTTGATATTTTCAACGTATTTTGGCGATATTTTCAATGTTTTTTGACATTTTCATATAACTTGAAATATACTTGTACATAGATGCATTTAAGTTGCCTTTTCATAAAAAAAAAATCATGAATACAAAATGGAAACAAACATATGTACCTAATTGAAAAAGCTATATGCGTTTTTCTACTATAATATGTTCTCGAACACAAGTCATAATATTTTCAAAAACCATACAAACACATAATAATATATGAATGGTTTTTCTAGAGAAAAAAAATGTTACCATGACAATTCTTGCCAGGAATCCAATTAGAGGACTAAAAAGTACAAGGATTATCTTCATCTTTTGTTGAACTAGGTCATTCAGGTTATTTATACCAACCTACATACATGTTTTTTTTTTCCTGAATGAAAAAAAAAAACAATAAAAATTAGACTCAATAGAAAGGTTGGATTTTCCTAATGGATGTGAAACAAAAACAATAATATTCTTTCTTGCTCGTTCGAGTCAATAAAATCAATGTGGTACATGCAATTTTAGATTGTTTGTTTAAAAGGGTTGGTATATAATTCGGAAACTCAAGGTCAAAACAAAATCTATTGAAATTGAAATGACATTGTATTTACATCTTCTAGAAAATTTTAAAACTTAAATTAAATAACGTTGCTAAAAGTCTGAAGCATTTTTAAATATATTACTCTGATCTTAAAGTTTTTGTTTAAATATTTAATGTGGAAGATCATAAGCGTTGTGTTAAGAGTCGCTCAGTTTAAGAATTCCCATGTTCACTTACATATGTGTTATCTTCACAAAAGTACCAGCTAATGCTCATTCGCTACTGATTTGAACAAAAAAAGCAAATAAACAAGCCAAATGAGCTTTTAATAAATTGTTACTTGTGTTTAATTGCATTATCATGTTAACCTATGTACAAGTGGAATAAATGATAAGTAATATGATATTTGATAAAGTAAGTTTTAATAAAAAAAATTAGATTGTTCATCGTCATCGTTTTTATTAATTTTTTTTTTTTCACTATGGTAGAAATATTATCTATTTATTCAAGTTTAAATGTTATAAATAAACTGTCCAGAAAACACGTGCTATAGAAAAGACTGTGCAAATTAAACTGCAAAAGCGAACCTCAAAATTGGTCTTATCTGTCTTTAAAGAAATTTTTCTTCAATTTTGATTGATATTAAATTGAAATGTTAATCTAAAGAATCATATCATTTATATTAATATACCGAAATGACAGTGTTGTCTGAGTATTGTGTGCTTAAAAAAAAAAGATGAGCAGTTGTTAGTTTCCACGATGTGATGGTTTTGACGTTTGTCAAAAATAATAAACAAAACGAAAATTATAGTCGCTCATAGGCTAATTGGCTGATTGTTCGCTGATTTGAATTTGCATGGTGCACAGTTTTGTTTGCTTCAAGTAGTTTGAAAAAGTTGATAAAAATAAGTTCAAATACGATTTTTTTTAAACAAACACATGGTATGATGCTAACAACTTCTAGAAATATTTTATTTGGAAGACAATAACAAAAATGATACACATTCCGGATCCGGTAAATTAACTAATTACAAAAGAAATTAGCATCGTAGTATTAAATTTGTATTTTACCTTCATAGTTTTGCGTATAGCGATTAAAAATAAAACTAGATACATACTACCTTCAAGTTACGAGTAGTGGACGTGCCTTAATTTTCTGCCTAAGTATTTAAAATTTTTTAATTCCACGATTTTTCTACCATTATCGTATATAACATATTTCAAGATGCCAATTTGCAAAAAAACTCTTGAAAAAAACAGCCGTTATGATTCGTTATAAGCAATAACTAAATTCTGAAACCCGCCCTATCAGAATATTCAGTTTGGACCATGATTACTGTGGCATAAATTTAAAAATGTAATTTTACGTCAAAAGAAATATACCGACTTTTGTTATACCAATTGCGAAACACAAATTTCGAAAAATCTGTTTACATTTTATTTGATTGAAAGAATTCTATATAATTGAAATTAATCAGTTTCATTGACAACAAAACCAAATTGAAGACAGTCCTGATATTATACGGTTGGTCACTTACCTGTTTTCTGTCACAAAAGTGAAACCGTACATTGGCCTTCCATCATGCTCTTACAAATATTACTGACTCACTAGTAAAACTAGTAAAACTTCTTTACTCTCGGTTTTTTTTTTTAATATTTTCACCAAAACTGTGATTATTTCTAAAAAAAATTGATTAAATTAAATAAGTAAATATAGTTTGAATGTCAAGCATAACACAAATTTGCCAATCGCAATATCGCATGTGCGCGAATACTAAGGTAGGACCACAATTGTTGAACATATTGTAAGTCAACAACATTCAACAACAATAATATCATAAAAAAAAATGTCAACAATCTATTCCACTATACTCTGTATCTAACTTAACCAATATTGCTAAATGCCATTAATCTAAACCTTGAAATGTTTCATCTAAACATGTATGGTTTTTTCATCGTTCGTCGCCTCGCGTCTCGTCAATCTTCTCGCCTTTGTCGTATTTTGTCAACGTGATTCAAGTCAGTCATTTTTTTCATCCATCCTCATGTGACTTTTTGTTTTTGTAGATTTAATATTAATTCTGTTGTTAATCCAAGAAGTCCAAAAGTAAACATAACTCGTCCCAATATCAACAACACATGTCCATGAATGTTTATGCTTTTTTTTGTATTACACAATCGTAAAACTAGTTGCCATTACCCTTGCTGCCAACAGCATCATCATCAGCATTGTCATCATTATCATCATCGAAGCAATAAAACGATGTAACCGCACCAATCAACCATTTTTGCGGCAAGACTTTGACAGAAGCCCTATATAGCGGTCTAACCGGACAAGAATGTCGTTATCATACACTCAGAGAAAATTTCATGTAAAAAATTACTAGTTTGGTATGCTATTTTACTTGGGGCGTAGCTTTTAATCATTTTGTTTATTACTTAAACAAATAAAACTGCTAGTTGTTTTTGCCTAATTTAAACAGAAAAATAAGGAGTGGTGAGAATAAAACATGAATGACGTTTTTACAATCTGCCAAAAAAAAGTACTAACACAACAATAAAATCTTGTTGAAGCCGAAGTAGTGTAACTAGTGCAATAAAAAAAACTTCAAAAATGGAAAGTGACAAGTTCTTTAAAAACATGGAAGCTATGTGTCCTAGATGTTTTCTTATTCTTATCACCAAACGCCGCATTAACTTTCGTAAATTTGTCGTGAAAGAAAAAAATCTGGTAGTTTTATATTTTTAACATCATGAACAGTTGGGCTAATATTATTATAAAATATCTTACAGAATATATATTTTAGTATCATAATATTTTTGTAGCATTTTTAGAAATGCTTCTAAAACGCCATAATTTTGAAACCGAAACACAAGTACCATAGCAGTACCTTAACTACAATTTTATACATTTTTGGCACGAGCACTAAAAAAAGTAAAAGCAAATTAATAAAATAAATTGTTGGAGTTTTCTTCTCCAGTTGATGGTTGATTTGTAGTTATAATGTTGTTTTTTTTATTTATTTATGAATAAAAATTACACCTTATTTAAAGAAGACAACAAAGAACTTGTCAAAAAGTATGAATGTCGTTTAAAAATTCGTTAAAATTAATCGAAACCGGTCCTGAAGTTCAAGATGATTTTACATAAACTATTTTTCTCAGTGTGGTGCCTTTTTATTGCTTTGCACCATGAAGGCATATACATTTATTTCATCACAACTTTCTTTCTCAATTTTCATTTCATTGGTAAACCGGTGGATGCCGACCGAAGACGACGACGATGAAGTTCAATAAAAAAAAAGCTTTTACCACCCATTTAGTATATTTGGGTGAAGGTCATAACCAGCTTTCAATCAACCGTTTATGCATTTTATGTTTTTAACATTTTTTTTTCTCTGAGCGATTTATGAAAATAAATCGATTATAGAAGAAGACCGTAATAAATTGTTGGATTTTTTATCATCGATTAAAAAAAAATGTAACTCAAACTTTATATCTTCCAAAATATTTAAAAATCGATGTTTGAATAAATTAACATATTATTTAATATAGAGGTATACCTTCAGTACATAAATATTCAAAAAAAAATTAAATTAATTTCAAGTCAGTGTTGGGTTAGGTTTAGCCGTTGCATGCTTTGAATACGTTTTAAGAGCATTTTTTATTGTATACGGATGTGATTGAGCGAGTTTTTCAGGTCATTTTTTTTTCTCACGCAATTTTAATGGCTCTTTTTTAGACAAAATATTTTTTTTTTAATTACTTCTGCAATAAATACAGTTAAGTGGTTTTAATTGCACTACCAAATCTAAGCATTCGTATGGTTGACGAAATATGTTCGTGGAATCTGAAGACGATGACGACGCGGCGATGATGTGTTGAATGCAAATTATCGTTATTATTTCGTAGAAAGTGTCGTGGAGGTATGTTGTATGTATGAAGTAAAGTTTAAAATAGAAATCCACGAAAAAAAAACTTTTACTTTTCAAATTACAATAAGACGTCGCGTCGTGGCTCGTCTTCGCAAGAAACATTTTCTGTTTATAACAATTTATTATTTTAATTTGAGGGGTTTTAGTTGCACACCGAATTGCTTTTTGTTGAGCTTTATAATACATACATACCTGTACATATACTTCTAAGAAAAATATTATAAAAATTTAGTCACATACTAATGTCTCTGATAATGGATCTGGTAAACATTTTTTTAGCTTTCCGGGATACAGTCGAAACCACTTAAGTGAAATGGCAATAATTCTGTTAAAATCGAAATAAACTTCGAATGACTCGAAAAATATTCTTCGTTTTCTTCGTTTTCTTCTTCTTCTTCTTCTTCTTCTTCTTCTTCTTCTTCTTCTTCTTCTTCTTCTTCTTCTTCTTCTTCTTCTTCTTCTTCTTCTTCTTCTTCTTCTTCTTCTTCTTCTTCTTCTTCTTCTTCTTCTTCTTCTTCTTCTTCTTCTTCTTCTTCTTCTTCTTCTTCTTCTTCTTCTTCTTCTTCTTCTTCTTCTTCTTCTTCTTCTTCTTCTTCTTCTTCTTCTTCTTCTTTCTTCTTCTTCACTTCCACAATTCTCCAACTTCACTGCCGGTACGTTATCGTCTCTTGGACATTGAAACAACAGCTATTGTCTAAGGTGGTACTTTTTATTTGGAGTTTTTTCTCGGATTTCCTTGTTATTTATTCCTTCATGAAAAGTGCCTTCAATTACTCTGATACGTTATGCATGGATGTCTGATAATAAAGTGAAGTCCTATAATAAAGAGGAAAAGGCTCAATACGTTTCACTGATGGTGCACACCAACTCTGATAGCGAACTATTTGCGTTATAACTGTTCGTACACGTTAATGGTCATAGATCATCCGCACGTAAACTTCTAGAATTCCTTCCATTTTAGATCTTAGATCTCAAAAATCAAAATCAGCCAATGCAATACGCAAATCTCTTGATGTTTTTTTTAATTCAATAAAGAAATCTTCTGAATTATACAAAAATCACAAATCTACCTACTTAAATTATATATGTATGTATAACTGCTGTTAGATCTGGTTTTACAATGTTCAACAAGTTCAAATTAATTAGGTACTGTTATAGAGGTTAAGAGAAGTGATTAACAAAAAAAAATTACTTTGTAAACAAATTATCTATTTTTTTTCAGATTAAAAATCCAAGACATTGTATTTGAAAAAAGTTTATTTTTTCAACAATGATTATGGTCTTTCAAAAAAAAAATCAAGGTTATATAGTTTTTTTTTTGCAATCAAAGCAATGTATAAGTATTCTCCTTCTGTGTCTTAAGTACTGTTCTTCTCTTAGTTTCTTTTTAATGTAACGCCTGAGGGGACGTTAATGATTTCAGTTCTTTGTTTTTCTTTCAATTTTTTTCTCTTTTATATTTGTTTTATTCAAATTTACGAGAGTTGCTCTTTTTCATCTTTTTTTTTTTTTAATAATCAAGAAGATGGATAGATAACTGCTTGAAGAGAGGGTGGTGCAATCATCACAGGAACCCACTGACCTAGGTTATCTTTTATCTATTTTATGAAGGAAGGAAAAAGGATGCCAAATGCGACACAATGACATCCTTTTGTTAAAAGAATATTTTTTTTTTGTATCTTTTATGAAATATATTTCAATGTTTTGATTTTATCAATTTTCCTTCACCATAATGATCTTTGAAAGATAAAACTTCAAAGATGACGGTATTTAAAAAAAAATATGGAGACTTTATGATAGTATCTCCCGCTTGGAGCATTGCTATCCCTTAGATGAGTTTACTCGTATAAGGGAATTGATTTCTTAAGTAGATGCAATTTGGTTCGCAGCAGAAAACTTTTTAAACCCCCCCCCCCCGCTTAACAATTTTGTTTTTCATTAAAATGATATTCCCCTAGAAATAACGATTTAATGTTCGTCAAATAACCTTTAATAAAAATATCATTTAACTGTTCTTTATTTATACTCGCCAACATTTTTAATGTTTTAGCTTTGAATTCAAATTTAGAATAAATAATTGAACTTTTCCATTAAATCCATCTTTTTTTTGGCAAACATTGATATTAAAATCGAATTTACAAAATTCAACCACATCTCACATATTTCTAGTTCTTTCCAGACTCCCAAAAATAATTCCGCAAATGTATAAACACATTTTAAGTCTTTTGTTTATGTAGGTCGATTTTCAAGTTCACACGAAAGATGATGAGATGACCCAGACTGCGATTGTTTCTATTACAAAATTAGAACTTGCAATTATTTTCGCTGCACCGAAACTGGTATACTCGTGTATACGTACTGATTGATATAACCGCACTTTGAGTTTGAATAATAGTGGCGCTGTGGCTGGAGAAATTAAATGTTTTTTTTTTTTATTTTTGTTTCTTTGTAATACATATTAGAAAATGAAAATATTTTTTCTTGGAAAATAATTCTGTATTTTTAGGTAGTAAAATATTTTTCAATTAAATTTTCTCTTAATCCTATTGTTTATGTTCGCAAGTAATTTTTCATCATCGCATCGTTTAAAGAAGAAGTATAGGTGGATTGGGATGGTAAAACACATTTGGCGTTAGAACAATTTTAGTTAAAAAAAAAAACAACATTACATACTTGTTTATTTGAATTTTTTTCAAAAATGAAAAACAAAAATGTAAATATTTTTCACTTCATTGAATGTGTAGATTTTGTGTTGTTTTTAAACTAATTTTGTTTGCTTTGATATAAATATCATCATCTAAAATTATTTGTATGATTTTTTGTAAACATACATATTTCGGAGGATTTTTAAAAATTACTCTGTCGAAGAAAAAAAAAATAAAGAGAAAAATACTGAAGTGTTTGTAGTTTTATAAACATTGCAATTTTTTTTTTTGAAATTTATCGAAAATACATCATAGTTTTTTTTGCTAGGTTTTGTACAATTCTGCGATACAACTCATTTCTGCAGTTCTTCTTTTTCAAAACTCAATTGTCATGATCCAGAGTCTCTTCACATGGACCATAACTCATGCACTCCACTACTTCACATCAAGACTCCAAAGAAAGCGTCAACATGTCTCTCGGGCTTTCGGGTTGTTCCATATCTGAGGCCAACTAAATGCTTGTGTCGTAGCATTCGTTTGATACAAGAGTTTAGTTTCTTTCTTTCGAAATGATTTCTAGTCTTGATACAGAATTTTTGTCAACCTCTTTCTCTGAATCAGAGAGTTCGTTCTAGAAGTGTACCATGGTAACTTTTCTGAAAAATCAATCTTAGAACATATTCTATAAGTGTGCTGATGCTCAACTCGTCAGGTCAAAATCCAAATCCAAAAATGTTTTACCAAGCAATAGATCAAACAATTAAAAATTGGGAGTGTCCAACTCCGAACTATGGACTATGGAACAAGTCTGGACCTATCAAAGTCTGGTCTGTAATAAAAAGTCTGAATTTGTAATAATATTCTGAATTGCACATTTTCTTTTATATTAAATTCTTTAACCAATGTGATACATTCTTACAAAATTAATTAAATTAAAGTTTATATTTTTTACTTGCAGGTACTTTCGACAGAAATATTACTCTTAATAAAATGGATTTTGAAATACGTAACTATATTTAAATTTTTTTCTCTATATAGATATACTTACAAATATAAGCTACATAAATATACCTGAAAATTCATGTAAATTAAGTTTTGTTTTTTTAAAAAAATGTAACTTGAAGGGCGTATGATAAATATATTTAAATAAGTATTTAAAAATAGAATAACCCATGGCTATTAATATAATATTTGGAACAAAATCCGGAAAGATTCAAACACATTAAATTTGATTTGTCGACTTCCATCATGGTTAACATGTGACATTTTTGTATTAAAGTATGCAAATAAGAAATCAATTTCCCATATTTAGTTATACTTTATGCTTACGTAACTAACGAAATAAAACATGGAGAACGTGATTTTCGTCATATAGCATCTAATAAGCGACCGCTGTGTTTTTTTCCAAGGAGGCGAGGCTAGAAAGTCATGGAGTTTTTAGTTCTTTAAATAATGAGATATTTAATATACATATTGGTATTATGTTTCTGAATAAACCTAATTCTAATAGTCAGAAAGGCAGGGTGTACGCTCAGACGCATGGATTTCACAAATAAATAATATACATATACAAACTGCTCGAAAGTGACCATTTTTGTTTTTATAATAAGTTGCGGAACTTACAATACAAAAATTAGCAAAGACTTTCTGAAATTTTCGTGTACTCTTTGAAGCATTGTTACGTTCTTATTCTTGTCTCGAATGTTATCTTTGAAGAATTCTAGGGTCCTGGCCTAGAAATACCAAGCACATCAACCTGTTTTTGAATTGAACACCTGAAATATTGTTCAATTCAACGCGAACCCTGGGGTGATATTGAACTCATAAGAAGAGAGCACGACTTGTACACTGTTATTGAAACCACTTGCTAACAAAATTTGTCGTCCCACCATTTAGAATGACTCCAATGATGAATGACGGGGAGAGTACGATAACTCAGGCGACAAAGTTTAACGACGGATTTGTATAGAACGGTCAAAAATAAGCATTTTTTACTATGGGAGGGGGGGGTCTATCTCCCCCCGTTTAGGCGGTAGGGGCAATTTAAAAAATATGTACGTTAAATGGAAAAAAAATAATTAAAAAATAACGGTGATACTTACAATTGAATTTAATACTGTTTTTTACAGCCAGTATTTTGTACTTTAAGCCAATTTTTAAATCAGGCAAAATGTATGCACAGTTTTCGAAAAAATTAGTTTCAAACTCAAAATTCGAGAAAAAAAACACAAAAAAAAAAGTTTAAAGTGTAATTTCTCAAAACCATAAAATTTAATATAATTTTTTTTTATAGAATTTAATGCTCTTATTAATTCCTTATCAAAACCTGAAAACTAGATGATTTTATGTCTTCTAGTTCTCGAGAAAATTAAATTTTAATTAAATTATTTTTTCGTTGCTTGAGTATTTACGTAGTCTTATTTTGATAGTAATAATCGAATATGGATTAAGATATACCTGGGATAGATGAATTTTTATTAAATTCAGCTTATTTAAACGCAAAAGAAACTTGACATGCTCCCCAACTTGCACTCACCCCACCTTGCACACCCCCCCCCCCCCCCCCCCCAAATCCTATAGTGAGCCCAAGCAGGGGGGTTTCACCACTCATACACACCTCGGTGTGGCCTACACCCAAACTCGCACCTACCCCAAATCCTACAGTGGGCCCAAGCAGGGGGGTTGCAGGGGGGCAGCATGCCCCCCCATACGCAGCCCACTGTTGTATATACCCAAACTCGCACACACCCCACTGTTGCATATACCCAAACTCGCACCTACCATTATTACTATGAAAATAAGACCGCTCAAGCAAAAAAAACATAAAAAATTGAAATAGTAGTTGTGGTTATTTTCAATTTTCTCAAAAACTAAAAGACATAAAATGATTTAGTTTTCTGTTTTTGATTAAATATTAATAAGAGCAACAAACTATTAAAAAAAAAGTTATTTATAAACTTATGGTTTTGAAATATTGAAATTTAAAATTATTTTTTAACTTTTTTTACTCAAATTTTGAGTTTAAAATTAAATTTTTCAAAAACTATGCATAGTTTTGACTTGATTTAAAAACTGGCTAATAGAATAGAATGTAGGCTTTAAAAAAACGTACAATACTTAATTGTAAGTATTACCGTTATTTTTAAATTATTTTTTTTCCATTTAACGCATATATTTTTTAAATTGCCTCTACCGCCTAAACGAGGGGAGATAGACCCCCCCCTCCCATAGTAAAAAATGCTTATTTTTGACAGTTCTATACAAATCCGTCATTAAACTTTGTCGCCTGAGTTATCGTACTCTTGCCTGAATGACCTATCCTACGATATTTTCAAGTCCATGTGTCTGTCGCGCTCTTTTCCTTGACGGTAAGTTCTTTGATGGTTATGTCTACCCATCTTCATAAATTCTATCAATTTGACTGCTTTCTGTAACCGTAACCATCAAATGAAGCTGATATCCTATTCCCATACTAAAAACCGAAATCACTTTTCTTCATTTCAAAGACGTATTTTAAAAATTGTTTTTACTTTTTTTTATTTTTGTTTATTTTTTATTTTAGTTTTTTTTTTTTGTAAGGCACGTCTCTTAGTTTTATGTCACACCATAACTAACGCAATATTTTATGCACATTTCATGGTAAACCAATCTCCATAACCTGAACGATAACTATGTAATACTTTTTTTTTTTAAAGTTATACTTTGTGCACACTGTTTAGCTTGAGTGACTATAAAAGTCAACCAAATAGGTATCCGGAAGAATTCGCTATTTAGCATGATAACATTGCGTATAGGTAATTTAATTAATTGGTCGCGGCTGAGTCTTAGATAATATTCAAAATTACCTATTAATAGTTCGTCTTTTATCTAATGCTAGATTATATTCTATGGTTGTTTTTAAATGAATTAAAAGACTGTTAGAAGTAATAACTACCAAATTTTTAGAAGTCGGAAACAGACGAATTGGAAATATAATTGGAAAAATTGACGGATTATTGAGGCCCATTCTCCATTGAAAATATTTAAAATTTTAAATGGAGAAATAAAAGAATAGAAATTTTTCGCCCATTTTTGATTTAAGAAAGAAATGAAATTAATTGAAGTCAAAATTAGGGGAAAACATTTAATCCGACCTGTTGTGTTCTCAAAAATATGCCAACCAACATTATGCAAACTTTTACATTTTATACTAATGTCAATATAATCGTAGTTCTATTTAAAACATTTATAATGAGATTGATGTTTTGGCGTATCATCCTTTACACTAATTATACCATGCGATTATAAAAACTAGTTCCACCAGGCAAAAAAAAGCAAATAATTAAAATACTAAATCAGAACTATGAAACCAGAATGTAGTCATAGTTAATAAAGTTATAATAGTTATAGAAATATTCCATAAACTAGAATATTTGCAAATATTTAAACAGTTGCGGTAGATTTGAATTTTATACATAAAGTATCCATTAGATTATAAAAACTATTACAAAAATTATCTTAAGATCGTAATCATAAATTAATTTCTTCTACGTTTTTTTAAAATAAAAGTTCAGACTTTTAAACCGGATGTCTTTATGCTGGCAAAATATTATTTAAAGAGCGTTCTAGAGTGAACAAAACTAGTAATATGTTAACCTTTTTTTTGCATTATTTTATTTTAAACCGAATTTTTCACTTAAACGCTTTAAAATCTGAATTGAAAAATCCCTAATTCGAGACTTCTCTTAAATTTCTTAAAGATATCTAGTTTTTGGTATATGTAAATTTACATGATCCACCTTTATTCCAGATTAGCTAATCCATGGATTAAGAATTTATTCGACTCAATGCAAATACAATTGATTTCTGTTCTCATTGGGTTAAAAAAAAAGTAATCCGTGGATTAGATAACTTGAGGATAAGTTTTGAAATTGCAGTTTTTTTGATTTTTAAGAGTGGAATATGTATATTTTTCAAGTAGTTAAAATTTCTTCAAACGAAGGTTTATCTTTAACTAATATCCATCCAAATTTGAGGAAGATATACACTAAATCTTCAGGATTTAACCAAATTTTGATATTTTCACTAAAATATTTTAGTTCAGAGATACTTTTATTAAACGTCGTTTTTTCCATTTAAAATTAAAGAAAAAAAAAGTATGTCAAACATATGTATATTAAATTGTGTTTCGAATAAATGAAATGTAAGTTTATAAAAGTTTAAAAGCCTAATTTGAAAAAAACGCTTTCAACTTCTTGCATGCACCTCTCAAAATCACATGTTATCCGTTGCTCAATCAAACATTGAAAAATAAAGTTACTTATTTGTGACAAAAAATTAATTCAACAAATGAAACACAACTTCACAAATAAAAGAGATTTTTCGTGAATCCACCTGGCTAGCGGGTTATATGAAACATTTTATTTAATGTTGGTACTGTATTTTTTCGAAAATACCATTGAGAAAAATTACCTTTGAATGGTTCTTTTTACGAAAAGAATCAAACATTTGATTTTATCTATTCTCAAAGTAAAACTATAGATAGTTAATTTACCAAGAAACCCTATAGATAGGTACCTTGGATAACTAAGATTAATTAACAAAACTTTTATCTATACCACTCAACAAGAACCAAAATTTCAATCAATGGAACAAAACACAATAGATTAATTTCCCAAAAACATCTAAAAGGCGGACACAAAAAAGAACATACCTATACCCATAGCAATAATCGAAAATGTTCACAAAGTAAACATCGAATAAAATAAATACAAATTTACTTCTACTCTAACTACATCGCATCATCACAAATATAGGTAATCAATAAAAAAAAAATGATTAAGACGGGATGAAGTACAATCCTCTGAGAAACCATTCATTACAATATAGATAACAACAAAAACTATCATCATTATTGCAACAAAAAAAAAATATCGATTATTTGTGCTAAAGGTATAGAAATAGGAAGGTACTATATAGATAAGCACTTTGCCAAGAAGATGTCATGATGGGGGGTGTATGGTACAAAAAATGGCGACAAATGTATCCCACACTGTATCTCTCGATGTTGTCTATGGTAATTACTCAAGAGGGAGATAGATTGTTTCAAAACTTTAGATTCTCCGGTATTGCTTCCTCAGCCTTACATTATGAAGGGTATAGTTTTATTTGAAAATTCATTCTAGAATATGTATATACAAACATTTATAATATCCTTAGTTAGGATAGTGCCATGAAAATTAAACATATACACTGCCGCTCATCTTAATAGATCCAAACGTTCGCTCACTTAAACATGTTTTTTGTTTTATTTTAGCTTGATTTATTTTCAATAAAAAAAGAAAAGTTTCAGCATCAGTTTTGTAGTTAGCTTTAATAATTTTAATGAGTTATTTCACTGTTGAGCGATCCCTTATCGTAAATGGCAAAAATTCAACTAACATTATGACACTTCAGATGAAAGCTTAGTTTGACAGGTGTCAAATGACGTTGTTATCAACTCGATACCATAAAATGAATGACCCGTTACGATTCACCCCGCGAAACTGCTAAACCACTCGGAACAAGTTATCCTTTTAGGTAGTTTTTGCAAACTAAACTTGGTTTAGGTAAAAACAAAAGTGACACTCACAAGGCCATCTCAGCCAGTAAAGGTTAAAGAAGAGCTATGATCAGAATGGTTTCCGATTTACAACACTTTGCTTCAAAGATTATGGAAAATGAGTATTGCAGTTTAGACTTGCCAAGATAAAACTAATTATTTGAAGTGATTTATATCTTCCGAAAAACGAGTTGAAACAAAAAAATCACGCATTCGTATTTCCTCCAAAAAAACAGTGGCCAATAAATTCAAGCAACGATCATTTAAATTTTTTTAAAGTTGTGAGAAGTAGTCGGTTTGAAATGAAACAGAAAGCATTATAAATATTCATGTTTCTAGTTTCCAATTGTTTCTAAAATTCCGTTATTTCAAGTTTCTAACTTTTTTAAACTATTTTTTCTAGCATACCGTAATTGTGCAATTAAAAAAAATAACACGAGCAGCTTACAATAATATTAAACTTGACACTGGGATATTGTATTTGGAAAGTTGTTTCCAAAAACGGCAGTTTTCTTAACATTTTTATGACGATTTATTAATTTATTGATAATAAAACACTAAAAATTGTATTAGATGTCTATTCATTCACATTTATCGCAACAAAACAGCTGTTTTCAACATTTAGAATCCTCCCGATTCCGAAGTAAGAAAAAATGTCTCAAGGAAAAATTTTACTCCCGGAAAAAACATCTTCCTAAAAGTTATTATCCCGTTAAATATTTTGAATTGCGCTATTTTTTCATTTTCAAAAGTAATAGTTTTTTTCAGTCAAATGATTCGGGGTGTTCAAATATACCCCACACACACAGAAAATTGTAACATAAATATGTCTGCCATTAAGGATAGGTTAGGTAAATATATGTATATTACAAAAAAAAATAATAAATTACATATAGGTTTACCCTAGTTGGCTTGGTTATTGGAAGGCCATCATACACGATAGAACCATTAAATTTACGCATTCAAAATGTCACCTGCTCTAGAATTAATGACAGTAAAATGCGGTGTTTTTTGTTGTTGTTGTTGGGGAGGGCAAAAGATAAAATATTAAAAGCTTCTAATATTTCGGTGTCTCCATACATCCATACATTGGAATCCACTAAGAAGATAGATATTTATAGAAATAAAGTTTAGCATCTCTTATTTTTGTAAAAAAAAACAGTAGTGTCTATTTTCATTGTCCTTACTATTATTTCATTGTTTCTATTTAGAGGTATCGACTATCGAGCGTGAAGAAAACAATTTAAAAGCAGTTCATAACACAAAACAAATCATTGTAATTGTACGTACCATCAGTTTAATGACCTCAAACCGGTTGTAATTAACCAAAAGGTCAATAGTCATTTCATCAATGAATAAAGACCGCACTTTAAGAAGTGTGATAACATGCTTTTAATTAGGTATGCTTTGTAAGTTTATCAATAATTGAAATTTACAAACAATGTATACTTTATGGGAACAAGAGCTCAATCATAGTCTGTGGGTTTTTGTTAATTAAGATGTTTTAGGCTTTTTAGGACTTATGTATTTGAATACATGAATACCTCAACTAAAAGTGCTAATTGGATGAATAGAAGCCGATTGAATATAAAGTTCTTTTGGGTAGAACTTCCATTAGTTTATTGGTTTGTTTGTTTTATAAGTCAAATAAAACAATTCCTAGTCTTCACTGGACAGTACTAAATAGTTTTAAAAAAATCAAATGGATTTTCACAGTATGAAACTAATGTAGGTATGTATGTTTCTTCCTGTTTTTGTATCGTTGTACCTATTTTGTGAAGTTTGACAATTTGAAATTGTTTTCTTTTCACTTTTGTTAAAATACCGGACAAAAACGTAAATATGAAGCATACGACAAAATATACGATATTAGATATCAAGATAGTGGACGAATAAATGGTTTTCCAATAAGAGGTGTTATTTTGAATAGCCCGCTATATCAGTAGTTGTCACTTTTGAAGTGTCGATAAGCCGATATACAGCCACAAATATTGGACAAAGCGATAGAAAATTGGACCTCCAAATTACATTACGGCCAGAAATTAATTTTAAATTATATTGCCAAAGGATTTTTTTTTAAATAAACGACCCTATCGAGGTTAATGTCGTCGGAGCGGAACTTTCTCCGCAACGCATCCTTCGTCGGAGAATCAATTTCGGTTCGGAGAACTACCTCGAAGCAAAATGTCTTCAATTCGTAGAATTTCGGAGAGAATTCCGCTCCGACGGTTACCTCGATAGGGCCGATTGTCATTTTTATATCAATTTTAAAAAATCATTTTTGTTTTATTCCATTTCAAAGATCTACCTCTTAAAAAACACCCTGTATGTCCACATTAAGAGAGGAAAAAAATTACCTACTTAAGTAGTTATAGAATATGTATTGCATTAATTTCCGCACACCTGAAGGTAAAGGTGAAATTCTTAAATACACAGTAATGTAATCTTCTTCCAGTGAAAACACTCTGCTAATAGAGTGAACATCATCTGAGGTTCTAAATTTATCTGCTATCACTATAGGTAAATATCTGTTTTCTTATTTGTTAAGCATTGTGAATACCTACACGTGAAGTGTTTATTTCTCTTTATACTGCACTGTATGCTTTTTTTTCTGTCAACCTCCGGAATTATCATACAAATTCTATGAATTTCTTAAATGGAATAAATGTTTAAAAAAAAAATCAAAGAAAAAAACAGAAAGTGAACACGAGAAAAAAGGCTTAAATAATTTTTAAGTAAATAAAAATGTATTCAGTGTAATTCTTGAAGTTAGAACGACCGGCATCGACATTCCGACAACAACAATAGTGGGAGTTTGTTAAATATGTCTGTTGTTGGTGTTTGTTTTTTGTTCTTGAAAGAACTTGCATAATAATTTGGGAGTATAATTTTTTTGTTTGAAGAATATTTCCACTTTGGGATCTATTTTTAAATATGATTTGTTGATGGCATCTCCAAAACCATTCATCAAATTTTGAACTAAAAATTTGCTTTGCTTTCGGTTTTTTTTTTATTTTGGGAAGTTTAAAATCACATAGTTTTAAACCGGAAATTGTGTCAATTGTGTGAACGCCTAACGAAGCTATTTCAGGCACAATAAAAACTCTTAAATATAGAAAGAGCAATTTCTAAAATAAACCCTACCCTAATATAAATTTTCTTTTTATCGTTTTTATTTATACATAAATGTCATCCTGTGGTCTTAGTTTAGATTTTTAGAAGTTCAGAAGTAACTTAAGTTATATATATTTCTAGTACGCTGCTGAAATGGAACCATAAATTACATACAAAACTGCTACAACAAATTATAAGCGATAGTTTTGTTCTGCTTTTCGATCAGCAGGACACTGTTTCGCGACCGAAATTGACAGTCTCCACTCACTTTTTGCAAACAATTTTTTTTTTCACGGGTCATTTTATTGTGGACTGAAAATGGCATTTGAGCTTAATATGTGTTGTCATTTTATTTAATTTTCAAATTTGTGATTTGCTGTTGTTTTTTTTTCGAAAAATTGTAACCATTTCGAAAATTATGGTTTCGCATCAGCAGCAGTTGAACGAAGCTTTTTTGTAAAGGTTAAGTACCGTTATTTTTGAAAAACAGTCACACAGAGTTGCGATACCCACGTTTTTGCGTTTTCTATCTATAAAATTTAAGTTCTGATTAATTTCTCGAGATTGTGTACGAGTTCAAAACTTGCCCTATAGTCGCAAGTCAAAAGTTAAATAAAATACAATTTATTGTATTTTTCATGGCATTTTTTTTTGTAGATTAACGATAATTCAAGTTCTCATGCCACTTGCGTGAGATACATCTTATTGGAATTGCATCCAACTTTTTTAGTATTTAATAATTTACAAAAAACTTAAAGTTTTTTTTTTATTTTTTTTTTTTTTGAATTTTGATTTGAAAAGTTACAGTTTATAACAATTAGCCAGATTAGTAAATACGATGGTGGCGATGATTAAATGGTGTAAAATGTTCCTAACTTAATTCCATCTAATGTCCCTCCAAGAAAATATAGTGAAAATATAACTTCTTAAGTGTAATGTCGTTTTCTGCTGATCACTCCAAACATGCCTTTTCCACTCCTTATAAGAAGAAGAACCTATCAAAATGAAATAAGTTCCATATCTGCATCATTCATTAATACCTATACTATATTATGCAGTCAGTTAATCTAGATTAAAAAACATTAACCCAGATTTATTTAATCCAATTCCATATTTTTCACTCAATTAAATTCAAATATTAATCCAATAGTTTTATCTTTTGTTAAATATATTAATGGATTTAAAATTTTTGATAGAAAATCCAAGGTTAAGGAAAATTCTTTAATACATAATTAACGTAATCCTAACAGAAGACGAAATAAATACAAGTAGGTATACATAATCAGAGCAGACACAAATTACAAAAGGCTAACAAACCTTTTTTTCCTCATTTTTAATATGAAATAATGTAAATTCTCAAAGGGCCTTGAAAACTTCAAAGCTTTCAAACTTTGTGAGCTACTAACTTTTTTAATATTGATAAATATTAAAATATGTATTTAATAAAAGCAAGGCAAAAAGATCCACTGACATCAATGATTTCAGTGTTTTTTAATCTACAAGAGGTTATATAACAAAATACCACCTCTTCCCCACCTCATTTTCCAATTGATACTATTAGACTATCAAAAACAAATAATACAACTTCTTTTTATGCTTGTAAATCATTAATTAATGCGTGTGCATTTCTTTGAAGTGCGTGCTGTCTCTAGCAGCTTGATAGCTCATATTAAAAAAAATCCAATACGAATCGCTATCTCTCGCTACCAGTGCCAACACCGCTGTCTTCGCATCTAAGTATATCTATCTTTGATGAAATTAATTTATTCACAATTATTCTGGCTTTTGTGGTTTTATCATCGACGACTTTTTGTGGTTTGGTTTGACTGTGGGTTGAGGTAGGTATAGGTATGTCAATGGGAATCATCAAGCTAGCGGCACATCGAACAGCCGCTTGAAGATTCATTCTTGTTTTTTTTTTCTTGTTGGTTTTTTTTTTTTACAAATTAATTAGCTATCTTATTAAAGTGCCATTTCTTGTGCATAGTCTAGTTGGTTATAGTTTGGTTTGTCATCGAAAGCGTGCTGTAGCCGCCGCCAGTGTGTCTCGTGAATTCAAGTGATTAGTGTCGTGGTGGCTGAAGCTTCGTGTGGTCGCGTTGCCATTGTTTGTCGTATTCTGGTGTTATACAAAAAAATAAATTTTTTTAATTAAAATAATATCCATCCATTGATATTATAATTTTTTTTTTAGTTTTTAAATGATTTTTATCATCATTATCACCAAGAGTGTGTGAAATATTAAATTATAATATTTATGATTCTTCATAATATCCGCCCGATTGGGTAAATATTGTTGTGTTTTATATTTTACTGTGCCGCCGCCGCCGGAGTAGGTACCTAAATAAAAAAAAAAGAAAGTGTTTCTCATAGTGGATTTTTATATCGGGATTTTTTTTTTTGGTGGAATAAAGATGAGATTTTGTTTGATGTGTTTTGTAAGTTAACCTTGTTGAGAGTTTATGTAATGAAAAAAAATCATCATTCGATAATAAATATTTGAAATGCGCAGTAAAGTTTTTTTTTCTTTTTTTTTTTTTGTAAACCGTTAGACAATTTATATGGGCACTAAAATTATGAAAAATTCATATGGTTGTAAAATATCTGTATTTATTGATTTGTGAAAGACTTTTATGGGTGGCACGTTTAACAGTTTGAATTATGAACTTTAATCAATATATTTTGGGCTTTAAGATATAATACGAGGGATTTTACTTCTTAATCTTCAGAAAGAGTTCATGTTTAATTTTTATTTAATATTTTATGTTTTAAATATTTGAAGTCAGAAATGATCTAGTAGTTCATTTGAATAATTATTTAAAAAAAAATAAACATATTTTATTTGAAAAAAAAAATTCCCTGTATATTAATATATCTGGATTTTATTTTATTCGAAATATGTTCATCATTATACATTTTGAATGAGAGCTCAATATAAAAATTATTTAATACATACATATGTATTTATATGATTCGGGGAAGCTGTGAATTTGATCAGGATATTTTGATACAGTGGTCTGCTTTTATTTATCGTTTAAACGCACGCAAGGGGTTATGACAAATTTAAAAATGAGATTTGGAATTTAAACACAGTGTGAGATTATTTTGGATGCATTAATTTTTAAGAACTTAACATGCGTAAATGGGTATATTTAAGCTGTTAACATCAAAAATACTGATGCATGGAGTCAGAATCATTGTGAGAAATGTTGGTGGCTATTTCACTAAAAATAAATACCAACGGCTAAGGTGAACGGCAGTTTAATACTCAATTATATCCTATTTTTTTGGAACAAAAGATTTTATTTTTTGGAGTCATACATAAGATCGTATCTTTTCAGATTTTAATTTCATGAGTTCATCGTAACTTGAGGTTGATATTCTATTTGTTTGAAGAACAGTAATGTGAAACTGAAAATTAATATCATCAATTGAACCAGTAGTATAAAACAAGAGGCCTTTTATAAACACAAGAAAAAGACTTGGATACACACCAGAGACTTAAGGGACACCGAGTTTTCTCATCGAAATACCTAAATAAATTGAATTTCAAAGTCAGAAAAATAAAATTGTAGTAATAAGCTTTCTTTTATAATCTCGTTTGTGGTGATCATAGATCAAAAACAAATAATCAGTCACTCTTTGGAGTTTGATAAATATCACAGAAAAAAATTAAGATCATTATTTTTACTTTTTTCTTTAAAATGTTTTGTGAAGTTTATACATATTATTTGTTGTTAATAGCTTATACCAACTGAACTTCCTTATTTGAAAAATTAAATCAAACTATGTAGAATGTTTTGAATAAAAAATGTAAACGAAATTAATTGTAAAAATGAAAAATATTTACAAAAAATGTTTACCTACTAAAAATTGGGAAAAAATAATGTAGTTAAAAAAGTACGTATACACCCCAGTGAACAACTGTTGTATCGTCATGTTTTTACTATGACCAGATGGCCACGTTTTTTGAAATTAAAAAGAAAAACTAAATTGCATTTTATTACCTTTTTGGCAGTTAAATAAAAAATATGAAAAAATATTTGCCTGTTTATTTTGTACGGTGATGAGTCAAATGCATTTTTAAGCGCATAACTAAATGATAAAAATCAAAAATGTCAAGCTCTCACCAGATGTTCGGTGGTCATTGACAAACAATCGAGCAGAGAATGTTAACGATTTAGATTGATGCTTTGATTAAATTCCAATTATAAGCCTGTTCAGTACGTAACTCAAACGACTTATGAAATGTATATCAAAATAATTGCCATTTTGTCTTCTAGCCAATTTAAAAAAAAAAATAATAATAATCGCAACTAAAAAGTTGTATTATTTCACCCGCAGCAGAGATAGTATTATGTCTGTCGGCCCTGGGATCTTACTCTAGTATCATGTTATGACTTATTATAATTTACGATTGTTTGTATAGAGCCTAAATACAGCATAGTTGAGCTTGAAATTCAAAGAATCTTTCTTCAATAATTTTAACAAAAAGCCAATTTTAGGAATTAATATGAGGGTTTCAAACACATACAAAAGATTACACCTAACTTACATACAAATTTTAAAATTGTTTTATGTATTTTGAGTTCATGTACATTTATTTAATTTTATAAAATTTGTTTCTATCTTTTTTATTTCAGGTTGATAATATGTTTTCAAAGTACCTTTACACTTAAAATGAAATTAAGCCAATGGAGTGAATCATAACAATTCTTCAGGTAAATATTTTTTTAAAACTAAAAAGTCTGATTATAAAAATATTTTTATTCTCGATCAGATGGTAATTTCAACTGCAATTGTTACTACGCAATTAACAAAATAGAATTTTTTTATATAAATAAAACATTTGTTTTAAATATAAAAATAAAAATAAAGATAGTAAGAACATATGATATCATTAACTCCATCAAAAAAAAAAAATAAAACCTGACTGTGACGGTAGCTTAGCTTAATAGGAATAGTTCATTTAATATAAAAACATATAAATATTTTGGTGCACTTTAAAATGTTTTACTTTGAATAATTTAGTTTAATGGAATAATTTTACTATTATGATTTAAGAACTTGTGACCACTTTAGAATATAAAGTGTTTTTGTGTTAAGCTTTTTAATATTCATTAACTTATTCTTGTTGAAGTTTATTGTTAAAGAAACCCAGAACATAACATTGTTTATAAAAAAAAAAACTAAACATTCTCTCGTACAATAACTAGAATATATTCAAAATTGATTTTTTTTTTTGTCTAAATAGCCCTGAAATCTTCCATAACAATGATTTGCATAAAAATTCGAGTCAATTTTCAATTTATGTTGGTGATGAAATTTTTTTTGTTCACTTTCAAGAACTTTCAAAATAATATTTAAAAAATAAACAACATTCAAGGTTATCTAACAAAAGGTTAAATATGGCGCCCACTTCCTGTTTAGATAAAGTAAAAACAAAAACCACAATAAAATCTAGTATTCTTATGATATTGAGAGCTTCAAAATATGATCTTATAGTCATCAAGATGAATATTCTAGAAATTTTGGATTTGGATAAAAGCAGAGTTGAATGAATTTTTAAGTGTAGGGTAAGAGATAGTATAGTAGGCAAATCCCGCATAAATTGCTGCCATATTTTTCCCATAAGGGCTGGCCCCCATCTTGAATTTTATGTACATATTTTAAAAGTTTCGATAGATGATTTGACAAATAGTTTTCTTGGAGTTATTTAAGTATTTTTGAAGAGCTGTTAAAAAAAAAATAGAATAACTGTCGTATTTATGCGTAACAAATTCTGAAAACTAATAACAAATAAAAAGGATTTTTAAATCTAAATTTTTTTCTAAGTACTTAGTATGTATAAGGTTTTACAGAAAAGCAAAATAAACATTTTTTTAAATTATTGATGCGTTCAACCATTTTTCCGTACTAAATGATCAAAGTTTTGAATAAGATAACCGTAGAGTCTGAGTAGTAAAATTATATTTTTAAAACTAAAATTAAATATTTCAATAAGGTAGCTTCTAGATTATCTAAACAAAAAATTAGTCGATGAATTCTCACAAGCCTCGTCTCGGTCTCTCTTCTTGTGGTCTTAAAAAACCAATTAAAAAGAAAAGAAATCATTATTGTTTTACCATCAAGAAAAGAAAGCGAAAATTTTTGCAAATTTTTTTCACTTGCATAAGATTTGAAAAAAAAAATTTAATTTAAAAAAATATATTTAGAAAAAGTATGTCCACAATATAATTTTTTTTCTTTGAATTCTTTTGAAAAAAATAACTTGTGACTTTCCTTTTCTTTTGATGATGATAAAAAAAAATTTTAAAATCGAGGATCATTTTAATCATTTTAATAGTTTCTTAAGACTGATTATTCAATACAAACAAATTATCGAACAGATCAATCTGAAAGTTTATGTAAGAAAGATTAGTGCGCAATAATCTAATAAATGAAAAGACGCAGTGCTTAACTAATCCGCGAAGAGATTATAGATTAAAACTGTTATCAAGTTAAAAATGTAGCTCTTTGAATGGATGTGCAGTAAATTTGAAGTTTAATAGATACAGTTTCAAAATATTATGAGTTATGACCCTGGTTTGTTTATTTCGGGTTAAATTTGTAAACTTGTAAAAATAGCAATTCATCTTCATATGTTAACAGTGTTAAAGATCTTATCAGGTTAATTTAACAAGAAAAAGTGGTTACAAGACATTATTTTTCTGAGTGTAATATTCGCGTTTCGAAAATGAAAACAAATAAAAAAATCAATTCAACAACAACAATACATTTTATTTTAAACATTTCAATCAAAATTCGATAAGTAGCGTCTTCGTAGAAAAATTCAAAAA
Organism: Syrphus vitripennis; assembly: GCA_958431115.1. Classification (NCBI taxonomy): domain Eukaryota; kingdom Metazoa; phylum Arthropoda; class Insecta; order Diptera; family Syrphidae; genus Syrphus; species Syrphus vitripennis. The sequence continues at coordinate 23,383,224 of OY288108.1, forward strand.
TGGTTAAATTTTAAAATTAAAATTTTAAATTCAACTCACATCTAATCGCAAACAGCAACAAAACAAATCAATTAAATTCGCCACTCTAGCTCACAAAATTTGTAACGATACATATAAATACATTTTAATTGTCTAAGTCCCAAATCATTACACGCTTGGTGAACGACAATCAAAAAGAGACGCCATTAATAAAGACAGGAAACCCCAGCGAAACTCAAAAACTTATTTATATAGATTTGTTGCTTCTCAGACGCCTTTATTAATATCACTACTGGAATATCAATAATGTTTGGGTGACAATTTGGCTATCCCATCAGCCGTTGCTCTTTGATGCGCAATGTCTCCAAATCTGATTCTGGAATCTTGTGATTCATCAAATTCTCGATTATTACATTTCTGGGTAATATAAAATTTGATGAGCAAAAATTACGCAAAGAAAATAATAAATTATTATAAATTGCGGGTTTGTCCTTCTTTTAATGTTTTATTGTTTTTTTTTTTGTTTTTTTTTTTTCTTGTTTCACATACTTACTCATATAAAAGAAGTTTTTCTTTGATCGAAGAATAAAAATAATGAGTTGACATTAATGAAAATCATTGATTCTAGTGAATCTCTCCATCGTGATCATCATGTTATTTGAATGGAAGTATTTTATTTGAGGAGCGTCTGTTTTTTTATGGTGTTTCTTTTTTTTAGTTTGAAGTGCATATTCTAAAAAAAGAAAATCAAGTCATATTCTACGACACAGTTCCCGCTGATGGTATGGAATTTAAAAAACAAAAAAAAAAAACATAATCCAGACTGCGAGACGGCATTTCCACAAAGTTCCATTTGAACGAAGTGCGAACAACATTTTTTTGCGCCTGTTGGCTGTTTGAAATTTTGTCTTCTTCGAAAAAGATTATCGGAAGCTTGAGTGATTTATAATAGTCTGATGATAATTTTGTTTCATCGCATTTGGGATCTATAGATAGAGATACACATGTGATTATGTGATGATTACTGAGCTAATCTCTAAGAAATATGATGTAATTTTGATTATTTGAAATAATTGAATAATCTGATTATCTGGCGGAAAATTATTCGTGGAAAATAAGATTGAGCTCAAATTGTCAGTCATTAGAAATTATCATCTCATCACGTAGTATCGTTTTATTTTGTTGTTTAAATAGAAACGGTTTTTTTTACTTGCTCTTTAAGTGTGATCTATTGCTCCTGATTTTTATTTAAAAAAAAACCTGTGAATTTACATAAGGGTTACAAATTAAGAAGGTCAGTTATGAATATAATCACATCTTTAGTCTGAATCGTAAAATTTTTCTTGCTTCATTTATAAAACAAATGCATTTTTTTCTAATGACAGTTTTGAATGCATAAAATAATTAGTAAATCAAAATAACAAAATAAAATCTATGTACAATAATTGACGTAAAACAATTAATTTGATATTACAAACAGCAAATCATAAGTGTGCTGAATTTTTTAAATGCAATTTATATTTATTAATTTATCTGATATGTCTTATTCTTCTACAAAAATAACTTATTCTTAACATCACTAATAGACTCATTTTCATCCTAATTACGCAGAGATTAAAACAAATATACATATGTCAATTTTAAATTTAATTCTCATGATGAAAATTATGACTTTTAAGGTCCAGTTTTCTATGCAATATTATAATATAAGCTCTTGACATGAACAGGAGCTGTTGTCAAAATGTTATATTCGTGTTTCAGAAAAGAGACGTACATTGTTTGCATTTATTCCGATCCGAGCACGTGCCATTATAAGTCAATTGATCTCTTTTCTAATATTTAAAATATTGAATTCTTTTTATTCTTTGTAATAATTGCGACTTAGACTTCCACAGTGCTGCCATCTCCATTCCGATAGCGGAAGTATGTTTTCGACAATACCGTACCTTGACATCGATAGATTTGTGACAAGTGAAGTTAGTTTTCTTCTGAGTTAACTCTATTTCTTTAAAATATTTGGAAGATTAAGAAGGATTTGAGGAAGATATATGAGTTCCGCATCAAAATTTACCATCGAAAAGAGTTTTCACTTTAAAAACCGAAATAACTATGCAATAATTCACAAATAAAACTTAAAAAATTAAGAAGGTCATGCATCTAGCCTCATAAGAGATCATTTTTCATTGTCTAATTTATAAAACAAATGCATTTTCCTCTAATGACAGTTTTGAATTCATTAAACAAATAGTAAATCAAATTTACAAACCAATTTATTTACATTAATTGATTTGAGCAATTAATCCGATTTTACAAACAACAAATCAAAAGTGTGTTGATTTTTTTAAAGACTTGTTAGATAACTTTCCACTGACGCACAAAGCTTTCATTAGTAGCCAAAAAGCATTCTACTATGCCTAGCCTAACCTGCCTTTTACAATAAAATAATTCTTAACACTGCACTCCTAATAATAAATTTCATCTCCACCCTATTATACACGCAATGATCATTATAAAACAAATACATTGTATGCATATGTGATGGCAACCCTTTGTTTTTTAATTGGTTCTTCCGATCACTATCGATCAATATTCATCATCATCAAGCTCGTCATCATCATCTTATTGTGCAACCAACCCACATATAATGTACCCTCCAATAAATATTCATTCTATTTGTTTGAATTTTACTTGCATTATTTATAGCTTATGGCCACAATCAAATAGTATTTATTAGTTTATTCAGATTTATCCAGAAAGTCCACAGCAAAAAGAAAAACTTTTCACGCCGCGCGCCGCCAATTAAATACTTGATTTCGAACGCAAATTGACCGTCAAAAGTATCTGATGCCATCTTTTTCTCCTCACAGCCTCTTAGTCTTGACCATGATGAGCTAGAGCACATGTTCCTTGCTATATACAGGGTTTTTCCACATTTTATCGTTTTGGCTCTTGACTTTGGCTGTTGCGATATTTTATCGCTTTTGATTCTGACGAGTGAAGTTTTCCAGTGAAAATTAAAATTTTCTTTGCTTACTGTAAATTATTTTTGTTGCTTTATGTGCATACTATACAGATGAATTTTTTGATTATTTTTTTTTTTTTCAAAACAATGTTTACAGAATAAGTGTGTTTTTGCAATTGGAATCGTTTGAGATTAAATTTTTGGCCAAAAATGCACCTGCATTTATACCACATGTACAATATTATCTAAGCTATATAGGTGAAATTATGGTTGAATTTTGGATTAAGCACTAGCCCCAAGAGACCCACAGGGCTCAATGGTTAAAAAAAGTATAGAGATGCTTAAAAGCTATTTATTATGGTATGACAATTGATTACTAAAAAGCACGCAGATCTGCGCATGTAGTAAAAAACGAGAACTGTCATAAGAATCTCAAGAGCTGACAGTCCATGTATGTAAATATAATTAAGTTCTAAAAAAAAATCAAAAGATTAAACACGATAGACAGGAACAATCATTTAATTCTAGAAGCTGTCTAATATTTATAATGAAATCTTCAGTTCTATGTCTTAAAAACATAATTTTGAAAGATTTTCTTTACTGTAAACACCACTAAAACTCTCGGCAACTCGTTATGACCAACCCAGATCTTCATCCTTAAAGCTCTATGCACTAATCATTATTAATCCTAGAAAAGCGTTGTATTAAAATTTTAAACTGAGTCTAATTAACGTCTGTACAACTAGTCCTTTAAGTCAAGTTGTGACAGCCCTAACTTTAACGAACATTTTTGAAATATAAAATATGTTTGACAGCCTATAATTATACGAAAAAGTCAATTTCTTTTAATGTCATAATAATTTTTTTTAAAGTGACGAGACTTCAGCAAACAAGTGGTTGAAATGAATTGTCTGGATGTCAAATCTTTCAATTTAAGAACTTTTACTACAGCAGGGCATGTCAAATTAAAATACGACTCTGTTTCACCAACAACTGATTAAAACGACATACAAATGTATTTGAGGAAATATTGAAATTCCGATCATGTTCCCTGCGGGTACGCGAACAAATTTGCGCATTTCCTTTGATATATTCTTAAATTTATTTTTAATTTCATCATAGATGACCATTTCAGCAAGATAACGGGGGAAACGGGTGACCCTGGTACGAAAATTTAATTCTACGTACGTAGGTAGTACATAAAATGTCACTTGTAACTGTCAAAGGTAAAAAGGAAGTTAACATTGCAGACATGTTCTCAACGACTCGGACAGAATACAGATGTTAATTAAATATCGCACTTACCAACGAACTTTTCTCGAGATCATAATTCACAATAGCTACTCAAATTATGGGGGTGAATCCCAATAAGAAAATTAGCGCATGCCAGACAGCAGGTGCAAGCCAGATCTTGCGCACGAAACTCTCTGATCGCTGGTCATAGATTTTTTTTTTATATATTTCACAATTCAGTACTTTCGGATGTTTTTCTATTGGTTGTGGTTGTTTAATTTCGGATAGACACACAATCAGTATTCCTGATTATTCTCAATGAATCATCTATGATCATCATTGTTGTCATTGCAAATAAATATAAATATAAGTGGTCAGATGGGGATTTTGTCCGCTATATGTACCAAGTGTTAAGCTTTATTTTTCTGTTCTTTTTAAGATCACTCGAGTTGTGATGGTCGCGTTAAACAGTTCGTTTATTTGACGTGCTATAGATTGTTTTATGTGATTAAATAAGTTAAGGACAATATAATCAGGATTTTGTATTTTCTTTTCAAATTAATTCCTAGATTTAAAAAAAAGTGAATTGTATAAGTGTTAATATTTTAGTTGTTGCACAGAGTTTGTTTAATTTCAAATAAGATTGAACATTTTGAAACAAAATTTATTTAACGCTGAAATAAAATTGTTCTTATCGAACATCCCCGGATGTTTACATCTTCATTCAACAACAAAAAAAAGTAAGAATAAATGTGTTAATAGCCAATTTTGAAATTTTAAATGTTTGTTTTTTGTTTACTTTTTGTCTGATTTATAATAAAAAATTAAGATACTATATAAAATTTAAATATAAATTTTAAATAAGTGAGCGATTGATATATGTATTAGCATTTTAACTTAAACTATTTTTTTTTTTAATTATTTTACTACCGGTCGGTGGCATATTTATTGCAATAATTAATTTAAAAGTGAATAAGATTTGCTTTTATATCGCACTTGAATTGAAGGACTTAGTAAATGTCTTTTTTAAACATTGAACATCTTTTTTGTGAAGTCATATTAAATACACATGTATAAGAGCCTTGGAATATTTTAACAAAAGTTTAAGTTAAATTTTAATTTTTAACCGATCGACTTGACCTTGTCCAAAATCCTCCCAATTCAAAGACAATGTTTTGATTCTTGGTTCTATTTTATATCCCTTTAAGTCGAGTTTTCATTTAATAAAACCTAAATCACCAAAAAAAATACGACTAGGTTTTTGTAACTGAGAAATAATTTTTGAACCAGTAGACGGGTGGTCCAACTAGCCCTGCTGATTTAAATAACACATTTTATATTTTTGTATCTCTTTATCTTTTGTTTTATTTAGTTAATCAGTTCAAATATTTATAAAACAAACATTTTTATTTGTTTTCCTTTTTGAAACTTTTTTTTTCACTGTTCAGAACTTCGTCCAACTAACCAATTCCACTGGTCCACTGGTCCAATTCCCCATATAGGGGCTAGTTGGACCACTTGGACTTGACATTTAAGACATTATGCTTTTGCGGCCACATATTTCCTTTTTTTTAAATTTAGGCGAAATCTTATTCTATATTTGAAACATTTCAGAAGTTTTCATCAAAAGTTAATGTTGGAAAGCATCAAAATTCAAAATGTGAACAATTGATTCGGATTGCATTTTTCGATGGCGTTAAGTCATTTTAGCGAAAAAAAATATTTTATTAAACTAAAAATCTTGAAGAATAAAATGAAGATGAAGATCGCTGCATCCAAAGTATTTTTTTTCTTTTGGGATTGCAGCTAGCGATAAGTGGCATGGGAAAATATCGGTTACAAATTTTCCCAGGGTCAATGTTCTTTACTTTTCGGAAATTTTATCCCGTAATATTTTTTTAACCGAGTTTTGAACTTTTAAAATGAATTCTTTTTTAGACGTTTAGCTGGAACAAATTACCTGTTTAAAAAAAATAAAAAAAATATTCTGTGCAAACATTACTCTAGAGCCGATGTTCCATAGTCTTTCAGTTTGTATTAATTTATTAACGTTTTAGCAATAAAACTTAAAAACAAATTTTAAAATATATTAATATATTTTTTTAACCAATGCGGAATAAAAAGGTTTTAAATAACAGTTTAACAGTTTTTTAAATCTATACGAATTTGATTCCGAACGGAAAACAAAACATTGAAATTCACAATGGGCTTGCTCGTTTCTCCGATGAATGGTATCTATGGTATAAAAGCATTGAAAATGCCACACAATTCTTCTTTTAAAAAGGAAAGAAGTACTGGACTAAAAGTACCACCTTGAGGAACACCTGTAGTTGTTTTTGTAAAACAAATTCCTGGCGATCATATGAGTCATGACTACGATCGTATAATTCTTCTGTATTATAGTTTTGTGCTCATCAATTTCAATATAATAAGTATGCATATCTTAACTATTTGTTCTGCATATAAATAACTTCGAAGCCCCAATTACACACTACATACTCTTCTCATACAAAAAGAAAAAAACAACATAAATTTAAAAATTATACAAAGTAGCTCCAAAAAAATCAACTGCCATACATTATAATATTAATCATCAATCATTCAACAAAAATATGTCAACAATTTTCTTTGGTTTTTCCTTATTTCGTTTAACTCGCGCGTAATTACGTAATTTACGTATTCATCTTATGTCACCATCTCTCACTTCTCTAATATGCGTACTTATTTCAAAGTATATATGTAGAAACTATAGATACAAATTACTTATACCCCACACACTCCATGGTGTTTTCTTTAATATTTTTTTTTTTTTTAAACTATATTTTAACATTTTAATTTGTATTCCAATCGCAGTTCAATTTCAACTAGGTAGGTATGTGAAGAGTCTTCCGCATTTAATTATTAGATAAACACCTCAATTCAACTCAATAACTAATCCCATTTATCAGGGTGCCGCTTTTGCTTCTGCAATCCTCATTCCTCAACATAATGTAAGTCTAAACGTGCTTGAAATGCAACAAATTTTAATAGAAACATATATATATATTATATATTTCTTATTTAAATATTGAAATTGTTGAAGAATACAAAAAAAAAATAATTAAGTGTGAAGGCGACTTAATGTCGAGTTATCTAGTTGTTACAATCCCATCTCCATCTGCTGATGTGCATATTAATCTTAAATAAAACAAAAAAATTAAATACAAATATTAATTGACATTATTACCGTTTTTCCCCCACGCATTCAAATATCTTCCCCCTTTTTGTTTACTTTCAGATTGGTGAATTAAAAAAAAATAATTGAATTCCAGCACACCCTACTCCTAACGATTAAATATATCGTAACAGACACCCTACTAGACATTGCTCGTGAAATAAGCTAAATTATACATAACACTAACGACTGACACCGGTCGTACTGCACGCTGCCAGCCTGACATCTTTTAACGAAACCTCAGCCCGAGAGCTGAGCTAATCACAGACACTCTGGCCCATAGCGCTTTTGTTTAATGTTTATTTTGTTTTTTTAACTAAGCGCGGGCTTCGTTTTGTTTGTGTTTTTTTTTTTCGTTCATTTCGTTTGTAATTTTGTCGAAAAAAAAAACAATCTTCAATTTATCATTATTCTCAAAAAAAAACAACAATCTGCAAACATGATCGGGAGATTATTTCGGGCTCATGGCGAATTTTGCGCATCACATCCATGGGAGGTTATTGTGGCGCTATTGACATTGACCGCATGCATGTTGACGGTAGATCGAGGCTCAACGTTGGGCACTGATACATCCGGAGGTGGCCCGACGATGAGCGGCACATCATCTGGCTCTTCGACAGCATCATCATCATCATCGATGCCAAGCAGAAATAGACCCTGCCACGGATGGAGCCAGTCGTGTGATGGCTTAGAGGCTGAATATAATGCAGCCGATGTAATTCTTATGACCATAGTGAGATGTTCAGCAGTGCTGTATTGCTATTACCAGTTTTGTAGTTTACATAAACTTGGATCGAAGTATATTTTAGGTAAGTTAAACTTGATTTAGTATAATTTCTTAGTCGTAAAATATATTATTAAAATGATAGACAAATTGTTAGTTCATTCTCACAAGTTGTAAGGTTAAGTTACGATTCGAGCTAGTTTTCAGCTAATTTTTCAGTGATTTCTAAAAGTAACAATCTAATAGTCTTCTTCTTCAAATTTCAGTAGATCATAAGTTAGTTACTGGTCTTAACATGACGCTGCATTACCTTTGGTAATAGTGACATACAAAAAATTCATAACTCTCAAAATGATATTTCTAAGAAAAAGAAAAAGTAGACTATTAATTTTAAACATAATGGGCATATTTGAATTTATTTATTTTAAAATGCTAATAGAAACAGTTTACAGCATTCTCGTTTCAACAAAAAAGTCAATTTTCTTGGCCAAACAAGTAAAAAAAATGTAACTAACGATGACTTCAGAGCTTTTTAAAAATCTTAATTCTTTATAATTTACTTCAAACATTTGGAAATTTTGGAATCTTAGAACCAATTTTTTTTTATATTTTAACGGATCGGAAACGAAACTAAATTTCAAAAAACTTCTATGGTGGGAGGATAGAATTAACCTTATTTAAATTTACTTCAGCTTAATTTAAATTTTGTGGGAAGAACTTCTTTAACGTAGAGGTATATTTTAAATAAAAAAAATTCAATGCGCATACGCCCTAGTGCACATTGGTGTTGCTTGTATAAAAAGAACGTCATAGTTCTATTTCATCATTTTCAATAAAACTTTGAGGAGTGATAAAAATTGATATGAGATATGTTCGCTGTAAATTTCCGCCTACACATTTCAAAATATGTATTTAATCCTTAAATTTAGTAAACATTTTTTTTCGTAATTTTTAGGACACTCATTTTACCATAAAAGTTAATTCTAAAAAATTTTGAACTTTTGAATCAAAAAAATATGGTTTCTTACAAACATCTTAAATGTTTTATTTTTCAATTGATAAAAGTAATGGAAGATTATTTATACATATAAGCAATTGTTAAAATGCCCATAAACATAATATCAAGTTGAATGATAAATGAGGAATATCTAAATAAATTTTACAAATAATATGATATTCTTATTATTCCTGATTAATTTTTTTTTGTCATATTTCCTCGATAAAATTGGCTATATATTGTAAAATCTTTGATATTGATTATTTTTGTATAATTTATAGTTATATAATAATTTGGCCTTAACAAAAAAATATCAAAACCTTAACTATTTTTTGGGGCCTCAACTTAATGTTCCACCTAACCTTTAAAAATCAACTTAGTTCCCCAAAAAAACAATCACAAATGAATATTTTTACAATATTTATGTATTTATTTAATTTGTAAACATAATTATCATAACATCTTTGAAATCAAACAACAAGAATTTCAATTTGTTTGGATTCAATTCAATTCAAAACCAAAAAAAAATTTTATAACAAAATTAATGTTTACCATACTCAATGAAATGCATCTTATATTGATATCAACGTTTCCCCAAATGTATTCGGTTGGTACAAAAATCAATGACGCACTTTATAGGGAATTCAATAAATATGTGGGTCATCAAAATACCAACAACAACAAAAAAACGCATTACGAATCGAAGATGAACGAGATGAGCCCGCATAACGTTAGACAACATGATGATAATTAAATGGTCATTTCTTTCAACATTTATTTTTTTTTTGTTGAACTTAATAATGCGTGATGCAATTAATTTAATTAGCGAAATCATAAACTAAACAAAATAATTCAAAAAAGAAATTAAAATAAAAACAAAATTATGTCTAGCGTGTGTCCGCACCGTTTTTACTGTATCTGATAGATGTGTTTAGATACAATCCGACAAAACGGAAAGTGAAATTTAATTTCAATTAGTCAACGAATTAATTTATTTAGTTAGCTAATTTATTTTCTCTGCATGATGTGCTATTTCACTTTTTTTGTAAATTTTTGACTGCAAGGAAAGTAAAAGTGCGAATTGAATTAAACCGGGTTGAAACTATATCCCATTTCCTACGGCCCTGATTTATCCTTGACGAAATAAAAAACATAAACCCAGAGAACGATTCTAAAAAGAAAACGACATTCAACATCTTCTTCCTCAAAAATGAGGTTCAAATTGAACTCACAAACAAAGAATACAGTCGTTGAAGCTCGAAAGAGTGTTAAGAACAACTATAACTATTACGTAAGTGAATAAAGTATATAGAGGTAAAAGAATTCTCTTTTTTGAAATCGCATAAGGCGCATACTATATTACAGTGACATCAGTGTATACTAAGAGTAAGATGTCTATTTGATGCCAATTTTTTTTTTTTGCATTATTTTTTTTACTGATGGAGGTGGCACTTTGTATTTTTCTCCATTAAAATCTGGCCTCGCACTAAGGAAACGGTGGTGCTATTCCCGGTTGAACGTTTTTTAGTTTTTTTTCTTTTTTTGTTCATTTCTTTAAAAACGTGCTTGTCCTTAAATGATGATTGCACTTGGCTGGGAAATGGACTTTTTTTTGTGTTGCAAGTTTAAATCACCAGGGACACGAAAATGTATACTGTATGGGGAATTATGGTATGGCAGTTATTATGTTTTGAATGTATGTATGTCATTTTTTTTACTCTGTGCATTGGAACTGGGATCATTAGTTTTATCTACTGGATGTTTATATTTATGTCAGTCTGGAGGTTTGTAATTGAAGGGTCATGGTTATTTTCACGTACTGGTAATTAAGTTAATTTCATATATTCCATTGCAATAATGTATATGTGATTTTTTTTAAAATTATTCTAACAAGTAGACGTCGAAAATAAAACGCGCGACTGGATCACAAAAAGTGGCATTTCTAGTTCAAGGATTCGTGGCCTAGTTTATGGGTGCTTCTTATTTTTCATTTTGCTTCACCTAACACATGATTTTTCTTCTGGTCTCTGACACATGTAAAAGTTCGAGAAAATAAATGTTTTTCAAAAAGGCTTAAAAAAATGTAGTTCTCCAAAACAAAACATTCTACCTTTACGGAGGATTTTTATTTGCTTAACTCGAATACGAAATTTTCTATTTGCTCTTAATATATACAACATTAAAACTTTTTTGTATAAAAAAGTCCTTAAAATAAACTTTACTTCAAGGAAATCATATGTTTTATACTGGTCTCAAAACAAAATGGGGTAAAATTTAAATCGATTCAGTATGTCAAAGCATTTTTTGTATGTATGATGCTAGGTAAAAAAATTTAATTTTTCAAAAACTTAAATCACCAAAGGAATACTTATTTATTAGCATCATGCTAACTTCAACGTCAGTTTGACATTTATAAATGTTCAAAAAAGGTCTGTTTTCCATTAGTCAACAATCAGTTTGGTTTGATTTTATTAAGAAAATTGTGTTAGAAAATTAAAGATTTTGATGAAATTTTGTCTGAAGGTTTTTAATAAAATAAAAATTATTTATTCAAGAAATATTTTTCCAAAAATTATTGGCACCTGTCAAAATACTGGATTATTTATAATCTTAATAATATTGCATTTCAAAATTTTCAAAAAAAAATTTTTTGATTAAAAAAACATCGAAAACGATTTGATACCATTAGTTTAAAGACCGACAACTACTTTCATACATTGTGTGTAATACATTCAACTTTGTGGCATTAAAGTACCGCACCAGGTACCACAACCGCACTGTTGACCCATCAAACATACGAACACAGTTAGTTACTCGATGGTAACAATTATTGTGAACTTGAACTACACCACTCTTTAAAAGCAGTAATTAGGTAAGTACTCAACCATCTTTATAGCATTGCCATCAGCACTTTGGTTTATTGATACATCCATCGACCATTATAATAATATGGGGAATGTCCATTGCAAAAAAAAAATAAATTGAAAGAAAGATTAAAAAAAACAAAGTAAAGACATCCCGCTGATGTACTGTTGACGACATATCATAATAATAATAAAAAAAACCCGACTTAAGCCTTAAGCCATTGTACTCACTGAAACTTTTATTGCAATTAATCCAAGACCTTGCAGATAGTATTTTTGACGTTTAATCTGTCATTTTATTTAGATAAACCTATTTCTGGAATATCCCATAAATGAAGGTATCCATGTCAAGGGTAATAAAGCGTATGATAACAACACATTGCACGCCACTGCTTTTTTAAAGGCTTTAAACTTGCACAATATTTTACTGAAATTGTCTGTAAGATAAATATAAAAATAAAATTTAAGAAATAAACCTGTTTACCTAACGCGCGCTTTGAGAGTTGTTCCAGCAATGTTGTAGTTTACTTATGAAAAGTGAAAACTCCGCACAAGGCTTCATATAAACTGAACGAGAAGTGTAGGATTAAAGCGGAATTCGCACGGAGTACAATTCCTCGCAGGCTACGCTTACCTCTCTATCAATTTGACTTTCGATTTCATTGAACATCGAGTCTTAAAACTGGATCTTCTTATGCCGCAAATAACCCAAGTTTGAAATATTTTCGCAAGTCATTTACAAACATTAATTTACTTTCAATGATTTCCTTCTTTGCGTTTATCATATATAGAAAACTCAATGATGCGATATGACAAAAGGAATATGGCAAGTTTGAAAAGCATGTTGTGTTTGGATAGTCAAGGTAGGTTGAGTTGTAATTGCTTCCATGGTTATTTGTATTGATAAAAATTGTGTGTGAGAGGCAAGGATAAATAGAGTAGTATAAAGTATATTTCCCCCCATTTAAGTTAAATGAATAGCTTAAATAAGAAGAATAATAATTATTAAAAAACAAAGACAACACTAACTAAGCCATGCTACAGCATTTAAGTTTTTTTTTCAATGTTGAGTTTGAATATAAATGTTTAAAAAACTATGCACTGAAACAATTAGATTTAAAAAGTTAGTTAAAAATGGAGATTTGGCTTGTGTTGCCGGTGTTTTTTTAATAAATAATTATTTCTCTGGGTTTTCGCAACTCCAAATTGAAACAATCCGAAGACCTGTAAGATTAAATAATCATTTATAAGTCTTATGGGATATGAAATGTGATTATATTAACCTGAAATCTTTTGAAAAAGTTTTCGTATCACAAATATATATTTCGTATAGCAAATTAACACATAACAAAATTAATTTCTTGAGCTTTACATTTTTATTAAGTTAGATTTCTTACACTTAGAAGTATTTCTCATTATTGTGATATTTAAAAAGGTTTTATAAGCAAAAAATTGACAAAAATCTTAATCTTCTTAAAATTTATCATTTTTTCGTTTTCAATAATATTTCAAAGAAAAGTCTTTCAATAAGGTAAACTTATTAATTTGTTAATATTTCGCTTTCTATTTCTATTCGCTTCATGTAGATAAGAACAAAATATTTCAAGTATCTACTAAAACTACAACGCTACTTTCAAAACTATATAAATTCATATTATGTTCATGGAATAGGCATCCATTCGCAACAGTCCAGTACCATGCACAAATTATGTTTCTTGTCTAATTAACAAGTTGGTAATAATTCACCTTGAACGAACAAAAAAACGAGACAGAAATAGGAGTTTATTATATGAATTTAACGTTGCGTACCGTCGTCGTCGTCGCCGTTTCATTGTTGATTGGGGGCCTCATGAAAACTATTTGGACTAAAGTCCTATTTGTTTAAATTTGTTAACGAATCAAGCAAACCCTCATTAGGATGAATGATTTGCTGGAAATCAAAATAAAATTTAAATGAATGCTATAGTTTTGGTGTTGACAGCTTAAAGTCTATAAATATAGGTATAACTATCTGACCTTTTGGCAAATTTAGCATGTTAGATTAAACTGATAATGTAAATAATGTTAACAATGGAATTGTATGACTTTGGAATTTTGTTATAATCAGATAAAATGTTTCTTTAGATGATTTAATGTACTTTTGCTGTTCGCCAACACTAGATACCTTCAAGACACTAAAAAGAGAGGAATTCACTGGAGACTTTCACTTCTTTAATATTCATGGCGCAAAATTTCACATAGAGAACACAGAATTTAGTTTTGCTAAGAATTTGATATGTAAAAAAATCATTTCCACACTGGAATGGTGTCAATGTCGGGGTCCACATGAAACAAAAATAAAAAACCAAATGGTACTTTGCAGAGGTAAGACTTCATATTAATTAAATACAAAATAACAAACGTCCGATTCAACTTTCCACAATGTCACTACAAATTCACAAGTTGTCAAAAATCCAGCTTTTCCGTATCAGAAAGTAGAGCAACGAGTGCTAAGGAACAAATCAAAGAACTGAAAGCTTTTTTTAATCGAATTACTTTCAATTGGAAAATATAAAAGAGCAGGAAACATTTTTCGTTCCGGATTTTATCAGATTAACCAGATTGAAACATCCTCTGTAAAGTTAAAAAAAAAATGAATTTAAAACTAGCATATACATACATATTTATGTTAGTTCATATGTAAGTATGTATGTAAGTGAATGGGAAGTGAAATTGAGACACACAGTATTGTGATAGTCAAATTCAATCCAGTCTACCCACACTCAAATGAATTAAAATGAGCAAATTAAATAACGTTCTCCAATAAAATGGGATAATTTCGCTTTTCAAATAAACGCCTGCATAAATTTAGAAAAAAAAGCAAATTCATTATTTGGTCGCACAATTTTACATGTATTAGCGAACATAATGTTATGTAATATGCATATACATATGTATGTATCTAGTAAAGAATTCCCTTTATTCATTTTTGAACAAATTAAATCGCATGATTGGGTTTCATGTACTGGTTCAGCATCGTAACTTTGCTTATCTGTTCAAGAGAAAATTGGCTAACATTCTTCACGTTTCGAAATCAAATGTTCAAAAAGCTGCGTTTTTTTTTCTGTATAAGTTTTGAAAACAAAATCTTAAAATTCGTATGAAATTTCACGTTACCAAACAAACCCAATTTGACAAAATCTATCACTTGTTTTGAAATCAATGGAGATTTTCCCTCTAGTTTGATATTTAGAGGTTGCTCACCCAAATTTCCGACATTGAAGAAATTGTCATTGTAAGATTTGACCAAGCTTTGCTAAAATAATTTCATTTTTATTCATTATTTTATTCCTTCTTTATCTGGAGATTAAGAGTGTTTCAATTTTCCATACGAATGAAAACCCAAAGAAAACGAAATTCGTCTCGAATTAATTACCTCTAAAATTTTCATATTTATTTTGCTATTTTCAAAGTCGAATTTTCATTCCATCCCATAACATACCTTTAAAAATAATCTCCACTTGCAATATTAAAAACTTCAAAGTCAGATCTTTTATCTAAAGGTAGACCAATCACACAAAAGCCTGTTTATTTTGACTCTGAGAAGGAGACAAGGCAACACGTCATACCAATTTATAAAATCTGTTTTCCTTTTTTATACGAAATTGCAAACATAATACCAACTTCTGGTCTCTGGTGGTATGCATTCTCTAAACATGGCATACAAAAATGATTGAGTAACACTATCGACGGAATGTCAAAAATTAAGATCAAAGCCATTAATTCCGGTGTTGTTATACTCGTAGTTGTTGCACTATACTAAATCCAAACTCGTGAAAAATATAAAAGAGATATCTACAATAATTACAAACAAACAAACATTAAGCTACTTTTATAAATTAATCAACGTCGACCTGATCGTTTTGATATTGGACCATGTTAATAAACAACCAGTAATGTATTAATCCAGGGTCTAAAAATACTGTGATGTTACAGGGGCGCTTATAGTACCTAATTAGGGCCCGAATGATTATACTAAAGATATAAATTGGTATTATTTGCTACCTACTATTATGGTGCTCCCACAAAAATGATGGTAGGACTATATTCCACCTGTATTACTTAAAATAAAAACTGGACCCCATTCCCAATATGAAAAATATGCATTTTAAAGCTGAATTCTCTCGGTCCTCAATCAGTCTTTCAAAAAAGTTCCGAGAAATATAAAGGATGAAAAGAGCAACAACATACTGGAGGCGTACTCTTTTTACATAATCCTCTCAGTTCTTATTTCTTCCACCAGGTATTGCTTTTAGACTACCTATTCTAGTTGTCAATATCGATTTCTGAGTTTTAATCTGAACACATTTTAATGGAACTATCAAGTACTATCAGGGCCCAAACGCGAAGCGTTTCGTCTCTACATAAAACACTGCAATTTATTTTGTTTAGGTTTCCGTCGTCCATTGCGTCGTCGTTTCGTTTCAGCATCAGCATGCATGCATGATGGTGCTCTTGTTTGACCCGAATGTTGGTTTTGATAGTACGCGCATTTTTTGTTGTTGTTTTTCTTCGACCGTCGAAGAGTCGACGTGTAAGCAGTTCGAAGACCGAGAAACAATGTTACAAACTAGAATATGTATGTGATGCGTTTCGCAATACAAAAAAAAAATACGGTGGATGCTTGCGTGCAACTTGATGCATAATATTCCATATCTCATTTCAATATTATTTGGCCGCAAGGTTTAACAAGTCAAATAAATATTTGACGTGCAAATGAAGTCCAAATAAGTGAGGTTAGGGCTTCCTTTTTACAAGTGAGGCCAACACCATCGTCATAATATGATGGAGATCGAGGATAAGGTCTTAAGATTTATTTCAAAAACCGAGGTTATGACGGTTGTTATAAATAGATTTTCAGATTTAACGTGTTTATGTGATTGGTTTTATGAAAATTAAACGTTAATTTGATTGATTGCAACCACTTGTGTTTTTGTAAATATGCTGCAGGCCGGTAACGTTAAATTGTGTGCAAACCATTGACCAAGTCCAAGTGCATAATGTACCTTATAAACCTAAAGAAATGATTAAAGTTGTTCCATTATCTTAGAAGGTTAATCGGATTATTGATGGCGTTTATTCTTGCTATAAATATATGATATGTAAATGCTTTTATTTTAGTCATTCAAAAAGTTAATTATAATATGCGTTTTCGACGTAAAGAAGTTTATTTTGATCACACAGCTCAGGACATACCAATAAAATCCTGGTAGTGAGCTGTACGTCTTTTCAATCTCTTTTAACATATTCTTCTTGACGTGACTAAAATATTATTTTTAATGTTTTAAATTTATAAAAATTAATGTAACATAATTACAAAATGCTTGAAATTGAAAAAGTGTTTAAAAACCTAGAATTTGTTAGGAAAAACATGTACATGTACATACCTAGAAAAGGCATTAAACATAATCATCATCGAAGAATAGATGTATATTTTAATATATTTTTAAAAGTCACGAAAAAAATAATAATTAATATTAAGGGACATAGTCCAACATCCAAGTGTTTAAGATTGCAATTATTTGTAGTTCAACCCTTCAATAAAAGAGACAATCTTTTGAAATACAAAGTACATGTATATCAAATCAATATTTAGGTATTTTAATGAAATTGGAATATTTTTTTAGGTCTAAAGAAATCGACATTTGCTATTTACCTACTTATTAAGAAAAAAACTTTTTTAGTATTTGAAAACAGCTCTAACAATTTTGATAAGATTTTTTGGAGGATTTTGTGTTTCGGTCTTATTTAATTTGGAAAATGAAATTGAAACAGCGCCCAAATCAGTATAAAAATATGGCCCAAAAAATACGGACATATCGCCCAAATTTTAAGATTCAAATATCACCCAAATATTTTTCAAATTGTTTTTGTAAAGAGGCTTTCAAATATCCACCACGTAGTAATATAGAAATAGAGTGTTCAATAAAAGATCCGAATTGTGAATTTTCTCTACGAACAAGACTTTTGCTTAAACAAAAAACAATTTCAAAACCTAAATTTTAGTGAAGACCATTTATTTTTATATTTCAAGTATCTTTCCAAAACTATTATTATTGTGCTCATTTTTTTTTTTTTTAAATATTTTTACAATTTCTTCTTATTTTTATTTTTAGGCATTGCTGGGCTTTTTACAGTTTTCTCGAGCTTTATATTTACAACAACAATCATTAAGTTCCTTGGTAGTGATATATCCGATCTAAAGTAAGATTCCTATTCAAACATTAATTCATTTAAAATAATTAATATTAAATTTTTGTATATTATAGAGATGCGTTATTTTTCTTGCTTCTACTGATCGATTTATCCAACTCAGGCACTCTTGCCCAACTAGCTTTATCCGGATCGAATCAAGCCGAAGTAACAAATAACATTGCAAGAGGTTTAGAACTCTTGGGACCAGCTATTTCACTAGATACAATTGTAGAAACTCTAGTTATTGGTGTTGGTACACTGTCGGGCGTACAGCGTCTTGAAATTCTATGCACATTCGCCGTCCTATCTGTGCTAGTTAATTATATAGTATTTATGACCTTCTATCCGGCATGTTTGTCACTTATATTGGATTTGTCACGCAGTGGAATGGACATGTCTTTAGTGCGAGCTAGAGCGAAGGATTCAATTCTCATTAAAGCCCTTACCGAAGAAGAACAAAAAAACAATCCAGTGGTGCAGCGTGTAAAGATCATTATGACCACTGGTCTCATGATTGTCCATATCTATTCAAGAGTTGTATTTTCTGAGAATGACTACGATAGTGTGGAGAATTCATTGTCGCCCAAATTGCAGCAAATGAACATGAATACCAATAGAACTGAATCGGGAGAGTTTGCGGAATATATTATTAAGTAAGTTTGAACATTGTCCATCAGGTGTAACGAAGGTCTCACAAATTAACTTGTTTTATTTTTTTTTTTCCTTTGCAGATGGCTCACAATGAGCGCCGACCAAATCGTAATTCTTATCCTTCTTATAGCATTGGTTGTGAAATTTATATTTTTCGAAAATCGTGAGGATCTTCATGATCAAATCAGACAATCAGCCATCGTTGCAGCTGAATCCAAGCCGTCACACGGCAAAAGTCAACTAGCTTTAGATGTTAATGTTAAGCCAGTACAAAGAATTCCACTCTTCACAATCGAAGAGGATAATTCCGTTGATGTTTGTACTCAAACTGAAGATGATCACTGTACAAAACCTTATGTTAACCATAATGAATTGCAAGCTTTAACGAGATGTAATGCACCGCCTCGGACACTTGAGGAATGCATTGAAATTCTAAAATCAGATCCAGAATATCTGACAGACGAAGAAATTGTAATGATTGTAAATAATGCTCCAACTCAGTGTCCTCTGCATAAAATCGAAGACGCTATTGGTAAACCAGAGCGAGGAGTCCGCATCCGCAGGAAGATAATCAGTGCCAGGGCTAAGATTCCAATGGAAAAACTAAAAATGCTTCCTTATCAAACATTTGACTATACTAAAGTTATGAATGCATGTTGTGAGAATGTTTTAGGTTACATACCAATTCCAGTGGGTTATGCTGGACCCCTACTGCTAGATGGAAGTCAATATTTTGTTCCTATGGCCACAACAGAGGGAGCTCTAGTTGCCAGTACAAATAGAGGATGCAAAGCTCTGTCGATACGTGGTGTGACAAGTATTGTCGAAGATGTCGGAATGACCCGAGCACCATGTGTCAGATTTTCCAATGTTGCTCGAGCGGCCGAAGCTAAAACTTGGATCATGGACGATAAGAATTATGAAAAAATTAAAACCGAATTTGATTCAACAAGTCGTTTTGGTAGACTGAAGGAGCTCCTAATTGGCATGGACGGACCTCAATTGTATATTCGATTTGTTGCACTTACTGGCGATGCAATGGGCATGAACATGGTCTCAAAAGGAGCCGAAAAAGCACTGAAGTGTATAAGTAAAGAATTTCCAGATATGAAAATTATATCGTTGAGTGGCAATTTCTGCAGCGACAAGAAACCAGCGGCGATAAATTGGATTAAAGGGCGAGGAAAACGTGTTGTTACCGAGTGTATTGTTTCAGCGGCGACATTACGAACTGTGTTGAAAACAGATGCCAAAACCCTAGTCGAATGTAATAAGCTGAAAAATATGGGCGGCAGTGCTATGGCTGGTAGTATAGGAGGTAAGATTTGTTTGATGGTCTTTGAGATCTCTTTAGATTTAGATTTTATTTTGCTTTTATGGATAATAATAGCTTATTCTAAATTCAACCAAGTGCTGGTTAAATTTTTCTTCCAACCTTTTAATCATAGGGTTTAAATTCTCTTTGCTTAATTAATAAATAAATGCTGTAAATCTGAAGATTTACTGTCGAAAAGTTCAAAGCACCCAACTGTTTCGGATATAGATCTTTCAAACTTTAAACTACAGCCTAAACATAGTCGCATTTCTTATAATTCATTCATGAGCTTTGACGTAACTGTGTGTAGAAGACTGTCACTTTAGAGATTGGGTTCAACTATCAACAAATTGTTTGAAATTATTATTTGCTAGCTTATTCATTGGTATCCAAAGATTTTTAATATGAGTAGCATAAGCAGACACTACAATTTTTTTCATAAATTATTTTTTTTTTTTAATTTAATTTTAGGAAACAATGCCCATGCAGCCAATATGGTAACAGCTGTATTCCTTGCTACTGGACAAGATCCAGCACAAAATGTCACCTCAAGTAATTGTTCCACCGGTATGGAATGCTGGGGCGAAAACAACGAAGATCTGTATATGACATGTACAATGCCATCACTTGAAGTTGGCACAGTCGGCGGAGGTACTGGTCTGCCTGGTCAAAGTGCATGCCTCGAAATGTTGGGAGTTCGTGGTGCCAATATGGAACATCCGGGAGAGAATGCAAAAAAACTAGCACAAATTGTTTGTGCAACTGTGATGGCTGGTGAAATTAGTCTGATGGCAGCATTAGTTAACAGCGATCTAGTCAAGAGTCATATGAGGCATAATAGGTAAGTTATACTTTTGATTTGCTGAAATTTGTATTTTATTCAATTTTTTTCTTTTGACTTCTTCCATAGATCCTCGATTGCTGTGAGTGGTAAAATAACAACAACAACAACATCCAACAATCCATTGAATGTATCAGTGTCAAGTTGCAGCAATATAAGTTAAAATTATGTTGCAGTTGCTTTAACTTTTTTATTATTGTTTTTTAATTTAAGTGATGATTATTATTTAATTGTTAATTTAATTTTTAAATGAAACAACAAAACTAACCTAATTTAAACGGCCAGAGAACCATGTTAATCACAAACAAACACGCTCTTCAAGTCATCTGAAATAATGATGACAAAGAGCGAAATCACAGTCAAAACGCCAAAGCCTCTGCTACTTATAATCACACCCAGTCATAGGAAAAGAACCATAAAAATAACAAAAGGCCATTAAAACAAAAACATAAAAAAATGAGTACACATTCATTAATAGACACAAAGTCATTCAACTCTGAAAAGGATTCATGCTCTCGGCGGCGGAAGCGGATACAAAAAAATGTGCATTGTAAAGCGCAATGCAACGCAATCTATCCATTGGGGTGCTTTTTACTATAACTTTTCTGTAAGCATGTAAATATTATTGTTGTTGTTGTGTTTGCTGAAAACCAGAAGAGAACAGTTCCTCGAATAACGAAAGCTCCTGGTCATATCGTACAGAGCAGGAGATTGTAATATTTAAAAAGGAAAACCACAATACAAAAACAATTACATATATACCATTTTCTAAGGGAAAAAAGATATTATTAGAAAAAAAAACAAAAAACACACAGTGAAATGCAAATATTAAGATATATTTATACATATGTAATAATTATTAAATTATATAAATTTTTATTTAATTTTTTTAATAAATTGAGGAATCAAAATTTATTTTATTTTATTTATAATTGTACCTTTTTGCTGACTTGATTGGTGTTATGTATAAAAACGAATAGATTCTATAAACTACATCTTTAAGACACACATTTTCCTGCTTAGGGAACGATTGCAATTTCTATTCAAAAAAAAAAAAAGAAAATACATAATCGCACTAGGTGATAAGTAATATATTTTTTTTCTTATAAAAACCAAATTTTCAATAATTATTGTACAGTTTGTAGTTTGTAAAAAAATGCATATATATGTATGTATTTGCCAAGATTTCAATCTTGGGAAATAGGAACGTAAAACGAAAATTTAATTTTTATCTTCTAAGTGATCGAGATGATGGTAGAGAATTTAAAATTAAAATAAAGAAAAAAAAATTATTGAAAAAACTTATTATACTTAGGAAATTTTACATAATGTACCTAAAAAAAATAAAGTTTCGATATTTTTGTTATACATACCTTATTTTTGTTTTAAATGTATGTGTTTTATTTTATTAAAAGTAGGTTTGCCATAATCGCGAGTGGAAACACAATTCTCCCACTCCACTGCGAGTTGACCCAAGAAAACTTTGATAGGCCTTCCGGTGTTTGAATTGTTCCATATCTGAGCCCAACTAAATGCAGGTGCCGTTACATTTGTTTGATACAGGAGTTTTTGAGCTTACCTTTCTTCAGCTAAACTGTATTTTATTATAATTTTGTATTAATGTTTCATCAAGAATTACATTGTTCATGTTGTTAGTTAAATACCACAAAACGGATATGACATGTGCAGTGCACACGTACCGATCGTAGGACGTCCTGTTAAACAAGTGCAGTAGTAGTGCTTGAAAGCATTTCTTCCTTCCTCTGCCGTGTTAACGAGTATACAGTATGGTATTGCTTTCCTGTACTACATATTATGTCGAGACTGTATGCTTCCTCTAAGAAAAAATGTAGCTTCTCCTGGGTCAAAATCGTATTCATTTACATAAATCCCTGTGATCTTGATCTCTATATAATTCTATGTAAAAAGGAAAAAGTAAGATTATTTTTAATATACAGCGTGAACGTTTAAAGTTCTGTGTCCATATTCAAAAATGAAGCTCTTGAACGACCTATATGTCGTTTGTGGACTTAGACGCACAACAATTCCAATTCATTTAATTCGTTTAATCAAATAAAAAAAGTAGAATTTTCATATTGTTAAGCGGATTATTCGCCAACCATTTTATTTTATATGGTTTTATATAGCTTACAGCTTTGTGTCCATTAAAAAAAATGATGTACTGGGGCTTAGCTTTTCAACGATATATATCTCATTCGTGGACGCTAGGTAGGCCAAAAGCTCATTCTGCATTGAGTTTAAAATAGATTATGTAGTATCATAAAAATACGAAAACAATTTTAAAATTGTTTCATAAAAAACTTTTTTCTCTATAAAATTTTTAAAGTGTTTTTATAAAAATTGGTGTGTAAGTTTTTAGTATTTAATAATATACAAATAAAAACAAAATTTAAAAAAATACTAACCTGTTCTCATAATATTGAGCTTTAATTTTTTTTATTGATTTTTGATTGATTGATTTTTCATTTTCGGGATAAATATTTTTTTTCCTAACGGTTAAAAAAATTAATTTCCCCTCTAGGGAGTTTCCTTAAAACCTTAAGGCCAAAGTTTGAAGAAAATGCTTCCAGTAGTTTAGGCTGTAGGTCCAGGTACAGATAAACCGGCAGACAGAATTACCGGTCCACTTTTTTCGCGTTCTGTTCGATGATAGCATCGTGTCTGATTAATATGTCGAGTTCAATGTTTTTTTTTTCTAAATTTAGCGCGCACTCAAGGGGATTTTTTGTATTTTTTGATTTTTTATGTACCCTTTACATGTCGAAACACAGTGCGAGCTTTAGGTAAGTAGGAGGGGATGTCAAAGGAGATGTCGGTGAACATTAGTCTTGAATTTCAGTTCATCACAACGAGAGAGAAGGACAGAGCGTGGAAGGGTATTCGTATTCCACATCCGCGTACGTACGGCTAAAAAACGAATCCCTGTACTTGACAGTACGACCGAAATTGGGTTCAAGAGCAAACTGATGAGCATTCCTGGAAGCGTGAGGTTGAAACGTTTAAGGGGAGGAATCCAACTGGCTATTTCATTGGAGCACTTACTGTACTTGGCGAATCCATGACTTCCCTTAGCATAGACGCAAGTAAAAATGTTGCACATACGCCACAGTACTTTAAATAAACCGTAGAAATTAGTATAACAATTATTTTTGATTAAAAATAAAAGTGTAGTGTTTTTGACCTATTATATATGAGTGGCTTGGACCCAACTTCATGTTGGTTCCTCTTATGACTAAGCATCATTATTTGGCACCTTCCAGCATATTTAAAAATTACTCTTGGCCCACTATTAAAAAGTTCTATGAATTGGAGATTTTGTATGAAGAGCGGATAGTTTGATTTTACTGATACTTCACGGATATTATTCGGCGATTTCTGGGCCTTTCCTAGGGAACTGGGCTGTCATTTTATAAGGTAAAGTGCAAAAGTATGAATGGAGTGTGAAGAAAGAAACCTGGAAGAAATATGTATGTTATATAAAAAGATTTCGCGGTTTGAAAAGATGCTATATTATCATACAAAAATAATTTTACTAAACTGTTTTCCCTTTATCTGTCTGTATTGCATGTTTTCTGCACAAAGCCCGTTTTGAAAATAAATTTCACATTTAAAGAAAAAAAAAACTATTATTTTTTCATCAGGGTTTGTTTTTAATTTTTAGGAAGGATTTTTTTTTTTTGTTTTTGTTTGGAAAATATTTTCCAAGATATTTTCTTATAATATTTTTTTCACTTACATATATTATTTTTCACAAATATCTTCAGCATAACCTTAAAATCCCTTTTACAATTTCGATTTAATGATTTTTTTTAAATATGTATATTTTTTTCAAATTTATGATGAAATACAAATCAAACGTTTTAGATATAATTTTTCTTTCTATTTTGTTTTTTTTTATCTTCATTTTGCTTCATTATAATTGCGAGGGTAAACATGCTCGAGTCGACTAATCAGACTCAGCAGCTGCAGCTGCTGTAGCCACTAAAGACTTTTTAGGACTTGGCTCTGATTCGCCATCGCCATCAACATGAGCACTATCAGATGGGGCTGGTACTGCAGCAGCTGCTGCTACTTCACATTTATCAGCAGAACCATTCTTCCCATCATTACTGTCATCTCCACAATCGACCGTTGTAATCGGATGTAATAATTTGATCTTTTCAATTCGTTTCACTAACAACTTATGCAGATTACTTATTTCAGCTGGACGAGCCATAACTAAGAATACTTTGATTTGACCATTGTTGTCCATGGCTGTTAATCGCATAGATTTTTGACTGGGACGTTCAGCAACCATACCGGGCCACACCTTTTACAAAAAAAAATAAACAATAATTAATTATAAATATTCTGGAGAATGAAAGAATGTCATTTCGTTTTCAAAAATACCTTGGTGTTAACTAACAAGCGCAAATTGCCTGATGTACGGAACACAACTCTGGAGCATTCTTGAACTTTTGAATCATTTAATCTTAGACTACCGCGTCCCCTTTCTTCCCAGTTACTATTAACGAATGCAAAAAGCTTGCAACTTATCTAAATGGACAAATTATAAGCTGGAATTGACTGGAATGTTTTTTTTTTAAATCTCAAAACTTACATCTACAATATTAGCTTCGTCTTCTTCACCAGTAAAAGTTTCGACTTCTTCAAACTTTCGTTTTTGCGCTCTGCTTTCTTCATACTCGCGTGCCACTTCTGTTAAACTTTTTGCATCTGTGCTCTCCTTAACTGCTCCCTCGTTTTCTGGTCTTGCAGCTGCCTGTATAACACTTGAGAAAAGCAGTGGAGAATCTGCAGAAGTCGTGGAATTGTCAGATTTGCTGGTCGATGATTCAGCATGGATATTTTCCTGAAATAAATAACATTCCATATGAAATTTTAAGAATCAGATAATAAATTATAATTTTTGGAAAGCGAATACGGCTCTACTTCCTCTTATCTACTTTCAAGCTGAAGATAATATAGTTTGATAAAAAAAAATATAAAAATAAAACAGGTTCTTTGAACAAGGAAAGTGCTTGTTGATTTTTTTAGAAATTGCGCCATCTTTAAAGTAAACAAGGATCTTCCACTGGCAATCAACAAATTGAAGCCCGAATAAGTAATTTGCCTTTTTCTTATTGTAGAATAAAATCACTTACCCCGGTAACACGCTCATGTACATTTTGTCCAAATACAAATCCCGACTTTTCAACTCTGGGCATTGAGCTTTTGGCAGCGGCAAACAAGCTTGCGCGCTCAAAGCCATTTTTGGCTAACAAGTTCAAAGGATCTGGCCGCTGAAATATGAAAATTTCATAAAAATCCATCTTATAAATTACTTTACTTCATTATTGAGCTCACATCATCTTTCTCATCGTCGTCGCTTTCGTCTCGTTTATTATTCTCAGACGAAGCACCAGCTTCCTGTCCACCATCGTCATTGTCTTTGGAATCTCTAAGAAAGGGATTCAATGACTCGCTATCGTTTTCGCCATCTCTGGCTTTTCCGTCTGCATTTGATGAATTCAAAGATGAGCCCAAAACAGAAGGACGGAGTACTCCAGCCCTAATGGGATTATTAAGTCGCGAGGCTTGCAGGATGGAATCAGGCCGACTGTTCGAATCATTGGAGTTATCTAAAATTGAAAGCAAACACAACATTTGTATGTGGTGTGTGAAAAAATCCGCCGCAAGAATTTGAAAATTATATAGAATTTGTAAAAACACGTTTTTGATATCCACTAACCATTGTTTTCGGACATTTTTTTTAGCTATTTTCAAGTACAAAACAAAAGTTTGTTTTAATACAATTTCCTTAAATCAAAAAATTAATAAAAGTGACAAGCTAGCGAAGGTTGTTAGCGTAGCGTATGTAGAATTGTCAAAATTTAGATGTACAAATAGAGAAGCGGCAAGCCGTTAGCCAAATGGTGCGGTGGTTTCTACATGCGTGCTTGTAGCGCGTGGAAAAGAACAGTGGGGATAGAAAAAATGCAACTAATAGAAAGAACATTTGTCGGTCCTTTATGGATTCTTGCAGAATGGAATGCTAATAACTGTTGTGAAGTGAAGCACACTAATGGTGGATTAACATATATCTGCATTTGGTTTCTTCAAAAATAAAGGGATGCCAAATAGAACATTCATACTTGTTAGATAGAGAGAAAAGAAAAAAAATGCAGAAGTACTTCATTTCTGCATTATAGCAAATTCGAGAAATGCAGAAGTCGAATTTATAGTGAAGACGAACATTTTCATCTTTATTATAGTATCTTCTTCTGCATTTTGTATTTTTGACATTTCCACATTTCCTATAATTTTTTGGCGGGTATGCGAAAAAAAAAAACAAAAACATCACACTGGAATCAAATGGAAATTAAAATGGATGAGAACCGAGGTAAGTTAAATTTTCTTTTGTTTTTATAATTTATTTTGTACTTTGTCTTTAAAGCGCTTTGTCCTCAACGCAAAACTGCAGATCACCGGGAGTGTCGGTCGGTAGCCCGGCATAAAATTTCAAGTATTTATTGGTTAACCCTCGTATTTATGTATAAACGCCGCACAGAAACCTGTTTATATTATGACTGCATACTACAGCGTGACGATAGTTTGTGGGTGAAATTAGTTAGGGAAAAAAGGAGTTGATTAAGTTTAAAGCATGTGTTAAATAATGTCAGCGCAAAACTATTATTACTAGCAGTCGAAAAAATGTCTGAAAAAACAAGGGATTTCAAACATAAAACATATACTTTTTAGATAAAGAGAGAAGATCAAGATGCGGAAGAATTTCTTCATCTGCTTTATAGGAGGTTCCCATAATCGCGAAATAAGGACGAATATGTATTATGGTTCGTACATTCGATTTGTTTGCATGAGTTTGTGTTTTGTATATGAAAACTATAGTACTATCATGGTGGAAGTCGAATGGGGCAACATCTAAAGTGTGCCGGCAACCCTTACTCTTATTTTTTTGCGGAGAGCTTATGGAGGTTTTAATTGATATTTATTGATATTTTTTGGATGCAATAATCCAAAAAATAGTCTCCTCTTGCCCCTACCACCAAATTTCGACGCTTAAAGACTCCCAAAATCGAATTTTACACCTCAAATTTTACATTGTATATGGAACCTATAGTACTATCATCAAGATGGTTATTGTGTTATGTGCTGTCGTCGTTTGAGGGCGCACTTGTATATACACAGAAACAGCAACCAAAAAATTAGTAAGTGATGTGATTGCTTGGGGGCCGACGTGTGGAACGTGCTGATGATAGTACTATGCAAATTTATATACAATGGACTTTTAATAAACACACAACTACTGTAGACCTACCTTAATTATACATAGGAATTCCACATCCACTTCTCACCTCATTTGTTTCAGTGAAATCTTGCCATTAGTGGTGCCGTCATCATTTCTTCATAATTTTGACACTTCAGATACATTTGACGTTTTTGTTGCCTGATTTAACAGAAAAAAATAATCTTATTTCTTACGTGTGATTTCTTATGATTTTCGCTATCAAATACCAATGAGAAAATAATGTTAAATTAATGTTTTCATCTTCATCATCATATTCCGGACGTAAGTAAAATCTCAAATCACCTCTAACAACTTTACCGGTTGTATTCATCCATCCAAAATGTACACGTATTAAAAATTTTCTGTTTACGATAAACAAAATAAAAAATGATCCCATGTCAAAGTCATAAAACCCCAAAAAAAGAACTACCGAATTATTTCCAATAAAAAAAGAATAAAAAAAAAACTTGAAAGAAAATCTTTCTTTACCAATTGAATTCCAATCATCTCCACAGAGTAAAAAATTCAAAATGAAAATTAGAAACAAACTTCTTCTGGTCGGATTGATTCTGGGAACATTGACAATTTCTAAGGCTGCAGATGAATTACAAGGGCCACCAGAGCCAAATACATCCACAAAGGAAAACAAAAATGAACCACCTGAAGGATCATCATCATCAACAACTACTGATAACCCATCAGATGAAATCTCCTTGCCGGAAGAACTTTCCGAATCAACAAAAACTATCTTTATGTCAGACCTACATCTACCTTTGTTAATCAGTGCTAGAAATCATCAACAATATAAATTGGAACTAGAAAGGGAAATCTCAAGTGCAGAAAATGCAATCCAAAAGCCGGAACCTAAGGAACTGACTGAAGACGAATTAAAAGGTTAGTTAAAAACATATTTTGTCGACTGGCAGAGTCGATAAAAGTTCTTTGTTGTACCTACCTAAATACATATACTGCGCAAATATTATAATTTTTTAAGTTTTTTTTATGGGAGAAGAAATGAGGTAATTTCGTAAATTAGCTCATATTGACTTTAAGGAAACATTTCTCTTGCTTGAGTTCGTATGATAAAAAAAGGCACTTCACCCCCTCTATTCGAATTTTATTTCTTTTTACTATAACATGCAAAGTTCCTTAACCTAATGCACAAGCCAAATTCCTGATAAGAGTGGTTACTTTGTGATTTAACCCGAACACCTTTTGTATTTTGTATATTCTGAACTCTTGACTTTCCGAATTATTGTTACTTTCGACCAATAAATGTTTGCTCTGAAAATTTATATTTTGTCAAATACATATATCAAATGAAAGAAATAAATTTTTTCAATGATTTTATTAGAAAATTTCTTTTAACCCGTCTTTTTCCAAAAACAAATGTTTTAGAATTTTAATAAAAAAAAATCAAAGTGTTTAATTTGTTGATTTTTTATGTTGTGATTTTCTAATTTTGTCTACTTAAATATTTTTATAAAAATTACAAAAATATTATGTTGTGTGATATTTTACAGTATTTTTTAAATTCATCGCTTTGAAAATTAGATTCACCCTTTTACAAATTAAATTAAACTTTTTGGATGTTCGGTGGAAAAATTTAAATAAAAATTTTTTAAGTATAAAATTTTTATTTTAGAAAAAACTATTTCAAAAAATTATTTTTTTAATTTTGCTCTGCAATATTAGTAAGAGGAAACAGGAAATATTTCATTTAAATCGTAAGAGGTATATAATTTCTTATCTTTACCTTTTTATTGCCGGTTTCAATTTTGTCTCTAGAAAATCAACTATAAACAAGTTCAGAAATTTAGATTGTGTGTCGAGGCACATGCAGACAGAGGGCTTAAGACAGTTCTAAAATTTTACTAAAACTCACTTTTTTGAAAATAATTTTTAAAAATAGGCTTACAGAACTCTGGAAGAATTAAATGAAAATTACTGAAATATTGTCATGAAAATCTGTAGAGCCGTTTAAAAAAAAAAAAACAAAAACAAATTATGACAGGTACTGTTATTTTTGGTCTTAAAAAATAATTTTAGGAATGCCCAAAAAACAATATTGGCAAAGTTTAAAGAAAATCGATCCAGTGGCTTAGGCCATCAAAAAAATGTCACTTATAAAATTATTATAAAATTACTCATACTTTTATTCTGTATAATGTTAAATTTTGTCTCTCAGACAGACGGCTTTAAGTCATTGCTAAGATTGCAAGATTGTTAAAAAAAAAATATAATGAATATTACTACAATTAAAAATTGAAACAGTTATACGATTCGTAATAGTATAACTAAAATTGATAGATAATAACCGAATGAACAGTCGAGTACCTCAACATAATATTAAGATGATAGAGGACGCGAAAAAATGGGTCACGCAATTCCTACAGTCTCTAACTATTTGAATCAGATGGCACCTTCAGTTTTGACCTCAAACTGCTTTATTGACTCATTTTAGCAATACAAATAAAGAATTTAATGCTTTTTCATCTAGTTTCATTAATTTTTGTTTTTGTATTATTTTTGTCTATTCCAAAGTGCTTAAATATGTTGCCAATTTCGTGCGATAAGTCTAGCATTTTATTGACTTCGAATTGAATAAAAGAAAGTTGCACTGAGTATAGGAAAAATTGTTTCTATGTATATGAAAAATTGTTTTTGTATCCGATTTTTCAACACATTGTGGCTTCTTTTTTAATTTTGATTTGATCCCATTTTCCACTATTTCGCAACTCAGGTACATAAGACTGGATACTCATACCATTGGCTATGGTCTTAAAAAAATTTACTGTTCAATTATTATAAGCTTATAAACTTTTTCATTTATTTCGTTCAAGCTGAAACTATTTACCAAGAAGCAACTGAACTGCTGAAAAAGCGACAAGGCGATAAAGTCTTGGGTCAGCTTAAATTAGAAGTAGCTAGCAAGATGAATCATGTGAAGGCAAGGTGTGATATAGCTTGGGCTCATGTCTTGGGTAACCGACCAACAGATTTTGAATTTGCTGCCAAGGAATTTGAAGAACTTTCCAAGCTTGGTTTGCCTGAAGCCAATATGGTAAGAAAACATTTATTTGTTACTTATGTTATCTTAAAAGAAACAATTTAAACAAAATTGAATCATTTAACACAGGGTATGGCATTTCTGTATTCAGTCGGTGTGGGTGGTAAAAACATAAGCCAGCCTTTAGCTTTAATGCATTATACCTTAGCCGCATTGGGGGGTGATATACATGCGCAAATGGCTCTTGGCTATCGCTATTCTTTTGGTATCAATGTACCGTTAAGTTGTGAAAAGTCATTGTCATTCTATAAACGTGTTGCGAAAATAGTCGCTTCAAAGATTACATTCTCTAGTGGACCAATTGTGCATCGCGTTCGACTTTTAGATGAATTGGAGAATTCAGGAAGTCAGGAAACAGAATTAGTGGACTATTATCAATTACTGGCAGATAAAGGCGATGTACAATCACAAGTATAATCAACAAATTTTTATCGCAAAACAAAAATTTATAAAATTTTTATATTTTAGGTTGGTTTAGGTCAATTGTATTATCAGGGTGGCAAGGCAACCGAACAAGACTTGCAAAAAGCTCTTGAATATTTTACACAAGCTGCCAATGCTGGAAATGCAATTGGATTTGCTTTTCTTGGCAAACTTTATCTTGAAGGTAGTGAACACATCAAAGCTGATCATGAGGCTGCCTTTAAGTTCTTCAAAAAAGCAGCTGAATTGGGTGATCCTATTGGACAAAGTGGTTTGGGTTTGATGTATTTGCAAGGGCTAGGGGTTCCTAAAGACACCACCAAAGCGTTCAACTATTTTACTCAAGCATCCGATCAAGGCTGGGTTGATGGTCAGCTACAATTGGGCAATATGCATTTCAGTAAGTTGGGAATTTTGTTTGTTTATTTAAATGTCGTTGATTATCATTTTTTTATCAGCTGGAAATGGTGTTAAAACCGATTACAAGCTGGCTCTTAAGTATTTCAGCTCAGCTTCACAGTCGGGTCATGTGTTGGCTTATTATAATCTAGGAGTAATGCATGCATATGGTCTGGGGATGTTGCGTTCTTGTCCAGCTGCTGTTGAGGTAGGTTTAATTGGCCTAAATACCTAGACCGCTTATATATTGTGGTCTCTCAGTTCTTTAAGAATGTTGCCGAACGGGGACGTTGGAGTGAAATGCTAATGCAAGCTTATAATGACTACAAAAAATACGAAATGGATACAGCGTATATGAAGTATGCTTTACTAGCTGAGATGGGCTATGAAGTTGGACAAAGTAATGCTGCCTTTCTTCTCGATCGTAATGAAGTGACAATTTTCAATGATCGGCACGAGGATTTGATTCGTGGTTTTTACTATTGGAAACGAGCTGCAGCTCAAGGATACTCTGCTGCACAGGTTAAACTTGGTGACTACTACTACTATGGCTGGGGAACGGCTGTTGATTTTGAGTCAGCTGCTTCTTTATATAGGTAAGAGTAATTTACTTATTTTATTTTCCTAGTGTATAGTATTTATATGAAATATTATTTATTTTTTGTAGGAAAGCATCAGAGCAACACTTCAATGCACAAGCTATGTTTAATCTCGGCTATATGCATGAACAAGGTCTTGGTATGAAGAAAGATTTGCATTTGGCTAAGAGACTTTACGATTTGGCTGCTGAAACTAGTGCCGATGCCAAAGTTCCCGTGGCTTTAGCTTTGATGAAGCTTCAATTTATTGCCAAACTCGAAGCACTTAAAGATGTAATATTATTTAATTTTACTTGGAATTCTAATGACTTTGTTCGTTTTTTTTTTTTTGCAGTCTCCCTACAAGTTCATCTTCTACATGGATGAAAATATAGCAGCGAACTGGGATTTGTATATGATAACAATTCTGACTCTGCTCCTTGGTTTCATTATGTACACTAGACGTCCTTACCAAAACCAACCACCTCCATCAAATAATGATGATGAACCAGCACCTGCTCCACCTAGTAATGATGCATCTTCATCCCCAGCAGCAACTTCTACAGAAAATGAGGAGAATGATTTGAATAACGTAAATCAAAAAACACCTACAGCTCAACCAGAAGCATCAACTTCAGGTGCATCAACTTCCAGTGGGGTTGAGAGTGTTGTTAATAAATCACCGTCGAAATCCTCAACCATTCCACCAACAGCATCGACGTCATCTGCGTCATCGTCGTCAACAATTCCATCGACATCGACAGCAGCAAAAACAGCAAAGCCAAATGCATCTACAGTTATAAGAGACAATGAAAAACCGGAATAGTCCAAAAGTGTTTTGCCCCATTTCTAATCTAATTTTTAAAGAAAATGTAGTTTTTGTTTTTGTAAATAAGTAATATTTCTTTAGAAATTATTTTTTTATAATTTTTATTTTATTATTATATCATTTTTTCATAAAACAAAATAACAAGCTAAAAAAAAGCTATTGTCCACTATCAACCTGGCCTATACTTTTATGCATTGTATGTAATCATCTGTTTGGTTTCAACTTTGCTTTTGGCATTCAGATCTTCGTTGATCGATGGATTGAAATATTGAATTGATAGAAATATATAATTACATAGAGAAAAAAAAACTTAGGGAAATAAAATGTACTTTGCGCAGCTTGTACTCATTTCGTAGTTTTTTTTTTTTAATATCATATAAGTTTGATAAACAAAAAAAAAAACACAAAATATTTATTCTTTTCCTTTTTTTATAATAGTAATGCCTAAATTTTACTTTTTCTACAAATAAATAGAAAATAAATAAAAGTAAATCAAAATGAACATTAAAAAAATACTATATACTTATGTAAGAAACACGCGCGACTAGTATTCACATTATAATTTAACTGAAATGGAAAGATATGAAAAATGATTAAACAACAATTTTGTAAATAACATAACGAACACAAAAAACAAAAGACTTTAATAATTTATAAAAAAAAATATATGGTATGTATATAACGTGAAATTCTTTTATTCAATTACAACCAAAAATCAGGGTGGAAATAAACAATAATGTGAAAGCTTTTAAAACAGTCTGTACATACATACATGCAGTACGTATAATATGACTTATCATAAAAGTGAAAAAAAAGCTTGTCGATTTTGATGCTTACTTTACTTTGATGGTTAATATTATATTGATATCTGTGTAATAGAAAATTTCTATGCGAGTTGCGAACAAATTATTTGTTTGTGCTTTCGAATTCAAAATGATTCTTCAAACTTTTTCTGATCGATGGTTCTAGATATCAAAATTTATCATTCAATGAGAACTCACAGAATTTGAGAGTTTTCCAACTATTGCTGTAAAATAGCTGAGAAAACTGTTAATAAAATGAATGTAAGGATTCTCACAAAATATAAACTGCCCAAATCAGTCAAACTATGTTGTGGTTGTACTAATATATTTTATCCAAAATATATGAGAATACAGAAAATTTGTGGATTTCTTATGTATTAAAGAATAAGGACGCCATTGAAAAACTATGTTGGGCCGAGTGGTCTTATTTCATTTTCAAAGTTCTATAAGGCCGTGATCGGGAAAGAAAATTAAACCTCGAAGACTTATTTCATTTTCAAAATGAAATAAAACCGCGATTTTGGAATACAAAACCTATCGCGTTCTAATTTAACTCAGCCCTTAGATGTATCCCTCATAACTATTATTTTTTCATTTCTTATAAAATATTTTAAAATTCTGCAAGTCACTAGTCGTTTCAAGCAAAGACCACAATTGATTTTTAAGGCGTAAATCGCGTCGGTCCTTATTCGATCACCCTTCAAAACATATTTTTCAATTTTTAGTCCATTGTGCAATTTTGCTTAACTAAGCTCGTGAATATAATGGACTGGTTGTCAATGGATGCAATAAGTGCACCTGGTAAACCACTGTAAAACTTATTCTTATCGCACAATACTCCTATTGCATCCAAAAAAGGGACAAGAGAAGCAATTCTTTTGCCAGCGGTAGGTAAAGTCAAGTCAATTGTGTTTAAAAGTTATAGGTTATTTGTATGCTGAATTGATCAGAAAGTAAAACAAATACTTAAATTTGTTGTTATATTTGAGTTGAGATGAAGTCTTAATAACGGAAACATAGGGGCAAATTCTTAAACGCAAAACTTGCGCAAATTATGCTAAGCAAACAATTCCAAAATGCAAACGTAAACATCCCTGCTAAGCAGATTGTCCTTAAATGTAGTAGACTTTATTTTCATGCGCAAATGCAAATGTATTTCGGCAAATATCAAAAATATCTTGCGCACTTCACTTGCTTTGCCTTTTCATTTGCTTTGCATGTGGTTTGCTTTGCAAATGTTGCGTTTAAGAATTTGCCCTAGTATTTAGTGTAAATCTGACCATTGGCACACAAAAATAAGTTTGTCCAGATTTTCCATGAAAATACTATTACGTACTTCGGTCAGATATCTTTCATACACTTATCATCAGATATCTTCAACTTAAAAGCTTGTTTTACGTTAAATAAGTTTTATTTATTTGCTTAATTTTGCCAGAAAAATTTTACTTATTTCTTACAAATGATCGATATTAAAGTAATGATTAAAAAAAAAGAGAACAAGAAAACCAAAAACTTAAGCATAGTAATTCAAGTTGGCCTTCTTCTTAGCTTGAACTTCCATAATTGCATCCATGAAATCCTCGTGTGTAACACAAGTGGCCGATCGACGCAGTGCAATCATACCAGCCTCCACGCAA
Organism: Syrphus vitripennis; assembly: GCA_958431115.1. Taxonomy (NCBI): domain Eukaryota; kingdom Metazoa; phylum Arthropoda; class Insecta; order Diptera; family Syrphidae; genus Syrphus; species Syrphus vitripennis. Next base: position 23,419,286 of record OY288108.1, read on the forward strand.
ACGGCCTTGCATTGGGCGCCATTGAAATCATCAGTTGATCGAGACAACTCTTCAAAGTTTACATCGGGACTGACGTTCATCTTTCTCGAATGGATTTGCATAATTCTGGCTCTGGCCTCTTCGTTCGGGTGTGGGAATTCAATTTTACGATCTAGACGTCCGGAACGTAGCAAAGCCGGATCCAAAATATCAACACGATTTGTTGCAGCAATGACTTTAATGTCAGCAGTCGAACTGAATCCGTCCAGCTGATTCAGAAGTTCTAACATAGTTCGCTGTACTTCACGGTCACCGGCTTTCTCCGAGTCGAAACGTTTTGTACCGATTGCATCTAATTCATCGATGAAGATAATTGCAGGTGATTTCTCCTTGGCTAGAGCGAATGCATCGCGTACGAGTTTGGCACCGTCACCGATGAACATCTGGACGAGCTGGGGCCCAGCCAGCTTGAGGAAAGTCGACTTTGTTTGTGCAGCGCAAGCTCGTGCCAATAGTGTTTTGCCAGTTCCAGGTGGACCATAAAGCAAGACACCTTTTTTAAAGAGACATTAGTGAAAGTTAAAGAAGTAAAACACAATTATTATAATTTGTACCTTTTGGTGGATGTATTCCCAAATTCTTGAATTTTTCCTTGTGAGTCATTGGCAATACAACGGCTTCAATGAGTTCCTGGATTTGTTTGTCCAGACCACCAATATCGGAATATTGTTCGGTTGGCCTTTCATCGACTTCCATTGCCTTTACTCTGGCGTCATATTCCGCTGGCAAAGTCTCCAAAATAAGATAAGAATCTTTGTTTACACCAACCAAGTCACCGGGCTTCAATTTCTCTGCGTCTACAAGGCCAATCACTGGCAAGAAATATGCTTGACGTGTCGAGGTCTTGATGACGGCACATTTACCCTTGCGTTGGTTGTCCAGCACCAAAACAGCTCCATCGTCTTCCTCCTCTTGTGGATCAACGTCAAGAAGCTCAATAACGTTCGAAACCAAATATGGAAGAGTTTTATTAACCTAGAGAAGGAAGAAGAATTTTTTAATTGGTTCAGAATCGATGTATAAGATATATTGCTTACCTTAATTTTTTCCGTATTATCTTTGATTTTTTCATTTTGAGTTTGGATTTCGTGAGTTATCCGCATAACCTCACTTTTCATAATTTTTATTTCATTGTCCATTAATCGAGTTCTACTAACAATTTCATCGGTGGACATACGAAGAACTTCTTCACCCAAAGATTCTTCGCCATCTTCCCAGATTGATTTGTCTTCTAGTGTTGCGGCCATAATTTAATTTAATGAAAGGTTTTTTGTGAAATGCAGAAAAATGTTTAGCACAAAATAAATTGTAGATGACTTGTATTTTCGCTTTCGGTCTATGTTTTTTTTTACTGTGTGTTTGACGTTTCTGCGACAAACAAAGGTGACGAATTTTCGTTGGGAATGTAGGCGAATTAAAATTATACTTCGTTGGATTTTTGTAGTGATGAGCAAAAGAAGTTTCTTTATGATTTTTAAGGCCGTCTTACATGTATCGCAGTCCAATCTTTAAAAATACAACGGAGAGACCCTTGGATCCTAGTGACCTTTTTTACAATTTCTGTTTGTATAATTTCAGGTGGTTGTCCAACTTTGTAGAATCAGTTATACAACACCGAAGCTTTAATCATTTTTGTTTTAATCTGACACCTAAGGTAAAACCTATCAGGTTTTTAGTTTTTTCTTTGTGGTTTATATGTCTGGTTCTCATTGTTGAATAAGGCAAAATGAGACAAACGTCAACTATATATTTTTTGGTTGGCTTAAATTTATAATTTTGTTTGATTTTGCTATATATTTCTAATTTTCTATTTTAAATTCACTATATCTATATATAAATGAATGTTTGTCTGTATGTCATCGATGAACTCAAAAACTACTGAACCGATTATTACAAAAAATTGGTGTATATATATGTATTTTTCCACGGAGAAAGTTTATATAGTATGATCATTGATATCATTCGCCACCAGGTGGCGCTGCAGAGTAGCAAGCGTACCAACGCGCGCCGGGTACAGACAGTTTTCAATAAAGAACAATGAATATTTTTTTTAATCTGACATTTTATGAAAAAGTCTAATCGAAGGCTTTTGGAGTAATAAGAGTCAAAAAGGAGTAACTCCGAACTCCCAAACGAAAACGATATTACTCAAAGGTGAGATACAACACACACCCTTAAATTTCATTTCGTTTCTACTTTTCATTTCCTTCATTTTCTGACATTCTTTATTTCATTTCCATCTGATTCACTTTTTACAAAAAAAATTTCGTTGAATTTTTATTTTGTATGTCCCACTTTGCATTTGAAAGCAAGATTGTGGGTGGGTCGCATGTCGCATTATCTTGTGGCGCATTTCCTTTTCGTATTTTCATTTATTTCTATAATTTAATTTTTTGTGTGTCGTTGTTTTCGTTTTAATCTGAAGACATGTAGTGTCGTCCTTCGCGCTGAAATCAAAAGTTAATTAAACTATTGAAATTTGATATGTGAACTAACTATTACAGTGTTATTTGTTTTCCTTAAGTGATAAATAAAAAATGTCATTGACATTTTGCCTCTAGTTCTATATGAATCAATAAAAATTTCTTTAAAATGTGAAAAATAAAATCCCATGTAGAAGAAAAAAAATAAAACACCAATTTATTAGGTAAAGAAAAAACAAACTAAAACAACGAGAGAGATAATCCAACTCCAACAACGAAGCCAGGCAAAACCCAGAAAGTACCACACCAACAACAACAACTACTGTGTAAAATGCAAAACCAATTTCCTCTATTGCTGTTATCTATTTTATTCTTGATTTTCTCGTCTAGCTTTCCACCTCTCTGCCTCAAGCTCATCCTTTTGCACATAGTTTATGAACCTTGTGTCTTTAAGCTACTTCGAGTTGCATTGAGAAAAAAATTAATGATTTAAACGACAACTCAGCGAACGCACCTTCAGTAGTTTTGACTTCCACTCAGCTTTAATTAAAATTCACTGAAATTTATCGACATTGTTGGTCGGGTGGGTTTTTACTTGGGTTCAATTTCGCTTAGCTGAAATCCATCAACAGGAATTATAAGGGCACTGCTGATCCACTACTATAGTCTATTGTCCATTGTTGTCGAGGTTTTTACGAAAATTGGCCATTTACTCGTATCTATACCTGTTTATTTAGCTATCTACCCGCCACATCAGTTATTGTACTCGAATCGTGTTTGTCATACATTATATAGCCCTCCCTTGGAAGAGCAATACAAAAATACGAGTACAACCCGCTGCTCTGTTGTGGAAGCTAAATATAAACCTTGGAATTTCTCTCTAGAGATGCTGGGTACAAGCTCACAACAAAGAATGTCACTCGGTCTGGCGTGTTGGTATGTACCTACCTATATATTTTCTTGTTTTTTGTTTTCATCTGAATCTATGTCACGAATTCCATATGAGAGAACTAAACCAGCTGGTTTTTATGTTGCATTTGAATTTGCAAAATATTTTGTTTTATTTCTTTGTAAAAAATGTACATATATTATATCAAATGCAAAAGTTTTGTTTAAACGAAACGTGTTTTCTATTAAAAAAGAAACAGAATTTAAAGAACGAGATACGAACCCTACTTTCCAACTGAATAGGTATAACTTCTTTAAAGATTTTTGTTTAAAATCAAAAGTACGTAGGGATTGATTTATCCTGAACTACTAGCATATCTTAAATATCAAAATCGCGTCAGAAAAATTTTTCAGTTTGATTCTGACAAACCTCACTGATACCTCATAACTCATAATGGCTTCTCAAGAATGTGATCTAATTCAGCCTTCTTTTTTGAGTATTTGAGTATTACTTCGATAATATAAATTAAAATTGCTGAAAAACGAAAATATGAACTATTATGGAGAGATCGCAATTTTGAAAATCAAACTGGTAAACTATGAAATATCTGATCCAATAAATGACAAAAATCTCGAACAAGCTCTTTTTCATAACTAAAAACTTTATTTTCAAAAACTAATGCTAGATTTTAAGGTCAATACTACAATACAATGGCTATTATCGTGCTTATGTCAAATAATCGGTGTCTCAACTAATTAAAAGTCAGAGTCATCTAGAATCGCTATTGGCGTCAGAAATTAACACATCCATATTTACATACATGCCAAATTAACTATTGATTTTGTCAAAAAGAAAATTTTAAACCTCGAAATAAATATTATATAGGTATTTATTTTTGTCAGACTTTTTATGAGATATTTACCACAAACAAGTTTTTATTTTGACTTTTGATCCCTCACAGAATGACTATGTTGTAAATTTTCGATCAGCATGTACTTTCTAATAATTTCTGTGGTGTACGGGTTAATTGAACATAGTAATGCAATCATACATTGAACAAGCTTTTTAGTCAACAACAGCAACAACGCAACTACTCAATCTTTAATCAAACTACAAGTTACTCAAAGGTAGATTACATTATTTCATTTTCATAAAAAAAAAATTTAATTAAAAAATCAACAAAAAGAAATGAATATGTAAATAAATCGGGACTACAGTAAATACAATCGAATAAAAAAGTATTTGCAAGCATGTTTAAATTAAATTCAAACATTTTTTCCTATTTACCTATTTAAACAAAGTTGTTTTTTTTTTTGTGTGCCTCAGAAAAGAAACCAACTGAAAAGTTTTGCCGTTAAGTAATTGCTTAAATTAATGCAAGTTGCTCGCAAGAGTGGGAGGCGAGAAGACTAGGCGAGAAACAACACAACATCAATTCTCACTTTCAATAGACTAATTGATTTTCCTTTTCATTTGTATCTTTCTTTATTTTTTATGTTTTTGAATCATTTTTTCTGTTTGTATTTTTTTCACCTCCAGTTGAATGTTGAATTAATTTGCGCTCAACCAGTTTAATAGTACACAAGCAAAAAGTTAATAAATAAATAAATACAAAAAAAAAAAAACAACGTCCGCATTGAAAAAGGTGATTTTTCTTCTTTGTAACGACCGACAGGTGCATTCTACAATAGCGTACATGCTTTAAGTAACCAAACAATTCGTCGTTGTTTGGTCGATTTTCTTTGGCTTTGAATTGTTTTATTGGATTTTGTAACATCAAACGAAAGAAAAAAAAAAGTTGCATTCATTGAAATATACAAACAAAATCATTTTATGAAAATAATAATATTATTGTTTTCTTAAATTCATAAACGTTCCAAAATTATAAAATGTTTGGCCATGAAAAATTAATGATGAATGGAAATGGTTCGTTGAGCTCACCAGGAGTTGGTGTCACACAAACAGCAATGCCGCCACTTACATTGCCGCTGACAACATCAGTGACCACATCAGCATCGACATCATCTGTATCTGCAGCAGCAGCAGTTGCAGCAGCTATAACGCCAGTGGGAGCATCAAACAGTTCCGCTCCAGCTGGAATTAGCAATGGAATGAATGGGACGAACCAGAATGCAAATAATCATCGTGGTAAGTCTCTTTTTATTGTTTAGATATGCTAAGGCAATTTTGTTGTTGTTTTAGTTGTTAAACATATAATATACTTTTTATCTGTGTGTTGTGCATTTATTATTTTTTTATTTTTTTTTATATTGTTTTTCGGTAAAAGAGGATGGGTAATCACTGGAGCATCAAGTAATGATGGAACAGATTTCTAAATGCTATTCATTATACTTATGCGGAAGAGATAAATGTTATCTCATTTTTATGTGTTTTTTATGTTATGTATTTTTTTTATTTTGTATGTGAAGTGTTTTGAACATGTTATTTAAATAGAAGCATTTTATTGTATGCAGACAACTTAAATTCAATTCAGTTAAAGAATATTTAAACTAGAAAAGAAAATATATATGTAATGGGCGGTTTGAAAACGCCGATTCTCCGATAAATGTTAACCCCGAAAATGGGAGGTCTAGAAGTAGATACGTTACGTACTAATTAAATAGGCTTGTAGTTAAAAACCAATTTGGTAGCCCATTTTTAATTTTTAAATTGGTTTCAGAAAAAACTAGCATTGTGAGTTGTAAATGCGTTTTCAGATTTTAATTTAACATTTAATCATTTCCACCTGGCTTTTGGATTTTGATGAGAAAATAGGCTCTTCATTATCGATCGTTTGTAAAGCCGGATTCACATTATGTTGATTTGCGTTGATAAACATCGCTCTAAAAAAATGTAATCTCTTCCTGACCAACAATGTGTTGGTATATAAATCTTGAAAACTGCAAACAAACACTCTAATTAAAACTATCTAAAAGACTTGAAATCTTAAGAAAACTAGTATTTTTATAAATTAACAATGCTGGTGGGCCCAGTATGGATCCAACTTAAGTATTGATCAATTTGATTGGCCTGCATGTTTTTATACAAATGTGTTTATATTTTTTATCTACCTCATTTTAAATGTATGTTCAGTTAAAGGACCCTGCAGCATTGCAATCAGGCATTCGGATGAATTTGCAAAAGGAAAAACAAATACCGTGGGCTAATATCCCAAACTGAAAAGCTTTATATGGCTCTCGCACAATAAGTATCAAAGTCTTGTATTTTGCTTAATTTTGCTGGCCAAACATTCTGCATGCCCAATCAAGGTCAACAAACTTAAAGAAAAACTTAAAACAAATTAGCGAATGTGGCTTTGGATAGTGAGAGATTGAAAGTGGGTCAGATTGAGAAACCGTAAGAAAGATTATGGTATGACTCAATTGGTTTAGTTTATAGATCTTGCATGATTATTTGGATTATGAGAAGGTCGTCCGGAAGAAAGTTTTTGTTCAGCAATTTATAGAATGTTTTCAATTGTTATTCTGGTTTGGAAATTCCCAAAAAAAAAAAAATAGTAGGTATATATTTTAAATATTTTTTTATTCAACTATAAATCATATCACTTTTTTTTTTTGTTAAAGAAAGAACATCGCCGAGAAAATGACAAACTGTACGTTTGACATTATAAATGCAAACTTCACTAGAGGCAGAGAACAGAGACCCTAAACTCAAATTTCAAGACAATAAATCAAATATAACTAAATAAAGAAACTCAAACGCCTTACATTTATATTATTAGACTGCTATTCCCATTAAAAGAAAAATGAACAAATTCAAAATTCCTTCATAAATACAATATCTAACACCTATGTGAAACTTTTTGAATATCCCCAAATGAAGATTTATTGGATTAGCATTTCCCGTGTCACTTTACTATATTTTTAACAACAAGCTTGTTATAAATCTTTGTATCCCTCTAAAATCCATCAAAAATAGAATGAAACAAAAAAACTTAAAAACAAGAGAAAATGTATCAAATTAACTTGTATATTATGTTCTTACTATTCATAAGTCTCGTCTATTCATATTCATAAGAAAATTGAAAACAAAAAAGAATAAAATAAAACACAGGAAATGTGTACTTGAGTGAGTGTGCATTTTAATAATTATACAATTCTCCCCACATTATTCATTTCATAGGCCGAGTGTTAAAATGCTCCCCTCAATAGAATTATGTCTAGCACCTTCAAGTGCATCATGTTGCTGTCCTCTCACTATAACAACAGCAAAGGATCATAATTTCACATCTACAGATCCAGATTCACTACAGGATGATTATTCTTTAAATGCCATCTCTATGTACATTCTTGAAATTGTTTTTTTGTTTTGAGTAGGTATCTAGATAAAAAAAGTAATCTATCTTTCGTCTTCCTTCTCATTTGAAGTACATATATAAAAACAATCTGTCAACTAAGAGGAGTATATAATGAAGTCAATTTTTGTTGACTTTAGGGATAGGCATCGGCCAGTATTGGGCTTAAGTTTCAACATCGACATTAACCGTCAATGATAAAAAACAATTCCCAGTGGGCTAATGGGCCATTTGTGCATGGTATGGCCGTAACACACGATACACGTGTTCGAGAAAACAACTTCCTTATCAACAAATTAACCAAATTAAACATTTTTATTGGTTCTGTTGAAACGCCCATTTTTTACTAGAAAAAATTGAGTGTAGTTTAACTGGGTGTTTTAAAATTAAAGAGAATTAAAATTAAAGATTTGAAAAATATAAGAAAAAAACAGGCGGAACATAACTTTGAACATCCGATTAACGACGGAACTTTCGTGTTGAGGTATATTCATATTAGGGCGGATCAGAATTTTTTTTGTCTGATTAAGTTCTTCACTGACTTAGACCGCATTAGATGCCTTAAAACTCTGCCGGACTTAAATTTTTTTAATATGAATTGAATTCAAAACACAATTTTTAACTCATACTTTTTTAAATGCCTGAATGAATTAAAAGTCTCGTTTTGAACTTGAATGTTTTTTAAAATATTGCGAAGTAATAAACTGCAATATAAAAAGTGCAAAGCGAGAAGCAAAATGGCAACTTTTTCATACCATAACATTGAAAAAAAAAATTGTTTGATAAACTTCGAAGCAAGAAATTGCAATTGCAAAATGAAAACGATAAACAAATTTCGCTAAGTGACCCTTGCCTATGTGCTAATTCATATATGCGAGACTTAAAAAAGCGGAATAATATTGCGAAGCCGTGACAAGCGAGCTAAAAATTGCTACATATGTGCAATTAGAAAAAATGATCATTTTATAAAATCATAACATTGCGAAATAAAAACTTGACAAACAAAAATTGCAAAAGAGTTAAATGCGAAATGCCTTTGAAAATATTCCCTTGCATGTACTCGTTACCTTTTCAAAACGTATGACCTACGAATGTAATGATGTATTTTACTTGACCACCCTGTATGAGTTTGAGGGAGAAAACTTTTTATTTTTTGGTATTTTATTCTAAAACAAAAATGAAAGTCTATTAAAACTGACATTAGTTTTATCTTCAAATGACACGCAATTTTTACCGCGTTAAAAAAAAGAAAAACAATATTCTTTTGCTCTTCTTTGTTTGACTATTTTTCACTTCATAGTAAATGGAAAATAATAAAAAAAAACAAACAAACATAAACTTACAAATAAAGTAGACAAGACGACAGAAAAAAAAGTCTCAAAGTTACCTACTTGAAGAATTACCTTTACAGTCATTATCTATATATGTACATTAGGTATATTGAAGCAACCTGTTATGTTAAGCAGCAGAGTACTATTTTTTTTTTGTAATACTAATACTACCCAGGCGAAACGAAAGTATCATCATTGGTGGTAGTGACAAATGTGATTTTGTTGTTATTGTTTATTGTTTATTTTTTGTTTGCATTTTATTATCTTAAAAATGGAGAAATGTGTAAAATTATGTCAAAATTGCTTTGCTTAAAAAAAAATTGAAGTGAGAGTTAAAAACAGTAGATATTGTGTTTTCATTGGAAGAGCAGTTTTATGGTTCTTTTTTAATAGTTTATGTTAGAGACCCACCAGCTTTTGGATTTTAATGTTCATCGAAGATTAGATTGAACTAGTTCTCAGCTATAATAACAATGCATACGTTTTTATTCGATGGGAACATTTTTTGAAAAGGTTTATTTAAATTTTATTTATTCTTTGTTTTTTTAATTGAATTAAAGTGGCTAAGATCTTTGAACTAAAAATATTAAGCTTTCATATTTTATGGCAATGTTTTAATTTCCATTTTAATTTGGCAACTGAATATTAGATTTTAATTAGCGTTCTTCATGCATATTGATTTATAAATGACGGTATTGCAAGAAAAAAACATCGTTATTTTTGTTGTGTCATCCTTATTAAATTTTGTCGTTTAAATATAATTGAATCTTTAGCAGCCTCTAAAAAATGAGATTAAAGGAAATGATGTTTAAATGCAGCGTATTTAAATTTATATTATGTGGAATTTGGTTTTTGTAGCGTTGTCAAACAAAAAGCAATAAAAAAAAATGTATTGTCTTATAGCAATAAACATCTTTTTCAGAAACAAAACATTATGTGCTTTTTTAAATTAAGTTCTTGTCCAAGTTTTTCTTATAGATTTTATGACTTTTACATTTACGAGGGTTATGTATCATGTGTTTATGGCAGCTTTATCGCCTTGCGTTATCGGATTTGTCTCATCATCCGATAAATTAATTAAGAAAACAAAATTCCTTTCGGAAATTTTATATTAGAATTTTAATCAGGAATTCCTTTTATCAATAACTACACAATTAAATGTGTTCACCATGAGAAACATACGATGCTAAGAGAGACACTGCCATAAGAAACAGTCTCTATAAGGCGTTTGTTATCTATTTGATTTTATGTTATGTTTTTTCCTACTTTTTATAAGGAAGTTATTTTTAAATTTACTACTTGAGGAAGATGGAAAGTAAATTTTTCTTTTCTTTACTTCTCAAAAAATATCTTACATTTTTTACCTGCGACTGTACATAGGTTCTATAGAGGGCAAGCTTGGATTCGTTAAATTAAAATGAACTCGAGATATTAATCAGACCTGATATTACAATGATAGGATGCGAAAAAAGTTGGTCCCGTAATTCTGTCTGTCTGTAGCTCGACCTACAGCCAAAACTACTGGAGGGATATTCTTCAAACTTTGGACTCAAACTTTTAAGGAGATTCTCATATATTAAAATTTTCAAAAAATATTTTTTTAAATTTTTGAAAAAAAAACTTTTTTTTTAAACATAATTCTGAAAACTTTATAAATTTTGAAAATTTTCCAAAAATTCGTTGTTTTTTGATGCACATGAAATGGCAATTTTGAGCTCAAACTTATTTTTTTGCTTATTTTGAAATTATGATGATAAAAAAAATTTGACACTCGGGCGTATACTCACTTTTTTATTCAAAGCAAATATTTGTTTTATTCGTTTGTTCATTTAACGTTTGTTAAAGTTTTTCTTTATTTGAATTCGAAGGATTAGATCTTCGAAATTTATTACTACAATTTAATTTTTCAAACGCGCGGCGTATAGATTAACTATCATATTTATTCTCACGGATGTCTATGGTATCTATTCTCAGAAAAAAACGTACATATAGGTGCTGACGCTGGGATATTACAGTATAAGTGCCGAAATTCGTTTTCTAAAATTTTTTATTTAAAAATTCTATATTTTAAAAATCTGAAAATACAATTCTGTAGTTAAAAATTCTGTCAATATATAATTCTGTATTCTGAATTTAAAAATTACGTATAAAAATTATTTTGATAAAAAGAGCGCAGTTTTTTCAATACCAAAACAAATTTAACAGAATTATTAAAAGAATCTTGGAAAACAGGCTTTAAAAATCCAGAAACAATAAAAGTTTAATATCAAACCAATTTTTACGGAATTAAATAACTATTTTAAATATTCCGTCGAGCATTTTTTCTTAATATCAAGACAAAAACAAGAACCATGTAATTATTTTATTATTCATGGGAATAAAAAATAGCTTTTTCAAAACTTTACCGAATTTTATGCTTCGAAAAGCAGAATTTTTGAAATAAAGAATTTTTGATTTATAAAATTTTGGAATTTACACAGTTTAAAAATTGGAATTGGTAATACTGAATATAGCTCCATTTTTGAATTTTGTTTAAGCAAATAATTTTAATTTTTATCCAAACGTTGTTAAATTACTATTAATAGAAACATTTGTTTTCAATTAAATTTTAATTTGTACAAACTTCAAAGCCAATTGGACCGCCTCTAGCTCGGCTTATAGTAGGCGCGTATTTTTTTTTATGGAGCAGTTTTTGTGTACCAAACAGCAAATATATACATACTTATAAACTGATTGGAACATCGGTTGCTCATGCTTTGGATCCGATACATTCCAATCTTGTGATCTAATAAATCCATTGATTAATTGCGTTTCATTAACGTTATACCAAAACTTCAATGATTACACAGTCAGCAATGAATTCAGCAGTTGTTTTGTCAAATTCTGCAACACTCCCTGTTTGGCACATAACATTGATCACTTTTTAAATTCACCTTTCATAGAAATCGAATTAAGCTTCCAATCCCCTACTTCGCCTGTTTTATAATTTCCATGGCTTATTGTCATCTTCATTATTTGTATTCTATTGATAATAAACAAAAGCCAAATTCATTAGCATTAAACAAAAATAATTATTATCGGCAAATTTGCTAAACAGCTCACTCAAAGCGAATTCTCTGTGATATAACAATGATTTGCTGTTGGTTGGTTTTCTGCGAAACCATTTTTGTTATTGCTGTTGTTGTTTTTATATTGTATCGTTCGTGCATTCGAAACGAAACGGAATAATTTCTCATGATGTCATGCGTCGAGTTGGCTGGATATTGATTTCTCAGAGAAGTTGTTTTGTTGACGTCCGTTTTAAACAATGACAAGCTGAAAGAGAAACAACAAAAAAAAAAACTGCATTACGATACAACACAACATTTTGGCAGAAATCGTTAGTCTTCTGCAGAAGGAGTGCCGGTTCGATTGCAAAAAAAAAACTCGGGTCGAAAATCGGTTAACCTTATCGACTGTCACATTGCAGAAGTTTTGTCAACATTGATTATTTGACAGTTCTTTGCCTGTCTCTGTATAATCGAGATTGATTTCTGTTGATTCTTTTGAATTGTTTTTTTTTGTTTATATTAGCTTTTTTCCAATAGTAATTTCCGCTGTCGCGAGACGGGCCAACCACCCTTTTAACAAAGGCACTGTCCTTTCACTTTGCACAGCACACCAACCCTTATATTCGCGCAGACAAGGCTAAATGTCTGGGGACTGAGCGAAGGGAACTCCTTCTAATCGGTTATTGAATTTTTGTGTTTTTTGCTTGCGTTTAATTTTGAAAGTATATAGAAGCAGAAGAAGTCTTTTATGTTGTGCGTGCGCGTTGTTGCTGATGTAGACGTGTCTGTTAAAAAAAGGAAAATATTTATAGTTGCACAGCACACCACACACATGTCATAATCGGTTTTAATACCATACAAAAAGTTACAAAGGGGAAGCCGATTTGCATGAAAAACGTGCTTAAAGAACAGATGTAAGAACGACCGGAATAAGCCCAGACATGCAACAGTGTATGTATCTACAAAACTAGCTCTAGCTGTTGAAATGAGAAATTTCAAGTCTGGTAGATACTTATATTATATTTACCTTGTGTCAGAAGTGAGTCTCGTGACAGTGGTCAGTTTATTGTTTGGATGTATATTCAACTAATGTTTATATTTTTTAATTACCGGACACGCATACAATAACTGCAGGAAAACAAAGTGTTGGTAAGCTTTTGTAATTCTAGTTTAAAATTGCAAGTTGGGTTGAAAGGGTGGCTCAGAATTATGTCACTTTAATTTAATGCATTCTTTGATATTTTTTACTGACCATAAAAAAAAACTTGAAAATATACTTAATAAGATTGATGTTAGATGAAAAATAACAAGAGTTGGGTTTTCCGTTTTTTTTATTTATATACTTTTTTGTTATCGGAAATAGAATCATTTTGGCATTAATATTCATTTTGAAATTGTTTAATAAGAGCTAAAATTTTTATTTTTCAGCACTTCAAATCAGAAATCTTTTCGCAAATGGTTTTGATTTTGTTAAGCTTATGGTAAAATTTTAAATATCTAATCAGGGCAGACTAACTGACAACTTAAGTGTAAATTTATTTAAAACGCATGATACCTATCAAATATAAGATCTGCATTCCAAAATTGTGACCAAAATTTTGTATATACATATGTAGGTATAGAATTCTCCTTTCAAAATTGTATAAATATTACAATATATTGTTTTTCAAAATGCTTAGTTACAGAATTTTATTTTATTGTATTATTGTTTTTACAATATTTTTTTCCTGTTTTTACAGTATTTTGAATTGCAGAATTTTGAAAAGAATTTTAGATTTACAGAGTTTTGGAAATTGAGTATCGCCCAGAATTTTGAAATACAGAACTTTTGCACTTACTGACTTAATTAATAATTATATTATTTTCCTTCGAATTTTTTTTTTTAATATTTAAAGGCGTTTTTCGCTATTTTTGAAAAACCATACAATCCATTGGGGATGGGAATTTGGCATTAAAATAAACAACATTGTAGCAGTTCTATTTAATTTCTTTTGAATTATGCAAAAAAATGTAATAAAAAATATGTATTTTTAGCGTTCATATTATTTTAAAATATTTTTTTTTTCTACTATAGGCAATAAAAAGCAAGTTTTGGATATGTACAAAAAGTCAAACAAGATATTTTAATTTAGGTAATTCCCTAGAATCAAAATTGAAATTTTTTTCTTAGCTCGAAAAATAACGGTACCCGTATTATAAACCTTACATACATAAAAAAAAACATATTTATTAGAAAACGTCCCTAATAATATTTTTTCTGGGAGTTTTTTAACTACATGATTAAAATTAAATTATGTAAATTATTTGGTCAAAAATGTACATATTTAAAAAAATAAAAATATTTACAGAAAAGGTCATATAAAGCCCTAAAAATAATAACATATCAAAAATTTTATGTTTTGTTTTGTGTTTATACCTTAAACCTGCTAACGTCAAAGTATTCACTTTGACTTATTGACAACTTGGTAGAAGAAGTCTCTATTGTATTCTTGCTTTCTAATATGGCTTCATATAATAGCTCAATTGTCTTTGGATGCCAAGACGAGAATGATTGATTTCCTATATTATGTTGATGCTCCAAAGCTTCTGAGTTAATTTCAAAACTCCATATATAGCCAATAACATAAACTATTTCTCACTTGAGGCAGACGCATACAGTCTTTCGTCTTTTCTTTTTGTTGTGATATAGGTAGAAGATATCAATTTCCTGAGGTCACAGGGATGCATCTCAGTCTTAATTACATATTGAGACTGCTGCATTATAACTCAGCTATCACATCAGCGTAATCGAATTATAATTACTGCGCCTGTGATAATAATCGTTCCGTGGTATAATATCAATATCAATTTTCAAACTAAACTGTTTACAAATTAAACTGAAAGCAAATTATATATAATATGTGTTTGTGTAGTGTTGTTGTGCTCACTTCATAAAATGGCCAAACGTTATAACGGACAGACAAAATAAAAATGCCATTAAACCCCAACCAGCATCTTTCATATCGCCTCGCCATCATCAACGTAGTCCATTGTTTCATCGCCACATTGCATTATTGGATCGTAGTCGTCGTCGTCTTCGCGGTCTTCATCGTCTACGAGTACTAGCAAAATAAAATTGTGGTCGCACAAGATGATGATGATGCACTTCAAGTTCCAAGTTAAAATATTTAAACGTTGAAAATACATTCATTTTCGCACCCGCGTTAACCGCATGAAAATAAATATAAGTATTTGCTTTTTACCAAAAGAACAGAGGCAATGTGTACTTACCTACTTCCTTTTATCGCGTCCCTCATCGTTGTCGGTTTAAAAGTGATGCCATTAAAGCAGATAAGAAGAGCGGATTTGAATGTGGAAGTGAAGGCACTTAAACATCGCTTTGTTAAATGCGTGAGTCTCGCTCTTGGCAGGGAAGATTTAATGACTTCCAGTTGGAGGCGCTTAATTTTTAGCGTCACCGCTGCCACCGCCACAGAAGTCATTGTAATTCAGTTCTTTTGTATGTAATTAGGGTGACCGTTTGTTTTGTATTAAACTGAAGAATTTCTATTGAAATGGGTGGAAATTACTTCCCAGAAAGGATGTGGATGTCTAAGATCATTAAATGGTGATTCCTCGTGCAATCATAAAATCATTTTGAAATTCTCATGAATAGGCTAAGAACTTAATAACTTTTTTTTTTTAATATGGAAACAAGTAAGTAGAAGTTTGCAATATGAGCGTTAATTGCCTCTAAAATTTAAATCTCCATCTTTCAAACCTAGTTGATTAAGTGCAAAAATGTGAGGATTCTAAAATAAAATTCATCATTAAAATACTGACAGCAACATTTTTGCATGCAAAAAAGAAAAGCGATGAATATCATATTTTTAGGCAATATTAGACATCTGGCTGAATTTTTGTTTTACTTTTTTTCATTTCGCAATGATTATTTGGCAGTTTAACCATTTCACAGTTAATTGTTTGCGATTTTTGTTTGGGGAGTTTTTATATCGCAAAATTATTACTTTCCCTCGCAATTTTTATCTCGCAATCCATTATTTCGTATTTTATTATTTTCATTTCATTAGTTCGCAATATTTCTGACATCATTATTTGGCAAATTTGACGTCAAAATTTTTATCTCGCATTTCATTATTTTATAGCGTTCTTTAATATTTCGAATTTCGGTTTTTTCAAAACAATTTTTTTTTTTTTTTTTACTAAATATGACTTTTTTTCATCAAAATTTCATCAAAATCATTAGAGCCGTTTTCGTGATATATATAGATTTTGTCGTAATTGTTCTATCGCAGGTACCGTTATTTTAAGAACTAAATAGAAACTTTTAAATTCTCCTCTAGAAAATTACCTAAAAATCTTAAGTTCGAAGTTTGAAGATTTTCTTTCAGAATTTTAGATTGTATGGTGCAAACAGACCGACAAGCAGATTGATAGACAGTCAGACAGAATTACGGGAGCCATTTTTTTTCTCGACATTTGCTTTGTAGTACCCAACAGTTGCAAGTAAAAGTGCAAGGGAGCTACTGGGAAATTGAGGCTTTTGCGGGTGGATTCAATAAATTGAAAGAAATTCAGCGAAACAAATATTGCGAACCAATTGAAATTTATTTTGATAATTTAAGGAAAAAATGCGTGGAAAGGGCTGCCAATCATTTGTCTATTCTTAGTTGATTTAAACGTCTAAAGAGAAAAATCATTGCAAAGATTTATTATCATTCTATTGCTTTATTCTCCTACAGTCATTTTCGAGTCCTTTCAAGTACAATGCCGTGCATTAAAACCGATGCAATAAAACTTAAAGCCTCTTTTTCAGTTTCAAAACCAAAAGACTTCTTTTAATTTAAGATGACATAATAACATAGAGAACATAATTTTTAAACATGGAATAATAGAAATTATTGTTATGAAGAAAGATAAGGCTGTGCGTTTAATAGCTGCAACCTACAACTGGCATGTCATGTCTTTCTTAAATACATACATATTTAACAATTTTTTGCTACTCAAAACAATCTCGTAAAAAAAAATAATAACATTGAAATGCTTGTATACGAATACGAAGTAGGCGGCAATAAAAAACACGATGAGAACTTATAGAGATATCACGCACAAACACAAAATAATAATTCATTTAAAACGATTATTATCTCATATTTAAAAAGGCCGTAGACAAAAATAGATGACAGGGGGTTATCGATGTAATTTTTTTTTTCAGGATAGTATTTTCATTTTCATAATTTGAAATTCGAATTTAAAAATTATTTTGAATACGTAATTCAATTACCATTGGAGTTTTCGCAATACTAATTTTAATTTAAATAATTTTTAGTCCATCGTTTTTTAAATAATTTTTAATTAAATTAACATAAAATATTTATTAAATAAATTTTAATTTAATTTAAAATTTTTAAAATAAATTTTTAATTTTATATTAACATACCTCAATGATAAAATGACCTTCAATGAAGAACCCCCCCCCCTGGCTACGTTCTACATTGCGCTCGAATTACATCCACTTTACTGAGTCCAGGCCAAGGTTATTATTGTTGTTGAATTTCATTTGTTTTATGATAAGTGATATTGTGTGATATTAGAAGATACACTTTAGTTTTCAAGAAGCGATATTAATCTGCATTATTGCTATTATTTGCTTTAATTGACTTCAAGTGTTTGAAAATGCTATCTTTATTGGATTTGCTGATAAAATAGACCATTATAACCAATTACCGTATTAATAGCAAATTAATGGATTCTTTATTGAAATTTAAACAATAAAAAAGATGAAAATTTTGACTGGAGTTGTGTGTTCTGAATACAATTTTCACTGATCGACAATAGGTTGTGGATGATTTTTGGAATTCTTTTTGAATTTCTAAAAAAATAATCAACTCCTGGAAGTAGGGGAGAGCGGGGCTAGTTGGAACACGAGTGGGACAAAATTATGAAATCAGTATACTGAATTGGCCTTTGCTTGAGAAGAAAACCTTAAAAATATAATTTTCAGTGTTTGAAAATAACTCCCTCAAATTCAAATATTTTTAAGCTCATTTCTTTTAATACTCGTAAGTGCAAATTAAAAAAAAAGCATTTGAAAAATAAATAGCTGGAAAAATTTTGGCATTCACCTTTTATGGACTAGTAATACAGAACATACATAATTGGTTTTGTGTTTATTTTTCGTAGTGCAAAAACATTTTGAGAGAATACAGGGTGTTCCTTAACTTGTCAAAAGTGTTTATGGATTTGATTCTTGGGTCTATCCTTTTGGAGGGTGGGTCTATAATTAATTTTCTATTGTACGTAAATAAGTTTAGATCACATGATTTATGTAGCGCAGTTTTGGTGTATAATTTGAACAATTTTATTTTAATGTCAAAAATATTGTTTATGTAAATTATAAAAAATTTTTTGTGATTATTTGAACTCGATTACAATAAAACAGTGTATAGTAGGGACGTTAAGGCAAGATATTTTGACAAACCTTTTCAATTTAAGAAATGTTTTCTTGGTTAACTTAAGACTTGAACTATTTATGTATATATATAAAACTAATCCCGTCAGGTTGAAATAGTTGGATAGTAGATTTCACTTAAGGATCCATTCTAGTAGAGTGGTAACCCCCCTCCTTACCCCTTCTACAGTGTTTCCACCGTGGCAAAATTTCTCAAAATCAACCTTGGAACAAGGTCTACAATTGTGATGAAGTTAAACCCCTCAGCACAAAATGCAAGGTTTATGTCCTAAACAACCCTACTATAATACAGTTGAAAAGAGAAAAATGTTATATTTTCGAAAATATTAATCTTTATTTTCTAAAAAAATGAGGGCCTTTTAAAAAAAATATAACTTTCCCGTTAGCTACCAACAGAAATCATTTCTTTTTTTTAAGTTTGTACGATAACCCCAAATTTGTTATCGTAATAAGAATTGCTTTCGTCACACTCGTTCACCAAACTTCAACTCTGAAAACACCATGAGTTTCTAGAGTTAGTTCTACGATGCGATGGGGCAACACATTAATTATATTTTATTTTTATATTTTGTAAGTGCTTTTGCCGCATTCTGGTGTTTTTATCTTCAAAACTCCATCCTTCATATTCAATTTCTCGACTGAATTCAATGTCAAAGATCATCAGATAAATTCTGTGAAGAATAAAATAAAAAAAAACCAACATTTCAAAAGTGAAAATCTTTTGCTCTCATTCACTTCACAAAACTAAATTGCTCTTTTCTTCCTCGGTGTAATCTATTTTATTGTTCTGATAATAATTTATTGGTTTAATACCGCACTTAATTCCAAACATGCCCTACGATCTGATGCTATAAGCCATTGGATGTTCTATTTTTTCTTTCGAACCTCAAACATTTAGAATGGGGGAAGGGGAAAAGAGAATTAATGGGCCATCAATTTACTCAATCTCAACGGAAACTCTAACAATTCATTGAGGAATGGGAACCCCAACCATCATTGCCATTATCTGATTCGGAAAAATGACAATGTTGTGCTACTGATGTATCCGGTGACGTTGCCGTCGTCGTCATCAGCCGCATACATAATATTATACAGAAATAGAGTGTTGGCTGTTTGATTGAGTTTCAATTTTTTTTTTTTGAAACTAACATGAAGTGTTATCTGTATTTGGAATTTCTAATTTTCTATATTTGGATAATGTTAGTTTTGTCATTTTAAGGTCAAGTTTATCAACAGCAAATTTGATCTTGAATCCATTTGTTTAAGTTTTCGAATTCTTTTTTTGGGAGAAAAACTACAAGGCTTGAGATAGATGAATTAATGAAGAGGATCATTATTTTATAATTTAACATTTTTGGAGTGGGAATTTCCGCAAGACGAATCTTCTTCATTTGAACGATTTGATGATAATGACGCCATATTCAATTTGCGAAACCTTGAGCTTGCCGAACTCTTTTTATTTGATATAAAGATATTAAAAGCTTGTGGTAATCGTTTGCAATAATACGTTACCGCATTCTTAATCCTATAAGTTATTGCTCCCCGAGTGCATTTATCATATTACAGTAATCAACACAAAGCAAACCATTTCAAACTCAGACTTAAATGTTTCTTTTGTCACATGAACCAACTGTCTCCATTAAATCCGAGCTGAAAACTACTGTCACAAAAGTACCTTAGAGCTTCGCCCATACCTACGCTGTATAACATCTCGAAATAAACTACAATTTGAAAGTCAACAACTGCGAATTAGTGCGAATTATGCATTAGCATTGCAACATTTCTACAATTTGTATTCAAAAGACTCCTCGTCGTCGTCGTCGCCATCGTCGTTGTTGGTTTAGATGAACAATAACAAAGTGATTTTGTTTTTATTTTCATTCGTGTCGCTTAGGAGTCGTTTGTGATGCATAAAAGTTAGGTATGTATCTCTGAAAGCACCTTTAGATTCGAAAACCTTTTTTTCTTTCTGCATAACCATAACAATTTAATACAACTGTCACGGTTGCATAAGCACTTATGGCGCCATAGGCATTATTCGCATATTATACTAATAAAAAGGTTGAGTTAAGTTTTAGATTTCCCGACAGATTTTCCATGTAAATATAGCTATGAGTCCTATGGTCATTATCAAATAATAAATGATAAATTTCCGCATTGTAATGCTATTTTTATATAGAAAATTCTATTGAAATTTGTTTGCATTTTTACTTGACATGCAAAGTGTATACGTACACGGCTTAATCCGCGAAATGTGTAAAGGGTATTCCAAGAATTGGCAATAACCTTTTACTGGTGCTGTGGAAAATACTCTTCTTTTAGCTTGTAGGGAAGTATGGATTTGTATCAGATTTTTAGACTTAGTTGCTATTGGGTTTTTTTTCATTAAAGGGGTGTATGAATTTTTAGTACAGTACTGTCCATAATTTCATTTTTATTCTATGTTCGTTTCTTTATTCATTCCGTTCCTTATATTCTGGATAATAATTTGGAATTTGCCATCTACTCGTATTCTAATCCTATATGTGGGATGAATAAAGAAACACACTTCAACTCGAAATATTATTCAGACGTGAAGAAGAAGAAGCCTTAAATCCAAGTTTTTAATAAGTAGCCTTCATTCGATTTAATCTTGGTTTTGCAAGTTATTCTTTAACAGCTCTATTAATAAAAAAAAACCGATTGATTTTTAACTTCCCATAGGGAGTTATTGTAATCGGTCCGATTTGTCAAATTGAAATTTTTGACATTTCTCGACGTTTCAAGGTCCCTAGAGCCTATTTCAATCATTTTTAGAGAGATGTCTGTGTGACGTGTGTGCGTGTGTACGTACCTTCGTACGTCCGTACGTTCTGGTACCATTTTTCGTCGTCGATATCTCAATAACGAGTAGAGATATCGACTTGAAATAAATTTTGTTTTGCAGGTTATAACTTCGAAAGAAGCTGAAAGAGCGTTTATTAATATTCAATCAGTTGTTTTTTTTTACTATAGCAGTTTAAGAAAGAAGTGAAAATTTTGGTTGGGCTCAAATATCTCACGAACAAATAATGCTATTGACGTGAAATAAATTTTATTCGACACATTATGACGTCATACAAATTTGATATGAATTTGGAAAAAAAATAATATACCGTTATTTTTAAAAATCAAAAAAACTAAAAAAAAAAATTTATAACTCGAATATCCTTAGATGGAAAAACGATATTAACTTTAAAATAATTTTATTTTACGAAAAATGTTGCTTTTGACTACTGGTAAAAATTTCAAATAAATTCAATAGACAGTTTTTTTTACAAAAAATTAAAAACTACAAAAAATTCTACCAAAAATTGGTATAAATTGTCTTTCGACTCAAATTTCTCAAAAACGGGTAACGATATTGACTTCTTGTTTGTTTTGTTTTCTACATAACATAATTGTTAGCAACTGATAAAATTTTGACAAATATTGAATGGGCAGTTTTTTAACAAAAAATCAAAAACTGTTAAAAATTCTAAAGAAAAGTAGTTACAATTGTATTTCAGCTCGAATATCCTGAGAACGAACAACGATAAAATAAAATATTTTATTTTATACATAGTACAATTTTTTTTGAAAGGTTAAATTTTGACAAATATCTAATTGACAGTTTTTGACAAAAAAATATAAAAAAAAAATAAACTAAAAAGTGGTAAAGTTTTCAAGATCATAAATGGGAAGTTATCAATGTGGGTCTCACTCAGCCTCTTTTTTTAAACTCAACCGGAACAGAACGCAATTAAAATTCATAATCCATGGATTAGGCAGTAAATGTGTACTTATGCATTTTTAATTTTTTATCGTTCATGTTTCGATTTCTAGATTTCCTTTGACATGTGTACTAGAACTTTCTTGTATAATACAAAAATCATCGTATAAGTACATAAAGAGGAATTTATTTTTAATCAGGATTGTGGCAAACCTCCAGGGAATAGAAAAAGAAAAAATTACCCCAATCTATATACCAATGTTTGTATATTCAAAATGAATTATTTATACCTGCACTATAAAATAGACAATTTATAAATTGCAGTATCTACCTGTCATTATATCGTCAGCAAAAATTATTTCTATTATGTCAATTATCCACAATTGTAATTGCAATTCCCATTCTACTGATTTTACATTGCATTGTATTTCATTCAATTAACTATGACAAAAAATTAAACTTAATTCTGAGATTGATGTTGCGGCAAAATCATGGAGAAAAAAAAACCTTGTGCAACTTTTAATTACCGCTCGATAATAATAAATGCCGATGTCGGATGATAGCGTGACATGATTAAGTTGATGTTTATTACAATAATTAACAAGTTATATAATGCCATCAAATAAGAAAAACTGTGTAGATTTTGATGTTTAAATAATAGATTAAAGATTTTTTTCAGGTAAAAAAAAGATCCGTATGGCTTGTGTAAAAGTTTGTCAACAATGACACAATGCTACGACATTCTGTTTCTATAAGTTTTTTTTCTTTATTCGCAGATATCATGGGATGATCTATATGGATCATTACCGATAATAACAAATTGTGGATAGTAAATATTTTTAAATTGATGTACAAGCTGAAAATTTGGCGTAAGGTATATTATAGTAGTTTTCATCATTCTGTCAAATGTGAAAGTTATTTTGAAACTTTAGAGTTGAAATTTCTATATTTTCGATATTATCACTTTCATATAGCTCAAGCTATGACAAATATAATTGGTAAGTCTTGTAAACATTACGTGAAATAAAACAATAAAATAGGATCGCTTTAAAGTGGACAAAAGTATTAATTACAAGCTGAACGAGTGGAATGGAATGGAACATTCACTATAACTCACGACTTCTGTGTTTTCAAAAATTCATTCCTTAACTGAGAACAATAAGATTTTCCTATGGTTTTCACCAAGAACAAGGTCGTATTAAAATGCAATGGAAATCTTTTTGACCATTTCATAAAAATGGATGGCCTTTAAGAAATTTTGGGATTAGCTTTTACCATTGAATTTTCCCATAGCGAATCAGCACTATGGAAATACAAGGTGACGGTAATTAGAAGGTTCCAGGTTAAAACTTAAAAAAAAAACTCATAAAAACATGCAAAAAAATAGAACCTTTTGAGCGTTTTAGGTTTTTATGAAAATTAAAAACTAGACAAATTACTTGTGAGTTTTCAGGAAATATTTTTTCCATAATTAAAAACCAGTATAAATAAAATCGTCAGTTACAGCTACTTGCCAGTTTCTTGTGTTTTTGAGCTTATAACCAATTTTCTTAGTTTAACATTTTTACTCCCAATTTAATAGGGATGAGGGTCAGTACGTACATATCTCAAAAAATCGACAGCGTGTTCAAGAATATTTATTTGTTTATTAACAATGTTAGTGTACGAATGATCCCATTGCCAAGGAATGAAAAATTTGAGAAACAACTAATTTTGTTGTTCTTCCCATCACGTACCATTTCCTATTCACCAGTTTAAATAACTTAAGAACACAATTACTTACAACACAATTATTTCCTTTCATAGACCAGCCGCAAATATTTATAGCACGCTTCCACAGAAAAAAACATACTCCTCCTTACATTATTTGTACACTATTTGAATTTCTTATTTATTTACGATGTCTTAAGTACGTGCAATTAGGGTCGTTAACTCTTTATGCGCTTATTTTGTTTGATTTTTTGTGTGCCTAGATCCGTACCATCAGTTTCTATGTAAACAAAAAGATGTTTGAATTTCATTTTTCAGGCTAAAGAAAACTGACCTTTTTCTTTTTTATTTTTAAAAGAATACCGCTAAAAGCCTTTTTCAAAAACTGCTTTATAAGACGATCAGAAATGCTACTCAAAATAAAATCCTAAACTAACCAATTTCAGTGCGGGATTGGGAACTTTTTTTTGTATTTTTTTTTTTACGTAGAACCATGTGCCTATAACCATGAGAAACTGGAAGTTGCACACCAATCAAGGCCGATTGATTTTTGTGTCAAATTTAATCAGACTTAACTCTTACATGCATGCATGGATATTTATTTATGCGGTCGGAAGTAGGTAGAATATCTGTAACTGTAATTCCATTAAATACCCAAATGAATTTTATTCAATAAAGCATGTCCGACACACAAAAGACCGCACAAGCAACCAATGAAAATCATTTAATCGGAACGCTATAATAACAACCATAACAAGGTCACACTTGTTCTACCTTCAAGTCTGCTCAGGTTTTTCTTTTCATAAATACAGTGATGTGTAAACATTGACTGTTTAAACTCATTCGAAATACGGAAAAAGAGAATAAAAACAAAAAAATTGAATCAAAATTTGGATGTGATTTTAACTGCCTGAATTCGGATTAAAACATATTGGCGTAAAGTACTTATGTTCGGTTGCATCATTATTTAATAGGCTTTTACATTTTAAAATGGCGTATTTTGTATGAAACAAACGTAATTTTAAGACTTAAAAAATCGTTAAATTTTTAAAAGCGGTTGCTACAACCGGCCATTAATACCGCAAATTGAGAAAAAATAAATCAACTTAATTAAAAGTAGACTTTTGGCTCTAGACATTACTATACACACTTCCTGCGTGTATTTTTTAATATTTTAAGCAAATGTTTGAGAATATTGCTACTCACGAATGTTGTATAAATGTTGGTTATTTTTTTTTTTTCAAAAAAGTAGTTACTACTAGTATTATTAATGAACGTTTATTATTAGTAAAATACATTTTTTGAAATTTGATACCAATTAAATTAATTTTATCTTAAATTTTTTGATTCATTTTCTTTTAATTTCGCTCAGCAGTCTTTTTTGTTTAATTTTTTCTATAAAAAATTATGCAATTTCCAACACTAAAAATTGACTTGAAAGACGAAGATTTAAGTTGATTTCAAATAACCGAATTGAGTGCGTAAAAATTGCACTTGAAAACTTTGCCAAGCATTTTCGCAACGCACTGTATTATACATTGTACAATGTACATACGAGTATAGGCCCACTTGAAACTGACTGACGACAATGACGTTCCGTTGCATAAGACGCCCATCATCAAATGATTACAAGTTACATTTTATTTAAGACTTTCCATTTCATTATAACGAAAAAAAAAAAAAATAACGTATACAACGAACGACCGAAACTAGGTTAACGTCGAAAGATGGTGCTTTGATGATGGGTGATCTGGTTTAAATAGAGTATGCCATACTATAGAACTGAATCATCAGTCTTGCTAGAGTATTTTCAAGTACATCCATCACTAAGGGAAGTTCCATCCTTTAATCTTCATTAAAAGAAAAGTTGAAAAAAAAAAAATATGAAATTGAAAGCTTTGCGTGTGAACGGAAAAAAATTACCAAACTATAGAAAAAAATGACTCAGAACTAATAACCTCACCGCAGTGCCTTTTTAAAGGCAGAGTTAGTTATAAACTTAGCTTTCATCATCATTAACCATATTTTGTTGATGGTCGGATGGCCTGGCCAACAAACACTCTTCGCGAAATATTCATTTAGTTAATAATCGGCTGGGAGTAAGGTTGCTTTTAAGTTTGTTATTTTTGTTTTATTTGTGAACTGGAATATGATTTATGATATACCTAACGTTAAATGGATCTAATTTTCCATAAAAACAACAACAAATATGGTATTAATCGGTATCAATATCAAAATACAAGTTCAGTGAAATCCAAGAGATTGTTGTCTTCGTCGTCTTGGTCGTGGTCGTGGTTGTCGTTGTTAATACGACCGACATGGTGCAATGTTTACATTTTGTGCAAAATCCCAAAAGAGGTTACCTACTCCACAAAACTGGTTTCATCAAAAGTCGGTTTTAAATTTTACCTTATAGCTGATTCCATTTAAGCGAGCGAAATCCGTGCCACCACTATCACCACCGCCGCGCTGCGCCATAGCTATACCGATAATGCGATTTGATTTAACGAATGTCTCTGATGTGTACCTAGGACTATGGTAAAGAAAACATATGTATGTATATAGCGATATCTTCAATAAGTTTATAGATACGCAGAAAAATTTGCAAGATATTTGTTCAAGGCAGTTTCGAGGGACTTTGTAGCTGTTATTATTATTGCCATCTCTTTTTTTTTTTTAATCGGGAGGGATTAAGTTTATGTGCCTTCTATGGGATTATGTGTAACACGTTTTGTTCATGTGAGCTATAAATATCAAGTGATACGAGTTTTTTGCGAGTGAATGACCATTTAAAGCAAATTTATTGGCTTTATAAACAACGGAATGGGATCTGGGGTGTCTTTGGTGGTCTGAATAAGCCTTAAGATCATTATATATCCATCTGTTTGTATATATGTATACATTTATTTTATGCAAAAGAGAAATAATGAAAAATTTTGCTTACATGGAATGTTGGTGACTCCTTTTTGTGTTGTCGCATTCGCGATTTGGTTCTGAATCATTATTGAAAGTTCTGTTGTATAACAGGCTTGATATTTATGACAAATAATGCAAGAGATTCCATTATTTAAATCTGTGTAGAATTTTTTTTTTAAATAAAAGTTTGTTGATCTTCAATTCTTTTACTTTCTATCGGAAAAATGCGTTAGTTTAAATAACACTGACTCATTTTATGTTGTGAGTATTGCGGATAAAATATGGCAAAATTTGCCATTTAACTGATTTTTGTAAAACTGAAAATTTTTACCATATACAAAAAGGGCAAAATTTTTATTAAAAATTCGGAAAAATATATTCTTACGAACAAATAGGGTGTGTTCTGTATACATACTTTGCAAAAAAATTGCTGTCAAAGTTCTGAAAGAATATTTTGTCGCACATGACAAAATTGCAAAGTCTGATATTCCTGAGCCCTACTTCATAAAAATTGACAAAATTATCGCTCATGTCTGACAAATTTCAGAACATAAAATGTTAAATTTAAATTTGACCAACACTTGATTGACACAGTTGTTAATTAACAACTAACAAAATTGTATACGTTTCTCTATTTCCGGAAATTTCACTGCAATTATAATAACTTGAAGAATTTTTTTTGTAAATAAGAATTTAAATTCACCAACTAGTTTTTGTTAAAAATTCATTTTTCTCCAGATGCAATTTTTTTCTCATTTCTTAAAAATGAATAAAATAATCTTTTTAACAATAAATACTTAAATTTTTAAAATCTAATGAAAACATCGATAAAAATCAGTTAGAATTGTTTCGGTGCAGCCCATCTTTCATGTATGTAATCAATGTCTATTAAGAAAATCATTCCTCCCACTTGAACAGGGCATATAGATTATAGAACCCCTGTCCAATTTCGAGCCGATTTTTTTTTCTTGTCTCCAGAAAAACTCTTAAACAAATCATCTCTAGAGCATTTATTATGCTTTACGTTATTAAGTCATTTTCCGCTGTCGGATTTTGGGCACATGTTTTGGCAAATTCTTATAAAAATTAGTATTGTCAAATACTAATTTTTTAGTGACATGCTTTTAATTATGTATTTTAATTATGTAACTTGAAACGCACTGAAGAGTATTTTTAAATTCCAAATGTTTTTTCCAAGTGTGCACTCAAAAACGTTCTTATACTAAGCCTGAAAAAACGTTTATCATCTGCCACATCTCTTGGAGTTTAATTACGTGTGAACAAAACATGTAGTTTAGCTATTGACGCACTTGAAGAATATTCAGTGACATGCATTAGTGTCATCAAAAAAGTCATTATGCCTCATAATATTTACATAACTTTTATGCTTTCATACATAGTAAATTATGGTTGGAGAATTGCAAACAATTTTTTACTTAGTTATTATTTTTTGAAATAGCAATTGCATCTATCACCATGGTTTTGTAACGTTTGAAAATCAATAGATAGATGTATAGCATTCTTGATTGGAATTGGTTTCAATTTATTTCGGCCAGTTTCACAGATAAGGGACAGTTTTTTCAATTTTGAGAAAGGGACAATTATGTAACCTACTGAGTCCTTAAAACTGAAAACTGAGAAAAGTGTCACGTATTCTCGTAAGTGTGCACAGTGAAAATGGATCTAAATATTTTATTCTCTGGGTACTTTAAGTTTAATATTTTTACTGTTGGCTTAAGATACATTTGAATATCCTCTGATTTTCTCTGAATTGACCCACAATCTTAATTATTCAACACATTTTTTTTTTTTTTAACGGTTATTAATATTTTTCTGTATTTATTATTTCTTCCAGGTTCTGACAACAACAAACGCAGAAAATCAAAAAGCCGCAGCAACACAACCGTCCCAAATTCGTCCGCATACTCAAGAGAACATCTAAACGCATGGCTTGAAACGTGCCTCAAAGATGCAAGCTCAACACAGTTGTCGTCTTCGTCAGAATTTCTCGATTATAATCCATCAAAAAGTTTTCAATCGAGCAAGAAGCCTCCAATGCAACAGCAGCAGCAACAACAACAACAGCAGCAACAAAACCACTTCAAACAACAATTTAAACAACAATTTGAAAAACAATTCAAGCAACAACAAAAACAACAATTTCAACAACTATTTGATCTTCCTAGACCTCCCTCATATTCCAATGCATTCAACCAGGCCTATCAAATGGTAAAATAATTCATAATTAAAAAAAAAAAAACTATTAATTGTTTTTCTTTTTAGAATAATCCTTATGCTTTTAATCCAATCAATCATCTACTACAACACACCGATGGTTCAGTAGAATTCGCCAGTCTTCCGCCAATTGTCAATATTCTGGGATCAGAGAATGAAAATAATTCAACTGACGTCCTTGATGGCAGTAGCAGTAATCCAAACATGAGCAGAGGGTGAGTTTGAATTGTTGAAAATCATTTTTTTTTACTGAAGATTGGGACAGTTTTAGATTCAGTGATCCATGTTTACTTAATCCGTCCGACAATGATTCCAAAGTAAGTGGCCAAAATACACCAGATCGTAGAAACTACACAAATACAGGAGGCGATATGGAAAACAATAATAAATTTTTTGCAGCATTAATGGAACAAATTAATATGTTGCATGAAACAAATTCAAAAATTTGTCGAAATCTTCATGAGACTAAAGGTAAGAGAAAAAAAAAATAGTGATGACCGCTGTTTTTTTAATATTCATTATAATATCGTGTCATAACTACACTGCTTTGTACTCTCTGTTGTATTATTTCGATTAAAAATTTATATATTCTTAGAGGCTTGTAGATTATTTTATTTAGAACCACTTTGGTGTACCTAACTTGTAATTTATTTAAAAATTTTTGTTTTTCATTTATTATTCATAAACCGTTTTTAAATCAAGACATTTCTCTACTTTAAAAAACTTTTGATTTTCCGACAAAATAAATAATAGTAGGTTATATTATGTTCAAGATTTATTTTGTAAGGCTGCTTGAGTCGCAGTCTTCACCTACTGTGCCATCTCTTATAGTTTCGTTCGAAGACTTTTGGTCCGGATCATTGGTGTTCATCCACTTTACCTAACCTACATCATTAGGCTTTTCTCTTTGTGAGGTAATTGTTGCTGTAAAAGTCTTTACAGTGCCCATATTCTAGTTCTGTAATCGTGTATAGTAAATAAATAATAATTAATAATAAATTTTTTGCAATCGGAATGCTTATTGCCTTTTTAATAGCCTGAAAAATTATCAAGAGGATTGATTGTTTGAAAATTACCAAAAACGAAGCTAAAGAAATGGATTTTTGTTTACTAAATTAATGACAATTTTTTATTTTTGTATTCTCAAATTATTCCAAAAGTATTGAAAAGTGCTAACACTAGCACAACATTCTCTCGGAAATCCAAATGTTAATTTTGTTAAGTTATTATTTTTAAGTATATTAAGTCTCACACACATATTATTGTTCGTTTCTTATATATTTATTCAATAGCCTATAAGGCGTTTCAGGTAAACCATAAATATAATTATTCTTATTTTTAAATTATATAAAGCTTTATTTGTTAAATGTAAAACAATACAAATGTATTTGCTCATACCATAACACATCATCGCAGTAAAACCTCCACAAATTCCATTCCAACAAACAACTCATTCTATATAATCTATATACTCGTATACATTTTGAATATGAAAAATTTCTATTAAAACATGTGTTTTGTATTATTGTATTCTCCGTCTATCTTCTTAATTTTTGTTTTTATCTATTTAATTTTGATTTTGTTTTTTGTTCTTAAATATATTTTTTTCCCAAAACAAAACCAAAAATCCTTTCCAAAAACCAAAGTTGAAATTGAAGCTTTAAAACACGCACCTAATTGGGGTTTGAGACACCGTAGAGATAGCTTGAGCGGACTGAGCACACACAGCCAACCATTGGGTTTTGGCTTTGGCACACAAAGTCCAGCGCCAACGTATCACTCAGGTATATACCATTGTTGAATATCGCTAAAATTTTATGTTTTATGTAAAAAAAAAAACAAAAAAATGATTAATTTTTTAGTTCGTGGAATAACTGTAAATTCGTTTTTAGGTGCTTACACACCTGGGATGATGACCGATGTTGTCAGAGAAGTTAAAGAATCAGCAAGAGTTAGAGAAGATGCTTTATTGAGCAGGTAATTTCCAAAAACCAAAGAAATGAAGACGAACAAGAAAATATTTAATAACATGTCACACAGGGTTAAAGCAATGGTGGAAGAACGTTCTTGGTCAA
Source organism: Syrphus vitripennis (assembly GCA_958431115.1). Classification (NCBI taxonomy): domain Eukaryota; kingdom Metazoa; phylum Arthropoda; class Insecta; order Diptera; family Syrphidae; genus Syrphus; species Syrphus vitripennis. The sequence continues at coordinate 23,450,471 of OY288108.1, forward strand.
TGGGTGAAGACAATCTTCGAATGTTAAGAGACATTGAAGATTTAAAGGTATACTACTAGAAATTCATCATAAATATATTAACTAATATAAATTTTTTTTAGTCACAAATTCAACATCTCAAAGCTGACAGTAAAGAAACCAACAAACGTATGGTTCGCTTGGAAACTGACAATAAATATATGCGCCAAATGCTAGCTACTATCCTTAATAAACGTATCCCTGACATTATTTGTGATAAAGACGGTCCGAGGCCAACAACGCAGCGTAAGAATTTTCCGGATATGCGTCAGCCCAAACGTGCCAATAGCTTGAATCTCCACTATGGAGTTATCCATCAAGCAACCGAAGAAGAAGAACCAATGAATTCACTTCACATCGCCGAACAAGGGTCGGTTGGTGTGGGTGTTAATTCTATGGAATCATCGGATCAACGTCACTCGTTTTCCAGTTCGGATGGTCAAACTTCGATTGTGAATTCGAATTCTAAAAATGGATGGCCTGAAGAGAGATCTTCAATAAAAAGAGTTCCCAAAACAGCTGTTGTTACTAAAGATACCCTTGAACTTCAAAAGGAACTGCAGGAAGCAATAGCTGCTCGGAAACAAGCTGACAATCGTATTATCGCGTGGGTGTAGTTAATATTTTATGGTCTAAATAAGTTATTTTTACTATGTTGTTTTTATGTTGATCTTTCTATGATCCATCTGTCTCTTTCTCCTTTACTAATACTTAATCTCTCTATTTTTTTTTCAAAATCTCTGGTCATGCTTATCTCAAATGACAACGAAAGCAGTCTGGAGAATATGGTTAAGAAGCTTCAAGTGAAATTCCCAAATGGTGGGGATGAACAGATGAATACCACTACACCTGGTGGTAGTAAAAATGGTGGTGGTTGCAATACATCGGCTGCTCCTGCTTACAGCAGTTTTTTATTATCATCTACTTCATCGTCATCGCCGGCACCAAAATCAAATTCAGCAACAAATACCGCACCAACAACAGCATTAATCTCATCTTCTGCGTCACAAATTTTCCAATTAAATAGCTCAAACCAAATGCAACAACAATTGCAGCAACAGCAACAACTACAACAGCAGCAACAGCAACAACAACAACAACAGAATCATCTACCACCAAAATTGAGCTTGGCTGGTCCAATAACTGATTTATAGTTCTAACAATCACAGATTACTGAGAACTATTTGAATGACACTACTTCTGTAGGCAGGCAGCAGTTGTTGTTGTTACACAAATTACTCTTGTTTATTTATTTTTTATTAATTGTTTTTCTTAGTTTAACTGTAGTTGTATTGCTAATATTTGTTATTCCTTATGCAACAGCTGTCTCAAATGGCTTAGATATTTTTAAGTTCTACTATTTATTTTTGATTTCAGAATGGAATGAGTTTGTAAGATGGGGGGAAGAGTTTAAGAGTGCCTAGCTTACAAATTTTCTAAATGTTAGTCTTAATTATTTTCAAAAATACTTTTTTGTATTTCTTTCTCCTTTTTTTTTTGTTTCTTTCTGCTTTTTTGTGTTTCTATAGACTTTTCAGGTAATATTCTCCAATTCTGATCAGAATCAATAATGCATGTAGTAGTTACAATAAGAAACACAACTGTTTCACAACAAATCTTTCGTTTTAACAATTTTATAGTCGTTTCCGATAACTTATACGTACCTTTGAGAACTATGTAAATTAGATGAAATTTATTTATATCGATGTTTCTCGTTTAAAAAGAAAGGTATTTGAACTTTGATGGTAAAATATTGCTATTATATATTTTCTGTTAATACATTCACTAGTTGATCTTTGAAAAAATTATACGTTTGACTATTTATATCACGTTCTTTTTGATCAGTTATGTTCACAGATAAAGCGATTTCATGCTAAAATTTTATGTGTGCACGTTGGGCGCCAATATTTAAACACTAATTCTTAACCAATTCTTCTTATCTTTAAACTCAATCTAGGCTTTAATAGGTAAACGAATTCATTAGATTTGTTCAATTGATGTAAATTATACAGATTGATTTCAGTTTAACGCAAAAAACTTTAAGAGGTTATAATGTAAGAATTAAAGAGGAATATTGCATTAAATGTAATTAAATGCCCACCAAAGCTGTAATAGTTGAATGCAATTTAAAAAAAAAAAATAAGTTCTTCAGAATAAACATTCACCTCTAAAAGTTTTCCGCGTTAACCTGGAATCATTGTATAGTTAATATTATCTTTTTATCTTAATAATTTAGATTTTGTATTTATCACAATCTTTTTTTATAAATGTTGAAATTAGTTTTGTATGAAGGTTTTATACCATAAGCCTTATTCTGCTACAATCAACCAGAGAACCGAATAAATTCTGCTATTAAAAGAAAAAAGAGTCTCACTTCATCTGATGGATAGTAGGAAGTTTAGAAATAAAATAAACTTTAAAACTTGATATACACCTAGCAAAGCAGCAGAATAGGGCTATGTAGTGCACTTTCAATATACACATAAACGCTTAGTTGTATATTGCGTCGTTCTTTTTATTGCAAACTAACAAATTTAAATCTAATTTAGAAAAATAAAACTATGGGGTATATTGATAGACGTTCTCTTAGCTGTTGCTAAGAAAAACATGAGCTTATGTTTAAATTGGTTTAACTACTGGGGCTTAATGAGCTAAGGTGATTTGTGATAAGTGACAGTCATCATCAAGGAAACACACCAACTCCATTGATAAAAATAATCACTTATCACAAAATCAGGTTAGCAGATTCTCACCCAGGCTAAGTTAAACCAGATTTTAAAAATAACTATGAATATGCTACTATACGTTTTTGTGTTGTATTCCATTTCACACAACTTACATTCGTTTGTCGTTATTTTATTAACTTTTTGCTTAGCCACTTTGTTACTAATAACTTGTGTTGAATTTCAATAATAATATATATAAAAAAGTACCTAAAATAGAATTTAAAAAAATATTGAAGAGAAATAAAAATGAAATAAATCAAAATATTTATAATCCAAAAACAGAATTCGAAAACAAAAATCGTTATGATAAAAAAAACACTAAAATTTTTGTTTAAGTAGTTTAAGTGCCATTTTACATAAGCAATAGTGAAATAGTATATAGATTTTAATATTACTTATTATTATTATTTTATTTCAAATCTTCATATTCATGTGTTTCTTGTTATACAGTTAAATTTATCTTTTCATTATTTAGAGTTATTACAAAAAAAAACATTTTGTTTTTAATACTAAAATAAGCGTTCCATACTTCTTCACTCTTTGTAAATGTTTTTTTTTTTTTGTTTTGTTCTTAATATTTATATAAATATTATAATATCTTTAATATCTTGTGAAAGTTCAAAAGTTCTTTCGAATATTGTTAAATTTAATAAAATAGATCAAAATCATTTTAATAAAAAAAAAGTAATAATTAAGTCAAATTTTGTTTTAATTGACTGTTTTTTTAATTACCGATAGATGTCTAATTTACTCACTCGATTAAGTTCACAAAAAACCTCTTTTCCTCCTGTTGATGCATTTTCAGATCGCTTTCTGTTCTCTTTCTAATTATTGTTTATGTTACATCTTTGCTAGTGTATTTAAAACAAAATGATGAAAAAATTATCGAACTTCAAAGTCCAGATTTCAGTTACACTGTGGGATTCCTATTCTTCTGCATTAGGCCGCTAAGCCTCCGGGTTGAGATTTTTCCTTGTCTGAGGCCAACTAAATAAAATATCAGGTTCAACTGTCAAAAAGGATATACTGAATTCTTTTAAAGTGGGTTGCCAATGATTTAAAATACGATCAAGTGATTTAAAATTGAATGTCGAAAACGGAGTGTTATTAGCACTAAACAAACGGTTTTTGGATTAAGATAAGAAAATTTACCTATATCTTTCTATAAAAGCTTTCAGATCATTAGTATAATCGTCAGAACTATCTTAATAGATATGTAATTAATATAAATAAATACACACATAATGTTTTAATGAATATTTTTTTTTTATTTTCGATGAAAACAATATGGCAATTGTGAGATGATGTTTACTTAAAGTACAACAAAATATACTTTTAGCTTCTTATAATAAACAAAAATAAAAACTTTTGATCACAAAATAACTTTCTTCGATTTAACTTTTTTAGGCTTTACACCAAAAGCAGCCGGACAAATTTTATTATTTAAACATTCAGCACATTTTGGTCTGAGTGGTGTGCAAATTGTTTGGCCAAATCCAACTAATAAGTGATTGATTTCTTTCCAATTATCATATGGTACCCAAGATTCTAGTTCTTTGCGTGTTTTTTCTGGTGTTTTGCTTTCTTGGCGCACCCAACCAAGAAGATTAGAGATTCGATGAACGTGAACATCAACACCTGGGAAAATTAATTATTTAAATTTAATATGCAGAATATGTAAAATGATTGTCTTACCAATTCCGGTCACTATATCCCATGCGGCACTCATGCAAATGTGTGCCATTTTGGGTCCAACTCCTGGTAGTTTAATGAGTTCTTTTACGTTATTAGGTATGTCAGAATCATATTCATCGATAAGAATTTGCGATGTGCTTTTGATGTGTTTTGCTTTGGTCTAAAATAAAAAAAAAACTGATTGATTATCTATGTACATACCCATCCTTGGATGTTATAATCAAACTTATTTAAACATACTATATCAGTTATGTTTGCTGAGTGAACTCTAATATTAAAAAAACAACATTAACTTACTTTGTAGAATGATACTGGATAAAGAAGAGTCTCAAGCTTGTCTACATCCATGCCGGCAAGTATTGTAGGCGTGCAATTACTTTTTTCTGTTAAACGTCTCATGGCTTCATGAGTGACCTCATCTTTGGTTTGACTGGAGAGCATCAGTGCCAAAAGAACATGATACCTTTGAGTCTATATAAGAACAAAAAGAGCATGTTATAAAACTAATTTTCTTTTATTTAAGTTAACCTTTTCATCTGCATCTTGATCCGAACACTTATGACATCCCATCGTATCGACCGGAGCTGGAACTTTGGCCCGCATAACTCTGATGTTCTCAAGAATCTCCTTCCAATTGTCTGGTTCCCACTTATCTAGCTTAACTTCTGGTGACTTCGAAGAATCTTTCGATTTTCTTTTCACTACCTTCACAGGCGAAGGTAACTCTTCTTTCTTTATAGCTTCTATTGAGGTTGAGATTTCGGCGGTATCTTCTTTAAGAATATGTTCGGCTTCAGCAACTTTTACAGACACTTTAGGAACTCGTTTAGATTTTGTGGCTTTTTTAGGTTTGGTGACAATAGGTTCAACTATTGTAAGAGATTCTGGCTTTAAAACTTCTATGGAACCTTCATGCTTGGGAAGTTTTTTTAAATCTTCCAGAATCGCATTAAGTTCTTTTGTTTTCTTTGATTCCTTTGCTGGCTTTTTTTTGGGCTTTTCTTCAGCCACATTTTTTGCGAAAGCAGACGACGACGACGGCGCTTGATTAGCAAGCGACGATAATGTTGATTTAAGTTTACTTGTTGCTGCTTCTGTGGCTGCATTTGTTACTCTTTGATTTCTTGTTTTGATAGGAGAGAAATAAGGTGATTTGGTTGGTTCACTTTTAATTAAATCTTCAATGTCCTGTAAAATAAAATCCAGGTCAATTTTTTGTTACATAAATATTATTTTCAAAAATACGAATTTCGTACACGAATGGGGGCAACTTTGGTCTTCTCTTCTTGCTGGACAAGTTTCTCAGTTAAATCAAGAGGCTTTCGTCGCGGTGCCATTTTCAAAAATATATTTCCGATTCTTTTCAATAAATTCATTAATAAAGTAATTCGATTTTAATTTATAAATGCAAGCAAAAATAAAATAAAATTTAAGAAATTTTAGTAAAAAAAAAAAAATAAACAGTAAAGTGCAGAAGCTCGGAGAAACCAAAACACTAAAACAGAACCAAACCACACATCTACGCATAAATGTCAAATTTATAGTTGTCATGCGTTGATAAACACAACAATTTTGTCTTTCACTGTAAGGTTCTTTGCATGCACAAATAGATGGCAGCACCAGAATGATTTGTCACAAATATTAATACTAGGATTGTGTTTTTACTATTTTGTCCCAAAAACGAATATTTAGATATCTGTTTCCTGTTTGAAAAATGTCGTTATTTTTTGAATTTTTAAAAATATAAATGATACCATGTTCATGAACAAGTACTATGCAAATTTATATATAATGACAATGTTGTTGTTTTGAGTTTGAACTTGTTAACGAAATGATGATGAAAACAACCAATAATAAAAACAATCCGTGTATCAAACGCAAACAACTTAAAGCAACTGATTTTGAGTTTTTAGAAAAAGTTTCTGTTCATATTCAGACGCACTGACTCCGATATTTAGTAGTAGATATGTACATCTTTGTATATGAAAAACACAATACCATCACGGCGAGTATTTTTGAATGTTACCCCGACCCTTATAGTGGCGCTGCAAAATTTTAGGTTTAGAATTTGATTGAGGAAGGGTTGCCCCCACTTTTTAGATGTCGCTCCATTCGACTTCCATGATATAGTACTATGTTTTTCATTATACAAAGGATACATCTCGTTTTTGCTGGAAAGTGGAAGTAAAAAATGTCGCCATTAAAAAAATATATCCCAACTTTTTTAGAAATATCCATTTTTAAAAAATTCAAAATTGTAAAAAAACAAAAAAAAATGCACGACTGTCTACCAAGTAGTTTTGAAAAAAAATCAAGGAAATATTATAAAAACGAGAATGTCAATGAAGAAGTTTAAGCTCTAAAGTGAAGGCGCTCTATGGTGCTTTTAAAAAAAAATAAAAATAAATTTAATTTATCAAAATGAGCAGTTTCTAAAAAAAATTTCTGTATGCACGTTGATTTTGTTTGCATAAGGTGTGAAAAACTTTAACATGTTTGTTGAACTAAGACAAAATTTTTTTCCCCTATCTATTTCCCCCCACTTAGGCAGGACGGAAAATTTTATAAAAAAGACTCTAATTGGAATTTGAGTGGAAATGTTGAAATTTGTTTGATAGAGGCCTTGAAATTGAGATTAAAAGTGGAGCAATGATATCATTTTGTTTAAGTATTGAATTGTAAAAATTGTGCTTAATTCAATTACCTAGATTTTTCGAGACAGTGTCTCGGTTGCTTCCATTATCGCATTCCATTGAAAATTTTTACTCGGAAAAACAAACATAATTTTAAAAACAGTATTAACTGTACCAAAAATCCAGCATGTTTGTAATGCGCAAATATCCTTTTAAATAATTTCATCCAAGAACGGTTAATAATCCACACCTTAAAATAAAAAAATATACATTTTAAGAACATCAACCAATTATGCTATAACATTACCCATAAAACATCCCCGGGAGGTCCACGCGAATGAGCTATATCCCCGAAAATTTTATTATAATTTTTTTCTTCATTAAAATCTTTGCAAAAGTTTCCCTCTTTTTAAAGATATCTTCTTCATTATTATTTCCATTGCCCGTGAATAATCTGATAAAGTAATAAATAATCAGTATACAGTACGAGTATTTAAAAAATGTTAACACTCCTTTCGCTTACAATGAATGGTCCAATCCTCAGAAGAATGAGGAATTCTCATCTAACGAAAACAGCGCGCGGCGGCATTTACGACGTGGCCGGTGCGACGGCCTACAACAACGCCATTATTTGTATATGGCTCGCTAAGCACGCCAGGGATTACATGAAATTTTTCAATTAATCCTGGCGCAACCCCAAAATGAAGTTAATAATTTCGACTTCTTTGTCTATACTGTTAGCTTCGGAAAAATTATTGTTATTATTGTTGTTTCCTTGTTACGCTTGATTATATTTAATAAGAAATACTATGAAAACACTGTAAATTACCTGATGGTCTGCCCCAGTGCCCAGTCTGTGCGGCACCCCTTACACTTTCAACATCACCCCTAACTTTTTTCGTTTTTTGTCTTCATTTTTTGTTATACTATTTTTTTTTTTTTAAACTTCCCCGGAGTGTGATGGTGTGGTAAAACAAAACAAAAAAAATCGTCACAGTGTTAATTTAGTTCATTGTAATCATAATTAAAATTGTAACACGCTTAATTTTAATGTCATCATTAAATTAAGAGAAAACAGAGGGAAAAAATGTCGAGTTTATGCTTTGGGCTACAATACTTCGACAAAGGTATAACTTTTGACGTGCTGTTCATTTTTTTTTGTTCAGTCGTCGTCTTGTTGAAACAAATCAAGGACTTGGAATTGACGATTGAGGTTAGCGAACGGGTGCTTATTTGTTAATGAACGATAAAGTTGTGAGGAGGGTTCTCTAATTAGTCGAGCATTTTATATTATATTCCCAGTGAGTTGGTTGCGCTACTTTTAAGCAGCCATTTAGTTAATTGTTATGTTCGATGAAATGTTTGTGTAAAGCTAGAATCTAGCTGTTGATTTTTCCTTTTGGTTGGGTACTTCTATTTGGCAGGTTTTATGTGTTTTTAGTTCCAACAGATGGTGGTTAAGTCAATGAAGGGAGCTGTGTGTCGTCACAGTCTGTGTTCGGCTGGGAACGTTATGTGATTTAAGAAGTGTGGTGCCAATTGAATCGACTTTTTTTTTGTTGTGAAAACAGGCGGGAAAGGAAAAAGCGATTTTGTTTAAAAAAAAAGTCTGCTAATAGCCCAACTGAATAATAGAGACCCCGAGTGTGGCGCAACTCAAAAATCCACTAAACCAGTTTGATACATTTTTCTAGATTGCACCAATGCCCTTCACCATTTTCGAACTTTCCCTGGATTTTATCAATTTTTTTTTTCAAACCGAACGAAAATTTTAATGATTGCAAGGGAGAAAGTAATGTTATAGATAACAAACTTCACTGAAAAGCTCTTACATACCATCTTCCTTCTTGTTGGTTCGTTTATTGACTCTCAGATTTAAAATTGTTTGGTGCAACCGATGAATATCATTTTAAAATTTATCGAAATAAGTAATGTTTTAATAGTTTTTGTAAAAAATTATGTTATGCAAAGTGAACTCAAGCTAGCAGAACAAATCGCCAAAGGTCGTAAACGAGGAAGACCAACCATTCATTAATCTTTTATTAACTAGTTATTTATCCAATTATGAGTATTCCTTGCCACAGTTGACCAAAAATTTTGAGAGTACCAGACTCATCAAAAGCAGAATAAAATATTTGTATGCATCATTTTCAATTTTCGTAAAAAGTAAACGGTGTAATTTCTCCTAATTCTAACTCCTTATAGCGATCAACTAAAGGTTTGAAAGACAATTACGGAAGATTTTAGTATGAGTTTAAAAAAAAAAAAATATGTTTGATAATAAATTGCCAATTAAAGAAAAAAACAAAACCGCGAAAACGAAGAAATTACCTTTTAAGTTTTCAACTTGAAATGACAGCAGGAAACCATGGTTTTCTTCCTTGGCGGTGATTTCGGAACACCCTGCATGCATTTCTTGTTGAACCAAAAACTTTAATTATTTACTACAACATGAAGGTACATATTAGATCACAAAATTTTGTTTAAAATTTCATGTAAGTTGTCATTATTTAGTTGCTTGAATAGAATTTTGCTGTACTAAATTTTGGAAAATCAAAGAACTCCCCTACCGCAAAAAGGACGTACTGTATTGGTCACTTGGTCACCGTACCGGGTATCAATGCTGCACAGTAGTTTAGAAAATTAAATTAAACTAAAAATACATACATACAAAAATTGTTTATGGAAATTCTTCTCTTTCCTTTAAGGATATAGCTTTACAAACAGAGTTCCCGGACCCATTTTTTTGTGATTTTTCACGAAAGTAACACTTTCCCTTGGATTCTTATAAAATATTCGTTTTAAATTTAAAAACTCTTTTTCAAATGTGTAATTTGCATTTTACACGGTTGTTGATTCATTAGCATAAAATACAAAAAAAAAAAAAAAATAATAAAAGGGTTCTTAATTGCAAGTCGCATCTGTCTTCTTGAAGTTCTTTTTTTCCAATGAACGGATGGCCGAGCTTATATACCTTTGAAAAGTAATTAGAAAGCTTAAGCATTTTTTTTTTGTGTACCCATCTTTTTTTCATACCCATTTGTCTTCATTTGCACGTTTAAAAATGTACAAATCCAGGACATTTTACAAAAAAAAAAAATAAATAAAAACTTTTTCTACTATTTCAAACAGTGTACCTACATATATCCTAGTTTTATCCTCAAAGGAATAATCTAAAATGCACCACACCGACCGACTGGCCATAATTCATTTGTTTAATCCTTTTTATACAAATGGCTGTATGTCCGCTGAAAAAGAAAAAAAAAATCAGGAACGAAAAATTCCTAAGTCGTAAAGAAATGTTGGAGATGGCTGGAGATTTTCTTCTCATCAGGGAAGGTTTAAAAGTTATCAACGATAAGAGTTAATTTTTCGTCCTTTTTTATATAAAAGAAGCATTACTTGCATTCTCATTTTAACGCATATCCTAAGTTAAATATAATTTCCCTAAGGTATAGACTTTTTGAATTGTTGATTAGGCCTACTCACAAATAAAAAAAGACACAGCAAAAAATCAAACTCCTTAATCATTATTCCATAACAATCATCACACACATGGAGAAATACAAGTCATTATTCCAATTGAATATATTTGGGGGATGAGAACTACGACGCATTTGTCCTACGAAACTGAATTTATTTTTGAATTCCCAAAAGAAAACAAGAACTTTTATCGGTATTGTCGAAGAAGGACTGCTGATATGTTTTTACGCATTAACCTTATGTCATGTTATCCCAATCAATCAAAGTATAACCTTGTTAAGTGTGAAGCAACAACTTTTGCTCGAAAATTAACAATGTAATGATTGTTGCTTGCTTGGGAAATAAGTTACACAGTGATTACGTCCGTTACGTTGCAAATTTTTGTATGTGACTTGAATTTAGTAAATTATTTTTGATTTGCTTCTGTAGTGAAAGCTTAAGGGAACATTTTGTTCCTTAACTTTTGAAAAATACTGGACATTGTTAGCAGAAGTAAGGATTCATAGATCTATGACATGTAGAGCAAATGTTTGCATTTTTTAAAATGCTGAACTGAGAGACACTCAGTTGTTTGTTTTCCATATTTTTCAGAAGGAAAGCATTGGAGTTTGGAGTAGATATCTGGGAGTGGGAAGGGGGGAGTTGGTTCGGCTCTACTCACCACTGAGTCCAGCATCATGACAGCAAATGGAAATAGTCAAAAATATGATCACACGAATTACGATCTGTTGCACGAAACGCTTTTGCACGAGAGCCTAATAACAGATTTTTGTAGAACAGTTAAAACAATTTTAACTATTAAAGGGCGTCTATTCCCCCCTTCTAGACGGGAGAGCCAATTTTATTAAAAAATAACTTTTAAAATAACGGTAATGCACAATTAGGTGTTTAAAGCTTAAAGTCTGTTCTATTCTCTCGTTTTTAACTCAAGTGATTTCTATTAGTCCAGTTTTTTAGAAAAAAACGGACTCTAAACTTTTAATTTTGGGTTCTACCTCCACTTCAAAGATCTGGGGCTCAAATCTGTTTTTAGTTTGAGAAAAGTTGAATGAACAACTAATAAAAATTATTATTATTATTTTCTGTGGTTGCACAAATATTTAAACCCTGATTTCGGTCTTTTTATCATCAAAATTCAGCAGGTCAAATAAATCTCATCTCTGGTTCAAGGATCTAGCACAGCTAATCATACAAAGATGTTGTATCTCCTAAGGAAATGTTTTCCAAGCCTTTGCAATGAATGACAACGAAAAAAAGCTGAACCATGATTGTAAATTAAGACCTATAAATTTTTATCCAAAGGAATGTTCTCTTCTTCTTAATTTTAAAAATAGTCAGCGATTATTAAATGATTGTATAAAAGATTTTTAGTTTAAAAAAGGGAAATATTTTATTTAAATATTAAAGCAGAAAGAAACCTCAAAATTTTGTAAAACTATTTATATCTAAAATCAGGATCTATAAAGTGCTAAAAAACGAGCAGTCTCAAACAAAATGATTATCTCGTATTTATACGCACTTATATGTATGTACATGACAAGGGCTCCCTAAAAAAGAAATCTAAAAACCCTTTTACCGAGAAATCAAAAATTACATTCTTATAAGCGGTGGTGTAAACAAAGTATAAATTTCTCACATATGATTGCACATATTAAAAGTTATGTTTATTGGGATATAATGCGATGGTGCGTTGCTTGTTATCCTTTTATTCTCGTACTTTCTTTTTTTTTCTATACGTTATATCCTTTATGCAAAGGCTGCGAAGCTTAAAGGGTCGCCAATCATAAATCTAAAACAGTTAAATTGTTAAACAAACGCTTAGAACCCATAAAATGTAATATCTAATATGCAACGCACTTTTTTTTCTATTGGGGTTATCACACCCTTCCGCTGATGTGAATCCTTTATTTTGCTATATGAATAGGGTTTATTTTTTTCACTTAGTTGTAGATATGTCATTTTATTACGCGTTGAAATTATGAGTGTCCTTTGAGTATTCACAGGATGTGTTGCTTGAATTCCTTTTTTCATATATGTATGTATATTTTTTTTTTGTTTGGAAAAATACTTTTTTTTTTGTATATAAGTTTGAAGTATAATGTCCTAAGGGTATAGTCCGATAGGATATTAGTGGTGTTATGGACGATTTGGGAGTTTGTCTTTGTTGTTGTTCATGTTTCCCTGAATCTAAAAATTTTATTATTAGTTATGTCATAGTCATGTCAATATTGAATGGAATGCTTTTAGGTTTGGAAAAATAATTTAATAAACGACAAACTAAAAGCATTTTAGTTTATTAGATTTAAAGGATTTAACGTACCAACTTAATACTCGGGCTTAAAACTCTATTTATTTATGATATTTCGAAAAATATTTACATCTAGAAATTATGAGGAAATAAAGAATTTGAACTGGCAAGGTTCTTCCTGAAATAATAAGTTCAATTCAGGGTTTTTTTTTTTTACACTTCAGATTCTTTGCTGTAGTGAGCTTAGAGCAAGCTTCAACTACAGTAAGAGGCTCATCATAAGTGCATGTGTTAGTGGTTAGTAAATGTAATGAAAACTAACACATGCAACACATAAAAATATCTACATAATTACAAAAACTAAAAAGTATAAAAATAAAACAAAATTAAACAAAAATATACAAAATACTAGACATTCACGATATCTATTGTTAAAAATAAAACAATATCACGACAGAGGAGCACTGGTTCGAAACGAAATTTTTAGTCTTAATTTACTCATGTTGAAGTCGATAGACAAATTGTTTAAATTAAAAAGCCTGCACATACGGTTCAAAGGTTCATGCAAGCCATAGTTGGTTCTATGGAAATCAACGTGTAAAAGTTCAAATCTTCGCAGGTGGTGAGATCCTCCGCGGTAGTTAATGCCGATGCAAGCTAACAAATCGGAAGCATCGATTTGACCATTAATGAGTTGATGAATAAATATAAGGTCATTATTGACACGTCTTTGATATAAAGTTTGGATTTGCAGAAGTTGGATTCTATGTTCATATGGTGGTAGATTGAACGGGTCAGTCCAAGGAAGGCCCTTCAGAGCAAAGCGAATGAATTTATGCTGAATTGATTCAATCCGACTTTTATGTGTTTCGTAGAAAGGGGACCATACTTGTGAGGCATATTCAAGATGAGGACGTACATAACAATTGTACAAAGAGAGAGTAACGTAAGGATCGTTAAATTCCTTTGCCCAACGTTTAATAAAACCAAGCATAGAGCTGGCTTTCTTAACAATGAAATTTATATGTTCCGTGAACTCTAAATTAGAACTAAAATGAACACCCAAGTCCTTAAAGCTTGAGATACGACCTAGTTTATGCTGCGAAATAGAATAATCAAAAGAATTTGGAAAACGTTTTCTTGAGAAAGTAATTGTTTGGCATTTAGCAGGGTTTAAAGTAAGACCATTTTTACTACACCAAACAGTAAAACTATCAATATCTGCCTGAAGAAGATGGTTGTCATGTTTGTCTTTAATTGTCTTGAAAATTTTCATATCATCTGCAAATATAAGAATCTCACTCGATTGTAGACATGACACGACATCATTTATAGCAAGAATGAACAGAAAAGGGCCAAGGTGGCTTCCCTGAGGTACGCCTGAATGGGCAATGAATGGACTAGAAAGACTATTGCGGAATTTCACCTGATAGGACCTATTTTCAAGATAAGATTTAATCCAATTTACAAAAAAGGGTGGGAAACCAAAAGCTCTTAGTTTGAACAAAATAATATTGTGGCTCAATTGATCAAATGCCTTAGAAAAATCGGTATATATACAGTCAATTTCACTTCCACTTTCCAAGGCATTCGAGCATTTGTGCACGAAAGAAAGAAGATTTGTTACTGTTGATCTTTTTTGGACAAATCCGTGCTGTTTTTCACTAATTAAATTCCTGGTATGAAAGGATAGGCTTTCACAAACAACTTTTTCAAAGAGCTTTGGGATACAAGATAATTTCGATATAGGCCGATAATTTTTGATATCAATCTTTTCGCCTTTTTTAAAAACGGGAGTTAAAAATGATTTTTTCCAGAAGCAAGGAAATTTGCCTGATTTAATAGAGAGCTCAAACAAAAGTTTAAGGGGTTGAACTAGAATATGTCTACAATTTTTTATTACTATTGGGGGAACTCCATCAGGGCCAGAAGAATAGTCATCTTTCAATGAAGAAAGATATTCTAGAATAGTGTTTTCACGCAGAGAAATACTATTACAATTTGTTTGGGCATAGATATGGAAGTTTTTAAAATATTCTTCATCAACAACAACAGGTGCCTCAACGAAGAGTTACGAAAATTATTCGCAAAAGCGTTGCAAATATCGGCGGTTTCACGTAACGAGCAGTTTTCATAAATAAAATTCGACGGATAGCCATCTGAATTTTTCTTTGAGTTAACGAGTCTCCAAAATGATTTAGGGTCCTGTTTTAAAGAATTTCCCGTTTCATTTACATAATTTGTATACAAAGTTTTTGAAAGGGCTTTAAATTCCTCGAAAAAAGCAATATAAGAAAAGTGGTCAACTGGTGAAAGAGTTTTTAAGTATAATTTCCATGCTTTATTTCTTTTGTTACGAAGTAATCTAAGCTCTTTCGTGTACCAAGCATGACGAAAATTCAAGTTTTTCGATAATTTTAATGGAACAGTATTTTCCACACAAGCGTTAAAAATATTATAGAAAATAGAAACGGCATCGTCAATATTAGAAGAAACGGATATCTGACCAACAATATCAGACCTAGTTAAATTTTCAGAGAGCAAACGAAAATCTGCCTTTTTGAAGTCAAAAATATACGAGCAATCGTAAGAGTTGCTATTTTCAGTTAGATGACTGCTCAAGTCAAGAAAAATATCCAGGGGAGGATGATAGTTATCTATATTAGTAATACCGGAACTAGATTCTAGAACAAGTGTACTAATAGCGTCAGAAGAAAATACTAAATCGAGAATTCGATTTTTTGAGTTTTTGATACAGCTTACTTGCTGTAAGTCAGTGCAACTAAATTTATCTAGCAAAAGCAGTTCAGATTGGGAAGAAGTTAATGAAGGTTCATAGAAGGTTTCATCTTCAGAGGGAACCCAGTCAATATGCGGTAAATTAAAATCTCCCAGCAGTAAGATTTCACTATTGGAGCAAGACACGTCAATTATAAAATCAATTGCAATAGAGAGTTCATCAAAAACTGACGCCGGACTTTTTGGAGGAATATAAGCATTTAATATATACACAACTTTGGACTCAACGGTCAACTTTATACAAATCAGTTCGATAGAGAACCTAATTGGAAATACAACAAGACAAGACAAAAATGTATTGCGAATGGCAATCAAAACTCCACCTCCTAATTCTTTAGGTTTGTCTTCATGACGATCATTTCTATAAACTAAGAACTCTTGACTACAATTATTGTCCCTTTTCTTCCTCAACCACTTTTGAAGAAGAAGTAAAACAAATTTGATATTATTTCCATCAATACGTTGAGAAAAAAGATTGAAAAAAAACATAAATTTTCAAAGAGGAGCAATAGATAGAAAGTAAATGAAAATTTAGAACAGGTTTTGATTTCATGAAATCAAATTTGCGTTTTCCATTTTCAATTTCCCCCTTCCTCCATTACTTGAATGTATCTTCAATACAAAACAACCACTTAATAATTCTACCAACGAAATAAAAATACAGGATTCTTTGTACAAAAGGGTACCTGCGTTTTATTATATATTCTGTGAATTCCTCCTCGTAGAAAACAAGAACTTGTCCACGATTTCGATTTGAAAAGAAAAAAAAAAAATATTAAAAATGATAACAAAATTCGCGGTTTATTAAGTTTTGATATCCTTGCCAAGGACCCACTTAACAAACAACTTTCATCCCAGAAAAATATATTCTTCAACAATGCAGAAGAAGTTTATATTATATTATGGATAACGTAGTTATCCTTTATGAGTGCACAGGAACTAAACCCAATATGTGATGTTGTGTGCATATGTGAACAACGACGCACAACAAATCTAAGAGAAAGCATCAAGGACTACCTATATACCTAGAAATTTTGTGCGTCCTGCTTCTGCCAATATGAAAATCGCAAATCTAATTCCGCTATTCTATTATTATCCTTTCAACTTGGATTATTGTCAACCCTTCGTTTTTGTTGTGTAATGAAACTTTTTTTTTTTATTTATTACATTCCAAAGGCAAAATAAAAAAAAAGAAATCTATTTACTGGATTCAGGATACTTATCAAAGGTATTTTGATTTTTCTTTGCTTTGCTGAAAGTTATAGTGACACAGAGAAACAGGAAATTTAGGGAATCACAGTAGAATATGCTATTTCGAATACATTTTCACATGAAACTCTGGGGCGGTAAATAATTTCAAAAGAAAAAGGAGGGCACCCGGTTTATTGATATGTCAATCGCTCGCGGACTTAAGATTTATGAGATTCGCTAGAAATTTGGGGTAAAATTGTGTTATTACGGATGAAAATTGAAATTGAAAGGGTAGGTAGGTAGTTCGTAGCTTGTAGGTATATATGTACGGAATTCAGAGAAAAAATAGAGTCAGGAAATAAAAAAGGAAAAATTAATACAATGAAAATATATCCAACAAGCAATGTTACTTTCTCAGCATTTTTGTTTCAGAAACAAAAATACGTAAATTAGTCATAGCTTGGTTCTAACTTCCTTTAGGAAAGTTCCTCTGATTTCTGTCGATACCACTCTGTTATCCAGTGCCTACCGAAAGCTTCACCTGCTTACAGCAAACAAAGCTTTGAATATGAAGTTGAGTTGCTTAAGCTTGAAGTTTGAAAGTTAAGAGCGTCTCAGTTTTTTTTTTGAATTATACTCGCGCATATTTCGATTAAACTTCTTAACAGAAGTTTAGTCTGGTAAATTCATTAAAAAAAGGCTTTTGGAAAAGCAATTTGTTATGGGTTTTTTGATTTTTTCCTGTCGTCAGTTTTTGAGTATTCTTAATCCTAATCTAAAGGTATCGCCCAAAATTTGATGACGCAAAATGAAAAAAATGCGTTGTTGCACTACTTTTTGGCTTTTAAAAAGAAACTATCTTTTTTTTTTAAATGATGTCAGAGTACAAGTGATAGTTTATAAAATTGTCTAGGAATTGTAGGTTATTTTTTGTTTGCTCCGTCATCAGAAACTGTATGTCTGTTCGGCGTAGCTCACTCCAGGCCGCCTTGGGGACAACCAGGGCTTCTCAGGTTTTTATTTAACATCGAACACCTTAAAGAAGTTTCTTCAACTGTGCTCTTGGTTATGCACAGATCTTCGTTTTCGTCTACTTTAAATTTTTTAAAATTAAATAAATAACACATTTATTAACAAAATATATCTCTACCATCTGAATTTGTAGTTAAAATTTTGCTTGAAAGTTTATTGCTTCACAAAACCTGGGATCGCTCAGAGTGCACTAAAAGTTATAGCTTAGGGCTCACATCGAACACAGGAGAAAAAAAGAGCTATAAAAAACACTTCAAAGCGGATTCAGGGTGACCTAGGGCGACCAAGTGCTAACATCGGACAAACCTTCTATTGGAGTACGTATATTGCTTTAGTATCATTCTGATAGCTTTTTTTTAAGAAGAAGAACAAGTTGTTAGAACAGTAAGTGAAATGAGGTAATAGTAGGAAATTGTATAAGAGTAATGATTGGTCACACCAAAAGTCATCTTAAAATGTTAGAGCCTGTTAAATATTGGTGCAATCGAAAATTTTATATTTTCATATTAACAGCTAACAATTATAAAACAATCAAAAAAATATTCTCTGCAATCTGCTAACAATTTCAAATTAATATATTATTTAATATTATAATTAGTTAGATTATATTTTGATAACAATACAATTACAATTGAAATTGAATGTTAGTTAAAAACAAACCACCGATTTATTACACATCTAATTATAGGCTTCATATGAAATGAAATCTAAAGTTTAATAAAATTCGTATAACCATATCAATGTACGAGTATATAGACATTGAAACCATAAACTGAAATAATAAATAAGAATATAATTAAAATCAATTTAATTCATCGCAAGTAATATAACAGCGATGCCACAGTGGGACAAAATTATTTTAAATGTGACTGAAGGTGATATCATTTGTTGAAAATTCTTCAACATACCGCGTTTTTCTTTTTTAGTTCAGAGCAGAGCTCGAACTGTCAAAAAAATAATTATGTTTCTTTTTGAGCTCTGATCGTTCAGAGCTTCAAATTCGTGTTTCTTTTTTAGTTCTGAACATGTTCAGAGCGCGCTCTGTGAGCTCAGAATAAAATAACAGAGTAAACGGAGCTCAGAACTCTACTCTACTCTGTTCGCTCAGACTCTGCTCAGTGCTCAGCTCTGAACTAAAAAAGAAAAACGCCAATAGATGAAACTTGTATCATTATGGGCCCTATCATCGTATCCGATCGGAGCGAAACTTTCTCCGATTTCTACGAAATGTACGAATTTTGTATCATGGTAGCTGTTTCGATTGATAAATCGGACAGTCCCACGAAATAAATTGAAATATGCGTTGAAACTTTTAAAATCGAAGTAAAGTGTCTCGAATTCATGCGTTGCCTAGCGATTAAATGTAAAAATCCGAGCAACGCGTGTGAAATACACGCGATGCTTAAGTTCCGATTGTCTCCGACAACAAAATTGTTGTGAAAAAAGTTCCACAAATAAATAAAATGGAAATGGATAAGGAAAATGAAGGGTAAGTAAAGTTTGCATCAATTTTTCTTATTTTAATGTTTTTGTTTTGTTCCAGAACAATAAAATTTAAAACTACTTAAAGATGAAAGATAATTTGAAATCGAGCGCGAAATTGCTGTTTTTGTTTATTTTATGAAAATAGCTTGAAATGGAAAAAAATAATTGCAAAATAACAGTATTTATTATATTCTTAACGAAATGTTTTACACGGTGTTTTTTTTCTTGTAAAATAGAAGCCTCATCAATTCAAAAAATGGGAATATACAAATCACAAACAAATTTAATTAAACTGACAGATAAAAATTGTTTTAGTGTTAGTGCATGGAGGGTTAAATCTCTCGAAAAATTTAGATCTGCAAAATTGATTATAATCAAAAAATAATTGATTTATTTTTAGCAATGAAAACCCCATTAATACAATATACATAAACATATGTTTATTATGTTAGGAGCATATGATATGTTTTTGTTTCAAATATTGATTTTGTGAAAAGGTGTAACGAATGAGTTGTTTTGACATTTGCTGATAAGCAATGCTTTCACTTCTTCGATTGACTTTGAACCATTTTTTTTTAACAAATGAGTCTTTATGAATTTTTCATTAAACTCATGGGCACTTTACTCAGTTCTCTTAGAAAAAGAAAGGCAGAAACCAGTGAAAGAAATATAATAGAGCTTTTCATAATTTCTTTTATGGTATTCACATTTTCTTTTTTGATTCACTTTAAAATGACAGTGGGAAAATATTTTTGACGTCGAGTTTCATTTTTTCGCAGAACCAGAATCGTGTAAAGTGGTGGAAATGTTTTTGACTGACTATTTCAGTGAACCAGAATAGGCCTCAAGCATTTCACTCTTAAACCATGATCAAGTAAAAAAAAAAAAATCGAACTTTTTTTAGTAATATTTTGGTTGGCGGTCAAACTTACTTCGTACCGCTCCCACTATACATTGCAATCCAGTTCGCATTTAACTCGGGCCAGTGGCTTAGGTCGAAAGAAGTATGAAAGGAGTGAAAGGCGATTATATGAATACAAATTGCGAATCCCACCCACCACCACCAACCAAGCTTATCATAAATTATAATTATTTTTTTTTTGTTCAAAAAAAATATTAATTTATGCACTTGATTTTGGCAGCTTCCGCAACTCCACAGAGGATGCGAAATTTATATACAGCCGCTAACTATTATATGCTATGAAATATATTTACACGCGTAAATTACTATAACTTTCTCTTTATGCAGGGACTTATATTTGCGGGGATTGGAATTGGAATGGTGGATTCAGTTGCTATTGCTATACACATTGCCGCCGTCGTCACTGTTAGTGCCCATGAATTGTGAAATTATCACGGAAATTATAATTTTCCATTTCACTTTCGTTCTGTTGCTCCGTGCCTGTTCCCTGCTACCCCTTTATTTTTCATTCATTCCCAATGGCGGCATGGGGGTATAATATGGAATGGGAGGGAAATCTAGCAAAGTGATTAAAATTATCGCACGAGTATCCCTGATGATATTTTTAATCCACCGCCCAGATGGGGGCTGATTTTAATGAATTTTCCGGAAATTTATAGGTGCCCACGAATGTTGTATAGAGTCGTTTTGGAAATTATGCATATGGCCTGGGAATGATATCATTATTTCTGTTTAATTATGCTTTGCTGTCTTGCAAAGCCACGACTGTGCTTTGTTGGTGGTTTACCAGAATATGTTTCTGTCACGGCTGCTATTACTACCGCAGGATGCCATATCGAGAGAAAGTCTTTGCTAAAATCTTTCCGCCAAAAACAACCGCAGCAGAGAATGAGACAAGAAAAGTGAAGAAGTGTTGAACGCGACATTTTATTGCGTTTTAAATTGCCTCCCATGGGTTATGTCATATGCGGAGTTTGCTAAGGGAGCAAATCTAACTCGGTATAAAGATACAATCGCGGTGTAAAGTTCAAGATACATAGCTGTGCAATATAAAATTGTGTTGCAAATAGTCCAAAGGATAAAGGCATTTACTCAACCAAAATGCGCGCCGATAAAAACTCATCGATGTGGGAGCTAATTTTATGGCATTCTTTTTATTGACACGTTTGTACTATTTATGTTCGGGTATTTTTTTATGGCATCCCCGCCGGTTAAGTTTGACGCCAGTCCGATTTACGTGCGGTTATATACAAAAGGACATTCTTGTTATCGTGCAATTTTAAGGATTAGTGACGCGCGTAAAAATGTAACTCAATTTCAATGTTTTCTATGAGCGGATTTTCGCAAAGAAGCTTCGAATAAAAATCATAAAAAAGAAGTTTGTTTTTTTATTGACAGGGTGCGGTGGTAAGTTCCAATAGATGGATAATGTTCTTTACTTTTACTTTGCAAGTTCATAAGATGAATGGGGTTACTTATCTGTTTTTATTAGATTCAAATAAAAATTATGAAAATTGCCTGAAATATAAAATTAAGAAAAAAAAATGTACTTAAATCTCGAAAATTTTAATCTCTTTTTCGGTTTCAATATTACAAAACAAAAATGCTTGAGAATTGTCTTCTAATATTTCTAGGAAAATAATAAATTCGATTTACAATACATGATACAAAACAAAAATAAACATTTATGAACTTCATCTCAGAAAGATTTGTCGAACAAAATCTGTTTAGCCCACATGCATCCAACACGATTATAATTCATAATCATTTAAATTTAGAAGTTGTTTTTGTTTTGTTTAAAAAAGATCAAAAAACGAAACAAATTTGAAAAAATCAAAACAGTTTCATCGATTCAAAATTCTCGAGATTCATTTTCTCATCTGATTTCTTAAAAAATATGATTTTTTGTAGAAAAAATTGAATTTTCAAAATATTAAACTTTCTAAAAATATATTAAAATTTTGATTTCTTTTTTATTGAGTTTGTTTATCAGCTCTTTTGTTTAAATTTTTAGATTTGGTATAAATACGACAATTCCATAACTCCCAAACTGGGCCATGATTCCGTTACTTTTGATAGAAGTTATATAACAATAAAACAAACTCTTTCTTTCATATTCATAAAAAAAACACTTGACAAAGTAAAAATGATTTATATGCTCCACTTTCTTTCGGTATAGTTTGATGCTATTGATGGGTAAGGGAGATAAAATTTTTTCTCTAGCAAAAGAATTTTGGTGCCTCAAATATATAAAACTATCAGACACCTTCATGCATGAAATACTGAATAGCACCTACCTTAAGTCGTATGAAAAAAGGTTATAGTTATAGTTCTTGTTACTTTTCTTTTAAACGGAAAGGACTTGAGACTTGTACCCAAAATGCTTGTGTTTCTTTTTAAAACTAGTTAATCGAACATATTCAATATATTAAAAACAACCCTTTTCCTAGTTAAGTAAAAGCCTTTCTGCATTGCCCAAACTACAAACTGCCATTAGAAGGTCCCTGGTTTGTAGTTTATCTAAAAGATTTATAACATCTATCTTTAATAATAGTGAAATGAAAAGTTCCATAATTTATCGACAACTAACATTTAAATAATTTCCCTTTTAAAACATAAATATTGTTTTCCTTCGTTGAAAATCTCCAACGAAATTCAAATTAATATACATAAACTTCAAAACAACATTTCTTCGAATGGGGGTTGATGGCTTTAAGTATTACTATACTTGTATCACACCAAATGTTTTTCTATATTATTGCGTTTTCATTATGACAAATCGCATGAAATTTCCAAAACTCAGCAAAGTGGAAACATTGCTAATATTTATGACATCCGATCTTACACCTTATTTCGCATTATTTGTTCAATATTATAGGCCCAGCTATATTATACACACAAGTGTTATTGTATTACGTAATAAACTATCTATAAACAACCCTTAGCTAGATGAATTGCTTTCTATTGCAAATATAATACCTAAAAGGTCCTTTTCCGTTGTGGTCTGGGTGTGCTATTTTATACTACCATATATAGTGAATAAAAAAAAAGTAAAATTTTTTTGATTGGAAATTCGTTCCGGATATTTTGACCGATTGATATCAATATTTCCACCACTCTCTACAAAGTGTATGGATGACTCTTTTTTTTTTGTTTGTTTATTATAAGGATAATATTATTTGCAAAAAAAACGAGCCTCTGTCATGAGATAAAACAAATGAGTGCAATTTCATCGGATAATGGTGTGTGATGATTACATTCGAGCATATTTGTTTGGATTACAAAAGTTTAGCTCTTCATTTGTTTATGACAAAATATTAAAGGAACTATTATTTATTTTGGGTGATGCAATGGAATGAAATTGAAGCGTGACATATTCTGATTTCAAAAAAAAAAATATTTGCACCGAATGAACTCTTTTAATCTTTATATCAGTTTTTTTAGCCTTCAAGAAAAAACATTTGTAAAAAACAAGAAAAACAAAAAAAAAGCTTTTGACTTCCGATAGCTAGTTATTTTGTTAGAAAATAGTTGATATTTATAATACCAACCATTTCATAATATTGCAGTTAATTTGGTATATGGTTTAAAAGTGGCCCAAAGTTTGATGCGAAACGAAAAATCTCATGTAAGTGAGATGCCCTCTGGCGGATTTTAGGTGATTAACTACGCTGTTCAGCTAATTCTAGAAGTTTTCATGAATTGGTGACAGTACTAGATTTAGTTTTATAAACTGATACTTTTTATTCTGCAGCTGATAGCAAAAATATAATTGTAGTAGATTATTTACTTGAAACATTTGTTTTGCGCGCAAAAATTACAATTAAGTTTTAGTCGACATTATTCTATTACATTCTTCATTTAAAGCTGGAACTCCAGTGAGCGAGAAGTAAGGATTGTTGAATATGAGACGATGAATGCGAAATCCGAAAGTGAAAAGTGCGAAAGTGAGAAAATTGAGTGCCAAGTATTGGTTGAGAATTATAACTTTCGGAAAGTGGAAGCGTTTAGCCCTGAAATACGATGTTATTATAGTGCTGACAGTGTGCGTAGTGGAAAATTTGGATTACAATTGAATCGTTGCGAGTAAGAACAGAACAAGAGCCAAACATCGATAATTGAGCTAAAAATACACAGACTTTTATAAATAAATAAAAGTCTATTCGAGTGCCAAATTCACTCCAAATTCGGCTTCCTTCCATGTACAGATCCATGTAATTTTACGGTTCTTCCACTCAATTCCTGCGATTTTAATTCCATTCATAATTCATTTTTTCGTCTTTAACAGTAAACGAAATTGAATTTTTATTTACCTGGTCCCATAAAAAAAATGGATAGTTTTTTTGTTAAAGGTTTTTTTTCTGGTTTTCTCAAAAACAAGATTTTGTACTTTTGAATTCAATTTAGATGAAGTTTGAAGTTCAATATGTCGTGAAGTACCAGTGTGTTAAATGTTGAGTCTGAACAATGTAAATTTACATTGCCTATTGGAAAAAAAAACATAGAGTTTTTAGAAAGTTCCGAAAATCTCGGAGTACGCGCTAATCTTTTTTTATACAATGTGTGGAGTCGAAATATGCAGTGTAGAACAAGTCATGCGTGAAATGCACCACGGGTTAGAGAAACAGTGAAATAAAAAAAAGGGATATGAACAGTAAATAAATAAATGTTTGCAACTTCAATTGCCAATTACAGCTTGAAAAAGTTGAAAAATTTATTTAGATAATAATTGCGGAGTAAGATTTGTAAATTGCCTGGCACAAAAAACCACAGACTTTATACTAATGTCAAATTTACAACAACGGATTTTTAATGTTTCATAAATCATGATAGTTTCTATAACATTTATGACTTATTTATCTTATATCTTCCCGTATGGTCACAAAACTCACTTTTAATTTTGCAAACTGGTATAGTTCAACCCTTTTGTTGCCTTTCCTCCGCAAAATAAATGCCCTATAACACTTTGAAACAAAATCAAATAGCTTTTTGAATTTGCATGCACAACTGGATATGTTTCCATATCCAAACATTTGCTGATCCTCAAAACAAAATTAAAGAAGAAACGTTCATAAATTCGCATACAGCACAACCATCTTACAATTTCCATCCAGGGGACTAATGAAGCATTAAATTATGTTGGTAACATCCATACGTCACGTACTCCACCACCACCCAATCTACATGCAATCATCCAACTTAATCCTTTACAGTTTCCATGTACGAAATTACAAAATTCGCAAATAGCTCCTCCGCTGATGCCACCCTCGCTCGCGTCTGCCAGAAAAACGCAATAATGTTTCGTTCCAAACAAAGAGAGACAACCATCAGCCAAACTCCTTTCATATTTGTTCATCTGTGACAATGTGACAGTGGCGGGCGGCCGGCGGCGCGGCGTGGCGGGTGAACGATTCATAAGCCTGTTGCCTCAAACAGCTTAGTTCCAGGTTTGAATACAAATTAAAACGCGTATTGCATGTCATTATACGTTTCCGAAACGCACACATGATTTTCCGAAAAAATGAATGGAATAACGACCAAAATCGAATCTGATAAACTTTCACGCTAGTATAGAGAGTGAGGTGCAAGCGAGTCCTTTTTTGATTGCCTAGCCTTGATAACCGTGACAAGAGTGTTGTTGGTTCATATGCATATGAGGCCACATGGCTTAAGGACTCTAATACTAACTTCTTGTATGGAAGTACATAAATCCTGCTTTGATGTGCATGCAGTGAACACTTTTTTGACTTCATATCATCCTATCCACGTACCACGTGTGTAACCACTTCAGGGTTTTCTATTGAAAGAAGAGACGCGAGAACAAGTGATGTGAGAGCAGACTTGGCAGCAGAAGAATGTCCTTAAAAAGTCGTAAATCTTTTTGGTAAGTTTTTTTTTTCGTATAGTGTTGCTGTTCACTTTTATTTTCTGCTATATCACAAGAAGACGCGTGTTTGGAGAAACGGTGAGAATGTATTAATCATTGTGTCACTTGATTTAAATATTCAAATACAAAGCAGGATAAGATGGTTATAGTGTTGGGTTATATAGTTGACGGTAGAATTTATATTTGAGAGCTTTGGTCTCAATTGAGATGTCTACCTTTTTTTGAGTTAAGATTTTAAAATAATGATTTTTCAACTATTACAGATACAGCCTACAGCTTGTATTTTGTTTGTCCTGGACAAGGGTGATTCCAGCGCTGCGAGCAAGCTGGTGATCTAAAACGACCGAAATGAGACTTGTCTACTTCTCTTCTGGTATCGTCTCTTGACTAGCCCCATTTCTAAGGCAAGTTGGAATGTATTTTGTTTTAAGATTTTATAAGTTGCTATTTAGAAAATTGACTCTAATTGAAGGTTTTGAATCAAACTACAACACTTGGAGGAGCTTCCACCAAGATTTTAAAGAATTGAGTTTTAGCTTTTCCAAGACCGCCAGGTCGATCATCAAAATCCTTTTAGTGGTGCTTTGGTCTTTATTCAATTTAAATTAAACTTCTTACCCAGCGAAAACTTGAACTTTGACCAAGGCCGATCTGATGGCTATATATGCAATTGCGCATTGTGCTACCGAGATCACGTGCATTCCATACTAGGTTTTGTTGTTTAACAATCTTAAATGAATGTTTACTTGCTGTACAAATTGTTGTTGCACATTCGGTTTTATTCTTTTTCTCCTTACTCGATTTATAAGTTCATTGAACATTTTTATGAATTGTTTGACTTTTATAATTGTCTGAGAGATTACGTTCTGTAAATAGTCCTTACTGTTCTAGGCGTGTTTAAAAATAATGATAGCATTATACTAGTTAAAAAGTGTGCAATTTTCAAGGAGCTCGATGTAATTGTGGCACTGATCCAAAGGAATTTTGGTATTGATTCATCCTCATTGCTTCATTGAAGGTAGAAAACTTAATTACTGCTGGCAGAAGTTAATGAACGAAAATGATCTCTGTTACTTCACTTGATCATATGAAATTTTAAAATTGGTATCGACTATCGACGCACAGAATTCTACCCTTTTAAACATATCAAAAGCCCCACAAAAATTACTTTACACATTTAAGACAGTGGTATGGTGATGAAACTTGAAATAAGTGTTTGATTTTTTATCAGAATCAAGAATCAAAATAGTCCATACATTTTTTGAGCTGAAAGGGTGTTTCTTTTTAAGGGGAAACGCATGTACTAGCCGTTGTCAGTAAATTGATACAATCATGATATTTGCTAAAAATGTTGAAAATATCATGGCAGTAAATATTTAAATAGACTATGTAAAAATATCTATGGCCTTAGGATGTTTTTTAAGAGATTAAATTTCGTCATTAAAAAACATACATACATTAATGTCATTATAAGTCAATAAAATAGTTGCTTTGTTTTTCAAGGACTACCCACCAAATATTTTGATACACTCTTACTATAAATGTAAGTAGTCTGTCCTTTAATTTAATTAAAACACCGTTCAGTTCTCAAACCAAGAAAAACACAAACTTACCCTCCTTCTACTTAATCAAGAGGTAACGACTATCACTAATGAATATATAAATATTATAAATATTATTCCAACGAGAATGACCGCAAAACAATATGACAAAGCAATTAATGAACAAAATAAGTATATAAAAGGTACAAAAACTTTTGCTGTCTACCAATGAGTTTTGCTTAAAACAAATGCAGAATGAATTCGAAATTATCAAATTTCTAAAAGCAACAAAAATTCCTTACTCTTTTTTCTACAAATAAAAAACCTCACAAAAAAAAAGAGTTCCAAAAGATGAAAAGGACAACGCCGAGTTAAATTAAAAAAATCGAAAAAGAAAAGAAATCCTCATTTTTTCGGATGTTTTAATCTGAATTTTACACCACCGCACCACCAGCCACATCGTACAATCAAATTGTCTACGTTTAAGACTTTGTCTGCTTTTTCTTTCAGCACAAATTGCGCGATCATAGCGCATAAAGTTCACTGCCACGCTATAAATCGCTTAACAAATGAGATGTATTTTTATTCTTCTTATTTTGTTTTTTGTGTCCTTATTTTTTTTTTTTTTTTTTTGCTGGCCGTAATGAGATTTCTTCTTTAATTTGCATGCAAATAAGGTAACACGACTGCTGTTGTTAGTTTTGGGACATCCTATCCAGATGGTACAAGGCAAACATCTCTGAAAAGGGTAATCGAGACAAACTACGACGAGGAGGACAACAACAAGAAAAACGACAACGGCCAAAGATGCCATAGCCATAGGAAGTTGTAAATCTTCCTTAAATGTACACAAAACTCAAGTACTTTTCATTTTGTTCTCTCATCTCCAAGGATATGCAAATGAAAATGCACTGAAGAATACCGTAATTGTCCTTTTAAGATAAAAAAAAATTCATTAATTGCTGATTTATATTGAAAACGCATAACTCAATTTCACCGAGACAAGGACCCACACAGGACCCACAAAATTCAATTAGCTACCTAACAGATGTGAAGTTTGGTATAAGATATCCTTATTTTTTTTTTTTAATTTTTGTTATAAGATAAGTCGAAGTCCTTCTCCACCGTTAGGCACGGGAAAATTCAAAATTAAGTATATACGTTCTTGTAAATTACAATCAAACTACGTGATGGCAAGAGTAAAGTAGCTAAGGATGCGTGTCCTTGTGCTAGATTATTAAATTAGCATATTTTTTTGTTTTGGTCTTCAATTAATAACCAAGGACAATGACTTTGCCAGCGAGGAGAAAAATAAAAGTTAAAATAAAATTAGTTGAGTACTTTCACCCTTGAGAGCATATAAAATATTCAAAGAGAATAAAGGACCCAACCAAAAAAAAAAGAATACACAAAACAGGACATAAACATATTTTCTAGCGAATTCAATTAAACATGTAATTACGTTGCTTGAGAAATTGGGCATTTTTACCCTCTTTTTCTGTTTTTTTGTTATTTGTTGTTGAGGGAAAAGTTAAAATTTTATTTGATTTTCTAATTGAGTGTGTCCTCAATACGATAAGAAAGGACTCATTTTTTTATGATAGGTAGCAAAGGTCCTCTATGGATTTGACTGATGGCTTTGGATTTTGTTGATTTTTAAAAGGACTAATTATATGGATATAAAGAAAAATAAAGAAAAGAGGAAGGATACCTTTCGAATTTTAATTATTATTTTATCAGCTACTTTTAATGTAGATAACTTTTTTGTTCTTTTTTTTCAATTAGACTGTTTTTCACTTGACTGAAGTTGAAGTAAAAATGAGACGAATAAAGTTGGAAAAGGATATTAAAATAATACAAAAAAGTCATGATGTGTTTCTTTCGAGAAAATATATTTTTTTTTGGATGAATTGATTTTTTAGTTAAAATAATAATGGTTATTGCCATATAAGTGTTAAGGCCAAACTTATATTAGTGCCAATAAAAGGCCTCAATGAGATTTTTATGAAACATTTTAATCGAACTTTTAAGCGAACTATTTGGCCGCAGTTTAGAATTTTCATTTTTAAGGAACTTTTTTTTTATATCTTGTTTCTTTTTGTAAAAACTATTCAAAAAATTTTCATTCTTTGACTTTGCTATTTGTTCTTTACAATATTTATGATGATGCGTCAATGGCTTCTAGCCCCATTGACGCAGTGTCCTCGTAGAATTGCAGTCTATCAGATGGAACTTTAACTTTTTAGTTTAAATCTTTTTTTTTTTAAATTATTTCAGAAATTCAATTAATGTATTTTATGATTTTTCTTATTTTTTGGCTAAAAAGATCCTATTTTATACAAATTGTGATATTAGTTCTAAATTGCTTAAGTATTAATGTCAATCCTTTTCCCACTGATCCTTGACAAAGTTTGTAGGTCAGCTCTTTTGATTTGATTTTTATAAAAAAATTTCTTGTTATTTCAGACTTTTTAGGATGAATATGGTTTTTGAAACGTATAACCCTCTTGTTTTCTTTTGGAACTTCCGAGTGATATATTGTGGGAGGGGTATCTACATGTTTTTTTTTTTATTTTAATTGTGTCTTTTTTGTGAACACAATAAAAAAAAGTCACCCAAATTTTACATTCTCCCAGAAATAACGAACTTCTAAGCGAGAGAACTCATTTTCTCGACTCCAATACTAATTAAAAGCAATATCTTATGTATGTACTTGGAGTTAACATTTTAATTACTTTTCCAATTTTGCACATGCTTACATTGTTTACCTTTTCAAATATTAAAGTCATAATATATAGCTTCAGTGTTTAAAGTTCACAGACAGTCAAGCTGTTGCAAAAAAAGGCCACTTTGATAACGTTTAACTCAAAGATAGCTTAATAATTTGCATAAAAAGGACTCGTATCATGAACAAAACAAAAAAATTCTTTGCATAATAAAATATCCTATAACGCAAACCCACCACTATGCCACAAAAACCACAACATTTCATACACCGAAAACCGTACGCACAATAAATAATTTTAATTGGTGCCCCTTCCATTTGGATTTTGTAGTTATTATTCCACAAGTATAGTAAACAATGGCTGAATCCTTTTTATCAAACCCGTGCGTTTTCAAGTAGAAACATGTGCGTCTCCTTCTCCTTTTGATATCAGCACACATATCAAACATACATATATTCGAAAGGATTCTATCAAAATTATGTGTATAAGATGAATACGAAGCCGATGATGATGACGTGTCACCCTAGAGATTTACACCAATTAATGTGGCATCTAGATCTAGTGACATAACTACTTTGAGCTATGGTAAACATAATTTTTATAGTTTCACAAGGATATTAATTTATGGCAAACACATAAACTATGTAACTATATTCGATTAACCATAGTGACGAGATTTCTTCAAGAAACTGGTCCCTTGTCTTAATCTTGATTGGGATTGACATCCAGAGGGTTGATATTTTGAAGAGAAAATTAGATTATGTTTCTGTAAGGAGCGTGTATATTAAGGAGTGACACGAGGATATTGGGATAGTTTTACTTATATCCTTAACGAGGATATGTAAATATTTGCTTGTGCAAAACTATACGAGATAAATCTGAGTTTTGTAACGATTCAAAGGTACGAGTAATTTATATTTGCTTTGATGTTTGGAATTTATGTTAACATTAGAATATAAGCTATACTCGTATAAGAAGTTACGCACAAGTTTGCGTTACCTTATTCTTTGAAAATTAAGTTTATAGCTATGTAGAAGTACATATAAGGTGGATATGCTGTTGAGTTAAACTACATACACTCAGATTGATTTATTAGATTAAAATCGATTAAAATTTTGATTGCGTTAAGAAAAATGAAATTAAGATAAATAGTAAGATAGATAAATTCCCCAGGGTAGATATCCTTATTAAAAGAATTGGTTTAACGAATACAGTGAGAGTGACATAACCTTAAAATCGAGATTAAAAATTTATTTTCCAAACAGATCAAGAACTCATTTGAGACTTCAATTAAATTGACAAAAAAAGGTTATTTTTTTCGATGTACATAAAAAACATAAGTGAATAAAACAACAATATTCCGATTTTGAAAAAGTTAGCGCCCTCTTCAGTCTATAAACTTTATTTTTTTCCGTATCTCATTCGATGTTTTTTAAACATTTTTAGGAATGCAAGATTTTCATAAATATCATAAACCGAACAATAGCTTTCAATTCATATACACTCAGCCTCAACTGAATAAGCACAAACATTTTCTTTGATATGTATGTTGTCCTTTTTTGCAAACCAATGCAAATGGTAAATTTTCACACCAAGAATGTTCCGGATTGAAGTGATAATTTCTTAACCAAGATTTTGAAGAATAGACCTGTGCGATTATTATTATTAAAGATTGTTCTAATACAAATTCAATAGCAAGCATTAATTGGTCTGTTGCTATAATAAATCGCCTTTACATAAAAAACAACTGATCAGAGAAGACTTTTTGCGTTGCTTCGGTTAAAGAATACAGTTTTTATATATTTCGCAAAATACATCTTTCCCGTAAAGGGGTTTGAGGAATTTTTTCAAATGTCACAATGCAATGTATTCAGTCATGCCTGGACCACCTTACTAAAAATATTTTTTTCTTCTATAACTTGGTATTAGCATATATCATATCAAATTTGAATGAATTCGACCTAAAGATGAAAAAGACATCATTTGTGAAAGAAACCTCACGAGGCAGATAATAACGAAAAGCTAATGTCACAATAATTATTTTTCTAAAACTCAATTTTTTTTTACCAAAAATTTTAGTCAATAAAAGCCATCATCCCTACGGAATTCCGTACATCTCTATTGAAAAGACAAACATAACATACCGAACATTTTTTCCCTGATAATGGATCATTGATACCGAAACGCTTCAAAAATTATATAAAAAACAAAGTTGTGATAACAGTTAATACATTTATATCATATCATTATTTATAAAATTCCATGACGTTTGTCAAACAAACCTGCCATCAAATCTCAAATTTCGATAACAAAAATCGTGCCAGTCCATTCTCATGTCAGCTAATGCATTTATCAACTTCAAAAAGCACGTATGTGGTATATGCATAAAATACATTTGCCTTACATTACTCAAATGAAGATTACTTTTGTACTTTGAAACTCTTGTTGTTATTGACAAATTGATTCAATAATTCCCCAAACTTAGAACAGCGATTGAACAATTAATGCACAAGAATTTGATAAGCACGTATCTTAACTCCTACAAACTATGGGCACTTGGAACTTGGAAGTTGCAGAAACTCACATTCATGTACTTCCACTATCGGATTCGGTCTGATGTAATTCCTCTTGTCTTGTCTAGACAAATATACACACTTCGCATATGGCTATTCTTTCTGTCGAATGGCGATAAAGTGTATAAACATCCAGTGTAACAAAAGTATCAAGTTTTTGTCAGAACCATGTACTATATAATATGAGCATGGCGTCGATACTGTAATCAATATAATTTAGCAAAACTTATTCCATGACAAAGTCAGTGCTACTGCCACTGACACCGCCACCACCAGGTGGTCCCACCTAAAATCTAATCAATTTTGCTGTCGGTTCTCACGTAAAGGTAATAATTGATTCGCACGTACGGACTTATCGATGCAAAGACTTATTAACTTGTATAGTGTATGATAATGCTGGGACTGACTGCGGCTTCTATGTAGGACTTGACATTGAAAATCGTGCGACAACGTCAATGACTGTATCTGACGGAAGGTAGAATAAAATTCACCTAGAAGTGAGTGGATTAAAATTAAAGTTTTTTTTTCAAATAAATGTCAAGACAATGAGATAAGAGAGTTCTTTGGATAGGTTTTATCGATCAATGAGTGGAAAAGTTTTGAATCAGTATGGGTATATTTCAGCACTGCACACTGGCCTTACATGTTTATTAGAAAAAAAAAATAGCAGCTATTTGCAGATAAAAATATTCATACAACTTTTATGACAATATCCGAAGCAAAAAAAAAAAAACAATACGTGGATTGACAATTGTGATATTTTTTTGACTGGTGTCTTTGTCAGACATTTTAAGTCATTTGAGTCGTCGGTTGAAATAAAAACGCGTTGGCATATTTAAATCATATTTTGGGATCGAAGTCCATCGAAGACAAATACGGAAGCAGATATTAAATTGGTTTACATATTTATTATACACTTCCTTAATTTTTGTAATCTAATAGTGAAAAACACATTTCGTCCGATTTCTGTGTTCGCCTTGTATCTTCTTCTACTTTAAAAAGATTGGGATTACAACTTTCCGCTTTCCCACTCCACTTCATCACACTAAGAATCCACTTGTGAGGTTCGCCGTGTTGATCTCAAGAAACATTGACAAATGCCTCCCGGTTTTGTATATTGTGGAAGATGTTATTTTTTAGATGATGGCTTTCTTGGGTTTTCTTATTCTTATTTGTTTACGCTTTGTCACTCCTGATGTGAAACTGTGAACCGTATGTAAGCGCTGAATGAACAACTGCCGTGTAGAGCTTTCCTTTAAGCTTTGAGGGCATTTTCCGATCAAAGACGCTGCTTAAGCGATATTTGACAGCCGTATTTTTTTTCGTACCTGGCCATTGTAGATTGGAAGAAGTTAAATTTCCCTTCATTGATTGGACATTTGGTCACCGCAGATTAGTTTGTAGATGAGAACCATAAGCCATCTAGACTCGATGTCTCCCATCCTATTCCAGAACTCAGAGGGTATCTCGTCTGGGCCAATCGCTTTTCCCTTTTTGGAGTTCTTCACCGCGACACTTCTACGACTGTGATGTCGGTGACTTCGTTGTTAGGTGCAAAGTTGGAAAGCATAGCTTCGGGAATTATTCATTTAAAAGTCCTTCACAAAATTGTTGCGATCTGTGGAAATCCACAGGAGTTGGCCTTGAGTGTTTTTACTGAATTTTGGTGAACGAATCTCCTGAGCAGTTTTCCTTCTCTGTTGTGCCCTTGCTAATCTTAGCATGTTGCAGTTCTTTACAGAGCCGGGTGAAGATATTTCCTCCAATTCCGGATACATGCTTTTCGTACTCCCTGCTTGAAGTTGGGAACACTTCTTCTTTGCTTCTTTCTTGCAACGTTCCAAAGTCTTAGAAGTTGAAATTATGAATTCACTTATTCTTCGGCTTAACATTAAATGGAAGAATACAAACTTTCGAAATTTTATTTTTTTACTTATTTTTACTCCAATTTTTGTTTGTACATATACTTAGTTTATTTTATAATTCTCTTTTGACCTAAGGAATATTGTGCCCTCCCGCCTTATCAAAAAACGTAGAATCCGGGCTTTAACCTTTTTTAATAAATTTTAGCAGTCCTTTATCTTACAAGTACCCATAGCTTTCTACTTTATTAAAAAAAACATGCGAACATTCTTTATTCTTTTATAAATGAAATACCCATTTGCTAAATTTACCATATCACTTTTATAATGCTTGATAAAATTAAAAAAAGCAATTTATATGTTTACCCACACAGCCCATAGGTTCATATATAATAAAATTGTACCTCCCCATCTACATCTATACTTACCTTCCTTTTATCGTTCGACAAATGTTATTGTTTTCGATTTTTCAGCACTGAAAGTAAAAGTAAGTATATCTTAAGGGATTTTTGGCATACGCCCGTCTCGCTAACGTGAAGCCAGTCGGTCGTTCCGCTAACGGATATAACCTGCTTACGATTTCAATATCAATGTTATCTATGTGGATACAGCTTTTGGTTTTATAAAAATAAACAATTTCACCATCATCGTGATGATCTCTCGGTGAATGACAAATAAAACATTTACGCAGGTTTGATGTTTTTATATAAATTTTTGTCAACCGTACCAAATCAAACTCCCCCGCCCCCTTATTTCGTCATAAAAAGGCGACCTACTCGTTAACCCACCCACGGCGTTTTTACAACTCTGTCATATCACTCACATTGTATATAATATTGTGAACGTGATTGTAAACTCCCCACACCGCATTATCCAGTGGTAAGAGTGTACACAAATAACTGTACAATAACAGTATCGTTTCATACATTCATCTTCATCCCTTGCGAGTAGAATTTATGCAATTAGAAATTAATACTGCGTTCGTCATAAAACAAAAAAAAAGAAGAGAAAACAAAAATAAAATTTATAACGTTGAATGTTTATTACACATTGCCTGTATAGTGTATATAGCCTGTAGCGGTATAATTTAGGTATTGTCAAAGAGCAAAAAAAGCATCCTTATTTTCATTTCATCCTGTTTAGTGGAGTTTACGACTGTCATTGCGTTGATATTGATGTTGATGGTTTACGAGTCCGGTGGCAGTTATAAAAATAACGATGGCGTCTATTGTAAATTATTTTGACATTTTTGTGTCATTTCGAATGTGTTATTAAAATTAATAACCAAAAGCACACTTCGCACAAAAATGTAGAAATAACAATGAGATGATGTCTATAGAATAACTTGCTGTACAATTATTCTTCGCCTTGACAGAGACAATTTCAATTGCATACAAATAACCTATAAGAGAATCAAAGTTTTATGAGAGCAATAAAGTTTTACTAACGAGTTCTCGATTTGGGAATGTTTTTATTTCGATATTAGTTCTTTGTTTCCTAACACTTTTGACACACTTAATTTTTGATTTATGAAAGTGCGTTTAAATTTGGAACATTTACCAGGGATAGTTTTGGGAGATATCTGTTTCAATTAGTTATGCTTATAATGCTTTTGAGGTAATTTTCTCATTCTGCATTGTATTTTTAAAAAAAAGTATTTTGAAAATGCAGCGTGGTTCATGTTAGACGACACATTTTTTCCAACTTATTAGGTCATATGAAAAAAATACATCTACAAAATAGGGCCATACCTAGTTGTTTTACTCCATTTTATATGTAGATGCAAATTTGTTGCTAAACTTGGATTGACGACAACCGACGTTTTTGAAAAATAAATTAAAAATTCATAAAGATGGCCTCCTCTAAATTTAATCATCTTTAGAGTTAAATGCACTTAAGTCAGGAAAATTTATATTTTGAACGGAAAAGAAAAGG
This sequence comes from Syrphus vitripennis, assembly GCA_958431115.1. NCBI lineage: Eukaryota > Metazoa > Arthropoda > Insecta > Diptera > Syrphidae > Syrphus > Syrphus vitripennis. The sequence goes on from OY288108.1 coordinate 23,487,227, forward strand.
GCTTGTCTAAAATTTTTCAGTCCGATTTCAGTGTGGTGGGAGAACTTAAATATTAGTCTTCACCCTTCATATCTTGTAGAATGAGGGATTTGAGGCTACCATGCCCATTCTGTATTTATATTTCTCGGAAACGACCTTAACGATTAGCATTAGCTTTTTTTTATAAGAGAGAAAAAAAAATAGGAAAATACTAAACGAAGATGTTATATATATATAATAATGATAGTTTGTTTTCTGCTGCACAAAAATTTATTAATTGGTATGTAAAAATTGTTTGCAAGAAAATCAATTCCCTTTTCAGAAACCTTCGATGTTTGTTACGAATTTTTACTTGATGGATTCAAATTAGAATTTGTATGAATGAGCTCCTTTATGATCTTAACAGTTCTGAATACCAACATTTTTAAAAATAACCTTTTCTACATGTCAAAAACAAAACCTTAATTGTTCGGTTTATGAGAAATTAAAATTTTGAAACGTGTTGATATTTTTAAAATTTGGTTTTAAAGATTATATAAAAAAAACATACATTTTTTTAATGTTTTTAAATAATTTATATTTACAAAGAGTCTCTAATTTTGTATTATATCTATCTTTTATATTATAATATTATTTATTCTCTTTTTTAGTATCCATCTTTTTCCATTCTTTTTCCAAAAATATGAGCAATTCAGTAAAAAAAAAACTCAAAATTTATGATATTTTTGAAAATCTCGATATTTAAGCTTGGTTTTTGATAACTTTTCAAACTTGAATATTTTTATAAATTTTGTTTTTTACTATCTATTTTGATAGAAAATCCAATTCTCTACAAAAAGTGCATTAATAATAACAAATACACTGAAAATCGACCAGAGTGACCACCCTACGTCCAGGGTGGTTTTGAAACTAATGATGTATGAATGTTTGGGCAAAAATTAGTGCTGCATTACCCACTGCAAAAACCTCAAAATTTATATTCAAACTGCTCGATCCATTTTGGATGAACATAATTAAATAAAAAAAATGGATGTGGCACTTAGCGGATTTATGAAAATCTAGTTCCTTTTTTTCGTCTACTCAATACATCACTAGGCATAGGCACTGATTACTACAGCCTTGAAGAAAATTTAAATGGTACAATTTTAATTGAAATATGTTAGTCAATATAACGTGCGCAAGAAAATGGAGAAAAAATTAGTGCGTATACGCCAGAGTATGCCCCCTCTGGCGTATACGCACTATTTTTTTTTTGTATGGTTCTGACTGGGAGTTAGGATTATTAAATTACATTATTAAATTACATTAAATATTCCCTCTACGAAACTCTCGACAAGCAAAGGCGCAGTGTTAATATATTTTTAAAATTATTTTCTCTCTCTGTCTAAATGTAATTCTCGCTAAAGGTAATTTCTCAGCGAAGTGATAACAAAACTTTTGACAAGATATATTGATAATTCAACTATTATATTCCATATAAAATATATTCTACAATCATTTGTAACAGAAATTAAACAGAATGTAACCTACATCTTAAATAGTTTTTTCCCTGTAAAACATCCCTTAACATCATAAAACAGCACTTTGTCATGCAGGAAAATGAATATAAAGATTTACTACTATAGGTATCGCATCAATGACATAAAAACTAATGGAATTACTTCCTCAGCTGGTATCACAAGGAAATTAAACGTGATTCTCCTTGACACGATATACATACTATCTTCTTGAAAAAATGTAAGACACATCCTTATAAAATGCACCACGTTCAAGGTTCAACTGTCATTTCATTCTAAATTCGCGTTTTTCTCGAACCACGACGACCGACGTGATAAAAAAAAAAACCAAACGCGACTAACTTCCATTAGCGACTCACATTGTAAGGATAAGGGAAAACTTCAAAAGCACTTCCCTTACCCTTAAAAAGTTATTTTAACAACATAAAACCAAAAGGGTAAACATATTCATACATGCATATAATGATGTCGATATAGGATGAAGGAAAAACTCACGTATCCTGTATTCGCACAAAAAAAAGAACATGAATGAGTTTTTTTTTCTTCCTTATTCAACGTTCCAAACAACTTTTACTTTATTTTTTATCGTTACATCTCTCGAAATAGTTTCCTAGACTTGATACAAAAAAGGATACTTGGGGAAGAAAAATGAAGATTACAAGAATTTTAAGCCGGCAAACCATTAGGAAACGAAAAATCACTTCCCAAAGTGCAATATTTTGTGTGTCCTTGAAGTTTTCTCGTTATCCTTTGGAGGAAAATAAAAGATGAAAAAAAAACTTCTCAAAAGTTACCGCACAAAAATATAACATTTATTAAGTCCTTGTGATATCTTGAAAACGATAAGGGAGGCAATACCCACATAGATCTGCTGCATCAGCATCAGGACATCTTCCCACGTTTTCTAATTATAATCCTATTGCCATTGTTGTCGTTTGCTTGCCTGTGTGCAAGATAAAGTCAAAAGTCAAACTGGGAATTATTAATTGGAAAATAATAATTCCTCTCGCGCATATCTTTCTCCCAACAATAGCCACTTTCGATTTTATCATATTTCTTTTTTTAGTTTTCAAATAATTAATTTGTTAGTCTTCCTTGAGTAAACACATTGTATACCGTCAGCTTTGTTTGTAAAATTGAAAGCATCTTCGAATGGAAAATGCTTATCTTTGTTTGTCAATACGGTGGTGGTTAGCGCATAATTAAATACTCATCAGTAAAAAAAGTAACATAATTGACAACTCATTTAGGGTATTAAGAAAATATTAATTATGTTCATTGTTGCTGTCATATACAATTTACTTCTTTTTCTGTTGTTCTAAGCTCACTTTTGGAGGGGTAATGGAAAGCAAAAAAATATTTCATTTGATAATAAATTAGGCATCTTACCTTATTTAATTTTCAAAATAAAATAAGACTGCTTGCGGTAAAATTCTTGAAAAATAATGCTTTGAAATACAAATTTAAAAAAATGTCAAAATAAGAAAGCCAAAAAAATATTGTTGAAAAAATTTTAAGAAAAAAAATATTTCCAAAAAAATAAATTGCGAAAAAAAATGTTAACTATCAGGAAGCTCTTTGTGTCTACAACCAAAAAGATTGAGGAATTATTTTTAAGCTAGGCTTTGTAAATGGGGTTGAAAAAATATTTTTGTTTAGAAATTGTTGGAGAAAAAATAGAAAATTCTAAAAAGCAAAAAAACTTAATTTAGGAATAGGTGGTAACCCTGAAATTATTAAGACCTAGCTTTGTATATGAAAACTATAGTACTCTCATGGTGGAAGTCAAATGGGGCGACATCTAATGTATGCCGGCAACCCTTACTTTTTTTTTTTTGCGGAGAGCTTATGGAGGTTTTAAATGATATTTATTGATATTTTTTGGATGCAATTATCCAAAAAATAGTCTCCTCTTGATCCTACCAACAATTTTCGACGCTTAAAGGCTCACCAAATCGAATTTTACAACTCACATTTTGCAGCGCCACCACCAGGATCCGGGAAACCCTAAAATAAACTCGCCATGAGAGTACTATAGTTTTCATATACAAAGGACCTAGCCATACCTTTTTTTAGGTACATTGCATTTTGTATGATCTTTTTAGATAACTTACCTATATAGGTATACATACATACTTGGCTTCTGGGCTTCGATAACAAATCCAGTTTTTGTGTAATCTGAACAATTTTTAGAGGTGGAAAGCTTTAAATCTACTTCTTGATGAAGGCCCGATTAAAATATATCTACTTTTTTAAATATTGCAAGACCGGGAGAATACCAGAGTTACGCAAGACGAAGTTACGCATGACGGAGTTACGCAAGACAGAGTTACGCAAGGACAGAGTTACGCAAGGACAAAGTTACGCAAGGACAAAGTTACGCAAGGACAAAGTTACGCAAGGACAAGGTACGCAAGGCAGAGATACGGAATGAAAAAGATATGCAAAACAAAGATACTAAAAACCAGATGTCGTTTGGATATTGGGATGCAAAAAGAAGACAATATAGTAGCTACGAAATCGGCACAGGTTGTGGTAGCTGCCACAGAATAAAAAAAAAAATAGTTTCATAGGGTGTTTTGAAAAAATTTCAACTTCGTTATTGCTTGAGCAAGGTTGGGGTCAGGCAGGAGAAGGGCTTCAAAATGACGCAAGTAAATTTTCATCAATTGTGTAAGATATTCTAGTATTCTGACCATTTAAATCCTATAGTGAGCCCAAGCTGGGGGGTTGCACCACCCATACACACCTCGGTGTGGCATACACCCAACCTCGCACCTACCCCAAATCCTACAGTGGGCCCAAGCAGGGGGGTTGCAGGGGGGCAGCATGCCCCCCATACACACCCCACTGTTGCATACACCCAAACTCGCATATCTTTTTCATTCCGTATCTCTGCCTTGCGTACCTTGTCCTTGCGTAGCTTTGTCCTTGCGTAACTTTTTCCTTGCGTAACTTTGTCCTTGCGTAACTCTGTCCTTGCGTAACTCTGTCTTGCGTAACTCTGTCTTGCGCAACTTTGTCTTGCGTAACTTCGTTACTATTTCTGCAAGACCATGATTAATTTTGATAAATAAAACTCGAACATCAATCTTTTTTTTTTTTGTTAAAAACAATCATATTTCAAACAAATTCTATTTCAAATAATAGTCTAGATGACTATGATTCACTTTCCTGTTCATCAAGTAATGCATATAAATCCCCCATAACTTGTTGTTTTAGCAACCGCTGTCTTTTTTCAGTTAGCTTTTTGAAATCAGGAAGGATGCTTTTGAAAAATGACATGGTTGAATCATCTTCCTGGTTTAACTTGACTTTTTGTTCATTTATGCTAACTTTTCTCTTTAAGGGCGGTTCATGTTCCCGATCTGCTGATTCTCTTGATGTTTTTCTCCCCTCGGCAGATCCACTTTTTGTATCAGAATCATTCCCGATAGTATTTTTATCTTCTTTATCAATTTCAATAGCCTTGTTATTTGATAGAGGGCTTGAATACGTTTTCAACTGCGAAAAATCGTCATCAATAAACATTTCTAAACTTGCTAAACTTGAATTATCGTCTTCATCTATACTAGGTTCATTATTGATATCCAAAGTTGAAAAAACATTTGTCTCAGTTTTGATTTTAAAGCTTGATTTGGGTTTTTTTCGTCTGCGCATATAGTTTCGCATGAAGGACATATTTTCCTTCAAATACCAGTCGTTTATTAAATTTTCATTGGTTCTCTTTAAATTTGTTTTTTCATTTCTCATTTGTCTGGCGAATGAAACACGTAAAACACTCCATTTTGTCTTGCAATAATCAACTGAAAAGGAAAATTTTGTTAGGGTACACTACATATTTGTTTTAACGGATTTAGTAGGTACTTCGTATTTTTTTTTTTTAATAAAGCGTATGTAACAGGGTCGTAAAAGAACTTTTGTGAATGCATTCATTAAAAATCTATAATTAAATTCATCTTTGCAATAACCTTAAATGACTTTAAAATCTGAACACGACTGTAAAATAATTAAACTGAAAGATTTAACTACGTAGCATTTAACTAAAAAATGTTTAAGGGTTCGTTCATGTAAACTTTAGCGTAAACTTACAAAATTATATTCAATGATTCACAGTGTAGTGTTCTCTTTTCTTTTCAAGATAAATGAATAGGTGGGAAACAGAGCTCTACACTGCGGATCCAGTTGGGCGGATTTTGTAATCTACATGATTATATTTTTGTTCCCTCCCTTTTTTTGATCGTTATTTGTCCGGAACATCAACTTCTCCTTCTCTAATGTACTCACCATTTGTGTTGAATTCACGAGCAATTTCTTGCCACAATTTCTCAGTTAACTTTTTATTATTAAATTCATCTAAATTGAAATTATAAAGAGCAGGACGACTTTTAACTAATAATATAAAATCTTCGATATTTCGATTTCCACGCAATTGACGCATTGTATTTATTGCTCAATATAATTGACACTTCTCTGGGTATACCTAGTTTTCGCACACAAAACACAAAATTTCAACTGAAATCAGAAATACTAAAAGACTGAAACCAAACAACAAAGCAAAGCAAAAAAACACCCAAGCCAAGCATAATAGTATGGCGAATTGAATTTAAAAGGCGAAATGCAAATTGCGAAACGCAATACAAACAAGAACTGAGAGCAACAGAACAGCACAGCAGCTTCCCCTCTCATGTTCTACCTTTTTTTTAAGCAAATAGTTTAGTATTAAGTGGTGTGAGTAGGTTTGCATGCGAGTATTTTATGATATAGGCGTTGATGTTTGGTCAGTGCTGCCATAAGAAATAATTTAGTACGAAAATGTATTCTACCATATTTTTTTTCTTAGTTGTTTTTTTTATGTCAGTAGATTCCAATTATAGTTAGCAATTAGAATTTATCAATTTCCTAACACATTACCTACTCGATAACACAAGTTTCATATGCAATCAAACAAAACAAACCAGCATGGTTGAAGGTTCCGAATACTACTTTTTTGACGTTTATAGACGTCATTAAATGTGTGTTTTTTTAAGGCTTCAACAGCATGAGTCAAAGGGTACAAGATTACACCACTTCTTCTTCTTGTAATTTTGTTTCGGTGGCGTGACGTCAGCGGAGCCAAAAGAGAATCTTTTCCGTTTATTTTCTATGGAAAATCGGGAAGCTTTTTTCGATTTTGACATTTAGTTTTCTTGTTTTGTCTCCGAACTGATGTACAAGTGACATTTTTTTAACAAGATGGTGTGTTTAACTAAGAAGTTGTTTTATGTGCTTGAAAACGCACATAATAGGTATGATCGGAATAAGAAAGTTTGAATAGTAAATTATAATTCGAACATAAGTACCTAGGTATAAACAAATTATTTTGAATGTAAATAAATATTAATTTACTTATTTCCTCGGTCCGACATTTTTCTTTTCAAATTTTTTTTTCCAAAAAACATAGATAACTTATCGGGACAAAAGCTAACCCTAGATAATAATCTGGTTTTATGCTCTAAAACTATATAAGAGGTCTTAAATGCTAAAACATACATATGTAATGTGATGCTCAAATCATTTAAAATAAGCAAAATGCTTTAATTGACCTAGTAGGTAAGTATTTTGAAACTCTTTTTTTATAAATAATCAAATTCGATTATTGTTCTAAACATTTATTATTAAAGAGTATACATACATTCGTTAAACATAATAGGTATCTTATAGCAAATTATTTAATTTCATTAACTTGGCTTTTGAAATTGCTCCTTATTCTCATTTTCATCCAAATATTTATTCATTTTTTTTAAAGTATTATGTTTAAACAAACGTAATTTTTTATCAGATAGCTTCCTTATATCAAACAAAATACTCTTGAAAAATATCAATGTTGATTCTTCACGCGCTTTAATGATTTCTTCTTCGATTGTTAAAATGGGTTCCGTTGGTAAAATTTTTAGTCGTTTCGAAAGCTGATTTGTTTGCAGCTTTGTAAAATCATTCGGATGTCGCCAGCTAGTCTGTTCTAATCGGCACTTTTTCATGTTATATCTAGTATCTATAGTTATATCAGTTTCATTCAATCCAATAGAACTATCAGCTATGTTGTTTGATAATGTTGCTTTATGAGTAGCTGATACATTTATATCTGATAACTCTTTGGATTTCAAACTTTCATCTATCTTATAATTTGCGCCTTCGAAGTAATTTGAAAATGGTATAGAGTTTTCATCTTCATTGATTGAGTCATTATTTTGATTTTTAGGTTTAAAGTAAAGTCTACGATCGTATGGCGTTAGTTGCATATGCTCTTGGATAAATTTCATTTTATCCGCAAGGTACCACTGTTTTATGTTCTTGCGATTTGCTTTTTCTTTTCTTTTTACATTTTGTAGGTGCCTTGCATATGATGACCGCAAACTCGTCCATACAGTTCTACACTGAGACACTGAAAAGAAAAATAAGAAAATGAAATTATATGTACCTGCCTACAATTTAAAAAATAAAAGATATGATATCTAGTTGTTCGGTTTTTCTTTATAAAATGTTCATTATATACATATTAACTTATATATTAATAGGTATAAAGCCACAAAAAGTAGGTAATTGATCGGATATTTTAATAAAAATTTATTTTTTTTAGAGTAGTGTCTCGAAAAAAAGCTTTCCATTTTTTTTTGTTTGAGTCAAATTGAAATCGGGTTGGATATAATTTTATAACGGAATATATGTATTTAAATAAATAACACCAATTACGTCATATATTTTAACATATGAAAGTGCTTATAAACTTGGGTCACTTTTAGATTATGGCAAGTTTGTCTTAATTATATTGTATTATTATATTTTTACGAATATATTTTATATAATTTTATGTAATCCACAAGAGAAATATTTCTTTTGGAGTCCGTAGTTTGGTACCTACTTACCTATGTTTAAAAAGTTCAATAGGTAAGTTTTTTTTAATAATAAAAGTACTATTTTTCAATAAAAATATAAACTGTATCTACAGGTAGGTACCATAGAATTTTTTTTGTGGATTTTTCCCGAAACTTAGGTAGGTACCTACCATCAAATACATTTTTTAGAAGTTTATTGTTGACTTTGATATGATTTTTATTTTTTTTTACAAAAACACGTTTTTAAGTAGGTACCTACCTATATTTTTTTTTCATTATGAAAATCCAATTTGTTCTCCTAAAAACAAATAGGTAGGTACCTACCTACATAAATGCACTACCTAAAAAAAATAGCACACATTTTTTTAACTTTGTACCTAAATCTTATAAAATTTAAACAAAAGGAAATGTTGAAGTTTCAATTTTAACTAACTCTGTTTTAACTCTACCACTGAGTTAAAACAGAGTTAGTTAAACCTGTAAATTAAATGTTGCGTAACTTATTCCACAAGCTATTTTTTAGTCGTGTATGACACGAAACACGGTCTAATTGTTCCTTATATTCAAATTTAATAAAAGATAAAAAAATTACAAATAGGTGTGCTATTTCTATGGCCACCACTGTAGGTATTACCTATTAGGTATTTCTATTTAGTACTTTTATTTTAAAGACAAATGAATATCTGACTTATAAAAAGTCAAAGAGAATACAGTCGAATTCACTTTAGGTTAAAATTGACTTCCTTAGTTGATTTTTAATCAGAACTTTAAAGTGACTTACCTACACATATTGTATGACTAGGTATATTTTAAAGTTAAATTCAAAGCTGCAAGTCTTAACTTTTAATGAAAGGTTTTCATTAGTTGTGAATGTCCTGACTGCATTAACCATTTAACTTAAGTCTTTGCAGCTCTGCCACATACATAGGTACCTACTTAAATCATTTTTTTTTGTAAAACCTACTTACTGCGCATATAACGACAGTTAGGTATAGGTTCTTATAACAGTATTTATTAAGCTGCATTTGCATCAAAACTTAATACACATGTACCTACATACATATATACCTAATTTTTCAACACTTTTTTTTCCAAATGTAGGTAGGTACCTATGTACCTACTTATTTAATCAGGTTGAAGATAATTTCCCATTATTGGATAATTAACTTACTGAAATCACCTCGACTTCAATACATCATGCACAAACTCATACATACATACTTTTTATGTATCTACATATATTTTATTTAAAATCTCACCACTCTTATCCATGGCACCAGCAATTTCTTTCCATAGCTCATCACAAATTATCTTACATCTGTATTCTTTTAAAGCAGAGTTATATAATGGGGGATGAGTTTTCACTAATTCAATAAGTAACTCAGTATCAAACATTTTAATACTTTTTTTTTCTTTTCTTTATAGTTTTATACTGCGCCAACCAGCAAGTGCTGCTGTATGATTGAAGACTAAAAAATATTCGAAACACAAATCTAAGCAACAATTCAACAATGAAAAGGTATTGTAATACAATGCACAGCACGTCAAACATATTCCATCGACACAAATAAGCACAACACCATGATCAAGCGAATTCAAAATTCAGGTTTGAGTATACAATTATATATAGATGTGTTAATTGTATATATGGATGAGTATGAGGGCTACGTTCTTTTCTTTTGTAAATACAGAAATAAACATGCTCTCATTAAATTGCATTATGCACTGGGCTGTCGAACCAAAAGTAATAAGTACGAAAAACAACAAAACGTGTATAGTTCAGAATAAAAATAATGACAGGGAGCCATCATAAGTAAACAGTTGGTTCTTTTTATTTTTTATTAAATATGCAATTTTTTATTTGATTTAAATGGAAATTTGATATAAAATAAAAATTAATTAAAATCGCTGTTTACACAGTATATCTGTGAAGAAATAGCCGTCCAAAAACTTTTTCAAAAGCTATTCCACTCTTTGTAAGTTTTGCCTGTTTTCAAGAATATCGTCAAGAGGAGTTCATTGTCATTGGTGCATTTTTAAAATAATATTCTGCTTTAAAAAAAAAATAAACTATTGTTAAATTATTTTGATTTGTTTTTAGAAAAATTCGGATATGCTATTCAAAGTATGAACTAAAAAGTTAGAAATATATTTAAAATGTACAAATGTGATTGAAAAATTAGTTTTTATTTTAAATTTTTTCATAAAATTTAATTAAATTTTATAGCATTAAACATCTTATAGAGATAGAAAATACAACAACATAAACATAAAATTAATGCATCAGCCTTCATCCTCATCTATACATTTGTTCAAATCTTGCAGGAGTTCCTGTTTGAATAATCGTAATTTCCTATCAGATAATTTCCTTAAATCAAAGAGAATACTTTGAAAAAACATCAGTGTTGATTCTTCACGGGCTTCGGCATCAACGGCTTCTTCCTTGACCATTGAACTCCTTTCTTCGGAGGATATCTTTGATTGCTTTATCACTGGAACTTCTTTTGGCACCTCTTTTTTCATAGAATTCTGTTTCGATGGTGTTAGAATATTTTGATCTCTGCTTGTTAGTTCTACTCTGCACTTTTTTATAGGATAACTTGTCACAAGATCTTCAGTTTCAACATTTGTTCGTCTCACTCTCAGCACATCATCAACTTTGTTTGATATTTCTTCATGTTGTGATGAAAGAGTCAATTCTGATATTTCTTCTGATTTAATTGTTACAATGCTGTGACTATCATCCATATTACAGTCATTATTGTTTTCATTATTATATTCAAAACTTGTGAATGGTATTGAATTATCGTCGGCACTGCCCATTGAATTATTTGCATCTTGGCGATTTATTTTGAGATTACGATCTTGAGGTGTTCGTAGCATGAAATCGTTGAGAAATGCCATTTTATCCGCAAGGTACCATTCTGCTTTTTTTCTTCGATTAATTCCTTTCGCATTGTTCTCCATATTTTGAAGGTGTCTGGCATAGGATGAACGTAAGCTCGTCCATACTACCCTACATTGAGTAGCTGAAATATTAAAACAACAATTAAGAAATGTTAAATAAAAAAAATGAACATGAATATTCTTATCTAATACTTAACAAGTAGTTGTTGCAAAAAAATTTTGAGGTTTTTAGATATTTCGAAAACTGAAATCATAATAGACGTAAGGCCGTTTACGTATTTTCGACCTAAAAAATCATATCTGAGAGGCAGAGTAAAAGCCCTACTTATGAATAAAAAAAGAAAATTTATTCCAACATTCGGCTTTTCTAAGAGTTACTTCGATTTTTCTCATGGAAAAAATCCATAATAAATTGTATTGTTTAACAACCACAGCAAATTCAATATAGGTAGCTAAGTATTTGTTAATCAGATCAATTAACTGTTATCGCTTTTCTTATTTATGAAATTCGATTTTCAACGAATTGATCTATTTTGAAAATTTGATTTTTTTTTTAAATTGCAAATCTACTCCAAAAATTTTGGTTTTACTACTTATTTTTCCAAATCTGCTTCGGTATTTTACTGCCAAGTTTCAAACCCTTCTGAGGAGTTTAGTACCTATTGTACATCCATACATACATACATACATACATACATACATGAATATAAGAAATGTATGTATGACCAAAACTTCCAACGAAAATAAAACGAAAACATTTCTGTATATCTACCAGACCATCAACCTCATACACATTAAACATTACTCATTCACAACCATTCGCAATCTCGCATACCCCTACAAACATTATTATTATTCATAAAAATGAAAATCATACCTTCTTTATTCATTGTTTCAGCAATTTCATTCCACAAAACGGCACAAAAAGGTTTAGATTTATATTCTATCAACGTGTGGTTATACAGAGGAGGACGAGCTTTCACTAAATCTATTAGTACTTCAACTTCAAACATTTTGTATATTTTTTTTACAGATTAAAGTTGCAGCTTTTCAAAATCAAACTATTCATTATTAAAATGAAAATCAAACTGAGAAACTGAAAACAAAAAAAAACAACAGCCACACCACTCAGAGCACATCAGCTAGCAGCCTGCAGTGCAAAGCCAAGTCGGCTGGTGCTGGTACCTGGTACATTCATATTCATTCTTATAATATGTATAATAATTATAATGCCTGCCACACAGCACAATACACATTTGTATGCATGTGTGCGATCGCAGAGCGAAATGATCTGGGAGAATGAGAATACAAAACTGGAGAAGGAGAGCACGAGTCATTCATATTCATAATAATGGTCGATGATTTTTGAGCAACGATTCGATCATAGAGAAGATACCTACTTTACTTATTAAGTATTTTCTCTATAGATTCGATCACCATCACCACACACCACATGTTTTTCTTTTGCATCTTCAAACAAAAATGCTCTTGAAGAGTTTTTCTTTTTTAATGCAGTGATGTCGTTTTAAATACAAAAGGAGGAGGAGTAGGCGCTACTTCTATTCGTGAGCTTTGGTATGTAATTGAATTTTAGAACTTGGAACCTTGGAGGGTTGGTAAAAGTTTCATTTTTATTTTGAATTCGTTCGATTTTAATGATTAATGGAGGATCAAGACTTTGCCGGTGGTTACCAGTTCCAGTTAACATACAGCTATGTTTTTGACTCTCACAAACACTAATTATACGAAAAAAAACTAGTTTCAAAGGTTTTTTGAGTTTTAACCTTCCGTCCTCACACCTAAGTACATATTTTTTCCAACGCGTTCCTCATACTGGGGAGTGACATAAAGGTATATTTTAGCAAATCGGTATTGTTCAAAATATTTATTTTAATGTCTGGAAGTTGAAACCTTTAACTTATTCTAAAGAAAACCCTAAAACAGATATGGTAAAATATTCTTTAAACTAATTTTGAAGCGAGTCAATTAAAGTTATTTTTGAGTGATGGTGCGATAAAGTTGCATGAATGTATACAATCTATGTATCTATACAATGCAAGATTTTCTTGTTAGTTTAATAAATTTTGTCCAGTGATATGTCGCCTGTGTTTTGAAAAAATGGGTGTTAGGTACTAAAAAAAAACTGAGAGAAATGGTGATTAAAAAATTTAAAAATCCAAACGAAAATGCCAAATTTTTTCAAAAGAAAATAAATATGTAAAGCTACATATATAGAGAACTAAACATAGTATGTACATATTTATTTATATTTTAATGAATTAACTTATTTTTGTTTTGTTTTTTATTATTTATGTGTTATTGAATAAAAACTTGTTCCATTTAATATATTATACATGTAAGTGTATAAGTGCTGGTTTTCTGATTTTTGCTTTGCATTTAAAATTGAGCCTTAAAAAAATATTTACTCGGTTATTGTTATCATCCTTGCTTTAATTAGTTGCGATAATCGTGAATGTACTGTATGTTATAATAATGCTTTTATTAAGTGCTTCCGTATTGTCAAGTCAATGATAACTTGCACCGGGCATTGAAAAGATTTATAAAAAAGATGAAAAAATGAAAAAAAATATTTTTTTTCAAAATTAATGCAGGTCGAAACTAATAATAAATATGAATTGTTTTTTTTTGTACCAAAATGTTGAAGCTTATTTTTTTTTATTGAACTTATTTCTAAGGCTTTAGATTTTGGAAAAAATAAAGGCTGAGTTCATAATTGTAACATGGAATGCACATACCATGCCATGAACACAGTTACCGACTGCTGTGATGCAAAGATAATGCAGTGTATTTACATTCATGAACTCAAATCTTGCATGAATGCAGCATTTTTACATTTCTGAGGCAACAAGGAAAAACAACATGTCACTTTTTGTAGTTTTTTAGGAAAGCAGTTTGAATTTTTGTGTTGTTTTTCCTTATGCAGTTTTGTAAGTTTTTTAAGTCGACTTATGTCGTTTTTCCGCATTGCGCATTTCGTAAAAAAATAAATTATTGAAGTGAAACTTCTTTAGAATCGTTGTGATTTCAAACCGGATGCAACGAAAAAACGACAGGTAAGAGACACAAATACAAAAATGTGTAGGATGAAGCCAGGGGAAAGAATGAGACAGAAATATACATACAATTTGTATATTATCGGTCTCTCCTCTTTGTGCCATACTTCGTAGCGTCCCCACTCCCGTCTTCTAAGCATAGTCGCCTGTAATTTGTGAGCCAGAGCGAGGGAGCAGATGTCAGTGTGTATGAATATTGCACACTGTTTAATACGTGCTTGTATTTGAGCATTTAACGTGTGTAGTGCATGTGAAAACTACGTGAGCTTACTGTACACTGTATGCGGCTGCGTATTACAGCGTTTTAGTAAGATAGCGTGGTGTGTTATTATTTAACTGTTTGTGAGTATTTTAATATCTTGTACTAAATAATAAATTTTATAAAATGCCGAAAACTAATGCCGAAATGTGTCGTCAATATCGACGCAAAAAAAATGAAATTAAAATGAAAAAAAATTCAGCAAAAAGTTCAACAGAACGTAGTCGCGAGTTTCGTGCACGTAAAAAACAATTATTGAACAATCAAAATAGATGTTCAGATATAAGTGTCAATGTGACTGATGTAATAAATGGTAAGTGTAAATATTTTTTAATCCTGTTTTAAGTATAAACTAATATATCAATGTTTTTCAATCAATAAATTTGATTTTTATTTTATACTGATCATGGATTATATATATATATATATATATATATAACCTCAATACATCATGTGTATAACCTTATTTATTTTTTTCTGTTTTAGACCACTCTCAGCAACAAAATAGTGTTCCAAGGGGATATAATTTAGTAAATAATGATTGTAAGTACTAATAATTAATACTAACTTTCATCATTTAATTTTAAATAATTTAAAGAAATTTTTCAATTTAATAATAATTTTAATGAAAAAACTTAAAAATTTAATTTAAAAACATGTACCTAATTTACAATTCATGATTTAAGATATTAAAAAAAATTTAATTTAATTTAAACTTATATTCAATAATTCAATAATTCTTAAATTAACAAAATGATTTAATATTTAGATTTATAGGAAAAAAAAAACAATTTTAAGACGGATGAATATTTTTGAATGGTAAAATAAATTGTAAAAAAATTCAAAATTAAAATGATATTAAACATACAACATTGTCATGTTGTTGTATGTTTAATATCATTTTAATTTATAGTGTCATCGTCAAATTTTTTAATTCTTTCGGAGACATGGATGAATAATGAAGATATTGTAGACATTCCAAATTTTAATATTGTTGTTAATTACAAAAGACCACGTACGAGGGCAGGCGGAGTAGCAATTTATCACAACGTAAATGATGGAGCCCGTGTTGTTACGCCACAAATGGATCTCAATGCACAACAGCTAGAATCATTGTCTGTTCAGCTTTCGAAAGTTGGAGAAATATGTGCCTGTGAGAGCAGAAATGACCAAGGAGATTTAATTTTGATCGTAGCAATATACATCTTTCCCAACCAATCAATAAAATCAGTTATTGAATTTATACATGAAAATTTGATCAAATATACCCCAGAGGTATCGCGAATTCTCAAAAAGAATTATGATAAAATTCCGATGATTTTAAGTGGGGATTTTAACATAAATTTTGCATCAGATACAGCGCTTCCTTTGATTGAGTTTCTCGATACAACATTTTATTTAAAAATGTGTAACAATCGCACTCAATCAACTACAAGATCAAAAACGGTAATAGATGCAGTGTTCCAAAGATATATCAACCAAATTGAAACTAAAATATTTGTATCGTATTTTAGTTATCATAAGCCTCTTGTATCATTTGTTGAAACTGAAAATATGGAACTTGAGTAATAGATTATGTAACATATGTTAAATAAAATATAAAATATCTTTTAAAATTAATCAAAATACTTTCATTTTTGAACAATTAAACTTTGTAATTATCCTACCCTTGTTATAAATATTCATCTCATTCTTTTGTCGATTCACTGAAGTTTCACTTCTATCGTGTGTGAATCGCACACACACCTTTTTTTTTTTATTCTGAATAGCTACACAAGTGACGACACAAGTCGACTTATTTTTTCAAAAGGAATTGCTATAGTTTTGTAAAAAGAGCATACATATGTCTACTTGGGTTGTTTTTGCTTGTGCAAACTGAGCATAGAAAACGACTTATGTTGTTTTTTTTCCAGGCTATAATTCAGAAACCATAAGAGATACAAATACGAAAAAAATATTGGAGGTACATTCACTCGTTGCGCATCCGAAGTTATCAAAAACTCAATTTCGACATAAGTCGACTTATGCTGTTATTCCTTGTTGCCACAGATTTATGAACTCAGCCAAAGCCAGTTGATTGTCAAGTAAAACAAGATCGAAAAAATATGATGATTAATATTAATTTATTCGCCTTATGAACTATAAATGTCACTTAAATTAATTACAACTATTTTTTAAATTCCTTCTTCATCTAGAAATCTGTTTAGTTTCATGATAACACTTTGCTTATATAAACGTTGTTTCCGATCAGATAGTCTTAAAATATCAGGAATAATACTCTTGAAAAACGTCATATTTCGATCATCTAACTTCATTGCATCGTCCACCCTGTTGTTATTAGTACAAGGAGATTTATTTGCATAATGATGTCCAATATCAAGCACAGATTGTGGTACTGGTTGTGCTGCTGGTAGTATTGCTGGTGGCTTGTTTTGTGATGGTGGAAACGAAACAATTGCCTGCAATGATGGTAACGCATCGAGTGCCGCCTGTACATCTGTCATTTGTGTGGATTCCTCAAACGAACTTTTGTTGATAAGCTCAATATTTGGATATGAATAATCCAACAAATCCATATTATCTATGGTGGTCCAATCCCTTTCGTAAGCATCATCAATTGCAGTGAATTCTTTATCTTTCATTTTTTGAATCATATAATTTCGCAAGAAGTATAAATGTTCAGCCAAGTACCACTTTTTCTTTTGACGTTGAGCTAAAGCGGCTTCTCTCTCGTTTCTTAAGTCTCGTGATAATGCATTACGTAATGAAGCCCATTTTCTTTTACAATCAGCAACTAAAAAAAAATTGAAATAATCAATAAAAGTAACAGTTCAACAGCATGCATACCTAGGTATATTTTTTTTTATTTATTTCGGTATCGAATTATATCTTTTTTAATTACATATGTGCTAGTATTTAGATTTTTATTTAAAAAATAAGTGAACTTGCTTCAATTCATTGTTCTTTTACCTATGTACATATGTAGGTGTGTACTTATAGAATTACAAAAAATATCAAAAATTTGTTTTAAATTTTACGTGATCTACTTATATGGATGAGAAACAGGAAACGGGCAGCTCTGGCAGTTTTAAAAATTTCTGATGCTAAACCCATGTTCTACGTCAGTGGAGCCAAAACAAGAAAACCAAATGTCAAATCGAAAAAAAAGTTATTGGAAATGGTTTTCGAGTATGAACTAATTTGATGATTAAACATATTTTTTATTTTGAAAATAAAAACAATTTCTGCAGATTTGTTTTTTAATTGATTTTTTATGTTTATAAAAAAAATAGGTAAGAAAGATACCTATGAAATACCTAGGTTTGTAAGAATAATTATATTAAAAATAAAAAAAAATATCAAATATATTTCCCTTCAGTCTTATTATTTTTACTATAGCGAAGAGTATTTAACCAAAATAAATGAAAAAGATTCTGTTTTGTATCCGCTTCAGGCTTCACGTCACGTCACACCACGGTTCGAAATTACAAATAATTTAACACAACAGTGTAGTCGTAGTGTCTAGTGTGCATTGGATACTGAAACTGAACGCACATTTGTTTTCAACACATAATCTAATCTGCTCACCATACATTTTTGCTTACATCTATTTTTCCTTTGAAACATTTTGTTCAACATTCCAACAAAATGATTTTTTTTTGCCTCCGAACACAAAATATAAATGAAAACATAAACATGATCAAAGATAATAAAATAAATTTAAAAAAAAGAACTCACGAGGTGCTCCTATCTCACTTGCAATCTCATTCCATAAAACTTCGACGTTCGCTCTGTTATTCTGATCATCTATATGAAAGTCATATATTGCAGGCCGATCTCTTACTAATTCTATCAACTTTAAAATGTTATGAACTTTGTTAAACATCTTAGGATTGTAAAATTTATAAAACAGAACTTCACTTTTATGAATGTAGGTATGTATTTCTAAATTCTAAAATAACTTAAAATTCAACTACTGAAACTGAAAACAAAACAATTCAACACACGAGAGACAAGACATGACGAAACAAAAATCTATTCTATCCAAATCTAAACAAATATACATAAAGAAGTTGGTTGCTTTCCCCTCTGATGAATTCGCTCTACATTTCATTTATTGCTTAATGTTCGCTGTATAATGACACTGTAATTTTCAAACACGTATGGTGCATATGTGTATACCTATGTCAGGGCTACCCGCTTTGCTTTTAATGTCAATGTGCTACAAACTACTTTTGTACTGACCTGTAGAGGTTGTAGCTTGTATGTAGGTATTACACTTGAAAACAAATTCGTTGACCCTCAAAATCTTAAGCCATGATCAACAAAATTTTTTTTTCATACTTTCAGGATTTTTTACTCAGCCATTTTTTAAAAAGAGGAGTGCCGTAAATATTTTTTTAAAATATGTGTAAGTATCCTTTCTTATTCCTCTATACTACCAAAATAGGCGTACAATTTCGGGATTGACTTAAAAAACACAAAATTTTACGTTATTTAAAAATCATTTCGAATTTTGAAAAATTTGTTGGGCTTCAAAATTGTTTCCATTATAGTATACATTATGTTATCCAAATGAGCCATGACTTTTTAACAATTGTGGGAGTTTCGATTTCTTAAAAAATATTTTTTGAAGCATTTTTCGAAATTTTTATTGTTAAAATACCTATATTATGTACATATATGTAATTTTTGGAACATGATGGGATAAATTTTTTTCATCAGTTATTTTTGTTGAATAAATCAATATACATACCTAATTTAATTGGGAAAATATCTATTTGATTTTTTATATTCTTTGATAAATAGTTTGGACAGATTTAGTAACGAAAATAGTTTCTTGCCAGGTTTTGCACGAGTTATTGGAAGATTCGATTCGTAGTTTTGAACTGAGATAAGTGTTTGTTTTGCACTAAATAAGTGACAGTCTCGTCACATTAGTTTCGGGACCATTCAGATTGTCGAAATATTTTCGCACCAGATTGCACAATAGGGTGGTCCAATTATTTTCTGATTTTCGTCGGTCCCCATCATAAAATTTGAAGTACAGTTGAAGCTCCATGATCCGGGATTCTATTAACCGGGACGCTCTATTAACCGTGATGAAAATATTTTACATAAAAACTCTTATATCCGTAAAAAACTCTACTATCCGTAACATGAGAACAAGGCCGAACAAGTTTTTTTTCACATCTTTTTTTTTTTTTAAAATAAAAATTTAAAAAAAAAATATTAAAATATCAATTTCTATTTTATTTTCTTTGAAAAAAAAAACGTTCTTTTATCCGGGATTTTCGATTATCCGTGATGTGCTCGGTCCCGACCATCCCGGTTAATCGAGTTTCAACTGTATATATATTTTTTATTTAATATATGTGAAATTTCAGCTTTTTAGCTCAAGTGGAACTGGGAGCTCAACGCACAGTTTATCAAATGAAGTTGGTTGTTATTTATTTTGTCATCATGCCACTTATACCTACTATACCTACCTTTTGAAGTTCTATTATAGTGTTTCAGAAAAACAAGCAATTATTAAGATTTTTTTATTAAGATGTTAATTATGACTTAGCAAAATAAAATATATGTACATAATTCAGCGTTAAAAATGAAATCCTTCACTGATCTAAGATCCCATTTCTTGTTCATCTAGCGAATTATTAAGCACTGATAAAACTTCTTGTTTAAACAAACGTTGCCGTCTTTCAGAGAGTTTCAAAATGTCGGGTAAAATGCTTCTAAAAAATGTCATATTCTGTTCTTGCAGCTCACTGACGTTAACGTCTTCTTGACGATTTGTTTTCGGTGGATAGGAATGCTCTTTAAATGGATCTTCAATGGGATTTGCTGCTGCTGGAGTTGATGGTGGAGTTTGTTGTTGAACACTTTCAAAAGCCTCAGTACTTTGTGATGGAATAGCTGAATCTAATTCATCTTCAATTTCTTCTTTGGGAATAAGTTTAATTTCGGCTTTTTCAACAATTGGTAAAGATGAGCAAGTTTCATCTTCAACACTGGTTATATCATTTTCGACTTCAGATTGTTCATCACCATAACTGGAACGGGAGCCCCGTTTGCCATAATGTCCATAGTTCAAAAATTTCCGCAAGAACGCCATGTCTTCAGATAAATACCATTTTCTTCGTCTTCTTTTACCATATGGACATTTATTTGCTTCTTTTTCATTTCGTATTTCCCGGGAATATGAGTTACGTAATGCTAACCATTTATTTTTACAGAGAGCCGCTGAAAAAAAAGACCGACATTTTGGAATTAGAATGTTTTTTTAAATTGGTTTACCTATAAATTTTTTAAATTACTTCTAAGAAACTTGGAAATTTCTCATTTCGAAGGATTAGCAGAGGTTTAACTCTGGTTCAAGATGAAACTTACTTGAATTGTTGATGAAAAGCAGAATTAGATAAGATTCAACTTGATTATGATTTTTACTAAGTTATTAAAGAAAAAATACGAGCCTTATTTGAGTGATCTTAAAAAAAAGGTTTTTTGCTTACAGTCTTGTATTTAAATTGTGTATTTTGTATTTTCACAATAAGGTTCCATTTAAAAACGCTACCAAAGTACGCAGGTAGAATTGAATAAAATTCAATACGGTAACATTTAAGATCAAATTTTAAGACAAAAATGTTTACCTACAGTGAATGTCCAAAAAATGTATTTTGTAGCTTAAGGACAAATTGTATTATAATTATATTCTAGTCCTGTAAACCAGATTTTAATAAAATATTGATCAAAATGGATCATATCTATAATTCAACATTCAGCTTAAGAATCATTTTTAGCAAGTTTTTTTTTTTTTACTCAAAAGAATTTCAAGTTAATAAAAGCCATAATCACTAAAAAAAAATTCTTACACGGATCCAATCAAATCCGGATTTTATAAGAACATATGTATTCTTGGTCTAAACTATTCTTCCGTTTAGTAGAGAGCTGTATTTTTTGTGTAGTGCCCCATAAATACATATTGTCTAACTAAGTAATTATTTCAATAGTTACCTAATAATATACTCCTATGTATCACAATTAAACGTTTGAAATAACTGACTAAAGATAATGAAACGTAAATGAAGTTGAAACTAAATGTTAAATTTGCTACAGCCGCAAATCGAAAAGTATAAAATTATTCAACTTCTTCGACGCAGCTGCGGTTCAACTCCGTGTTCGACCAGCAACTTTAAGAAAACTTATTCATTTTTAAAACATAACTATTCAAATAAATTTATATCTTCGACATTCACGCCAATACCGAGTATGCCTGGCAGAATTCAAACAAAAAGTGAATCATTTTTATCTCCAGTGACGTAAAAAAGATAAAAAAAATAAAACATTCACCACACACCACACAAGCCGAAGCCATTATTGATTTTTCCCCACGAAACAACTTCACAGATGAATCATTTTAAGCAAATTTCAAGATAAAAAACTTACGTGTCATGTTCAATGCATCACCTATTTCTCTCCATAAACTGTCTATGTGTTCTTTACTTTTATGCTCAGTGTATAAATAATCATAAATTGCTGGACGATTTTTAACCATTTCTATTAGTTTATCGATATCATGTAATTCACTATGTTTTGGCATCTTGATACTTTTTTTTTTTGGTTAAATGAAAGTATTCTCAAATTTGAATCAGGACAGAAACAACAAACAACACAAACACTACCTGTTCACTTTGACTCTGAACAAAATTGACTGAAAAAACAAGAGATAAAACAAAGCCATTAGGCAAAAACGAATCGAACGAGGCGAAATCAAAATTCAATGGAATTAGGGGAAATAGAGATACGAATCTCTTAAGACTTTTGTGTTTTTCTCTCTCTAATTTTTGGCGGGTGGTTTGAGTTTGGCTCCTGGTCTTGGCTGGTATAAAATTGGTCACGTTCGGTTTTTTTTAACAAAAGCTACCCGCTGCGTAGGTTTGTGTTGTTGGAAGCGTCTGTTAAAAGAAAGACATAGGTAGTTGTAATCTAATGCAACAACAACCTAATTTATCTGACCACTCGAACGCTTGCATTTATTTAGCAGGAATGTAAACAAAAATGAAAATGTGAATGAGATTTTTTTGATTTAGGAAAGCAACATAGTTATATGTACATACATATGATAAATCACATCAGTTAAATTTGTTAGATATTCCACCATTCACAGTGTTGTCGAAGTTTTCTTTTAGTTCGATGAATATTATTGTATTATTTGCAATTGTACGTAGGTACATTATGTACATATGTATCACAGATGGGTTTATTTTGGAAATATGCACATTTCTTTCTTTAACATCAACCGATTTAAATGAAGTTTTGCTTTGCACAGATTTTTATTATTTATTCTCATCACTTCTAGAGGGAAGGATAGTTTCACATTTCCAAATAAAACCCCACCCTTATTATGTGTTATGTGTTGAAGTATTGCCAGTGAACTTTTTTCGCATACGTTTTCTTCACAGATTATGATGAAATTTTCAAATTGAAAATTCAATGAATTGTTTTGAAATTTACATCAGATACCAATTTCGTTTTTTAGCTCAAACTTGTTTTTTAATGAGTTTCGATGCTAATATATTATATATTTTCTTAATTATAAGTAGGTATTTACGTTAAATCCACTCGTGCATTCCATTTTATTTATTTTGGAAAAGTTTTTGTTTACAATATTAATTGTATTGTGAAAGAGGGCTTGCTTTTCAAAATTCTGGTTTCAAAATGCTGGTAAGCAAAATCAATTTAAAGAATATAACGTTCGTTTAACAGTCATATTATTTATATGAAGTAGTAAGTAATTCAATGGTATTATTTTTGTAAATGGACAAATTCTAAATTGATGTACGACGTACGTGGTCATTCCTCATATCGTACTTTTTTTACCTTTGCTATTGTTACGCTTCAAGGAAATACCATCATTTATGATTCTTGATTAAACATTTGCAAAGATAAGACTCGTCCGATTTGCATAAAAATAATAAACCGATTGAAGACAAAGAAAAAAATTGTTGCAATCGATGCAATCATTGCAATTTAAGAATTCGATGTTTACACAAAATTATTACAAATAAACAGTATGCAATTGGGCGTATACGCACTTTTTTTTTAATAAATGTTATCTCATTTTCGATTGGTGTTTGAATAGTAAAGTAACGAAAACCTAAAATCATAAAACAAATGCAAAAAATCAAGACATTGTAAAATAAAACAACTGGTATAACATACTCTTTTGAAGTTTTGACTTTTGTGGACTAATTTACTAATTTTTTTCATTTAGTGGAATTTGCTTGCTCCAAATACAGATTTTTAATTCGCATAATATACAATCTAAAAATACCAATGGAACTCTTGCATAAATAAGTCTTTGTGGGTTGATTTTGAAAACCAAGCAAATATTTGCAAAGTAAGATTTGGGGAAATAAGTTCATTAAAAAGACTGACATCCATTTTTATCTTTACTATTAAATCTAAATACAATCAAATAAGCCCACAGCTATAGTTTTTTTTTGTTTGTTTTTGTTTGTTTTTAATTTTTTTTTCTTATTTTAATATCCATTTTGTGTGCCCTCATGAGCTTGCACTATGCACCCTCAATATTGATTATGCCATCTTTAATATTAAGCAATAAACACAATTTTACTTGGTCTATTGTTGTTATAAAAGTGCTGCTATCTGCACTTTCAAGCTCCTTTTATATTTTTTTTTTTTACTTTTTATATCCTTTTTTATTTCATCACCATATCAGTAAATTCTCATCGGATCGCACCCGGCCTGGGTGGTGTTGCTGATGTTGTTTTTTGGTTTTTTATTTTGATTTCAATAGCACGTTTTTGACGAACGCTGTCGAATGTCAAGGATATGTTGCTAAAGACTTATTTCAGATAAAGATATTCAAAGAAGAAGTGAATAAAAGGAGTCTTTCAATCGCATTGGGGGAAGGATATACAAAATAATGCAAATGTAAGGTTAGGTATTAAAAAAAAACCGCCCGAAAAGTAGTCATAAAAATCACTCAGCTTGAAGTTAAGTTGTGAAAAGAAATAATACACCAAAAAAATGGGAATTGTTTTTACGATGTGTTCTTAAGTGACATGATTTTTTTGAAATAAAATTTAACCTCGACATACCTCTGCGCTGTATTACAATAAAAGTTCTAGCCATTAAATGGAAATAAAATAGAAGGCACGATATTTATTCTTGCAGACTCTTGGATGTTCATTCATATCACCAATATAATCAAATCAAAAGATACTCATTCTTCCGGTTCTATGTGTATCCAATATATTCCAAGCAAAACTCCATCTGCATAATCAGGAGCAAAAAACATGCATATACCACAGAATATTTCATTAAGTTTAAGATTTATTCTTCTAAAAGAAAATCTTTTCAAATCCAAACTTCCTGGCTTTTTATCCCCCATCTATATCGCTATTTATACATACCGGAAAAGATGTCCAAAACTCTTAAGATGTTCTCATCTACCATATCCACAACTCTCAACACAATAGATGTGTTTACTTGCAACAAACAAAATCAAACCCTGGCTGAAAACCAAGCAGGCCTATGCCTTCATTATTTGGATAAGTAAGTAACACGGCAAGGATATACATTTTCCAAGGATTTGCCTTTTTCACCCCTTTTATTTGAATTGAAAACCTCAAGACATGGGCTATGGCTTGGTTGTGTCGTAATCGTAAGCCACTAAATAAAGAGACGAACAACTTACAAAACAAGACAACATCGAGCAACAGCTACACCGAAAACCGCCTACGACGACCGTAACAACATAGACACTTTTTTTTTAACTTTTTGTTGATTTATTTCTTCCCAGTTTTATTTTTAATTTACGACCTAACCACTCCTTATGGGGGGTTTATGGGGTTGGCGTTCAAATGAAGACAACGCCGGAATGGCGACTGCGGGAGGGGGGGAAATGGTTCAGAAATGGTTCTTCTTTTACATGAAAAATAATTGCTCGGAACAATCGAATCGACGACCAAGAGGGGATGAACCAGAGCTTCTCGTATTGGTTTATAATTTTTTCTTCTTCTGCCCAACACTTTCCCGGTCAAGACAATATCCTCTTAAACCTATTGTATTCTTCATATTATATCCTTCACCAACTATAGCAATCAGATGTTTCACTTAACTTAATGAGTTTGAGTAATTAGACGGAACATGTTGGGTGTTCTTCTTCGTATGTTTGACGTCTTCATCTTCTAGTGGACATCGAAGATATTTATTGCTTCGTGTCATATTTCTTATAGGGCGATGAAAAATTACAAGGCTCTTGATGAGATTTACGACTGGAACAAACAAATTGTGTGGGCAGAGAATCTGATAAATGATAAACATATAAGAAAGCACTGGTCAATTTGAAGAAATGTTTTGGTTGGATTAGATTCATGGAGTCGAGTCCAACAAATAAATTCCTCAAATGCTAATGAGTTAGATAAATTTGAGGTATAAAAGGATTTTAAATTAAATTTATTGACAAAGGGATGGTATGAATATTATGTAACTACATGTAATTAATAATAAATGGTACTGTGAAGTATTCACCAAGATGAAACATTTTTTTACAAATTCATCTATTTCCAAATTCAAAATTTCACATCACCTCTGAATGAATTTTTTTTAAATTTCGAATTTAAATGAACATTTCGAAATTGTAAAACATTTTTTTAAGGTCTCTAGAGCGTTTTAATTATATGTATGTAAGCATTTCGGTAACAGTAGCCCCACAAAAATTGTGTATTTTTTGGGATTAAGGATTTTTTTAAATAATGTTAGTACTCAAAAAGTTACAAGCCAACAAATTTGAAAAAATTAAATTTTTCAAGTTTTTCTAAATTTTCGGATACCTATACCTACAGGTTGTTGGACTCGGTGTCTTATACCATTTCCAAAGATGCTGCGTGAATTGATAGCATTTTGTAACACTAATAGCGTGGTAAAGCATGAATAAATTGGTCCTAAAACAATGGCGGCTGATGTTGCTGTTTTTTTGTTAGTGCTGCATTAAACTATAATTTTTTAAGACTAACATTTCTTTCAACAAAATATTTTTTTTTCTGACAGTTTTTTCTTAGCCAATTTTCAAAAAAATCGGCATTTGGCAGTTCCCATACGCCAAAAAGCGAGTTTACGATGAAAAAAGACACGAGCACTTTCTGTACCTTGCTACCAACTATAGCTCCTAAACAAATTAAAAACTAGCCTCACAAAGAGAACACAGACACAAGCTGCTGATTTGAGAACGGGCGCCCAACGTGGTGACTAAAAATATAATATGATATTAATAATTTTACGTTTACTTTAACCCTAAAGACAAGAAAACAGTCAAAAATAATCTAATTTAAATGTCTGTTGTCAAAAAGTGTCAAGTTTTTTTTACACAAACTTATAACCATTGTGTACTTACGTATTTCATAAAAGGATGTTCATTTCGTTTCCTATTCCTATATTTCAATTTCCTTCCTTTCCTTATGTATGTATGTATATATGTAGTTGAAGCTTTAAAACAAAATTAATTCATCTTTTGCATTAACATTTTAGTAAATTTATTTAGATATTCATCTTTCTGAAAATAAAACTAAAAGTGCGGTGTCTTGTAATCTCATGAGATCTACTCATCCATTAAATTAGAATAAATTATGTTTGCCACACTGGCACTTCTTTTCCAATTCAAATTATACAAAACATTTCAACAGCAATAGCATAACAAAGGTGAGGCATGTTATATCATGGAGAGGAACCTATCCAAACCAGACATCATAAATAATAATCTCTAACGCGTAGTGCTACCGCATCCTTAGCTGCCATTAGCAGTATCGAGCTTCATTCATATTGCCGCCCGAATCTTATAAATATTTTATGAATTTTCAAAAATCAACGTTGGAATGTGTAACCAACAGGCGGCGGAGATGGAGAGAAACGGTGTGGTATAGAGTTGAAGTTTGTTGCAAACACTGTGCGGCGCTAAATTTTAATATTCAATTATCGAGGGTCCTTTTTGGGTTGAAAGTTCTTCAAGGTGTTCATTCTTACTTCTTCAGATTTGGATTCATCAGACGCAGTACCACATTTCCATAAAATGCTTTACAAAGACCGAACAAAAGGATATACTATATCCTTATCGTGTATCCGAATTGACCTGGAACATAATTTCGAATGCCTGTCTAAGTTGCACGTCCAAAAGAATGGGTGGTGGTACTTATACATACAATTTGGGGAACATTAAACAAAAAAAAAAAAACCTTAAGGCGTCATTCTTATATTATAGTCCTTCGACTTTTCTTTTAATAGAACATCATCGCGGCTATTAGCAGGAGCACAAACGGAAACAAAACTCCTTTGAAACGTCTGCTGTTGAAAGGACATTGCTTCATGGACTTGGTCTTGTTGTTGGTGTGATTGGACACGGAGGGTGTGCAATTAACATCGCACAACCCCCTCTGGTTGAATAACCATTGAGTGTACACGTTTTTTTTTATAATATTCTTTTTTTGTTGTGTGTTGCCTTTTCTTCTTTTTTTACTCCCAGGATTTATTTTTTATTCAATTCTCTGGTGAATTTTATTGCTTTGATATTTCCCTCTGAATGTCATAATTTAAGTCCATTTGCAATGAGTTTTTTTTCGAATAATTTTTTTGGGTGTTTCCGGAGTTTTTTGATAGCACGATTAGTTTTTTTTTTTTTGAGAATTTTAAATTTGTTTTCAATTTCAATATTGTAAGTTGCGTTTTTGATTATTATTTTTTTGGGTTCGGTGTTGTAAGTGAAAGGTAAAGAATTATTGTTCGTCTGTTGAAGATTTATATGATTTTTATGTTGAGGGGTGCGTGGCAGGAGATTAACACACAGTGTTTTTTTTTCAGATGATTAAGGCAAAGTCAAATGTTTTTGAAATGAAGGTAAAGAAAAGATGTAATAATTGTTTTAAATTCATGTGAAAATTCTATCAGAAATATATGCTTGCCTACATACCTACTTGTGAATGTGTATGATGGTAATGGAGAATCGTTTTTTCACATTTTATCTAAAAAGTACAGGGGTACAGAATTTAGCTCAAAGGAACGTTGGAAGAATCTCTTTAAAAGCAATTTTGAAACTTTCTATGGATAAAACGAATAATGTTTATAAATTTTTTTAACTGTGCTTAATCCAACAAGATATTTCGCGGCATCATCCGAAGATCCGTAGGCCAATATTATAAGGCTTCCACAACAACACTTCTTGAAAGTTCCCATTTATTCTTAAAATTAATGTTGGGACATCTTTATGAAGCTCAACTATTTTCAATGTTATTAAACTTTCAAAAATTTATATTCAGATTAATAAATAGGTATACATGAGGCCATGAGTGCAATAGTGGCATAAACCATAAAATTCACTTTGGAGTTACGAGAGATTTAACAAACAGGTTTTTTTGTAACTTCCCTTTAACATTTTTGATTTATCTAAAAACGTTTGGTAGGGCAAGCTTTTTTTTTAAATTCAACTTCATTTTGGAAAAAAAGTAGGTTACGCCACTATTGCATTCATGGTTTTCTGTAAAAATAAAGAAAAAAGAAAGGTTACGCCAAATTTATTATTTTATTTTTTTAATTTCTCTCATAGTTCATATTTTAACAACAAAAATTACATGTACATATTAACTTATTTTTTAATGATTTTACTCCTCGTTGTTTTTAAATTATCATAAAAAAAGTGATGGATTGGTGGTATAAATTGCAAAATTTCAATTAAAGGAATCTCTTTTTATCATTTATTTTAGGTTGTTCAAGCTGGTTGAGTTTTCTAATATTAACGGATGGTCTCTTTTTTACATTTACCTCTTCGAGTAAAACATCAATTTCATTCAAATATTTTAAAAAATTGAAAATGTTTTACTTTTTTTTGAAAAGTAACCATTGAATTTTAAGCCTTTCAACCTTGGAATTTGAAATGGACATTTTACTATTTGTGATATTTTCTTCGAGAGATTTTGAGGAAAAAAAAATAAATGAAGTCATTTTCACAATTTCGAATGGATTTCTCTTTCTGGTCGAGGAAATGACGTTAAACCAATCACGAACGAACGAAGATATATATAAAAAAATTAGACCAAATCTGGTCAAATGGCAAATAGGAATGTCCACTAAATAAAAATTTATGGTCCATTTCTTTAACTATAAAATCGGGACTTCAAAACCAAAAATTGGTACAACAGTAAAAGTTTTATATTTTTATTTTGGCCCCACATGGCTACATTGGACAGAATACATAATAATTTGTTTAAACCGTTCTCTAAACAATGCATAAGACAAGATCCAATTTTTTGAATTCCCCTTGACGCTGTAGACTTATCCCAAACATACATGTGAACTTCTTCACTGCCCATATCTATACCGAAGCAAACAGTTTCTAAAAAAAGTAGGTTACGCCACTATTGCACTCAAATTGTGATAAAATTATAAAATGCAATAACACCTTTTTGAATGCCATCTTGTTTTGAGTGTAGATAGCTGCATAAAACTATTTTTGTAATTGAGAAACCCATTTTTATGAAAAACTCATTTTCGAAATAAAGTGGGTTACGCCACTATTGCACTGATAGCCTCACATATAATATATATATTTACGCATAACACAAATCTTGGATTATTGAATGATAGAGTGATATGGAATGATTGAATCTTTAGGCGACCCAAAAAAATTCCACTTGAGACTTCTCCGTTGGTTTTTTTTTCAAATTTTTTTTTTGTTGACCAAATTATTTAAAAAAATTTTTTTTTGCAATTTTTCAACCTTTTTTTAATACGAAAACTTCTTTCTAAACAAAAAAATTTAAAAAATTTATTTTTGACTAAATTTCATTCTCGCGCTTCAAAAGAATTAACATTTTGTTGTTCCTTGATTTGAATTTAAGGCAAATTTTGAATCAAACTTGACATAAATATGATGGGGAAGTCGAAAATTGGGTGTCGCAATTTTGTCCATTGAGCTACAGCTTAAACGGATGAGTGGATTTTCTTGAAAAAAAAATCATAAATTCCCAGAAAACGGAAAAAAAATTTTGTATTACTACCAATTTAATAAAATTTAACTCGCCAAAAGCTGATTTTATCTTTGTAGCATAATGCTTTCTCCAATGTAATTTTGACATTTATTTATGTCCCCAATAGACCGTTTCTGCTCTCGGACGCCGCGCCGTATGTCCCTCGTCAATAAATATCACAAAAAATTCAACAATTATTTAATAAAGACAAATTTTATTGAAAATTCGGTGGAAAAGACTACTGGTTTTTTTTTTTAAGATGTAACCTTCTATTTCGTTTTATTTACGTTATCAGCTTCAAGTGGTTTATTATGCTTTCAGGCAACTCACATTGCAAAGCTAGCTAGCAAATTTACAAATCGCCATCTGGTTCCTAGGATTGAAAATTTTTAAAATACTCTTGAGAAACTATTTTTTTTAACTTAGTTTAATAAACTTTTAGTTCAATATTATTCCAACAAATAATAGTATTACAATTATTTGACGATAAAAAAATACTTTTAATAATAAAATTAGCTTATGTTATCTAGTTGCTAGTTCTTTCAATCAGGTGACAATACACTCTACAAGTATGAATTATAGTATAAGTATTCTGAAATTAACAAAATTGACTAATTAATCTTATAGGTACACAGAATTATATTATTTTTCGCTGTCAATATAAAATCTATGCACAAATGAAAAATAAACATGATATTGATTAATCGTTGTGCTTGAATCAAATTGAAATCACGTAGTTGATAAAATAAGACACAATGATTTTTTAACTTTAAAATTGAAAAAAAAAAACACCTATCAATAAAAAGTTAAGTACAATATGAAAAAAATAAAGTCTTTATATTTTGCATGAACATTTCATGTTAATTTATCTCAAAGATAATACCTACATACATATTTGTTGCCAAGGCTTTTCGCATTGAAATGATAACATTTTTTAAATAAGTAATCATTTGTGTTTATGAATAGAAACAATATCCAATTTTAAATACCTAAATTCTGATTGTTAAAAAGATGAAAAGTGAATTGGCGTCATATTCCGATGTACTAAGTAACAAAATGCTTTCAGATATTTTTAAAAACAGAATCAACAAAGGTGCACATCAAAAAAGTTAATTGGATTTCAAGCACAAAAACCTTCGATTCGAACATTAACCCAAATAAGTTGAACTGCCTTCAGCATAATTCTTTATTATAATGTATGCTGTTAGAGTAAGGCTCCATCTATATTTACTTTCCAATTGACATAAATGTATTCCCAACGCCACATGTCACAACAATCACAATAAAGTTACCTTCAAAACAATTGGTTTAATTTCCCAATATCATAGCAGTTATATGAACATCAAACATAAATTAAAATAGCAATTTAAAATTATGCTTCCACCATTAGGAATATCCACGAAATACCTCGCCATAAACTCAAAAATAGTCAATTTCGTTAAAACGGTTTAATAAGCCCTCAAGCACCTCGTTCTCCAACCATTCTAATAGTCCCAAAAAGAGCTCTTTAATATAACAATGTAATCTAAGAAAGATTCAATGAACCATTACTATGGCCCAAATGACTTACCCCACACTATCGCCGGCCTTGTCGCCGCCATATGTGTCCGTAAGTTATGCGGCGCAAAACTATCCCCCGACCCCAATTTATCAGGGAGGCAGTTAAAGGGGTCATGTTGTATAGTTCAAAGACCAAACTATAGAGTTTCATGTGTGATGATGCTTCGTATGCAAATATGATATCATTCCACTAATAGGGTTTCCTTTTATAACCACCACATCTCATTTTCTATTGCTATGGTAACTTAATTTCACCCAAAAGGTAACAGCTTCCAATTATGACAATGGCACTCGGGACTTGGGCATCACCATTCACCATCATCATGGTGTTCTTCCTTCGCGCGTTCGTTTGAAAACGGATTACACTATGAATTATTATTATGATTATTATTTTCGAAAATGTCGGTATGCTTGTGTGAAGCTTTATCAACCCTTGTTTTTGGCATATGAGTATACCTACCTACTGAACTGATGGAGCTTAGTTTTCCCTTCATACTCTACGTATAGCCTCATATGCAAGGGGTTGTTTATAATAATCGAGGCTTTTCGATCCACAGTTCTTGGGTTGGATTTTATGCTCTTAAATGTACGATAATTAATTCTTCTGTAACGAATGAGCGGCTTTTTTCTTCTGGCATATAATTGTCAGCGACCAAAAATAGTCCATAATGAGAGCTATAAACATAAAAGTTAATGACTGAAGGTAACCAACGCCACCGATGATGCCAGCATAGCCGTCACGTTGGTCGGAAGCTTTGAATTGCGTATTAAAAGTCTTATAGAATTTTTTTTTGGGGAATAATTAAAAACAGTACTAGGTAAGAGTATATAGCAAAATCAAAAATTCTTTTGAGTTTACTTGTAAAAAGGTATATAGTTTGTTGCAGATTTTATTGCTGTTTGTTGGCTTGTGAAGTCATAATGTTTAACAATCCGAAACCATGAGTAATACATTAACGCAATGCGTTGAGATGCTTTTTGTAGGTTGTTGGGATAAGATTTTATGTTTCTTTAATTTTGGAACGTTGATGGAGTTTTATGATTCTCTGTTCGTAATCACCACTTTGAAACACTGCGGATATTAAAGCTTAAAAATACAAATGGAAGTTTTATTCAAAATTGTTTGACACTTCTCTGAACAATGTCAAAAATGAAGAGGTACTGGTAATGAGTTTTATATTAATCGAATAAGTCGTTCAGTATCTATAGGCAGACAAATAGAGACAATTGATGATCTAAGGAACAGAAATGCTTGCTTTTTAAAAGATTGCACTAAAAAAAGTAAACATTACAAAATATATCTGTGGTTTTTGGTATAAACATGAGAGCTCTTACACCAAGCTTGAGCTTGAGTCACAGTATGCAATATTTATTTATTTTTCATGAGAATTTATTGCATACTCATATTTATATAATAAATTTGTCAAAAATTTCGGGAAAAAATATTAAATTAGCAAAAAGTACAATAAAAGCAATTTTTAAAGAAGTCAAAATGTCAATATTTTAATAACATTTGGAAGCCTTACAACACAAAATCCATCGAAGTTTATAAAAAAATAATATATTAAGTCCTGAACATTGTATCGGAAATTACTGCCAAAGTTGTTTGATGCACACGAGGAACAAAACATCTTCCTCGGTCCCAACACTCTTTGTTAATGACACTCCCTTCGTTACCTCTCTCGAGAAGGCTAACTTATTCGTTAGGCAGTTTGCCGCCAACGGCGCTAGCTCTACGCTGTCTGATAGTGTCATGACTCCCCCAGTTCTTAAGCGCGTAAATGATTCTATGGGACAAATCTTCTTTCGTACTCGTGATGTGGTGATAGTCCTAAAAGATCTCAACATTCATAAATCCGCTGGTCCGGATTGTATCCCGCCATTGTTCTGTAAAAAAAGGCGAATCTTCTTCACCCTCAAATTACCGACCAATTGCACTTACATACGTCCCTTCTTTCCAAGGTCATGGAAACGCTAATAAATTATTATCAGCTTAAGAAATATCTCGAAGATCGAAAGCTTCTTAATGACCGGCAATACGGCTTTCGCAGCAATGGGTCCATTGGTGACTTGATGGTTTATCTCACCAAACAGTGGAAAAAATCGAAATTCAACGCAGTGTTCGATGATGACAAGGTGACGTAATCATGCTTGTTTGACGTCTACTGTGTCTTCGAGTTGGTTTTTTATTCGCTCCAAGGCTATTCTTGATATTAACTTGATTACCGGAAAGTCCTCTTCAATTTTCGCATTGCACTTGATATGGTTGTACTAATCTTTATGCGATACTTATATAGCCTCTAGCCAGCCACGTAGCGAGGGGGGGCTTGAGGGGCTGAAGCCCCCCCCGAAATGATAATAAAAAACTAAAACTTTCTTATATAAACTCAAATATATAAAAATAAGGAGACTATGCAGGTACCTATGTATTGGTTATTTGAATTAAGCTTAAGTTAATAATTACTTGAAAACACTTCGTTATGAAAAAAGATACTATTTAGGTACCCATGCATAAAATAAATATTTTTTTTGAGTTAGGATTTTAAAGGTGAAATTTATAAGGTGAAAAATATAATGAAATTTGAGGATAGTTCGGTCTCTTTTTACGAAATTTGAATTTTGACGTAACTGCCTTATGTTTTTGTTAGGACATGGAAGTTATAATATTTTTTTTGATTCATAGTACAAATCTTTTATAAATTGTTCTGCCAATATCATCATAAGTAGGTATGTATTTACATTTGTAGATTATTTATGAAATCAGCACTTTTGTAGAAAATTAAAACGCTTTGCTTCTAAAAAAAATAATATAGAGATTCATAATAATAGGAGATTCAGTAATTGTAGAAAAAGAAATTGAAAAAAGTTAGTATAATAACAATTATTATAAGCAGGGATGGGATTTTGTGGACCTAATAATGTAAAATGAAGGCAAAATAAAGCACCCAAATAGACAAAAAAAAAGCATTTTCCAAAAAAGAAAGAAGAAACATAAATATTCAACTTAATTTTAGTGGTTCTGATTTCTGAATAGGTATAGTAGTTTCTTTCGACGTTGCACACGCGCACATCGGCACCCAGTTTATGATTGTCCGTTGAGGAACATGTAAGGATATACAAGATAGGTAGGTACCCAATATTTTTTCTTTTTTTCTTCATTTCTAAGCTTCATAAGTGCACACAAAAAAGCTCACTAAAATTTTTTGGTTGACCTATTTTTTGAATGTGATGTATGCATATGCAATATGCATGCATGTATATTGTATATTGGATATTGCACATTAAGTACTTAAATAAGCTTTTTGTTTGTAAATTTGAGTCCTTTGTACATATGTATAATTTAGAAAGAGGCTTAAATGATGGGAAAAAGCAAAAAAGGCAATAACGGAAGAAAGGCAAGAAAAGGCCAAAAAAGCAAAATAAAATGCATTATAGGTATGTATTTGTCATTGAAACATGAAACAAAATCCTATCCCTGATTATACCTAATTCTGAAAATAAAAAATAAGATATTTGACAAACAGAAACAGCCCATAGGAATCAAGTGCCTATTTTGAATTACTACGTAACTATCGATTTGGGCATTGCCTTCCGATTGTTTTTTTTTAAACATGCACAAGTCCACTTAAAGTGATTTCCCGTGAAGTATAGTCTTAATATTTAATATTTGAAAAAAAAAAGAACTAATCTAATCTAATCTAAAGTGATTTCGTGAAAAATGAAAGTTCACTTCCTATACAGAATTAGGTTAAAAGAGAATGAATATGTAATTCAAAAACACAGTTTTGTAACGCATCATTTTCTAAGACCAAGATCATATTTTAATTTTTATTTCATGAATAAAAACACTTACCTAAAATAATTATTTTAGTGAAAAAACAATGTTTGATTTGTGCCATTTTTCCAAAAAGGATGTGACTTGTGTCTTTTTTTGTGAAAATGCCGAATTCGATTTTGATTACTCTTCCAACAAAGGGCGACATTTTTAACTGTCAAAATCAGATAGAACAACGACAACGACAAAATACAGGATAGCTCATAACCCTGGCCTTGACTTTTCCATACAAATTATCGATAATAACAATAGTTTTTATAGTATATAGCTAACTCCATATAATTATCTCGAGTTAACAAATGTCTATATAGACATAAATGTTGTTGCGTTTAATATGTAATAAATTACTTTGCTTTTTTGTTGTGTTTTGCATAATTTTATTTGGAGTTGGAAAGAATACACCTGATATCATCATTAGTTTAATTTTGAATTGAAATGCATACCTACAATATGTAGTTCTTTTATTTAAAGAAATCTTTGTAAGATTTAGAAGCAAGCCCCTCCCGAAAAAAAATCCTGGCTACGGCACTGCCTCTAGCTCGTTTCTTTTTTCATTTCTAAGTTCCTTGATCAAGTATTTGAGAAAGCCTTGCATCATGGCTTGTTTACGACTTTTGACGGAATTGGAATCTTATAGGTTAATTTTGAATAATACAGAGGTACTTCAGCAAAACTTGAAACTCGAAAACCTTTCAAAATTTATTTCGTCGTCAGACTAGTTCAAAAGCAGTTGAATTAAAGTGCTTACACTTTATGTGGACTGAATGAAAAAAAGACTATATCAAGATGTGTATACCGACGTGGAGCGGTTGAGGTCCAATTTTTGTGAGACACAAAATCAACCAGTCGACTTTCAGCCAGAAGATATTTTGTCAAGCCGAGATTTTCAAATATCTTGATTTTGATAGTCAGTAAGAAAAAATATCCATCGACATTTTAACCAGTCAAAATTGCCTGCATATCGTACGTAACCTCATTTTCAAAATTTGTTCAAACATCTGCTGACCAAAATTTAAATTCCTCCTGAGTCATGGGACAACATACTTCTAGCCTCAATATAATCTAATCAGGCATACCCCCAATTTTTTGCCAATAACCATATTTTACATCCTCAAATAACAGCAATAAGCCTCGGGGCTTGCCAATTTAATTTTAAAACATGTTAAGGTGTCCACAACATTTGTGCCGTTCACTCCCAAAAGATTGTAAAAATGTCTTTCCCCTATAACAAAACAAAATCACTAAAAAAGAACATCAATTCTTTGGTATTTTGCACATTGCTTTTGTTGAAAGGTAAAAGTATTTCGTATTTCACCATCATTTTGACACACTACCCACTAGCCCACATTTTTTCAATTTAAAATACAAGAAAACCTTTCACCTCACTCCATTTAAAGACAAAAAAAAAAAAACAAAGAAGTTTCTCCGCACATCCAAAAAAACCGAAAAAGGACGAAACAAAATTTTTCAAAACACGCATTATTATTACTGTCCATACGTCATACCCAATTCTCATTTCAATTTTTCAATAATCACAGTATAAAAAAAAAACACTTTCTTCTTTGGGGGGTAATCTTTTTCAAAAATTACAAAACACCCGAAGGACTTAATATTGTTAAATTTATTTGTATGCTCTTGGTCCTTGGTATATGATGTGTGTTAGCTGTAACAGGTCCCTTTGATTGACAAAAAATTTGTGCGTTGCGTCCATCGTGAAGTCTGTCGTCGTCCCTTTTTTTTTGAAAGAAAATTTTATGTCATCCGACAATCAACATGTCAATGTGGTTTTGAGAAGATGCCACCATAATATTGGAAGAATAGAACAGGAAGGACATTCATTTTCTGACCAGCAGCTTTCAAGAAATAAAATAAAACGGCATCTACGAACTACGAGCTGTTTGATCTTTGGCTCAACATGTAGCACATCATATCAATTTTTTGAATTGACATTGTGCGTGCGTGTATAGAGTTTTTTTTTTTTGTTGATTGTGTGCCATCATAATAATAATGGACACAAAATGAAAGAGGGAAGGAAACAATTTGATTTCCGGTCGTTTCGTTATGGCAAAAAAGGTTATCCTCATGATGATACATTTGTGTTTGTTTCATTTTTGAGTGTTTACTCAAATTGCCACATAAAAGGAATTACATTCCTCTTATTCGTCTGTTATTTGTCTCTTTGTGTATTAATTACGATGATGGTCCAATATTTTTACTGAGTGTTTATTTTGTGATTGAAAAATTGTTTGTCCTTTGAACCAAATGATAATTGTGAAATGTTGTTTATAGAATTCTGATTTTTTACTTTATTATAAAAAAAAATCAAAGAAATTTTTAAAAGCATTTTGAGCAACATCTTGAGGATGACATAATAACTATAATTCTAGTGTTTACTGCATTTCTTTTCCAAGTTCTAAATTCTTTGTTTTTTATTCAAATTTCCAAAATGTAATCTCCAAGAACTCTAAAATATAATTTGCTTTTCATGTTTTTTTTTTTTCTATACAATCCGATGCAACTAAACGAACAATAAACATTGCATAATGGTATCAAAAGAGGAGCCCATCTCATTTGCTATGCATGGAACACCCTCACTTTTATACGCGATACCAAAACGAGTTAACCGCACTTAAGTACTTGAGCTTTCACGACCATAGTGTATACGAGCACGAGTACGAGTACGTACATCTAACAACACTGTACTAGACAATTTAAGAGATAATGGGATATTTTTTTTTTGTTTGCTTCCGACCAATTTGCAAGAAGCGCAGCAAAAAGCCAAGCATAGGTATACATAGAAGCAGCCAAGAATAGCCATTTATACATTCCACTTCCTACAGGATTATAATATTATATTGGAGCCACAATAAACTTCATTTTTACAACGAACGTTGTGTGCTGCAGGAAATTTGTTTGTGCCACGTCCAATTCGTTTAAACGAAATTAAGATTCGGTGAGGCGTTTATTGTTTTAAAGAATCAAAAGAGGAGTTTGAATGCAAGTTAGTAGGTATAACAGAAGGAAAGGATGTGCCTTAAATTAATGTTTAGCTTGGGTCAAATACGGGGTGGTAATGAAAGTACAGTTATTTCTGCTTCTTGAACGTGTTTGGTCTCTAGAAATACTTGAAAACATTGTGTTACAGTTGTCTGGTTGAAATAGTAGGAGAGACCGAGAGAGATGAGATAAACGAACCACTTGAGAATCATTAAAACTAGAAAATTGACTGAAAGGATTTTAACTGGCTATAATGAGAAGTGAAAATGCGAACATTTGATGTTTGGATGGATGTTTGGAAAAGAAATGGATACGGCATCAGGGCGAAAAAGACTTTCATAATTCCTTTGCTGCAAATTTTCTGGTCCATATGTACGTTTCTATTTCAGACACCTTTTAGAATGAAACACAGTGGTTCTCGGGTGGGAAAAGTTCTAATATCTTAGATCTGTGATCAATAACAATGAAAATTGTCAAAATTTCAAAAAACTGGAATAAACAAATCGTAAATCACTTTAATCAAACTGAGAGATATAAATTGTTTTATTGTTAGTCCATCGAGGGGTAAATCCCTCGAAAAAATCAAATCAAATAATCAAATAATCAAAAAAATAATGAAAAATATTTGTCATTACAAAAATTGAAACATGAAATGTTTCAAAAATGGAAAACGAAATTTTTGTCAAAAAAAAAACAGTTTTAATTTTGTATTTTTTTAAATTTAAATAAATAAATAACACTCAAAAATAATTTAAAGCATTCTATTTTTTTTTTTGTTACGAATGATAAATAAATGCAAAAAAAACATATAATTAAATAAAAATAAAAATAATTTTTGTATTAAAGTCTGGTAGTTAGACGCATGGCTCGAAAACGACTTAATGTATTTGATGGTTTATGTCAAATGAAAATCAATCCGTACCTATTTTGTTAAATTGAACAAAATTTTGTTAATTTTTTCTAAATATTTCCAAAAATGGTTTTCGTTATTCAAACCTTAATATTGAACATGTGGCTCAAAATGGACTTCCTATGTGTAAAAATATGAAATAAATTGTTTTTAATGCTGACAGGTTTCTGCAAAAATATTTTGTTTTGAAATAAAAAAAAATATTGTGCTTTTTATGGTACTTATTTTATTACTGTATTTAATACTTAGTATAAAAGGCATTTTTGAACAACATTTTGATCATTTTTATCTATTATAAAAAAAGCTGGTCCCACAGCACTTTTTGAGTTACTATAGTAATTACAAATGTGAAACTTTTTTAAATTTTTTTATAAATTTAACTTTTTTATTTAAAACTATTTTAAAAATAAAGCAAAATCTTTTTTTTAATTTTTAAAAATTTCCCTTGAAAGTGTCGATTTTTTAATTGTAAAACTATTTGTTATAAAAATCAGTTTTCTAAATTTGAAAAAAGAATCATAATGAGCTACAAACAGAATTATAGTTTTTGACAAATTTC
The DNA here is from genome assembly GCA_958431115.1 of Syrphus vitripennis. Lineage (NCBI taxonomy): Eukaryota > Metazoa > Arthropoda > Insecta > Diptera > Syrphidae > Syrphus > Syrphus vitripennis. The sequence continues at coordinate 23,527,739 of OY288108.1, forward strand.
ACAAAAAATTGTATAGGTCAATTCTTAGGAAAAGCTTAAGACATACAATAAAACTTAGGTCTGTTGATATTTTTGGGAGTTTCTATGATTTATAGTATTTAGAATTCTTTAGACCTTGCTAGATCAATGACCGTCATACATCTCATTAGACGATAATAAAGATTTTCCCCAATCCCATACACCTAACTTCAATGTAATCCCAAACATAAATTCTCAAGATTAAGAAAAGAGGCTGGTGATACTGGACGATAGAGATATTGTATTTTTTCCAGACGCACCCCGAAGTGCAAAGTCACATCAAAAAAAGTACAAAAAAATATATGTATGTTTGTTTTAAGAAAAAATATCTTAAATAGGTCATAAATATCCCTCCTCTTTGTTTTTATTCTTAATTACCATTTACAACCGCGCCGAAAGTAATTTTCTCATTTACACACTTTAAACAATTTATGTAAAATTAAAACTGTGCGATATCGTCATTTTGCATATTCTCCCCGTAATTTAAGCTTTGTTTATATCGAGCAGACTTTTCGTTCCAAGAATATCCAAATACCTACCTCATTCATCCCATATCCATTTGGTGTATTAATTAAGTAGGTATCTTGCTTGCTCTCACTTAAATTGGTAATTTTAAATCTTGTTAACGATGAGAATTTGTAATTAAATTTTTATTTCTATCTTCAGCATCAGAAGATTCTCATTCGAACCGATTTTGCATTCCAATTGAGCGCACGCACCCAAGTTCCTTATCCTCACCCAGGAAAGGATACTTCGTATTTTTTTTTTGTTTTACATTTTTGTTCGTTGAAATTGGGGATTGTTAATCCCCAGAAAATATAAATTAACAAGTAGATTAAGGAATGAGTATTTATCTATGCACCTTCCACCTTCTTTTGGAAATTATACATCCCAAGGATGCCAAAAATATTTAACATAAAATCTTTTTTTTGTTGTTGTTGTTGGGATACCGTTTATGGGTGTCCAGATTTTTGTGTTCGTTGTAAATTTGAAGATTGGATGGATATCTTATCTGGAAGAGTCTTCTCTTCTTGTGTTTTTACTTAATTGGCAATAAGTCTAATAAAAGGATTCAAGTCTAATCGGGTTGTAGAAATTAAAAATGGTTGCATTCTTATCTCTTGAGAGTTGAAATAAAAGGGAAGGTAAGTATGCCTTAAGTCTATCATAAGATAAAGGAATTAAAATTATTTTGTTAAGAACTCTTTTGGAAGCTAAAAGTATGCTTGGGCAAAACTTTTTTTTTTGTTTGTTATAATTTGTGGGAAAGGGATTTTGTTGTGACACGACAGTAAAGTGATAAAAATTCACATTTTAGAAGTAGTAACAGGTGGGATAATGCTTAGTGGTAAGACTATCATGCCGGAGTTCTGGGCTCGATTCTTAGCCTCGTCCAACCAAATTTCTCTTGAGAGAAATTGTCAAATCCCCGAAAAGTATCACTTGTGAATTGATACTAGCCATTCGTATCCGACATAAAATTGTAGTTCGCCTCCATTCCTGCAATACCACGCACACAGGAATGATTGAGTATTTGAGAAGTGTAGTTAAAACTTTTTTTTTTTATTTTGTACTAATATTTACCGTGATAATTTTGAAATAAAAACCCATACATCCTGTTTATTTTATTAAATTTTAAGACATTATTTTAAAGTGCAAAGAAACTTATGGTTGAGTTTAAAAACAAATATATGAGATTGAGCGCACGAAAAGTTCAAAGGAAACCTAAAGATATAGCAACATCAATAATAATTCTATTAGTATAATAAAAGCCCTGTGCTTGCTCACAAAGTCTACTCGACAAGTTGCAGACGTTTATTGAAAAATTTAAATGCAATTTTCCGAACGTACATATGTATGTAGGTCCTGCTACTGGTACTCCTATACATCACGAACAAAAGTTCTACCATTCAAAAGGATTCCCTTTGCCCTTTTATGTATAGTACGAGATTTTTGGGAATCAATTGATTTAACATCCCCATCACTATTATCTTTCGAAATTCATTTTTCCTTCGATGAATGTCTTTTTCGTCTAAAAAGTGTGCTTGTGTGTGTGTGTAGAATGTGTATGTGTAGTGTAACGCTATCTGTCTGTCTGTCTGGCCTGTTATGTTATCTTTTAGAAAGCAAATCAATGCCATTGCCAACAGGACCATGAACCTTGCTTTGTACTGCCTTGTTGAATCCTTTTGATTTTGAGTTCGGACCATCATCATATCGACCACTTAAATGTTTTATTTAAATGCAATATCACCGTTTATATATAGACAGCTCTTCAAACTTATATCTTTAGTTCATCTATTCAAATCCAATTGCTGCAGTTTTGAATAGGTAGGTACCAGTACCATACCGGGATGGTCAGGGAAATGGTTGTACCTATGCAACAGAAGTTGCATGGAACAGAGAGACAATAAGGCTAATCCCTATAGATCTAGCATAGGTATGAACGTAGAATGATATTTCATGAATCTTTAGAGCTGAAACTATAGTACATATCAAAATGTGTACTCTGATGTTGAAGCGTATTTGACCATCAAAAGCCAATTAATTGGAATTTCAACAACTGTATATAGCAATTGCATATACATATGTAGTTGACTTTAGGCAGCTTTATACTAAATTGTTAAAGTTACAAAATGAATGAAAAAAAAAAACTGTACATAAAGCTTCATCATCGAGTAAACACAGTGTTCAATTAAAATAAATCAAACAGAGCTGACGCGAACAGGATAGAGATGATCCTAGTACATGCGACGAGCGTTTAGGTCCACGCTTGGTCAAACAGTATTTACAAGAACAACCCGACCAGACTAGGATAAGAGCATTTAATGGCTTTAAAATGCAAATATAACATTAAGTACGGACATGGTACATGGTCGCCGCTGTCGTTCGTCGGCAAGCAAAACAGACTTCAAAACGTTGTTTAAGGATTTAAAGTTTGAATTCTAATGCAATAAAATAAATTGCAGAAAAAAGGACTCATGAGGTTGGGTGTCTTGTTTGTGTGTGTGTTTAAGTTGTTTGGGAATCAGACTAACAAGTTGATCAAAAGACAGAAACAATAACTGATTTGAGTCACAGTCAAAGAAATGATTGCGGTAAAAATATAAAAGAAGTTGTGTCAAAACTCGGTGTGGAAATTCAATACACCAAATTTATTATTACACAATTCTACATTTTAATGACTTAGACAAAAAGTTGCACATGCATCTTCAATTAGCTCCATTATTATTTTGTATTTTCTCTTAATTAATCAATTGACATTCAATCAATGGACGTCCTTGTGAGGAGTTTTCGTATGAAATCAAGACATAAAAATACAGTGCAAGCTGTACAGTTGCACCAACTTAAATTGAATATTTTAGAATGAACAACTAATACTTATGTGTAGGTAGGTAGGTAGGTAGAGATGGCAGCCGCTAGCCCTGGCCTTGTGGCTCAGAAGCGCTGGGAAGCGCCGTTTTGATACCATTTACTCGTGTCAACCTAGTAGGGATTTTGAATGGAATTATATGGTTTTTTAGACTTCAAAGAACTTTTATTAAAGCCAATTCGTCGCATTGAGAAAGATTTTTTTCTCTGAAAGCTCACTTGGGTCATCAAGGAATGCCTTCCCAAAGGAATTTAATCTAGAATGGGCTAAGGCGGGAAAGTTGCAGAGAAAATGAACCACCTTTTCTTTTTCTTGTGGGTCTCCACAGCTCCGACCGTGAGAGTTGTAGGGAATTCCCAGCTATACTTATGCGTAACTCCTGACAATTTTCAGGCTAGAATTACAGATTGTTTCAAGGTTTTCAAACCTATCATCAGATTCCTTTTAGTAGGTACCTATACCATTTTATTTTTAATGAAAGATTATTACTACCATTTTTGTAAAGCAAAATATTTGTCACTCGAAACTTCAAAAGTAATCAAAGGGTCCCGAATATCTCTTCCAATATTTTAATTCTCACACATTGGGTGTTTGGTGAATGACCGCATAGCAACAAAAAAAAAAAAACTTAAACTATATCTATCACAGGGTGAAAGGGGGGATTAGTTCAGCATTTCAGCTGACCATTCACCCAACAACAAAAAGGGATTAATGAATTTTAAATGAGGGCTTTGAGTCGGAACCACCCCCATCAAGATTCGCTGCAGTTGAAAAAAAGAATTCCTGTTTCACAGGACTTCCTTTAATTAAAAAATACTTTTGTGACCTCATAAACTTCTAATTTTTGCCTCCATACACCAAACCATACCCATACCCTGGCCTGGGGGGCGAATTTTTGGACTAATCAGGCAGGCAGGATTCCTACAACAATTAAAAACATTACGTCGATAAAATGATGAGCACTAAAAGATTGCTGTTGCTGTATACTCCCAAGTGATGATGAAGTTAAGTTACTTTTATTAATCACGTACTCATAGAACTATAAAAGAAAATCTTTTTATTTTTAATAATTATTACTGAATGGGTGTTTTGACCTTTTTTTATTAATAATTGGATGGGGATACATTCTAAAGCATACGGGACTTTATGAACGTGAATATTTGCTATATATTAAAGTCAAAATTGTTAATGAACTCATTTCAATGGAATTTCAAAATGGTTTGAAAAGTTTTTGAAATTAAACTCATACATACCTATGTACTGTACATACATGCGTAATTAATAAAATGTACGACTGGGTCGCACGTACTTGCTCCTATGAGCGATAACATCTTGGCTTTAAAGTCTGAGTATAAAAATGAATTTATTTGTAAAGAATCATACTATACTAGTATTATTGTCACAAGTAAAGATATGAAAAAGCCTGAAATTCGTTATTTGAATTGATAAAATAAGCTAAACAAGAAGTTTAATCTTAAAACTGAAGATGCCATCTTATGTATCATAAAAACACAATTTTTTGAAAAAAAAATTTCAAGAATCGTTAGAGTAAGTATTTTTATAAAAAAAAGTTCGTATGCACATTTTTAGTATTTGAATACACTTAAAATCAAATTTAAAAAATAATATTTATTAGTTTTCAAAATATTGAGGTTTCAAAAAAAAATTGTTTTTTAAATACCATCAATATTTTTTTTAAATTTTGTTAAGCAATATTATTAAGATTATAAGGACCTCCGGTCCTATGACAAGTACCGTTAAAAACGTTTTTTTTTTTCAAAAATATATTTTTAGACTAAATTATTAAGGTTACTTGACAAACTCGATTTAAAAAATTTCATCAAAAGCGTTAGAGCCGTTTGCGAGATAAAAATGTTTTGTCTAAACGGTACTATGACAGGCACCGTAATTTTTGGAGCTAAACAAAAAAATTTCGATGTCCCCTCTAGGCAATCTCCCCAAAACCTTACGTCCAAAGTTTGAAGAAAATCGCTTCAGTAGTTTAGTCGAGGTACATATATACAGACAGAATTGCGGGACCCACTTTTTTCGCGTTCTCATAGTAATGTTAGGTGTGATTAATATCTCGAGTTTGATTTTTTGCACGAATCCAAAACTTGCCCTATAGTACCTATAGTCGCAAGTCAAAATAAAATTTAAGACTGAATCGCATGAGAAAGAACTTTAGAATAAACAAAAATAAAATGCATGACTGGGTCGCACGTACTTGCTCCTATGTGCGATCGTTTTATTGCCTTAGTGTTAAATATATACCTATTTGACTTATTATAAAAATGTGAACTTCTCTTTCGGACCAAATATGTTGAGTTGAGACTTGAGCTTAGTCTAGGTATTTTGCTTGGAAAAATTTATTAAAATTTTCGGTGCCATTTAAAATTTTTTTTTGAAAACGGATTTTTAACATTTGTATGGGAGGTACCGTTATTTTTGAATATTAAATTAATTTTGTCAAATTCTGAAAGGTATAATTAAAACAAATTTTGAAATCTTTTTTTTCTTTTTTTTTTGAGCCAAACTGTACCTACATACATATGTACATATATAGAATTGTTTCCAAAATAATTATAAAGCCATTTTCCAGAAAAATCATATTTTCCAAAAAACTTCAAAAATTGGCAGGTACCGTTATTCCGGGAAAAAAACAGTGTCAAGAAAATCACGATACAAAAATTTATGGTATTATCTACTATAGAATTTAATAAAAAATTATAACTATATATTATTTGAATTGCTTAAATAATCCACAAAAGAAGTATGAGCTCAAAACCGGAAATGACATCTGATGTACTGAAAAAAATTGGTATGCATGTTTTCAGTACTTATTTAATAATGTAAACTTTAAAAAAATCAAAAAATGCACCAAAATGTGGTTCCTTAATTTACATGCCTAAGCCAGACAGAAGACAGACAAACCGACAAACAGACAGGCAGATAATAAATTCAAGTTCTATGGATGTGAGTTTTTATTATAACGACAATTTTCGCAAGTAAAAATTGAAATTTTTAATCATTTTTAATAATTAATTTAAAACACTTATTCTGATGTAATTCTTAACTTCTATCTAATGTTTTATTATCGTAAAAATGAACATATTCGTACCTACTCATCATGTATGTATATAAATTATTATAAAAAAAAACCTAAACGATATCAATTGCACCAAACAGAAACCGCTGTTTTTTTTTTCGTTATCAATGCTAATCAGTCTAACAATAATAAATACAAAAAAAAAATGAGTCAATGACTTTGATGGCTTACTTCTTTTTATCACAATGAAATAATTTGCGTTATTAGATAACAATAGAAAAAAAGAAAATATGGATCAACTAATTAACACAATCACATAGACGAATCTCTCTACGTGATATTCACTATGTTTTCAGTCATAAGGGCATATCGATAACGATATGGTTTTGATTGAATAAATCCTCAACTTAATTGAGTTGATTTCCTCATCTACTTGAGTTGAGCACTTTTTTTTCCAACAAAGAACCATGAACTTCAAAACTCAAATACATATTTGCTGGAGTGTTTTCAACTAAATTAATTTAATAACCATTTGACTAACCTATGGACGAGTATAACATGGATTACCTAATATTATTTATAATGAATGTTATTGGACCAAGAGAGGCAGTGTGCAAAACGCCATCATTAATTAAATGACGTGTATTATTATTATTTGTTTATTATGCATAGGAAGTGACAATGTGATAATGGTTGCATTTTATAATTTCGATTATTTTTATTTTGTTCAAATGAACTCTCTTACATATGATGTGGCTTTTTTGCATTGGAAGGTTTTTCGATCTATCAAAATATTAATGACTAATTTATTTTATTGTTATAACTGTATTTTACATCAGCTTTGTAGGTACATTCTTTGTGGGTAATGTAAGTACGTAAAAAGTAAATATAATGCGTCTTGTTTTCATTACATACATAATGTACTTAAGAAAGACAAAGGAAACAAACAAATCTTATTTCGGTGACGCAGTTTGATAATTTCTTTTGTATTTATTCCATCCAAATTTTTTAGTTTGTTCCAAGTGAACCTTAAATGAAAATATTGTAAGGTTACTATTGGACTTGGGGCCAGTTTGTTCACATTGCGTTAAGTTTCTGAAAGAAGTTTCTGAGGTTCTTTTTAAATAGCGGTAATCGACCGAAATTTGTTAAATAGTTAAATCCATGATTAGGTTTGTTCGTTGAGCCCTGAAGTCACCCTGGGGTCGCCCTAAAGCGTTTTTTGAAAAACCTGAACTCACCCTGACAATGAAATTCTGTGTTTTTTGAGACCTGGAGTCGCCCTGAACTCGCCCTGAAGTAGAACTAGGTTTTTTGCTGGGGCGAGTTGAGGTAAAGAATAAATTGTCAAAGTGACACGAGTTTGAAGCATTTGTTTTGCTGTGGATTTACGTGTTGCAGGTATTGTTTATTATTTAAGTACAAATAAATCGAAAAAATAAATTTAATACAACAATAATAGAAGTAGAAATGAAAACATTTGACGTTGTCGACTTTGCAACGGGTGAATCCGTTGAAATTTCAATTTAAACTATTACAGCACAGAGTATAAATTTCTGGTTTGAATGTAAACAAAACAATTGACAACCCTGAAGTGTTTTTTGAGAATTGAAAAACCCAAGTTTTTTTGACAACTCTTGGGGTTGTCAAGAAAACCTGGGTCAACCCTGGGTAAAGTTCAACGAACAAACATATTAATAACTCAAACTATATATACGTATGTATATTTTCTGAACGTTGATATGGAAATTCAAGGATTTAAATCTTGTCCAAGACAGTACGAAATATTCGGATACTACGATGAAACAACAATAACAAAACGTTGCTATGATTGACAACAACACTTTGTTGATATTGTTTTTTATCATCACGGTAGTTCCGTACCGGTTTCGAATTGATTTGGAAAAATCCTGTTGAAAAAATCATGTATTTAAGATAAACCACTGTGAAAAAACTGGCCCTTAATATCTTTATTCAAGTATAAATGGTTTCCAAAAATTGTTTGGTTTTGCGATGCCTTTAAAAAGAGCTTCTAAACTTACTAAACTAAATTACGCAGTTGCTTTATTTAATTAGAAATATTGACAAAAACGGTTGGTCTGGATAATGTTTTTCTTTACAGATTACGATTCGTCGATGTAAGAAATTTTTCTCCCCCTCTGACCTGGCTATAATCTATAAAGCCTCCATCCGCCCAAAGCCTGAGTATACAACTCGCATATCATGGGCGGATGCTCCAATTACGCACTTAAATCTTTTAGACTGAGTCCAAAATAGAGCGTGGAAAATGGGCGACGCAATGTTTCTTGTCTTTCACTTTTTTATCGCTACCTTCATAAGCATTGTTCTAGTGAAATAGCCAGTTGCATTCCTCCCCTTAAACAATTCCACCGTAATACTCGTACCGCCAGGAATGCCCATCAGTTCACCCTTGAGCCCAACTTCAGATGCCCTGTACAGAGAATCTTTCTTTAGCCGCACTACACGAATGTGGAATGCTTTACCCGGCTCAATTTTTCCTACCCATTTCCATGATAAGACATTCAAAACGCTCGTACTGTGCTAAAACATTTTAAGGGTAGTCATATCCCCTTTAGCACGCGTTTAATATAAAAAAAAATTAAACAACTTAACAATGATTTTTTTTTAAGTAACAACGGATGATACCACGTTCAATACTGAGAGGACAACATAACAAACAATAGGAAAAAATCATTTTGTTCAAAACGAATTCCTCTTAATCCATAATTAATATTCTGTGATACACAACGAGCATGTCATATTTTTTTTACCTTGATAAACAATTCAAAACTTTTCCACAATTCGTTTCATATTTCAGTCAATTCGGTTGTCAAACTTAATCAAGAATTGCGAGTTTTTTGTTGCTCCCATTAATTTTTTTTTTTTGAGAATTGCTAATTTGGATTCGTTTATTATTAGAGATAAGTAAAGGTTCCGCATCTTGTCAAAATTCAAAATTGTACTATAAATGATATGACTGAGAACACCATATTCCAAAACTTGAAAAATCCGTCGACCCATACAAGTTATTGTCAAAAAAAAAGTTTTAATGTTTTCAGGATTCAACAATTATTTACTGAGTCATTTTTAAACCAGTTTAAGAATTTGTTTTTAGTTTCAAAAAGATTAGTGGACGTAGTTAAAATATATACATACTTGTACTTTTATGTTATCTTCAAAATTGTGTGAAAATTCTTGAATCTTAAAAATAAATATTTATTTTTTCGTATTTTCGACTTTTAAGACCGGTTAAAGCCATATTTTGAGTTTTAAAAAATATTTTTTATTTTCAGATTTGATTTTTTTTCTATGCTTGATTCTTCATTTATTAAAATCAGCCAAAAACTGTGGAATCAATTATATTTTAGAATATTATTTGGGGCATTCTTTGAATATATTCAAATCTTAAATGGGAATATCTGGAAAAGCTAATGTCATTTGAGTTAAAAACATTCAAAAATTTAGGAAAAGAAGTTTTATAAAAGAAAAAGAAATGTTTTTATTTCAAAACTCCTGACAAAATAAATCTAGACAATGTTAGCAAAATTTATAAATTCGGATTTAGTACCAAAGCAATATTTTCTACATTTCATTGTTCGGAATTTTTAAAAAACCTATTTTTTTTTTGTTTGAGAATTCACCTGAAAACCTTAAGTTCTAAGAAGAAAACCGCCTCAATAGTTTAGGCTGTTGGTCAATGCTTTGAAACAGTTGTAAATGCGTTCGGAAGGTTTGCTGAAATTTTCATTGGATCACCAATTGAACATATTTCATAGAAAATGTCTACGAACCATGCGGCTGTCCTTACGACTGTTTTAAATTTAATGGTTTGCTTTATGCCAATAAAACTTGTTAACATTGATTGCACCTATAACTTGTTAAACAAAGAACTACCCACACCAAAATAGCAAAAACAGCAAATAATTGAAATTTAATCATCATGAAGATAAAAGTTTATCCTTTATACGTTTAATGGAAAAAAATCAATATTGGTAAGTACCTACTTAAATTATATTTGCATTCAGACTTTTTTTATGTTCGGAAGCTTTTTTCAACAAAAAAAAAAACGGAATAAAAAAATCGACAAAATGAATCAACTATAAGGAAGAAGTGAGGTTATTATAATTGCCTGCCGCAGCAGATGTTTCCATAGTAAATTTCATCCGCATAACCATCTGGATTATAAATTAGCCTCTGGAACTCGTTTTCCTCAGCAAAACAACAAAAAAAAAAAATGACCAACAGAACGAAAGTTTAAAAAAAAATGCAATTTTTTCGAATGTCCAAACTTTACGATAAATCTTTCCATCAGAGGAGTGAAATATCAAAAAGGATACACAAGAGTGAACTGCAGAATCCTTGCTACCCTTTTATATTTATTAGAAAACATACGCAGTGATGTTGAGTTGACTGATGCTGATGTCGAAAGAATTTGCAAATTCGCAACCCTCTCCCATCGATGATGATGATGATGATGATGATACGACCTTTATTCTTTGCAAAAGGATCAACGTGGCATCATAATACGATAACGCTGTCCGCCAGGATGAATTTGAAAAATGTTCCTTTATCTCTTTTGCATGGTAAACCGGGAAAGGATTTTCAACGGTATAGTGTGTGACGGATGCGGATGCATGCAAATATTTTACATAAACGATGGGCTTTGAGGTCTATTTAGTTTTCAGTGAATGACTGACCCGGCTGTTCTTGCTCGTCCAGTTGTGCTATAGGGGTAGAATAATGCTTGTTCACCTCATACACACGTTGCGTCACTTGACTAAACCTAACTTATTTAAATAAATTATTTTTGAAAGTCGACTGTCGACTAATCAGGTAAGTTTGCAAGCATATTTTTGCAAATATTGAACAGCTTCTGATTTAGTTTTCCCTTGAGAAGTTCTTTTCTGCGACTCAGGGTGTGCGAACTTATTTTTCCTTCAACGAACATTATTTTGGTAAGGGAATGAGAACCATAAACAAAAGGAGTACAAAAATGTTTGAGCAGATGAGTCCATCACTACCACATCCACATGAAGAGGGTGCAAGGACACCATTCTCGAAAAGGGATGGCCAAGCCAGAAAAGAACACGTTTCGGTATGCAAATATCACAAATGACTTGTTTACTCCCGTGTGCAGTTTTTTTTTGTGCTTCTTCTGATTTTAAATCACAGGCCTTCGTAGAGCAACGGTTGAAGGGACTTTATTACTATTCTCTTAGAGATACGGGCGTGGCATTTTAAAACGCAAAATGAAAAATCGGACGCAGTTTTAGAAGGCAGTTTTAGCTATAGGAAGTATTTTCCCATTGCGAAATGATTCAATAGATGCAGGTAGGCTTATACGACATCAAACATAGGACAATACCACTCACTGACCTTGAAAATAGGATTAGAAAAGGGAAATGAGTATTTTATTGGCAAAAATATCGAGGGTGCTTTAGATTAGAATTTCGCAAACGTACATAAAAACCTAACAATAAATTTTGAAGAGGCGGATTAAAGCCGAAGGCTAAATAAAACCATTCAGTCACGTGAACAATCAATGTTTTTTTTTTGTTTTGCAAAAAAAAAAACTAAAATTTACCGGAACAAGGATGCCCGAGAGGATTTACGTTCCCAAATTTAATTTGATTTTTCTGTAATACTCGTGTGCGGTGTATGATTGAATAAAATTGTTGTATTATTTTTTCGTTTTGTTTCGAGTATTTGCTGTGATTTTTTTTTTTTTAATTCTTGGGTGTGGTTTCGAGTGGTTTATTAGGGAAAATGGTTATTTGCAGTAAGAGGATTTTTTTTTGTTATCCTACGGTCAAATCAAATTGCGAATTTGAACATTTTAAATTTAGAATACTGTACAACTGTTCGATTTACACAAAATTATTTCTGCATGGAAGATTTTATTTTTAAGAACATGTTTGTACGTTCGTATCATAGCAAGTTGTCCCACTGCTATCAACGAGGTCATTTTGCACATGTTTTTCTCAAAAACTAATGTTCTTAAGATTAAAAATATTTAGATAACAACATAGACTTGATAGGTATTTAATAATAAAAATAATTAACTACTTTCATATGACGATATATGTACATAATGGTCTATGTCGTCAACCAATAAGCTGCTCTTCCAATCAGATCGGTTTTAAACAAATTGCCTCCTGTTACGTTGAGTCTTTCAAAATTTTTGGATGAACGTAAATTACTTATGTACTAAGGTCCTTGGACTTATTAATTCTGTAAGTTTCCCCTTACGGAGCCTAGGGCCTCCACTACTCCTACGTGCCATTGTTTATTGTTCCGCGTCTTTCGGCAGTCGTCAGTCAATTCATGTTGAAATGCAAAACCAAACTTTAAACTAAATACAAATCACTTAAAAATCACTTAACAGCTGCTGTTAAAATAGCCACCCGCCAGTTAAAAAAGTATTGCCAACTTAAAGTTCTATACTTTTGAAATCATCTTCATTGAAACCAGTTTTCCATTAAAATTAATGTTCCAGGTCCTTTAGCAGTATAGTAGCACTTGGTTGCTTTCATAATTTCCTAAAAACTCATAAACCAAGTTCCACACTATAAATTATGACTTGAACGGGCATAAACATAAAACATTGTACATATTTTATAACAAAAGCATTGCCTCTCATATTTATGTTTAAGCATATCCGTATACTTACTTTTGATTGCCTAAATTCTTTGCTCTAAGTTCTATGGTTCTGTTATTCTATTGTGAGTAAATTGCTACTCATAGTATGCTACTTATAGTTTGCCTGATGATGACCACTTTTATGAACCCAAAAACCATCTGAGAAAGACTACTAAAATCTGGTTGGGCCTGCACAAAATCATAGCAATTAATAACCGAAGATTATAATTTTATTAGTGGGTCGCATCCTTTTTTCCCTTTTCAAAGAAATAGGATATTCTGCAGAGTGCGTCGTCATCGTGTCGTCATTTGAAATGAATATAAAAGCCATAATTGCCTAATGACACGATACAATTATTATATGAGTTCATATTATCGGTACATTGAATTGCCCCCTTTTTGTTTAAGGAGACCAAATTGACTGACATTTTGCATGCGACCAGAAGCTCTAAATATTGAAGCACACACCATTTGGGGATGTGAATGTGACCCACCCCTAGGCAGTCAATCAACTAATAATAATTGCCGACGAACCACATACATATGTACGCTCTTTCGGTCAGTCAGTTCCTAATTTTTTGTGTTTGAGGTGGAGAATCCGGGCGTTATGGCCGTACCTAATTATAATTATACCAGAAATAAGCTTCGTTCTTAGAATTAGTTGCCTCTAAGCTACATAAGTTATTTTGTACAGCGGAAGTCGGTACAAAAGAAAATTTCAGTATTCTTCTGCCGAAATGGAGTTCCGTCTGTCTATCTGCAGGAAAATATTAATATTTCTAATTTTATTAAGGTTATTTAATTGTATGAAATTTGAAAGATGCGTCCATAATTGGCAGCTTGGATGTTTGATGTGGTGTGTCTTTTCTCTAATACATACCAATTGAAGACACGCACAACATTTTAGTAATATTTGACATCTAAGTCCTGCCTTTATCTAACACAGTGAATAAACAAATTAAGTTAAAATTAAACCTTCACACAAGCACATCAGAAGTGAAACATTTATTTTTTGGTCACTTCAATGATTTGGCCAAACCACAAATTTATGACGGTAAAGTAGTGTTACCACTCTGGTGCACATGCATTATTTACCAAGAATTTTTAAGTGGTAGTTTTTGTTATATATTATGCATGTTGTTGTTGTAAAACCCTAAAAATCGGTTAGAAAAAGAATGTTTTGAGAAACATTGGTTAAAGTTAGAAACTTTTTTCTTTCATTATTCATTTCGTTCTCATTTCTGCACCATGCAATTGGAATATGTGCTGCCTGGCAGATTTTGATGAAAACATCTGCTTACATCGGCACCTCCCTGACTGAAAAGTGCCCAAGAAGGTTTTCATCATTAAATTAATCCGATTTCTCTTTAGAATTATTTGGAAAGACTAATTGTTGCTTTTAATAAGATTTCATAGTAAAGTAGATCAATATGGGAATCATATTGTTTCTTCACATTTTTTTCTCTGTGTACAATCACTCACTCACTTTCAATTTTCTATACAAATTGAATAAAAGGTTTTTATGTTTTTTAAAATTTGAAAACATAAAAATTTTGCCCTACGAATAAATGTTCAAGAAACTACATTTTTTCAACAAAAATAAATGTCAAATGACAAATTTGTCAGCACACAAATGGAAAAACTTTCCATTTCAACCGCTAGGATATAATTACACAAAAATAAATTGTGAAAATAATTTTTCTTCCTAAAAAAAAAAAAATTTTACAGAAAAAAAAACAAACGAAAAATTTTCCTAAGTGTAAGGGAACAGTCAAGCTGGATTTTTGAACCGCCTACAGAGTAACTACAGCGCATCATACATTCGGCACCTTAGGTCAGGGATAAACCTAAAAAATAAAAATTAAAAATATGTAGGTATTGAGCATCTGCATTTGCTTGAAACTTTTTTTTTTAAATTAAGAATTCTTTATAAGAGTTTGCAAAAAATGAACCACAGAAATGATCAGTAAAAATACCTAATAGGTGTTTTCGTACCTTATGAATAATGAATGATCTGTCTTAAGAACCGATGAAAACGAAAGTTGGCAATTATTGACACTTTTGTATATAAAAAAAAATCGTTAAAAAATCAAATCATTAATATAATTTTTGGAATTAGTATTACCTATTTTTTTTTTCAAAAATCCATTTTTCATTTGACCAAAAAAAGCCTGTATGTACCTACCTACACGGAAGTAATAAGCATTTTAAATATTTCTAGACAATATTCTAACTCTTATCAGAACGTTGAAATTAATTTTTATCTGTAGTGTGCTAAAAAAAATCCCCTTGATGTGATACCATAAACTTTAATGTGTAGGTATTACTTATTTCATTATTTGCTATTTCCAACAATAATAAAGGCAACAAGCTAACTGGCATGGCACTGGACAGAAAACAAAAACAACGAAATGACGGTTTTTTTTTTAAGAGAAATACCTTACAGATTACAGTTTCCATTTCAATAAAGAGAGCAAGAGATTTTTCTTTGTTCAACTGCAATGTTTTTTTTATTTATTTTTTATATGGAATCACAAAAAAGGAAATCAATACAAATATTTGAATAAATTAAAGAACATGAATATTATGTTACTTCAAAGTTTTATTTAATATAACAAAACAAACAAATAAAATTTAATTTCGGCATAGTCTTGATTTCTGAATTTTGCTGTTTGTAAATTCCAAAGAAATGAGGTGTTGAATATTCTTTATTTTTCTTTACTGCAGTTGATAGTGGGCTCCACTAGCGCTAGTTGAATAGGTAAGGATTTTAATTTAGACCTTCTGCAAATATTCATCGAACAAGTACACTCCCAAGGCAGTGGACCTAACTCCATTGGCATTTCTGTTAACAATCTTGTGCAGATCATTAGCATAGCCAGACAATTTGCGAATGTTGCTGGATTGTTGTCCAAGGAATTCTTCTTCAATGAAATGAGTGAGTTCTGGATCATAGGTAATGGTCTTTGATGCTGGTTTGTTGTGTACAGCTACATGCGCATGTAGTTCGATGGCCTTGTTTGAGAGTTCTTTTTCAATATCCAAAGCCTTGGCCAAAGCTGGCAATTCATCGAAGTCCAAAGTTTTGGTATCATCCTCAACTGGAACTCTGCCTGCCTTGACTTGTTGGTGCAGTCTGAATGGTGCAACTCCACCCCGCTTAGTAACATGCTTGATCAATTTGACGGCATTATCGAAAGCCTCATCAGATAGAGAACGGAATAGTTTGGAGAATCCAGGACGATCCCTCTGGTAGGTGTTGTAGAATGTGCTCAAAAGCAGATAGTCGTATGAGGCCCTAAGTTGTTGGCTGGCATATGATTGAAGATGATTTTCAATGTGGGAAATAGCTCCATATTGTGCGTTACATTCACCGAATTCTATTGGAAGGAAGAATATTTATGAGAACGAATAAAAAAATAATTGAATTGTAACACTTACTTCCCACAGGGTTAACCACACTGCACACATTAGATGTTGCTTTGGAACAAGTTCCCTCATCTGAGCTGGCTACTGTGCCAATGAAGAGAATCGACGCAAGGGCAATGACGAATTTCATTTTTAATGATTTTTTTATTTGTTTTATCCTTTAAATTAAAAGAACAGTAAATTTTATTTTAAAATAACTTTCAATATTACGTCGCAAGCAAAAACAAAAGCGAAATATGTATGTATATGCAGCAGGTAACTCAAATTTTCTCTTTTTTTAAAGAAATTATTTTTTTTGCGTGATAGGTACCAGCGCACGTCTTTTCTCTTTGAAACTAATTTATAAATTATACAGTTTTCAATTCGAAAAATCCCAATTTTAAAGTTTGAGTTAAAAGTTTAAAAACACCAAAACAACTTACGGAATGAAAAGACAATTGTAATTTAGCAAAATAAACTAAAAGAATTTCTTTTATATTTCAAAATAGAATAATAACTTGAACGATACACGTTAAACGATTGAATGTTTCTCCCACCCGAACCGATTGAGTGAATCTGAATGTATTTTGAGTTGGCTGAAGCAATTTATGTAGGAAAATTATAATCTCGAAAAAAAGAAGAGAGAACAGAAAAACAAATCAATATGGTTGCCGTTGCTGAGCAAGTACGAGTGCGGCTGCCATTATTTCCATGAGGAAATGTTGTTGTACTTTAAATTTCACAAAAACAAAGTTATATACATGCAGATAGCGCGCAGGGCTACATGTACATTGTGGTATAGGGTTGCCGTACAAATATTGTTTCTTATCACATTGTTTATCAATTTTGTTTTTATTTTAGAATGTGAAGTAATTTTTGCGCTTTGCACTTACAATTTGTTAATTTTTTTTTTATCGATTGCGGAATGATGATTAATTGGAATAATTTTATATCCTAAATTTGCAATGACATCGAATTTCAGAAATGAATCTGAATTTTCTTGATTAATGTTATAAATTATTTGTATTAATAGAAAAATTAAATGAATCTGAATTTAATCATTTGGGTTTGTACACGTATATAGGTAAAATTATTTAAAAATTTCTAGCATCAACTTCTGTAATAAATAGTATTCAATTTTCTGTTCTGAAAATCTACAGGTATTTCAATCATACCTGGGAGCTAAACACAAAATAGAGAGGATAGTTACGCAGTGTATGTATAAGCATTTATTAAAGCGCAACTCAAAGTTGCGTAAATCCTTATTTATACAAGCCTATATACATAGCTAGTTGCTTTGTCCTTGTGTCAAATGAAGTACGGAAAAGAAAAAAACTCGTTCATTTATTAGGTGAGTAATAATCAAGTTCTGAATGCGTTTAGCTCAAATTGCCTCATAATTTGTATAGAAAAAAATGTTTGCTTTTAGAGAAATTTTAACTTCACGGGGTCTCTATAAAACATCTATGTATAAATACATGAGTAAAATTATTATTTGCGAAGTTCTTCTCTAATGTTAACTGCTACCGAATATTTATAATCTTTCTAATAAAGATCATTTGAAAATTTTGTCTTTAAAGCATAAAATTGAATATTTCATTGTTTGTACTCGTAAATATTACGCAGTTTCCAGGTTCACATTGGTGTTCCCAATTTTCTAAATATTTCTGTTTTAAATTAGTTACTTTCCAACGATATTTAAACAGCTTTTGATGATTAGTTTCTTGTCAATTTGTATCTTGAAAATAGTGTCCCATTCATACCTGGTACAACTTTTCAGAAATCTTAAAAGTTCTTCTAGAATAAGGATTATAAACTGAAAATATTGCATTCTGTTACCCAACATTCTGATGCATCTATAATTATTTTCCATTCAACCAATTCATTTGTAAAAATGTTTTAAAAATAATTTAAATTGTCATTAACCTACTGATTGTGAAATTAACATCTTTAATCCATACGCCTTAAAATGATTAATCCCCTGGATGTCATTTGGCAACCCTCTTCGTAATACCATCTCGGTCTCGGCACCACGACACTACACCACAAACATTCTAGAACAGCAAAAACAACTTCAAAACAAAAACAACAATCAGCTGACTCATAGAATTTCATGGCGCGCCATATTATGGCAGCCATTTGCCTCCATTGTTGTACAGTAAATATACCTACCTAACCAAAAACCAGCCAGCCATATTTTTTTTACATATTATGCCGTTATCTTGCTCTCAGTTGATGAAATTCACACGATATCTCTAAAATATCATTGTTATAATATGTTATATCGCACTTTGCACTCTCTCTCTCGCCTTTGTGTTTTTTTTTTGTAAATATAATCTTGACAGACTACAGTTGATTTTCGAAACGAAAAAGGCATTTTTTATCACACTTTGTTTTTGTTTTTGTTGTAGCTTAATGCTAAGTACCGTGTGTAATCTACCATTGAAGTGAGTTAGAGTTTTTTTCCTTTTAAAAGTTGAGCGGTTCCCCTACCAACATCAGTTCAGAAATAGCAGCGTTTGGCAACTTAGCACATTCTCTCTTTTTAACCGTCGCCATATTCTCAAACGAACAGTCGACTTCTATACCAGTGCGTATAAAGATTCCGACTTCATTGAGAATTTGAAACTCATAATAATCGTACAGTGTTTTAAAAAGTTATTATAATTTAGCCCAAACTAAAACTTCAATAAAAACAGTGAATTTTATTCATAAATCAATTAATCGACATTCAGAGTTATAAGCGAGTGGATTCGGTCGTGAAAAATTAAATAAAAAACAAATTTTGGTCAATTACTTGAAAAAAAAACAGAACATCTCAAAATGAAACTCATGATTACATTTACTGTTCTTCTTAGTGCCATTGCACTCATTTCCGCAGATCTGGAATGTAAGTAACTATAGATTATAGATAGTGTGAATTAATAATTATTTTGTTTTTAATATATTATAAGTGAAAGTTGTTTCTTTCGTGCATTTCCGTGATAAATCAATTTATTTCGTCGCAATATCTATTATAAAAGTTTTTGTTTCGTCTTGTCAAAAACATTGAGTGTTTCAAAGAGACTAAATACTGAAAGAGAAACTATGAGTTTCTCTTTTTTCAATGTACAGTTCGTTACTCTCTTCAATTTTTTTTATTTTGATTTAATTGGATTTCTTTTTTTGTATCGTGTGTTCTTTTCTTTGTTATTTTTCTTCTCCGGAAGAATGATAAAAAAAAATTTATTCGTTTTATTTAAAATGAAATTGAATTTAATTCAATCTCGGCATCTGATACCTTTGTGCCCATGTGAATGTATTTCCAGAGAAATAATTATTTAGCATGACTTTTCTCCTTTGTTATGTGTATCCGAAAATTATTGTACTTCAACATTAGATTCGTGGTTAGAGGTCAAGAATAAATTCAATGGTCCATGCTGAGTAGCACATTTCAATTTCCAAGAAGATGGGAGTTGTTTTACTGTTTTGTATTGAAAAGTTTAAACTGCAGTAATATTGTCTCAATTTTGAAAATTCTAAATGAAAATGTTTATCAAAATCGGACTTTCAACTAGGCACCTCATAAATATGTCTTCAGTTTACATAATACATAAACTAGGTAGCCCTAATACCTACCTATGTAGTTGTTGGTAGCTATTTAGTTCCGATATCTGATTAGATGTTTTTTTTTTTTAATTAAATAAAATTAGGGTTCCCAGAATGTTTTTATGAATCAAGCTGGTTCTATATTATTATTTGCTCTCTAAAAATGTTTATACCTAATTTTAAATATTTACTCAAGTAGGTATACACAATTGTCTTAATTAAATCGAAAACGTTTAAAGCCTAAACCAGTGATTATGATATAAACGTCCTTAGACTTAAGTTAATAGGGTGAAAATGGCTTAAACTGGCCTATCTGCGCAAAAATTAATAGTAAATGTAACTCATGTAAAAAGTTTTGTAGGCACAGTCCTATAGTTTACCTAGAATTTCAATCACGTGCTAAAATAAAATTCGCTTGGCTGAGCCAACCAAAGGTGTGTTATTTAAGGCCTAAAAATAACATCTGCTCCAAGCAATTTACATAATATGTACGTGTTAAATGCAACAAGAACAATAAAGCTTATTGTGGCAGACACATTTCTCATTGCTTTACCTTAGCTTCGATTAAGATTGGTCCATAGCGATAGTTTTATACCTACTTATTATTTGTAATTTATATGGAAACCCCATTTTTCCAAGATGGCGTTGTTCAGCCCAAAGCTCGTTTCTTTAAACAGGACTAGGTATTTGGGCTTAAAAAACGCACCTACCATTGGCCGCCGCGAAAAGGTGAATTTAATTTTCACGAATATCGCTGTCGTCACCAAGATTGCTAAGGTTTGCTCAGTATTCTATTCATTGAATTTTTTTAAATTTAATAATATCAACCATTTCATTTCAAAATTAAATTAAAATCTAAAAATGGACAATGTTTACTAATTTTAATTAACATAAAAGACTTTAGAAATCAGTTGAAAATTAATTTTATAATATTCAATGATATAATATCTGAGAAATTTATTAGGAACTCCTATCAAGTTATGTCTCTTAAAGTGAGTGATAAATTGGAAAACATTTTAGTAGAATTACGTACTTAAATCCCACTCCAAATTGATTTTTATACCCTCCTTCAAACGTAGACACTCAAATTGAAGAGCTTTAAATAAAATGTTTAACTGATAATTCTGTCACTGAACTTGGAGGAGGTGCACGATGTTTTGTTTGTTTGTAAGGTTTAATCTCCTTTCAATTATTTATGTAGGTACAATTATAAAACAAAACAACATAAATCATGTATTTTGTTATCAAAAAACGACATTGATACATTGGGTTTTAATTTATTTGATATCAAAATTCAAAACACCGTCAAATAAAAAAAATTGTCTAAATTTTCGTGTCGTCAAGTGAAAGGATTGTTTTTTTTAATTTTTAAAGCCCATTTTAAATTTTCTTCGAATAGGTATTATAATAATAATTATTTTATACGATAGTGTAAATTTTTGACTACCTGTATTGATTTTGTTAACATATAAAAACAATTTAAATCTTCATATCTATTCTTATCAATGCAAATTATATATGTTTGAATATACATAATTTACATGTACATATGTTTGTAACCACAATAGGTACATATAATATGTATATTAAAAAACGCAGTTGACAATTTTTGCACACTGCACCAATAAACAAGTCCAAGTGGCTTACTCGAGCGGGGTAAGCCCCAAATGAGATAAATAAAAAGAACTCAATAAAATGCGTCATTTCAATTTGTTGATAGCATTTGTTTTTTAATTTGTCTGAATAAATTGATTTTAAATAAATTGAGAGTCAATGAGAAAAAGAAAAAAAGAGAACTAAAAATTTTGCATAAACAACAAAATAAAGTATGTATGCACATTACACAAGCACATGAGCAAAACTTGACAAATTAACGATTAGGTCAAAATCAAAGCCGATAAGAATGTTGTACGTTTGTTTGAATATAACTTTGGGATTTCTTATTTTAATCGTTTCATTTATTTTGACCTTTTTAATTATTTTATAAAATAGTTTTACAATAAAGTTCAGGGTTTTCTATGAATAAATTAAACTTTCCAATAAACTCTGAACTATGTTTCATCTGCATCATATTTCTAACTTATAACTTAATATGTACATCTTTTCTTTCAAAGGTTCCATTCCTCTTGATGAAAAATCAGAAATCCCACAAGGATGGATCAATATGACAGAAGCTTGCACTGCAGCTTTGAAAAAGCAAATCCAAACCGAAATTGGAGCATCATATGAATACCTTGAAATGGCTGCTTACTTCTCACAAGACATTGTCAATCGTCCAGGATTTGCTGATCTTTTCTTCAAGTCATCCAAGGAGGAACGTGAGCATGGAATTAAATTGATTGAATATCTGACAATGCGTGGTGGTGATCTCCAAGAAGGTGTTCATAAATTGATCTCTGTTCCTGTAAGTCTTAGCAAAAAATGTAAAATAGCATCATTGAAAAAATCTAATTTATTTTTTTCTTCCCTCTCTTTTTGAACATAAAATAATAGTACAAAGAAGAATCATATGAAGTAAGTTTAAAATGACTTTTTATATTAAAGAGAGAACTAATTAAATATTAATATTATTATTATTATTAGATTAAATTTGATGGTGTAAGTGCCCTCAAACATGCCGTTGAAATGGAAACAGCTGTTACAAAGTCAATTCGTGCCCTCATTGAAACTTGTGAAAACGATAACAATGACTACCATGTAAGGATTTTGTTTTTTTTTATTTAGAATTTATTTGACTTTTATTTTTAATTTTTTAATAGCTCGTCGATTTCTTGACCGGTGTCTATCTTGAAGAACAACACAAGGGAACCCGCGAACTTGCTGGCAAATTGACAACACTCAAGAAGATGCAGAAGAGTCATGGTCAATTGGCCGAATTCTTGTTCGACAAGCAATTGATGTAAAGGAAAATTATATCTACTCACCATCTTTATACCTCTTCTCGTCTAAATTCGACTACATAGTGGACAGAAGAGATTAATCTTTGAAAGATTATAAATTATTTAAATTTTTGTTTTAATACAAAAAAATTCAAAAAAACATGCAGTTCTAAGAGGCGTTAAACAACAAAAAGCCAATTATTATCGATCCATTTGTATGAAAACATTGAATGTTGACCTAAATAAACTTGAATAAAACAGAACTGTAATCTGAACAAAAAAAAACGCTCTTTTATTTTTTTAATGATACAATTTTTTTGCTGGATATCTAAAAATGTAAGGAGGAAAGTGATACCTATAGCGATAAATTTGGAAAAATTTCTAAATTTAAAGCTCGCAAAAGCATAATTTTTAAACAAATATCCCTGCTAAGCTCAATGTTTCAAGATTATTGTTACTTGAGTAGATCTAATTAAAAAAAAATTATTTAAAAAAGATTTAGTGAAAATATCGTTTTTTTTTTTTTGGAAATAAAATTTACATAATTCTTTTCATTCCATTAAACATTTTAACTGTACCTATTTACAGACGATGAACGCTCTGACAATAACTGCCAATTAGCTGAAATTGCCAATTGCTTAACCACGCTAAATTGTGAGTTTAACGCGTCGTTCGGTCGTCGGCAGAAAGAGTGCACTTGCCGATTCACGATTTATTTTCATTTTCTTTTTTACCACCACTCAACACAAATTGTTCATAAAGAAAATATAGCTGCACTAATTCAAATGACAGTGGTGTTTGAAGTTCACAGATTATGCAGATAACTAGTAATTATTTTGGGGAACTTTACTGGTTATTCAGATAACTAGTTAACACATTAGATTTATCAATCTTGCCGGAAAATGAAAATAAACAATGGTTGTTTAAAGGGGACACTTTTCTTATCCATCCTAGCAAGTACAAGAAACAAGTGTAGAAAATAAAATAAAAACGCCCAAAATATAGGGCAAATTCTTAAACGCAACATTTGCAAAGCAAACCACATGCAAAGCAAATGAAGAATGCAGTTGAAAAGGCAAAGCAAGTGAAGTGCGCAAGATATTTTTGACATTTGCCGAAATACATTTGCATTTGCGCATGAAAATAAAATCTACTGCATTTAGGGACAATCTGCTTAGCAGGGATGTTTACGTTTGCATTTTGGAATTGTTTGCTTAGCATAATTTGCGCAAGTTTTGCGTTTAGGAATTTGCCCATATATCTATTGGAGAGAAAAGTAGATATACATATGTAGTTTCAAGAATTATTTTTTTTTCGTGTGAAAGCTGAGTATTTGTTGACTGCACATAATTTTTTTTACGGTCAGCAACAGTTGAAATTAAAAATAAATGAAGAAACATGGTGGGGAAGCGCTGACAGCCTGTTATAAATTACATATTGCGATGTCAAATCCTAGCTTTACTTTACTATAATAATTTCTTTAAAAATATGAGTTTTTAGTTTTTTTTTAGCACAACAGATTTTGGGGCGACTTTATATTACAGCACACCCCCTTTTGGGAAATTTTTTTTTTAATGGGTAGGGGGGCATTTCTATAGGACAGCTTCAAAATATTACGGTGAGGAAACCCCCTTAAATACGTTTAAAAAAAGTTTGAAAATTTTAAAAATCGGTCTTTTTTTTAATTTTATATTGGATAAGAGCAATATTATTGCACATAATGTGTCAAAAAATGTACATATATATATTATTTATACATGGATATATATATATATATATATATATATATATATATATATAGGTACATACTTATATACATATACAGCTGTGGACAACTAATTAGAAATACAAGTAATACAAAGTAATAATAAATACGCCAATGTCAACAGTTTTTTGAATAAACAGTACCTTGCCTGGCCCGCTTCGCGGGTTCTCAGGATTTTAACTCCCTTTTTGGGGCCCCTGTCCCGCTCACGCAACTTCGTTGCTCCGCTTAGGGTATGTAAAGTCGCCTGGCAGGCGCCAATATCAACAGTTTTTTGAATAAACAGTACCTTGCCTGGCCCGCTTCGCGGGTTCTCAGGATTTTAACTCCCTTTTTGGGGCCCCTGTCCCGCTCACGCAACTTCGTGGCTCCGCTTAGGGTATGTAAAGTCGCCTGACAGGCGCCAATGTCAACAGTTTTTTTTAGTTTTTAACTTAAAGAAATACATCAGTTTTAATAATCGGGATCAATAAACTTCCCAAAAGTAAACAACAATTTCCCATCTGAAATCTGAAAATTCATTGAAAAAAAACAAAAACTTCCCTAAAATATCCATAGTCTATCAACACTAAATATGAAAACACATGCACACAGCTGTAAAAAAAATAGAAATGGTGGTTGTTATCGATGATTTTTGTATGGAAATGAGAAATTTTAATAATTAATTAAAATAGTTTAAACTTATTTCCTCAACCTAAAATTGTGAAATTAAGTGATATTAAGTGATTATCTATCATATAAAAATAGTTTGGTGTACAAATTTGGTGTGCTGTAAAGTAAAGTAGAGCCATGTTTAGTTTAGTGGTTCAGTATTTATGGAGCTTGTTCATATGTATCATACAATGTGCTCTCATATATTACATAGATGCATATAAACACAAGATGTTAAAAATAACTTCTAATAACGAGGAAGTTTGTAAAAAAATATTGATCTATAGGCTGTGTTAATTAAGGTCTAAGATTTCTTCATGGACGGATGCAATGATTAAATGTAAACAACAAAATTTACATACATACATAGAAAACAAATACTAAATTTATCGCAACGAAAATAAAACTTGAAGATAAAATTCTTGTCAATTTGTATATACATAGATAAACAACCTAAATATTTAGCTTAAACTATTTGGGTTTAGCAAAGAAAGTTTGTAGTAAGAAGATCAAAGACACAGTTTTGGTCAGAACTCTCTTTCTTATGTGCTCGCATGCTCACAAAATTATTAAAAATGTTCATATGAATGTTCATTTGAAATCCTCAAAGACAACACAAGACAAAAGGGAAAACGGCCACAAGATGACATGATGACAGTTTGTCAACATCAAGTCATCAAAAGTTACTTCGGTTTGTTTTGTCGTTTATTATGTACCTTTATCGTACCTACATACATCCTTTAAAGAGAATAACTCACAAGTGCGGTTGTCTTACTCGGGCCTCAAAATTGGACTTCATCCAATCCCCTTCTGCAATAACAGATTTGAACTTTTCATATAAATAAAAATCTGTACAGGTAGAGAGCAATTGGGGTGTGCTTAACAGTGTTTACCTTTTCCTTTCCACTCACATCAGATGCCCCATATATCTTGTTAACAAACAAAGAACTCGGCACATACAAAACAGCATATTTCTCTTGAGATGCCACAGGCTTTTAAAATTTTGAAAAGGGATGAAACGAAAATTAGCCTTTTCTGAGCCAATTTGCAAAATTTTAAAATCCGTTCCACACAGATGTGACGAAAATGCGTAAATAGAACTGGATACTCTTCACTATCTATGTACTTTATCCTGCTCATGTTCGCACTCTATGGTCTTTTGATGGGATAGCAAGAATTGAAAACCAAAATGCAAACGGGCAGCAATTTGAGCATCCCATCCTGTTCAAGTATATAGAGTCAATGAATGGACTTAGAAATGACGTAGGTATAAGGATTTTTTGATTTAACCGACAAAAGGGTTTGAGGATGGAGAATTTAAAATCGACAGATTGACATCTGAACAATTTGTCATGATTTGTTGAAGGCTAGGCCAGGGCCATATCAGGACAGAGTTCGATTGTATTGTAAGCCAATTGTGTGTGATGAAGTGTGTTTTTGGAATGGGGAGATGTCAAGGGGTGAGCGCGAGGATGATGTATCTACACTACATCCAGACATTGCATGATGACGGTTTTGTAATAATGACATGGTTTTCAGTTTTGTCCATTTTACATGATTATGAGCTTGTCGGACGTGAATGTTGTTTAAAATTGGTTTTTGGTAAAGTGACATAATGTTTTGGCAATCCCATTCACATATTTCCAGAATAACGAAGCTTATAGAGATATTAAATTGTGCTATATTTATTTCTATTGTAACCTACCGATTGCGACGTGGTTATGCCATTAATGATATTTAAGAAAGGTAGGGGTTCTACAGAAGCTTAAACGTTCATTTTGTGGGAGAATTAAGGTCAAAATATTTCGAATTTGTATGTAACTGAAATTAGATGAGTTTTGTTTTGTGGTTTATAATTACAAATAATACCTAACCGTGTTTCAGTACTCCCAATAATCCTGTTTAGATTGTAGTTGCTGACTATGTCATGAATTGGTGAATAAAAGTCATAAAAACAGTTATAACGCGAAAACGATAAAGAAACTCGTGATTTTGTCAGCAACTCATTGAAATTGGTGTTTTGGTACGATCAAGAACATTTCTTTCTTTCAAAAACGGACAAAACATATGACCGTTATTTTTGAGTATTTCTCTCATTCAAACCTATTCTTTTGCACCCAAATTAGAGATCAAAAATAATTGTCAACCTTGATTTTCAATTGGTTTTTCTCAGAGAGCAACGACATTTCTTTAGCAAGAATTTTGTTACGGTTTGAGATTTATTAAAAAAAATTAGGTTATCGGTGGACCTTTATTTTTTATTTTCAAAAATATCTCTCAATGGTTAAGTTTTTTACGAAAAAATTAATGGAAAAGGTCAACCTTTAACCTTTTTCGCTGAAAATAAATCAAAAATGGTTAATGCAAAAACAAATTCGATGAGATTTTTTTTTGGTTGAAAAAAAAGGTTATTGAGTGAGCGTTTATGAAAAGCTCATTAAATAACAGTTATTAGAGAACCCATCAAAAGGTTGAGATTTATTTCTGATCTCTGACGCAAATACAAGATCCGTGCTGGATCGCAAAAGTTTAGCAAATGATGATTTGTTTTTTGGATTTGTAGCTTATTTCTCAGCGTATTTCGTTAATTTGACAAATCGTTTTATTTCAGTTTCCCTATTCAACATCTAATGGAAAATTTCATTTAAAACATATGTACCTATCCAATATACAACTTTACCTCACAAATAGGTACAATAACAGGTTTCACTATTAGAACAATTATCTATGATTTCTCTTTTCTGTCTGGGAACATTGTGCAACTCCATATGATTTTGACACAAAGTGCAACCCTCAGACTGAAATCTCTTTCAGAATTTGATTCATTCAAAATTTCCTTTCGTTAAATTTATTTTGTTTCCATTTCTTGCCATATCTTAAATTCTTTTACGGCAACAATTTCAATTGCCGTAGCGAGGTTTCTGCTAAGAATCAGACAAAAAATTCAAGTTGCCACGAATAATCGTACTCAAACGGATTGTGCTGAATTATTGTGGTGTTGCTTATTGGACTAGTGCAACAAAAAAATGGCTCTTATATCCCATCTGACTAAAAGTGATGATTTTCCAAGGAATACCAACATCACTTAACACATTTTGGTCTTCTTCTCCTTGTTCTTTATACTTCACTTAGCTTTTGGAATGTAAAGGTAAATTGGAATCTCATTTTGGCCCAAAGGGGTTAGCATTTGCGGACATGGCGGGATTTTTCGTAGATTTTTACTCTTTCCCAAATTTTTATGTTTCTTTCTTTGTGTACTTTGAATGATAGACAGTTTTGTATTCGGAACACGAGTTCAAGTTATATATGTACATACATAGGTATTTTTCGCACTTACGAGAAACACCAAATAGCCACGGGTATTTCTTCGTCTCCTTGGTGGGTTCCATTATTGTTATTTTGCTGACGTGTATGGGTTGAGCTTTTGGAAGTGAAAGGATGGTGAAATCATTTTAGGTACTGGTACATATTGGCTTTAAATTTTAAATACTTGGGGAACTATTGACTTGCATTATTAACCATTGTTAGAGTCGAAGACGGAATAAATTACGCCAAGAGATATGAAACCATCTGTCGGAACATTTTCACTTCTACGCAAGAAGAGGCAGTACTCGTAACTACGCATTTTAAGGTAAATTGGATCTTCGATAGTTATTATTCCAATGTTTTTAATAATTTTTATCTTTTTAGTCATTTTTTTAAAAATTGAAACATGAACTTTTGTCCGAGTGATGTGTAGATGTGTTTGTGTACTTTTGTAATTTTTGGCGGGTGTACTGAGCACAGAGATGAATATGACTGGGAAGCATAAGACATCTTTTGTATTTTCCATAAAAAATCAAATCATGACTTTTGAAAACATGAAGATATTTCTCTAATTTTTTTTTTTTTGAAAACCTGATGGTCCTAAAACCTATACTTTTAGAGACATTATTGATATACATAAAAAGAAGTGGAAAATCGAAATATTCTACTTGATGTATGTAAGTACCAAAAAGTTAGCCACCTTATATACATAGCTCCAACATTTTGTTATTCCTAAAAAGTGCTTGTTCCAATAAGATAATAAAAATTAGCAAAGAACAAATGATTAACTTTCGGGTCCCTCACCTAACCGTAATCAAGGTTAAGACCAAATTTCTCAATACACTTCCAAGTGCGTACAAAAATTCAAAAACAAAAACCCGCACTGTTCTTTTTTAATAACATCTCAACAGTCTGCGAAATCATTTGGTGTAGCACCCTCTCTCTTGTGGATTGAAAGAAGACAATTTTCCTTTCACTGACCACTTTGCAGATGAGGATCGTGAGCAATTTAAAACTTATGTTTCTTATATCTTTTTCTAGAACTCAGATAATAACTCGTCTCGTCACTTCAAGAATTATATCAACGCAGCACGATTGTGATATCGGCGTGAAATAAAGCTATCAGGGTCTACATTATTATATAAGAAACTGATCGCTTTGAGGTCCATCAAAATACTGCCGCCACCTTTGAAGAATTTTGACGTAATTCGCAAGAAATTGGCCGTGAAACATAAGTATATCGTTAACGAATTTTGGGGAACAAACCACCTGAACATTTTGCCTTGTCCGTGCGGATGTTTTCAAAATAATTATACGCCCTTGTTCATGTTGGCATATCACAGTCCCAGAATAGCCTTGTTTGCATCTGGAAGTCATATCAAACTATCAACCCTTTGAACTTTTACGTTACACTGTTGATTCAACAAACTTAATATGGGAAATAATTGATTTCACACACTTTTCCGAATCAGCATCAGTGACCTACAACCCTTTTTATGCTCCAGCAGTCACAATTTCCAGCTCTGACTTCGCTTGAACAAAAAAGGGTTAATGAATTTCCATGAGTGCTTGTAAACTCAATGATTTTCCGTGATCAGCTAAAAAGAACACGTTGTAAATCAATTAACACCGAAGCAATGAATCACATATTTATGACATTTTCCGAAGACGATATCATATAGGTACAGGGAAATAGAAAATAACGGCTGAGTTTAGCTTTTAAACGTTTCCTTGTGAAACACGCGTATAATGCTGCTCCGAAATAATGATTTATACTCGGACACGCTCCAAAATTGTCCTTTGTTTCATAGATATTTTCTCAAGGGATAAGCATTAACCAAAACAAACGTGTTACCCCTTTTGCTATCGAAGTTGCAATAGGAACAACAACTATACGCACCCTCAAACAGCAGGGGTTGTTGTATGCGGTTGTGTCTCATAAATCGTTTGAAAACAAACCAAAAAAAAATACTATAAGCAAATATGATATTTCATCTATGTATGTGTCAGTTCGTGTCCTAACTGGACAACACTCTAAAAACAAGCAAAAGGGGTCTCTCTCTAAAGTTCCCTTAGTTTGGCTTAAGAAACTATAAAAAGGATAAGTATCAGGATTGTGTGTTCCTTGTCAATTAAAGGGTTCAAAGTTGAATTATGACCAACTTATTGGAAGTTTATCTCCGAGAGAAAATAGTCATCTCAAAAGATTTGCATAGTTTTGAAAGTCCACTTCATATACCTTTTTGAGAACAAAAAGATGTCCCATAGCTAAGGAGGAGCGATATCACCATCGCCATACCGCATGCTGTTCACAAAGGACCTATAAATCATTAAACAATTTAAGATTATAATTCCTAAGATACTGCTCTACTCGTACGTCTGCAGAAGGGGATAAGTATTTTTAGTTGTATGGCATATTCTCTAATAATGTAAAACTTTTGTGCACAAGTCGACAATAATTCTCATATTCGCACGCGTGAGATACGTCGTGTTATTTATATTATGATTTATTTTTGTCTGACCTTAATTTTTATGGGGATGACCGGACCATGGAGAAAGTTTTGTAATTACATTGTTTTTCAGTTTGGAAATTTATATGATGTGTCTCAAAAGTACATTGCTGTACACAGTAAATTCAAAAGTTCTGCAATAAAGTTATTCGTTGAGATGTTATTGGTTCCAATTTGGGTCATTTTAGTATATTTAGTTTTGTAGAGGGTTGGGGTTAATCAGGCAAAAGAAACCTTTGAACTTTTCTTTTAAGGAGAAGGAGTTAGATATATTAAATCATTGACAGCAAACTCTAACGAACTATATTTTATTATGAAAAATAGGACTGGCAATCACGACGCGAGGCTTTTGTTCAAGTTCATTTCGACATATGGATAGCGATTTCGGTATTGATTTTGGTCTTGAAGAACTTCGTGTCGTCTCTCCTCACTATCAAACGGCGGCTGCGTTTGTTCGGTCTCGTCTCTTATGTGCCAAAAATGAGAAACAATAATTTAAATCGGCTGATATTTACTTTGAAGCAAAAATTTTGATTTTGAAAACTTGTAAAGGAGAATGGGAGATAATATGTGGAACCTGGTCTCCCTAGTTCATAGAAACGAGACCTCTGAAAATGATTAGAAACTTTGGAGCTGGAACTTGGAACTTGGCAATAAAATAATGCATTTTTTTTAAAGACCAAATATGAAGGTACCTGCCACACATTTCTTTGGCCTTTTTGAAAAATCCGATTTTTTCTTCGAAAATGGCTCCGACGATGTTGGAATCCTCCCTGAAAATAATTTTTTTGAATTTCAATTTCTCAAAAACGGTTCATCTGATTGTAATTAAAATGTTCATGCAAAATAATACGAAATTTATGAAAAGTATTCAATATTTTATAAATTTTCCATTTTCATTTCAAAGCAACGCAAAACCGTTGAGAACAGAGAAACCGTTTGTGAAAATACAAATTAAAAAAAAATTCTTGTAAGATTTCCAAAATTGCCAAGTCTCGTCTCTGTCTCATCAAATTTGAAAGTTTTCAGTCTTGTTTCGGTCTCGTTCTCGTATGACAAAGTCTCAGATTTTTAGAAATATCTACTTCATCAGTTAGGTACTAAATTTTATAATGCAATTACTCTTATTAGAAGCTCTTCAGATATATAATTCGCTTTAATTAAAAATGTCTCTTTAAAATATTGTTGGCAAATAGTTTTTACAATCCCCTTTCCAACATACATTTATTGCATTTTATCAGTAATTTCATAATAAATTTGAAAGTTTTATATAATCAAATTTATGTAAAAAATACTACCATCAATTTCTATTTGAATACAAAGTAAGAGAAACTTCTTTAAAAGAAACAAAAAAAAAAAGAAAACACAAAAAAATATCAACCTTTCAAGATTCTATTTTATTATCATGTCGAACCCTCGATAGGTCGACGTTTTCAGCACCAGCTCAAAGTAATTTCCTCTTGGTGAAAGTCCACTCACGTCCTGAGTCCTGCGGTGTGTACTTATCATTTTTATTTAATAAAATTGTCCACAACCCTTTTCTTGTCTGCTAAATAGAAAATATCTTCTACTCTGTAAAAGTAGTAGGTACGACGTAATATCTACAAAATGTCCTTAGACCGCCAATGGCTCGTTGGACCAGGACATAAACACAATAAACATTGAATATTGACAAAAAAAAATATAATAATAATAACAAACGGACTGGCGATAAAAAAAGCGATAACACTATTCCAAGACAAGGAATAGAATTGTAGGAACTTCTTGGTCTTATTCTCTATGTCTTCTTACTGAATTTTCACATCATTTCAAGAGTCTTTTTGATGTTACTTTTGGCTATGATATTTAATTTTTTTTTGTCAACTTCAATTTCCTTCCTTTGCATCTTTTCATGTCGAGATGGAAACTTAACCGAAAGAGGTGTACGTCAATTTACAATTGAACTATTGGGCAGGGCCGCTACTAAATACTTATTGGCCCATAAACATTTCAAGAACTTAAGACATAAAGATATGTATGATAAATACTTGCAGTTTAAGGCTATTATCTTTTTTGGGGAACCACATTTATAAGTAAGTGCATGGCAGTTCCAGGTATCTTACCTTCACTATTGAAAAACGCAAAATAACGAAAACCTAACGCCAAGATTCAAAAAGACATTTATTCGAAAATGCCGGTAAGCTAAGATATTTCAAATTCATACTTAAACAAACTCAGAAAAACTCAAAACCTCAAGTAACGACGACATCTTTTAAATAATATCAATAACAGGTATACAAATATAGAAATTAATGCATTCTATCTATCATTCTATCGATGGTAAAGGCACAAAAAATGTCAGGGCTCAAAGAAGCCCCAAAAGTTCTTTTTTTGCATTCAACTAACGAATTGTTTAGTTCAATTATTATATCATTCAAACTCACATTTCCAAATGAAGTAATTTCAAACAACTTTATACGAAATTATGTCGGAAATTACATAGATGAACGCATTCAGACAAATATAAATATTGATGTTATTGTAAAAATTTAAACAATTAACTGATAAACAAAATTAGCTCATTTGCAATGAAAACGCTTTTTTCTTAATTACGAAATTGCCTCATTTCAGATCCAGTGAAAGCGTATAGAATTTAAAAAATACACTTTTGCATTCTAAAATTAGAACCATCATCCAGAAATCTAGTCTGGCAGCTGTTTTTGTGTCAATACCACTTTAAATCTGAGAATTCCAACAAATTCGACTCATTGATAACACTGCCTCAATTAACCTGCCATAAATTCACAATTTTGCGTGTCTCATTTTCTTACTTTAAAATAACTTTCCTCTATCGCCCTCGAAAATTCTGTCGCCCTAGATAACTGGATGAATGTTTTTTTTTGTAAATCCACTCTCGTGAACTAACCCTTTCATCGTGGCGACGAAGAAAATATTAACAAAATAAAATAGGAAATGCCTGTCGATTGGAAAAAGTCATAAATAAATAAGCATCATGCGGCGGGCGATTCGTAATAATTTTTATATGGAGAATAGAATCAAGCAGATGACAAGAGTTTTATTCCATTAAAATTATTGGTCAGGATGTGAAAAGGTTTGCGGCGATGAAAGTAGTCGTTGGCAACAATCGAATATGGAATGATACAAAATTCATCAAAAATCCTGAGTGTTTTCTTTGTTTAAGTCCATGTAGCAACAATATCAGATAAAAGGGTTGAGTCAAACGCAATCCTTATCAACTTCTCTTTATCTATTTATGTTGTTGTTGTTGTTGTTGTGGGGGAGGAATAAAAATAAAGGATTATCGAAAGGATTGCGATTGCGAATGTCAAAAGGCTAATGGGTGTATGGATGCGTATCGCTTTTGTGATTTTTCGATCTGTCAAATGGTGGAGTGCGTTCTTGTGATGATGGAAAACGCATCAGGGAATTGAAATTAATTCATTCGAATGGACACCCAAAACCACATCCTGGCACTTCAGTAGAAGGGCGTTTTCCGATGACCATTTTGAGAAAGTGATTTTTTGTTTCCTCGTAATGGTGATCTTTATCGGATTATGTTCATAGTTTTGGGGGAGGGATTGAAATGGAAATGGATGCGATATCTATGCAACTGTATCATCTGTGATGCAATATTTTTTATTTTTTTTGTTTCAGATTATTTTAAATTTTTATTTCGATGGTGTTTTTCTTATTAAGGTAGCACACTTCCGACAACAGCTGCACCTGCAGCAATTTTACCAACATCAGTAGCTGCTCCTGCTGTCTTGTGGATGGTATTTACGGCATTTTGTCCCATGTGTTCGACTTTATGGCCAGCTTTTTTCTGATAAAATAAAAACATAATAAAGAAATAATTTTGTTTTGCAAATGAATTTACCTCTAGTAACGAGATAAATAATAACTCTGGTTAAAAAAAAACATGTGACTAATGTCGTTTTCAACTGGCAATCCGGAATTGGTTTAAGATTCGGAATCCCAAGTGAACAGTTTTTTTCGATTCTGAAAAATTTGAAGTTTGGTGTGACTGTATTAGTATTTAAAGCAATCACTTCACATTTCGCAGAATTTTTAAATGTTAAAAATATGACATTTTTCAAGTGCGACATTTAAATCTTTGAATGTGTAAGTGATTCTGTTTTTGCTTCTGATTTCAAATCCAGAAGAGAAATTCTTTTTTTTTATAGAATCAGAACTGTCACTTTTGCCCAATTGAACGCATTCAGAATGCTTTTTTCTGCTTCCAGATTGCCAATTGAAAACGACATAAACCTACTACGTATGTACTTACAATTGCCTTTTTGAATTTCTTTCCAAATCCAGCTTCACTCGACGCTGTCAAACAAAGAATCAAAATTGCAAAAATGATTGATCGGTTATTTAATATTTGAAAGAAATCTTTAGACTACACTACAACAGTAAATCTGTTTGGTCTTTTATACGGAAAAAATGATGATTTCATTGAAATACTTTTATCTTGTACTTCTTTGATAAATTGAATTCTTACTATCTAAACTCCGCCCAATTTCATAAAAACTGAATTATTATTAGCTAGCTTTGTGATAAGAAGTTAAAACATTCTCTTAATTACAGATATAGAGTAATGAAAAGGCTAAAGAGGTTTGCGACTTTTAAGTGGGTAAATAGAATATATAACATGCACCTATGAACAAGAAGGGGCTTCACCGGATCTCAAGATGTTTAAATGATGATAATGAAAGATAAAAAAATAAATAATGCCTATGAAGGTGATTTATGGATTTAAAATGCTCTGTATGAATTACATTCACTTAATGCTTTGAGATTCAAGGCCATTTTTGCACCTATGAAGTGCAGCTAAGCATTGGAAATAAAGATTTACAAATAGATATACATATGTATATGTGCCTTCAAGCTATAGCCTAGAAAACAACAATTTGGTATGAAATTATGTATTAATTAAGGTTATTAAAAAGGACTCATGGAAATATTTATTTCTCCTTATGCAGTAAAAAAAGTAGTCATGTTAAATCCAGAAGTTTTAAGTACAACTTATTTTATTTCTCTTGACGAATTCTTAGTAAAGGTATACAAGTATAGCGATACTCGTAGTCCTTCATCCATCTTTTGAAAATTGATTTCTTTTATATTTACATAATAAGATCCTCGGAACTATAACGTCCTTTACTTATCCTTTACGATTCATATATAGTAGCTTTAACAGTGCCGGTGAAATTAGGCGAACTGAAATAAGTTAAAATGTCTACCTCGCTTTGTGAAACACCCACATTTGGCTTTCACTTTCACAAAATGAATAAAGCCAAATTTTTGAATTTGGCCTATTCCACTTGGCCTTATTTTACGGCACCAGCCTTAACCAATCTTACTCGCCATCGATTATGGGTTACTGGAGATGTATTACAGCTGTCTCCAACTCTTTCCTAGTTGTGCTTTTAGGTAGATCTGCTTGACTCGAAATGCACTCTAGAACCTTTCGAAGCGAAAACAAATAATTGTAAACAGCAGTGGACAAAGGATACTACCTTGTGGTACATCAGAACATACGTTTTTTGAATTATAAATAATTTCTCTGCACAGAAAAAAAGGACCTAGAACAAATTTCTCTATACTGTTTTCATCCAAGAATGTCAGATTCTAACAATGGAGAATATCTAGTTGGCAATCTTTGTAAATGGCCACCAGAAAAAAACAAATGCATTTTTTTATAAATTTGTTAGTTCCACATTTAGATCATTCATTATCACGTAATAAGGCTCCGGTGTAAGCGACTCTTATAACAAACACCGAGAAAAGTATCATAGCTTCCACATTTAGCTTCATATAAGTCGTAAAAAAGAGCTTGGGGAGTATAAATCAAAGTTGCTTCTATTCTTCGAAGTATACTGTCTTTGTCTGCTTCGTAAATGACTTACTCTTAGAAATCCAATAAATTGCAAATTCATTTAAATAAAAACAAGAGTTTTAAAATTTTCAAACGGTTTCCCAACCGCACTTTATTAAATAATCTTTTCTTTTCCATTTATAATGTTTTTCATATTTTTTTTTAATAATAATTTTTTGTATTTCCGAACTTGAAAAGTCTGCGAATTCGTATTTTCTGTTTATAAATAATTATAATATTTTGTTTACAATCTAATTAGAGATACAAATAGGTTTTATAATAAGTAATAATATAATTTATGTTTTTTTTTTTGCAATAATGAATAATTATACACATAATAATAATTCTTTTTTGCCAATTTTATTTTTGTTTTTTTTTTTTGCAATATTTTTTTTTGCTTTGTTCGTTTAATTAACATTAGTTTGTATAAAAGTAGAAAAAGCCCTTAAATCTTTAGTATAATATAATATTTTTGTTTTGTGTAAACTTTTTTTTGTTTAAATTCAAATCTGTAACTATTTGTTTTGTTGTTTTCGTCAAGCATATATTTTGTGTTGTTCAATTTAATTTTGATGTGATCTTAATAGATTTGTATTGTTTATTTGCTTTTTTTTGTTTATATAGTTATGTAATATATTTGTTTGTTATTGCATAATTTATTTTTGCATGTGTTTAAAAATTTGTGTTTTCTTTTGTCTAATTTTCTATGTATAATATATTTTTTCTATTATCTTTTCATCTGAAGTTTGCTATTACATTTTTTTTTATTTCTTTGTAAAATTTAACCATTTTTTGTATTATTTTTAAATATATGTTGATGTAACTTTATTTTTATTTTTATTTATGTTTTTTTTTTGTAGGTAGAAATGTTCTGAAATTGTACAAAAGTTTTGTGAATTTTTTGTTGTTATTATTTCTACAAATTGTTATATATTTTTTTTATATTTATGCAAATAAAGTATAAAAATGGAGAATTTATAAATTATATTTATTTCATG
This sequence comes from Syrphus vitripennis, assembly GCA_958431115.1. Lineage (NCBI taxonomy): Eukaryota > Metazoa > Arthropoda > Insecta > Diptera > Syrphidae > Syrphus > Syrphus vitripennis. Next base: position 23,565,822 of record OY288108.1, read on the forward strand.
ATAAAATAAATTTTATTAAAATCAAAAATGACTTCATCATGCTTCTTCTTAATCTTTGCATTTTCACTTCCATAAAACGTCAATCAATCAATATAATTTCTTCTTTTTCTTTAATAATTTTGTTTTTTTTTTGTTTTCTTTCTTGTTTTTGTTTAAAATTACTTTTTGTTTTTGTTAAATATAATTATATTTATTAAAAATTCTTAGTAAAAAACAATTTGTACTTTCGAAAAGGGGGAGGAGGTGTTTGGTTTTATTTTTTGTTGTTTTTTTTATAACTTTAAACTTTTTCTATTTTTTGTTTGATTTTTTTTAATAATAAATATTTTCTTTTTATTTAATCATTTATAAAGGGGTGAGGAGGATTTTGTTTTTTTTTTGGTTTTATGTATATTTGCCAGAATTTTTTTATTTGTTTCATTATTATCTTTCATCAAACTATAATGACAAAAAAATTAACAAACAAATTAGAACTATTAAGCATATAGTTATTTTATGGTTGTTTTTTTTTTTAATTTAATTTTTGAAATGGTTAAATTTTCTAATATTCATTTATTTTTATTTGGGTGTTGTATTTTAAATTGTATGTTCATGAAAAAAAAAAACAAAGGAATATATTTTATGTATTTATGTATATTTTACACTTAGTTGCGATTGTTTAAGTTTATATTTTCTTTAATATATTTATTATGGAATAATATAATTTGTAATTAATATCAAGATAGTTTAGTAATAAATTAAAAATTAAAACAATCTAAACAAAATTTATTTAAACACAAAAATATGATTAGACTAATATTTTTCTTTTTTTATGTAACATAACAGAGATATATAGGAAAGATTACGATTTTTTTTTGTTTCAAAATTAATTAATGTAGTAATCAAGGAAACCACTAAATAACACTAAACAAAAATTATTAATATATTAATAATAATATTTAAAAGGAGTAGTTATATAAATTATTTTAATAATATATAAATATACATATATCTATATATTTCTATGTGGTTAATATTTGTTTATTTAATTATATAGAGATGTGTGAATAAAGGTAGTTCAAAATTTCTATAATTCACAATCTCTTTTTACACAAGAAACAATTCTATTTTAAATAAATGAAACAATATAAAAAAGAAAACGTATTTAACTTTTTTTTTTTGTTGAATATTTAACATTTTTCGTTTGTTCATAAATAATATGTAGTTTGTAGTTTTTAAATGTTTATTTCTCTCAATTAACTATTAGAATTTTTTTAATTTATATTTTTTTTTTGTTTTGTTTTGCGCATAGTTTATATTATTTTTTTTTATTAAATTTTTATTTGTTATGAAAATTTATCTAAATTTCTATGTGAGGTATATTTTCTTTTTGTATGAATGTTTTTTTTTTGTTGTTCAATTATTTTTAAATATTGCTCGAAAGAAACATTATTTATTATCTTGATTATAGTTTTGAGTGATAAAAATGTTTTGTTTCGTTTTAAAGATTAATTTTTGTTTTGTATTTTATGTAATTTTTTAAAATCAAATTATTTAAACTAAAACTTGTGTTTTTTTTTTTTGTTATAAAGTCAAGCAATCGCACGATTTTGAATGAATACTGCAATTTTATTCGGACTGGGGGAAAGGATGAAGTAATATGTATTTTTTTTCTTAACAAATTTTTTTCAGCCACATTAATATATTTTTTTTTCTTACCAATTAAAAAAATTAAAGTTTTTCCTTCTTTGTTTTTCATTTTTGTGCGTTTTTTGAGAGCGCAACTCTTACACAATAATCATGTCACCTCGACTTAATGAAGCCATTTTTTTTAAGAAAATAAAAATAAATTATATATTTCGTTTTCCAAATCTCACAGATACGAGTTTATGTCTTTTTTTTTTTAATTTTAAAGCCTGATTATTTAAAAAATTAAGCTTAGTAACCAATTATTTTTATTTTGAAAGTTCGCAGACTTTTTCAAACGATCTATTTAATTTTTAAATTTAAATTTTTTTTTTGAAATTTTTCTTATGAATACAAAATTTTTTCCAATCCTAATGCTAACGCACAAAATGCCTTTTTATACAATAAATTCACAGGTTCGAGTCTATACCGTTTAAAGTGCAAACAAGAAGAAAAACAAAACCATAATTTGTTTTTGTTTGTTAGAATTAAAATTAATATTAAAATTTTGCTCGTTTTGAAGAAAATATAAATTTTCAATATTTTTAAGTAAAACACGCTGCATATCTACGACCTTTTTTTCGCATACGATTTCTTGTAAAAATTCGTCGTCTTTTTTAAATTTTACAATAGAAAAAAAAATTACTCGAATTAGAAAAATAATCAAAAAAAAAATATTTTTTTGTTTGTTATACTTTTTTTTATCTCGTCAATTTCATTATCACATATCTGGAGCTCTTCTGTTGTATTCAAAATTTTGTATAAAAATATTTGAATTTTTTTTTTGTTTTTTTTTTTTTTTAATATAAGTATAAGAACTTATGTTTATATTTTAAGAAAAAATATTACAGTTTTGTTGCCAATAATTTTTAAAATTTTTTATCAATTTTGAAAAATATGATTGCTTTTAGTTAAAGAACAGAGATTGGTAAAAGAATAGGAAGACACACACTCAGAGATTTTTGTTTTATTTTTATAAAGTCTTCCATATTCTAACACTCGTGACGTATACAAATATTTTGGAGTTCTTATGACATTAATATCAACTTTTGTGGCTGTTTTATTTAAATACTAGGGTTGAAAATTATTTGTTTTTTTTTTTTAACTTTTAGGGGCATTTGATTATAGACACAAACGTATTTTTTTGTTAACACTCTTAATCTATGAATGAAAAAACATTATTATGGAGAAAAAACTTACACAACATACATTATTATTTTTTTTATACAACACAAAGAAATCAACGCGATATAATATAACGTTTATGGTTATAATTACAGTTTTATAACACAATAATAATAATTGAAGGATTTTTTTTTTAATTAATAGGAATTTTATAGGACACCCAATTTATAACCTAAAGAAGAAGGAAGTTGTTTTTTTTTTGTTGTATTAGGAATATAAATCGTGCTTCAATCGACCAAAAATTTTTATTTTTTTTTTCATTTCAATTTTGTATTTTTATTTTATAAGGATTTTTTTTTTTTTTTTTTTTTTTTTTATTTAATTGCAATGGAAAGGATAGTGAAAAACAAGAGGAACTAGGTTTTAGATTTACATATATTGAATGTTTTTAATTCTTAACTTTAAGTGCATAAGTATCATAATATACAAATTATTTTTTTTATTAATATTAGTTATTTTTTAATATAAATCTAATATTCGTATGTTTGTATACGATTAAATCTAATAAAGTTTTGGTGTTCTCCTCTTACAGTTGTGATTTGAAATTTACAAGTTTTATAAAAAAAATAATAATAATAGTAAAAAAATCATAATTCAAAGAGTAAATCAAGAAGATTTTTTACATTTATTCATGTAAATTTTGAAATGACGATAGAAATATTTTTGATGATTTTGTGGAAAGATGTATAAACATGACGATGAAGATGGATGATGATGCGAAATTTAATTCGTGGTTATGTTCAAATAGTAAATTAGTTGTTGTTTTTTTTGTATGCCATAAACAGTAATGTGCAAAATTGTTTTGTCGAATTTTTCAATAAAATCAAGATAATTTTTTATGGCCTCTATTCTATGATTTTTACAAAGACTTTTACCAGTGTAAACTTAAAATCAGAGCTTTTGTATTTGAGATCTAGCCCCACGATAAACTATTATGGTTTCTGGTAAGGCTCTGAAAAAAGGGACCAGCAAATTTATAATTTAGTTAATGTTGAAATTAATAATTGCCTTCTTCTAATGATTTTTTTTTAACTTTTTGAAAAATAGAGACAGATGAATATTCCTAATTTCAAAATAATTTTTGCACATCACTGTGAAATTCAATGATTTTTACAAAGAACCTACTACGACGATGGTGACTGGTGAATTCAATGATGTATCATAATTATATGCTAAGTGATGATGATAATGTTGTAATGATATCTTAAATGAGCACTTTGTGCTTAAACAAATTCCGTTGTAAGATATTTCCAACTCAACAAAGTACAAACTTTAGATGAAGTTCTTGATTTAAATATCTTAATACCTATAACATAGATTTAATTTTCACAACTTTTTAAATTAATATTATTTTACTTAGCTGCCTCAACAATAACTCTATATGATGTTTTTTTTTTTATTTTAATTTTTTAATCTAAAAAATTAACACTACACACAGAATTGTTTTTTCTTTCTTTTGCTATAATATACTTTTTAATTTTTTACTACTTTTTCTTTTGTAGAAATTTGCCTCTAAACATTTTGTTTTAGTAAAATTTCTAATAAGAAGCTTCTAGTTTTTAAAAGATTTCTACTAAAATTTATTTTAAAAAAAGTAGCATTTTCTATTCAAGTATCTATTGTGTAGTGGTGTTGTTTTGAGTTATGGCAGTTGATTTTTTTGATGTTCGAGGTAGAGTTTATGTAATTTTTTTTTTGAGGTAGGAATTTTATATTTATTTTTAAATTCAGTTCGTTTTGAAATTTTTATTTTCGAAATTTTGTGCCTTTTTGTTGTTGTGTGGCAGTGGTGTATAATAAGTACACAACATGAAAGTCTTTCTATTGCTTGTTATTTTTTTTTTCTAATGCAAATGCATGTTAAATAAAATCATCACATTTTACTATAGTATATAATTATAGTTTCATTTATAATATATATGATTAATAAAACACTACATTTTTACTTGTGTAAAATTATTCACTTTTTTCGCATAATCCAGTCTTAAATTCACTTTTTAGTCGAATATCCCCACAAAATACCCTCTTTCCAACTTATTTTTATTTAAGATTATTTCTTTATAACTTTAATTTATCACTTATTATGGAAAAAATGTTTGAGTATACACATAATGTTGTAACAATTTTTAATTTTTAGATTTTTCTGTGTTCGATTGTTCGACAATTCCAATTTTTATTTTCATTTAATATTATTTTATTTTTTTAATTTAAAAAAAAATAAAAGAAAAAAAAATAATGATACAGTTAAATAAGAAAGTCTATTATATACGTATATATGATTTAAAGATTAATTTTAATTATAATATATATTTAAATGTACTTACACGTATGTTATTTCATTTTAATTCTGGAGAAAGAAAAAAAATGAAAAAATCAAAACAAAAATTCAAATATTGCTTAAATAACACTGAATCTCGTTTACATTTGTAAATTTAATTTTTTGTATTCTTATTCTTTTTTTCAAATGCTTATTAAAATGTCTATACAAAACTTATCAACTAAATTTTACGTTAAATTATTTCCAATGAAATAATTAAATGTGATTTATTTATTTATATTTTTTCACCGATTTGGTCCACATCACCAGCCTTGCGTAGTGCCATCTCATTGAGGTATTTTTTTTTCAGAGGAATTTTTTCGGTGTTTATTTGTGTGTATTGAAACAATTGATTTTTATTTATTTAAAATTTGTTTCTTTTTTTCATATAAATGACATTTGCCCACGCATCCTTTTTTATTGTTTTAATTTTTGTTTTGTGACCACATCGGTTTGTTTTTTTTTTTGGATAAATTTCTTAAATTTAGTTTAATCATGTAAAAAATTTCGATTTTATCAATTATATTTTAAATTCGTTTCTTTTAAAACCTGGAGACCAATGTGTTAAAATTCAAATTAATGAAAAAAATTAAAATTTAAAAATTATTAAATCAAAATATTTTTTTTTACACAAAATATTATAAAGGATGTTGGTTTCATGTGTTTATAACTAGAAACAAATTTTGTACATATTTATAATTAATATTAATAAATTGTTAGGTATAAAAATGTACTTAAAATTACTTATAGCAAAACCTAACTTGCAGCCCAATATTTAATATATTATGTTCTTAAGTTTAAGTTTAATTATATTTAATATATATGTAGTTTTTTTTTATTAATTTAAACTAAACAATAACTCACTCAATTAAATGTATATATGTATCTAACTTCAATTGTTTAATATACATATACATACACATATATATATATATAAAGATATTAATGAAAAAACACAGACAACAATTAATCTAATGCAGGTAATAATAGTAATGTTATTAAATAATATAATATTTAAATTAAAAACAATACAAACAAAAAAACAAATTTTTATTTTAATAATAAACTATCATCGATGAAAGAGTGCTTAAATAATTATGAGGATTAATCATATATTTATATTTGTTTTTTTTTTATATTTATATTTTCTACTTTTTATTTGGGTAGTTTTTTTTTTCTTTTTTTAAAAGGGTCCTTTTAACCAACTACATAATTCTTTCTTTCATTTTCTTTTGTTCGTCTTCACTCTTAAAACTTCTTGGATTTGCAAACGTTCTCTTTAAGAATATCCGTTTAATAATAAAAATTCTTACAAAGCTAACTCTAATTAATATTTTTCTTATTTATATTTTGTTTCAAAACAATGAAAAAATTAATCCCATTTAGCGAAAGAATTCGATTGATCAACAGAAATGTGTAATTTGTTTTTTTTAATTTTAGATATTTTGTTTTTCGTTAATTTAATTTTTGTCACAATTTTATGTTTGTCTAAGAGTATTGAACTAAAAAAAATTAACTAAAAAAAGTAATAGAAAAAAAAACTAAATAAAATGATAAAAATTTTAATTTTGTATAGAAAATTGAAATAAAAACTAAGAAGAATTGTTTTACATTTGTACTTTAAATTTTATTTTTGTTTTAATAATAATAATAAGAGTATGTAGATAATTAAATTTATCATCAATAATAGGATTATGTAAACTACTTATTTTTGTTTTTAGTAAAAAAAATTAAATTCTAATATATTTTTTAAGAAAAAGCAACACATAAATAAACATTTACATTTTATTTGTTATAATAATTATAATTTAATAAGAATTAGGTATTATTTAAAAGAAAAAAGGTTTTTTTTCAAAGATAGAACAATGGTATAAAAAAAATTAATTTAAATATATTTTGCTTAAGGACAGGTAACGCTGTAAGAGAAAACGAACTAAGGAAGTGTTGTTTTTATTTTGTTTATTAATTATTTTTTTTTATTCAATTAAAATAACTTGTAAGAATATATTCGATTATATTTTGAAGGTAAGGCTGTTTTTTAAGGTTTTCTTGTAGTAAACCTTAGTTATGAGTTAATCAGAGAGCAAACATTTGATTAGAAACGGATACCTATCGATAAGGAGTTTTGAGCAATTTCGAATATGATGAAAAGTATCGAACCTTAGAAATGCACTATTGTCACAAAAAATTTATTTTGTATTTGTTTATTATATTTTAGAAAGATTGGGAAGAAAACTGGACAAAATAAAAGCGGCATTCTTTTTATTAATCCTTTTGATTCAATCAAAAGTTTCGATTTGAATAAGTCTTTTATTCAATACCTATATGTCAGAAACTAATTTTGTAAACTTTCTGTTTTTTTTTTTTTTTTTAGGTTAAGGCTTTCACAATAAGCGAATGTAATTGCTAAAATTTAGTTATTAACTTATTTCATGTTTATGTTTTTGTGAGGGTTTTTCTTGAAGTCAGTTGTATTATAAATTATATATTTATACACAATTATTCTTTTTTATGTTCGACTTTTCACCACTCCAGAATATTTCACCCTTAACACAATTCATAAGCACATAAAAGTATGCAATGTACAACAGTAGCGAATAAAATTTAACAAATGTTATCGATACGGAATGCCAATATCGCTTTCGCGCAATTTCTCTCGTTTTTGAAAAAAAAAATATCACACCTCGATTCCTAAATTATGCTTACAAAACGGTTCCAGAATGCAAAAACAAAAATTACAACCAAACCGAGAATAGTTCTTCAATTTTGATACCTCCATTTCTTTACTACTCTCATAAGAAAGAATTTGTATCGGAAATTATAAATCTAATTTGACTAGTGAAATTCACCTTTTACCCGAATTCTTGGATTTTAGTTTTCATTAAATATCTGGGTTCTTGTTAGTCCCACAAAAAAACTTGTATGATCGAATTGTAGAGTTTAAGGACCAAAAAGTTATTCGTCAGCATTTTTCAAAACAAAATTGCCACATATGTGCGAAATAGCTTACTTTGTTCGCTTGTAACCTTTTGAATACCAACTGTTCTCTTGCCCTTTTCTGAAAACCTTCTTTAACTTTGATTTAAGTTTAACGTAGCCTTGACCGCAGAGCTATCTATTGGAGTACCAATGATAAATTTTAATAACTCTCATCGTAAAATGTATTTCAATTATATTCTTAAGTTTTTTATTTCCTTGTACTTTTTTTTTAATCAATAAAAAAAATCATACAATCAAAACAAATAGTATTTTTTTAATAAATGCGTAATTAATACAAAAAATCGAAGAACTATGCATACTAATTATGGTAAAAAGATAAAAACTTCCATACCTATCTATTATTTTGTTTTGCGAAGCAAAAAAAAAAAATATCTACAATGAACATCTATTTTCTATTAAATATTTAATTTTAAGTGATTAAAAGACAAACAATATCAAAATTCCTACAGGTATCAGCAGAAAAAAATTATTATTATTTTTAATTATGTATGTTAGATGTATGTATTAAAAAAAAAACATAAGATTGAATTCTACACAATGCGATTGATTGTTCCTACGATTTTATGTATTTATGTAATGTATTTTTTTTTATATTGTAGGTATATTGCTCATAATAGATATACTATTTTATTTTATTGTTTTATCGGTGATGTTTTTTGTTCTTGTTTAATTTAAGTTTTATAAAATTGCGGTGCAATATTGCTAATATATTGATTTTTTTTTGTTATTGAATTTGTCTAAAGTGCTGGGAGTTTGTATTTTGTTTTTCTTTAATTTGAGGTATTGCGCGGCACTAAAAACAAATTATTTGTATAAACATAGGAAATGTAAAATGAACAAAAAAAAAAATATATATATGTAGGTAGGCATTTAAAATGAGAAGAAATTAAAATAAAAAAATTCATATTAAGTAGGTATCTATGTACATAAATTTAATATTTAATCCTCTTTTTATATTCGTTTTTTTATACTTTTCGTTTAAATTGCACAATCTTTATTTCTTCTATTTATTTTGTCTGCGTCGCATCCTGATATGATATACAATTTTTTGTTTGTTTTCAATGAACAACATAATATTTGTTTTTTATTTATTTTAATTTGCATAATTGAGGTATTTAAATAATCATTTTCTTTCTTTTATTTTGGCAGATTGTTCTATTTATATAACTATATTTATTACTTTTGCTTTCAATGAAGTAAGTACAACTGTTGTTGTTTTGTTGTTGTATTTAAAACATTGTAGTTTTTTTTAACCTTTGGCAGCAGTTTCATAAAAAATTTTTGTTTAATGGTTATTAATGATGTTAAAACATAGGATATTTATTCATTATTGACTTATATTTTTTAAGTAGATATTTACAAAAAGAAAATTACTTTGATAAGATACGTTACCTGGATATCGATTCTTTAATTGCTAACAATTTTATTATCATAGCCAACCCCATCTTAGCCTTATTGTTCTTCTTGTTTAAAAAAGTGCCAGAAGTCATAAAATTGTTATTGAATGTTCAAGAAGCACACCTACCCTTATAACCGTGGTGGTTTATATATGTTTCCCTTTCATAGAAGTCAAATTCATTTCTTTTTTATTTATATATTAAAAAAAAACTGCTCATTTGTCTACGAAGTTGGGTACAAATAACATAAAACAACCCCCAACTGAATAAGGACATAACATAATACTCTGACAATACGATGGGTGTTTACTTTTCTGTTCTAATGTTTTAATCCAATAAAATAATTATTTCTTACTTCCTCCAAATTTTGTGTTTTTTTTTTGAACACACGCACTTAATTCAACGAAGTTTATATTTATTGCAATTTGTTTTAATTTAAAAAAAAAATAAATATTTGTACAGAGGAAATAAGATAAGCTGTAAGTGAAGAACTAAAAAAAGCACAAAGAGAAGAGAAAGAAAACCCAAATCACTTAAAATAAAAATAAACAAAGAAATTAAAAACTCTAAAAAATAAAACAAACAAAATTATAATATAAATGTATGTATTTTTATTAAAACATTTGAATAATCAACAAAATTAATTAATTACTTTATATATTTTGAATGCATTTTTGTTTTTTTTTATATTCCATTCACATTGAGTAATAATAATAATATTTTATATATTTATTACATAAATCAACTAAAATATTTATCTAAATTACATTTAATTAATTAAAATTATATATTTTTCTTCTTTTAGTTTTGTTTCGTGTGTGTAGGTGTACTTTTTAATGTGAAAATAAAAATGCAGGATTTTTTGTTTTGTTTTGGTAAATAGAAGTTCAAAATATAATTGAGTGTAACTACAAAGTTTGCAAACATTAAAAAAAAATCATACAAAGAAGGAACTTGCAATTATTTAATTGAAACAAAATGCAGAGAAATGAAGAAATGAAAAAAAAAATATATAAAAATAAGACATACAAAAAAATTAAACTAATATATTTTATTTTCCTGGTGCTTCCTTTCTTAAAAAATTAAATTCTTTTATTTCTGTTTCTTTATTTTTATTGAACAGATATTTTTATAAGTTATAGTTTATGTTATGTTTATTTTTCTATTAAACTTGTTTTTATTGCATTACAAAAAAAAAAACGACTTTTGTGAGAAAAAGAATTTTGTTTTGTATTAATTTAAACTAAGTTAGATTAATTATAATTAAGTATGTGCAGTTATACGGTGATATATTTTGAGTTTTAAAATAATACTGAACACCTTAAAAAAGAATCAGAAAGAAATATGATAAAAATTCATTTTTGAAAAGAAATATTTATTCACTGGACCAATTTATTGTAAATTAAATTTAAACACAAATTCACATCATACAAATTGCTTCATTTCTATTTGTACATTTTTTCATCAGATGATCTGAGAGAGTCAGTCCGTTCCTTAAAAATGTTCTTAAATTTATATTAATTTGCATTATTTTGATATTTAATTTGTCTAAGCAAATTTTAGAAGAATTTTATTTCTTTTTTTTTTTTAAGTTTTTTTTATATATATATTATTTTGTTTTATTAATTATGTTTTCTTTTACTCGGAACTGGCGACTATCAAAAGAAAAATTTATTTAGTTTTTTAGAAATAAGCAATTTGTGGTGAATTCGTTTTTAAAATACAAAATAAATAACTAAACACAATTCTCTTTCTCGCAAAAATCAATTTTTTTAAATTTATTTAATTCACTTTTCTTGTTTTATTGATGTTATTGTAGTTTTAATAAGAATAGTGTTTTATTTTGTTGTTATTAAAAAATTGATCTTGTCTAAGGGGGGATATTTAATTTTAATTTTTAAAAATAAACAATAAAGTAACTAATATATATATATATATGACAAATTCATACATATATACATATATATATATACATACACATAATATACATATATATATTTGAATTTTGTATTCATTTTTATAATATAAACTTTTATTTTGTTATTTAAGATAATAAATTTATATTAATTATGATTTTAAATATAATAGAAGTTTTATATTTTGTTTTTATTTCTTTTTATATTTACTTACTTTGTTTTTTTATATTATTTTTCGCTAAAGAGGTATTAGTTCAAAGAATTTTTAAATAAATTTATATTAAATGTGATAGTACTTAATGAATAAAATAATGATTTTTGTTTTATATTCATATATGCTGCCAAAGGATTTGGTTAAGATTTAGGTAAATGTTATTTAAAATAACAAACAAAAAGAAAAAAACGTATACATAACGTATATTTAATTTAAGAAATAAAAAAAACAATTAATTTGTGTGAAACAACATGGGCTGCTGACTTAATTATGTACATGAAAACATCTTAATTTCTAAAATTTATTTTTTTACGTGTATTTATTTTTTTTTTTATTAAAAAAATATTAATGTTATATAATTAGTTGTTTTTTTTTTTTAATTTAAGGATTTCTTAAGCCAATTTATGTTTAATTATTAATCCAAAATAGAATGTGAAGTATTTTTTTTTTCTTTTTTAATTTTGTTTTGCTTTAATACTATGCCAAATTTTTGTTTTTCTTTTTTTTTCAATACGGTAAAAAAATTTTGAATTTTTTTCCTCGTAATTAAATCTTCTTAAATTTAAGTTTTATTATCACTTCGTGTTCTTTTTTAATATTTTTTTTTTTAATTTATTTGGTATTCATATTAAGAAGTTTCCTTTTTGAAACGGTGGCATGTTGGATAAAATTTTGTTTTCAACAAAATCTCTTTTTATAAACGAAACATAAAAAGAATCTTAAATCTAATTAGCTTACAAATTTAGAGATCACATATGATGTTCTTCCTAATAGCTATATAGTTTTTTGTTTGTTTTTTAATTTTTCAAATTAAACTAAGTATTTTTGAATTATATATTTTTTTTCAATTAAAGTATTTACATCGAAAGTTTTTTTTTTGGAACAAGGAAATTAGTGATAGAAATTCGTCAGACTGTTTATGTTTATTGATTGAGAACATTTCGAACAATTCGACAAATCGACGCATTCGTTTTTCCGAATACTTTTTTTTTAAGGTTTTGGTGTTTCGAAACAGAAACATTGGACGAATAGTACAATTGCCAGAATTTTAGTTGCAAATGTGACTTTAGGCGATTTAATGCAGATGTGTTTTTTATTCCAAAGAAGATTTGGGAAACTTAATTGAATCAAATAAAATATTAAAGTTACTCGAAAAACAAAATAAATAAGTCATGACTTAAGGGATCAACTCAAAGGATTTTCATGGTAGAAAATGGGAGTATTTTCAATTGTTTGCTTTCATTAATTTGAGTTAAAAATGAGGCCGTATTCCATTAATAAAAATTATATTAAGCTTTATCCAAATTTAATTCATTAATTTCCTTGCTTATAATTCCACAACAATGCCACCTTATGGATTATACAAAATATTTTTAAAATAAAATTATTCCAAACGAAATTATTCTCTTAACAAAAACAAAAAGAAAAATAATTAATAATAAATTAACAAGCAAAAAAAAAATATAATTAAACTGCAACAGATCTTAACTACTCTATAAATTTGTTTTTTTTTTTAATTATGTAATTCTAATTCAAAAATGCTTTTTGTGTTTTTCTACCAAGAAAAACAGTTACTATTATCATTCTTTGTATTTTTTTTAAAGAAGTTGTATACACACACAAAAGTTGTACATATTCAATTTTGTTTAAGTTTATAAATTTATATTTTGTTCGTTAAGGTTATTGAAAAACACAGCATTTTATTTTATTTTATTATATTATCTTTTTTAATTTAATTTATTTTTTGTTTAAATTGTGATGTTTTCTTTAAAATTAAGAGAAAAATAAAATTAATTCTAAAACAAACAAATTAGTTGAATGCAAAATAAATAAATATTAAGTTAGAAAAAGATGCAGTGTGAAGAAAAAAAAAAACAAAAAAGAAGAAACTGTGAAAAAGTCAAAAGGAAAAATGAGCTAAAAATAAAAAGAAACTTTAAAATAAAAATATTTTTTGTTTTTAATAAAAAATCTGCTTTTTTATATTAAATGATGTAAAACTAATTAACAAAAAATAAAGAATATAAATCTATTTGATTTTTTTTTTAGAAATGCTTTATTTACTTTACATATATATTTTTTATGACAAATAAAAAAAAAACTATAAAAAATGCCAGAAAAATAATAATAAACTAAACTCAACTAAACTCTCATAATTAAAATTAGTTTATAAATTTTTGTAGTTTTTTATATAATAATATATATATATAAAAAGATGTATATAATATATATATATATATAAATTTATATGAAGAATAAAAAATAAAAATTAGCTAATCTTTTTGTTTAATTAATCATATTAAGATAATTGAGAAATTCCTCGGAAAAAAGTTGCATACACGAGGAGCTTCCCGATGACGCCGTTGCAGTTCCTGATGCTACTCCTGCTGCTGCTGCTGATGCTGAAGATGACGAATGGGAGGAGGCCGTCGATTGATCGGTGGCATTCGTAAAGAAACTAGCATTTGCACCAATAACAGGACGTTGATGTTGTAGATTTTGTTGTTTTGTCTGGTTACATGTTGCTGGTTTGTTGCGGTTGTTTTGTTGCTGATAACTACCGCAGCCGATTGAAGGAGTTGCTGTTGTACGCCAGATCGAACCAATTGTATCACTTTGAAGTTTACTATCACAAGCAACACCACCAACAGCATATTGATTATGTTGCTGTTGCTGATGTTGATGGTGATCGGAGGAATTTAGTGTTGCAGAGCAATTGTCTGTGTTGCTCCAGAGATCATTGAATAACAAATCGCGTGTTTGTTCCATAAATGATGATGCCGATGAATTCAAACAGTTTCCATTGCGCTGTTGCTGTTGTTGGTGTAATTGTTGTTGCTGTTGTTGAAGTGGTTTAGGATTGCAGATATTGGCAACATTTGCTGCTGGATTTGGTATTTCCCAAATGTTGCTGATTTTGTTCAATTGACTGGCATATGATGTGGCTGCATCCATTGCGAGTTTTGTTGACGACGTCGATGAGCCCACCAGAGGGCTCTCCCATAAGTTTGTATTTTGTGATACTAAAGTGCCTCCTCCTCCTGCATTGCCGCCATTTGAAGAACATGTCGATCCAGCAGATGATGTGTTAGATGATGTTGGCGATTCATTGCTCTTAATAGAATAAAAACTTTCCCTGAGATTGCTATTTGGCGAGGACTGACTTGAGGTCCAGAGGGATTCCTTGCTATTGCTACGATGGCTGCTGGCGCTATGATACTGGGACGAGCGCACAGACGACGAGGAAATAGGACTGAGGGATGGGTGGGAATTGATTTGATTATTATTAATATTATTGCTGTTAATTTGGTTATTTATATTGTTTGACACAGCCACAGTGGATGAGGATGTGGAAGAGGTTGCATTTGGGGGTGCACATCCCCAGAGGTTGGAAATGTTTGTGGCTGATGTTTGATTGTACAATAGTTGGGTTGTGTTATTGTTTATATTGTTATTGGCCGTTGGCAATTGGCCCCATAAATTATTGTTATTATTATTATGTGGTTTATTGCAAGAAGTGTTGTTGCTACTTAAAATGCTAATACTGTTATTGGAATCTCCTCCCAATCCACCGCCACCATTTTGCATTCCGAACAGCAAGCTGTGATCGACGGCATTATTTGCTGTGCGACAGTTGATATTCAGAGCAGTATTGGTGGGATGGTGGCTATTTTGACCTATTACACCTGATGCACTATTATTATTGCTTATTAACTTAATCGTATTCAATTCATGTACAACAGAATTCATAAAATTATTACTACATTCGTTGATGTTTGTAGAGTTTCTAGAGTTGTTGTTCTGTGTATGTAGATGATGATTACCATTGGTGATTGTTGTCAAAGTCGAAGTTGATAGATTTTGTGGCTGCAGCAGATTTGTTGTTGTTGCTGCCGAAGATGGCAGCGGTGGTGGTGGCGTTGTTTGCTGCTGAGGCATATTATTTACCCCAACTGATCGATGATGTCTTACCTGTGTCAACAGTTGTTGTTGCTGTTGCAAGGTTATCTGATTGATGGCACTGCTATTAGACTCCGATGTTTGTTGCAGCAATGGTGCCGAATAATCGATCAATGGTGAATAGAGGGAAATTGCCTTTTTCAATGATGACGATGATGATGATGCCCCGCCAGGAGTCCCAACCGATGATGATACCATTGATGTTGCTATGGTATTCGAAGTGTTGGTGCTAGTGACTGCTGTGCCATTTGGAGACTCCAACGGGGCCTCATGTTATGCGAGGTTCAACGCAAACTTGCTGACAGATTTGGTGTAGCAGTAGCCGAGGGGCTTAACGAAATGGGTATCCTGAGTGGCACAATATGGGCATGTGACACAGTGAGAGTAGTCGCTGAAGAAGTTCAATCGTTGTTGAGGATGAAGCAGTAGTTTTAAGCAAGTATTACACTATAACAGGAAATAGAGAGAGAGAGCAAAAATTGCATATGATTAGTGAAGGGAAGATTCAAAATGATTGATGTAAATTCTTATGAAAGTATGTAGGATCAAAAGAATAAACTTACCTTGAGTCTTTCAGCACAACACGGCATTGCAGCAAAGATGTCATAGGCGTACATTGTGCCAAGAACAAGGCTTGAGCCATCCCAGAGTTCACCGCAGAATCTTTAAAGAAAAACCGAACGAAAATGGATAACTAAAATATATTTATAAAAAACAGTGAAGAACAAAATGTTTAAAAAGATCCTTACCTGCAACTGATTATACGTCCTGATGAAGAGCCATCAAGGCAACCCATGCAAACACAAGTTAGAAAGAGTGAACGTCCTTCATATTTGACCTGGAAGTAAAGAAAATATAATTTAAATTTGTTAAATTTGATGATAAATCGAAAAAGTTGAGGTCCAACACGTGTTCTCTGAGGAACACCAAACCTCAAAATCTTGTCAAACTATTTAAATAAATAATATAAGTACTATCAATCTATAGATGCAACTACATTTTCTCTTTTAAATAGTACTGAACTTTAGGTCAGTTAAAAGAGTGGCAACAGACACAATCTTCCGTTAGTTGTACAATTTGCAATAAATGTTTTCTGCAACAAAAAAAAAAACTTTCGTATTCAAAGGTTCATGTCGTTTAATCTCCATTTCAAGTTTAAATAATTATGTACATACATATTTAAACATACAAATAAAAAAAACATAAAAACAAATACAAAATAGCAAACATTGTAACGGTACGTTTAGTTAAATTACTTTGTAAGCAGAAGCAAACTGTAATTGAAGCAACAAACGTTTGAAAGCGAGTTCATGTTGCATGTCAACCAGATAACACGTAGGTGAAAGACGAGATGTTAAATACGATTATATAACTTAAAAAAACAAGGACGAACTTGAGTCTTCACTATATTCATTATAAGGGCGCTCTTGTGAGATTAATATTTCTGAAATGTACAGCTAAACAAAGTTCCAAAAGTTAGAGGTTCTTTGAGCTAAGTAAAACATAGAAAGTAAGCAAGCAGACAGTAGTGAGTATAGTAAATAGTATGTAGCAAGAAGTAAAGGACGTTGGGCCTAGACAGTTCCTTGTTTGCTTGTATAAAATCCGTTCCCGTCAAACACTAACTCAAATTTACTTCGCAATACTTTATACTCCTGACAGCACTTTTGTGAATAACGCCAGGTAAATGAATATCAATTTAAGATGTTCAGATAAATTAAATGACAAATTCCACCCCTGTCACCATATTATAATAACTCTATTATTTTAATGAACTTTAAACTTTTGAATTAATAAAAAGGATTATCGTGTTTATTCAAAACAGTTGATAGAGTTTTATTCCCAGAGGAATTTCGGAAGAGTTGTACCTCATTTTCGGGATTGGTTGGTTTATTTAAAATGACATAAATAATTTTGTTTACAGTGCCAAAAAAAAAAAAATATTAAACTTACCTCAATGCATCCAGCTGAATGTTGTTTTGGGCTTAAAAAGAACGACCCATCGACCAATGGATAACGATCAAATACCAACATTGGTTCTTCACATAAAATGCATGCAACTCGACTCATTTGACTTTGTGCCAATGATGATAGAATGAACAGACGTGTTTCATCGTTGCCATGGTTTCCTTCGTCCTCGATCTGAAAATATAAATTTAAAAAAGAAATATTAAATAAAAATTCATGCATAGCTTAACAAAAATAAAAGGATATTATTTCTGAATTCGCTGGCAAAAGAAATATCGTACAAGTTCAAAACCAGTTGAACTATCCAAGCGGATATTTTGTATTTTGTTCGTTGAATTCGATTGCACAAATCAGGACATTTTTCTTATTTTTAGTTCCTGCAACTGATGTTACCTAGAGAGTAATTCATTTGGTCAATTTTCAAAATGCCAACTGTACCAATGTACCTCATAGCAAAAGCAATACTGATGCCATTACTTTTGGCGAAAGTCCGAATAATAATTCTCAAATGGATAAATGTCCTGTTCGTTTGTTCGTGCACAAACGTCAATATACGGTTAAAGCTTTAGTCCTTCGTCGTTGGCGTGTGTATCGTCGTCCTCGCAGTTACATTGGACACAGGAAATTCTCTCTATCACATTACAGGTGGATGCATACACACATCAGTGTTGTAGCACACGACAGGAGAGCAAAGCACGTATGCAACAAAGTACCATATTAAGCTGAAATTGGCAAAAGAAAAGGATATCCATATCCATTCTATGGAAAGGACATGGTCCTTTTGGATTATTGAAAAAAATTGAAAGACATATCTTGGGTTGCAGGGGGGAGGAGTGGACAATTGACTCCCGAGCATACGATAAACTATTGCAGCAAAACGAAAAACAAGAACACGGATCAGAAGAAGCCGCCTGGAATAAAGAAATATCCTTTATTTTTTTTTGGCTGATCGAATAAAAAAGCAACAACAAGCTATTTCGGATTTCATGTCCTTTTAACGAATGGTAACGTATCTACCTTTCCTCGGAAAACATATACGAGTGTGTTGTTAAATTGAAGAAGAAACAAAAAAAAAGAAGAGCTTTTCATTTCGAAAACAAGTCCCGGTCATGTTTCACTTTATTGATTATCGATTTGGGAATTTCATTTTGTTCCGATGAGATTCCGTCGCCGCCACAACGTGACAGTGTGCAGAAAAGCACAATGAATAAGCTAGTAATCCTGGAATATCTATACTTATATCATATACCATTCTGGAACAAAAACCTATCTCGAGATACGAGACAATTGTGGAAGGAGCTGCAGTTTATGGTTAAATTTGGTATTCTGAAATTCTGAAGGCGCATTCCAAGAGACAAAGACACAGGCACACTGGGATTATGTTGTGTTTATAACTCCCACGGTTACCTTGACTATATGTTATGAGTGCATTAAGCCTGGATAAAGAAGGGGTTTTTATTCGATTTGAACTTGCCAAAGGTTCTCAGGAGCATTGGGAAAAATATTTTTATCAGCTAAGAGGTATGATGACGAATAATTATTTTAAATTTGGTTAGAGATTGAAATACTGCAATATTTTTAACTTGTTGAAGAAGAAGAAGAGTAGGTGATAGAAGAGGAAGCTAAAGGGAAAGGAGAAAAAAGTTCACATTACGGAAGAAGAATTAGAAAAATAGATGAACTAAAAGCACCAAAAGAAGATGAAGAACTTGAAGAAGTAGTAGAATTAGAAGATGGCAAGTAAGAAGAACTACACAGAATTTGAAGAAATTGAACAATTATTAGAAGAGCCAAAGAAACTATAGAAGGTGTAGAAAAAGGCAATCCTTGACGGATAAAGAAAAGGGTAAGGGTAAGAAAAGGTAAAATAGTTAGAGAAGGATAAGAAACATAAGAAGAATTCAAATTAGAAGAACTAGAGAATATAAGAGTTGAAGAAGAATTTAAAGAAGAATAAGAGAAAAAATATAGAAGAAGAACAAATAGAATGATAAGAAGTAGAAGAACTAGAAATAAGTTGATAAATAAGAAGAGATTTAAGAATTAGAAAAAATAACCCGATCAGAAAAAGCTGAGGGAATAGATAAATTATTAAGAAAAATAGAGAAACTATGTACTATGTTGAAGAGGGAGGAGAAAAAGAAGAAAATTTACTCGAAGTATTAAAGAAAATAAAATGAAACATTTAGACAATGTAGATCCTAGACGTTACTAGAAGAAGAATAAGACAGAGACAACATTGATAAACTAGAGAAAGTAAAATAGAAGAATTAAAAGCAGAAGAAATATCAGAAGAACAAATATCGGCAACATACAAACAATAAAATAACAACAACACAAATCGAACTTTTACAAGAATTAGAAGTTATTGCAACATTTTTAAAACCTTAACTTGATGATTAATAGAGATTCCCATCAAAACGACAGTACCGCGTTGTTCGACGTATAACAGAAATGGTTCAGAAAATATAATAAGTAGTAAAATTTGATGATTAATCGAAACTTAAAAAGGTGAGGCCTAACATCTGTGCCCTGAGGGATACTATTACTAAGCTTTGTTCACTGATTTTGTTTTTCAAACAATTTAAATAATGAAATAGCCACGTTAATACATAATAATACCTAAAAAAAATTAAAATAGTTTGCTCCTTTCTACATAGCATAACTTCATAGAATTTTCCATCTAACTGGCATTGGAACATAGACATTGGATTTGATGCGATTAATATTTCACTTCTGATTTATACTCGGTTAAATTGAAACGAACAATCGATTTACAACACTAAATGTAAATCCCAGTTAATCTGAAATCTCGAGAGTAACCTATACTTGATGATAAGGGAAGATTGTTTTTCGATTCCATAGCTCCTTTTTTGCTTGAATTTTCACAATGGTATCACGGCGTCTTTTGACATTTTTCCCTTAAACCGCCGACTTTTGTTCGTGGGTTTTTTTTTTGGCAAAGAAAACAAGACCCGCAAGAGATTATGGTTACTTTGCCAGCATTACTTTTGTCTGACAAAAAATGCAATGACATTCTACATTCCAAGAGGGGATTTCATTTTATTTTAAAGTAGGTTCTTCTAGTTATGCTTTTATTTAGTTTTTTTTTTTATATGCAGACAGCCAGAAAATCATATTTCATAAAGTGCATAATATGAACACGAAAGAAATATCCACAAAATGTGAAATTAAAAAGAAATTCCATTTCAAGCTTATAGTACGACAGGTAGGGTTGTAGAATTGGTGGCGATATGACCTGAATATGTTAGTGTACACAAAATAAAATTGAGCATTCCATGCATGGTTCGTTATTT
The DNA here is from genome assembly GCA_958431115.1 of Syrphus vitripennis. Classification (NCBI taxonomy): domain Eukaryota; kingdom Metazoa; phylum Arthropoda; class Insecta; order Diptera; family Syrphidae; genus Syrphus; species Syrphus vitripennis. The sequence continues at coordinate 23,586,761 of OY288108.1, forward strand.
AGGATCCAAACAATTATGATTAATTTCATTGAAAAATTAAAGCCATTGCTTATGGTAAATCCCAAAATATAAAACACCAAAGTTGCTACTTGTTTTTAAAAGACTTGGATTGCAAAGAACTAGCATCTATTAATGTTCGTTTATCAAAACTAATGGAAAATCTTACTTTAGTCTAAAAGAGTTGTAAAAAATATGAGTTTTTTGAAAATAAGAAAAATGTATTTAATTTTAAAAACAAAAATCAACACTACCACGCAGCCTATCAACGAACAAAACGTTCTAAAAAATAAAACAAAAAAATTCTTATTGTGACTGGCAAGCGAACCAAACAATTCATATTCAGCAGCCGGAGATATCATAAATAAGTTTTATGGCTGAAATGAGATGCGATGTTGTTTTACTTTATTTGTTCTTTCTTTCGTATAAAATCCTGTACCAATATGTAGAAGACCAAGATTTAAAAAAAGGGTTTTTGTTTTGTTACCATGAACTTTACTTAAAGTTCATTTACTTTCGAAAAATGTGTCAATCTCTGAGATACACACAATATACCTTGGCATCCATTCGGTCTAGACTCAAACCATAATATTGGTCAGCAGAAGAAGAATAAAACGGACTTTTATTCAGATCGAGTGAGTATTCAGTAAATTTATGTCAATTTTATTATGATTAATTTGTTTTGTTTTTGCAATTTTCAGATGTACAAGTATAAAATTTCTTTTTTTTTTATTTTTGTTTTGTTTTCCTTTGAAGTAAAGTTTTAACAAATTTACGAATTTATCAATTCGTCACGTACAGAAAACAGATATCAGGTGGAGACAAGTTTATTTTGTGATTAAGCTAAAAAGTTATATATATTTCAGCTGACAGTTTGCGGTGTTGAATTTATTGAATTGGAAAGTTTCTTCTCGTTTTGTTTGCAGATTGTTATAAATGTTTTGCTTATGTATGTTGGAACTGAGAATATACCCAGTGAACCATAATTTTAAATACACATTTCGTTTTTGCTTCAATATTATTGAGTCAGAGATTAACGATTTTTGGTGATTTTTTGTCTACAAAAACTTCATATCGAAATAACATATGAACTTGAGTTCTAAGAAGATTTTTCCTATTATTTTAAAAAGAATACCACCTAAAATTTATATTAATAGAACGAAATATTTAGATATTGTTTAAAGAAGTTAATATTTTAAAATTCAATACCTACAAATGCAAAGTCAGAGAAATATTCCTCTTACTGTGGGTTTACCTGCATCGAATGTGACACTTGGAAAAGTACTAAAGCAATGTGTACAACTATTTTTTTTTTGCTGGCGAGCATTTTACAGAATGGTTGGTCAATAAGATTTTCTCCGCTACTTGAATGAAATACAAAGAGAAATCTTATTATTTTTCTTCAATTCTATGTGATTCTTTGTAATCTACACTTGTTTGAATAAATAAATCCCCCATCTCAAAATAAAGTGTATCTTGTCAAAAGTATTAACATTATTTAATCTCCACTTAAAAGACATCAATAAGGACTCTCTTTTTCTCTCTTAACTTCTTTTATACTCAATCCATCTGACAGCTATTCATTTTCTAAAACTCTCGATTAAGCAAAACAAAAGAAAAAACACTATCTACTCGAATTTTCTTTTATAAAAGGATATTTTCGTCCTTTACTATGATTTTTTTTTGTTTTTGCACAAAAACAATATTTATTGCTTCGCTTAAATGTATCTTAACTCTGAAAAACAATAATCCACCATATAGCCGCAGTACTCTTGTCTTCTTCTGTTCGTGTGTAGTTATATTAAAAAGCAATAAAGTTAAGTTCTTTTCTGTAAAAGACAAGCCATTTGGGGGTTTTCTTTTAACAACCACCAAAACAGAAAAACATTAACATGCATTACACTGAATATAAAAATGAAAAACCAACTCGTCGTTGTTGAAAGACCAACGATGTATTAAATTCTTAGAAAGAGTATTATTTGAAACAAATCAAAAAGTATCTAAGAGATAATACATTCGTATGTACGGTGTATCTATTCGATATCAAAATCCACTCAAGTGTAATGAATTCAGTTGTTTTATCCGCTTATTGTTGAAATATTATATGTATGCGATGATGGAAGATTTTCGAATTTTGTTTTAAAAGGGAGAACAAAAGAAAAAAACAATAGGGAGATCTTTTTAAATATAGAAATAAGCGTGAGGGTGAGAGGAGGGAGGAATTGTGTTTCGAGAAATATACTTATAAATATAAATGAAATTAGTAAAGTGTGTAAACAATTTATTAATCGAAAAGGCGCTTAGCACACTCGAAAGGACCTAATGTCAACAACTTTTGCTGAGATGAGTCCCTTAAGTCTCCAAGTCGAGCAAAAGACAAACATGGGATAGGTATAGGAATATAATTCCCAAAACGCACAAAAGTGCAAATATTCCAAATCTGCTGCTCCAATAACTCTCACCAACTCATCCTGCTATATTCTTTTCTTTATATCTTGAAGATGCTTTGTTTTATTTTGAGAATAGAGCAAAAATATCCAATAAATGATCTCTGATGAAGAATACTTTTGGGCAACGTCGAAGAAGGTGCTTTTGCTATTGTTTCGTCGTTCATTAATGAGAAAAGCAAAAGTTTACTTTGCCCAATCTTTGTCTTGGTCCTATAGATATGTATATCTCGTTCGTTCAATTGTGAGATAATATTTCATTTGAGGAATTAGTTGTCGGTCGTCGTAGTCGTAAATTCTATTGCTGTTTCTGACATCGAGAATATACAGATACACCTCCCGCCAGACACGATATGGGTGGTATGTATTTCTATATCCGATGACATGATATATATACTTATATAAACACCAATAAGGATAACACAGATAAAGTTCTTGCAAATTGAATTGCTGATTAAATAGACATTTCGCATTGGTAATCAACTTTGGCTGACGTCTTTCGCTGTGCCTTGCTTGGCTATGATATTATCGTGTATGCTATACGATTTGATGGTGGCTTTTTAGAGGTATCTTTGGTATCTTTGGTGTTTTTTGTTGTATTTGTCTAGCTTTTGATTTGATTAGAAGAAGTAGAAGAAGAAGTTTTCGTCCTGTTCGTTGTTCTTCTCACAAAAAAGGCTTTCAAAGATGAAATGGATTTTATGATGATTTGGCATTCTGCTATTGTTTAGACAAAGTTTTTGTATAACAATGAATTTTCTTTAATTGGAAATTTATATTTAATCGCGCATATATTGGACTAGAGGTGTAAATTTTCTGTTTGAGTTTTGTATGAATTTCAATTAAACTCAAAAAATCAATTTTAATCCTTAAACTGGGTCCAAACTTTGGCCGATCGAGATTGTTCATTTATAATGTCATAAACTCCCCCTAGTGGGCGACAGTTGTGATGTCTTTTTCAATGATACGAGTAAGTCTCAATTTAGGGATTCTGATGGTTCTGTGTAAACGTAAAATTGCCTGTTAAATTTTTTTTAGATGGAATGCTGGTTTTTTGCGTAACGATAATCAACATTTTGGGTAAAATTAAATGAAATAAGTTGATTGAAAAATCAGATGATAAAAAAACTTATCATTTCATTTTATCATAGAACCGGAATTGGGGTCCAGATTGTCTTTGTGGCTTAGTTTAATAACAGAAATGCTAAAGTTCTAACAAGAAACATGTGTTTTTTCTTCTTTGAATGGTGCAAACTGAAAAACAACACGACTTAATTCTTAAGCTTTAATTCGTGAATTACTTAATCAAAAGAAATTGATTCAATAGTATCTATTATGTATATTAAAAGTGCAAAAATAAAACTACCAAAAATCCTGATAATGATCTTTTACCAAGAAACACAATTTTCCTGTCCCAAATTGCATTTATCGTTATGAATATACATTTGTCCAAATATCCAATTTCATTCCCTAATTCCAAAATTATATACAATTAGCTAAAAAAAGACAATCTCAGTCGACATCCCATTCACTTAATTCCTAACACCATCATCAAATTTATTTTCCTCCTTCCTCCCATATAACAACTACAATACTCTAATCTAAGCCACTTCGCACTCTCCCGAAATAAACGAAATAAAACCAGACCAATTAGAAAGATATTTTATTTAACCACCTAATCGTATCGAGTAGCTTCGCGCCATGGAAGTGATTATGGCGGGCGCCTTCTCGTTTCTCGTCCACGTTTAAGCCATCAGTAGCTTACACAATCACAGCAGCAGACACACCATTTCCATTGCCATTTTATTGAGCTGTGCTCTGCTTTGCACCAATTGCTAATTACAATACCAATTTTCGGAATTAGTCAAGTAACACTTTCTCATTTTTGGGATTTACCATCAGTCCTGTATATTTCAGATATATTCGTTGTATGTGAATAGATAGCGAACGTTATACGATACAATGGGTCGTTCCATTTGCCCACGCTATCACTACTTGCATTTGTTAATCTCTTGCTCTCTCTCTCTCTCTCTCTTTGATGTTCACCATAAATTATTCTCAATTAATGTGAGTTTCTATTGTGCTGATTAGCATTTCATTTATATTGCAATAGAGACCAACTTGTGTGTTTCACTATTATACACATCAAGGAAGGGAGCGTCTGCTAGAGTCCGGGACGACAAATCGATATAAATGCAAAGTGTGCAATTGACCGAATATTCTACGAGTATATCTCGCAGATGAAATTGTTGTAAGAGTCTTCCAACGAACATTGCCAATTTTGTTCGTTTTTTTATGGACAAACATTGAATTTTATTGTGCATCACTGTACAACAAAAGTTTTAAGAGGCGGATCTATAGGAACCGGCAAGTGCAGGTCCTTTGAACCGTCAGTCCAGCTTCTGAATTTTCGAGGTTCAAAAATTAATTTTATTTGTACACAACATTGATCGGATGATAAAATGACTGACTTTGTGCTTGGCTAAAAATGATTTTCACTTGGCCTGGCCCCAGCCCAAAAATTTTTTTACAGATTTATTTTGTGACCAAATTTGCCTTGCTACACCCCCCCCCCCCTTTATTAGAACAGTCGATTGAGGATTTTTTTTTTCAAAACACCCATCTCGAATTTTGTTATTAGAATGGAAAGATGGATGGACTTGGAGTTTAAAAACAACACAAAACCAAAACAAAAACAAACACAAAAAAAACCAAAGAACTTTTATCGCTGAAGCAAAATTCGAGATCCAGCCCTGACCTCCAATGCCTGGAAAGCTATATCTAACGAACCTGATGCTATTCCTCTCGGTTTTAATCAAAGCGAGTATAGTGCGAATGGAGGTGGGCCGTCAATCGTCGTCTTGGACTCGGTTTTTTTTGGCGGGAAAGTCTCTTAATTAAATGGTTTATTCTCTATTTCACTTAAAAAAAAAAATAACAAATATCGCAGCTTGTTTACTGTGTACAATGTAAGGACCGTTTTGTTTAAAATCTACATCTGGAGCTAGACAAAACATCATCTCACCTGTCAGCTTTTTCCATTTCAGGCGCAGATTAAACAGTTTTCTCCTTTGGGGCAATATTGTTCATTTCAGATCAATTTGTATAACGTTGCCGTTCCTTCCCTATAAACACAACTAAAAAGGTGGGTTTCTCTTACTCGCTATAAACTACAGAGAACAGCTTCACAATCAACTGCCAGACTTTTAATGAGATGGCTCTGACTCTTTGTACCTCTTTCTGTCTTACAAGATAAACATCAAATGGCTTCTTCGTTCTTCTTTTTTTTTTTCTTGTTGCTCATAAAACATTGGTTTTTAGGTTGTAAATTGAAGACGAGATGCAAGAAGCAAGAGGAGGGATGCTTATCTTTTTTCTTTCTTCGAATTAAACAAAACTTTAAATGTTTATGTGCTTTTTCCATTTTAGTTAAAACCACTGTTTCGAATAAGCCATGAAGACAAATAGGTATCGTATAATAGCTTTAAACAGAAGGTGATTACAAACCCCGAGAGAGATTATTTGTTTTTTTTTTTTTTTTTTTTTGTTGGCTTTCAAAATGGAGACGGAAAGACACATCACTGTTATTTTTGATAAATGCCATAAATTGTGTGATTGACTTCGAGATGGGCTCTGCCATCAAATGGGAGATATTGTTTCTTATGTTATGGTTTGTCTTGGTTTGCTGTGTCATTTAACGGTTTTCAGTGAACCTTTGTAGGTCGATAAGGTAATTCGAATGTTGATAAGCACAAATTATAGTGAAACAGCTTGGACTTTCTTTTTTTTTTTTGATTGGAAAATTTGAATAGGCATTAAGATCCTGCATAGCAAAAAGACATGAATTAAAATGGTGAAATTTATGAGAAAATATTTGTACTTGACTTTATTTTCAATTAATATGGCGTATTTAAAAAATGTTTACAAAGAGCCTTGTTGCAGTATTTTTAGAGATAGTGGGTTAGTCAGGCGTTGACAATAACACCCAATTGGAAGTACATATCAAAAAAAAATCTGAAAAACTGTTTTTGATTTTTTTTAAGTACATAAAAGCCCGAAATAAAAATTAAAATGGGAATTACATATTGCCAAACAAAAAACTCCGTTTTTTAACCAAATATGTTTATTTTGCATAAGTATTTTTAGTATTCAAATTTTTTAGGAGTTATTTGGAAATGCGTTTAATATAAGATTTTGAAAAATTTGATTCAATAACCGTAAAAAAATCGTGTAATTACATTTTCAAAAAACTGTATTGTCAATGCAAATATCCATATTTTTCAAAAAATATTGTTTTAAAAAATCAGAAACTAACATTGATAGTAAGTTTTTTAAATTGTGCCATATCCTTTCATTGAAATTTCACTTTGGAAATATCGTCCACATTTTATAAAAAATAAAATAGTTTTGAAATATCGCCTAAAATCCTATGTTCATTGAAAATATAAACTAGGCAACTTTCAACCTCATCAGCATTTAAAGCATTTTTTTTTTCTAAGTTTGAGGTTTCTAATTTTGCAATTTTTTTTATTAAAAAATAACAAAAATTGGAAATATAGCCCAAAATGAATAAAAAATTGGTCGAAATTTCTTTGGTGTGAGTCATATTGGTTTTAAAAACAGCAGAATGTCTGAAAAATCAGCCTTTTAAATTGTAAAGCTCAAATTCTGCATTCCAGCGATTCCAGACGAAAGAAATAAATTATTTGCGTGTAACAGTACTTAAATTTGTAACAATATGCACTACATTTAATTTATACAATTTCCCCAAACGACCTCAGCTGTTCTGGTGCAACAACGATATAACAACAGTGCCAGAATAAAAAAAAAAAATAAATTATATCCTTGTTGTACACATTTTATCTACTATAAAATAATTACACAAAATATGCAAATGCTTTTGCTCGATGCACGAGCACACAGATCCTTGACACAAAACATCAAAACCATTGTGAAATAGCATTATTTTGCAATGTTTTTATTTTTTTTATATTTATTTCGAACTGCGTTTGTAAGCTCTCTCTACACTCTAGGGATTTATATTTTTTATATATATTTGAAAATCTTCAAGGACCTCTTCTGCCAGACACGAAAAAAAAACAAACAATGCTCATGGTGACAACAAATCCCCATCTGGAAAATGGCAATGAACAATAATGAAATGAAATCGCGAAAATGCACTGCACTTTCTTCTATAAATTGAGCAACAAAAAAAGAAAACAGGATTCAAGGATATACGACTACAACACTGTGATATTCTGTTTTCATCTGCGATGTGGGTGAATGTTTGCAGCAGTATTGTTATTGTTAAAGAAGTGTGAGACAGAGAATGAGAAGACTGAAATACTGCAGTTGTTTGACTACTAAAACATGAAATAAAAAAACACCATTATAATGTGTCAGATGAATGTCGTAGTCAACTTCTTCGTAGGTACCTTTCCAAACGTGTGCACTTATGTTCTTTTTATTCTTGTGTTGGATAGTTGTGTTTTATTCCATATATGTGCAATAGGATCATTTCATAATATAAATTTATTTAATTTTTTTTTTTTTTTGGTTTGTGAGATTTCAAATCTTCTACGAGAATTTACACTCAATTTATATTCGAGACACACAAGGACAACACACAAAAAAAAAAGGAACAAGGACTAATGTCATGATTTTTCTTTCAGCCTTGTTACTTTTTTCTATTGAGTTCAGAAAAAAACATACATCAATCTTCTCGTGGGATTAAAATTTTAAAGCTCAATTTGTTTGATTCTTCTACAAAAAAAAGAAAGGACCTACTCCCAAAACTGAAAGTCCAACAAAGACATAATAAATGTTTTTGGTTCTTTTTTTTCTTGTTTTTTAAATAAAAAAAAAATAAGAGAAAATACCCAAAAAGAGGTCTTTGAAGTGTGTTTTCTTAAGGAGAGCTTTTCTTCGTCAGAAATGTGAAAAATTGCAATTAAAATGAAAAAAAAAAATATTCGTTGTTTGCTCAGAGTAGGTGCGGAGCCAGAAAAAGAACTCAACCCATAGTAAGACGTACATCATCATATACCTAAATAAAGAAAGGTACAAGAGCCAATAAAATAAAATTTGCCTTTTTTTTTATAAACGTTTGAAAGTTCACTAACCTTAGATTAATGCGATATTTTTAGATGAAAGGTTTTATGAAGAAATTCAAGTAGGGAAGGTATGTACACATCTACCAACAATTTAACATAATTGACGGGTAAATATCTTATGAATATTATTTCTGTGTTGGGTAGTATTTAAATCTTATTCCCAAGATAGATGCATCCGGGAATAAATGTTTGTATTTATGGATGTACAAGTACAGTAAAGAACCGGTACAAGTACAAGTATAAGGACAAGAAATACCGATTTTTACTGCCGATTTATAATTTATTCCCTAGACTATTTTTAGATCTTAATTTCTTTTTGAATACCTAAAAATTTTGAAAAACAAACTATTTAACAAAAGTTAGTATAAATTTTATGATGATGGTCAGGTCACCCCTTGCGATAAATGACGGAGGGGGAATAAGTGGCGATACCTCTTACCTGCAGTTAAAATTTAATTGGACTCCAAATTAACGCAAAACTCAATTCCTATTTGACTAGAATAGTAATAAATTAGAAGTTCGTTGATAAATATTGCGAAGAGACCTGGACACTAAATGGAACCCTGAGGTACACCAGCATAAATTTTGTTGAGGTGAAGTTTTGTAATATTACAAATAAAGAAACTTGTTCAGTGTACAGGTAAATACTTTAATTAATTTAATCTCAAAATCTTTTATTTTTTCCTTTTTTAAAAAAAAAAAGAAGTAACTCAATAGACTAGATATCTTCCGCTATCTTAAACTCATGGACATTTTTGCGTGTTTCGCTACTCCTCCATACATATATCAATGCCCAGCTGTTTTTCTTTACCCACATACCAGCCAATCCAAACAAACCATAAATTTACCCCATTCTAAAATTAATTGATAAGCTGCAAACACTTTTTTTTTTATAAATAACCACCGATATCTTCTGTTGTTTTTATTTTTTACAATTCCAATGCTTTTAATTGGAATTTGCTGGTTTTTATACATTCACGACTTTATGTTCAGTCCAGTCCAATGAACTGGTTACTATCAGTTGGGAAGTGAATTATATGTACTCTTTGGTCATTGGTGCGTAAAGATTAAAGTAATACTCCCGGCATGTAGAGAAAAGAAGGAAACAGAGATAATTGTTGTTTCTTTATAGAAAATAGATGGAAGTTGCACAGACAATATGTTTCTTTGTTGCTAATTTTGTATAATTTTATGATAAAATATAATAATGTCTCAGCAGGGAAAATATGAAATCAGAAAAGAACTATTTTGTATTTGAAATTATATTTTTTTTTTTCGTTTAATGTCCTTTTTTTTGGTCGTTAAATTAAAACGTCTTTTATTTGCCAAATCTATAAACGCTGATCCTATGCTTGGATGTTGTGCTAAGGATTAAAGAGAACGTAGTATGTGTGGCGCGTTTTCGTTGTCGTGTGTCGTTTTCACAACCCAAAATAACAATAAAAGCTATGCCAATTGCCATTGAGTTTTATAAACTGTTTAATATTTTTCTATGATAATTCTATTTCCGTTCGACTGCATTTAGATGACATACTTAAGGCGCAATCGTTTGGAAGGATCTTTCTCTTCATTTTCAAATAGAAATTGATTTCATAAGTTTTCTTGTTCTCCTCCTTTTCCTTTTGGGTAACTAAATTTGTACGAGAGTACTTACTTTGTAATAACCATTTTCTGGAAATTGTATACAGAGAAAAATTTAATATCCTTTTTATATGACCACATCACATACAAAACACACTCATCACTATCACCATCTATCTAGTTCGTGTGTTGAAGATTCTTTTTTTTTTCTCCATTTATGGTGAAGAAGGAATCTCAATTTGTTAGGTGTAAATTGGACGCAGTCAAGAGTGACAGTGACAATCTTTAGTCATTCGTTTTAAGCTTTAACCAGAGTTTCTTAGCCCAGGGTTTTTGATGTTTTGTGCGAAGGTGGTGGCAGCGTTCGACGACGACAACGACGAACGAAAAAAAATGATGATGGGAAATTCTTAAGAAAGACTCATCCATGGGATGTGTGAAATGTTGCGGTTGGTTAAATTCGTATGATGTGACTTTAAGAGGATTATGATGATCTGACATGGAATGATGTTAAATTATGAACCTACGTATATGGCAATTTAAATATCTGTTTTGTGTGCTTATTGTATAGTCTGAGTGAGTAAAGTTGTATTTAAATGTAGTGAGCTAAGTGATTTGTTTTAGAACGGATTGAAGGGTGCTTCGTATTAAAACAGTGTTGATATTCTCAAATAAAAATAGCTCTTAATTCGAAATTTGGTTTTATTTTGTTGTCGACTGTCATTTTTTTTCTATGAGTATTGAACCTAGCTGACCACTCTGACTCCGTGCCAATTCGCAATAGAATGCTAATAAAATGAGCAATTAAATGTTTCTCTGTCTGTGACTCAACTTTGCATTTAAAATTTTTAATGTTAGTAAGTAAACTTTTTAAAACAATACGTTTTTCAAATTATTGGGATGTAGTACTTCTAAAGCAATACGAAAATCTTATTGAATTTCAAAAACCTTTTTTTTATTGATTGAATCCAATTTCTGTATAAAAAACGTTTGGAAAATTATTTTAATAAGATTTTATAGCAAAATCAAATTTTTTGTTTTCTGTGCAAATACAATTTAAATCTTTGAAACGCTACATCTCGGACTATTATGATGACTTAAAGTAATTTTAAAGGAAGAAAAAAAAAACGAAGGCGTTTTAAGTGTTTAAGAATTTCATTTATGGGCCATTAAGTACTTCTAACTGGCTGCGGATGGTAAAAATATGTTTTTTGTTTGTCGTATGGATAAAATCGAAGTTTGGATCTTGTATTCATAGTGCGGTAATATCTAGAGGTAAGGAAACCTGCAATTTTAATACGGATGTACAACTTCTGGGGCTTATTGTCAAAATATTGAAATCATTTACCCATCGATAGTTAAATTTAGGATGTAGCTAAAAATGTTCTCAACAAGAAATGTTATGAACAATATTTCCAACAAATTTTTATAATTTTTTTTTTTAACATTTGAAATACATATTTAGAAAAATATTTAAGTTTTTAAAAATTAAAAAGTTGACAAAATATTATTTGGTGAAAAAGACAAAGAAATTTTTTAAATCTCCCAAATTATTTTATAAAAATAAAGCTTACTTACAAAATTAAATTAGTATTAACGAAACCAATTGAAAAAAAAATATTCAACCCTTTTCCCCAAAAATCCTCTTAACTTAAAATACTTTACTTCAATTTCACTGTGTGTTCAAAATGGCCATGAAATTAACATTAAAACTATACGATTTTCTCAAAAGCATTGTCTGCATTTAAATTGCTCATTTTATTCATCAGCAAACAGTCGTTTTGTGGAGTGTGCTCTGTTTACATTTGTTTTTCCTTTTCCCCCCTCGATTTTTGAATGCATTGGTATAAAAATCAAGATCAAATGAATTGACAAAAGTACCTACCTACCTAACTTTAAACAGAAAAAAAAAAAAATTCTTACAAAATATTTAAAGGAACCAAAGCAAACACATAAAAAAAGAAAACTGTAATAAAGGACAAAGTTATTTTTTTTTAATTTAAGTTTTTTGCATTACTTTCTTTTTTGTTCATGGAATCCGTTTTTTTCCTTTTTTTTAAGGATTTTTTCTTTCTCAAAAAAACTAAAAAAAAATTAAGAAGAGAAAAAAATACAAAAAGTATAATTTCTCTATTCTTTATTAAAATGCAGACGGTTTGCAATTATAAAGATATTTTACATAGCAACAAAAAGAAAAAAAGAAAATAAAAACAGATTCTTCGTAAAGGATCTTCGAGGCAAAAAAACCACCTACTCTCTTCCTTAATGGAATGACCTTTTGATAACAAAAAAGAAATAAATTATGTTTCTGGTTGGGTATCAACAGGACTACAAAAAAAAATAAGAAACTTAATTTACCCCAAGAGATGCCAATTAATTCCCATAAGCAAGTTTATTTTCTTTTTAAAGCAAAGCTCCTTCTGTTAACCACCTTTTTTTAACCTTCTTTTTCATCAGAGAAAAAGCTGACAAGCAGCAAGGACTCACAATTCAATCAGAACTGGGATATAAATTCTTTCTTTCGTTTTCCTTCACATAAAAAAAAAAATTCCCTCTTGGTGCAACTTTGTGGATGAAAATTGTTTGAATGGCCTTCCGTTTCTTCTTCATCGTCTTAGAATCGAAGTTTTTATTTATTCTCATTTTTAATTAGATCCACTTCTTTTTCGGTTATTCGACCTCAAATAGTTTATCAATCCTTCAATTATAAGTTTATACATATACATATGTATGAGAAAGAAATCTGAAACATTTCCATCAATTAACTCTTTCTCCGAACACAAAACCGACAGCGAGACATAGAAAATTTCGGGTCCCATTTGGGAAAACAATTCAAAGTGGGTTTTTGTATCCTGAATGTCTCCGATCCAATATGTGGCAAGTCCCCAATCTATTAAAACGAGCAAAGAAACATCATTCGTCCCTACGACGACAACGAGAAAAATAAAGTAGTCGTTTTCCTCTCTTCTTCTTCTCTCTCTCTCTGTCTCATTCCTGTCCTTTGAATTGAACTTAATCCAGCAGAAAAAAAAAGTAATTGTATATCCTTTTTCTGTGGGGGGTAATTTCTTCCACTTACTTAAATCCTTGGAGCTTAGTCCAGACACATGATTACTACTATGAAACATTTTTCGGTTTTGTTTGTTGTTGTTTTTCTCCTTTTGCCGTTTATGTTTTTTTTTTTTTCTTCTCATGAAGAAAAGGAAATGCAGCCAACCACAGGAGAAAGGATGCAGGGATTTGTTTTGAAGTACTGCAATAAGAACCTTAAACTCAGTTACTACATTATATCCAAAGCAGGGTGGAATTTTTCATTGGAAACATTCGTTTTCGTGGTCGCCATAAAGTGGCATTCCTCATTCACTATTATATTTGACAGGATTAACTTGATAGTCTTTTTGAAGTGTATGGACTTAACCTCTCACTTGGGAGGAATGACAACAATTAATAGGTCCGGTTAATACTTTAAGCTAGCCCCAAGATGGTGGGTTTTATTTATTTGATTAATGTTCGATTCGTTTATACTTTTTTGTTGTTGTTGCGACTTACTAGTTTTGGGTAAGTACGTCTTTAGTTTTAGGTAAGTCGATGAAAACTCCTTCAAATTTAAAAATAGATATTTATTTTTATTTAACGCTGATATTTCATCTAAAAAAGTTTTTTGGGCTTAAATGTTAAGGATTTTGAGATCTAAAAACTTAACGTAAACTACTATTTGAAAATTTATTTGCAACAAACCGATATCAAAGTATCACCGTATCAAAAAAAAATATGTATGTATGTATATCGTTTACGTCTTCCTAAAAATATGCAATACCATTTTTTGTTTTGTTTCATTTATAATATAATAATAATTTCCTCTTCAAAAAATTAAATCTGACATTTAACTTATTATTGCCACATTCCATAAATCTCAACATAACCACATAATGAACTTGTATAAACAAAAATTCTTAATCAAAGTTCAACCACACGTAAAAGTTTCTCTCATTTTGTTTTAAGTTTTATTAAAACAAAGAAAAGATGTTGTTTTTTTTTCTTTTTAAAAGCCAACCAACCAAAAAGAACCTGCATTGACTTCAATTCCACGCCTGTCAAGATACATTCTTATTAGCACCTTTAATTAGCTTTCAAGGAGTCACTTTCACATGTCATTAACTTGCCAATAATATACATGCATACACACATATGTACCTATATAAGTATGTGTGAATCTGAAAGATATAGAATAAGTGTTCTTGTTGTATCTAGACATCGACTCCCTAGCTGGGTTTACAAACAAAAGAAAATAATGTGAATCTTTCTTCAAACGACTTCTTTGCCCCTAAAAGTATACCACACGGTTGATTAGACATACTGACGGGTTGTATGAGTTTTTCATTATAACCTCAAGGGTATAATATTTAGTTAAGACTAAAAAGTCTGTGTGCCAAAGGAGTCTTCTTCTTTTGTATGTAATTAGCGCTTTTAACACACACAAAATTGAAAATTCACTTTCTTTTCAACAATAAAAACAAAAATGAAGTTGCAAGCAAGCAGCAACACACCTTTTTCTTGTTTTCTTGTTTTAATGATTTTTCACATCATCATCAACATTATATGATTATCATAGTTATTGGCATGACGATGACGATATTGTGGTGGCGCTAATGTCTCTCAAACTTTTAATGAGATTTCAAGAGTATCTCTCTCTATCTTTTAGATATTGAATTGTCTGCATTAATATGTAATATTAAAAAATACTTTACTATTTTTTGTTCGCGTGATTTCAGATAACTTTGCGTGTTGAAATCAATTAAGAAAAACTAAACGTCTCATGTACGAGTACAAGTGTATTTTCTATTGAAGTGGAAATTAATACAAAAAATGTTCAAGCGAAAGTAAATTTAAGCACAATGTGTTTGTTAAGTAGCTAAATTATGTGCAATAATATTTGCATACCTTAAGGAGGATAAAGCTATAATAATTCAAACACTTAATCCGTCAAAATTGCAAATGGAGGAGGAGTGGTTGTTAGGTGCGATGGCGCGCGACACACTCAAGTGGAAACAATTTTCTTTTTGAATCAGATCGTTAATCACTTTCTCAACAAGGACATCGCCACAACAACGTTTGATGACGAGAAGAAATATTAAACCGAACAAGGTGATAAGTGGTGACCATGGCCCTTCTACGTATATCAAGGTACATGAATATATGTTGTAAAAGTAAAAGGTCCTTTTGAATTGAATGGCACAAAGTAGGGACAACTTGACTCTCTCTCTCCCTACATACATCAAAAATCTTTACGATACAACGAAATTAAAAGGGATCCCCTAATGGATTTAAGGATAGAGAATGGTTGTTATATATAATGTGTGAAAGGACATATTCCCTGTTAATGGTTGTTCGTTCTTCGACTCATGGTTTTCTCATGAATTAAACATTCATTCTTCTATACATCCCCGCACACCATACATGTCTCGAAATGTCTTAGAAGGAGTTTAGAGGATTAAATCATGGCTGGCTGTTGTGTCCTTTTTTGCTTGGTGTGATGTGGCTAGATTTCATTTAAGATTCTATCGCCAAAAACAATCATGTTCACACACCATCATCACGGATACACAACATATAAAATAAGGATCATCTCCTTTAATATCATGCAGGCGGGCATGGTTGGTATATTTTAAGTTTTACGAAAGTCCTTTTCTCTCTCCCGCTTTCACTGTTACTCTCTCTCTCTCTTCATCTAAATCTCCTTTAATTGCTGTTTGTATTTATACAAAATGTTGTCAACTTTGAATATCTTTAGGTAGATTACATTTTGCATTTTGGACATTAATGCAAAAGTTTTTCTTGACGAAGAAGAAAAACGAAGAAATTATCCTAAATGTATGCAAAAAGTTTTGCTGCCAAGAAATGAATACTTACATATTTTTCTTAAGGGAGTGATTTTAATTTTTTTTTTCGTTGTATTGTTAGTGGTTTTTTTCATTCAACGTAAGTTTTCACGTAATCTGTGCACGGTTTTAGAGTTTAATAAAAGTTTTAATCAAATCGCATTTGGAGAACTCGCCGACGACGAGGAATTCAAACATTTTTATGGGACGTAGACGCTTCATTTGAAGGATACGTTTTCTTCTTTAGTTTTAATTTGTAAAAATAAACATATTAAAAAAAAAACAACCTGTGATGACATTGAACTTGAAAGTCTGATTTAAAATTATTAAACTTGTATCTCTTCATTTCATATTATGTGTGAGACAGAAAAAAAATTAGTTTCATGGTTTTTTTCTTTGCAATTTTTGATATAAATTTTTTTGCAGGACAATTGTTTTTCTATTTTATCATTAAAAAACCAATTTAGTATTTTAAAAAATAAAATTGAAATTAAAAAATGAGTTTCTGATTTTTTAATTTTTAGTTATTTTTATATACACAGGGTGTCCCGTAAAGAATGGACAACCTTGAAATGGGATTTGGCTAAAATAAGCGACCAAAAAATAATAAAAACAACTTTGCAATACGGATTAGCAAAAATGAATATTTCAAAATATTTTACAATTGTATATAAATGTTTCGTCAAAAATTATATTGTTCGAGTTTATTTCGAAAAAAAAAACTGCAAAACATTCTCACTGGTTTCTTGAAAATTTCAATGGACTCCGCAATCTTCAACGATTACCATTTCTATTTTTTTAAATCTTTGGAAAATGAAGAAAAATTCGAAAATTTATAAATCTAAATGATTGCTCATTTCTTGTTTTCCAATAATTCAGGGACTCTGTCTTACATTTTCCTATTAGGGTTTTCCAACTTGTATACGACACTCCTTAATTATTCAAGTGATTTTCCTTTAATATAATAGAAACATAATGTATACAACATGTCATAGTAAAGTGTATCAACAACTGGAAGTCTTTAAGGGTAGAGAACCTCCCATATCCATACCTAACGAAAATGGCAAGAACGTGTAGGCTGTCTTGAAGCACCTACCTATTATAGGTATCATGAATTATTTTGAACATAAATTTGCCGTTATAACGGCTGTCGTGTTGACGATGAACAGTGTGATGGCGCTCAGCGCCATATTACTCATACCAGACATACAGAAAATCTTAATCCCTGAGGGGCATTCTCGACATTGGAAATTAATTAGATTGAATTTTATCGAATAAACACACATGAAGTGCACTGTTTGCCATCATGATTAATAGATAAATTGAGGGAATTAAATGGAATTTTGGAATATCTGTATATAAAAACATTTTAGGTAGATTGGTTGGGATTTTTGTTTGTGTTTTTTGTTAAGTCTGGGAAATTTTGTACTATAAATTCATAAACACTGAGCTAACATTTTGAAAAGTTTATGGCTTTAGATTACAAACTTTATATTAAAGATACAAAAAGTTTGATTGCTGACATTTTTCACTTTCCATACAAAAAGCAGCCCCATCGTATCACTTGCACGATTTAAAAATATATTATATTTAAGTAATAAATGCAATGACATTTAAAAAAAAAATTAATTAAAAAAAGTGCGCATACGCCTCAGTGTACTCACTCTTTTTTGTGACAACTGGCATGGCGTTAGATTACATAATTTAAAAACGTGAACAAACCAGGAGGAAGAGCTGTAGGATTTATTAAGTCATTAAATCTCAAGTCAACGTAGGCAGAGATGTAAGGTTATATTAAATTTCAAGTAAAATAAATATCAAAGTAAAATATTTTTTTATTTAAAACCAAAAATAAGTCAAATAAATAAAATAAAAGTATGTACTTGTACATATTGAAAAAAATGAAAGTTCATTGAACGACTTGTCATAGTCATTAAAAATCTTTTCAAAAAAATAAAACACGAAACATGGAAACGCATCGACAACGAAGGAAGGAAGGAAGTCTGCGATTATAGAGCGCACTGACTTAAACTTTTGTTATAAATATATACATGTAGATAAATATGTATAGTTAGACAAGGATAGCTCAAGGCAAACGACTATACATACATATATTCAAAAGAAGTCCGAAAATTGATGTGCAGGGTTTTCCTTTTTTTTAGGAAGGGGGGTTGGAAGGTAGGTTATGTCTTGTCAAAGTAAGCAAATTCTACTTGATTTAAAATTCAATTGAAATTGAATGATGTTGTCGTTGTCTGATTGGAAAATACTTGCTGTTATAATACAGTTTTTGTTATAGAACCAGAGATATAACGGTAAAGGTATATACGATTAAAGTACTTTGTGCAGCAGGTCGTTTCTAAATAATGATAGGTTAGGTACCTGCTTTATGTGTGTAACGACCTGTAGGTATAACCTTTCTTATAGAAACTATATTCTTATATAAACCAGACACAGTTCAATATCCTGTGTGGTTGATGAATGTTTTGAAGTATTTTATGCAGTTGGAAAACATTTTTATTTCTGTTAATAGTTAAGGGCAATGTCAGAATATTCAATTACATTGAACTATTGAATTAATTATTATCAAAATTTGCTGAGGGAGAAAGAGAGTTTTATCTTTAATTTTTGTATCAAATTAGTATGAATATTGAAATATGCGTACTGACGTTTGAAACGTTTAAGAAATATACAGATAATATTAAAATTTAAGTTTTATTAAATAAAATACACCCTTTTAGACATATGGAATTTTATATTTTTTTTTCAAGTCTGAAATTTACTTCACGCTGGAAAAAATACAAAGTATTGAAGATCTTTGAATATCCCAAACAGAAGAGCAATATGGGCCACTGTGCGATTAACGGGGTATAATTTTTTCGTAAATTATTGGCTTTATGAAAATTGTTTTTAGATTCGCTTGTAGAAAATAGTTATTTATGTAGGTATCCATATATATTCAACTCTTACCTAACTTATCTTGCTCTTGTTGCTTTCCAACTTTTAAAATACATATTAAAAATTGTTTTCAAGCACCAAAAAAAACTTAAGAAATTGTTTTCTTTACATAATATTTCAATTCATGTAACCTAACATTAAGTTTACACACAAAAATTGAAGATCATTTTAATAAAATAAAAAAAAGTACGTATACGACGTGTGAGCTTCTTTTAAATTTGCCTTAAAATCAATTTAAAACCATGGCCAATAAAAATATCAGCCCATTTTTATACATTACCGCAAACTTGAATGGTTGAGTTCAACGACTTACCTGCAAGAAAAGAAAAACAAATGCGTGAGAAACATTATTAAAACATGATTTTTATTATAATTTAAAAAACTTATTATTATTTTCTTTTGGAAAATGCTTTTTTTCCAGTTGTTTGTAGATTTATTTCAAAATTAAATTGGTCCATGTTTTTAACTCCATACCAATCTCTAACAAAAAAAAAAAAACAAGTCGCCTAAAAAATTTATTGCTTAAAACACTTTTTTTGAATAATATCGTCTCAAGCCCGTTATTCCAATAAGTCTACCTCTTCTAGGAACCTACAATACTACATACATACATCCCCCCTTTGCAGAGTTTAGTCATAAATATTTCAATCTATAGGATAAGGAAAGCACGATAAGAATGTGCTCTGATACTCAAACATAAATCTGATATATGAGAGTCTAGAAAATTCCAAAGTGTTATACACCTTTAAGAGAAGTACAAAACGAAAACATAAAAAAAAATTCTCTTCCATGCTCTGAAGATCCTTTAAAGTATATATTCTCGTTTAACTGTGTAACAAAAAACCCTTTTTATTCTATTTTCAGAAATATTTCAAGATTCGAATTTTTCTTTTACCATTTTCAAACGCGCAGACCTTTCCAACCATCATAGTGTTATGATTTATTAAAACCACCAAAACGAGTATAAAGGGGATATACGAGTATATCCATTCCCCAATAGGAATTTAGGATTCAAAAACATTTATCCTTGCAGGATATTCGCATTTTTTTTTCGTTTGTTTTTTCTTTTGCATTTTTTATTTACCTTATAAATCTTTCAGAATCCATTTTGAAATAAAAAAAAAGCAAAGAAAAACAAAAATGCAAAAGCAAATCCCCATGATAGAAATTATTAAAATGGAAACGTCAGTTTACATAGAAAAATATTATAGGTAGTCCCGGGCCGGGTATACCACCACCTGGTTTCGTTTCGTTCATAAAGCGTACATTGTTCTCTTCTCTTTATACGAACGGCTCGCAAGGATAGTGCTTGTCCTTGGTCGGGCTTCAAGTTCTATATAATCCAAAGCATCCTTTGACAGTAATTTTTCAATCAAATTAGAAAACAAAACGAAAATAGAAAGAAAAAATATAGGAAGAGAACGGATGACAGTCACGTCTTTTATAATAACACGGCGACGGCGACAGCGGCGCGCCTGTAGAGTACCTAAGCGGTGAATAGAATAAAGTTGTAGGTGTGCTTAAAAATTACTAAATCACGTATATCGCGTATACCTGGATCAATGCAAATAAATAATTATTTTAAAATATCGTGTCCTCTATATAAAAAAAAAAACAAAATCCATATCCTATGCCAACACGTCTGGATATTTATAAATACCTTCTTGGTGTATAGGCTTTCCTTCCTTCCTTCCTTCCACCTTTCTCTCCCAGCATTCGATGGAGGAAAATTGTTGGATCCTCTGGGTATATTTTCGTTCATTTTTATCGTCATCTTCTCTCAAACACAAATACACAGACAGTATAGTGAGTTGGAGAATACTCCATCAACGTCACCATCAGAAAAGGAACCTTACCCTTGGAATAGAACTTTTCAATGCTAATCTTGGGTTGAGGGTTTTTCCTGTGCGCCCACTTTGGTTGGGTAAGGTCTGTGGAGAATGGAGGTTTTATGTGTATATCTGATGGGAAAAAGAAAACGTAGACATAACATTGACTGTGGTAGTCTAGGAGGTATGTATATGGAAGGTTGGAGGATTTTCCCATGCGTCTGCCTGTTGGCTGGAAAATGCCGACAACAACAATGATGACGAAGACTATACCAAAGCCAAAAGGATGACGACGACGATGATGATAATGATGATGCCAATGGAGGAAACGGATCGATAATTTTAAAGAGGAAGTGTTTAATGTGTATGCCTATCGTGCCTAGAGACATAGTCTTTTTTTTTTAGCTTGGATTATGTGTTTAATAATGACGCAGTTGACTTTCCAAAGCATTTTATGATACATACTCGTAAGTGGGTGGGAATGACTCAATTTTATTTTTTAGAAAGAATCATGCCATAGGCAAAAATATGTTTGTGGGAAGATTTTATGAGAGTGGATGTTATATGGTATGAGTAATATTTCGTTTAAAGTTGATAAGTTATCGAGATTGACAATCAAATCAGACAAAATGATGTTTTTTGAGTTATAGGCGAAGTTTTTAAATAAAATGGTCCTTCGAGCCGGATTTTTTGGTTTCTTTATTATGGAATCTAAAAAGCGATGTAAAGACCTTCATTTATGTAGGAAGGCCATTAGAGCTATTGGTGGGTAGTGTTTTTCTTTTAAAGTTTGAGTATTTCTCTGTGTGTCAAAAAAACTTAGAAAAAATTCAATTAATTAAGCGAACACATCACATTTAATTGTTATGCTTCAATATCATATCTAATACCTCTTTTATCTATTTTATTACCTATGGGCCTGCAAGATATTTCCCCGAAGTACATTCTTACCGTTTTTAAATAGGTTATGAAATATTTCATCAAAAATAAGATCGTTTAAGAATTAGTGATATTCCATTCTTGGCTGAAAGGAGGGTTTGAGTCTGGAGTTGCTGAAGTTTAATACCTCGTAAATCAGAGAATAAATATTATATAAGACCAAGTTCTTATTATTTTGCGACTTATGAGTTATTTTCCTAGTTCCGAGGAATAACTCCTTATCATTTTGACTGGGTTACGAGATATTTAAAATGAAAATTTTCTTTCAAGGAGAAGAGATATTAAATTTCTGATTGTAGAAGTTATGGAAACATGAATAAAAGTATTTTCTTTTATTAATGCTCATTTGAATCAGATTTTCTTAGAAACCTTCAAACAGAAATATTTAAGCAACACAAGCTTTAATTTATTTAAGTAATAAAACCCCAAAAATTATCCTCATCACTCTGCTATTCACACAAAAACAGAGACAGAGATATAAGTCAGCCCAAGGCCGGTATAATAAAAGGAAAAAAAAATCAAATTCAAATTTCATAAGAAAAATAAAATTTAAAGAAATAAACTTTTGCCCTTGGTTTATAAAATTTTAATGGAAATTTTTGAAAAAGTATACGAACTTTCCAAAGATCCATATTCAAACATACAGCATCAGCATGTGCTAGATGTATTTTCCACCACGGACAAAAGACAGTACAAAATTTTCTTCTCAAAGTTATCATCTTAATGGATTGACACTAAAGGACGTGTGGTGTCTGCCTCGCTGCTTGTGCCTGCCAGGTTATCTTGTACTATTTATGTTGAGTATACCCTCTCTAAAAGACTCAAAACACCAAAATAAACTTAAAGGATTTTTCATGTCACACTTTTCTCTACAGCCAGCGCAGCGCCGCGATAAAAGCTTTAAAGTGTTTGGTTTTTCGTTTTGTCTGCGATGATGGTAAAACGAAACGATGTAAGCGTGATGGCAAACCAGCATCCAGTAACGACTAGATACCCTTGAAAGGCTTTCAAAGGATTTTCAAAGGTATTTCAAATATTTATGCGAGATTTTCTCTTTTTCATCCCAACAAAAAAAAAAAAAACAAAAAAACCCAAAAGTTATTTTGAAATAAAGTTAAAATATTATTTGCCATTGCCCTGCTGCTGCTACTGCTTCTGTCACTTTACAATAAACTCTCATGGAGAAAATTTAGTTCTGAAAAATAAAGATAATCATGGCAGCGATGATGGAAAGAATAGAAAACAAGGCTGAACACAGGTCAAGTTTATGACGATGATGGTTCACAATACGTGTGGCATGTCGGTGCGGTCGGTCGGTCGGTGTGGTGTGATAAGGCAGTGTGGTTATGACAGGTTGATAAAGTTAACCAACGAACGGTCGGTCATATCAGGTCAGGTCATTGTCCTGGGGATATAAATATTTCTTCTATTCAATCTTCTTTGTCTAGATATATGAGGTTGATTTTATTTTTTTCTATGGAAAAGGTAAAAACGGAGGGAGGTTTTTATATTCTAAGTTGGGCAGGTGTTTTGGTGGATTTATTCGCATGGTAAGCAATTATTTACTTTGACCACACATGTCCTGACTCATGTCAGGGAAATTTAGGAAAAAGTTTCACTCGACTGTCATCATATACGAATATAATGTGTAGTTCTGTTTGTTTTGTTAAGAAGCGACTTTTTATTTTTATCATCGCGTCAGTTATATTGAAGTAGACGTAGCTGTATGTTTAAATGTTTTTAGCTTAACGAGGTGTTTCAGGTTCAATGAATATATGTACATAACTTGGTAGACAACACGTGGATTGAATTGCAAATGACATTGATGGTATGAACTTAAATGTTATAGATAAATGAGTGATGAGTTGAAGAAATGATATATAGTAGGTTAAAGTTCATTTTAAAATCTTATTTTTTTTTATAGATTCATCAGTTGTGTAAGGCTTGTCTAACTTTAGACAACTGTCTGTCCAACTTGGAATGTCTATTTAATGAATATTTGTCATTGTTGTCTAAGAGCTGTCTAACTATTTTATTCTTAACGTTTACCTGCTAATTTTAGACACTGTTTAACTATGGACTAATTCAAGATTTTACGCTCTGATTTGAATTCGCGGTTGTACCAACTTAGTTCAGCCACGGCTTAAGATTTTAACTTACTTATCTTTACAGTTAGAGAGCAGGGTTACAGCAAATCACTTAACTGAACCCTTGCCGAACCTTAGATATAGTTAGTCGACTCAAATTATTCTTGTCTAAGATCTGTCTTACTTGTTGAAGTACCAAATGGACATTTTTTTTTAACTAAAGAAAAAGTTTTTAGCCCTGCTTCGAAATAAAAGACTATGGTGGTAGTAAATCACGTACTTGACCTTTGGTTAAATATTAGTTAATCTGCCATTATGTTTTACATCTCTTTAACTTTTTTATCCCAATCAATAGTTTATTTTGAATAGAATAGAGAGAATATCAATGTTTAAAGAGCTTAAATTTAGACACTGTTTAACTGTCGATAATCGATCTGAAATCTTTGATTTCTCCAATGACTGAATTATGTCGTTGACAGTCTTAAACCACCACAATCACTACACAATTTAAAATTTAATTGATATATCTATTAAAACAAAAACTTGTATTTCAAAAGTTCCATTTATCCTTGTTTATAACGAAAACCTTTTATACATAAAACATAACCACTTGAGACTGATCCCATATAAAATGTCAAGTCGAGATTGTATGATAAATCATTAAAAAGTTTTATTTGTATAAGTTGAAAATACAAGATGTTTTGATTTCCCATCGGATACCAGCATTTTTTTTATAAAATATCAAAATATTCTTTTTCAAAGGAAAATGGAGTAGACACATCCATGTAAGGTTGTATGTTTCATCCTTATGCTAAAAAGAAAACATGTCTGATATCCCATTTCTTTATATGTTAAAATTAAGGTAACATTTATTATGGTACCGAAACAGCAAGCCAGCTCTGGCTACATAGAATTAAGGGAATAGAAGTGAGGCCGCCATTGAAAAATTAAAATAGGACGCGATTGAGAAATTAAATTAGGACACACGTTTTTAATTCATTTTCTAAATGAAATAAGATCGGAACATGAAACTAAACCACGCAGTATTAATAAAATAAGGCAGCGATCGAAAAGTGCAACTAGGTCGCGCGGTCTCATTTCATTCAGCCATACTGAATAATACTAAATCGGCATAAATTTTAAATTTAATTTAAGGCAATGTATTATACTCGTGGATGAAGATTCGAACCGGTAGGTAGTCTAAAAAAAAATCATAAAAATCGAGAAAATTTTTTTAAAATCTGAAAATTCTTATAATTTCTTTCATTTATTTACTAAAAAATAAATCTTCAATTTTGTGCAAAAATAATTTCTATAAATTTCTAGCAAGCATTTTATGAACTACTTTTTGTTTTTACTGGCGCCAATTAATTAATTTATTGAAAATCAACAAAACTACACGTTACACAATCTGACAATACACAAAACCCAACAATAGAGAACAAATAAACTACTTGCAGTACTGCTGTATATACTGAAATATACACAAATTCATCATCCATGAAGTGTGCTATGCTGCAATCTAAAAAGTTGCATTCTCAATAGAATATAATTAATCCTTATATTTATTTTCGCGCCAAATAATAATTTATATTTGAATGAGATATAATCCTATTCGCCAGTAGTGTGTGTATGTAAATTTAGAAATAGAAAAAAAAATCATCTGACAAATTTTATTTTCTTTTCCTCACGGAACAAAAAAGTGAAGAATAAAACAAAAAAAAAAAAACGCTTTACGTATCTACAAATTTGCATTCATCGGATGCATAGGTTAGCGACCGCAGAACTATCTGACATTAGATTGTCGGACTCGTTGGGTTTGGTTTGGTGTTAGCGGGCAGTATTTGTGCAGTTGGCATCGTCATAGCTGGGGCTTTCCAAGCCTATAGCAAAAAAAAAAAAGATTAAAAATTCATGAGGAAAAACAAAAACAAACAAACTAGTGACACAGAGTTAAAAACTGCGACATTGCAACAGTGGCTCTGTAGTTTTTGTAAACTATGGAACAAAACTACTACCAAATTGTCCAATTTGTAATTACACGTGTAGTTGATATTACAGGTGTATTATGTACTACACGTGTAATTACACATGTAATTGATTTTACTAAAGATTTCTTTTGCCAAAAGATAGATAAAAATTTAATATATTAGAAGAGATCTGTGGTCTAATCTCAATTCTTTATTATTTTGCTTGTACATGTACATTAAGCGAATACAGGTGTAATTAGATGATCATCTGAATTTTCGAGTTCCATTTCATAATGAAAATGCAATAAAATAAATCAATGGCTAGAAGTTCAAAAAACCATAATTTTTAAATGACAATTCAACTAAAAACACAAACTCTGGTTTTAAAGGGTGTTTTTCATTTAAAATAAAAAATATATTTTTATATAAAACAGATAAACTGTGTTCCACTGTACTTCATCTCCGGTGGTGACGAAAAAAACGACACTATGACGATGTGTGACAAAGTGCCATTTAAAGTTAGCCAAAAATCTAAGAGAGGCTAAACCACAAATCAGCGCCAAAAGCAACAAACAGGATTGACTTTTTTTTTCTTTCGAATGTGAATCAAAAAAGTACAAGAATCCACAATGCACATAGTACATATAGGATTGTTGAGTGTTAGTTGTACTGTCTTTTTTTGCTGTTGTTGCACTTATTTTTATTTTTTGATTTTTTCGATTTCTATCGTGTGTATCGAATAATTTTGGTAAAATTATATATAATTTTTTTTATAGTGGTTGCGTTGGCGTGGATATATTATTTCCTATATGATTTTGTCGATAAGATTTTTCGAGTTTATTTTATAAGTTGAAAAATAAAACAAAACTAAAATCCATAGCGCCGATTAGATACGAGTACATATACCAAACCAAGTGATTTGTCGATTTTCAATTTTCCTGCGCAACTTAAGAAGTATTGTGTGTATTTAAGTTTATTGGACTTGGAGCGACGTTTTGTCATTGAATTATTGGCGGTAATAAAATAGGGTGTTTCTATTTATTTTTATATAAGACAGAGATAGATATAAATATAGGATTTAAGGTGATTGCGTAAGATCAGTCTAGACAAGTTATAAGCCTTCCTATATTGTGGGGTTCTTCGAACATAGTTGAAGCCAGGAGTATAATGAGAATACAGTTTTATTATGAAAAAATTCAATTGTGGTTAGACCATAAAAGCATTTTCTTTTTTAGGTCACTAATTTGAATGAATTATTTTAGTTAATTTACCATAAGTGTATCTTGCAGTTTTGAGTGTTCGTGGAAAAATTTAGCATGTAACAAAGGCACCATCTGTCCAAGTTTTGAACTAAATATTAGTATAATTTCTTCTTTTAAATTCGGTAAGTATATTTACTTATCAAATACTTATAACTTAAAAACGTTCAGTTACGGTATTTATAATTTATCAAATGATTTTTTTAAATGAACTTATTAGTTAAGTATACTTGTGAATTGTACCTAACCAACTTTTCATAACTCTTTATATACTAAGATATTGCCCAGTAAAATAAAAAGTTTGGTAATAGAGTTTTGCCACCATTTCAGAGTGATTTTCAACTTTTTCGAATTTTTGTTTGCCTAAATAGGAGTTTAGAAAAAGTACCGTAAAAAAATCTCCTTTTTCAAAACATATTTCTCCATTTTTTTTTATTAAGTACGAATTCAGATTTTTTGACCACTTAAGCTGACTTATTCCCACTTAAAATTTTGACTTTAAATTCTTAATTTTTAATAAGAATTTCTAAGTAAGTAAATATCTAAATTCGTAGACTAAAGAAACCTTGTACAAAAGTAAAACATACATTTTGAAGATCACCACAAAAAAAACCAACAACCATAATTCACTTTAAATTCGACTTGAATTACAGTGTGGTTTTGAGCGCGTGTGCGACATATTGTCTGTTGAGACTTTATGGTAAACCACATTAGCAGTAGTTATAAACAAAAAAAAAAAAAAAATCGTCCCATATCAAGCAGAAACGAGGACGCTTTTTTTCTCTATTAATTACTGCCACTTGAATGCTTCCCAATATAATATTCATATTTTAAAAAGTCTCATCACATTACTTTCAACCTCAAAAGTGTCCCAGACCACGAAACTCTAAGGTCACAAAAAAAAAAAAATCCATATCAATCATAGAAAAAAAAAAAATTTGCGAGAAAAAATGTAAAAAAAAAATCTAAATCAAGTCTCCCTGTCACGCGTTGTATCTGCCAAACTCATTGCGGTATGGCGGCGCGCGGCGGCTGGCGTTGCAACCAACTTCAGGCATGCAATTTTAAAACGTTTTCAATCTATCGTTCGTTTTTGTTCGTTCGTTGACTTTTGGCATAGATCTTTAGCTCATAAAAATAAGCTTCTCCGTCATGCGGTTCATTGAAACCACATATTGTAGGTACACATACATCTATAAATGTATATGCGCGCCGTTCAATGTGATGTCGTTTTCTAATGCAGCAGTAGCAGAAGCAATGCCGCCTTCAGGTATATCTATCTATACAATGTGCCTCCTCCACGAGGAGCTCTCAACAAGATCTATACCAATTGTTTTATATTGTTTTAAAAAAAGAACACTCCATGTCACTTGATAGGGGCTATGTTTTTTTTTTGTTTTTTTACAAGATCGTTGATTTAATTTTCGAGGTCAAAAGTTACTTTAGTTTTGAAAATCATCGAAAAAACTGACAACTGATTTGAAACATAAATATTTGAGTTCTACATAAGAGTCTATGGGACACATATTTTTGAGGTTAGACTCAGCAAACGGCTCTTATGTATGCAATATCTTCTAACTGCAACAGCATTTAAAAATTATGTTTTAACCAAGTGACACAGGGTGTCTTTATACATTCGCTAAAAAAAGAACCATCACTAAATGACAATACCAAATAATTTTATCTACCTATACAGACAGTTAACAAAAGATAAAAATATCACTACGTACAATGTATCCGTAGGTTATAGGTAACAAGCAATAAACATTTTTTTTTTGGATATCAATTATAGAGATCAACAAATAAATTTCTAACTTTTTTTTTTTAATTCCAATCTGACGAATGCGTGGATGTATCTTTTTTTTACTAACCTATAGTTAATGCTTTTGTACTATATTTTTAGTGTTTGATATATTGTTACGATAAGCAATTATAATATTTAATTGCGAATATGGCAAAATTTTATTAAAAAAGCACATGGTATTGACTTGAGTGAGTACGAGTGTGCACGAGTGTACTATGGAGAGTATCTGTGTGACATAATAGTCGACGACCACGACGGTAAGTACCGAGTTCAGTTCATTCAACTTCTACTTGCATGCATTAGATAGATACACAAATAACAAAAAAAAAAAAAGTGCGTTTTTATGGACGACGACAACGATGACGAATGAGCATTGTGGACTTTTATCTTTTATAAAAAAAAAAAGATACAAACCGACCGACCGACATACACAACATGAGTGAGTTAATTAATTGGCAGCAAAGGTGTGTGGTGTGCACAACTTCACAAGTATGCACCACACGTATCTAACTATCTGCATTGTAATACCTTTACTCATTTTTTTTTTCATCTTCAATTTTTTCTTTTCTATTTTTTATCTACATTATATGAAAATCCAATTTAATTATACTTAATTGCAATTTATATGCTAATCGATTATGACTTAAGTTGGTCGAGTGAAAATCCCGCAGCTAGTAATAAATTAAACGTTTTAGACAATTCAATCGGGTGAAATTCCCCTTGATTGAATTTATAAAAAAAAAAATATGATGTGTGTTATTATTTGTCTCAAGAGCACTTTATTATAGTTTATTTATTATCTCTATACTCGTAAATATAGGATTGACAGGTTTAGTAGTGCATTTTATTTGAGAAAATAATGTTTGTTGTTGTTGACTTTTGATGAAAAAAAAAAACATTACATGAAAGTTTTATTTTTCTTGGCAACTAATCGAGCATTAAATCGCCAGGTCAAAACTAGTCAGGCGAACGAAAAAGTTTTAGAAACCCTACTGAAAAAAAATGTAAACTATTTGATTGTGATTTCGTAAATACGGAATTTGTTACAAAAAAAGAAATGTTTTTTTTTCATATAATTTAAAAGATTTTCTTTAAAAATGAAGAATCATTTAACTATCTATCGTATATTGTAAGAAACTTATCAAAAACTTTTAAGCAGAACACACGAAATTCAAATTACTTGTTACATTTCAAGAAAAAAAAAAAAAATATCAAACAAAGGTGAAACTCGAAATATATTTTTTTTATTTTCTTACACCATGTAAAGAAAAAATTAACATCTTTGTTTTTAGTTATACATACATTTTAGTTTTTAATTAAAACATAAGTATACTCACACATTTTGTTCATTAGTTGAATTAATTAGCACTTACCTGTAAAGAAAATAAAAAAAAAAAGAATTATTATTTTGTGTTAAAGACAACAAATCGTAATAATTAATAATGCTAATAATAAGAATAATATGTTATTACAACTCAAACAAAGTTTAAAAATCAAATATGAAAAAAAATGGTAAACTTAGCAAATTACAACACTAAGTAAGCCTCTTAGCATTATATCGTAAACATGAGAAGAACAAATATGATCATCATATATAAACTTCAATTAATAATGGTCATGAACTCAAGTGAAGATCGTGTTGAAGATATTATGAATATTTAAGAGTTTGAAAATACTAAAATTTTAAAAAAGAAGCAGATACACTTAAAAAATGCTTATTGGATTAAACGCTGATATAATGCTTGCATAAAAAGAAGCAGAAGCAGGGGGTATTTCTCAATATGTTGAGCGCAATTGTCTTAGACAAAATTGAGTTTTAGCAAACTGAATTTGCTTAATAGTTTATTGTGCTAAAGTGAAAAAAATGCAAAATTTTTCAATAAGATATCTTCTTAAAAATATGTGGCTATGGTTAGTAAGATTATCTTTGTTGTTTCTTCTGGGACAAGAGCAATAGGTTCTGTATTTCAAAAGAGTACTGTGGCGTATACATATTTTTTTAAACATCGTAAAGGAACGGGTGAATTTTACATTGTGTTTCGCAGAAATACCGAGGCCATTGCCAGAGAACATGGCCACATCAGACCGTTCTGTCTCCAATGAAAAGAAACCCTTTTACGATACAAATTCGAATATTTTGTAAAAATAAAACAATAACTGGATCGTTTTATTGAATTTCGGCGACAAAAAAAAAGATCATAATTCATTGCAGTTTTGGCTGTAAATGAGAATTTGGTAAAAACATTAAAAAAAAATAATGTATCTTTGTAATTCATATAGCTTCTAATTTCCAAATTTTTTAATATTAAGTTCGAATACTTGTAGAATGCCACCAACAAAAAAAAAATGATGAAGAATGGCTGTTTGTACCAAAATAGTTTTTCAGATATTTCGTTTAAAACTTCAAAGAAATGAAATTCCCTAAAATTCAAGGACTGTTCAACTTAAAAGGAAGTTCTGCTTAGACGTAGTCAACTATTATGTTGTTATTCTGTTTTTCCCTTTACAGATAAAATTTTAAAAAAGAGTCATGACGCAAATCTTCTCCCCCAAAAGTCAAATAAATCGGTCTTGTTATGTATATTGAATTAAACTCGCATGACATCAATTAACTTCACTAATTTAGATTAAAGTACATATGTCTATACACATATCTACATTATGATATAGCACGAAAAAAAAAATAAATAATACAAGAAAAATAATTATAATTAAATAAAAAATAAATCCACAATTAATTATGTGAGGTGGGAGCTGTGCTGTGAGATAATATGAATCCATATTAAACAGCTTGTTTCATACAGAGACGATGGCATTGACCCAGAATTATATCTGCTAATGCTTTTCTTCTTATATTATACATATCTCTATATACATATATATTTAAATCTTTTTTTTTCAGAAAATCGCTCATCATCGTCACCACCATTTAAGTGGTTGATAAAAAAAAAATTATTTTGTACTTTATGAATTTATCTTTAGATGTTTTTTTTTTAAGTTGTTGGTTTTCCTTTCTTGGATATTTAATTTTTTCTCTTTATACACTTGATGAAAAAAATTACTAACAGGGTGGATCAAAACTATTTTGTAAATTTATGAAAAAACGTTTATTTTTTAAGGGTCATATAAAGAAATCCAAAATCCCGAATAAAAACGATAGAGAAAATGAAAACAATTTTTTGTTAAAAAATGTAACTCCAGAATACTCAAAATACAAAAAAATCAAATTTTGAAAAACCCAAAAATAAAAATCCTTTACTTTCAATTTATCAGTTTTTTTTTTATAAATTGTTATTTTGTTATTTTTCAGGACTGTAAGCTTTTGGGATATTGGGGTTTTGTTAATTTTGCTATTGGGGTTTTGGGATTTCAAAGTTTCGTTTTATTTGTTGAAGATAAGTGCATTTTAATTTTAAAATTTGGTATTTTCAGGACTACTTTCGGGATATGGGGTTTCCGATATTTGGTAATAACGAGATTGTGTTTTTATGATTTTTTTTATAAATTTTGTTTACGCAAAAGTTTCTCAAACTCAACAAATATTTGTTTATTTAAGTGCACCCTCTGAAATGGATCTCTTAACTTGTCATATGAGCTACATTCAAGTTATCCATGGGTAGGCTTGTTATTATTATTATTTTTTAATATTCATCTAATAAACAAATATACATATGTACGAGTAGATATATTTAAAGATATGTTTTACTATGCCAAGCCGTTGAATAATCTTTTTAAGGTCAGACACAATGTTTAAATATATATAAAAAAAAAAAAACGAGAGAGAACAAAAAATGAATAATGAATATAGAATTACTTCGTCTGTATATTGAGATTTATTGAGTAAATTTGCGCACCCACAACATAATTTATTTTTAATATTGTCTTCAAGGAATTCTTTGTTTATGATTATTGTTTTTTGAATTGTCGAATAAACATACGATTTTATTTATCGCATATTTTTTTTTTCACTTGATTAGTTGATTGATTTTATAGGAGTTTTTTTTTTGTTGTTGTGTATTTGGCACAAATTGGTCACATAGTCTGGGTAAACGTAATCGATGGAGGAAATTAATCAATTTTGGAAACGATAAAAAGAATATTCTATTTTGGCAAGGGATTTAATTGAAATATGATAAAATACACAAAAAATACCACATACAGCAGTAGAAAAAAAAATAATAAGATTTCTCTAGGAATTTAATTGTAACAGAAATCCATATCAAAAGAATGAAAAAATATGAAAATCAAATATTTTAGCTGTTTTTTAAGTAGGTACTAAGACAAATTTTTTAAAACTAGATTCCTATCAATTTGATTGAATCTTTTTCGCTCGGTTTGGGATTTTTAATAAGGTTAGGTGAGTTACCGACAATTTAGGCTGATGGATTTGAATATACTTTGGCAGTTCGAGTTCAAAGAAATATTAATTAAAAGGAAATCCTATAATGTATCATCGATAAAATTCGAAACTAATGAGTTTTTAATTCGACAAATTTAAACGAAAAGATTAAAATTAAAGATGAGATTAGTCTTTAATCACCGTTCAATTTATTTACCTAATCACTGAAAACTTAATTTTAATCTTTCATTGTATAACTTCCAACACCATAACTGTATCTATGTGTATTTTCTCGATTCAAGTTATGGTAAGCGCACCATGAGCCAATTATATGTTATAGCCTTATAGCCACCATCAAATCCAACACCTGGCATTAGGCCAATAAACTTCGTATTTTTTTTTTTTTGTATGCATTTTCCTACAACAAAAGAGACAAATCGCATGCTCATTAAAATTCTTCACTTCATAAAAAAAGGGTTCCCAATCACAGCACAAGGCCAAGAGTGGTACAAAACTAGAATGTACTTAATTTATTAAGTTTTCATTCTTTCGTTATTTTGTTTGGGCGGCCAGTCTGCAGGGAATAAATAGAAAACCAATCTCCATAACCGCACCTAAGTAATTACCACTGTATATTCTATTAATTAAAAGTATCTTATACGTACGCTAAAATTTGTATATTTCCATTTACGCAAACAAATGAATATAGGTGTAGGTATAGTACTGTAGTATGCTTAATTCCATTTAATTAATTATAATACCATTTTTTTTTTTTGGTTTTGTTAGAATGCAAGAAACAATGAAAAATAAAATGTAAAAGTACGACTAGGTCGCATATTCTTGATTTTATAGAAATTAATTTTAAGCAACTGTGTTATAAAAATAAAAGTACTCTCTTACCATGAATATACAATGACCGTTAAATCACTTAAACTAACTCAATTTAATTTTTTGACTTAAGGATTTTATACTTTCACGATATTAAAGTTGTCAAAATTTTAAATTAACGGGAATATTGGTTTTCTTAATTTTGTACTTTAGGGTTATTGGATGGTTTTTGGGATCATGGTATTTAAGGATTATGTACTTTTGAGGGGATATTGTGCTATGAAGACTTTCATTTTTAGAGTTTGGGATTTTCAAAAAATTGTACTTTCACATTGGATTTTCAAGATTTTGATTTTATTGGATTGTGGGTTTTCAGAATTTCAATGTGGTTTTCCAACAATAATGTGGATTATTGGTTTTCAGTTACTTTTGGTATATTCGATTCTTGGAATTATGTAATTTTCAAGAACCATGTACTTTTGGGGTATTATTGTAATATTAAGGTTTTCAGTTTTAAGATTTTGGCTTAAAAAATATTCATCAATATTGCGAAAAAATAATTGACCTTTAGAAATAAGCATTCTGGAAGCTATGTAGATGTACCATCACCAAAAAACTTTCACTCAAAAGATCTCGGAATCCGAAAATTTTTAAAAGGATATGGGGACATGTGAAGATTTTAACTGAAATTTGAGATCTCTTTTCAGACTGAAATCATGCAATTTGAAAATATTTGTTTAACAGTCTAAAACTTGCCATTCAGATAACTTAATCGAAAGTTAAACAAATCTTCAAGTAATGTACACGAGTACCTTACCACATCAGGAACGAGTTGTGAAGAAATTATTCATACATTTCAACTTCTCCGTATTTCTATATTTTCTTTTCTCTTACTCATTTCTCACTATCACTATGCCATTAACAGCTCATTTAATTCTCACTATCTCGTGCAAATTTAGTTGCATAAAAGTAATAAACTATCTACGTAAGAAAAACAAAAAAAAAAATAAAATAATCAAACAAATCAAATAAATATACAAAAAAGAAAAAACCTTTGAAATGCTAGCGAACTCTCTCATTGCCTTGTAGGCGGTCATTAAACTTTCAAAGCAGCTCTAGCCAGGCCAGCAGCAAAAACAGCAGCCATATCGTTGCTGCACTAGCAAAGCAATAGTTTATAGATAGATAAAAAAAAAATGACGACGACCGCAACGGTGGTGGTTGTGGTGGCGGTACGCGGTACTGGTGGCGGCCGACGACAAATTCTATTGACCGTCATCAGTATTGCGCGGGCTGATGGCTATGATGTCGGTTTGCCTTGGATTGCACCATCTTGCTGCGCGACTTAATATACATACTATGTGGGACTTATTTAACTCGCTGTAAAATGCATCTATAAATGTACATAATATCTATAAGTAGTAACTAAATGAGTGTGATTGCAATTATTTGTCAGAATATTTATGGACATTATTACACCTCAACATGTGTGTGAAAAACGAAAAGCGAAAAACAAAAACTATAATTCCAGAATATATATATATGTATTTTTGGTGTGTATCTATATTGGATGTTAGCAAATATAGATATTGTATCTATATCTAGTATTTGGATGCGTCATCATTTGCGAGTGCAGACACTGACCTATTCCTACTGTATCGCGTGCAACAACTTAATAAATTGCCACATGAGATTAGATACTTGAGATACGATACTTTATATATGTATCTTCGTTTGTCTCCCCATTCCCCATTTGGCACCTCCTTCTATACAGCTGCCATGCTGTAGTATCGAGTATTTAGATGTTTGCGCTGATCTCGAAACTATACTATAAGCAAAACAAAGTAATAATTAGACTTGAAGCACCGCTAAGGAGAAGTTGGTACACTTCAAATGCGCTTTGCACTTAAATATTGGTTCAATTGGTGGGTAGACAGTAGATTAAGTGTTTTTGAACGTCGTCGTCGTTGGTTTATTGTAAGTCCATAGCTCGACGGACGGAGTTTCAACAACGACGACGAACGACGATGACGGTCTCGACACATGATTCAGATCAATGATCTCTTAATGTGATCGTGGTGGTCGTTCATGTTTAGTTACTCTCTTGGTAATCTAAACGATATTTGCAGCTCTTAGGGGGCTTAATTTTAGATGATCACATATATCATGTGAGGGAGAAAAAGATACTTGTATGGAATTATAGATATTTCTCGTGCGATCATAGATAGTGGATTTTTTTTTATCTTGCAATCTATATTTTATGATATCTGAGTATGAGTAGTTGATGTTTTAAAAATAGATACAAATAAATATCTACAGATAAGAATTTCATTTAATAATTCATCGAGGTGAATAGCAGAAACAAACAACTTGTCCAATATCGATATTCTGTTTCTACTTTTTTCTTGAGATATACATTACAAGTTTAAAAAAAAAACGGTTCGGGATTCCATAGTTCTGGAAAATTTAAATAGTTTAAATTTTGAGTTAACTAAAGGATTTTCTTTATCAAAACCTAGATTTGGCATACGTTTGGCACTAAATAACTTTTAGTCAGTAGTTTCTCAGTTTTTCTATTTCACTTGGTTGCCCTGGTTGGTTTCTGGTTTTATTTTTGCTAAGATCTGGTCTGGTGCTGTTCATCTTCTAATCTGGTTCTATTCTAGTTGTGTTTTAGCACTGTTTCATGTTTGGTAGAGTGCTGGTTTTGTTTTAGTTTTGTTCAGATTCTTTACTTTTTCTGGTCGATTTAACTGCTGTTTCTATTGTTGTAAAGTTTGGTTCTATTTTGATTTTGTTTTGGTTGCCGCGTGGTTTCGTTCTTTTCTGATTGATTTTATTTGAGACTCTGTCTCTGGTTTTATTTTGGATAAGATTTAGTTGTATTAGAAGTTTTATTCTGATTTTGTTTTGGTTCCCTTCTGGTTCTGTTCTTCTTCTGTTTTGATTCATTCCAGGTTGTTTCTGTTTTTTTGGTTTATTTCGGTTTTCTCCTGGTCCTTACTTTTACTCTTGCGGATAAGAAAGGATAACGGATAAAACTTAGATATCCGTTATTATCTAAGACACATAATAATTGTTATTATCCGAGTAAGTTATGTGGCCTACTCTTGTCAACCGATAAACAGATATTAGACAAATAAAGTTTTATGAGTTTACCTGGAGACCCGGCACGAATTTCACCTCTTTGACATCAAGAATGAACTCGGAGTGTGTGAATTGTTACAGTTCTGTGAAATTTTTAGATAAATCAACCGACTCAGAATGTTCCCCTTCATTTTTACTTAAAAGTATTTGTTTATCCCGTTGGGAGAGGTTTTTAAACTACCGATGACATGAGTGCAATACCTTTCGAGTTCCCAGAAAATTGTACAAATGTTAAAGTTTTTAAAAACATCTGAGATAAAAAAACAAAAAATATAACATTTACTTTTACCAGAGAAAGTTTGACAAAAACCTATTTTTTAACAACATTACAAAAAATGACATCTTTCTATCAAGATGCTATCAAGAATTGCTCCAAACAAAAAAAATGTGAAATTTTCTTTATCTTGTTTTTCCCAAACCAACTGTACTTATGTAAGCCATAAATTTCATCCTAACCATCAAAAACCCTGTCTTACAAGAAAAAAGAAAATAAAAAATTTATTCAGGACCAATTAAGAAGCTGATAACAACAACGGTTGGATGCCACCCTGACTCTATTATACAAAAATAAACAACATGGATGACATATGGGTCAGGTCATGTGATACATCACACACGTGATTTGCCTAGAAAACAATGTCATTCGGTCAATTGGGACACAAATCAGATCAGATCAGAGCACGATGCAACGCAAACAAAATCTTCAACAGTGAAATAAATAAAAACCTTTCAACAAAAAAAAAAAAAAAAAAAAATGAAAATGGGTCGAAAAATTATTTATTTCCAAATTAATTATGCCATTATGTAATTTGATAAGATTTCCACATATTGATAGCAGGCATTGTTTTCTCGTCCCATCAGAGATTACAAGACGCACGGAGTTCGTGTTTGTAGTTTTTCAAATCACGATTTGGGTTTTTTTTTTTTGTCGTTCGTTCCGTCATCATCGCCGTCGTCGTCGGCGGCGGCGTTTCTGTTCGATCGATGGTGTGTTTGCTACCTGATGACCATTGAGGAGTGTTGTTCCAAATTTTCGTTGTTTAAGGTTTCTCTGATTTCATTCGTGAACGTGTCGATTGTTTGGGTTTCCTTGTAATTTAATAAATACAAAACAGGTATGTAATTCCTTCATCATATCGCGATGGCATTTAACACGGTCTGCACTTTTTCACTAGGTATAGATATATTTTACTTACTGAGAGACACGTCCGATCATCTTCCACCTTTTAAACTGGTGTACCTTGAATTCCAAAAAAAAAAAAAAAAAAACAAAAAAAAAAAAAAAAAAACAAAAAAAACAAACCTTGAAACCAATGGAACCCTTTAGCACAGCAGAAGCAGCAGCGGTGACTTAGTAGCTCTCGATTATTTTGATTATAAATCTATATTCCCATTGTGTGGATGGATGTGATGACGACACACTGCTGCTGCTGTTTTCATAATATCGCCGTATCGAAGAAGAACTATGGAAGGTAACAAAAATATTACCAAGGGCGCAATCATAAATCCCATCTTCAACAAGCCCTCTCTCATTGCATGTATGTCACGCTGTATTCTTCCCAATCAGTAGGGCAGTAAATTTTCATTCTGTCAGCAGGAACATGTATGAAAAAAAAAACAAAAATACATAACCCCACTTGGTCGCAAGTTCTTACTGGACACAAAAAAAATGAAGGCGTTAAAAGCATTAAAGCTTTTAAACTCAAGAGTATGGCTGAGTTCATAATTGCAACATTTATGCACATGCCATGCCATGAACACAGTTACCGACTGCTGTGATGCAAAGATAATGCAGTGTATTTACATTTATGAACGCAAATCTTGCATCCGAGTTACGATTAAAGTCTTTCGGATAAAAACGAATTATATCAATAACCGTTATCTTAGATACTTTTGGATTTAAGCTTTTCGGATAAAAAACGAATTATATCAATAACCGTTATCTGAGATATTTTTGGATATGACAAAAAAGTGCCCGAAATTTTAACACTTTAAAATTATCCGAGTTTATCCGAATTAATCAAAAGTGAAATAAATCATTATAGCTTAAGTTTTTTTTTTTTACAAATGCATAAATTGCCCTTAAAAATTCCACAATGCAAGTAAAGAAAAATGGAGCAGTTGACTCCCCGGGAATCATCTCTGATTTTTTTTTTTTTTTTGCTTTGATCTTAACTCACGCTAAGTATGTTAATATTGATTATGTAATAATTCTCCATCGTTCGTTTTTATATCGATGTATAACTTGAAGGATTTCAAGATTGAATATCGCGATGTCTGGTCCTAAAATGTTGAATATTTCGCAATCCATAAATCACTTGCTGAAAAAATATTTTTTGTATATTGCCAAGAGCAGCAGCAACAACAACAACAACATGGTCGTTTGTCCGCAGCACCGCCATATCCGTCGCCTTTAGCCAAGAAGTATAATTTTACTTATCGGACATTTTGGCGGCTGCCTTAAAGCATCTCCTTCGACACACAGAGTGAAACTTAATTTTTTTCTTATTGGAGCAGAAATAAAATTTCAAAAAAACAAAAAAAAAAATAAAAACTTTTCTTGAAGATAGGACTTAAGTTGTTGGACAAGATTGGGGTGAAAACAACATCAAGCCTCTTAAAGCCTGGCAAATCGATTGTGTAAGATAAGTGCCGCAAATTGTCTTCAATTTATAAAAAAAAAAATACGCAACACGCAATATTGTTCACAAAGTTAAATAATGGAGATGAAAATTCAGATTTAGTTCGGTTACACCATGTCGAATTGTATACCTTACCTAAATGTAATACAACATAAATGAGAATTCATTTAGATGGGAAAAAAAAACCTTTTTGGAGTACAATTTTTCGTGGTTATATTTCAGCAATTCGTGCAACGAATTTTTTATCAAGACAAAATGTAGAGCGTAAAAAAAATTATTTACACAATTTTTTTTTTTTATTGGAAAACTTTGCGATTGTTAAAGCATTTGAAATATCATGCAGAACAAGATATGTAAAATAACAATTTATTAAATATTTCAGCAATGGCTAGACAGTTACGGAAAAAAGGCTTGTAATCGAATTTAAGCTTTTGAAATTTCATCCGCAAGATTGAAAGGAACAATCTGTTTCTCCATCTGAAAAAAGTAACTGTTAGATTTGCAGATTTTCGAAGAGTGCTCGGCTGATAAACGATAGGTGCCAAGTTCCAAATGCAGTGAAAAGAATAAAATTATTAATGCAACAAAAAACCTATTTTTTTTTTTAAATATTATAATAAGATTTTCTCTATTTTATTAATACGACCTTCTTTTTGAATCAAAAACATAGAAACATTATCTTTATTTTGTTTTGTTTCTTGTATTTTGTGACCAGCTACGATTTATTTTTATTAAAAATATCAATCCACTTTAGAACTCAGCAACAATAAACAAAGTAGCAATTTAATCCTTTGATACCTTCCCCATGTCAACCACCCGAAAATGCAATCATCTTGTTAAAAAAGAAAATAATCCTTTTTTATGGTTTTAATGCTCTACTACTTTTCTACAAATCTCATTTATTAATTATCCTTGAATGGACAATGAACTCTCTCTTCCTTTCTTCCATGAATTTTTTTTTTTTATCTCCAAACAAGGACTCGAAATTTAATATTGAAATAATAAGAAAAAAATATTAATGTTCATATAGAAATTAATCCGCAACATAACCCAATTATAAAACCCTTTTTTTTTCTTTCTCTCTGGACTCCTTGCGGTGCTCTTCCTTTTGTGCCTTAAATCCACTTAAGGACAAAATTATTATAGAATAAAATTTATTCAAAGAAGGAAATCCAAAAAAAAAAAGGATATTTCAGAGTTATAAAAAGTACTTGAAAACAAGATTCAAATAAATGCTCGTAGCATACTTGAATAACGGATTAAAAATAATGAATTGATACCCAATGTCCCTATAGTTTCGAAGCAATTTTAACCATTAAACTGACATTTTAA
The DNA here is from genome assembly GCA_958431115.1 of Syrphus vitripennis. Classification (NCBI taxonomy): domain Eukaryota; kingdom Metazoa; phylum Arthropoda; class Insecta; order Diptera; family Syrphidae; genus Syrphus; species Syrphus vitripennis. The sequence goes on from OY288108.1 coordinate 23,627,912, forward strand.
TTGATATAGAAATTACTCGTAGGTATACAAAATCCCCATAACGATATTGCTATAATTTGAATGTTTGGATCCTTATAAATTATATTTTATAATTCCTTTTTCTAGGTTTAAAAAAAAGGTTGAAAAAAAATGATGATCCTTAAAAGGATTCACTTAAAAGGATTATTTTTAATGTGTTATGCCTTACATTAAATGCAGTCTCGGGGAGCTGTTTTAAATACATACATCTACCATGATTTTAAGTTGTTTTCATTAGAAATGGGTAAAAGAAGGATTATTATACGCAAACTAGATTGAATGCTGTCAATGTCAAAGGTCCTTTGAAAAATTATTCCTCGAAGAAGATGAAAAAAAAAATATATATGTACATATTAAAATTGAAGGACACACTCGTTTGTACACATATATCTATTTTATAGAAAATGGCAAAGTTCAAGTTTTACAAATGACATGCAGACATGTTTTTCTGAGTATTTTTCTTTTTGTATTTTTGAGCTCCTGGCATTGTTCCCAGCTGTAGAAAATAAAGATGAATACTCAGCACCCACAAACATTGCCAAAATTAATTGAATACATTACTTTTGTTTGCCTCACTGTTTGAGGGTTTTTTTTTTTTTTGTTCGAATGGAAAACCACGAAAATTTGGCACAGACATGGTGAGACCAAAAAATAAAACAAAAAAAAACCCAACCAACAAAAGCCATCGACTTGAAGAGATATCATTGTGGTGATATTGGATCATTAAAGGTATATAAACCACACACATTTGTGTGTTATACGTGTATCTTTGTATCTACTGTTGGCAATTAAGTTAAAGTTTCACCTGGAAAGTCAGGTCATTATTGCGATAAGTTCTATCACTTACATTGTTGATGCAAAAAAGGATATTGTTCTTGAAGAAAATGCGCATAATATGTAGCATGGGTCATGCAAAAGGATCTAAACAAAAACCATTTGAAACTTTGCCCACAACATGAAGAAGCAGTGTGTGTATGTTGCCTTATCCAACAGGACCATTTATTTTGGTTGAAAGTACCAATATAATAGGTATGCATGTCCTTTTGTGGTAGATAAAGAATTTTCTTTTTTTTTATTTAGGAATATCTGAAGAGGGTGGCTTAGAATTCATAGCACAGGTCATGACTTTAGTCATATTGTATGAAGAATAAGATAACAGAAAGGACATTCTGTCACATAATTTGGCAGAGAATATTACTGATAGCAATGTTGAAGAATCTCATTTGAATTCATGAAGTTTATTGAAGGAGAGGAGGGATGAGGTACTGGTGTCATAAATTATTGTTTTTGTGTATTTTCAAGATATTTTTTTTTTTTTTTTGAGTTGCAGGACTTAGGACTTTGGTTTCGGGGATAAAAATTCCCTATGAATTTTTCCAGACTCCAAAAATTGGTCGAAGTTTTTTCTCTACAACTTCAGAATGATCCTAATTTTGTATTTTGGTTTCTAAAATTCTGCTAGCATAGTTCAGGAAGTAATAAAAAAAATCACGGGTTTGTGTTTCCATATTTAAACATGCATTTGAATGTTAAATAAATATATTTCCGAAACAGAAATAAATAATTTTTGGAAATTTATTCAAAACACTCCAAACAATTAGAAAAAATCCTTAATTTTAAAAAATACTTTTAATTTCCAAAATTGAAAGGTTTTATATTCTTAAGATTCATTAGAAATAAGATAAGTAAGGAAAATTCTCTATTTTCGGAAATGAATCATAACATTATAAAATAAATTCAAAAACAGATGGCGTTCTTTTTCGTAAGATATTTCACCTTAGACACTAATCAATTCCATTAAAATATAAATTATTTTTTTATTATTATCTACAATGTTATTCTCGCGTCCAACTTATTGTTAACGTTTACAAACTGTGCAATCTTATCTTTAAAAAAAAAATGAAATAAACGTATTTGAACAAAATAAACTTAACTACAAACAGAGAATATTGGTGATAAAAAAATCAATAAAAGTTCATTGAGTTGATTCAATGTTGATGAATTATTACTGTATTTTATTTTATTTTTATAGCCCGAACGTTTGTTTAAACAATTTCTCAACAAATTGTCATTTATCTTTGATAAATTATTAACTAAAAAAAATACTGTTATTGTTGTGTTCTTCGTATCTCATACCTCACATGATAACACATTGAGGTAGGTGACTTGAATTGAATGCCATATTATACAGTAACACCAATTTAATTCTTTGATTTTGAATTTCACATGATATAGCTAAATAACCGAGAGAGCTCAGTTACATAGAAATTCAAAAGCAATAATGACTTGGAAAAATGTAACGCTATTAAATCTAAGTTTTGATGAAGTGCCACAAGGTTGAGCTCTATACCGAGTATTGTTTACATGAATCTAATGATTTGGAGTACACTATTTAGCGAATTTTTGGATTCCCTAAAACAATATGGTATATTTATTTTGCTGAAAATTGTTTAATTTACACGTAAGCTTCATTCAAAATAAAAAAAATGCCAGATAAAAACTTGGATACAAAGTTGGCTGACATTAAGATACAAAAAAAAAACTGTGGATTCAATTGAAGGACTTTAAATGTGAATTTTTTTTTTTCAGTTATACAAATGTATACAAAATAAGAAAAACTTTTTAAGCGGGTGCAACTGTATCGATAAAGTACACAATACACATCCATCAGAACTACACCACAACTGGGTGTGGAGTTTCGTCGGTCGGATATATAATAATTTTGTTTACTATATGTATTTTTTTTTTCTTTTTTTTATCAATTGCTTTTCTCTGTTATAGTCATATTCCTTGCGTTTCGAAGCTCAATTAAATGGTATTTACTTGGTTTTTAGCACGTACATACCGTTTATATTAATGTGTAAACAAAACTAATTTATTAAAAAAAAAAAACAAGAAATTATCGTTTAGAATAGCTCAACAATAATCACATTGAAAGTATGTAAAATATATTTACAAAAAGTTCTACAGGCAATGTGTACATAAATTATTGCTACATTGTATCTAAATGTTTATATTAAATTGTTCGCGCTAGCTGGTAGCTAAGTCATATTGTAATTTCATAATTATTATTGCTTTTGCCTGACAGTAATGACTGAGTGTGAAATAATTTGACACCGCCTACCCTTTAGGTTGTTATAATAGATATTGGGGAAACAGCTGTGGTTTCGGACATGATAAAAATATTAATATAATTTAAAGGAATGTTGAGCTTGAAGTAGGTATTTTATACTGGGAGTTTAAACCAATGGAGTGCCACAAGGTTGAGCTGTAGGGAGAGTACTGTTTGTTTTAAGTGAATATTATTGTTTTCTTTACTTTTGAGAGATTTTTACGAATAAAAATCTATACCACATGAAATGTATGAGAGTTTGAATCAATGGAGTGCCGTAAGGTTGAGCTGTAGAGAGAGTACTGCTTGATTTAATTACACATTATTGTTTCTTCACTTTTGAGAGATTTTTACGAACATCAAATCTATTTCCTGATGAAATTCATCTTCTGTATTTAACAGCCCCTTATATTCACATGTATACATTTCCAACTTCCTAATCGCGACTTTGACAAAGAAAAAGCTATAAAAGTTAACAGTTTATTATAAGCAATGAATTAAGTTGCTTTTGTTGTAAAACAATTCAAAGAAAATTAGCAAAGTGAATTATGTTTATAGTCTCTCTCTCCTCTTTACTTTGATAACAAATGGACAGATTATCACTGTCATTATTATATGCTTATATCCTCTTTCTCTTCTTGGACATTCAATACATATATTGTCTATAAAATAATTACTCGATGAAGTCATTTAATCTTTTCTCCTGCTTTTATTATATCTATGTCGTCATTTGTTGTCGTTTCAGCTTATCACAAGGATCATTAAAAAATTTCCCTCACATCAAATATCATCAGTTGAAGTTTAGTGAAAGTGGGAAAGTTACTATCATATTTATATACATGAAAAAGACATTAGAACGATTAAAATCTACTTTAAGCTTTGGAGGTACGAGTAATGTATGTATGTATGATATGAGGGTATCTATAATATGTCAATTTATGTGTGTAGTATGTATAACGAAGTATGTGAAAAGAGTATAGCCACACATTTATAAATCACTTTGTAAGCGAAATAAAAAGGACATTAAAGCGACGATAAAAAATGATAAATGAACGTTGCGAATAAATTTACGGGCTTCAAATTAAAAAGCACCCAACGCCAAAAACAAAAAAATAAATAAAAGAAAACTTTTAAACTATGGAAAAGGACTTTTCTATTTTTTTTTGATATCCTCCATGTACATTAATCGGGATAGCAATAAATATAAAAAAAAAAAAAAAAAAAACGATGAGGATAAGTGAGGAAAATGTTGTTTAAGGATAATTTATTGAAGAGAAAAAGGAAAAACAAGGATAACATCGAACACGTGAAGTAGGTGTGTTTAAGTTTCAGGCAGTGAGAGCGAGACAATTCATAGACGACAGACATGCGATTAAAATTTTCTGGTCAGAGTGTTCTGTTTGAAGGTTAATCTTTAGTCTGAGTTATTATCGTGGGAAAATAAGTTAAATATTGAAGCTTTAAGTTTGATGTCCAGTAAAATCAATGCATATGCAATAAGAAACAAGTTACCGTGCATATATTAACAAACATTTGCCTTGAAGTGATGTATCATATCATAAGAAGGTCTTTTACATATTTTTAAGTTCTTGGCATCAATCGGTGCTTGTTTATTTTTTCAATGTTGAAATATCTTAACTTTTAGTCACCAAAAGAATGTATTTGAATGAGATGTTGTCGAGAATAATAAAATACATAATTCTAAAATGGCGTACGATTTTTAATTTTTTATTTACTATTTAAAGTAGGTTTAAAATAAATTCAATGGCGCCCAACGTGGAGGCTATGAACACATCTTGATATTCGAATTTTCTTAACTTTTAAAATAGTAATAATGTACTAGTGAATCTTAATTCTAGCAAGAAGAGCTATGAAATATTAATGTCATCTAAAATTTAAAGGAATACATAATGGCGCCCAACGTGAAGTATTTTCAATCAAAATTGTTTATTAAACTTAGGAAATTATTTATTTATTTTCTTGTTTTGAATCAATAAAGATTTAATTAACTGTAGAAAAAATAATTTGAGCGTCTTTAACTAGTCGAGTGAACTTATAATTCAATAACCTGCCAAAAAATCAAGAATACAAATGGCGCCCGACGCGAATCTAACAAAATCAGCTCTTCTAATTTCTAATAAATGTTTTATTTCAAATTGTCATTAGGGTTTTATCGCCTTAAATAAACAGTCCAAGCAACATACATAAGTTTCGAATAACCATCAAATAGCACCCAACGGGAAGCCGTCAAAATTGAAACTCCCAAAATTACATCCAAACTTTCGCTCATAACAGTTTTTTTTTATTGAGAATCATAACGAAAATAGCATTGTCTTACATTACCAGCTGCACGAACTTTGAATAAAAACTGAATGGCGCCCAACGTTAAGTCATTAATATTCATATTTTGTAAAATAAAAACTAAACTTATTTTCATAATTAATGTTTTACTTGAAAAAATGTCATCGCATTACACTATCAGCTTCAGTGGCATAAGCTTCTCAAAACAAACAAAAATGGCGCCCAACGTGAACATTCTCAAAACACATATTATTATGCAATGTAATTTAATACAGTTTTTTTTTACAATTTTTTATCATTTTAAATTTAATACGACGAAATTCAAACCAAGTAATACAATTCGCAAGGGTTGATCTCTTCATTATTGAAACCTCTCATTCATTGAAGCTTAAAAATTACACCAGCGGGATATTTGAAACTTTTCATCCAAACAAGGGGTTCTTTTGGCACGCACTTTTATGTGACTTGAATCAAAGGGTTGGCACACTAATAATTATTTTCGCATTTTCAAGGTAAAAATTCTTCCCTTCCACCGGAAATGCGTAAATACCTAAACAATGACTAATGTCTTTCATCTATTATATATATTTTTTTTTTGCTTCTATTAATAAATTTTTGCACACACACAAAAAAAAAAAGAAAAGCTTCAGAGAACATCTGTCATTTTTGTGCCACAAGCACTGGTTAGTGATATTCATAAAGGGAGAAGTGACATTAAAATATTCTTTTGAATTATTTATGCAAATTATTTTTTGCAATTGCCCAGAACCAGAGCACAGTTGTTGCTTTCCTTATCATCTGCTAGTGATGGACATGATGTATTTTGTATGTCGTCCTGCTGTCCAATGTGTCCATCCTGTTTGGCATGTGCTAAACATGTTTTGAAATATTGTTTTGCATTTAAATTTTTTTTTCTTAACTATTCAAAAATGCAAATAAGGAGCAAATAACAATAATTTCAAACGTGATTTGATATTACCACCATCATCAATCTACATTTTTTTTTTTGTAAGTATCTATAGAAATCTGTGAAGGAATTTTCAACCAAACTATCAGATATACAAGGTTTGTGTAAAAAAAAAAAAAGACGGAACAAAAATAAAAAACAGGTCGTGTCTCTCTGGTTTTTCAGTTTGTAGGTATTTGTGGAAAATTTGTTCGAATGTCCTGCGTCATTCCAAGTTTATTTGCTTGATATCCTGTGAAAAAGTGCATAACTGACGTGAAGCAATTTAGTTGATGATTTTATTCATATTTTATTTAGAAGTCGCATCCTTGTCTGGGATTCTTTTTTTTTCTGTTTTCTTCTTTTTTTTTTTTGTACATAATATTAAAAATGCCAGCGACTATCAGAAGTCCTTTATCACTGTCAGATTGTCTGTTGAATCGGCGGCTGCTGTTGAAATGAAAGTGATGAGAAAGATGTACATACAAAGTTATAGTAGAGCTAAGGATGAGAGTTTTTTTATTTTGTTGTTTTAATGAAAAATTGCTCGTGGATTTATTTGTTCTTGTATCTGTTTCGTTTTTAATAGAACAACATCGTCAACATTAATTTCACTTTCTCTGCAATTTGCTAGGGAGGATACTCTTATTTTGCTTGCATGCAATGTCATGATTGCGATAAATTAATTTTTGGAAAAATATGGAAGGTATGAGCATAAATAGCATTTCATGCGAAAAAAAATTCGAAGTATGAAACAAAGGCTTCGGTATTAAAGTCTTGTCTATGGAACTTTTGGGAACTTATTGAGGAATACTTAGGCCATTTTGGTGTTATTTTTCATAGATAAATGTACGTTTAAGTTTGAAAATCGAACGTTTTTAAAAACCAAGCAAGTAAGTCTTCACGACAGACACAAATTGAAGAAAACTGAAGTGGCGTCTATTGAGGACCCATTTTAACTGACGAATAAAAATTTTCAAGACAAAACCTTAGGCAAACAATGGAATAATTTAATGAAATTTATTTGTGGAAAAAAGTTGTTTCAATCACATAGTTTAATATAAGAAAAATGGCACCCAACGTTAATTTTTTTAAATATATGAAATGAAACTCATTCTATGGAAAAATACCCTCAGTCGAAAGTCCACTGAATCAATATTTATTAAAAAGTATTTTGGACACTTCTAGCGCACGAGTCACTTTGTTAAGCATGCACAATTAATAATTATATAAATGGCGCCAAAGTGAGTTATGTATAAAACTTGTCTTTTGAAATTTTCTGAGATAGTAATACTATTGCGCAGAATATTATAGCTTAAGAAATTATCATGATTCATGAGTTTAGCAATTTCCGGTAAAATAAAAATAAAGAAATTAAAAATGGCACCCAACGGCTGAATCATTCCTATATTTCTCACTTAGAACATGTCTTTTTACTATTCCTAGCTTTCTATTTATTCTGGAATATAAGTTTAATATTGTATTTATATTAAGTATTCACATTCAATTTGAAATGGCGCCCAACGTGGACTCATTTAAAAATTTCAAACTATGCCTTACTGCTTTCTATATAATTTTAAGAGTAAAGCTTTATAATATATTGAAAAACTTATAAAAAATGGATCTCAAGACCGTTTAAGGTTTAAATTTAAAATAGAAACGGCGCCCAATGGAAACTTTTTGAAGTGCAAATCGCACACATCATTCCATCACATTATTGATTTAATACTTCGAGGTTACAACGAAGGTTGGTTGTATGAGAGATAACCTCCTATATGCAATGTTCTTATTTATGAAATATTCTTGTTTTTCGCCTCAAGGAAAAACATAAAACTGATTTAATTTTGAAATATTTCACTCTGAAGAATGCAAGAAAATCAAAATCCATCACAAAATTATTATTACGACGATATATTAAAATGTTTGAAGTCATAAAATCGTATAGAGTTCTTTTCATTGAGGTTAATGGCTCAAAAAACACCACCACAAAATTGATTTATCTATCACGGACCTACGACAATACATTCTATTTGTAGTCGTCAAAACAACAAAACATTTAAATATTACCTACCACTGACTACTGTCTGATGAGTTTTTGTTTTTGTTTTGCTTTTCCACAAATAGACACGATTTAGCTATAAAATAAAGCAATATAGACGACCCATACATAACATGTTGGAATTTACAATCTTCAAAATGATCATAAAAAACTAATAATATTTTTAATGAGTTATTTTTTTTTTTTTGTAACAAGTTTGTTGTATTTTGTCACACATTAAAAATAAAAATATTTTTCAATACTTTAAAATAAGGAAGTAATTTGAAAAATAGCAATAATATAAACTTTTGCGTTCTAGACAACTATTTCAATTTTGAAACAACCTTCGGTAACAAATTAAAAAAAAATCGTTGCAGCGTATTCAGGATAAGAGTTTTCAGAAGAACTATGAGTAAAAGTTTACATACAACCCAGAGTTTTTCATTCGAAATTATTTTACGCATATTTGTTAGCTTACAAATTTCATAAAATTTTAAAATAAAATAAAATAAAATAAAATAATTAGAATGGCGCCCAACGTGGGAAATTTCGATATTTTATCAAATTAAAATGTAAATTTCTCTATAAAATGTTTACGATTTAAAAAAAATTAACCAAACAATTAAAATCTCTTTTAAATGACAGATTTAAAATGATCCCATCATATAAACAAAAAAAAAATCTTACAATTCGGACAGAGCAAATAAAATAAATGTTAGCAAAAATTTGTCTCTCCTCTGGGGTATACTTAAACAAAACGAATGCTCCCGTCAAAATAAAAGCAATAAACCTAAAAAACTTTGACATTTTATTTTGAAAACTGTTTATGACCTAAAAAAAAAACATAAACTTCCATTACTAATAAAATTACGAATGTTGTGTGCTGTAGTGTGTAGACGTGTCATAATAAACAAAAATACAAAATTTCAACAAAGATCATAAACAAACAACACAAAAATAAAAGAACTTTATACAAATTTTGAACTCACATGATGACGAGAAGACTAAACAACAACAAAAAAAAAAAAGCTCGAATGGTGTTCATATAAATACATATACAAATAAAATCCCAAAAAGTTATTGACAATTTCTCTAAAGAAAAAGTATACTCCCTCTGTTGTCGAAAATTAGAAAGATTGATGGCATGCAATTCAGACTCTCTCAGACACAGGTATTTCATATGCTTGTAATTTTATTTTAGTGTCGTTTTATTAGCTTCACACAAAAGTTACTCAAGGATATAAAACAAAGCAAACAGAAACACTCTGTTTCTGCTCTCTGGTTTGCAAATTGGCGGACATGTGCCAGAAGCTAAAGCACAAAGTTATCACTCATTCACTTTATTATCCCCTGGATACGTGCGTCTTTAAAATTTATATCAAAAGAAGTACCAAAAAAAAAAACAAATCTGTTGAAAACTTCAGCTGGCAACTATGTGTGAAATGTCATAATTGACAGCTGAACACTTTTTTTTGTGAAACTATGATTTGCTTACGTATAGGGATGAAAAAAAATGTATAAAAAATTAAATTGGCACTTTTCAAACCTATGGCTTTGTCCATCTGTATTGAAACTTATTAATTTTTCCCAAGTCCCCTGATGGATGAAAATCAAGGAGGAGGGCATAATACAAAAACCCAACTAAATATAGAGCTTGAGTTAGGAATATAAAAGAAATCCTCTTAGCCGAATAGAATCTATAATTTTTTTTTTCCTACAATCACGATGATGTGCACTCATTTGAAAGAGAATTAAAATCTTCAAAACAAAACATCAATTTCGGATTAAAAAAAAATACCCAAAAAAGCTAGAAGTTTAATTTTTTTTGTTTTGAATCGCTTTATTTTTCGATTAAACTAATACCTTGAATGGATGAATGACTTTATGGGAAGGCTTAAGAACAGCTTGAATTATGAAAACAAAATATAGAATGATTTAAAAAAATGTTCATTTTACGAGTTATATTTTTGTCTGTTTTATTCATGATATCGATACTTTTTAAGCCGTTAATGGTTTTTCGTTTAATATTTCAATGATAACCTCAGTCGGGTTTGTTTGATATAGGGGCTTATGATATTTTGATAATTTCATAAAAATACTTCCCAGAAAGAATAATTTGAGTAAGATTATTTAAAATGAATCATTTAATTTCGGTAAAAAGTAATATTCGAAAAATGGGAAGGAAATAAAAAGATTTGTTTTCAGTTTCGCCAGAGGTGTTTTTTAGAGGAAGCCATACAAAATGTGTGCAGGGGCATTAAAGAGGTAAAAATCTAAATACATATACAAAATTGTAAATATGTAACAAATTCTTAATGAATTTAGCGCATTTTTTTTTTTTGAATTCGACGATAGTTCTAAAACCTTAATGAGATTTAATTTGCACTAATTGTAAGGGTAGGAGTGAATTTTTAGGAAATGTTCACAAAGAGGCATGTTATTCAAGATTATTTCTTATATTTGGTAAATTAACAAAAATTGTATATTTTAAGGATTCATATGTTTAAAAGCTGTCTTAAAATAATTGGAAATTATTGCATATTTTAAGGATTATTTTATTATTATTTTAACTTTATTTTTAATAAATCAGTTTCATTCAAAACATTGGATAATTTTATGACTTTTTTTTTTACTTTAATCAATAAACTGAAAAATATTGCATATGTTCAGGATTAAAATTGGACCTTAAAAATTTAACTTTAGTTTTCTTTAAAAAAATTTAACCAATGCAAATTTTTACACATCCACAAAAATGAATAAAAAAATAAATAAACTTCAACTTACACTTCTTACTCCATTTCCATCCACAAAAAACACAAATTTAGTTTGAAATTTTTTACATACCTGAAAATAGACAAAAAAAAAAGAGATCGTTTTAAAAATCAGAAAACTATAAAAAAGTGTATAGTAAAAAAAAAAAAAATAAAGCTGACATAACATTCTGTGCAAATTGTAGATAGTAAAACACATTTTTATTTTATTTTCCAGCGAAAAAAAAAAACAAAGGTGCAAAAACTATACAAAAGTCCATAAATTGTCCAAGCCAGACGCACAAATTATGATGTCCACCTCCTCCAATATTACAACAGCAGAACATCATCCACCCAAAACCAAGCCCTGACAAATAAAATGAAGTGCAAAGTGAGCGTTGGTGAGGCAAGGCAAAACCAATTCAACAAAAATAATAAAACAAGAACAAAAAAGTAAACAAAAAAAAAAAAAACGAAATATGAAACTATAATAAATTGCACATAGAGAGACCAGATGTAACAGACTCAGCAAAGACTATAGTTTCATAGACCCAGGCAACCAGTTAAAAAAAAAAAAACAGGAACAGGAAACTAGGAAAAAAAAACGCATATTTGCAACTAAACAATTTCAAGTTGAAATGGCTGGCGCGAGAATGCAGCAGAAGAAAAGGAAATAAAGAGAAGTATGATAGTAAGTACATACCTATAGAACGAAAACCGTTTGAACTTTTCTCATTTCCTTTTTATGAGGTGCAAATAAAAACACCTCTACCTATCTATAACTCTCGCTCGCTCATACAAAAATAACTAACTTAAAAGGACGAACATGAAAATAAAGGAAACAACTAACGATTTGAAAAAGAATACACAACTCCAGCAACAACAACAACAAGTTAAAAAATGCAACTGTTATAATATGATTTTCTTATGAGCAGGAGTGGCTACGAATATATCTTTGTGCGTCTCAAGTGTGTCTAAAGATTCTTGAAGACATAAATAATAGAAAAGTGCATTTCTAAGATAAAAAATTTATCAAAAGAAAATAAAGGAAGTTTGGAAAAAAAAAAAAAAACTAAAGGACCACCCCCGAACTAATGCAAAACTAAGCAAAAGAAGAAAGGATATAAACAAGTTTTGTCTTCTTTTCAAGAAAGGAAGACATAAGATTATTTTTTTTTTTTTTGGAAAATGGCAAAAGTTGAAGTTCATGGTTGAAGTCGGGCAAAGAAAGTCCTGCCACAAACAGAAGAAATTGTCTATCCAATCCACACACATGTGAGGTTGTCGGAGGATTTTAAGTTTGAAAAAGTTAAAAAGAAAAACTTTATCATGATGCAGGCATTTCAGGGTTTTAATGTGTTTCACGCAGATCTACGAATGTTATACGTCCTTCGTCACACATCACGAACCCCAACAAGGACTTAAGACAAATCTTTTGCACTTTTATTTGTTGTTGTCATTAAAAACAAAAATCTGCACTAAAAAAAGAAAAAGGTAAAAAGATACTGATTTTTTTTTAGATAGAAAACAATACAAAACTGTCATTCAAATGACTGATGAATTTTTAAAGGAAGACCAACTAACAACGAACAAATAACTTTCTAGACAAAACTCTATCAATACAATTTAATTCTTTTTTTTCTTCTTCTTAGAAGTATTGTTTTACTTGAAGATTTGAGAACAAAAGCTTCTTTAATAAATCAAATCCTTGAAAATGAATAAAATTTAAAGGTAAAGGTAGATGGGTACGTAAGCTCGAAGAAAAATGATAAAGTCATCGAAAAGGAGCATGTGAAATATGTTTAATGCCTTAAAGCAATGAAAAACTTTTATCAATGAAAAAACATTCCTTATAAATTGAATATCGAAGATTTCATATGTCATAAGTTAAGGAACTCTAGAGCAAGGATTGTTTTTTTTTTTTCCTTCCATCGAAGGATGAACAAAGGGATTTTATTTCAAAAGGAAAAAAAATAAAAGGAGAAGAAAAATAAAACAGAATTAATGGTAGGGAAATAAATACCTTGCTATAGGTAAAAAATAATGGAATATTTTATAGAGGTATTTTTTTTTTTGTAATGACTGTTGAGACTTTTTTTTAGTGATTAATTACGGAAGAGAATATTCAATAAATTAGAATCTTTGTAGAAGCATTGAAGAAGAAGAAGTGAAATTGGATATCAGAATTTATTTTATTAAAACTTTTTTTTTACCTAGAAACAATAATAAAAGACAATCAATTCAATTAGAAATAAAGTAAACGCAAATAGGGTTTTTGAAATTCAATAATTTTCAAAAAAAAAAAAGGAAGCTATGGTTAATAGCTAGTTAAAAAAAGTATGTTAAATTTGTTCAAAGATTTTTAGTAAAAAAAAAAAAAAACTATTCTAAGAAATATGAAAAAATAAAATAAAATATGCACAGGTCTTTTCGAGAAAAAAAATTGATTTTTCAAAAAGGTTATAAAATAATGAGGGCACTTTTTGAAACGTGGGAGATCGAAAAAAAAGTTTGATCCAAATCTGAAGTTCATAGACTTTTCATAGGTACTCAATTAGTGCGTAATTGAATGAAGCAAAAAAAAAATGCATATCCATAGATGCCAATAAAAATAAAAATAAAAATATCAATATCAAAAACGGCACTCCGGTTAACCACGACTTTAATTTATTAATTGAATAAAAACACATTTTTCCTCAAGTAAACAAAAGGCATGGCTATTTATACAACGTGGTGCAGACATAAATAAAAAAAAAATTAACCACCATCATCTCATGAAGTAATCATTGATCTTAATCCAATGAGTAAACGAAACTAATTACATTTCCACCATATACAACAACAACAACAAAAATCAACTTTTTCTATATTGACTTTAATAATTAAACTTATTCCTGTGGATATTTATATTATTTTCATTTTCACATTATTTTCTTTATTTAACCATACTTATATATAAAACACTGTTTCGAAACAATTCGGAGAAAAAAAAAATATAAATATATACTCGTACCTCAACCAGCCACATAGCAAATAAAACTTTTCGACACTTTTCCGATTTAATTTTGATTTCAACAAAAAAAAAAAAAATATACAACAAATAAAATAAAATAAATATTTTTCTTTACTCACAACACAAAGTATTTACAAAGAAAAAAAGAAGAGTGAGAGAAAATTCTTTGTTTTTCTTTGGCAAGAAGTTTTAGTCGCAACTTTTTTTTTCCAATTGTAGACAACTTTTAAGATTGATGTGTGAAAGTGACAGTTTTAATTAAATACCTTCTGTCGAAATAAGATTTTTCCAAGAGATTTTTGAAATAAACAAGCTTCAAAAAATACTTGTTTACCATTTCGAAGTATAGGAAAAAAAAATAAAACAGCAAAAAAAAACAATATATGAGAAAAATTTAAATTTAATGAAAATATTATCTACATACATGTTATAAATATTTTAAAAAAATTATCTAAAAAACGGATTCAAATGAAGACCCTATGACCACAGTTTAACCTATTCTCAGAAAATTGTTTGAGAAATTCTTAAAAATAAAATCGTTACTTTAACAATATCTGAAAATCTGAAATTGGTCAATCAATGAGTGAAAAATCATTGAAACACATAAATTTGTATTAAAAACCTTTTAAGTCTTTATGTACAGTAATACCTGAAGTTAAATATATCACTTCAAAAGTAATGAAAAAAAATTTCAACTCTCCCAAATAGTCTTATTGGCAAAGTATTTTTAAAATTATGTATACAAATATTATATGAATTTTAATATAAAAATAATATATAATTTAAAAAAAACTGTGTCAAATATTCAATTTGAACTTAATGTGAATAAGTTATGACTTAAATGTTTTTTTTGTTTGCCTTAAATTATAATTACATAACAAAAAATATATTTAATTAGCTGTCAAAAAAAAATCAATGGCTTAAATGGTCCAAAAAATAATGTTAATTTAATTCAATTAGCTACATACTATAGTCATTTTTTTATTTTATTAGACCGTGAAATAACTTGGATCAAAGCCGGGCGGTTTAACTAGTTTGGAGGAACGCTAAAACAATAAAACTAAATTTTATGCAAATATTTGATGCGTTATCTTTTGAAACATCTCAGCATAATAAACACACGCTGACCAATAAACTGGAAAATTGAAACAAGATTAATTGATGATGTGTTTTTTTTTTTGTATTCATGGCTTAGGTTTAAGTTAGGGATTTGTAAAAAAAATTCACGGAATATTTTTCTTAAAATTTTTTTTAAAGGAATTATTTCGTTGATTTACTGTCAAAACAACTGGAAAATTAGTTCGAGTATAAACAAATTAGTACGGGGAAATATCAAAAAGAATTTTGGAATTGTATAAGTTGATGAACTTGGTAATTTGTTTTGATAGAAAATAATTTTTCATTTTTAGTCGTTCCTTAAACCGATATATTGAAGAATAAGTAGATAAAAAGTACTTCTCAATTATTTTTAAAAGGAGTTTAAAAGTTGACTTATTGTCAAGAAAAATTTTACTTTTCTTTAATTTTTAATTTTTATTTAATAGATTTATTTTATTATATTTTATTTTACTTTATTTTATACTCAATTTTTTTTCAATATTTTATTTTTATTTTTTATTTAATGTTTTATTTTTTATTAAATGTATTTTTTAAAGTTGTTAAAAAAAACATGCCACTGTAAAAAATCTCTTTGATGGCGCTTTCATTATAAATGAAAAAAAAAACCAGGGCTGGTTTTTCTTATCTAACTATCGAATGCTTTTTTAATTAAAACATAGCACTTAATTTTAAAAGCCTTAAAGACATTGGCACATAATTAATTTTCAATGTAAAACATTCAAAAAAAAAAATTCAATAAAAATAAAACCACACACGTCAGAGACCCATTACTTCCGCCTTAATAAACTGAAAAAAATTATGCATGCATGTTCTTATACGAATACGCATGTGATAAGCAGGTACATCATTATAATCTGTTTTAAATAAATTTAATTCAAACTTTGAATTAAATCAGTTCTCTTCTTCCATATAAAATCTTCATGCTAACAATAAAAAGTTTTTAGTATCATTTCTTTACCCAAAGAGTTTAAATCGCATTTATCCAGGAAAATGTTTTCGAAAAACATTTTCTTGCTGACAATTTTTGTCATAGTTTTGTCCATAATCAAAATAAACTACTGTTATCCTGCTGATTCATCAAGACGACCTATTCAACTTCAACCGTTTACGTTTAAACAACCATTTAACAACAATAAACAACAATTTAACAATAAACAACAATATAACAATAAGCCACTTTTACCACAATCATTACCTTCACCATTGCCACCGCAACCATTTTTGGCAGATGAACTACTTCCGCCAAACTATTCAGAAGTTGATAGAAATCCAGTTTATAGCAATGCAGGAATTAGTTCAGTGAATATTGGATAAAATTTAGTTATTAAAAAAAATTATTTAAATAAATATAGAAAATAAGCAACTAAATTGTTTTATTTTTTTTTCAGAAATTTTTGTGTTTTGTGTTTGTTTTCCAAAAATTTCCAACAGAAAGGATTCCAAATGGATACAATTAGTACAAATAATATTTCCATTTGAAATGTTGTATTTTTTTTATTAATAATTTTTTATTAGTGCCATCAAAACAGATTATGATTTTTCAACATAAATAATGTCACGAAGGCACCAGGAATTTAAAGCTGAATTTTTCCTTCAGGTTATTCTGAAGTGACATTCAAGTTCAACTGCAAATCCATTGAAAGCAGTAGAGTACCTTGAGGTAGGGACCTCATATTGAAACGAGAATTCGGTCATTTAAAGGGTGTTTTTTTTTCAGTGGTATAGAACCTTAAGTTGGTAACACTTTTTTAACTGGCTGCTATTTTAACAGCTGTTAAGTGATTTGTGTTTAGTTTGGTTTGGCATTTCAACATGAATTGACTGACGCCTGAACCACGCTTCTAAGATTCGGAAATGGAACCAAAACACGATTGCCGTTGATCTCGTTTTTTATAAGAGAATTTTTGTCTAGCGATGAAGCTCACTTTTGGATGAAGAGCTACGTCAATAAACAAAACTGCCGTATTTGTAGTGAAGATAATCCTCAAGTGTATTCTGAGACACCGTTACATCCAGAAAAACTGACTGTTTGATGTTTTTAATGGGCTGGTTGTGGAATCACGATGTTAGCTAGAAATTTACAGTCAATGGAGACCGCCATAGAGCAATGATTACTCAGTTTTTCGTTCCTCAATTGAACAACCATGATGTGTAGGAGCTGTGGTTTCAACAAGATGGCGCAACATGTCACACAGCTCGTGCCGCAACTGTTGGAAAAGTGATTCAAAATTGGATCTTCACATTAAATTACGTCCGAATCAGCCGAAATAATATCTAAATTATAATGCCAAAAGATTATCTTTCGAAAAAAGTAAATTTTAAAAATCCATCTTTGTTTCATTTCATTTCAAAGTTCTACGAAGGTACTTTGATTCTGTTTCCTTTTTTCATTGTTGATAATTATAAGTTCATCAATGACATCTTTTAACCGATTCAAACTTAATTCTATTCTACTATTTTATATGCAAAAAAAATATGCATTAATAATAATTCAAAAGGTGCATTTGAATAATTTATTAAACCTCCTCCACATTTTTATTCAATGTCATTAGTTTAAGCATCACATCGTAGGTTATTTGAAATTGCATTTCACCGGAACTGCGATTTTTAAATTTGCAATATTAATGTCTGTATAATATTTGTTTAAATAACAAAACTTAAATAGAAAAGATATAAACAAAAAACCGGTTTTTTTTTCAATTTGTTTGTCTTCAATAATTGTTATTCATCATGTCTCAGAGAAATAAACTCTTTAATGAACTTGAATGATATTTGCCTTTCAGTATCATCTAATCATCGTTTGAATTAAGTTCATAAAGTTGTTTTTTTTTTTGTTTTTTTTAAGTTTTGTGTGGGATCAATAAATCAATATGTTCTTCTTTAAATTTTGTGCTTTTTTAATTGTCATAATTGTGACATTGAATGTGTGTAATGGATTTCCTGCTGCTGGTGGTACTGCTACAAATATTGAAAATGGACATCAATTAATCAAACCGTCATCGTCATCAAGAACAATACAACAACAACAACAACAACAGAAACCATTAAAAATAAGAATATTAACATCCAAAGATTTAATAATATCACCAATAACATCAACCACTTCAGCACCGTGCGTATATCGAGATGAAAATGGCGATTGTTTTAAGCCATCATTCTATTTAAGTCAATTTACATTGAAAACAATTACTGGTTAAGTTGAAATGAAAACGAAAAAAAATATTTTAAAAATAAATCGCTTAATTAATAATTATCATTCTAGTTTAATATTTACCACAAATTGAATTTATTTTATTTTTAGAATTTGTTTTGTTTTGTTTATGTTCATCATCAAAGCTTTTGGTCGAATTTGGTTGAAGATTTTGAGTTTATGAAATTCTAGAAATGTCTGGAATATTGGTTATTGGGCTTTTCGGCAATGGATTGAAAATCACTATTTCGTTAGATTTCAACTGAAACTGAAGGAGGGGTGGAACAAATGCATCTATGTTAGATAAACACCATTTCCACCTATCCACTGATTTTTGTTATTCGGGATCATAACTTTTTCGTACTTTTGTTAAGAATTTTCAGTTCTTACAAACATTGTTTTTCCGGATCTTAGGTTTTCATATTTTTTTTCCGGGATTAAGTGTTTCACAAATCAGATTTTGAGTTTTCGAAAATTCAGATTTTCTGGATTTTAAATATCTAAGATCCTGGTTGCTTTCGTCTGTTTTCAATTTTTTTTTATCAGATTTCGGTATTACCAAATTCCATAGTTTTTAGGTTTTCCTTGGCGAATTTAGGAAGGCATCCGGTATCTAAATTATATTTTAGTAATGTAAGAAATATGTGGTTTTCAAAATCTGGTTTGATTTTGATTTGTTGGAAATGTAAGAATTTAGAGATTTTTTGATTGATACTTTTGGGATGTGTGGTACCCTAAAACTTAATTTTTAGGATTTTTTTTTTTAATTTGAGATCTTGGGTATCCGGGTCCTTATTTTTTTATTTTTTGGTATTAATTGGTTTGGGTATCCTTGGGCTTTAGTTACGTGTTGATGGTTTTGTAGAAGTTAAAAAATTCTGAAGATTTTCCGGGAATTTGATTTTTTTTTTGTATTTATTAATTTTACATTTCAGATCAACTAAAAATTTATACTAATGTAGAATTTTATTTTGAATGAAATTTAAAACAGCTTTCAATAGTAATGCAGAAAAAAATGTCATTATAATCGCATTCTCATATTAGTCAAAATGTTTTGCAATCTAGGAGGAATAAAAACTTAACGTTCTTTATTTCATAAAAGATCATTTTAAATATCAAAACAGTAAAAAATCCCTCAGAACAAAAAAATAAAGCCGGATTAAGTTGGCTATAAGTACTTTGTTTTCATCACTATAGAAGATGGGGAGTATTTTTTTTTTCTTTCTTAAAATGTAAAGAAAAATCCTTATTTTATGCACATCATCCATGGTGCGGCATTGTAAATATAGAAACTGCATCAACAACATTTTTATTTTATATCACTTGTTTTGTCATTCAAGCGGAATGAATACCAAGTAAGTAAGATGTTATGGGAATAGACAATTTTTTTGTTAGTTTCTTTTTTTTTATTTTAATGTATCTCGTTATCCTTCGTCAAAAAAAAAGAAATATACAAAAAATCCAGCACTCATGAAAAGCAAAAAAAAGGACTCACATATACATATAAATTTCATATCAAAATTTGTTGAAACAGAAAAAGCGATGAGGCGAAAACTATGCGATACATAACACTTTGAATACCAATTTGTGTGCAACAAGACTAAGATGACTTCATATGAATATGATGATCATGGTGACATTTATTATATACGAACATTAAGGATTTGTGTTGAGAATAAAAAAAAGGACCTTTGACTTTAAAGAAGACGTGTCTAATCTAGCTTATATACAGAACGGAGTAATATCGAGTAGACTTTCATTCTTTTGATTCAGCTGGATTTGGATGGACAAGGTCAAGCACCCAAAATGGAATGTAAACTTCTTTTGTCGGAGGTATTTAAGGATATCAAAGGAACATAAGAAAATCCCATACAATCACTATCTTTTAGTATTGTGACGATTGGTGTAAGCTTATCAGTGACACACCATCATCATCGTTGGCTAGCGAAATAGTTCCAGTGTCTGTATATTGCTGGCTGGCTGGCTTGGCTACCGATGTTGGAACTTCCTTAGTCAGTTATATTATTTTATTTTTTCTCGACTTTGTCGTGTACAGTTTGTGTTCGTTCCTTTTTTGTTGGCTTGAGAACCAAAACCAACGATCTAAAAATGAACAAACGAACCGACACATCACGCACGGCTGTACAAAGTCCTTGTCTGATGGTCTTGAACTAGTATTCACAAACGAAAGACATTATAGTAGGGAAGCTTTGTGTGGGTTTGTTGTTTATCTATCGATCCGTATTTTTTTTTTGCTAAAGAATCTTCTACGGACACCACTAACTCCTCCTGCTTCCATTTTTTTTTTCATCTATCTCTCTACATAGGTATTTATATCTCTTGTCGTCGGTTTTTGTTATAAAAAAAAAATCCTTTTGTCGGACTTTAATGGCAACTGAAAAATAACAAAAAAAATATACATGCTATCGCTGAACTTTGACATCCGGAATTTCCAGGTGACCAGACATTGTGAAATTTTTTTTTGTGCAGGGTTTTGGCCATATATTGTATAAATAATGTGCAATGTGGGAAAAAGTGACATGTGTCATCATCAACAAAACTCTACCAATGTCCACAGTTCTACATAAAAACTCATATATAAACGTATAATAGAA
Organism: Syrphus vitripennis; assembly: GCA_958431115.1. Taxonomy (NCBI): domain Eukaryota; kingdom Metazoa; phylum Arthropoda; class Insecta; order Diptera; family Syrphidae; genus Syrphus; species Syrphus vitripennis. Next base: position 23,649,014 of record OY288108.1, read on the forward strand.
AACACGTACCGCATCAAGTAATGAACTTGTTAAGGACCATCATAACAATCTATTTTATGTCTATCATCGTTTTGAACAAACTTGAACATGGAGTATCTAACTATAGATTTTTTTCTTTTTTTTTTTTATACTACAATGTGCTTCGTTATCATATTTGCGAGATCTTTTTGTCAGTTAGTTGGAATGATGATGATGACTGGTCGATACGAACAAACATTCAGCTCTCATAAGCTAGGATTAGGAGAGTAGAATCAAGCATATGGTAAGCAGACGATGGAATAGATACTTTTGGTGATGATGATGACTATGGTGATGGGAAATAAAATGATGATTCGGTGTAATGAAACATCAATTTCAAAGCTCATAACAGTTGAGTAAGAAAAAAAAAAAAAGAAGATGGAAATCTTATTCTGTGTAGTGTATGGTGTTAATGAAAAGAATATGTATATGATGTGAGCAAGAAGTCCGCTCGTTGTTGTTAATAAAATAGTAAATTAAATTTTATATAGTCACAGATCTGTTGTAGTAAACAAGATAAAGCAAAAGCTTTTTAGATTTGGTAATAAACATGCTTTATGGTTCTTTGTGTAAAAGAGTAGAAAAAATGATAATTTGTACTAAATTATTTTTTTTTAAATATTTTACTCTTTGGAATTAGTCGTTCGATGTTTTCTATGTTAAAGTTTTTTTTCTACATATGTTTTGCTTATTTATTATGCGAGCAGCAAACACTAGACTTCTTATAAACAATTGTTCACTACTTAACGCCGTTTGCCGTTATTTAGCTTTAATATTTCGATGTATTCTATGTTTTCGATATTTTCTATGATTTTGTGGTTAGTTCTTATAATTAAAAAAAAAATAATTGTATTCCTTTATCATAACTTGCTTTTTATTAATTGTTTAGTAGTTTTTGAGATTTGTTATTCTGTTGTCTATGTTTTTATTTTTCAGTTGATACAAATATCACAAAGCTCTTCTTTTACAGGACTGGATTCATTTATAAATAAAAAATTCAAAGCTCCTTTTTCCTGTTATAATCAACAAACACTTTATTCACTTTCAGTGATTTATTAAGACCGAACAAATTATTTAGTAAGCGCTTTAATGTTAATAGGATGTTTTTTCTGCTTCGTTTGTAGTTGGATTAATATTACCCAAAGCAGGTTTGTCAGATATTAATCAGCATGATGTTGATTAAAGCTTATTTGAGCTTTAAAGTTCAAACACTTCAACATTTTGATCATCCTAATGTTAGACTCCCAAGCGGCTTTAATTTTTTATTATTTATTTCAATTCAGAAAATCAAACTTCTATTCAAATAAAATATTTTTTTTTTTTTTGATATTAATATATTCTGTTTACTAAACAAGTTTAAAGCAAAATATTCCATTTTTTTTAAATTAAATCAAATCATATAAAAGCTACTAAATTAGACAAAAATTCAAATCAGTCGATTGCATTGCTCAGCAAGACAAGTTTCTTTTTTCAAATTAAAATTAAAAAAAAAAAAAAAATGTTCAATAAAAGTTATTTATTGTTGATGTTAATTGTATCAATAACATTTTGCTCGAAAGTAGATGGCATAAAACTAAAATTATTACATTCACTTGTTCTTGAACAAGATGGTGGGGTTGCTGTTGACAAAAATCAATTTGATGAAATTAACCCAGCTGAAGAGAAATTTAAAAATAATCCTCTACTCACTGCACTGCTAACTGGATGATTTTTTTGTTATTGTTAATAAACTACTGAGTTAATAAAATGAAAATTTGTAAATTTTAACAAAAAATTAATGTGCCCTGAATATTTTAATTATCAACAAATCATTTGGATTCGATAAGAATCTCGCAGTAAGTTTTTCTGGATGTAACCGGGTCTCAACAAACACTTGAGAATTATATTCACTTCAAGTACGGCAGTTTTGGTTATTGACGTAGCTCTTCATCCAAAAGTGAGCTTCATCGCTAGACAAATATTCTCTTATAAAAACCGGATCAACAGCAATCTTGTTTTGGGCTAATTCACCGAATCTACGACTTCTTGTTCAGGCGGCAGTCTATTAATGTTTGAATGCCAAACCAAACGAAACACAAATCACAAAGCAGCTGTTAAAATGGTCGCCATTATAAAAAGTGTTACCTACTTAAAGTTCTATACCTTTGAAAAAAAAAAACGCTCTCAAAGGCTCGATTTAGACAAAAAAAAATGTGCCCTAAGTAATAAAAGAATTTAAAATCGATTGAATTTTGAATTTCGACTTATTTCTCGCCGAGGGAAAATCTCCGATTTCAGATCAAATCCTCACTTCACACTGTTAAAGTCTACAGTGTGTTAATTAACAAAACACGTTCTTAATTTTTGGTTGAGATTTTGTGTAATAGAAAAAACAAAAAGAAATACAACCAATCAGTAAGAAAAAAAAAAAAACAGAAAACAAAAGGATATGACGACAAAATTTGATTTCGAGTAGATATAAATAGTAAATAAAGAATGTCTGAAATCCACAGAAACTACTTCTCAACACTGTCCGTACCAAATTCCAGCGTTACGCGAATTTTAAAAGTTTTCGATCTTGTTTTTGTCTATATGCAAACAGGAGTGAATTGGTTTATAAATAAAAATTCAAATCACTTTTTTTTCTTTTTCAATTAACAAACACTTTATTTATGTACTTTCATATTAACCAGTTAGGGCTGCAATATTTGTAGGATTAGGATGTTCTTTAGTTTCCTCTGCAATTGGGTTAATATTATCCGATGATGATTTTTCAGCAACATTTCCATCAGCATGGTGTTGTACGCCAACAAGAGCTTGTAATGCTTCATTTGACACAGCATCTACTTTCGAGCAAATTGTTATTGAAACAATTAACATTAACAATAAATAACTTTTATTGAACATTTTTTATTTTTAGGCGAAAAAAAGATTGGTATAGGTGTATATAAACTTGTCTTGTTGAGAAATGCAATCAACTGATTTGATTCTTCTTTAATGTTGCGGCTTTTATATGTTTTGGTTTTTTAAAAGAAGTGGAATATTTTGCTTTAGACTTGTTTGGGAAAATATATTAAAACAAGAATAGGTATTTAAATTGAATAGAAATTAGAATTTTTTGAATTGATAAATATTAAAATGTTGAAACCGCTTAGGAGTGAACAATTATAGGATTATCAAAATGTTAAAATATTCGGACTTTTTTTCAAAATAAAGCTTTTAAATTTGCAATAATTTTATTCACATCTGTCTACAGATGTGCTGTGTCCACGTAATATAATTTTCCGTTTGAAAAAGACTTTCATCAAAATCTTGTTTTTTTTTTCTACCCTTGCAAAATAATTTATATTTATTTTATAGATATTCATGTTTTTTATTATGAAACATTTTTCATATTAGAGATTCTGACCTAAAGGTATTAAGACTTCAAGTGTTTTTTTTTTTTGGAGCATCATGAGGAAGCTTTATTTTAAAGTCTAGTTTTCCGGAGTGCCCCCGGCGCAGAGGAGGTAGTGCTTGACCTGGATGTGTGGGTTCGATCCCCAGTTGTTGGATGCAAACGTAGATGGATTAATATTAATATTGTACCACAGAACGATAAGAAAAAAAAAATTCTAAATCAATTTGGCTGGTGTAATTTTAATTCAGTGAGTTTGGAGGTTTGCGGGAGTAAATGATCTAACCAACATTTTTTACTTTATTGCGCGGTTAATATTTATTATTTATTTATTAAAAATTGAAAATATGTATTATACGAAATTATATCACATACTTTGTAGATGCTAACACAAATCGTATTTTAATTTTATTTGAATGGAAAGAGGTTATTTTTTTAAAAGTATTTTCATTATTGTAATATTATTATTCAAATTATCAAGAAGTTAAGCTAAAATTTTTTAAACTCTATTGCAACTTTTTCTAAAAAAAAAAAAAATATCAAATGATGATCACTACGTTGTAAGTGTTGTAGCTGTTGTTGTTGTATTAATGCTTGAATTATCTATTGTAGTAACAGGTTCTGTTGTTGTTGATGTTGTTGTTGTTGCTGTTGTGTTGATGATACTCGAAATATCCGTTGTTGGAGCAGATTGTGTTGTATTAGTTTCGTTTGTGCTATCTTTTGCACATGGCCTATCAGTATTCATATCTTCTGTAAATTCCGAACATAGTTGTGGAAATTCTCTTAAAAGTTTATCAACTTCTGCTATCGCTTCCTCTGCCGTCAAAGGTAGTGAATTACAATTTAAAATTAAATTTAAAATCAAAATAAAATTTATTAAAATAAAGTTCTTCGAAGACATATTATTTATTATTTAATTTAATGTTTATCCAAAGGCAGAAGAACAAATACTGGTGTGAATGAAATGATTTGAAAAATAAAGAAACAATTTATATGTATAAATATCTAGTTTTTTTTTTTATTTTCATTTTATTCAATAATAATATTGTTATTAGCATTATTTTGCGATAAATATAAATTTAGTATGCATAAAATTTACTTTTGTCGTAAAAAAAAGCTTTTTTTTGGAATAATTTTTTTTTTCAAAATATGTTAGCTACGGTAAGAATGTTATTAAATCGATTTAAGAAAAAAATATAACTGTTATTTATATTTTTACAAGTAATTTAATTTATTTTTGGATTTATTGAGACATTGTTCGGAACACTTTTTTATTTTTAAATGCAATCAGTTTTTCACACTAAGCGGATTATGATTCATTGGAATGATATGTACCTATCATTAAAAAAAAAACATCTACGAGTATTTAAGCAAATAAAAAAGATATTAATTTTAGTTGTTCAGAGACAGGTATTTCAACCTATAAGATGTATGTATCTAACCCAAAATGTTACTGTACCTGTATACTTAGCATTTATGGACGAAAAGTAGTTTCAGGTTAAATTTTTTTTTTTAATATTTCAAAAAAAAATATCAATAAACAAAACAAACGAAAAATCATGAATAACATTTTATTTATCCAGTTATAATTTTTAATGTGCTTAAATGTAAACGGTTTTCAATTTTGTGACAAGTATAATTGCTGTCATTTGTTTTTTCTTGTTCTATACAAGGTTCTTCTGTTGTTGTTGTTGTTATTGATGATGGAAATACTGTCGATATTAACTCTTCCAAAGACGATTTTAAAATTCGAGCATCCGAATCTATATTTTCTCTAGTTTTAGCTGTTTCGGTTGATGTTCTTTTAAATGTTGTAAATTCTTTATTATATGGAGGCAAATATGTTGGCCCAGCAAAAGAATTTTCTTTTTTAGGAGAATAACGTAAAATCAAAGTGTCACATATTAAAATATAACAAACTAAAAGTTCTATTATTAAAATAAATTTAATATTTTTAAACATTTTTCGTTTAAGCTAACAACAACAAAAAAAAAATATCAAACCACATTCGAGACACAACCGATTGGAACTGAAGATCAAAAACACAAATGACTAATATAGGGAAACTTTTATTCTATAAATAAAATCAATCAAGATTTTTTTTTTGTTTTGTTATTTCATATTTAACATAATTTATGATTGATGGTGATTTATGAAATTCCATATGTATACTTTCTACACTGTTATCTACTATGGTACTCAAAAAAAAATAAAAAAATAAACGTAAAGCAAATAATCTTCAATAAAGCAACAGGTTAGAAAGAGTTTTGTTGATTTAAACTTGTCTTTTTGTTTATATATGCAGAATGAGCCATATCTATCAAAATAGGTATTTTATTTATCAACTTGGTATTCTTTTATGTTAATTAAATATTTGCTATTTATTTTTATTTTACACAGCGTGACTTGAATAAGACGGGACATTCATTTTAATCATATATTATTTCATTTATTTATTAGTTTAACCAATTTGACTTTTTTAATTTATTTAATTTGTATAATTTATTTTATATATTTGTTTAGTTTGTTATTTTATTTTATTTGTGACCCCAAGAAGTAAAAACAAAGTCGTTCAAAATGTGGTTCAAATAAATATTGTTTTATTATTTTTGATCGATAAGTTCGGCGAGACAAACAAGTTTTGTGCCATTACTTTTATATAAAAATTAATACGAAAATCACTACAAAATAGAAAATAAAAATTTAAGTTATTTGGTTCTATACAAAAGATTTTTTAATTGAAATTTCAAAAACCATAAGTATGCAGAAAAAAAACCTTTAGATGCTTTGATAAAAAGAAATAAACACATACATTTGAAATAAATATCTTTGTAAATCAAATTAATTTTTAATAATAAAAAAAAAACCTTTTACAATAATTGTACACTCTTTTTAAATTTTATTAATATTAATATATAAACTTTTATAACTTTTTTGACCAGAAGATAAATCGGTTATGTACTTATTTGTCTTAAACTTTAAATTAGCAGCATTCCAGTGATAGGCCGAAATATGTAGTATCCGAGATACTTTTGCATACCAGTAGGAGTTAAGTAACCGTTCAAAATTAGCTGATACAATAACAATTCTTGATAACTTTTATAAGTATCTATTCATTTACAAATCAAAAGAAAAAAAAATACTATTAAAAATATATTTCTATCAATATTATTTTATTTTTATAAATCTATCTAACAAGAATTTTTAGGGTACTTAATTTGATGAAGCCCGTTATATCACAATGTTGACCTTGTATACTATTATTTCCATATACGAATATGCAATAACCTACTCCATCAAGACTACGATTCGCATATTGTTCAAGAACTAACTGAAAAAAGTGTTCGTTTGTGAAAGGTTTTTCCTGTGACAATGGTTGTTCTTCAACAGGAAGTGAATAATTTTTCACAATAAATGAAAATAAATAGAATACTATTAGAATAGAAACTATATTTAGTTTGAAAGACATTGTAATTTTTTCTTTTGTTCACAAATAGTACGAATTAAAAAAAATTAAACTTCCTCAGTAAGGCACTGCAAATGAGCAACTAAAAATGTTGATGATGATGGTGTGGTTTTAAGCAAAATAAATATTGAAAATGTTCTCACGGAGGGTACCTAATCAAACAAAAATCTGGTTTTGATAAAACTAGATTAGTGTTTATTGCTATTATATATTTTTTTTAGAGGTATATAACTTTAAGTTGGCAACACTTATTTAACTAGCGGCAATTTTAACAGCTGTCAGTTTGGTTTGGAATTTCAACACGAATAGACTGACTTCTGAACCACGCTTCATAGATTCGTTGAATGGTTACAAAACAACAGAATTATTATATTATTATTATAATAATTCTTTTATGATTCAATAAAAAGAAAGGACATTTTCTCGTTGGATGGCGGTTGGTATCTTAGTGATTTTTATTTTACATTAATTACAATAAATTAACATTTTTAAATGACTTGCAAGTTTTGACCTTTACATTATTTTTATGACAAACAAATTACGAGACAACAAAATGAAATTTAGGTTGACAGCGACGTTTACATTAAGTTGAGAAGTTGAAATTGGTTTAAAAAATCTCCTTCCATTTCACATAGATAGTATTATTGTCTTCATAAGTAAATGTAACACGTGTTTGTGTTTCATTTATTATATACTCATAAAGTTTGAATTTATCTGTTGCTAAATAATCACTAAATTTATAATCATTAAGTTTTTTTCTCAGCGCATCATTATTAGTCGAATCATTTTTCTTAGTCGAATTTTTAACCTTTCTACTACTCTTATCTTCATAACCTGCATCATTTTTGTATTTAGGTTGAAGCTCAGTCGAATTTTCATCATCTCCATAATCTGCTTCATTGTTGTATTCATCTTCATTCAATTCAGTCGAATTTTCATCATCTCCATAATCTGCTTCATTGTTGTATTCATCTTCATTCAATTCAGTCGAATTTTCATCATCTCCATTACTCTCATTTTCATGCTCCGAATTTTCATAATCTTCAGTATACTCTTCATTTTCATAATCATCTAGTTCAGTCGATGCTAACTTTGTTGTTGTTGGGATGCTAGTTGATTTGGCAGATTGTTCGGGAGTTGAACTATCTCCTTTCATAAATGAAAAAACGGCAACGAAAATAATAGTAATTACAATTATAGTTAAAAGCACCGATTTGCAAGACATTATTGTTTCACAAAATTATAACACTTCTTTATGTAGATAAAGACGGCCAAAAAGTAACTTAAAAATATTACTGAGAGAGACTACTTATACAAATTTGAAATGCAAATTGACATTTTTATACAAGTCGATACATAAATAAAGAACGGTTAGAAAATTTAAATTAGGTCTGTTTAGAGAATAGTTTTGTTTTAAGATAAACTTGTTTAATAAAATTTGTGCAATGAAATTGACTAAAAAATTTTTGTTTAGAGATAATAAAAGTTTGGAAGAAACCAGATTTTTGTATTGAGAATTGATTCAAATGTCACAGGAGTTTTAAATCCAAAGTGGGACTAGGCAAGGCTGTTTACTGTCACCAATTTTGTTCATGTTAGTGATTAGTGTTGAAGTTTTGACGATGGGAAATGGAGGAATTCATTAGACTAAATACGCAGACGAAGCGACGTATTCTTACTCACTTATTGGATCATGAATCTGCATCCAATGACAACAAGGGTGCCTTGAGACTTCTTCATCTGCTCAAGTTAATATTTTTGGACAACCAATAGAGCTGGTAGACAATTTTTAATATCTTGGAAGACCTATATCCCTATCGAGTTAACCGTCGATCAGCTGATTGGAAATTCTCTCCGAAGAAATTAAACGCATGCCATTTGCATGCGATCCTTTTGCTTCGAAGTATTTCAAAAGGTTTTTTTTTCTTTAGTCCTCCGACAAGTTCTTGGCGCGGATTTCTGTAAAAATTTCTTCTCATGACAGCTAGTGCGAACCGAAATTGTGATCTCCGGCGAAGGATGCGTTGCGGAGAAAGTTCCGCTCTGAGCGACGCGACGCACGGTTACCTCGATTGGATCGACTGTCTCCATTGGTGGAGGAATCGAATTAGTCGAGCCAGGGTAGCAAAAGGCTGCGTTCGGAATGCTATCCAAAATATGGAAACTCAACTCTATAAGCTACTTCTTGAAGATGATTTGGCCAAACCGTATCTCAATTGATGAACTTCATATAAGAACAGATCAGGAACCCATTCAATCTAACATACGCAGACGTTGCCGTTGGTAGCAATGGATTGGCTGTACGTACGATAACGAATGCATTGCGAGTCATGCGATACAATGGAATCGCATCATGCAGGAAGACAGACAAGCGGCCCAACTTAGAAATACTTGGCGAAAAATGGTCCAAGAATAATCAGCACAACTAGGGAAGAGATGGAGAGAGCTGAAATACATCTTTAGAAAATTAACATGAAGGAGTAGTGGAAGCTCTATACAAGAGAAAACTCGCGAGCATAACAGGTCCGAGGACTTAAGGATGTACCTAATATTGGTTTTGAATTTGTTAGCTTTCTTTTGAAGTAAAAAATTAGACCGATCAACTCTTCATTTATTACACAATTAAAACAATTCGAAATTTTAGCTTAGTTTAATCAATATTTTATTTTTTAATTTATACCGTTATAGTTCGAAATTGCAGCAGTTCAGCAATCTTCAGTCGTTTTTTTTTTTTTTGTTTCCACAGAAAATATGCACAACTTTTATAAGACGCAAATCGAGATTATATCGATGATGACAAATATTCTTTTATTGGTAAATAATCTATTTTTAAATAAAAAAAAACAATAAAAAATATTTAAAAACTGTGAGTAGAAATATATAAACGACTGTAGAAAAAAATAATACACTTCTTTATAATTAAATAACTAAATAAATTAAACAATCGGAGACTATAAAAAAAACTCGAAATTTAAAATAAAACCATTCACAAAAAAAAGTGTTGTTCCTTATTTTACAATCTATCCGGTTATTGTTTTTAGAGTATGCAATGATAAGTTTGGATCTCTAGCAGGGCAACCAGGTTTGGATTCAGGAACGTTACAATTAAGATCATTTGCAGAATATTTATCTTCATTAGTTTTGTAAATCTGAAATTGAGAAAATGTCGAATTTCTTTGTGGCAAAGTTGTTTTGGGATAATATGTCGGTTTGGTGGATTTTTCAATAGGAAGTGAATAATTTTTCATAATAAATGAAAAAATGATACAAATAATTAGAATATTCAGTTTGGAAAACATTTTTTCTAATCAATTCAAACTTCACAAAATTATTACACTTCTTTAGTAAGAGACTGCAAAAAAGCAACTAAAAATGTTGTAGTTAGAGATGACATAAAAAATATTATGAAAATGAAAGCTGAAACCAGAATTCGTATGAATTAAATAATTAACATATCTGAACTTGAAATCAGTGTTATTAGATGGCAATTTTTAATTAAAAAAAAAACGTGCAACAAAATGTTTTTATTTTTATAGTTTTAAAAATCAGTTCTTTTATAATATCTTGATAGAAACCGGTTGACTGAGTTATGAGGGGCAAAGTCATAAAAGGAACAATACAAAATTATGCAGTTTTATATAATATATTGATACATTATAATAAAAGAATTCTAAATGTAGATTTGATCAATTTTTAATATTTTATTGTTTCGTCTAGTCCGCTTTAGCTTAAAAAGTGTAGTCTGGGAATGTACTTGTACAGCCTTTCAGGTTTGTATCCGGGACCGTTATATCGAGCATCATCTGAAGAATTTTTATTTGCCTAAAGGAGGGCCGATTCTCCAAAGAATAAAAATCATGTGCGACAAAGAAACGCAACAACAAAGTTCACAGCAAAAATGAGGTTTGCTCACGAACGTGACACTACAAGGCGAACATTGAAGCCACCTGAGTGGGAGAAGCAATTTTGTGAAAAAAAAATTAAAACTGAACTGCCATAGTTTCTTTTCAGCTAAAACTTAATTCTTTAACTCTTTTTTCAAATCAAGTTAGTTCAGCGAAGTTTTTGAAACTCAAAAAATATTAAGTTTTTCAAATCGACTTTTTCAAAAACTTTCATCAAAACTATTAAGTTTGAAAATTAATTTTTTAAAACTGAATTGAAGGATAAAGTTTTGGCTTTGATAAAAGCTTTGTTGTTTTTTAAATAATTATGTACTTTCTATTTTAAGTAATTTTTATATAAAGTTCTCGGAACAATCTACACGCTCTAACCACCAAATGACGACGTAAATCAATCAGCTTAAGACGCACATGTTAAAAAAAAACGCAAATTTAATATGTGGTTAGGTATAGTAAATTATTTTATTTAAAAAAAAAGTCTATCCCGTAACAGTTTTTAATGTATGAATACTCAATGATAACGGTGGCGAAACCACAGAACATCTTGATCTGGGATAGTTATCATTACACGGACCATCACCTTGCATTTCTTTAGAATAACTGTAGGGGATGTAGGGATGAACTTCAAAAGACGGCGTCAAATTTATTGGTGGCAAATATGGTGGTCCAGCAAATGATTCAATAGGAAATGAATAATTTCTCATTATAAATGAAAAAATTATACAAATTGTTAAAAGTGACAGTTTGAAAAACATTTTTGTACAAATAAATTAATAAATTGTGTAAAACAAAAAAATAACACTTCCTTAGTTAAACACTATAAAATGGTAACTAAAATGATTATAGGAAGAAGATGTACGAGTTGGCAAAAGAAGCATAAAAAATGTTTTCATAAACTTTAAAAGTTGTATTTACAGCTTAAAATCTCTGACCAATAACAAGTTTTTTTTTGTAAAACAAAAAAAAAAACATAATCTAACATATCAAAGAATATATGTTAATTTTAAAGGAAGCTTTTGCGCATAGGAAACAGTCATAATAATTTGATTGATGATGAAGTAACTACATAAATAGTAGGGTGGTTCTTATATATCAGATTTCATTCGCTTCTATAACAAAAGAAAATGCGTGTTTTTTTTTTATACTGACTCTTTTGGATAGCTACCAAGTGTTAAACGTTAAGAAAATACATTTTTTTAAATTTTGTATGGGATATCTTCTTTAAAAAAAACCGCCAAAAAGTATACTTTATATTTATATTATAAGTCGTAATAAAAAATTTCTTTACAAAAGTTTTAGAATTTTTAACAGTTTTTTCTGTGATTTATTTTTCATTATATTAACCTTTAGGAAGATAAAACAAGAAACTGGAAATGGTATACTCTTGGGCGTTTTAACTTTTAAAGAAGAAGTCATATGACAAAATAACAGGTAATTAAATTTTCTGTGAAAGTAATAAAGACAAATTTCTTGTACGATAATCCAATCTCGAAATATTGTCTAAAACACGTTCTTTATTTTATTCGTTGCAAAAAAATCCAACTTCAAGATGTGCGAATTAATAAAACAAAAAAAAATATTAAAAAAGTTGTTTTAATAATTTTTTTTATTTTGAAACAAAAAAAAAATCTATCCTGTAATAATTTTTAATGTGTTTAATGATAACGCTGGGGAGGCTACAGGACATCTAGGTTCGGTGCCATTTGTATAACACGGATCAATTTGTGTTTTTTGCCTATTTATTGGCGGCAAATATGGTGGTCCAGCAAATGTTTCAACAGGAAATGAATAATTTCTCACAATAAATAAAAATATAATAGAAATTGTTAAAACTGACATTTTGAATAACATTTTGTAAAATAACACTTCTTTAGTTAGACACTATAAAATGGCAACTAAAATGGTTTTAATTTTGTGTAAAATATAAAACTTGGCAAAACAAGCATACAAATACAATTTGCATAAAACTTTAAAAGCTCTATCTGCAGCTTTAAATCTCTGACCAATTTACAGTTGTTTTTTTCATCTAAACAAAAAAATGACAATGAAGCTCATGCGCATGGGTAACAGTAATAATAATAATAATAATTTGATTGATGAAGAAATAGCCACTTCACATCTTTTTTTTTTTGTTTTTTTTTTTTTTTTGTTTAAAGAAGAATCAACTTAATCAAAAGCCATAAGGTAATAATTTATTTGACTTGGAATATGGCACACCTTAATTTGCATGTTCGGTAGTTTTACAAATTTTCACAAGAGTTGCATTTGAAAAGAATAATAATAAATGGTGTTGAAGAATTTGATTATTGACAATAATTATACTGAACATTTAATATATTGACATTGAGTGATTTTAATTTTCGATATTGCAGCTAGGTGGATATTTTTCGTTTTACAGTAAAGTCCGCTTATTTGAACTTCGAAGAAGCCAAAGTCAATAAGAAAATCAATTGAACTCTAGACACGTTTTTGTGTTGTCAGTATTTTGTTCCGTCAGTTGTTGGAGAAGATATTTACAATCTTTTTTTGACGTTCAAAATTGAAACTCATTATACATATTTGTGGGCTCAATTTTTTTTTTCTTCATGCTAATTTTTTCTTTTTAATCTGAAAGCTTTCTTCAAAGATTGTGGTTTGCATTGAAAGAGCACATAATAATAAAAATTAATTAACAAAAAAAAATGATTAATGGCCAAAACTGATGCTCACGATTCAAAAAAAAAAAACTGCCTGAATGATACAATAATCGGTTTGTCGTGCAAAAATTAAAAAGACATTTCATCGGAAATATTAATGACATTATACATTTTTTCTGCATGAATAATGATGCATTCAATTTTATTTAAATTTAAAAAAAAAAAAAATGATATATTTTGTCAGGATTTCGTTCATTAATAATTATCATTTTTATATTAAAAAAAAAACATAAAACAATTAAGTTTATCGCCAGAAAGGTACTGAAAAAAAAGTTACAGCAAAAAGGATATTTTTTGTCAAGTTAATATAAAAGAGGTTTTGCAAAAAAATCTATAAATCCTAAAAACAAAAGCAGCTAGCTCATGGATTCTTTATTTCTGGAGTTCATTGAATGATTACATATTTTATTCACAAAAAAAAAATCCCACATTTAACTGGAGAACGAAGTATAAAAAAAGGATTAAAATTTATTACACTCCATCTCTTCGGTTTGTCTTTAAACACAAAAAGGGCAATCGAATTGCTCCAGACATACTTTATTATGTGTTTTTCCAACTATACTCCAATCCATTTCAGCACATGCCAACTAAAACTCTTCGACATTAACAACAAAAAAAAAAAAAAAAGGAAGACAAAAGTGAAATCGTTGAAAGGAAACCAAGAGAAAAAAAAAATAAAATAGAAAGCATAGAATACAAGTCTCGAAATAATGGCGACTAAAATTACACAAAATCCTTGAAAATTCTCAACATTGAAATTGCCAAATGGGAAAAATATTATATCCCAAAATGAATGAAAAGCGGGAGGAGGAAAAAATTGATACAAAACGAGCAAAAAACATAATTAATAGCCAACACGATTGTGCCATTCGAAGAGTGATTTCTCTTCGATTTCATCGAAACGGAAATCTAATGCTTTAGGGAATTATTGTATTAAAATCGAAAAGAACGACGAAGAACCAGACTATTTGGATTGGATGATGACTGCCATTCCAAGGATTTAAGGGAAGAGGAAAAATAGTTTCATCTGAGAATTTTGGAACGAGTGCACCGGTTTTATTCTTGTATTTTGTACTATTTTTAGTGAAGGAAGGATAATGAAAATAATTTTTTTCGTCGTGATTCTCTTTTAATCCTTTGCACCATAGATATTTGTTATTATTTATAACAAAAAAAAAAAACTGGAACAGCACATACTTTTTGGCGCTTTACCAATGAATATAATCTACCTATTTATTTTATGGCTCCTATGAAGACATTTTGTAACAGTGACTTAAGCTCTGAATTCATTTAAGAAATGTTTATGATTTAAAAAAATAATCAATTGTTTATCAGAAAGACCTTAATATAAATTTTGTAGTATAAATAAGGATTGTTGGTAAGATTCATTTTTAAAATGACGACAGTAAGTTGCATACTTTCAGGCATTTTTAAACTACAAAAGTATCCCTTGAAGAAAATCCATCTCCGGTTATTGGTTAAAACGAAGTATATAAATTTACAGTCGCAAAATTTCTTATTTAAATAGCATCTCTTTTTATGATTAAGATTTTATAATTCTTCTAATCTGAGATTTTTGACTTTCAAGAAAAAATACAAAAGAGACCACCCTCCGACTGACGATGTACAACACTTCATACAGGAGAGACAAAATCTCCTACTTTCAGGAACTAAGATCTACTCATTGTAGACGAGATTATAACTTGAAAAGCATTGACGACAAAAAAAAAATATAAACGACAACATAAGAAAATTATTATGAAAGAAGACGAATAGTAAGTACTGCAATTACATGACGGCAGTGAGGAAAAAAAAACAAAAGAGATGAGTAATTGCAGTGCTTATTACTTCATTTACGCAGCTTAATGTAGACGATTAAAAAACCAAGTTAAACAAAAGTTTTGAAGCAGACTTGTTTTTGTGCATAAAGGTAGTCATATCTACGTAAACAAGTAGGTAGGTACTAAAAAAGAAATAAACATGGAACATTGTGATTGAAAAAATTGAGAAAAACTATAGTTTGGTTGGTAATAAAAAAAAAAGCTGAATTTCTGTTTTAGTACTAACTAGGACCTATAGTGAGAGAAATTTGGCAAAAATTGTTTGGCTAGAGCAGTCCATGTGATTGGAAAAAGATACCGAGCTACATTAACCTACAAAAATATTAGATAAAATAGCTCATACTAAGAGGCATTAAAGATCGAACTTACTCCGGTTTTTTTGTTTGCCAAAATATAAATGATAATGAACGATATCACAATTTTAGTACAAGTAAAAAAAATGATTAAAAACAATTTGCTTCTTGCATAATACGACCTCTTCAAGGCTTTATTGTTTAAAAACATCCAGTAATACCATATATTATCAAAGTATAAATTAATTTCTAAAAAAAAAAACTTAATAACAATTACCTGTCTCTTAATGTAAATTATCATGTTAATATTTAAACAAGTTTTTTTTTAATAAAATATTCTACCAATTTCTTTTATATAAAAGCAACTTACTTTAGATAAAATCAATTCAGTTAGTTTTTAAACTCAATACGACAAGTTTATACCCATTCATTTTTTCAACTTAAAGAAATTAAAATGTTTATTAAAATTTATTTATTATTTTTAACTATTATTTTAGTCAATTTCTCTTCAAAAGTAAATAGTTTGTCAACATTTGGAGGTGAAAAAGCTGTTGTTTTAGTGGCTGCTCAACATGAATCTGATGAAATTAAACCAATTTTTGAAGCAACAACTGAGTTGCCAACAACTAGAAGGCCAAATTTAATAAATAATCTGAAATCTCTTAATGGATAGTTTTCTTTAAAAAAAATAACAAATTATACATAAGCTGATTTGATTTTAAAAATTTAAAAGGCTTTTAAATAGTAAAATAACTTTTATAATAAAACATTGCATATTGGTAGGGGTTAACCTATAAAGTTTTATATTTAAATTGATTTAACAATTAAAGCTAAGTTAATCATTGACTAGATTTATTATTTTTGTAACCAGAAGATGACAATGAATTTCTACCCAAAATAACAAACAAAAAATTGTTTAATCTCCTTGCATCAAGACTTCTATAAATAAAAATTTGGCAGTACGATATTCCATGAAGAACAAGGCGCAAGTTATTGCAGGAATGGAGAGGACCTACAATTTATACTCAATTCAAAAGTGAGATGCACTCTACGTATATTCTTGAGAAGTGGATACCTTTGGAGAATGTCAATTTTTCGCAAGAAGCAGCGGTTTGTGAAAAAAATATTTCCGTTTTTGGATAGGGATTAAATCGAGACCTCCAGCACGCCCATCCTATGTACTAACATAACGACACGTGCTACTACTTAAACCTCTGTTGAAAAGCTAATGAAAAAAAATGACGTTGCATATTTTGGGGATTTAAAACTTTTTTTTCTATTTTAGATTCATTCAGTATATTTAATTTATTTGTTTACCTAGACTTAGGATTTTAAGGTTTTTATTTCTGGAAATAAGATCATGAGTTAAAAAAAAGAAAAAAAAACTTCCATCAACTGTGTTGCATACTTGAGGGATTTTAGAAAAATATTATTTTTAAGACCCCTCTAGTCTCGTTTAAATATAAAAATTATTATACATATGTTTACTGAATTGTCTCTTAATTCATTCCGTACAATTTATTGATTTTTTTTTTTGTATTTTCTCGAATGGAAACCATCACTTCGTTAACCTTTTTTAACATAAATAAACATTTCCAAATGAATGCTTGTATGTATATACATAATGTTCCTTCCCCTTTATATTCACTGATTAAGAATTATATCATTAAGGTTTTATTCCAAAAGAGTTAACCTTAAACCATCTCTTGTTGTGAATATTAAATGCCAAGTGTCTGCATAAATAATTCCTTCCCTAAGCACAAAAACCCTAAAAAAAAAAAAACATCAATAAAACCAATAAACCTAACAAGTTCATACCCCCAGACAAATATGTATACAAGAAGTTACAAACAACACTTTTTATAAAGTTTTATTTGAACCAAAACGCCGACCTACGCTAAGCGAAAGCTTTATTTTTTTGTTTCTAAATTTCTATACATGTCTCCTACGTCATTAGAAATACATTTCTAAATCATGCGCCTAAAACGCCTCTATATTTTCTTTAATGCATAAAATAGGGCTCTCTGAGTTGCGTTTGCTTGCTTTTTTCCTCTCAATGAAATTATTGTATATCACCATCACCACCAGTCTTAGTCTTGATGTAGGCCCAGACATTGCAAAAAAAAAAAAGAGAAAAGTTAGCGCTCTAGAAATGTGTAAGGAAAAAACGTACGACATGACCTTGCCCTTGTGTCATAAAAGACATTCTCGTTTAACGCCAGCCATGTCTGACGGGACGGTAGCTGGCTTTTGTTGGTAATTTATTTTTGTTAGAAAAGAGTAGATATATAGAATACATTCGTTGGGAGGCATATCATCGTCTAACAAGGTTTTTTGGATTTTAGGATTCTTTCGGGTCCCGCAATTTTTTTTTTTTTTTTTTTGTTGGTGTATATGTCGTCCTTGATAGACATTCTAATAAGGTTCCTGAACCCGGCACGTTTTGCTTTTGGGGCTCTGAAAGTAGGTGCCAGAGTATTAAAGCTTACGAAAGGGAGTTGATCCTTTTTAAAAAAAAAAAATATTTTTAATGTCGTTGTGAGGTATTCTCGGAATGGTTGAGGTTATTTATAAATTAAACTTTTTCTTTTTCTGTTTTTCTGTTTCGATTCCAGCCACAAGCACTCTTGTGTGCATGAGAAACAATAACAAACGAAGGAAAAAGGGACATTGTGAATTGCCTGCCTGTACATGACAGGGTGGCATTAGGTGTTTTTAATATATCCTCTCCTTCAAATGGGGTTGTTAAATCGCTTTTCTAAGACAATTTATTTTTTGTTACTGCTGTTTCTTTATATTGGATCCTTATGGATTGTGTTTTTTTTGTGTATGCTATTTAATTGTGTAGTGGAAAGGATGTTGCTAGTTTATCGTTTTTGTTGGTTGAGTTCTTTTTTTTTTTTATTTGTTGAATTTGAAAGGTGGTCTGGATGGTTTGGTTGGCGGTATCATAATCAAAATAAGAAAGAAAGGACTTTTATTATTTTTTTGGTATTTGGGAAAGGTGAGTTGTATATTTATCACGTTCCTATACTTCACAAAAGGTCTATAAAATTTTATTATTCATTTTATTTTTGTAGTGGGTCAGTGCACTCGACTGGGTCATGGATTTTTATTTACCTCTGTTTTACAATTTATATAAATTGAAATTTTTTTTTGTTGTATCACTAAACTTTTAAAAGTTTGTCCTTGCAAAAGGAATTTTATATAAAAATTACTTTCAATATTTTAGGTTATTTAAAAGAGCTTTTGTATTTGGATTCTTGGCGCAATTGAAGGGTCTACGAATTTTGTTTTTGTTCTTTTATAATTGACACCAAAAGAAACTAAGAAGCATTTACTGAGATGGTATTTTCAATAAAATTATAGAGCGAAGGGTAAATTGGGAAATTTGCAAGGTAATTTTTTTAAGATGTTTTTTTTTCCTTCTTTTGTTGAAAGTTTAATTAAAGTATTAAAATATTTAAGCTGATTTCTGAGAAGGATTCAATATTTAAATGGCACTTTTACTGAAGAGTTTCTGGTTATTGGATTTATGTAGATATTTTATATTCATGTTATATGTATATACATAGATATTTTATATTTTTTATTCAACATTGTAATTTTATAGTGAAAACAGTCGCAAAATTGATAAATTTGTGGATGTTTTTTATTTGGATTGCATACTTTTACGATAAAAATATTTTATCACAAAGGGTTTCATTGTATACTTTTAGGATAAAAATAACCAAAAATCATTTAGAAAAACAGTGGGTGTTACTTGAAATCTTGATTAAAAATGAGTTATTTATAATCTCATTAAAATTTTGTAAATTTCTTAATTTTAATGAAGATTTTTAATTTAAAAGAGACTGAATAAAATTAACTACAAACGACAAAAATAAATTATTTGAAGATTTTTTTTTATATTTAAGGCTTAATTATTGCACTCTACATTAAATTTAAACTTGACATTAAATATTATACATAAATTTATAAATATTGTGCATTGATTTAATTGATTTCCCTTTTTTTTCTTTTGAATGATAATTGCAGTTATATGATTTGTTAATTTTTTTAATATGACATTATTATTGTTTTAAGAAGTTAACATAAACAAATTCAAATCTTAAAAATATATATTGTGATTGTGATCAGCGCTGGGGTAGTATTTGGAAATTTCAAACCTCAGAATATTCAGCTAATATTAAAAAAAATGTAAAACCGTAAACAGGCATAAAAAAAAGAAATAAAATAATGAAATTCCACCTAAATATTTTCTTATTATATTACAAAGCTTAAATATCTCAAGTCGTCCACTCATAAAAATTGTTAATAATTTGTTTTTTTTTTTTTTTGTTCCATAAATTTTTTAATTTGTCATATGAAACAGACTCAAAACGTCAAAAAATTTTAAATCAAATATTTATTATTAACCTGACACTCACTAAAGCATCAAAAACCTCTCACAAACTTTAACATTTTTGAAGGGTCACAAAGAAACAGAGAATATTAAATCTCCTTAAAGTATGCAATTTATTATTTAAAAAAAATGTCATTTAAAATAAAGATTTCAAAATTAATTCGATTTTTTATTTTTGTGTGCGATGGTTTATTTTGTCTGGAAAATCCTCTTTAATAAAGCTTAAATGAAATGTCAAAAAGTCCCCATGGCATAAAGGACATTGCTCTTTCTCATTTAGCCAAGTTAATCGAAGAATAATAGCAAGCAAAATATCCAATCTATTCTCAATTTGCTTCTCCTCTTATCCGACGAAGAGATTCGCACACACAAAATAAAAAGGGTTCATCTTATATAAAGAACCGACATCATTCAAATTCAGACTCTCCATTGAAGAGGAAAAAGTTAAAATCCTTTCCTTTTTTTTTTGTATGTCTATCTTTATCATGGTTAATGGCCGCACTACTTAAAGACCACTTCAGCACAAAAGTATGGTAAGTTCATATAGATATTACACAAGCAGCAAAATAACAAAGCATTATGGTTAAATATTTGATTTTTAAAATGGTCGTCTGCTTAGTTAAATTGGTCAAAGGTTCAATTTATTTTGACTTTTATCATACAAATTGCTGTCAATATATCGATTATTTAAACTCATTTTATGCTATCATCATTAGGCAAAGAGTCATCTTAAAGATACGACAAAGTTTGTCCTTAAGGCAGTAAAAATAAAAAAAAAATGTCCATCTGAAAGAAAATATGCTTTGGGAAACTTTAGTTTTTTTTTGTCGAAAATAGCTTTTCTTGTTGATCCTTATGGTATTTTTTTTTTGTAATAAGAACTACACCCTGCTAACTTTATAGACAATTTATTTGCCACTTAATATCGATAAAACGTAAATATGGTCGTTTAAAATATAAAAAAGAATTCGGTTGTTATTCCTTTTTTTGATCAAAGGATGTTTTAGTGGCTTATTGGAGAGCTAGAGGAAATCCCATTTTATGTTCCAGATACTTTGTTCGTCGTTTTTTTTTTTTTTTTTTGAACCAAACGAGGAACTTACAGAATGACATCGACACACAGTGTGCAGGAGAAAACACAAAAAAATGGTTTAGATCGTGTGGCATGTTGCAGGAGCACTGCATTCGTCGATGTAATACTCCTAGCTTATTTTTTATTGCCACCAATATTGAATGTTCCGCCAGATACTTTTTAAATTCTTTTTTTTTTTGTGATAGATCCATTTCGATACTTCTGTGGCGACACGACAAGATTTTGAGATGGAATTCAATTGAAATGTGTTGGTTTTTTTTTCAATTTCCTAATTTTTATTTTATTCTCTGAACGAGATTTTTGTCGTGGTTAAGAGCGATGGCAGACAGAAAATCCTTGAATTATTTTAGAAGGATTTCCAGCTATGTAGTGCTTTTTTAAATGCATAAAATTGATGCTTTTGATGAATAGTTATGGGCAGGTTTATTGCGGTTCTTATAGCGATTTTCATTTTGATTTTAAGAATATTCTATTTCAAATTGTGAAAAATGTCTGAAAATATGCAATAATTTTCATGCTTTTGTAATTTCTTCCTTGTGGATATTCTCAATTGGTTGAATACCTTCTCTAAAACGAAAGTTTTCTCAAATAAAATATCTTATATCTTATATATATATATATAAAGTTCAATGAGCCTTAAGGTATGCAATTTTTAATTAGTATTTTTTTTTTATAAACTGGGCCGGTTGTATCAAACTAGTGTTTTAATGGATACTTATGGACAGAGTTATTGCGCTTTTTAAGTAAAATCAATTTCGAATGCAAGAATGTTTTTTAATAGGTTTTTGTGTTTAGGGACATTCTATTTGACATCAAATTGAAAATGCCAAAAATAAATCCAAAGTATAATTTTCCCTTAAAAAAAAGTAATTCCATTCTTCCGTGCAGATACCATCATCATCCTCAGCTTTTTCAAATCTTCATATGTTGGACACACAATATATTCAACAACGACTTATGTTTTTGCAATTACGCCAAAACGTGACAATATTTTATTATTTTCAATTTATTTCCATGTCTCCCTACAGAGAATCTCGGGTCTCGGCTCCTCCATTTAAAGGTCTCTTCCGAACTTTTGAACAAAACAAAAAAGAAACACTCATGCACTTCTGGTTTTAATGGCACTTTTCAGTGTTCACTGTACACTATGGACAGAGACGCATAATTTTTCAACAAAAATGTGAATTAGAAGTCTTTTGGTTTCGGTCGGTTCGCTAGGTATCCTAAGGGAACATAATGCAATCCAACAGGGAGAGTGAGAGCCTTGTGTGGGTATTATATACGGACTATGGTACCTTTTGTATAAAGAATTCCATAACCTTAACACACCAAGTGCATATGAAATATTGAAACCAAAAATGGCAAAACGTGTATGTGGTCCTGCCCTGGCTGACGCTTATGGTCGAGCATAGAACACAAAAATAATAAGTCTTGAGTATTTTTTCTCATTTTTATTTTATTCTAAGGAATATTATTCTAGTCGAAAGGAAAGTCATTTATTAAAATTTCAGAAAAAAAACAGAATAAAAGGACTAACCAACAAACGACGACGTCGAATGAAAAAAAAAATAACTAAGATATTAAGTGGATCGCTGGAGAGGAAAAAATAACGTTATAAGGTATATATGGCAACATCTAAGAGCCAAACTTTTCACAGAAAAAAAAACCAACAACTTTTTTTTTTTGTTTAATTTCTTTTCTTTTTTTGTTCTTTGTTATTGCAGACACTTTAATTACCCGCAATCATTTATCACATTCTCCGCGTTGTCATAATCTCTCCCTAGGGCGGTTTGCATTTGAAATTTAAAAAAATATATATATACTTGTATCTATTGGACAGAGAGGACAGAGTGATGGGAGAGGGCGCCACTGAAGGATTCGGCAAAAGTCAGTGTTTTCTGTTGCAAGTGCTCAAAAGGGATGGGGATGATGATGATGATTTTGACGAAAGATGCCTCTGAGATAATAATGCACGTCGAACAGGAGAAAAGATAACAATAAAAAAAAATACAAAATTATCATAAATAATGGAAAATAAATTTTTAAAAAATGATTTACTCAAAATACTTTTATTAATAAAAAAAAAAAAAAAACAAATGTAATCCCAGAGAATTAACTTTTTTTTTTGTTGTTGTCTTTGTATGGAAAAGTTTTTTATATTAAAATTAATGAGAAGAAAATCACACAAAAATGGAGAAAGGGAAATTAAAAATGAAACAAACAAAAAAATTGATGTCATAAATGGATATGAAAAGACGAGGAGGAGGAGGAGCGAGGTCAATAAACATTAAGAAGAGGACGCCTCTTTGAATAATGATAAATAGTATTTTTTTTTACTTTTCGACAAAAAAGCACTGAATCAATCAAAAAAAAAAAAAAACTCAGACACAAAGGGAAATTAAACATGAGCTTTGTGGTGACAAAGGCACTAGGTGGGTTTTTTTTCTTAAGTACAAATCACAAAATAGTACCTAGACAGAATTTTTTTTTTCTAAAATCCGATGATTAATTAATCAAGGCATTAAAAGAAATTAAGTCAATATATCATTGTTGAAAAGAAGGACAGCTGCAGATTAAGGATTTGGGGGGTGCATAGGAACACGAGCAAAGAGAAGTAGTTTTTATTAAGAAAAATGGTAAATAAATTGAACACAAATTGTTTTTTATAAAATAAAGTTTTAAATAAAACCTATTTCTTATTTTGTTCTTAAACTTCAAATGTGTGTTAGGAAATTTTCTGCTCACAATTTAAACTTGCATAATTTTCCAACTCCAGGTCAATAACCCTCCTCAACTAGAGGACAAAACATGATGTTTACAAGAATTTTTCAAACTTTGTTTTATCTCCGTAAAAATATAACAATTCAATATAAAAGTTCTTCAAAGGATGCAAAAAATAATGAAGAAAAAAAAATAGTCAATAAAAACTCTATCTCTGAAAAACCACCACAAGATTGTAGCCAGTAGTAGGTAAACATCAAAGTTATTGCAAATGCGAGTTGTCTTAAAGGAAAATATAAAAACGATTACTTTCTTTCTATCTCATGATAACTAAAAGGAAGACAAAAAAAAAAACAGAAAGAATAAAATCAAAACAGCACAATCTTTTTCCGAACCGGGTTCGAAGTTTTGTGATTTTTATATTGAAAGTTTCCTTTGCTCATACCTACGGTTGTTATAAATAAAATAAAGCAGGTAACCCACCTGAGTGTTTGATGTCATGCATGAATGACTTGACAAAGTCTTATTAACACTTTTTTTTTTTTTTTGAAAATACTATACGCAACAACCTCCAGTGAGTGCAGTTTGTTTAACTTGTGACTCAAATTGGAATTATATCCAAAAGATAGATAGATACGATATGAGAAAGCTTTAAGTACCTAACAAGTGTTTTGGATTGCAGACAGAATTTGAGTGTTTCTTGAAATATTTATAAAAAAAAATAATTGTTTAAGGTCGGACAAACTGGAACCTAACCTTGTACTTAAAAGTTAATAAAATTCAAAATTCAAAAATAAATACAAAAAAAAACGAATACTTTTTTTTGAGGTCAACTTTAATATTTGTACAGGCTTTGAAATTTTTTTTTCAAAATTCAATATCTCGCGAAAGGGTTGAAACGATGTGTCCTGTAATTAATTTTTTTTTAGGTTTGGTATTTTTTTAAAGTTCTGTATTTGTCATTTTATTTCACTTTATATTAATTTCTTTTATTTTATTTTATTTTATTTTATTTTATTTTATTTTATTTTATTTTATTTTATTTTATTTTATTTTATTTTATTTTATTTTATTTTATTTTATTTTATTTTATTTTATTTTATTTTATTTTATTTTATTTTATTTTATTTTATTTTATTTATTTCTTAATTTTTTTTTGTATTATTTATATGATCAAGTCCTGTATTTTTTATCCAGCCTAGGGCTGACCTGAGATGCAGACGAGGATGTAATTTTTTTTATAAAGACTTGCCGAGATTCACGATGAAGTTTCTAGTAAAGAAAATCATACAAAATTGTGACTGTAAAGCATGAAATTGAATATTTTAGTTTAAAAATAAAATGGCCGTTTTTCATTCTTCGCAAAATTCTGAGTTGGGACCAAGGGAAACCGAAAAAAATTTCAATTTTGACGAAACCTAAAGAAGACATCAAAAGTACCGTCTCAGTTTCGTCTTGTGGCTAACCCTTATTCAGCCGGCTGAGTTCTTCAATTATACAAATACTAATTCTTTTATATTCTTACCAAGTTATTCTTTTTACGATTTCACATATCACCTTTACCCATAAATAAAAAAAAAAAAAAAAAAAAATTCAATAAGTTTTCAATTATTTTCCTATCAACTAACCGACATAGAAATAAAAAAATATACACAAACAATACTAAAATATTCAATTAAGATTAAAAAAGAATTTTAAAATCGCACTAAATTTGGTCATGAATTTTTATTGCCGCACACACAAAATTGTTTTGCATATTAGCAGCCACATAGCTTATCTATCATTTGCTGTCTGTGCTTGCCTCCATGTGGGTAAAATAGTATTTGGAAATTAGAAAAAAAAAAATACGTATTTGATATTTGACCTCATTTTATAAAAAGTTGAGTTAGCACATACTCAGTCGCAGTTATGCGAAAAACCTAACCACTCTCGACTGACTCGTGTGTGGGTAGATGATTTTGAAATTGAATTTTCATCACATCTCAAACAAAAAAAAAAAATACAACACACAAATTGAATTCTTTTGGAAATTCCTATTTAAACATAATTAAAACGTAAAATTCTGGAGAGTTAATTTTTGGTGTTTTTTTGGTTTAAATTATTAATAAAGTGCTGAAGTTGAAAAACGCAAAACGAAAAAAAAAAACCAAAAAACTATTCACGAATAGTTTTGATTTCCCTCTAAACGATATGCCATTAAACTAAAATCCTCATTTTATCGTACGAACAAAATTCTATGAATAGTTTTTGTTTTTTTTTTTTCTTTTTTTGAAAAGAAGAATGATTTCCACTCTCGTTAGATTTAAAAATGAGGTGTGTACGTGAGGATAATTATGTGAGAACATAACAAAATAAACCGCCGGCCGCCGTATTTCTACTACTCCGGCCACCCGCGCCATTTAACTAACTGAGTTGGATAGTACCTACAGTGAAATCTCCTATTCCCGAATTAAAGAAATTCACGAAACAACAATGTCAATTTTAAAGCTCATTCTTTTCAACATTGTGAACTTACACTAATAAATATATTCAATTTTATTTGGAAAATGTGTTCCACCATTTCTATTGCCAAAAGTTAACTTATAAAATTTTACATAAAACATTCCTCAACATCTTAAATCGTTTTTCTCCTACAAGAGCTGGAAAATCGATAAAAAAATTCTTCTTTAGAAAATAACAAATGAACAAAAATATCTTTCGAAAAAAAAATCAATAAAAAAAAAATTAGTCATGTTCTCCGCCTTAGAGAGATTTTACTATAATTGTAAACGTGACTGACCTAAGACAATTTATTAAAAGTTAAACGGATAGATAGATGAGCAAAATAGATGCATATTTGTTTTTATTTTTTTGTACTTTTCCTACTGCTCTAGGTACTTCAATCTATATCTGCTGATGTTTTTGTTTTCAGATACACTTTTGACTTAGACAGTTTCAGTTAGTCAGAAGGGAAAATGCGGAGGTGTATTCTCTTGTTCGGGCGTAATATAAAGCTTTGCCAAGTTTTTTTTTTTTTTTTTTCTTTATTTTATTTCTTGTTATTTATGAGTAGAGCTACTTTTAAGTGGCTTACCACATGTATATTAAATGAATTGATTGCAATGTGTTGCACTCTTTGAAAATGCACTGATTTGCTATAAACACAATAAATTATTTTGTTATTTTTATTTTTATTTTTTTGAGGTAAATGTTGTGTGGCAGGTCCAATTAGGAATAGTATATATTATTTTTTTAAATTTAATTAAATGTAGAAAATAAAATATTAAAGAAAATTTTTTTTGGAAAAATAAATACTTTACCGAAATGAAAACAAAGTTGATTGTAGAAATAAGCTTACCTGAAAAGAGATACAAAAATAAAATGTATTTTGTTAACTTTTGTTGTTACTATAAATGTTAATTAAGTATAAATTATTTTAAGAAAAATTTTATTAAAGATAGATATGCATAATTAAATACCTAATTTTTTATTTTGAAATTTACAGAAATTACTTATAGCTTATAAAATGATAAATTGACATTTGAATGCTTTCAAACAAAACCTCGCAATTACAAAATCTCGGTTTTATACATTCATCACGATTAAAAATGCACCTGGAAATCAATAAAAAAAACCGCGAGGTAAAATCTCGCATTTCAGTTGAATTTTTTTTCAAGGGGTGAATAAATAATTATATATTTTTTTTTTTTTTTGAAATACTCAAACAAATATTATTTTTATGGTTATTGATTCTAGAAATTTCTTTTTTCGAGATCGTTAAAAAAAATGCGAGATTTTGTCATTCAAGACTTTAATTTCCGAGATATCAAAGCGCTACGATATTTTGCAGGGTCAGAAATGTCATCATAAAAATAATTAAAAGAAATCTTTGCTGAAATGTTCGGCCAAAATTATGCAACTCAGTTAAAATTGAATTTGTTCCCCACTTTTTTTTTATTTTTAGTCTTTCATCAGTCTGCCTTTTCAAAAACAAAAAGTATTAAATTACACGCCACCTATCCCATTGACAAAATCTCAAATGATGGATGGAATAACAATTTGTGGCTTCAAAAATTATTGAAAAAACTATTTTTGGTGTTACTTTACAATGAAATTTAAATAAATCATTTCCACATGAAATTCCTTTAATTCTGCATTCTACATCCCTCATATTCTTATAAAAAAAAATGATTAATAGCTTTGCTGGCGCGCAGTTTGATTGAGATGCATTCCACATGAAATTCAACACTTTATATCAAAAAAAAAAAAAAAAAAAATACAGTATGATTGTAATCAATCATTTTGATGAGAAAGAGTAGAAATGCATATGATGATGATAATTCTTTTTATTTTTGATAATTCTCAAAAAATACAAAATTCTCTTTTGTATCCTTGAGGGCATATCCTTTAAAACAATCTCTCTATATCTATTTGCATGTTGATGAACGATGATATCTATATCTACCCCTTTTCCACTCTTCTATAGTTTATTGTTTGCTTAAATCCTTTCGTTACGCTGTATATCAATAGCTGGGTATAAATTAGCAAACAAGAGTATCAAAATGCACAAATGCTATACAAGAATTAAAACATAAACATAACAAAGACCTTGTTTCAATTTCTATACTAGGAAAGTTTTTAAAGAAGGGTTTATCATCTTTGTTGTCTTAAATATCGTTACAATTTTAACGCTTAGTTAATTATTGTTAAAATTTACTGCGTCAATGTTTTGTCAACAACCAACCAAAAAGACACGGTTCGTTGAAGTTTTTTATCCGTCAAAGGAGAAGATGAAACATATTAAGTCAAAAAAAAAGTGAACTCACCCTCATCATCTTCATCTACTATATAAATAGTGAAAGGATTAAATGCAAAGTAAACAGCATAAGATTTTGCAGGGTAAAAGCAGCAGCAGCAGCAGCAACGAGTTTCATAAACAAACTAAAGACGAATGTGCATTTTAATTAAAAAGGATTGCTGTTGTCGCCACTGCCACTGAAGCTACTTTATAATTGAAATCCAACCAGATGGTCAAACATAAAACTTTTCTATAGTTTATCCTTTTTGAAAGTTAAAAAAAAAAAACATAGAAACAACTTATTTTAAGAGAACAACAAGTGACTTCAAGAAGGTACTCTTTTTCTTCTTCTTAAAAATTCAGAGACAATTGGAAATTTTCTTTGCATTGTCTTTGCCCTTAAGATATTAAAAAAAAAAAAAAAACCTATATAACATACGGCAATTTCTTGAAAGGATAACAAAGGGATGTTCTCATACATACATTATTATTGAGAAATTCATGCATCGACCTTTTTGGCAAACATCTCTATTTCTCATTCAAATTTTGATCCTTTTATTTTTATTTCTGTATATGTTCGCTGGAGTCGAATTAAATATTTATACATTCAATCCAATTTTACAATTCACCTAGGATGTGTGCAGACAGAGAGATACAGATAAATATTCTTATCCTTTCTTTTTTGTTCATGACGACGATGTCGAGCAACGACGCCGCGCCGACTGACAGACGCGAAAATCTTTAAAACACAAACAAACTATATTTAAGAAAATCGACTTAGTCAAGTTGAGTTTTTCTTGTGGGATTTTATATTCAATGTAAAAATATATACAAAAAAAAAATAAAATGCTGCAACAAAACATGACGTTTTGGGAATTTTTGAATGCGCATCTAAAATTATTTTTTTTGAGTGAATAAAGTTTTCTTGCTTTCTAATTTGAATAAACACCGATGATGCTTTCGAGTTAGAAGGACATTTTCATTTAGGATCCTTGTTTGGACAGATGTGGACTTTAGAAGTTATGGAAAACATAAAATTTATTTTAAGGAGAGAACATAAATTTAAATTCAATTTGTCTAAATTTTTTGTTGTATGAGAAAAAAATTAAAGAAATAAAAATAAAATAAATAAAAATATAATAACATAAAATAGACTGAAATTAAATAAATTAAAAAAGTATCAATTATATAAATTAATTTTAATTACATAATTAGTTTATTTTAAAAAATAAATTACTAAGAAAAAAATAAATAAAAAACTGAAAGGAAATAAAATATAGTTTTACATTTTTTTCGATCAACGTTGTAAGTAAAAAATATACTCTGAACCCAAAATTAGTCTAAGAAACATATTTTTTTTAATTCTTCCAAAAACTAAATTTTAATGTTATTTGGGCTTTTAAAAATGCATGCGTTTTCATGATATTGAATTTTCAAAAACGTCCTTATTCTTGGACTTTGATTATAGAAAAATCTTGGTTCTTCTATTTTATGTGGTTCTTTTTCTCTGTATTATCAAAGTCCTCAATAAATCAAGAAATCTTCATCTTACCTTCAACTAATCATCTTTCCATCCATTGAATTGTTTTAAAACTTGAACTTCTACTTTTTTTGTTTTACTAAAATTGCTCTCGCAACAGAAAAAAAATGCAATGTTAAATCATCAATCATTTCTTTAAAAACCCGTAATTTGCATACGATTCTTGAAATACAAAATAAAAATAAAAATCCTTAAACCTCCTACACAATACAACAGTGTCTATCTAATAGCAATCATTCCAATATAACCAACAACTTTAATATACAAGACCGACAATTGCCACTCTGGCTATACACAAAATCACTCTCACTCACTGTAAGTGTGCTGGTGCATGTGCCAAACACAAAACACATCCTCGAGATACATTATTTGTGCAAATTTTGCTCTTTTCTGGGTTTATTTATTTTTTTTTAAACATTTTTTTTTTTGTTATATTTTATTTTCCCTAGCAGCACATTTGAGTGGAAAATCGTCTCAAGAGTCCTTTTGATTGATTGCCTCGAGTATGTGTGAAGAAGATGATGTTCCTTTTTTTTCAAATCTTCAAAAGGAGTCATAGGTATAGATATGATGATTTTTTTTAACAAAAGATACGTTTAAATTTATTATTATTTCAATTTTAAAAATGCATTGAAAGTGAATTTTCTCGTCGTATTTTTTCGTCTTGTTTGGTAAAAGAATATTCAAAAAAAAAAAAAAAAAAACTACGAGAAAAATTAAATTTATCACAGTCCTCGTGTTGGTTGGTTAGTTGTTGGAAGAGGCCATTAGCCCCTACATACCACCTTCACTACCATCAAGGATCTCTTTTCATTGTTCAGTTCAAAAAAATAAAAAATAAAAATTATACCAAAATGACAAAAACAGCAGCATCCGAGCAACAGAATTTTGTTGGAGTCGTTCAAAAACACCAAGCCAAGTTGGGTTGGGAGAAAATGCAAAATTGTCTTGCTTCAACATGACATTTATTGTTACTGCCATCATTTTTGCTGTCATTGTCATTATCGCCATCACATCGTGTCGTTGACAATATCATTGTTGTTGGATTGTCATATTTTTTTGTTTTTTTTTTTTTCTTCCATAGGTAGAAGGTATAGGAACCTATCTTTTGGAAAGACTTTTTCTTGCAGACGCACCATTATTTCATAATAGTGAGAATGTGGAAAGGGGAATAAAGTACCAAACTCAGAACGAGTTATGAAAGTCCTTTTCATATTTTTGTTTGATCCTTGAGAGAAAGTTCTTAGTGTTATAGAAAACGATGTTGGGAGTATATTCTGGTAGTCACAACATCATCTCATCTCTATAGAGGACTCATCATCAGTATATAAAAGCAACATTAATAATTTTAAATTGCATTGTTAGATACAGGGTGTTCCATTAAATTTTTTTTTGGAAAACGATATTTTTTCGTTTGTTTTTCTTGCTAAAAATCTATTTAAGAATATATAAAAATTATAAGAAAAATAAAATATACAAAAAAATAGATAAAATAAAACAAAGTAAAATAGAAAAATATAAAAAATTAAATAAAATAAAATAAAATAAAATAAAATAAAAGAAATTAAAACAAAATTTAAAAAGTTAAATAGGAACAAAATAACAGAAACACCCTTTATCAGATTTTTTTCACAGCTGCAGGTGAGCTATTCGTCTTGTCTTTTGTTCTATGTGTTGCCAGCATTTTATATGAAATTTTGAAAATTATTAATTTATTCCTTGCCAAGAGGCGATTATCAAGGATGAGTGGATGGAATATTTCTTCATTCCATCTTCTTTTATTTTTATTTTTTGTTCGTCTGCAATTTGGCTTAATTGATTTTTAGCGTTCAGGCTATTAAACCATCATTCATCTTAAAACAAAACGAGATATCCTTTATTCCATCAAATAATAATGATAATAATATGATAAAGTAGTTAGTTTCAGTTTGATGATATTAACTAAAGAATACAAAAAAAAAAAAACAATAAGCCAGGAGCTTGTTTGTGTCATCACACAGACAGGATACAAGATTGGTTGGTGTCTGGATGTAAATTAAATTTAGATAGATACGCAAGATAGATACAAAGTGTCATGTAGCACTTACTTTGGATGTTCATTTCTCGTCTTTGTTGCAAGAGAATGAAAGTCTCTCTACCTTACCTACATATATTTTTCTTAAGTGAAATTGTTTGCAATGGTATTATCATCTAAGCTGGTTGCATATATAATACACAAAAGAAAACCGACAAAATTTGGATTTTAAGAATTTAATAAATGCGATTAAAATATAATGTTGAGGTTTTTTTTTGTTTGTTTTCTATTGTGTTGGAAAGGCATGCGAGTTTGAAATTCAATGTAGACTTTTTTTGTGATTAATATTACCGACGAAAATTTTTTTTTTTTAATTTTGGAGAATAAAAGGTAGCCATTTAAATATTGGCTCATCCCTCATCCTTCGAAATTTCTTTAAACGGGGACTTCAGGGAATGTTTTCAACTGCTCAAAGTTATGATGGTACCGTTCGAAAGGCACTAAACAAATAAGGTCTTAAGTATTTTTTTAATAAGTGTTCCTAAAATATACATATAAAATAGTAAGAAAAATAATACAAAATATTTTAATGTGAATTTCTGTAGCTGTTAATTTAAAACGGTTAATTAAAAAAAAAAAAAAAAAAAACACACATAAACATATTTGCCAGTAAGACCTAGGGTCTTATAAATTAGGTATTGTTAGAAGGAATAGAAGGATAAGACAGATTTTTTGTTGGCACAGTGGATCGAGAAATTAGGTTTTGATTATCCCAGGATTGGCGTTCAGTTGAGGGAATATAGAATAAATTGCTGCCTAGACTGGGGATCGAACCCACACATCTAGGGCAGCAGTCAAGCACTACCTCGACTGCGCCGGGGCCACCCCCACGGTTCACGGTTAAAAATGTAAAAAAAAAGTTACGTGAGTAGTTCATACAAATCCATCGTATGGAAAACCGAAAAGTGCTTTGAAGAAGGTCTTAACGTTAATATTATGGGCTGAAATGTTATAGGCGGGTTTTCTTATGAAACCGAAATTTTTGAGCCAGCATCGAATAAAATCACAAAATATTGATAAATTCAAAAAAAAAAAAAAAAAAAAACATTTAAATGGGTTTTGTGTTTTTAGATTTGTCAGGTTTTTTCTGCTGTTGTGCTACCCGATTGCTCAAGCAATTGGGCATTTCAGTCTCAAGTATTTCTTATAGTCTAAATTTCAACACGTTGGGGACTCAAAAATCGGTTTTTAGCATAACTCAACAGTAAAGAATTTGTTCATTATTTTGTATCCATTCAAATCTTGATCTCTAAGCCAGAATGAAATAAAATACAGTAAATGTTTAGTAACGTGTTGGACAAGAAAGAAGATTTTGTGTCAGAAATGGGATACACTTTAACTTGAAACCCATTGAGAATGTATGTTTCCAATCGACGCAATTCCAAATTCTAAGCTCTACACTATCCAAAAGAGTAGCTCAATGAACTCTTGACCTCCTTCTAATAATTCCATTTTTTTTTTTTAAATTGTATGTGAATACATCACAAAGCAATAAAAAAGTCATTGAACTTGTGTACTTTCCAATGAGTTTATAGTAGATAATAATTTTATGTCCTGGCATATTTTTCTTCAAGTCTTCCACTTATTTTCATTTATATGAGAGAATCCCCTTGAATGCACTTGCTCAAGTACAGTTGTACAAAGTAGTTGCGATGCACCCTAGTTTTTAGTCTCAGTCACATTTATTAAAACAAAAAGTGCATCTCTACCTTTGCTCAGTGTTTTGGATGAATTGAAATAACAATTGTTCAAGAACTAGCAGGGATTCATATGCTTTTGTCGGTTTTGGTCTCACTTGGAGTCTTATTTTGCCACCAAAATGAAGTTTTCCACTAAAATACCTCATCCCCTCTTGTTTTTTTGAAAAGATCTCTTCTTCTTGATGTTTTTCAGCTTTCTGCATTATATACTATAGATACATAAATGCAAATCCCTATTTGTTTGTTTGAAAGTACCTACGAGTACTTCAAAACAATTTAAGTGAGTTCTAACGTCCTTTAGGTATACGGTATTCTAAGGAAAATAACATGAATAAAATAAAAAAATAAAGGAAAAATTGTAATATCCTTGTGCTTAGAGGACATAGAATGTATTATATTATTTTTATTTGTTGGAATTCCTGCAGCAACAGAGTCTAAGAGGAGAGTTTTTGTGCAACTTTATTTTTGAGTAGATTTTTTTTTTGTTGTTGTTGTTGAACAAAACAAGGATATGGGAAGTATCTCTTAGATACAAGGATTACTTGCATTGCATCTACTTTAGATTTTATTTTAATTTTACATATACATTATACATAGATAAGTTGAACGGGGAGAGGTGTATTTGACAGGGAAAATAAAATGGGTGGAGGGGTTGAATTTACCAACAACAACATCGTATTGCTTAATGCAATTCAAATGCAACGAAAGAATTTTAAAGATTTCCATATAGCACAAGAATATACAAGAGTAGATTTATATATAAAGAGAGGCATCAACGTAATTGAATTGAGTTGTTTTTTTATTTGTATGCATAGATTTTTTGCTGGCCCGTCTGAGAGTATTTTTATCGATATTAATTTTTTTTTTTTTTTTTTGTATGATTCCATTTGGGTATGAAGTTAAACAAATTGTTTAGACAATGAAATAAGACATCAAGCGAGTGTAATAATATTTTATTCGCGTGCTTTTGTGCGATAAAATTCACATTTGTTTCTTTCAAAGCTTCGTGATAAGTCAACTAAAACACTATAAGATACATTTATTTTTATTAGCAATATTGTGGTACACTGAGAAAAATTTTATTGAAAAAAATATTCCATAATGCCACGTAAAACAACAAAAAGATGGAAAATATAGCATTTCTAAACCCCAGTTCCAAAAACTCAAAGCTCGGAAATTTCGATTTTTGGTTTTCTAGACTTAAGATTGAAGTTCTAAAACTCCGATTTGGGAATTTCGGATTTTGGATTATCCGGATTTTTTACCTACCACTTCCAAAGTTCCAAAATCTCAAAATTCCGAAGTTTCAACTTTTGGTTTTATCGATTTAGGATTGAAATTCTGAAACACCGATTTGGGTATTCTGGGTTGTTTACTATCCGGATTTTCTACCTAGCATTTTGAGAGCCCAAACTTCCAAAATTTCGATTTCATGATTTCCGATTATCCGCATATTTTTTTTTTTTTTATATTTTCGATGGATACCTATTCCAAAATTTAGATTTTGTGTTTTTTGGACAGATATTCCGAAATTTCAATATGTATTTTCTAGATTTTTCTGAATATTGGCCTTAAAATTCGGGCTTTCGGTATTCGGGATCGAAACTTCGATTAAGTTTCCGAGATTTAGGGTTTTCTGTATTTGGGATTTTTGGAAATTTAATTTTTTTTTCTGTGTTGAGAAAACCGTTTCATACAACAATTGTTAGAAAATGAAATTTTCTTTTATGAAATTTTAGATCGAATTTTAAAAAAAATTTTGACGGAGAGATATCTTTACTTACTTGAAGAAGTTCCCATTTTCATATTTTTCTCAGTGCACGATTGTTTTGTTTCTTTAATACATATGTGAAGTGATAGAATGATATTTGTGTAAATTGCAAATTTTGCATATGCTTTGCTAATGTGATTGATGTGTGGGAAATAATAAATTTGTTTTTTTTTTTACTATTATACAAAGCACCTTCTTTTAGGTACCACCATTAATATGCTAAAGAACATTATGTGATGAATGGGCGTTTAGAGTAGACAGACAAATAGACAATAATAATAATAATAAAAAAAAATCATAATAAAATTTGCAATTAATTCAAAATGAGTTGCATTAATATTCTTAGAAGACAACATAGAGACTGGCTCTATGGCCAGAGAGGTAAAGTGACAGTATTCTAGGAATGTCTGGTCTTTGTTTTTTTTTGCTGTCATTCGAGTTGTTTAATAATTTTTAATGTAATTCAAGTTTGTTTTGGAAATGTTTTGTGGTTGGAAATGTGAAGACATATGAGTGATTTTTTTTTGTTGAAATAAAAATAACATTGAAATTTGTCTAAGAAACGTTTATTGAAATCATAAATAAACATTTAAGAAGAATATTACTCAAAATGTAAACCAATAATACGAAAAACTTATTGTTTTAAAAAGTTAACTTATTGAAATATATAAGAAATGTAAAAATCTAGTTACTATGTACGTTCAAATGTCAAAAAACGGATTGATTTGAGGTTTGGATTAAACAACAGATGATTCCTTAAACTCTTGTACCTTTGTTAACCTCTTCAAACTCAATCTCAACTTAACTTCTCCTGCTATACATTTTATAATGCATATCTTGTGCGAAATCTGAGGTCTTATTGAAAGGATAAGTTTTATTTCTTGTTCTCAAAATGTTTTCATTGCTAAAATCCCTTGTAATTTTTGAATATGATGAAGATGATAAAAACCTGAGAGAAAAGCATAATATAGTAAGATCTTTTTACAAGGACATTACAACGATAATTCCCTAGACAATATTATGTATATTCAACTGTCTATAATAACGTTAATAATTACCATCTAGTAGACAATATTCCATTTTGCCACCAACTTCATCCTTATTACTATCATCACCATGGCATTCTCAAGAGAAAGTAAGAAACACTTAAAACTAAATGTACCATGAAATTAAAGTGTTTATACTGCCAGGTAACAGATTTCTAAATAGGATTTTACTTCATCCTCTCAAAAAAAAAAAAAAAAAGTCCTGATGATGCACCCCATACTTTTACTAGAACAGATAATATAATCTGTATATAGAGAAAGGAAAAGCAAGGCCAAGAAATTGTCGTCTGGCGTTTTTCCTTCTTCAATAATAATGTCCAAGGAATGTGAAGTAACATTTTGCATTTATTGCATTACCTATCTATACACAAAAGGGATAATATTGTTGTTGTTTTATTTTTTATTTTATATTTTCTGATATAAATTTTCCAAGGCGAAATTTTGTCTGAGAGACATAAACTTTCGGAAGGATTTAATTTCATTTTACTTTGCACTTTTTTTTTGTATGTTTTTGTTACACTTAAATTTATAGGTATTTAAGACATTTAACTAAAATAACTTAAGTTGTAATATAAAATGTAATTAAATTCTGGAAAGAGAACATTTAAGTTGTTTAGTTAAGAGGTATGTTGAGAAATAAAATAAAATCTCTGATAAAATTGGAAATGTGAAACACATTATTTTAATTTTGACAGTTGGTAGACAAAAATTTTTTTTTTCTAAAGTAATTTGATTTTTTCAACGACGAGTTGATCTCAAGATTTTAGTAAAATGACTTTTTGAATATGGCGGCTGACGAACACTTTCTTGTAGCAAATTCTATAAGATATCATTTAAAGCGACTAATACTTATTTTTAAAGACATTTCAATGAATACCAAATGTATTTTTATCTTTCAATTATGTTCTTACCTTAACTTGATAGGAATTCAAACGTGTCTTTGGCAGCAAGTTGAATGATGAAAAATCCAAACGACGCGAAAAAATACCATTGCACCCTGATGTTGAGCTAGAAGTAAAAATAAAAGAAGATATTATTAGTACGAAAGGCTAAAATAGTCAAAAAAAAAAATTAAGGAACGTTTTTTAGTCTCGTATTTTTTGAAGAGCTGTATTGAAATGATATAAAAAGTATTCTTAATCTTAAGATTCATATTTCTAGGTTTAAAATGGATAGCAAACAACTAGATAACGAAACGGTGAGAAAAAAGAAATAGTAAGGAAACGGTAAGGCAACGAAACAGTGAGATAGCGAAACGGTGAGAGAACGAAACAGTGAGGGAACGAAACAATGAGGTAAGGAAACGGTGAGTCAACGAAAAGGTTCAGTAAGAGTAACGCGTCGTTCGTTCCTCTTCATAATAGTACTATTCAATTCCATATACAATGAGTAACGTAACAAGGAGGTAAAGAAACGATAAAGAAGTAAAGAAACAGCTAGGTAATAAAAAGGTGAGGAAACGAAACGGTAAGGTAATGATACGGGGAACGGTGAGGTATAGAAACTGCTCGGTAACAAAACTGTGTACATAATTACAAAATGAATTTTAACAGTCTGTAGAATAAAATTTTGTAAAACATTAAATTGCCACCTATTACTGGGTAATGTAATAAAATGGGAATGGGAACCTTTTAAAAACCCAAGAAATTTTAGAATTGAAATATGTATTTAAAGTTTTGCCAAAGAAAATTCTCATTTTATTAATTAACTTTTAATCGAGTTCATATAAAAAAAATAAATAAAATAAAAGCAAATATACATTTTGTCTACGCTAACCTTATGATGTTTAAAAACTCTTTGTAACCACAAGGGCCAATAAACTTTGGCAAGCCTCTTCATATTACATTAAGTCTATACCTACATACAGACGTACATAGGTACATAATATATACAATACTCTGTATGGCTATAATGGAATTTGAGTGCGCATATAAAATTCGGTCTGGTTGAGGTATCCTTTCTGCTTTTTTTTTATATTTCTATATTCAGAGAATTTGGTTGAAAGGACGATGTGTGTAAATAAATATTTTTTATTTTTATTTATACCCAAAAACAAACCAAGAAAAAAGAAAATTTTGTTCATAAGCACATGTGTATGTTGTATATTATGAAGGTACTATGCATATTGCATAGTGAATGAAAAACCAAAAATCTCATACGTTCATTAGTGGTTGAAATAATATTCCTCTAATTGAACCACTGATTAAGTGGATTTTTCTTTCTAAAATAAAATACAACGTCTTTTTTGGAATAGAAATTGTATAGGTTAACAACCAAAATATACATAGATACATACATACATACATACATACAGCCACATTATCACAATTAGTTTTGATTACCATGATTTAATGACTTGAAATGTTAATGAAAAATTCAAAAATAATCGTTCTAGTTTAACTTCTCTTTCTTAATTTAAAATTGTGGAATTTGATTTTCAGATGCATATTTGATAATAACGAAAATAGTGACATTTTTAAATATTTTTTATGTTTTTTTTTTTTTAATATTTTTTCACTTGAGAAAAATTTTGATTTCCAGGTTTTTATAATTGCGACATTATGATAATTTCTGATTGCGAGATTGCGGAACGCAAAATTTTAAAAGCGAGATTTTAGTTATGCAAGATTTCGTAGCCATACAAAAGTTTATCAAAATTTTGCTATTCGTTTTTTTTTCTCAAAATTTCAAAATTTCAGTTTTCAAAAATTATATTTTTACGACTTAAAAAATTTATTCAGTCATTTTCCAAATACACGTTGAGTTTCCCAAATAATGTTTCTTATTTTTTTAATTTTTGATATACATAGTTTATATTGTTATTTTAAATACAAATCTGTTGTGTTTAATATAAATAATATGATTATACCAAAAAAAAACTCATATTAACTTCAACTTTACATTTAAAGCACTAAATATTTTTTAAAAATTTCCCACAGCAGAATTAGACACAAAGTAATAAATTAGAAGCACAACAAAATTGTATATCCTCTTCTTACGTAATGGAATCTGAACTCTTGAAATTTGGTTTCATTTCCTTTTGAAGCCAAAAGTAAAGATCTAATCGTATAAACGTCGATTTGTACATGATCCATTGTTATAATAATTTTCATTTGTCAGGTTTAAGATTTCAATTTTCTTAATGTATCTTATAGCCCAGATAATAGATAGTGCCCTATCACGTCTAAAAAAAAAATGTTATGGCGAAATGTTTCAATTCCACAGATAATAATAATTGTTTTCTTTTTTTCCTTCACTTATCGGTATTTTGTTGTTATTACAAACTTTTTTTTTCTTCCAATATCTAGATGCACCTTACTCTTAATCAATTCTGTTCCATTCACCTGAAAAAGACTTATAATGGCTTAATGAAATTACAACATTATTATCTCTCTTTCTCAAGCTATGTATAGGACCAGCAGAAGCAGTAGATATCAGCGCCAGTAATAGCTTCCTCCAGGCTATTTATCTTTGATGAAATAGAAAAAGTATTGGTTAAGTGTTTTGATTTGATCCTTAACATTCATTATGTTTGTGTGTGTCGGTCGGTTGGGGGAAAAACAAAATTAAATTATATTTACTCAAATTGTGGTGTGCCACCCCTTAACCATTTAAATTCGTGACACTGTTCTTCTCTTCGATGAAAATTTGCTTCACTTTTCTTCATTCCTAGATACCCAACTGTATAAAAAAAGAGTTAGAGTCAGATGCTACTATACTCTAATACCACAAAAAAAAACCTGCCAGTATAGCATAATGATCGGTACCAAATCGAAATTCGTTCCCTAGGCCCGGCCCAAAAGGAGCGTATCGTATGCCATTTGAAATGGGATTGTGTATCACTACCGTCTATACCGCAGCAGTAAGTATTGTGGCAGCTGAAAAACTACTACCGCTCATAAAAAAAGCTCTCACAAAACATGACCATTATACCAACTGCCATTTCAAATTTTGTAATTTCATTTCTTGTGTTGTTATATGCATGCACCCAGCATACTACCTACTACTTTATAAACACCCAGTCGTAGATACATCATCTCAACATCCATTACATTACCTTTAATGTACAACATTAAAGCGCCTTTTTCTCGAATTCGCATCCGCAGCCAAAGGAGTGAACCAAGCAACAACCATCATCATCATCAGAATTAAATGACGACGACCGACAACGACGATGTCTGAAAGTATTTCTGCAGCAGACACAACACGAAACATATTAGCCGCAGCACCAATCCTTAGTCTCTG
Organism: Syrphus vitripennis; assembly: GCA_958431115.1. Classification (NCBI taxonomy): domain Eukaryota; kingdom Metazoa; phylum Arthropoda; class Insecta; order Diptera; family Syrphidae; genus Syrphus; species Syrphus vitripennis. The sequence continues at coordinate 23,689,981 of OY288108.1, forward strand.
TTTGTTGCCGTCAGTTGCCACACATAACAACATGATCGACCGTACCCGACACACAGACTGGCCAAATGGCAAAGTTGGTGAGAAATTCACCTCCAAAATAGTGGAAGATGGCTAAGAATGAAAAACACTTAGAAAAAAAGTTCATGCTAACGAATCTCTAGGAAAAAAGAAAACTTCAAAAATTCCATTTTCGTTCAGGGATCTAAATTTTTGGCAACACTAATGGACTGTTCTTTTTTCGAGTTCGCTTATATTTTTGAAGTCTAGACTTTTTGAATTCCGCATATTTTAGAAGAAGATATTACTTTAGGTTTGCAACATGTTGCTAAAAATTATTCAAAAACTCTTTTAATAAACAACAACATCTGCTTCATTCTGTTTCAATTTATTCAACAAAACTAAAAACCTATTTAAATAATTGCAACATGTTGCTAGACATTTGGCTTCATCATCTCTGAATGTTTCTCATCATCTAAAATCGGCAACGTCAATACTGTTTCATGAAAGCTCGAATTCGACACTTGCAACATGGACCAATTATTGTCTACAAAAATTTTGATTTTTAATATTTATTTAAAGCAGAAATGTTGCGAGAATTTTACTGATTTATAATTTTCAATATTCTCATTTTTTTACGGTTGTTTTCAGTTTTTGATTTATTTCATATGAATGTTTTTAATAAAACTTATTGCGATTTGAAAAATAATTGCATAGTGCAAAAACCTTCATCAATATTGTAAGTGTGCAACTTTTCTCCAGAGTTTTCTTCAAGTGTAATAGCTTCTTGATGGTTGGGGGGTGGTAAAGTACCTGAAGTTCGACCACAACCAACAAAACTAATTTGATTTATTAGTCTCTTCAAGCTCGTTAAATTCATCTTTCCGTGTGTGCGTCAAAAGATACTAATTTGATTTTTTTTTTCCCCAAACAGACTTTGAGATACTTTGTGTGTTTTTAGTTTCACTATGTTGTTTTAATATTTTTTTTTTGTTTTGTTCTGCTTTGAAGTTGCGGGAGTGCCTATCTATGGAACTCTTACCCTGTTACACTTGATTTGTAGTGCCATTTTTTTTTTTGTTATTTTGAGGGCAATAATTCTGACATGATATATGATATTTTAATCGTGATTGTTTTTTATTTTTTTTTTTTTTCTAAATATAAAAATAACAACTACTCTGAAAAGATTAGATCTCTCGATATGGATTAACTAATTTAGAGAATGAAATATCGATTTTATCTTTATCCTATAACTTTTTTTTTTGCACGAAGTGAGTGGCAATTTGCTATACATTTGAATTAAAATATGGTCACACAAGTGTTGTTTCATTTTATAGTAAAAATATATGCCGAGAGTCTGTTGTGATTACTTTTTTTATTTTTATTTGAAATTGTTTTTTACTTAAATTTTTGCAGCTGCTGTATGTTTTAGATATGTATAAACTCACACTCGAGATTGTAATGAATTAAGTATTCCCAGCACAGTTATATCATTCAGACTAATTGTATAGCCGAATGCACACGAGAGTTTTGATGACGATAAATGACGACGACGACGACGACGGACGGACACGGACGCAACGTGCATATATCAATTCAGTTTGAAAAAGGTTTTGTTATTTTATTTTTTTTTGTATTATTTATTAATTAACGATGCATGACTATTTTTAGAATGCAAATCCATTCTCTCACTTTAATTGCGTATCAAATGGGATTTTTTTTTCTAGTTTGCAAAACAAGTAATAAAAATCACTCATAACTGGGGTGTGAGTAATTTGTAACGTAATGGAGTTTTATGTCTCAAGCAATAACAATGTTTTCTGATTAGTGATGGATTGGATACGCCAACATTTTGCTTGTTAATAGTTTTTTTTTCTAATATTTTTTGTTTAAATTTTAAAGCTGAAATAAAAATTAAGATATAAATGCTTTACAGTTAAATTAAATTCTAGAAAATCAGCAACATGTTGCGAAGGTTATTTTTTTTTCATTTTGAATTGATTGAATTAAGTTGTCGGATAAAATTTTGTTAATAATCAGGGTGTTAGAGAAATACATACCAACTCACTTTCAATCACTGTCAATATGTTGCTAAGCATTATGCTAAGCCTTCTGCATCTAACTAACTTACAAAAACTATAAACAAATTTGAAAGTTATAGATACTAGATGTTTTGAGGAACAAATAAATTGTCATCAAAGTCCGTGGTAGCCGTTAAATAAAATTATAAGCAAAAAAAAAGTTGAAAAAAAAATCTTTTCAGTTATGCAACATGTTGCAAATACTTTTAAACTCGTTTAAAAACTTTAAAATACGTATGTTCATCCGAAAGATCTGGATGGTGTGTTACATGGTATAATAAATTTAAAACTCGTTCATTTACAACACAGTTCAATTTCAAACAATGTTTTTCACATTTGCAAAATTTGCTGTCCTAAATAAGACAAAGTTTGTAATTAAAGCCACATGCTTCTAGTCAAAACGATGTTGCCATTTAACAAATTTTAGCAAACATTTAAAAACAAAATTGTTTAAATTTACTTTCATCACAGTTGTAGTCATGAAATAAAGTCATGAAAATTAAAATGTTTCTCAACATGTTGCAACAGATTCTGGTTAAATATTTTAAACTTTCCAAACCGAAAAAAAATGAATTCCATAGTGGATTAAATGAAGTCATGAAAATGTTTCAAATACATGAACAAAAAAATCTATGTTTTTTTTTAAGTTGTCAAAAATCTGTGAATATAGTTTCAACAAGTTGATTTAACAATATGTCTAAAGAAGACAAGATCTGGTAATCACCCACAAAAAAAAACCTTGCAGCATTACAATTTACAAGCAAATGACCTTTTCCATGAACATCGAAAACATTAAGTTAAAATTGCGTTAAGCGTTTTTCTGCTTAAACAAAAAAATCGGACATTAAAAATCAATCAGTGCCAAAATTGAAACTCAAACAAATTAAGTCAAAAAATCAACTTTGAAAAAGACGTTAAAAAGCAAAGCAAAAAAAAAACACAACATCAGCCTTAACTTGTCTATATTAACAATTAAAATTCTTTATTTCATTTTTCGCTCAGCATAAAAGACAACAACAATAAAAAAAAAAGAGTGAAATGTAAACACAGAGCGAATTTCAGAGATTGCAAAGATATTGTTATTATTGAAGGTAAGGATTTCTTTTTTTTTTATGAAAGGTTCGCAAAATCAACTGAAGTGTTGTCGTCTTCTTTTCTTCTCAGATTTTTAAGTACATAACTGACTAACTGCCTGACATACCAAGACCAAAAACCAACAAAAGAAATCAGGGATGGATTTGTTATTATACAAGAAACTGAAGCATATTTTTGAAGGCCCGCCGCGCCGTGCTTAAGGGGCGCCAAAATTAATTTTTTTTTACCACCATGAAGTATTTGACGGGCTTCTGAACCGGCGGGCTCTGGATATGAAGTAAAAACTGGAGTTTTATAAAACGATACACATTCCAAAAATTTTATTATTAGACGTCGTTGCATTCTAATTTTGCAAGTTGCAAAGAACACCACAAATCACACCTCGACTTAATCCACCACCGCCGTTCCAAAGAAATGGACATAAAACATTTTTTTTTGTTTAATCTTCCGATTCAGCCTCAACCGTCCATCCGCCCGTGTCTGCCTGCCTATAACGCCATCGTTATCTTCATTTTGGTCGTCGTTATATTTTGCCAAGGTCACATCAAGATCAGTTAAGCAAAGCAAATGTTGAGAATTAAAACACAAATAATAATAATAATATAATTGACGACGACAACGACGCGAAGACCGACAAGGAGAACGTGTGTAATATTTTCATTTAGAGTTTACTTTATGAATTTTTGTTGTTGTTGTAGAATTGTTGTGGGTTAATTTTGTCATGCTTCCACACCTCATTGTCAAATAAACAAATAAGATATATCAGTCTGAGGGTTCTATTAGTGTGATTGATGGTCGAATGTAGGTAGGTACGTTACACCTGGAAGATGGTAAATAAAATTCCAACCAGATACGCATAGATATATGATTGGTTAAATTATATTAAAAAAAAAAAATAAAACCAAAATGAGTTTGAATGAAGAAATATTTTGTGGGCGGAAGTGCATACTTTTTTTTTTGGAAAAAGAAATTAATTGTTACAGCGGCTAATCCCAGTAATTTAGTTAGTGTCACCAAGAAACCACTGTTAACACAAAGTCAGTCTCAAAACTGTTTCTTACTAGAATGAACTAGCTGGCGTTAGCTGTAACCGCGCTCTTAATTAGAACAATTCATACTTATTTGAATCAACATTCATTTCGAAATTTTTGAGATGCCACAGGGTTCCATTTTAAGACTTATATTATTTATTTTAGATTACAGACGTGTTTTTTTCTTTTCCTATAAGGCGAATATTTGGACCAGTTACTTTTCAATTTTATTTTGCCATTAATATTTAAAATAAAACTTGGCTAATATTGTGTTTTGTGAACTAGATTGAATTTTGTAAAAAAAAATGTTCATTCCAGTTAAAAACTACGATTGTTATCAAAAATTCAATCTTGTAGTTACTTGTATCATTCGTGTTGATTTTATGTATTAGAAATCTTACGACTCTAAAACCTTGATTTTATCAGTTCAGCCTTCGATTTTTTTTTATTATAATTGAAACGGTTTGTAAAAACCTTCCATAGTTAAAAGACTACAATAACAGGAAAAAGAATACAATAAGACTTTATATAACTTTTACTATGAAATCGTAAATTGTAAAACTTGTAATAACAGTCAACCATCATCGTGATCGTAAAATTTTTTTATTGGTAGTGTTTTTTTCTCTTTTCATGTCTAAATGTAATTCATTCTTTATTTCAACTTCATGCAAAATTTGAAGGTCTTAACAGTTTTTATAACCAACAAACATTAAATTTAAATTTGAAACCGAAAGCTGTTAAAATTTTATCACATTCATGGAAAGCTTCTGTATTTACAACAGATTTTATGATTTTTTTTTAACAATATTTTCCATTGCGAGATAAATAGGTAGGTTTTTTATTAATAAAAATTAAACAATGATGTAAATTAATTACCGATTACATTGAAAAAGTATAATATGGTATACAAAGTGAGCTGCGCAGTTTTGTCTCAACAGCTTGCAACTGCGATCTAAAATAAATTATTTATTTTCTTTAAGCTCGGTTTACTTAACGGTTAATCTATGTATCTTGAAATTTGAATATTATTTATAGAATAAAATAACGATTTCAGGTAACTCTTTAAAAATCCATCACTTATCAATATCATTTAATCTGCAGAAAGTACGAGACGAAACCACCTCGAAATATTCAATTTAATGACTAGGATGCGTAGGATTATTTCAATTTCGGCCATTAGAGTTAAAAAAAAATTAGTTTGTCAAATAAAAAATATCTGCACAGTTCTGTACCTTCATAATAATGTTATAGTCCGAGATGAATAACATTCATTTCGCTTAAATACCAATCCGCCCACACAAAATCTGACCTACTTAATTTGGTTGTTATCACATGAAATAACAATTCTGCCCACTTGGCAAATCTCTTATTTCAAAAAAAAAAAATGATAATATTCTTTTTTTTTTGCTGCAGACTGCAAATAAATTCACCATCACCACCACCGGATACCCTTTCTTTTCTCATGCACAACAATGTAACCATCTCATAAAAAACAACAACAAAATTAAATGCTGATGCCAATTTATACACACAGCATGTGGTGATATCGACAGGAAGTAAACAAAAGCATTCTTATTAAACAAAAAAAAATGTAGTAAATAAAAAACAAAATAATTGCAATAGCAATCATAAGCAAGGGAACCGATTTCCTTATGGCAAATTTTGTCTGTGTTGACAGAAAAGGAGACGAATTTTCTTCTCTTTTAACGTTGTTTTACAAACAATTTCTCCCTTACAGTACATTTGACTTTCAAACTTGGAAACAAAAAAACAACGAAAAAAAACTAAGAAAACACTATCTGACAACATTTATTTCGTTTGCCAAAACCGCCATCACGGTGCTGCATCACGTTTCTCAACTTCTTCATCATACATTGCGGTTGGTTGGTGGAGCTTATAATGTAGGTCCTCTTCCTCATCATCATGGAATAAGAACAAAGTTCATCCCTTTTTAGCACGAAACCCTTTTTGGTGATGGTGAAGCAGAGCAGAGCAGGGTTTAGAGCAAACATCATGATTTCCATGTGGGCGCATTTTGTATATCATCTATGGAGTAGGTACGTGACTTGACATATATAAAAAAAAAAAAAAAAAAACGAAAACATGCAAAGTAGACTATACGACGACGATGAAGTACACATCGACATAGAAAAGGTACCCCGTACACAAAATGAAAAACATTTACAAAAAAAAAAAAAAAAAAAATGGGCCCAGAGTTCTACCTTTCACGACTGCAACACAAAAAAAAAATGGAAGGAGCAGAAGAACTTATTTTATAAGTGCTTTTCGAGTGCAGGAATAGTTTGAATGCAATTAAGTTTAGATTTTTAAAGTGTGATTTTTTTTCAATCTAGAAAAAGTTTTTTCTTTCTACTTTTTTTGTTAGATAAATGCATGGACAATAATTGAAGAACTTTTAAATATTCAAACTTTTTAAAGATTATTTTTTTTTAGATTAATTGGCCCCTTTAAATATTTGAATTCTTAAATTGTTCCTTCATTATGAACTTTTAGATCGATTATCAGAATGGCAAACATTCATCTAATATTATGACAGTTCAGATGACAGTTGGGTTTGACAGGTGTCACGTGACAGTGCTACCAATTTAAAACCACTGAAGGAATGACCATGAATAATATTTTGAGAATATAGCGAAATAATGAAACGACCCTCAAAACGTAAAAAGTAGAAATTTATTTGAATTTAGAAATTATAAATATTAATAATCCAAATATTTGAAATCGTGCTCCAAGTCAAAAAATTAGGGTAATTGACAAAAATGCTCGAAACGTGAAAAAAATTTAAATGTTTTTTTTCATTTCAGTTCTATTAATAATAAATTCAATAAAAATAGCAAATTAAATAAACTAACTCATTCCAATAATTATTCACAATTTCTAAATAAACTCGTAATAATGGTGACTAAGACAATTAATACTGAACATTGAACATGAACAAATAATACAAATTAATTCTGTAAATTTCTTCAATTTTTAAATGAGACATTCAACAATCATTGTATAATCATTATGACGCTTTATCGTAGATTACTGGAATCGATAACAGATAAAAAGAAAACTAGTATATCAATTTTTGTTATAATATTTGCATGAACTACAATCATTGGAATGTTCATCCTGCGTTTATTTAGTTAATTATTGAGTAAATATAAAAACATATGCAATATGTATATTTAACTTCTAGCTGCTGAACTCATAATTAAATATTTGCTAACGTATCGTAATGGTATATGTTTGTTTAAATGTATGAAATATAGTAAAAGTAAACAAAATAATTATAAATTAATAATTTTGTATTATATTATGTAGGTTGCTAACTTTCCTTTTAACTTGATCTTAAGGTTGGGTTAAGGTTTCATGAAAAACTAGCGATCTCAGGTTTGAAACTTTCCAATAACCAGCCGAGCCAAGGAAAGGAAAATATTTTTTGTCTTTTTTTCCGTTGAAATAATAAAAATATTTTTAAAAATTCAAATACAAAAAAAAAAACATTTTTAAAATTAAAAAAAAAATTAAATTAAAAAAATTAAATAAAATAAAATAAAACAGCACATAAAAAAACTTAATAAAATATAGGGCATTTCTTATTAACTTTTCTATTCAAATTCAAAACTATTACAAAAATTAATTTAAGAATTTAATGAAAAAATTCATCATAAGGGACATACGTAGATGTATTGACGTATTTTTTTCTATGCAGTTATATTGTTAAGTTAAAAATATTTTTACATTTTTTTTTCTTTTTATTTTTTTTTAATTTAATTTTTTTTTATTTTTATTTTTTTTCAAATTTTTTTAATTTTTTTCTAATTTTTTTTTAAATTTTTTTTTAATTTTTTTTTAATTTTTTTTTAATTTTTTTTTTATTTTATTAAATTAGATTTTATTTTATCAAATTTGTTTTTATTTTCGACCACATCTTAATTTTCCAGACGTTGGGAAAAATGCACCTTGTCAGCTCACTTGTGTCAACTCAACTAACACACCCCTTGTGTGAATCACCTCACATAAAAAATACTTATTAACAGAACCTGTTAGTTTAAAAGCTCCAGAATGTCATGTTCACACAAATCGTATAATTATCAAGAATGCATTTGTTAATATTGTTATACCAAAGATGTGACAACATACGTCTTACATAATAACGCAATTTTTTTGCAGCCAAAATATTCTCCCTACTTTCTAAACTTTGTAATTTGCTAATCAATTAACCTTTAACAGTTTAATCGATTACTCTTTATTATAAAAAAAAAGGTTCATTGACTAAAAGTAAGGTTCATTTCCATATACATTATCATCAATCGTCATCTGCCAAACAAGAATTTATGCTTGAGAATGAAATACGGTTAAAATTTTTTTGTATATATGCACGTGTGTGCAGTTAATCATCAATCGATTCATCTTTAAACCAAATTTAAATATCGTCGCAAACTCGCAAACTATAAATGCATGGATGATGTTGTTAGTAACCTTTAGTTCAAGTTGGCAATTTAATTTTGTATTTATAAATAAAAACAACCTATATAGTATATTCACAATTTTAAATCTACAACTTCAACTAATGCAACCTACCTCACTCAATAATCTTATCTCACTTGTTGTTACTTTGTATATTATAGGAATTTATTTGTAGAAAATTCTAGTAGTAAAGTCAACAGAAAGTCACATCGCAAGATAAACTATACATAACAAAATGAATCTACACTGGGACACAGAATTTAACAACCACTTATGAATTAACATGAATACATTTTATTCAAATTTATTTAATTTAAGTTATTATATTTTGTGTAATCTTTTTTTAAATTTTATTTTACTATATTTTATTATATTTTAAAACGTGTCGCTTCTAAATCAAATCAAAAAAAAATGATGATGATGAAAATTGTCAATCAATTTTTAAAAATAATTTTTATTGAATGTGATACTCGTATTTTTAAATTAAACATCTTGCAATATTTACGTATGTTTTTGAACCTAGAGGTAAGTTATTTTTTTTTTTCAAAGTATGGTACACAAACTTTTATTTGTGAGTGTATTTTTTTTTGTTTATTCCGATGCCGGCTTATATTTGTTTACCTAATTATTTTTTTATAGAAAACAAATACAGAAAAAAAAGAAAGGCAAAAATAAACTGCAAACATTTGTATAGTTTTTTTTTTGCACTTTGTAGTTTTTTATGGTTTTGAGAAAAAAAAAAATAAGTTCGCCTTTACTTTAGAACTGTTTAAAAAAAAACGTTTTTTAAATATTAGTTATATCATTTCATTTTACAATGAGTTAAATTAGTTAATTTACCAAGCAGTGTAGAAATATTTAAATGAAATGTATTTCACACAAATTCAAAAATGTAATACAAAATGCACGAAATATGTGGCATAAGATGAATATTGTTGCGCAGTTTTAATTTTTTTTAGAAGTGAAATAAAGTACGTGCTCGTAAGCAGGAAATCATTTTGTTTGAACTGAATTGTGAATTTATGTGGTTTAATTTTATTGACAAGAGAATTATTATTATTTTTTTTTCTGAGGGTGGGGTTTTTTCTTGGCGAGAATATTATTCTAGCAGAATAGCTATTAGAATATTATTAGAAAAAAAATAATGATCGTGATGATGATCACGTTTAGAAATTTCAGAGAATTAATTGATTTTATTAAATGATGTGTGTAGTTTAAGCAAAAATTAAATTTCAGTCCTGGCCAGCATAATTCAAAAATAAGCCCATCTTCTCATAATCGTAGTATTTGTATTTCGTAATTTATTTTGATTCCTAATAGTTCTGACGCAATAACAAAATGACTTAACCATGTGCAAAATCTACTTAACTTTAATCTACCAAGCGAAATTCGAAACACGATAGAATTTTAACTTAACAACTTTTGCTTTTATTTTTATTTTTTTTTGTGAACAATATCTCAACACACTTTAGGCGGAAAATTATCAACAACAAAACAAAAATAAAAACAACAAGAACTGGAAGAAATGATAAAAAGAAAAAGTTAATAACAGCATACACACAAAAACAAACAAAAAAAAATAAAAAAAAAGCGAACGAAAGGCAACAAAAAACACAGATAGTAAATTTGTTTGACCTTGACATTGGATGATGTTATTTAATTTTATTTTGTTTATTTTTTTTTTCATTCTTTGGTGTTTATTTTTAAATTTTTAAGCAAAAAAAAAAGAGCTTAGCATGCGGTGAAAAACGTATTTCATGAGGATGTGTTGGCGTATAGAGAAAAAAAACAACAACAATTAACAGTCGAACCCGTATATATGATGGCAAATAAGAACCTTTAGCAAATTTGATTCATTTCTTATGCAAATGAAATTGGAAAAATTAATTTATTTTGCAACAGTATTAATTTAATTAGCAAAAGAATTGATTTAATTTGCTAACAGGATTAATTAATTAATTAATTAATTTATTTGCAAGAGGTTAAATTTAACGTTAGAAATATTTTTTTTTGTAATTTAAATGTGTGTATAGATACATTTAATTATTTAGTCGTTAAATTTTGCGAAGTAAGTTGTTTTTACAATTAAATATTGCAAATCTATTCTTTACAGTATAAGTACCAGTGCTAGTACCAGCAGCTATTACATAGCTAACCTCGTTAGCTAATTAACAATGGGACTGTAGTAATCATAACTTATACAAAATGATTTATTACTTAATATAGACTCTGGTGATTTTAAATAATATGAATATTAAATGGGTTTTACTGCTTATTTATAACAAATGGTAATAAAATTTATAATTTTAACATTTTACATCTCTTTAGCGTAAATAAACATTTTTTAATATATTTTTTTTTTGTTTTCTTTAAATACATACAAAATTTATATCTGGTAAACATAAAAAAGACGGTATAGTAAATAATTGTTAATTTGTGTTGGTCAAATTTAATAAACAAACGGCTTCTAGGGTCCGTAATAAGTATAAGTTCTAATATGAATGTAAACAAGGAAATAAACATTATGAATAAACTAAAAACAAAAATAAAAGTTGGTAATATAGACGAGGTTAGGAAAAAAGATTTGTATCTCAATTAACAGGTGTCAGACTTTGATTAATGTTTCGCTACTTTTCTTTAGTATATAAAGTTGAGATAGATTCAATACAATTTTTTTTTGTTTTAATTTAATTAATTCTGGGTGTTTAAAGAGAAAAAAGAACCACATAAAGAAGAAGAAAAAAAATGTAAGGCTTTCAAAATAAAAAATCGCATTAAAACAAAGGAGAAAGTCTTTTTAATAAAAATTATTTTATTATTTTCACATTTAGTTTTATTATTTTTTCTAAGTAGCAGTATTTTATTTCCATTTTCTCTAAGAACTAAACCTGCAACATTTCAACTGCCAGCTGAAAACTCTACCTGAGTGCTTATTCGTCATAGAAAATTTCAATGTTAAAAGTTAATCGAAACATTTTCTCATCTGGGTGTGACACCTTTGCATTTGTGAGGAATGAATTTTAATCAGTTAACTTTTTGAAACAAATAATTTTTCTTTTTATTCACCAATATTTTAAATGACATTCTTCTTAAAATAATACGAAAATCTTATGAAATTTTAATTAGTTTTTCTTCATTAAATCAATCCGATATCTCTATAAAAATATATAAAAAACAAAATATTTGTATGTTGCTCATACTTAAGTAGCTCAATATATGCTAATCTTATTTGGTAGATAAAAACGTGCCATCTTATTAACTGTTAAATTAAATTTAATTGAAGACTTAATTAAATATAGAACTCAATTGCCTTTAAAAATTACCATCTGCGATAGAACCTTGAAAACAAAAAATAATTAGACGTGATTGGAATTTTTGCTTTTGACATCAACATAATTCACTCATCTTCAAATAAATAAAAAATGGAAAGAAATCTTAGCAAAATAAAAAAAAAACGAAAGATTAAAAAAAAACTGGACAAAATAAACAGAACACTCCTTAAAGCAGAACAAAAAAAAAAAAAACAGAATGCGTCAGTAATTTAAATGTATCACTCCTCTTCCACTCGCTCAATGTGGACTATCGACAGCTGAGAAATTATATTGAAATTGTTGTGAATTTTTTTAAATTCAAAGCTTTCATTTTTTTTACTTGAAAAAATGCACTCAGACCTATCAGGAGAGACAGATAAACGATGGATTCAAAGATAATTATGCAATTTTTTTTTGTGTCAATACTCCGGGGTTCAATTGAAACTGATTTCTATTCTTTCAACAACCACGAATGATTTTTGATCGACAGATTGCTAAAAAACAAACCAAAAAAAATAAAAACAATCGATAATTGTATTTGAAGTGCACTCACATAGTAAAGCATAGTATTTCTTTGAATCGTGACTAAGAAATTCCAATGAAAATAATCAAAATAACAATAAAAGAAATCCTTACGCGGATACCTAACCTACCGTCAGACTAAACAAAAAGTAAATAAAAAAAAAATGTTCCACGACTTTGAATTGAAGTTTCATTGCCAATAGCAAACAATACTGAACACAGAACACTCCAGTCATCTCATCACCGACCGTCATCCACAACATCATCTGTGCGGAGTCGGTGTGGGCCATCACAATGTCCTTGGATGTTTTCTAGAGCAAATTAATTTTCTTTTTTTTTGTGTCCTCTTCTTTCTTCTTTTTAAATCTGGGTGAGAGAAGGCAGAGATTGAATGATATTTCACTTCTCCTCCTCCGATCAAAACAAAGAATCTTCTTTCAGTTTGATTCCCTTTGTGATGATGGCAACAAAACAAGATCATGATCATGAAAAATGTAACAATGAAACTCGGTGATGTGTAATCTAATTGAAGAGTGTTGCCAATGTGGTTGGACGAATCTACAATTTTGTTTGATTTTTGTCTAGGTGCAGAAACTTAAAAACAATTATTGCAAGTCATAAAATAATGTTTCTTTTAAAATTTAAATCCATCAATTTCAATTTTAATGCCAGAAATAATAAATATAATTATAATTCATTTCTTAGATTGCAATAAAATCAATGCAGTTTCTTCTGGTTTTTAAATTAACGTTAAAAAAATTATGCTTTAAAGTACTTTCTAGTACTTTTTTTACTACTATTCACTCGCCTTTCATTATAAAAAAGATATGAGCTATGGTTTAAAATATTGATTCCAGTACTTTTGATATATTATTTTAAAAAATGAAATTAATAACAACAATAATAAATATTTTAATGCCTTAGATGATGAGATTCAGTACCAAAAAATACCAATTTGATACTTTTCTCGTAGGGAATCAAAAATGTTACACTCTATTTTCTAATGCCATCAATTCTTAAATGCCATTTTGACGTTCTCATGCACTTTTCTCGAAGCATTATTTACTTATTTAGAAACATAAATTCAAAAAGTACTAGAAAATAGTACTATTGTATCATATTTTCACATCTAAAACATAAAAGTGAGAATGTTAAGAACAAAATAAGCGAAAAATTTACTACTGGGAAATAAAACAAAAAAAAAAAAGAATTTACAACTTTTTACTCTTAGTAATTTTCTATTACTTTTTTTAAGAGATTGTGAAACGTTTATTTGAGGCATTAGAAAAATTTAAAAAAAATTGTTTTCAAAACAATCTTTGGCTTAACAATTAAATTGAAAATTGCTATTTTGCAAAGCATTTATTTAGAGATAAAAATTTAGTAATATTAAATTTTATATTTTTGTAAAAAAAAAAATATTAATTCAATTATTGCATTTTTTAATTTCAAAACGACACTTTTTGAAAGAATTTTTTTTTGAAAATTTGGAAGCTAAATTCAATGACTTTTGCAAAATGGTTTTTTAGTACAATAATACGCCTACAAGTGACCAATTAAGTTTTAAGGCAAAAAAAAATAACAAATCAATCTGAAACAAGCCAATTTTTTCACTGAGGCATTTTCAAAACCATTCTTATTTAAAACCTATTGACGAAGATTTTCAATCTAAATTTTCTACTACTTTCTGATACTTTCTTATATTTAAAATTAAATTAAAATTCAATCATTTCGATACCAGGTACTCTTTCCATTCGAAACAACATCATTTGATATTTTTTTTTCCCATGAATATAAAATGAAAGTACAAGTATGTAATTCAACAGAAAAAAAAAATCAATTACACAATTTTATGACATCATTGATCAATCTGCTATCAGCATCTGTAAATAATTATTTTTGTATTTATTTATTTTTTTGTTTCGTGTTAAATCTTCTCACTTTCCATATATGTATGTTTATCGTTCTCAGCATTCCTTTTAATTTTCTTCACTTTTTTATTTATTTAGCTTTTTTTTTTTGTTGTTGCATCGAGACAACGACAACTCGATGGTTTCATTTTTCAATGAGTTTGTCCTTGGCAAAGTGCATTGCCAGCAAGGCGTACGAGACTCTCATAATTGCATTGCAACGACAACGGACGATGGACTACGTCGTCGTCGGTTCGGTCGGTTGTCGACTACGACAACGACAAGTGCCAAGAGCAGTAGTATTAGTTGTAGTAGAGTATAGTTTTGTTGGAAGAAGTTATGGTTGCAACTTGCAAGTTGCTAGGCCAGAAAATTTTTTTTAAAAAAATAAAAAAAAAGATATGCCAGGCATGTGAGACATAAAATAGATATAGAAGTAGAGGTACAGCAGAGAGAAGTTGAAGTAACTTCATGAGGAGTTCAAGAATATTTTTTTTTTATTTATTTATATGGGAGTTAAAAATAAAAGTTGTTATACGCGCTAAAGTCGTGCAATTATTTGCCCCTTCTTGTGAGTGTCTTGTTGTGGAAATTTTCTTTATAGTTTTTTTTTTTTTTTTTTGCAGCGCGCTATTATTAGCTTAGTTTTGTTGATTTATGTACATGCATGGGATGGCCTCGAGAGTTGAAGTCATTTGTAACATTTCCTAATGGGGGTCAAAAGTTGTGAATTACTAAGAATGAATTGGTATTCACTGACAGCAGGGACTAATGGTTCAATGGAAATGAAAAAAGGATACAAATTACTTGCAGGCTAAATTGATGACTTTAGAGGTTTTTTTTACTTTCAAGTCCATCTGTCTATATTTATATTTGGTAAAAAAAATTGATTTGGAAAACAGAGCATTCGAAGAGATCTTAGTTTATTTTTTTAATAGAGTTATTTAACTTTGTGATAAAGTAGTAGATAAAGTAACTTAGGATCACGGTCCCGAATGAACATAGTATTTCAAATTTTTAAATCAAAATTGTGAAGTCGAAACCCTTAAATATCTTGAACTCCCGAAAACCCACAATTCCAAAAATCCAAAATCTGTATAATACAAAAAATCAAATAACACAAAAATGTTTGGATTTTGTGTTTCAAGGATTTGGGGTTTACTTGAAAATCCAAAACACAAAATCTCGAAAACTCTGGATTTTAGGGATTTTTGATTAAATACACACTTTCATTCAGAATTCCGACTCAAAAAATAGAAGTTGTCCTATTTTTCCGTAAAATTCCCGAAACACGAGAATCCCGGAAACCTAAAATCCCGAACGCAACAGCAACACAAAATTCGAAATAAATTCAAGGTGAAAATTGAATTTTTTGGGATCTTAGGTTTTCGAAGTACATATTGGTTTTACGAGATTTTGGGTTTTATTGACCAGAGCAAATAATAATGTTCTGCTGGCTACCGGCTAATAGTTTAAATTTGGCTCCCTTTGGGCGCCTAATTTTGTTTCACTTCATTAACCTATAATTTGTGTTGAAACTTAAGCACCATTCAAAAGGAGTTCAACTTAAAGTTGGCAAGAAAATGCAAATTATTTATACTGGAGACATACATTTCAAACTTATCAATTAAAACGGTTAAGCAAACTCTTTTTCTTAAATATTTTCTATTTTTTTCTTTCCGATATCAATTCGAACCTATCAAATGCAAATTAAATTTGCTTTCGTTATTTTCTAATTATTTTTGTTTTTATTTTCCACTGCAAAATTTATCTCAAAACTGTTAGTACTTTCGATCTACATAGTTTAATTATTATATTTGTTGCATTTTCACTTCGAATTGCGCTATAGCTGTGAACCAAGAAACACCATAATTTTTTTTTAATTGGAGTTACCTTTGATCATCAAGTTTTCACTTTTCCGTCGATGAATTTTCATTTGTTGCAAACATATAACCGAACGATCCAATACATTTACATGAAACAATTATTTTATTATTCGAATAGCTAAAAAAAATATATGTACGGTACGTGTAAACCTTTTCGTAGGTATATTGCTCTCCTTTTTGTCTGATCAAAGACCATAATTATTATCTGCTTGGCTTTCATAAGAAATATTTACAGATTAATTGCACCCGATACACAACATTGTGCACACATCATCAATTGCAACTTCGATCATGAGAAGAAAAACGATCAAAATATTAATATAGTCTGGGGGATTGGGTTGAGTATGTGGAAAAATTGATTTTCATTTCGTGAAATTTTATGTTATCTACCTTAACTTGAAGGATCAATAATTGTCAAAAACAAGGGTTTTCGACACTTTCGAAGCAGACGAATTTAGCATTTTTGAATATTGATAATCAAGAAAAAAAAACGATGTACCACAAGGAAGTGTCCTAGGACCAGTACTGTTTACGTTTTCTGTAATATAATATGTTAATCGGGAATGATTACATATTATGCCCAAAAAAAAAGTGGCAAAAGGATTCCAAATCAGAAACAGCTCTGTTCTATTCTAAAAGTGTAATCTACTTTGTTAGGGTTTATCATCTCGTCTGTTAAGTCAACTTAAGTCACATTATCATTCGTCAAAAGTTCAATCGGGACAAAACTAGCCGTAATTGATATAAGTAACATTGTCTCCTAAACTGTTGATGACATTATAAAAAACAAAAATCTCACTGTAGCAACGATTGCTTATTGGCTTCTGTTGAGTATCTACCTATTTATCTAAACATTGTGTGGGATGTTCCGTGGGATATAGATATTGTGATTCAATTTCAGGTTAGTGTCAAATGCAGTTAATAGGAAAAGATACATATCTGTACAATATTTCAATTAAGTAAGCTTAATTTTTTTTTATCTCCGCTTGTGTTGTGTGATTGAATTCAAATATAATAAATAGGTTGGTTCTTTACGGATGTGAAAGCTAAGATGGCTTCTAGTTTTTTTTTTTTTTTTTTTTGACAGTGAAGGGCTATTTTTTTTTTTCATTGTTATTTTGAAACTAATATCTATGGATCTTTTTTTTTATTGCGGAAGATAGATATGAATTGAAAGGGCTTTGATATTATTTTCATCTTTTCAATTGAATGACAAAGACAAATTACTTAATTTTTCTTCTCATATAAATAATGAATTGAATATACGGGACACAACAAAAAGAAGACACAATGTTTTGATATTAAATTTTCAAAGGAATTTTTTAAATTTATTTATAGCGATATTAAGATAAGATAGGGACACCTAAATCTATATTTTATGCAAATATTCATGTAACCCTTTCAATAAAAAAAAATATAATAAAGACACAAAATTAACACAAACCTTTCTAATATTTTTATTGTAAAAAAAAAGATCTTTTGTTTTTTTATAAAACACAATGAGTCCCTTATTTGTACATCCGCACAAAACTGAAAAAATTGCCAATAGAAATTGTTTGACTCAAATGTGTCATTTTTACATAACATAGAATTAGACAAACCATACCGCACAAGATGCAACAACAACAACTTGGGTATAATTAATTTACTTTGTCACATCATTTTTTAACGGGATCAAAGTTTATGCGTTCAGTTGTAAAATATAAATTTTTATAGGGCCGTCATAGATTGATTGTAAAGTACTAAAAAATTAACTAAAACAAATGATTTCTATGAAAAGACATTCTATTTAAGATCTTGTCAGTTCTTATTATTTTTTTTTTTAATTAGTATCATTTAAATGCAATTTTCAATTAGGAAAAGAATGACTCAAAATATGAAGAGAATTTTTTATTATTGCAATTATTTAACGAAGAGTACCTTGTGTGCGGAATTTTATTTTTATTTTGCATCACATTACTATAAATAAGGAAAATAAAGTACATATTATGTAAGTAAATATTTTAGACGAAGGAACATAATTGTATACCTAGTTAGGGCGAGACTTCAAAAGTCCAGTCTCGGTTTTTCTGATTACAAATTTAATTGAAGGTAAATTCAATAAGATATCTTCTTAAAATTATATGATTATTTAATTGAATAAGGTTTTTTCTGTGATTTTGGAATGAGACTTTTATGGCAATTTACCTTACACTAAATAAATCGTTATAAAAATCGACTATTTTAAGTTACCACTCCACATCGATAATTTTTTTGGATGATTTGGACGACTTACCTGAAAAAAAAGAAATAAACATTATAGTAAGAAATATTATATATAGATCAACTTAAAATAATAATTACACAATTTTTTTTTAAATACGAAAAACATGCCATAGGTAGTGAAATTGAAATGAAAATGAAAAAAAAACAACATTTGATACTAAAAAATAGTGTTCGAACCAAAAGAGTGGTACAAAATCTTCGAAATCCAAAATTCTGAAAAAACAATTTCGAAGACCTAAATTCAGAAACCTTTAATACCGAAAACCCAAAATTCTCAAAAAAAAAGTCTTGAAATCTTATAATTCGAAGGACCAAAAATCCAAAACGCCCAAAATCCAAAAAGCTCAAAATCCAGAAAACTCAAATTCTTTTAGATCCCGTTATTCCAAGGAACTAAAATACAGAATACCAAATATTCGTCAGAATAAATCATTCCAAAAAAAAATTGGTATGCAAGTTTTATGTTTTATTTTTTAGAGTACATAAATATTACACATAAAAGCAAAAAAATTAGTTTTCCAAAACTAGATATTAATTTCTTTTTTCAATCCAATTTTTTTTTTATTTTGATAAGCCGGATTAAAAAAAATATTTTTTGCAATAATAAATTTTTTTACAATTCAGAAAAAAAGTCATGTTCTATTGTTCAAAATGTTTGCGTTTTGAAATATTTTCATACTATGGGTGTTTTTCTTTATTAGTTCTTTATTAGAACTGTCAAAAAAA
This sequence comes from Syrphus vitripennis, assembly GCA_958431115.1. Taxonomy (NCBI): domain Eukaryota; kingdom Metazoa; phylum Arthropoda; class Insecta; order Diptera; family Syrphidae; genus Syrphus; species Syrphus vitripennis. Next base: position 23,709,284 of record OY288108.1, read on the forward strand.
TCGCGTTTCTTTTTTAGCTCAGAGCGTTTAAAGTTTCAATTTTGTGTTTCTTTTTTTCGCTTTGAACACGTTCAAAGCATCCAGAATAAAAGCTGGTGAAGTGTGTTTTTTAAATAAATCGGAACGGAGCTCGTTCAGTTCAGAGTATGTTCGGAGTGTTCAGACTCCGTTCAGAGCTCTATTCTGAAGTAATAAAGAAAAACGCCCTATTTTCTTTAGGGGATACTAAATGAACAAACTCTGTGGTCAACGTAATTAACCGTTTATTTACAAAACTAAAATAATTTCTTTAAAAAGAATCTAATTAAAGAATGTTCCACAACTATCTAATGAGTTTCAAATAAAATGTCTAAATATTTACGATGCGTGCTATAAGTACGAACGACCGACGCGATGATACAACATGATCAGAGATGCCGTAATTCACGTTCACACTACTATAATACGTTGCACTGTTGCCAACGGCGCATGAAATGGAAAGTGATTTTCATTTCATTTGTTATTTTTTCTTCATTTTTCTCTCATCTCCGAGGTGGAAAGAATTTTTTTTTTCTATTTTCCGCTATTAGGTATTGTTGTAGTTGTAGTTTTTGTACATTTCTCGTGTTTTTTTTTTCTATTTTTGCCCACACGACCAAACTACATGCATCGTTGTCGTAGTTGAAGTCGCCGGTCGGTCGGTCGTGTAGAGTGTTATAATAAGCGGGTAATAGTGCATTCGGTGCGGAGGGCAATGTGATTAGATGTGAAATGAAAACTATAGAAAAGCGAGGTGGAGATGGGGCAAGAATAAAACGAACGAACAGAGATGGAGAAGAAGGGTTATTTTTTTTCTCAACTGCATCATGTTTTAGTTAGTTTACAATTTTTCATGTTAAATTTGCAGCAAAAAAAAAAAACAGAAAAAGAAAAGAGAGCGAGATGGAGAAATATTTTCATGTTCAGCAGTTTGTTGATGTTGTTGTTATTATTGTTAATAATGTTTAGATGTGGATTCGCCTGGGTTAATATTGTGGCGTGTGGGGTAGGTTGTTAGATTTTGTATTAGTGTTTGTTTTCTTTTTCTTTTTTCATTTCAAATGAAAAATTCTCTCTATTTGACACTCATGATGACACAAGCAAACTAAGAAAAGCAAAAGCAAGGCAAATGATAGAACAACAAAAAAGAAAAAACACCTAGGCTAGCATCACACTAGAGTTGTTCGTTTTTTTTAAGTGCAGAGTAATTAAATTTCTAAATTTGAATTTATTGCACTAACGCTAATTAGTGCTGTGAACAGATTTAAAGTTAGGTTTTGAAGTAGACAGATTTGCTGTTTGTTTGTTTAAGATCAATAAAGTTTTCGAAAAATATTTACTTATTTTTTTGTTGTTGTCAAAAATGAAATCTTGGTCAAGTGGGTACTTATAGTACTGATGATGTTTGTTAACGAAAAAAAAAAGTGTTGAGATATGTTGAAGTCTTCATTAAGATTATATATTATAAATTCAAACATCAATCCACCCAGATATCATTTAATTAAATTCTGTTTGATTTTTTTCTTGACAGATTTTAAATGGCGTCCGAGGTGATTTGGGGTTTTTCTTATTTGTTTTTACACACACAAAAATATAAAGTGTCATTTTAAATGAGGTAATTAAATTTAATGGGTTTGGTTTAGTTTTTATGAGTTTTCAAATAAAAACATATAAATGCGTTTATTAATAGTTTGTTTTTTTAAGTCTTGTCAAGAGAATTATTTATCCTTTAAATTTTGAAATCTCAAAACAGGTAAAAACGATTTGAATTTGAGACAAATGTAAAAGGGAACGTAAGAATAATAAATGGTTCTTTAAAATGTATTAGTTAAAATTGTTCAAGCTTTACATAAAAACACAACTCTTTAAGTTGAGGAAAAAAAAGAAAGCACGTTTAGAAAGTTGTACTTGGCAAACTGTCTTAACTCGACTTTTTTTTACTTAATTTTCTCTTTATTAACTTAAATATTAAAGAGCGATTGAATAAAAATTATTAAAACGTTAGAGTGTGTGAAGGCTAATAACCCTTTTCACGATGTTCCAAAATATAAACATATAATAATAATATAAAAAACCTAAATTCGAGAAAAGCCAAATTCGGTTAAGCCTGATGATTTACTTGTTGAATTTTTCCTTTAAAACATATTTTTTTTCTTTTATCTCAATTTTCAAACCAAAACAAAAAAAAAACACACCTGAAAAACATGTAGGTACGGCATGTAAAACTTTATACGAGTATAAATGACAACATTTCAAACAGAGGCACAGGATGTGGAACTGTAGATATACATATGTACATATATGAATGTGATGTATCTGTCTGTCTGTCTGTCCATACATCGCGTCGCCATCGTCGTCGTGAAAACATCTTTGCTGCTGTTTAACTTCTGCACTATCATCAAACTGACACAGCAGCATGTTGCAAAATGATGAATGTATGATATGCAACACAAAAAAAAAAATTGCAAAATCATACAAGAAATTTAAAAAATAAAAAAAGAAAGAAAATAATATAAAAAGGTTTAAAATTTAAAAAAAAAGTTTGTAGGTACCTATAGGAATAGCTATTGAACAAAAAAATTATGTCAAAATGTCACATGCTAATGGCGTGAGGCACAACACGAATAATTATAATTTTTTGTACCTACCTATAGTTTTTGTTTTTTAGCATCGTGATCATGTTGATGATTGTGTGTGATGGAGGGCCGGACGTGCATAAATATATTTATATATTATATGAGGCCGTCAGTGCAATAGTGGCGTAACCCACTTTTTTTCAAAAATGAGTTTTTCATGAAAATAGGTCCCTTAATATATCTATTTTAATACAAAAATAGTTTTATGCAGCTTTCTACACTCAAAACCAGATGGCACTCAAAAAGGTGTTATTGCATTTTATAATTTGATCATAGTTTGAGTGCAATAGTGGCGTAACCTTCATACTTCTCTTAGAAACTGTTTGCTTCGGTATAGATTGTGACCATTTCCTTTGATATACATATAATATGGGCAGTAAAAAAGTTCACACGTATGTTTGGGAAGAGTCTACAACGTCAAGGGGGCCTCAAGAAATTGGATCTTGTTTTACGCAATATTTTAAGAACGTACATATGTAGAACAGTCTAAAAAAATTATTATGTATTCTGATCAATGCGAGGGGGGCAAAATATAAATATAAAACTTTCCCTGTTGTGCCAATTAATGGTATACCATCCCAATTTTATTGTTAAAGAAATGAACCGTAAATTTTTAGTTAGTGGCCATAATTATTTTAAAAACGTCAACAGGTGTTTCAATTGAAAAATTTGACGTTTTATCAGACAAGGAATAAAATCATTAAAAAATAAGTAAAAATGTACACATAATTTTTGTTGTTGAAATATTGAACTATGGAAGAAATAAAAAATAATATAATAAATTTGGCGTAACCTTTCTTTTTTCTTTATTTTTAATGAAAACCATGAATGCAATAGTGGCGTAACCCACTTTTTTTTCCAAAATAATGTTGAATTAAAAAAAAAAGAAGCTTGCCCTACAAAGTATGTCCTTTTTCAACGTCTTCTACGTTTTTAGATTAATCAAAAATGTCATAGGGAAAATACAAAAAATGTTTAAAGAAACTCTTTTTCTTAAATCTCTCGTAACTCGAAAGTGAATTTTATGGGTTACGCCACTATTGCTCTCACGGCCTCATATATGCCTACATATGAGACAACTTTTTAAAGGGGCCTAAATTCAATAAAATGACATGTAATATAGTCAGACGTGTGTTAATACATTTTATGACAGTTGATTGGGGTCAGATTTTTGTATTTTAAATCACACAGTTGAAATAGTATTTAACAATTAAAAAAAATATCATTTCGACCTAAATTTTATTCAATACCTAGATTAAATTTGGACCTTTCCAATTATGTATGGTACCTCTTATCAAACATTAAACTTGGGATCAACTTTTTTGAGACTGGACGTTATTTGAGATATTTTTTTAAGCAGTTGTAGATTTGAAAAAAATGTTAACAGACATTTTTTTCAAAAATAAGACTTTTTTTAAATAAAAAAAAAAATAAAAAAAAAACAAAGTCTTCAATCAAATGACACAGAGTGTACTTTTATTATGCAAAAGAAGAAGGAGACCTCCTTAAAATTTGTTGCAGGCACTCCATCAAAAATTATGCACGTTTTCGAACTTATTTTTTTGTTTTTGTTTGGCCTTATGTATTACAGGTGAGATGTGTCGTGGTGTGAATATAGATGAAGTGGTTTTTGAATGAACAAGAGCATGAACAACAACATCATCAGTTTATTTTAAAGATTTTAATAAAATTATAATAAAAAAAAAGATCCTTTTTGTTTTAAGATTGTTTTGCCCTCTTCTCACGAAATTCAAATTATTTGATAATTGTTTGACATTAAATTATATATTTTTGCATTAATTATACTAAGCTGTCATTTAGCTATATGTATTGTAACAATTATCAATCCACAAAACTCTTTAGATTATTAGCACTTAATTCAATTTAAGGTTACCACGGCATTTTCCCTAACAAAAATTTTTGAGTTCTAAATTTTATTAAAAAAAAAAAATTTTAAAATTATGGGGCAATTTTAACTAAAATTTTATTAAAAATTTAAATTTAAAAAAAATTATAACTACCCGTTTTCAAAATTTGTATTAAAATTTCGAAAAAAAATTCAAAAATCCAAATATTACCTTTTTTTTCGAAACTCGAATTTTGAAATTCATAGTTTTTTCTGGAAAAAATTGCAGTACATAAAACCAATCTTGTTGAAAAAAAAAACACTTTACAACAAGCGTCCCGTTTTACTTTTTTTTGCCAAAGACGTTGTATCTTAATTTATGTAAATTTATTACATATGAATAACAATCCCAATATCGTCTCAATTCGAAAATAAATAAGTGCACAAACAATAAACCAACAGAAGCTCCCAAAACCATGTACAACAAAAAAAAATCGTGCTCCCTGTCTTCTCTTACATCGTCCCGGTTTTTTTGTTGGTCATTGTTGGCATTTTGTATTGCTTGTAAATATTCTTTCAACAGCGAATTTTCCGCATTTAAATCATTAACATTCATATACATCATCCATATCAACAACAAAAAAAAAAGAAGCAAATATCTGTCGGCTCAGAAAATAAAACCAACAATCAAATGAAATTAAATAAAAAAAAAAAATTCGAACTGATATACAAAAATCCATGTTTACCAATTTTTCTTTCTCGTCTCTACCGCATCCGCCCTATCGAAACGCCTTCAAACTTACAAAAAAAAAAAAAAAAAAAAACACCTCGCATAATAATTACTATAACCATCACGAAATAAAGAACAAAAATAAAAAAAAACAAAAAAAATTAATAAATATTTAATAAAAAATTCATTACACGTCCGATTTATTAAAAATACGTTTATTATATGGGTTAACTTCAAAAATTTTTCATTTCGTTCTTTTATTTTATGTTAATTGAAATTCATCGCGTATGCTCGATCTTTGACATATTTCTGGGTGCGGTGCTGAGTAAATTTATCATTTTTAATTGTTGCATGCATTTTCGAGTGATTTTTTTTTTATTTTGTTTCATTTTCATTTTGTATTTGCTTTTTATTTTATTTTTAAAATGCCATACTTGTCCAATAATATGAAAAAAAAATAAACAAGATAAACAAAAAAGCGAAGTTAAATTTTTTGTTTGTTTAAAACAAAATATATTCTCCGAAGAAAAGAATACATAAATTGAAATTAAGGTCACATAGATTGGAAATTAAAATAAAAAAATTAATTTTGTATGCCTGGAATATCATAAACATTAAATCTTATTGATTTTGAATAAAAATAAAAACAAGAACAAAACCCGGATGATTTGACGTCAAAACATGAATCAGATGCAGTGCAAAAAAAAAAAAAAACTAAAACCTGAAAAAAAAGCGTGGGAACCTTAAAATTTTAATACTACGATGATCATTTTTATTTTAATATTTATTTTTTAAATAACAAGTATTATAGTCTGGGAATTGAATTTTGAATTTGATAATTTCCCAGGTTTTAATTTATTTTAAAACTTAATAAATGTTTCATGTATTTTTTTTTAATCGAGCTTTGGCTCAAAAAAGCTATGCCACGATATTCCATTGGAGCTGCAGCATTACACTGTTAATTTAGCTAAATTTAAGTCTGAACTAAGAATTTTTTGTATCTCGTTGAATTTTCAAATATTCGAAAATTTATTTTTTTAAATCATAATTTTTTTTTACTGATTTTAATAAATCACATCAGAACAAACACATATAAATATAAGGCGATTCAAAATGAACCTTAAACAGTTTTGAAAGCCTAAAAAACGTTAACAAAATTCAAGTTTTTGAAACTGTATACAAATTCTCAAAAATTAATGAAGAAAAAATCGTGAAAATTTAAAAATGTTTGAAAAAAAAACTGTTTTTTAAAATTTTTTTTTCAATACATTGTTACGAAAAATATATAAAATTTGAGAAACTGTCCAACAAAATCTTCAGTTTATAATGACATTATTTGTAACGAAAAAGTGTATACATTTTATCATTTCAATACAAAAATTCTATGTTATAGAATGACTTTCTTATCATTATTAAAATCTTAACTTTCCGAACATATTTTAAAGCAGATGTTGAAATATTAACAAATTAACCAGAAAAAAAGCTTATGACACACTCTGGAACAACATGGAGAACAAGCAGAAGAAGTAGCACTGGGTTGCTAAGGTATCAATTTTAAATGTTGGTAAAGCAACCATGTAGTAGGTGCTCGGCGGCAGTGGCGGTGGCGGCGCTATAACATTTTGAGGATTATTATTATTTCTTTTTTTATGAATATAATTTATGGAGGTTTCTTTGGTTCAATTAAAATGCGAAAGACTCGGCAAATTGATGTTATTTATGGAAAACCATATCGGACGATGGTTTTTCTTTATTTCGGGTTGACTTTTGGGTTTTTGCTTTTAATGATTTCTTTTTTTTTTTTTTTTGAGGTTTTATTGAGATAATAAAATTCGACTTTGGCACCTTTGGCGGGAACAAGATTATTTTTTTCTCTGATTTTTTTTTTTCCTAATTAACAGTTTATAGGTAGCATGGATTATTTTTTGGTAGATAGTTTTAGGGCAAAATTTATACATTCAGCATGTTTTAACAAAAACATTAGATTTTATATCCAATTATATGGTTTTCGGTCAAGACAGGGGATTATCTTATGCCACACACATATTTGGGTCATTCATGAGACAAAGAAGTATAAAGAGGTTTTGATGTTGTTTTTTTTTTAAGAATGGATATTTTTGGGAACATTAATTTCATGTTGTGTTTTTTTTTGTGAGTGACAGCTCGTGAACATACCTAATTATGAAAGGATTTTTTTCATAAAGCTAGGTATATAACTTTAAGTTGGCAACACTTTAACATCGGCGGCCATTTTAACATCTGTGGAGTGACTTGTGTTTGTTTTGGCATGTCAACATGATTACACTGACGCCTTTTTGATTCAATTAAAAACGACGCTGGCCAGAACTTTACAGTCAATGTTACCGCTATAGAGAAATCATTACTGACATTTTCGTTCCACAGCCATGTTGTTGGGGTTTCAAAAAGACAGATTAACATAATTGATTTATTTAATGAAACGTTTGGCAACCCCATAGTTTCAAGGTCTTGCAATTTAACGCCGCTAGACTATTTTCTGTAACACATGAAGTCGCTAGTTTATGCCAATATGCCCGTAACGATCGACCACTTGGAGGACAACATTGCCGATCGATCGAATATTCCACTCCCACATAAAATTACTTCCGAGCAAAGCGTCATATGCCCGAAATAAAATATAAATTATGATACCGAAAAATTTTCTTCTTTCGAATAGACTCAATTTCATGTCAATTTAAAAAATTCAAATTCTATACCTCTGAAAAAACACCCTACAGAACAATCCATTGTTTTTGAAAATTGAATAAAAATTGCAATTTTTCCAAGCAGAAAATGTTTGACAACTTTCAACGTCAAGTTTTAATAATATCTACCAATGCCAAACCCAGTTTGAGTTTGTAGATGTAGTCAACCAAAATTTTGATTTCGATTTTATATATGACTGCAAAACTTGATGCTATTAATATTGTTTAACTAAATGCGAATCTCTTTATAGCAGTTCATAACAAAAATTCTTTGTCATCATCAACAAAAAGCCCGATTGTCTTAAACAAACAAACAAAATATATCGAAATCGATTTAAATTTTAATAAATAATAATAAACAATGTCAAATCAGCACAAACCAAAATATAAAAATAAAAATAAACAAACAAGACTAAAAGTTGCTTGGTAAGCAAATAAAACGAAAGAATTCTCATTCTCATATCGCCACGCTTCGTCATGACCGAATTCCCTTATATCATTTATTGAAGTATCTTTTCTTTTTTTTTACTTATTCATTTTTGGAATGAATGAAATTCTCTGTTTAAAACTCACGCGACTCGATTAACATGTTGTGTAGATATATGTATTATCTAAGTTCCAAGTTCTAAGGCGTACTTAAAAAAAAAAAAAATTACTATCGAAGACAGTCGTACTACATTGTTGCCTTTAAATAGCTTTTTAGAGAACAGCTTGGGAAAGAAAGAGAGAGATGAAGTGGGATACTAACTGGCTATCAATAAATTATCCACGACATAAATAAAATAAACAAACAAATTTTAACCAAAAACAAAAATACCAAGGGGAATAATATATCTTTTTAATGCAATGTGCTATACAAAATAATAAAATTAAAAAAATCTGATGATTGTGGGCTATAAAAATTAAATTAAATTCCCAAAAAAAAAAAAAAAAAAAAAACAGATTCAAAAGACAAATAATAATTATAACACAACACTTGTGGTGGTGGTGTGTGGTGAGTGAAAACTTTTTAATTCAAGGGTCTCTCGATGGGAATATTTCTTCATATTCATTTTTTTTTTCTCTCTTCTTAATCTTATCTCTTGCAAGCGGGTGAAGACCATATTGAGTGCAAATGGGAACAATAAAGATGTCCACACCTTTGAATGTATATGTATGTTTGAGAATAGCAGATGTTTGATTTTACAAAAGGGGAACAAATTAGGTCAGATTTAATTGAAAATGTGAACGAAGAGTTCAATAGAGAAAAAAAAAGCATGATGTAAAGACCGAAAAAAAAGTATTTTTTTTTTTTTAAATCCCTTTGATTAAAGAATAAAGACCAAAGGAAGTTGAGGATTAATTTTTTTAATAAAAATGATAATGTTCCAAGAAAATAGTGTTTTGATGGTATCAAACAAAAAAATAAGTTCTTTGAGTTCAAGATTCAAGTAAGAAGAAAAAAATTAAATGAAGCTTATTTTTTATAAGACCATTATAACATCAATTTGTGAAAAATGGTAGGTGAAAGTTGGCCGAAACAGCCCACCAGAATTCTATATATTTTTTTAGTTTGTTTTATGGGTGTAAAATGACATGTTCTCGGATAAAATGGCATCTTTACTTTCACTTCTAATTTGTACATTAATTTTTAAATTCGACATTAATGTGAAACAAAATGTTGCACAACATTCACAAAATTTACTTAAACTTTCCTTTGCAACTGTTGTGCCAGAAGACACTCTTAAATAAAAACTTAAAAAAATGTAACATGTTGGTATATTTTTTATAATAACTATAGAATAATTAAAAAAGCCAAAGTTAAAAATCTTAGTTTTTGGTCCTTCATAACAAATCATGGAAAATATGAAAAAATCCAGGATTATTACAATAACAGCGTAATTTGAAAAAAAATGTTGCGCAACATGTTTTCTATTTTTTTATAATATTTTTAAATAAGCTTTTGCCAAAAAATTCCTTCTAGCATTGAATGCTATGATTCACCCCACTTACAAATTTATTTGTGTTCCTTTTAAATGTTGCTCAACATGTTGCTCTAGATTCAAATTCCCTATTGCAATTTTTTTTATACCCAAAACTATCATAATCGTAAAAATAAAAATTAAAGTAAATAAAAAAAATCTAAACTATATAAATTTATTCTTAAAATGTAATTCTCATTCACCTGTCAGCAGGCAATCGTTAAACGATTGAAAAGTTTAAAATCGTGACCAACTTGGCTATTAATTTCCACTCATTTTCTTCTCAAAGATCTAAAAATTCGCGCAAATAGGCATATAAACACAACACAACAACTGTTCAACTAACTGTGTGCGAGTATAGGTCAAAGAGTCAATACAAAACAGTTTTGATTGCTCGCTCTAAATTCCAAAGTACCTATCTATAAACTTAATTGTATTAATCATGCACCATAGAGTAGGTATATCTTTTGCTATTTTGGTTAAATTATCAGAAAAAAATAAATGTTTGCGCCTTTGCGGCACAGCATGAAACATTTAAAGATATGCTAGTTAGCTAAGCAACTCAACTTTGTTAAGATAGGTCTCATCGTAGTTTTTGAATAGGTATATCTACTATTGGAATGACATTCACGATTTCGGAGGATCACACGATAATTTATAAAAGAGAACACGCCCTTTTGCTACTCAAATTCTTTTATGTAGAAATTCATCAATATTATTATCTTCTTATGGGCCTGTGAATTTGAACTTTTGAGCATTCATCCTAAATAAACAAAACGAAATGAATGATTCAAAAATATTTTACAGAGTTCTTACAGTTAAAAAAAATTTTGAAACATGTTACCATTTTTGTTTCTGACACATGTATCTTATAAAATCTCAATTAAAGGGCAAATATGTTGTCGAATTAGCAAAAGAAACAGGTTTTAAATTCTGTATTTTTAAAAAAACATCCACCCCTTTTTTACCGGATTTTATTTTTATAAAAAAAAAATTGGACCGTCTCATTATTTGTCCTCAGTCAATCAAACAAAACAATTAAGTAGGTAAAATTGGAAAATTATAGTTCAAACAATGTTCAAGAGAAGGGTGGTTCGAACATTTTCCAACTTAAAAAAAAAAAAAACACAACAACAACAAACCTACCAGTTAATTAGAAAGCTATTTGTTATGATGAAGGCAATTGAAATCAAATTTTAGAGGTCGACCCAAATAAAAAAAAAAAAAAAACACAAAAAGGAAAATAACAAGGAGGGTCAAAAGGTTGCACTGCAAGTCAATTAAATATTTGGTTGGTATTGAAATGGGAAAATCTGTTCATATTTTTTTGTTTGAATTTTAAAATAAAGAGAAAGTGCACCCTACTTTTTATAAAAAAAAAAAAACATCCTAGAACTCAATTAAAAAATCTAAATGTCCACCAGTTCAACATGTTTATGTTACGTTTTTTTTTAGATCAAAGGTTAAAAGTGCAGGCGTTGGTACTGAACGTAGAAAAAAAAACAGATTAGAACCTTAATAAAAATAAGGGCTTCTCGTGTTAGTGACAAAGTGTTAATAGAAATCGAATGAAAAATGTCAAAAACAAAAAAAATTCAATTAACCATCAAGAGTTTTGGCTTTTGATTAACTTTTTTTTATATTTAAAATAAATGGATGTTGAGTTGTTTTTAATAATTAAAATTTAACATTTCAGTAGTAATCCAATGCATTTATTAAATAGATGAACAAAAATCTAATTTTTCGAACTCGTGAAATTCACCTTTTAATTACTTGTCATACACAAAAATGTTGTATCACAGAATTGTAAGAAAAACTACATTTTTTTAAATGTTGCTTGAAAATATGCCTGAATTTCAAAAATTTATAAAAATTTATTTGTATTACTTGAACATTTTATATTTTACAGCTCTAATTATTGTAACCCTAACACACCATAGGAACAAAGAAAATTGGGAAATACGCATTAATTTTCCATTTCACCTGAAATAAGAACTCGACTTAAGCTACAGAAAATAAAAATTTGATGAATATTTAATGAAATACTATTGTATGGTAATTTATTTCCGAAACTATTCCCAACTTTATAAAAATTTCAAAAAAAAACAAAAAAAAGACTGACAACAAAAACCAAACTAATGTCCTTGTATGACTTTTTTAAATTAATTATGGTGTGAAATAGATTAATATTGTATTGTTGAACCTGTCAAGCTATGCTCAAGCATAAAAGTCCAAATATTCCGAACATAACAATTCACTTCTGCTTGTCACTCAATCTATATAATATCATTATTTATAGAAAAAGATAACATTTTAATTAATTGTTGAATTAAAAAAAAAAAAAAAACTACTATACTGGTCTATTGTTTTAATTCGTGACAGGAAATCATGTTCATTGTTTGACCTTATCTCTTCATCGAGTTTAAATTGTTTTTTGGAACTCCACCGACAATTTGACAAATGCAAAAATTTCGTCACTTTGACAATTTCATTGAACATCTGATTTGCATAAATACAATTTGACACTAGCGCCTTGTATAGCTTTTTTAACAGAAATACAGTGGGATATATTTCACAAAAATTAAGTACCTAAATTTTGAATTTTTGAATCTAAACGAAAAATTTTATTATACGTCCATTCCAAACGAAAAATCTGATCAATGTACATATTTTGGGGAAATTGAAAATCTTGTTTTTCTAAGCAGCCTTTTTGGTCTATAAACCGAAAAATTTAAGTTTTGCCAAATATAGCAAAGAAACTAAACACATATTTTTATTCCATTGATTCTCCTGCATTTGTCCCACTGTAAAATTCGTTTGAAAACACTCAAAATAAAGAATAAGTAATTATTTCTGTTATTTTTATAAGTTACGTGTCACACCTTAATTTGAGCCACTTTACTTCTTGAAATCTAGTGTCTTAAGAGCGACATGGGTATGTGTAAGGCTACTCACTCCATCACTACTCTTTATTCCAAATAGTTGATTGAGATCAACAAGGGGTCCCTACATGTCTTATCTCCCCCCCAAAAAAAAAAAATCTGACGTCTCTAGGTCAATTCACGTGGTAAAGTCTTCAATTAGCCGTTGAGTTTTTGACTTTTGAATTGATGACGGTATGATGTGTTAAAGGTGATGGCGTTGTGTTGTTGTCTATCTATACCAGGCAGGGATGTGCTACGAAGTGTGACGATTCAATTGTTTAACGCTAAGTAAAATGTATAACACTTTGAATTTATACCTTGACGCTTGTCCAGCATATATGTGAGTTTGTATAAATTGTAAACAAAATAAAAAAAAAAAACGTGCTGACGACCGACACGATATATATAGAAACCTTTGTGTTTACCGAGGTGAGAAGAAAATACTCAGAGGTGAAGGCAAAACAAAGCGTATATTTTTTTTTTTTTTTTTTAAATAATTCAACAACTGGATAAATGCATGTCCTTGAATTAATTAAAGACACAGAATTTCTATTTCGCCCTCAATTTGTGTGGGTACTTAGTTTATTTTTTTTTTTGTAGTAATTTTTTATTGCCATTTCCGATTAAATATTTAACACCCACCACTGAATTTTCTGATGCCATGTTTTGGCAATGACTTTGGTTCAATTTAAATGAATCACCTTATTTTTTTTTGTTTAAATAATTTTTTCTCAGCCACAAAAACCGCAAAATAATAACACTAAACAGACTGTGATTGTTTGATAAATATACAAAAAAAAAAAAAAAAACTACAAAGGTGTTTCAAGATGTGACTGGACTGTGAAAATAATAATAATTTTCAAACCAATTTGCTTCTTGGTGAAATAATAATAATAGAAGTTAAAAAAAAAAGTCGGTAAATTTCTTTGAAAAAAAAACTATACAAAAAAGCACCCAAAATTATTAGGGAGCAGCTTTCGATGGGGAAGTTTCGAAATTTTGCGATGGATACACTAACCTACGTGATTGGCATTTATTTTGTACATATTTTTTTTTTCAGATTGAAGACCCAAACAATTTTATTTCTTAGAATTCGGCTTTTAGTTACCTATATCAAGCTGGGTATTGCTTTATGAATTTTGAAATAGATTTTATTATTCAAATACTAAACCGGAAATAATGTTTGAAATCATTGTGAAGGCTTTAACAAAAGCTCAAGTATGAGAACCTTTTTTTTTTGCAAAAAAAAATATGTATGATACTCTTGTTAGGTATTCATCGCTTTGTTAACCATTTCTGAAAACATTCAAACTTGAGCCGACAATATTGTATGCGAATTATTATGAATTACAAAAACAATTTTGTAGAAATCAAGCTCCAAATTTGGGTTCATAAAGTGGACCTTGCAATTATGTCGGCTGAAGAGCCTATAGCCCAGCAACAAATCGACCTCGTTCTTGGTCGCATTATTTTTTTTCGCTATGTTAATAAATTAGTTGAGAATTTCCGGCACGAAAATAATTCGATGAAATATTTACAGTTTTTCGACTACGACTTTTTAGTGAAAAGAGTTGTCGAAAAATTTTGCATGAAAAAAATTTTAGAGAATTTTTTTCCTGGTTAAAGCAAACAAATAAATCTTCTTTATGACGATTAATGGACGACAAAATGGAGTCAACGTTTTGTAAAGCATTTTTCAAAATGGTGGAATTTTTACAATTTATTTGAAAACAAAAAAAAACCCTGTTGACTGGCGGAATGAGTTTACAGAGACGCTGCCCACTAAGGCTAGCATTCACCGTGCGCTCTAAAGTTTAAGAGCCAATTAAATCAAAATATTCTTTCAAATTGCTTAGGAAAGGGGAATTTTAATGACCTGATGACAGAGAGAGACAGATAATTTTGTGAGTTAAGAGGTTCTTAAAAACTGAGAGAGCTCGGTGAATACCAGCCTAAAGATTTTTGATTAAATACACAAATATAATTATTTTTTCGACATTTGCCTGAAAATTAAAATACCTCTAGTGCCTTGTCGGAAATAAGATTGACTATGCAGGCGTTACCTTAAACTACATAAACATTTTTTTTTAATAAAAAACAAAATCAGTAACAACCCTTTTTAGTTTTCCGACAAAAAGATGCCGACATTGAATTCGCTTCAAATAAAATTCTCACACATAAAATTCTACGCGCCAATTTTTTTTTGTAAATAAATTATTTATGCTTTGCTTAAAACGATTTTATGTTCATTTGTACAACAAAAAAAAATGGGTGATTTATTTTATTAAGCGCAACCAACCAGTTTTATTATTTTTTATTTATGTTAGTTATTGTTGTTGATACTTTGACTTTTACTTCCGAGAGGGCGCTTGTTTTGACTATACTATAACGCCAGCGCTTTGTTGTTTTTTTTTTTAATAATTTATTCAAATCCAAGAACCATCAACAATAATACAAAAAAAAATAATAACACTCAATAAAACCCTGATTTATCTTACAAAGATATATACAAAGGTTTTAATCTGATTTCGAATTAATTAGAATAATTTTGTTTTGTTGTAACCTTAATTACTATGTAATAAATTATTTTGTTCAATCCAACGCACCTTTTTTTGTTGTTGTTGTTTTTGTTAAAGATTGATTGAAGCTGACTATCATTTTTGTTTTATTTGCGATTAAATTTACATTAATAATTAGGGCAATTTTAATTTTAGTAAGCAAAAAAAATTAATTTCTGTTAGATACATATAAGTATAAGAGCAAATACGTGCGACCCATCTAGTGTACTAGTAATTAATTTACTTTCAAATCTTACCAAAAAAAAAAGAAACATTAATGAATATTAATACATATTGAAAGGCGCCTAACAACTACCTACTTTGTTTATTTCAATTACAACTCATTTAAATACACGAGTACATCGAGTATATATGTACGTTGCGTGGCCATATGTAATTTTATTTTTAAACTTGATACGCATTTTGGTTGTGGGTTGAAAAGTATATTTTTTTTTGTAGTTGTTGCATTTATTAGGATTAATAAAATATTACTCACTTTCTTTATGTTCAGCTGTGAATCTTAAATAAACATTTGTATTTCACCCCACATTTTATTTTATTTCAACATCATCTGAAGCCAGTCATATTATTATGAATAATCGGATTTCTCTGTGCAAGTACTTAGATATTAAATAAATACAAAAAAAAATATATGAAGATTATAATGAATATCTAAAGGAAGGAATATTTAAAGAAGGCGCTCACAATTCTGGAAATAAATGTGACACGATGAACTTATATCGTATTGTGGTGATTAATTTTAATAAACATTTTTTTTTCTCTAAAATGTAAATATACTTTTATCTGTTGGTCGTGTTGGATTTTTATGAGTTATTAATAAGGAATGTGATGTCTAGCAATTTAATTGTTGCCAAAGAGTTGTGAGTGACCAATAGTCTGGCAGTTAATTATTGTTTTTTGATCCTTTCAGTAAATGAAGGTAATTTTTTTCGCGCCACATTATTTTCATTATAGGGTGGTTCTGAACAAAAAAAATATTCGGACCTATTTTGTAATAAATTCCGTTTCATATTTTTAGAAAAATTGCAGATTTGTTTTTCTCAATTTGTATCTACTACCTATCTATCTGTTGGCACGTTAAAAATTTATGAAAACACTATAAATAGTTTATTTCGATTTTTAACATCAGTTGTTAAATCTCTTTTTGTAAGTTTTTCAAATTATATATACATAACTGATAACCATTGTTTTTTGCTAAACTCTACTCGCTGAATCCAAATCTGACCTCAGAATTTTTAAATATTCAAAAACAAAAATCAATGAAAAAAAAAAAGTGCATTATTTCATAGTTAAAAAAAAACTTTGTTATAAAAACTCGTGTTAAAAAATAAAAGTATTAAGAACAAGAACTAATTAATATTTTTTTTTTTAAATCGAAATAAATTATTTATAATCTTTTCTTCCTAAATTATTGAACGTGTATTTTTAAACAAATTATTAATCAATAAGCTTATAAGATCTGCAAAAAAATTATTCATCATCATAGACATTTTAACTCCTTATGCCACAATCTTAAAACTCAATTCTATACATAATTTATAAAAAAAACAATCAAACCATAAAAGATAAAATTGCAACTTCCCATCCACCAAGTGAATTGTATAAATGAAATATTTCAAAAAAGATATGAAAAAAAAAGAACTGTCAAGCTACCAAATTTGGTCAGAAATGTTGAATAGCCAGAAGGTACCATCAGATGTTCAACTCTGGTTGGTGCACTGGTCGGTTGTCATATGACTGAACTAACCAAACCTACAAGGTTGTCAAAGTTTTTTTTTTTTTCCTGTCTCTTTCAAAAAGAAAAGTAAAATCCAAAAATGGTCAGCGGCACACATCATCCGGTGGTATATAAGAGATCACAAAAACCAGTTGAGGAAAAAAAAAATGTCAAAAGAACTCAAAACTCTGTTGTCCGATTCACTGCACTTTTAGGTTCAATGTGTTCCTTTAGCTTGAAGTGTAGTGACTCTGAGTATGTCTCTTGCAATTGCCCAATTTGTCGGCTACCATGCACATCCAGTACCAATGGCAAAAAAAGCTGCCAACATCAGTGTCAATTCAAAAGAAAAAAAAAACGAAGATATTCACTTGATTGAGTTAAAAAACATGACGAAGCTCGCGAATCTTTTTAACTCCCATTGAAAACGATACTCTCGGATATAGAAACAAAAACGAAAAAATTCACACATCGATAAAAAATAATAAAAATGACAACAAAAGCAAAAATGAGAATTTATAAAGAGAGAAAAAAAAATCACATAAGTACATCATGCCTCCTCAATGTCAAATGATGTGTACTTAGAGTGAACGTAATTGAATTTTTCTCTGATATACGAGCGAGCTTCAGATATCGAGACGGCATCTATCGGCAAAATGAATTGATTGCACATATGAGACTCTCTGAATTGGGATGGATGGGGCCGCCCGATGGGGGTTCGTTCGTTGTCTATTCTTGAGTACACAAAAATCGAAAAATATAAAACAGAATTTAATAATCGTATAAGGATGCTTTCCCTTTTTCTTTATCAGAAACTTATTACTCTTCCAGACAGAAGACGTACATAGGTATACAAAAAAAAAAAAAAAACAATATGTCAATCTTGTAAAAAAATAGACAGACAATTACATTTGAATTGATTGAGTTGCAACAGCATTTGGTTGATGTTAAATTGTATTTTTGTTCTTAGTATGAAATTATTTGAAAAATATTTTTTTTTTTTTGAACTACTGTCAGATTTTGACAGAAAGCAACTGTTATTTTGGAAATTTTGTCAAGTATTTTTTCTGAATTGAAATGCAAAAGGAATTGTTTCTTTTGATTGGAAAATGATTTCTTTCAAATTTCATTGAAAAAATGGCATCAAGTCATGAATAAAAAACAATTATTATAGGTAGATTTAAGAATATGTAATTACAAAAATTTAGAAATTTTTTAGAAAAAATTATACAATATTAAAAATAAAAAAAAAATAAAAATAAAAAAAAAATAAAAAAAAAAATAAAAAAAAAAATAAAAAAAAAATAAAAAAAAATAAAAAAAAAATAAATAAAAGAAAAAAATAAATAAATAAAAATAAAATAAAAAACGAAACGAAACGGCTTGGAACATTGAAATTAACGAGAGACAAAAGGTTCGAAGCATCAATATTACCATTAATAAGATTAACAATAAATACAAAACATAAATAAGAACGTCTGCTCTTCCAACTAGGAAGATCTATGGGTTTTAGACGGCTACTATACGAAGGGAGATTTAATGGGTTCTGCCAGCCTAGACCTCTTAGTGTAAATTTTAAGAACCTTTTTTGAATTTGTTCAATTCTTATCTTGAGACAACAGTAATAGGGGGTCCATACTTGGCAAGCATACTCTATAATTAGTCTGACAAATGAGGTAAAAAGTTGTTTAATGACATAAGGGTCAGAAAACTGACGTAAAATTGTAAAATTTATAATTTTACATGTTTCGATATTTAGCAACAAATAATTTCGTGCACACCAATTGTAAAAAGCATTCAGATCAATTTGAAGCTTTTCGCAGTCACTTTTATTAGAAATTGTTTTAAAAATATTAACATTACAGCATAAATAAGGCATTTTGAATACTTTAAAACTGATGGAAGATCATTTATAAATAATATAAAAAGAACTGGTCCCAAATGGCTGCACTGCGGAACTCCAGAAAGTTAACAAAATATAAAAATATTTTTTTATGTTATTCATATCATCAGAAACAAATAAAATTCTGCAAAGGGGACATTCCTGCTTTTTTTGTCTTTTTAAATTCTGGCACATAATATAAGAAATCAAAAGTGAATTTTTGAAAAAATCTGGCAAAGCAACTCGCAAAAGGACCTCCAATTATTTTCTTTTTAATTGAGGTTGAACATTTTTTAAGCTATACGCAATGGCCCTAAAACGTATTTAAGAAAATAAACTTTGCTATGACAAATTAGTATGTCTGTTGGCTCTGGTGGGGTCTTTGTTGTTACCAATTAATACTAATTAAAATAATGATAAGCTCAGTTTTGAAGTTTTTGAAAAAATAATAAAAAATCTTTATCTCTTGTCCATTAATTTGAGGTTTATATATTTTATTTTCAATCAATTTATCTTACCAAACTAGATCCTTTCAAAACAAAGGCACACTCAAATACTTTTCATTTAACTCACCTGTAATGAGAAGAAAAGAAAAAGAAAATTAATAAAAATTAATTCATCATAATCCGGGTATAGATAAGCAAAAACATAAAAATATAAAAAAGAGCTTAAAAGAAGAAGCAAACCAAAAAAAAACAACACAAATTGACTTCAATGACCCATAGCAAAATTGATGAAAATTAAAATGAAAAAATCAAGAAAACAAATCCTCGAGCAATAATCCAACACCCAAAAAAAAAATCCTTAACAAAACACAACCCCATTATGTATTATGTTGAAGGTCTTGTAATTGAATTGAAAGTATCCCATTTTGAGTGTACTCAACTGGCACCTCCTTCAACAGAACAGAAGCAAAAACGAACTCAAGGACTCCGAGAGCGAGTGTGATGTGTACAGCCTTCAGAAGGAACAACAGAAAAAAAATATGTGTATAATAACAATCAAAATGTCTTCGCTGAGCGAAAAAAAAATATGTTAAGAAAATTGTTATTATCATCCAAGGCGATGGGGATAAGACGACCGACGACGCGACGCGATGCCGACATCGACAACCCTGCCCACAACATCGTCAAACTAAAAACCAGCTTATAATCATAAAACCTAACGACACAAGACCCAAACTAAAAACCATCATGAAAGTGAGAAAAAGAGGTCCTTTGAATACTCTGAGTTTTTTTTTGTCTCATCCTTTTTTTTTCAAGTTAAACTCCTCCCGATAAAGAACCGATTAAAATGCGAGCTTGGTTGCACCCGGCGTGATATTTAACAATGAATTTGGGTTATACAACTCCCCAAGAGCACAACAACAACAACAATGAAAAAAAAAAGAAAGATGCTTCTCCAAATTGACAGGGTATCCTTTTGGGTAATTCCAAATAATCACATGCAGGGTGTTAAACGAACGGGCAGGCGGGCAAGTCCACTGATTTTCACACAAGCAACCCTCGGGCATGACATTTGGATTTGGAAATTGCTATGGCACACAAATTTCAAATTGGACAATTTTCTGTGTTAATTTCTATGTTCAATTTGTCGCGCGCGATGGAAATTGGACACGAACATGCAAAGTGTAAGTTTTTTTTTCTACACCTCTGCAAGAGGGGAGGAACGGAGAAACCTGCTAAAGAGGTGTTTTTAATTACTGTGTGGTTGCACACACAGTTAATGAAAGCTATTTCAATGCGATGGATATAGTTACACTGTGTGTCGGTAATGGGAAGGTGCTACTTGTTTTGTTTTTGGATGAAGTTTCACGTATACGAAAAAAGGAATTTGATTTGGTATTTTTGGATCAGGTGAAAATGAAGTTCAAAGAGGAGAACTGGATTTGGAAAGAAAATAGTATACATTTTTTTTTGTCAACCATTATTTTTATAATAAATATAAAAACTGTCAAAATATTAAATGACGTTTCTTTTTTTTTGCAAGTTTTTCCAAACTGCCAAACAAAATAGGGTGTCAGTGATTATATAGTTTTATGGTGAGCACATAACCTTTTTTATTTCATATTTTCAAAAGTATCGTAAAGATTTTATCGAAAGATGCATAAACCAAAATCACCTTTAACTCCAGTTTAAAACATTTAATTTTGAAATTTTAATGCTCCTGAAGCTTACAAAATTTGAAAATGTTTACAACACGTTGTTTTGGCACTGGGCGACAAGGCATAGCCGGATTTACTTCATGGGGTAATTTTGGTTTGGAAGTCCTTGTGCGCAGACGAAAGGGGGTAGGAAAAAATGTATGTCAGTAAAGTTTCTTTTGGTAATTCTACCACGTGAACTTTTCTTGGGTTTGCTATAAAATCTCTATGAATTAAGATTTAGGTTCTAGTAAAATAAACATGTATTGGTTACATAGTTACAACGCAAAACTTAATGGATATCAGCTAAAATGAATAAAACGCTGGTAACTACGAATATCATCATCACAAATGTTATTCGTCACAGCTTTTTATTAGTTACTAGTCAACTAATTTAAATTCCTTAACATGTCATGATTGTATTGATTAATACTCATTGATGATCGCCATTTAAAAATATATTGTATGTCCATGGAAAATTTTAAACGTGCCATGTATTCAGACGATGTGCACTCAATACATAACTTAAGTCTTGCATTTGCAAAATATTATTATGACAACATAAATATCCAAAGCTGCAACTATATAGTTAAATATGTAATGACTACATAAATATTTAAAACACTTAAATCATCCAAATACAAAACTGTAGCCATCACAGTAAAGTGTGTAATGAATATAAGTTACGTGTATTCAGTAAATAAAATATTACTGAATGTAGTGATTACATACATTTTTGAATTTTTGTCCAATTGATACAATTTTGAATTCTCAGGGAAAAATTATGAATATTCTACTTAGATTTTGATTTCATACCATGAATGTAATGAGTACAGGACCACACTATTGAAATAAATCAGCTTAATTATTCCGACGTAATGGTTACACAACATTACTATACTGAATCTTCACAAGATTTTATATTTCCATACAAATTTTAGGGCCTGTCTAGATACATTATACTGCCGTAAAATTATTGGCTTTGAAATCCTGCTGTGTCAAAACGAACTTTCTTTCTGCATTCCTATGCATTCCCTATTCCCACAAGAGCATCCTTAAAACTCAACTCACAAACTTCCCTCCCCAACCCATCATCTCATCCATCCAGCAAAGTAATCTGCAAGCACTAAAACTCCACTAAAATACTCCCTTCAGATCATGGCGAATAATTCATTTCAAAACCATCATCCATCAAGTCATTCATCTTTAAAACACACAAAAACCAAACCAACCTCTGCTCTGGTCCCAAAATGCTCATAAACTCTTCTTCACCGCATCAAGAAGGTTAAAAATCCACCAAAACATATAAAATCATAACGAGGTGACTTTTTTTTCCCAAAGAATATCCTTCATATCAGATGAGTATGCGATGGTATGCAAGTATGCTTCGGAGTTCTGACTTGGTGTGTGAATATTTTTTTTTTTTTAAGGATAAGTTTCGCGTGGTAAAATATCCTTTTCCTTTTCTTTGCTCCCAAAACAACGCTTAACTGGCATCATTTAAATTTACCATAATTTATAGATGATGTGCGCTGATCTCAAAAGGCAATAAACTCCACCTTAACCACATCATAATACCTCATACATACGAGTTGTTGTAACAAAAAAAGCACATCAGAGACGACTCGATCTGAAAAACCTTGTTGTAAAATATAAGAGGAAAAGTTTGTGGCTTCTCAAAAAAAAAAAAATTAAGTTTCTCTCGTAAAAAAGACCAAATTAACTAACCACAATAAAAGGAGCAAACAAAAAAGCAAATTTAACAAGACCCCCAAACCAAAGTACATATTACAAAAGAAGCCTTACACATTAAGTCGTAGCGTCGTTGTTTCCTTCGTAATAAGAAGAACGCAAATCCTGTTGCAAAAGAAAGTGCAAGACGAAAACTTTTTCTTCCTGCTGTTGTTGCTTTCTAAAGTAGAGAAAGGGTGTGATGGGAGTTGCAAAGGAGATCCTTTTGCTCTGCTAAGTACATGCACTTCTATATTCTTATAATAACCTGTCAGTAAAAGGAACCACATTAGTCTCTCGTTCTTATTTCTCTTTCTTTCTTCTTGGGTATACGAGTATTTTGTCAATAAACAGATGTGGAAGTTTTCTTCTTTATACTACAAGCTTATTATATGCACTGCACCACTGCACATGCTGTTCTGTTACTAACTTCCTCCGCTCCAACTCTTGTCAAGGGTCGACAGAATAATATTTTTAAATCTTGTTAAATTGATCAATAAAACAAAGTTTAAATTTTTCAATTAAAAAAGTTTTTTTTTTCTTCTTCTTTTTTGTTGTGCTGCCTTTTATGCACTCAGTAAAGTTATGGCAGTTATAAGCGAAGACACGAATCCTTGTGTCGTGTGTCTGGGAATCTGTATGAAGTATGAAGTATGAGTATGTGGGATGAGTTGCCATCGTCTTTTTTCTAAAACATGATGTTTTGGTTAATGCAACGATTCACAGGTTTATTTATTTTTCTCTGCTTCGTTTTGTTAAATATTCCTATACGTATGTATACCTTTGAGGTTTTCCTGATGAGATTCCTTTGGAAAGATGATGGGGTTGCAAGATTGGGATTGCGCTCTTGAGGTGGTATAATAGTGGTGCACATTGAAAAAAAAGGACGACGACGACGTTGCTATTCAACATTATCATCACAAATTATGCACATAACTAAAGTTTCTTAATGAAAGTAAGAAAGTTTTGTGCCTTGGAAACCGAGACAGCAACGACTACGTAGATATACATCGATGAAGACGAAGAAATGAAAGTATAATCAAGAAAAAAGATATTCACCCTTAAAAAAAAAAAAATCTAACTTGAGAAGAAGTACAAACTGAATTAGTGTTTAGAGAGAATGTTGGTTTCTTTCGAAAAATAAGTTAAATACTTTAATTTTGTAAATAAAATACATTTTGAAGTTTTTTTAATTTATATAATGTATTATACTCGTCGTATATTGTTGTTGAAAAGATGCAGGCAAAACATTCCTTTAACATTCATGGTTTTGGTTGCGGTTTGGGGTTTACAAAGTTTTTACTAAAACAAACATCTTGAAAGAATGAAGATCCGTCTTTTGCACAAAATGCAAGCAGACAATATGGGTAAAATGTGGTTAGAGAGTGAAAAGTGTTGCATGTTTCTTTAAGTTTTAATATCTGTTGTTGTTTTTTTATTTTCTGTAGAAGAAAACATATATGTAAGAATTTTTGTTTCTTAACATGCCAGCTTAAAATGTGGTATGTACAATGTACATTGTACATATATGCAAGATAAATTATTATATGGAATTCCACAAGGGTAACATTACAGGCTTTAACGTTTTGTTGGTTTGGGAAGAAAAGTTGTAATGTATGTTTAACGAAATGAAGGGCAATAAGGAAGATGAAGAAGAAGATAATGATGATGAAGAAGAAGAAGAAGAAAGAGAAGAAGAAGAAAGAGAAGAAGAAGAAAGAGAAGAAGAAGAAAGAGAAGAAGAAGAAGAAAGAAGAAGAAGAAAGAGAAGAAGAAGAAGAAGAAGAAGAAGAAGAAGAAGAACAAGAACAAGAACAAGAACAAGAAGAAGAAGAAGAAAAGGAAGGGTAAGAAGAATTACAATTTATTTTAATATTTTTTTCCATTTCAGAAGCGGAATTTCAGCCGGGCAATCTGACAGAAGCCAAATCACAATAGGAAGGTTCAATTTTAAAAGCTAACAACCTTAAACTACACAAATGTCTGCTTATCTTACATTTTCTGAGAACTTACGTGATTAAAAAAAAATTAAGTCTACTGCTAACCTAACCTCTATATTAATGGAGTCCCCCAGGCGACCATTATACGACCTATACTTTTTGATAGTATACAAATAATAACATTTTCGGTGGTCATCTAAAACATTATTTCCCATTTTTATAAATTAAATAATCATAATGATCACATTCGTAAGGATTTTGTTTTTCTATTGAACACAAAAAAAAAACTAAAAATGTAATCTTTTTAAAACTTTTCAAATCAAAAACAATTGCATCCATTGTTTTCGTGATTTGTGTGAATTATATTTTGTCTTAACGTTAACTTGCACATACAAACATTTAAAGCCATTATACAAACCAATATGCACTATACGCCATAGTAAAAAAATTACACATGCATTCCTACATTTATAGATTGCACACAAAATATTCCGTAAGGATGTACTGAAAGTGAGATAAGCTAAATCAAGCCGGGAACGTTGACAAACAATATACAAAAAAAATCAAGGGAGAGAAGGGGGGGTGATAGAAGGTTTATTCGTTGGAGTACGTGGATGTGATATCCTTTAGCATTAAAAACTGGTATCGAGAGTCGAGACGACGACGCCGACGACACAAAAATAAACCATTAACATTAGGGACATGTTTCCGTAGGACCGGATTGGAACAACAGGAGCATTTTGCACACACAAAATCCATCCGATAAGGAAAATCGTTGCTATACTCATATATTGGATATTTGTAGAAGGACGTGAGGATCTAGAGTGTATGTTGTGTTTTTTTGTTAGAAACAACACAGTTTTGTGTTCGAAGCCAAAACCGCACAAAAACGTCGTCTCCCTTCTGTCTGGCTTTTTGTCTATTAATACCATCATGTTGGGAATAATGGAGCTAGAGAGGAAGAGAAGTGAGATAGGAGATAGAGATACTCGT
This sequence comes from Syrphus vitripennis, assembly GCA_958431115.1. NCBI lineage: Eukaryota > Metazoa > Arthropoda > Insecta > Diptera > Syrphidae > Syrphus > Syrphus vitripennis. Next base: position 23,735,107 of record OY288108.1, read on the forward strand.
TTCAGTGATGAATTCCGCTCGATATTATTGTTTCAGATGCATACACACTTACATTTCTATGCATCCTACATAAGGCTATATAGGTAAATATATATGTCTGCCAGCATCCTCATCAGTAGCATAATCATTGTCGCCAACACCACCATCCATGAGGGATGTGGTGTGTCGGTCATTAATCCGTGTTACGACGACGACGACGACGATGGAACGTATGCTCATATAAACGTGACAGCAACGTAGGAGTGAAATGTTTATTGATTAGCGTTCCTTGTAACTCTGGATAAATATAATAGCAGTGTATGTATATGCGTAGGAGCATTTAGCTGAGAGAAGATATAAATCCTTTCGTTTATGTGAAATAAAAATGCATAAAGGTTTTAGTAATTGGTGTAGTATTTTTTTTGAGAATGGGTAATTAATATTATTTTATTTTTATTTGGAGTACGTTTACTACCATAGCTTTTTCAGAACTACTTTGACTTTAATAAGTTGCGGAATACCACCAACCTGGAAAAATAATCTAGTTTTTGGCCAGGCACTAGTAAGGATTTGCGTGTCCCCTAAGCTAGCTGAAGATATTATTTTTATGGCAATTAATCGAGGTGTAGTAACCCGCGGCATAATGGTTAGTGCGTAGGACTGTCATGTCAGAGATCTGGGTTCGAATCCCAGCATCGTCCATCTAAAGATCGGAAATGTTCTTTCATAGGCTGCTGCCTTTCTTGCGAGAAATTGAAAAAAATAAAAGAGCATCAATTGTCAAGGGTGCCGTTCGGATTCGGCATAAAATTGTAGGTCCCCTCCATTGCTGCAATAACACGCACACAGGAATGGTTAAGATTTGTAAGTCACTTAAATTCTATAAAAGAGGTCCTATGTAATTCTAAAAATATTGTATAACAAAATTTTCAAAAAAAACTTGTTTTTTAAAATTCAATGCTTTGAAAACGGTTGAATATTTTTAAATACATACTAAAGATTTGCATAATTTTTTTTATAAAAATAGAAAATTTAATACCAGGAAATTTTTAAAAATATAATGAAATAATTTAAAAAAATTCTTTTTTTAGTAAATTTATGTTCCAAAATTATCCTTTCATTGTCATAACCTCGAAATTAAATATGCAAACAAAATCAACTACTAAGTGTGTCTACTCCTTCGCTGAATGTACTTTTTTTTTGATGAGAAGCATCTGGCTGTCTGTCTGTTTGTGTCTATTTGAATGCATATAATAAACGCTGAACTGTAAATATTTAATCCGTCATCAGTATAGAACGTATTTTTTTTTTGTTTAATGTTTGTTTATACGAATTCAAGTGGATGGGTTAAGAGTCACTCATTCTTCATCTCTCCATCAGTGTCGTGCATCGTCATTCATTACCACCATGGTCCTTTTTCGCACTTCAAACAACAACAAAAGTTCTGTTTATGTTGATTTTTTGTATGGAAAAAGAGAGAGAGATATTGGAATGAATATACAGAGAGAAAAGAAACTGTCAAATACACATTTTGACATCTCTGATGGGCATTTCGTATTAATTAATAACGAGAATAATATGACTGCTGGAATAGCAGGCAAGTTTTAAAACTGAATAAATGCAGTCTGTCTTTTTAAATATTAATTTGTTCGTATAATATAAAAATTGCATAAGGAATTTTAAAAACAAATTTTTGCAACATGTGTTGTTGCACCAACAGCAGCAGCTTTTTTTTTTATTTTATTTTTTCTTCTGACATCATCTCTCTGCTGATGACTTTATGTCCTTCACTTTCACAGAATATATGTCCAGTGTGTACACGTTTTTTATATATATATAAATATGTTAAACATTGTGGTACATATTCAAGCACACTGATTCTGGTTTAATTCAATTAAAAGCAATAAATTCCATTGACAGAATTAAGATTGCTCCTCTTACTGTATGTTTTTCTGTTGGTTTGCTTGTCTACCTTATGTGTGTGTGTACAATTTTTCTTTTTTATTTAATCAATTTTTTGTTTTCTTTTTCAGCTGAGCTAAAGATGATGACCAATGACGACAGTATACAGTGGGGTAGCATAAATAAAAAGATGGAAAAAAAAATATTTTAAGCTCGGTAAATTTTATAAAATAAATCATGCAATTCAAAGACGCTATTAACCGTGGTACAGGTTGGATTTATCTTTATGACAATATTAGTCATTTTCTTTTAAGTTTCGTCGAAATTTTTCACATCTTTCGAAATTATGAACTTGCATTATGGTTGAAGTTTACATCGGGAGTTATTCGCATTGAACTGGGAGTTATGTGTTCTTTCATAATTGTGAGGCTTTTTGGTCCCACTGTTTAAATGGACAAACAGAAGAATTGGAAAAGATCTATTTTGAGAAATCCATCTTGATTTTTTTTGTGCCTCCTTTTCTTTATTGTTAAATCAGAATTTAGGTCAGTATACTCCTTTGGACGGTCTTTTGATTAATCCATTTTTTTTTTCAATATAATATGCTTCTTAAGACGAAGCGCATCATGGCTATACTATACATCACACATGACAACCAAACTCCTTATTCTTTATTGTGAAGATTTTATATTGTGACGTTATTTTTTCATTTAATTTTTTTTTTCTCTTGTGGTCAGACAATAGGAGTGGAAGACATCCATGATAGGTGTTTCTATATATAGCCAGTTATGCAATATGTGAAAGGATTAATTAAATTGTGCTTATGGTTACTTATTTTTTTTTTTTTGCCAAGAAGAGTCTTCAAACATTTTTATCAATATTATGAAATCTCCTTATAAACTACATATATAGTATGTGGGCGAAATGGAAAGTTAGTTTTAATTGACATTTTATTGGGCGGTTTATGGTTTGCTTTGAAATTTGAAGGCATTTTATACATAGAGACATACATGTAAGTTGTGGTACATACATATGTATATTTAGGTATTATTTTTTTCTTTATAAATTTGGGGTGTGACATTTTATAAAAGTTTATTTTGTTTGTTGATGAACTTTTAATGAAGATATAATAAAGGCATTTAATTGGAAAATCTGTTGGCATTAATATCTAGAGTCATCAAAGGTGACTTAGCACTAATGGTAGGCACCTACAAAACCTACATATAGATGAGTGGAAAGAGTCATTAGTAGTTCAAGAGTTTCTAAATAAACTTAAGGTTATAAAGTTACATTTAAAGCACAATTTTGTTTTGGCATTTTCTATCCATTATTTACATACTATAAAAAAAATTATTACAAACCCGTCTGGAAAAAGAGAAAGAATACTTCGAATATACCTTATTCGGTAAAAGATATATAAAATAGAATATAACTAAAGGAAAAGCTTCTGTCCATAGATATGTTTGGATGTTTTCATGTTTCTATGGGAATTCTTCAAAAGTTTTTTTTTCAAGACTTCTCCTTTAGTACAAACCTTTGCCTTGAAATTTCCAGTGCTTTTATCGATAAAATCGGAATTTCATTAGGAACCGTACATACTTCAATCTGCTTTCAAAATAACCACAGCTCAATCTCATATTTTATAAATGTTTCAAATAGCTACTCTTTCCCGCGTTGCTGCTCAATACAATATATCATATAGTCCAGCCTCAAGAGCTTTGCTCGGTTTATACAAAATTTATCTTTGGGCTCCAGCTTCTCTTGTTGATGTGACTTCCATGTGATCCCACAACTCAATATTCACCATATCTATATCCATCCATCGATGCATAACCCTTTTGCAGTAAAAAAGAAAAATATTCTGATTCTCCCATCATTGAAATGAAAGAGGGCCAGCCCTTGACTTTAGTTTAACCATGAACCGCATTCAATTTAAAAGCCATCTATGCGTATGTATGTTTATGTATAGGATATTGCATAGAGATACAACCTACCTAGATACATACATATAAGCAAAGAATTATTATTTCAAATTTCAAATAAAAGAACTCATTTCAATGGACGATTTTATTTAATCTCTTGGTTAGTGTTATACTACACTACATACATATACTTCAATAAAAACTCTCTCTACACAATGTTGCAAACGCTCTAAAAGCTGAATCTATAAAGTTATATACATGTAGATATATGTAGCTCTGTAATCAGTATCCCGGGTGCAAGTTGCAATATGCACTTTGGAGTGCATCACATATTCACACAATTCAGAGACCCCCATGAATATACACAATCGTTGAGCCTCCCTTATTTGAAAGAACTACAAGTATATAATGCATAGGTATAAAAAGCCTTATACATATACAATTCATATACAATGGAGCCTTTAATAAAGGAAGAATCATAAAGCATTGAGTGACATAGAGTGTGGGAGAAGTGCACCCAAGTTGGGGAGCTGTATAAGAGCGTGTGGGCTGTGTTTTGTGTTAAAATGGCAAATATTTACAAAATAGAGTTGCCAGATGTTGTTGGTTAGACTTAATTTTTAAGTTTACTTTAAAAAAAAAATTTTAAGAAGTAAATTTTAACATTAAAGAAATAATTTATCATTCCACATCTGCTTAATCGCATAAATATCATATCGTTGCTCAAAGTAGCTTAAGTAGTTCAAAGTAGTTCAACGTATTTCAGAGTAGTTCAAAGTAACTTTGAGCTTAAAAATTGCGAGTTTAAAAATGTTCAAATTAATTCAAAGTACTTTCAAGTAGTTCAAAAGAATTCATAGTATTTAGTTCAGTGTAGTTCACAGTAGGCCATATTAGTTCAAATTAGTTAAAAGTATTTTCGAAGTATTTTAAAACAGTTGAAAGATAGTACAAAGTATTTCTATTTACTTCAGAGGCTCAATGTTGTTAAAAAAAATGTTCAAATTTGATTGAAATAGCAAAAAGTATTTCAAATGATTTTAATATAGCGCTAGATTAACTATTATTTAACTCAGAACTCAAACATGCCTTCAGTTAAGTAGTAAAATAATGGAGAAAGGATTAATTTTAAATTTTACTATCATCAAAATACAAAACAAAAAAAACACCTGTTGGCAACCTTGGGTAATAGTATAATCTTAGTAATCACACAATGTGCAGCAATAAAATATGCAATTTTCTGCAGTGACCGTATTCGAGGCCTTTTGTTGTATCTGTGTATTTGTGTGAAAGGGAATACAACAAAACAAAAAAAAAAGGAGGTTTAATGACTAGAGTGAAGGGCGAAGGCATGTAGGTATTTTGCTCCCTAAAAGTGGCAACCAGACACATAGGGTGCAGTAAAAAGAACGCACATTTTAAGCCCAAATGTATGCATATGTGAATGTGGATATATATTTTGTATACAACCAGCATTTTTAAATGTCTGCAATTTCAATAGTCAAGTTCAGCCAACCAAGGGAGGAATTGAGAGAAGGGAGGAGAAGGTCGACCACCCACCGTCTCCTCTGCCCCACATTCCTCCTTCAAACCAATCCCGCTTTTATGGCTTTGGTGAATTTTAATGGATTGCAACAGAGAGAACGGAAAGAGGAGTTTTTTTTTTTTTATTTTTCGAAAAGTTAAGGCAGAGGAGAATTCTCATAATGGGCTCCGTACTCTGCCATGGATTTGAAAAATTTGTCTGCAAGCCAAGCAAACCAAGAGAAAAGAGGAAATGACTTTGTTTTATACTTTTTTTTTTAAAGTATATTCCAGCGTTGACATTGATTACATAAAGCTCCAAGGGATGAGGCAAACTCAGAATGCAAACAGGCAGGAACAACTCGGTTCAATTCAGAAAATGAATGCAAAAAAGGAGTGGAAAATGAACAAACTGTAGGCGGCTTATGGGCTACACTATTTGGTATACATACTAGAAGGGGCAGTGGGGGGGGGGGGGGTTGCACAGAGAGAATCACAGGAATATATACAGCAACAGCAAATCCCAAGAATTATAGGATTCAATGTTATTGTGTTAATGTTTGTGGAACGTCTGCGATGTTGGGTTTGAGATTTTTTTTTTTTTTTGGATTTTGTTGGCTTTTGTTTGTTGGGCCAAGCCCTGTTTTATATGATCTAACACAGAGGCGCTCTCTCGAAAGCCAGACTGGTTTTCTAGGCTAACGATGGACTTAGAGGATAGAATAGGATAATACGCGGTGTTGGAATCTGACTGTGATGCACTTTTTAAATGGATTATTCACGACTTGCAAAACTTATATGTCTACGTTACGTTGATATATTCCTATACCTATCCGTAGAAGGTTAATAAAGTAGAAATATAAAAAAAAAGATGTAATAGAAGGATGTGTTGTGTATATTTTTTCAATGTAGTATTGGGAGTTGTAACATTTTTAGACAAACAAATTTCATGTTACTTACATGGGTATTTGATGTTTTTAAAACTTTGTTTTTGATTAGTTTTTTTTTTAAGGTTGGTGTCGTTTGCAAAATAACAGCTTTTATGAAGCTATTTATTATCTCTGATTTGTGTAAAAAGTTTTGGAAAATTTTATGTGATTGTTTGATGCGCTGAAAGAAGTAGAATTTTTTGCACCTTTATTTTGTTTAGGTTGAATAAAATGGATCAAAATGAATTAGGATCGTGGAAACGTGACTTAATAATGTGTGCTTAATTATGATTTGGATTGTAAAAGTAAAAATTAAAATAACTCAATTTTACTCAAAATTACTCAAATTTGTTTAAAGTTTGTACCTACTTCAAAATGGCTGAATGTAACTTAAAATAGTTACAAGAAATTAAAATTATTTTTATTCAAATTAGTTTTTATTTTAGATTAACTGAAAATAGCTCAGTGACTCAAATAATTTCAAAGTAGTTCAAATTATGTTGTTAAAAGAAACTGAATGTAATTCAAAGTAGTTCGAAGAAGATTACAATAATTCAAAGTATGCATGTTCGAAGTACATACATATGTATCTGAATGTAACTCAAAGTAGTTCAACTTATTTAAAAGTAGTTCAATTTATTTTAAAGTAGTTCAAATTATTTCTAAGTATGTAGGTACATAGTTCAAGTTATTTTAAAGTAGCTAAAATCATTTCAAAATTGTTTAAATTATTTCAAAGTAATTCAAATTAGTTTTGAGTAGTTCAAATTATTTTAAAGTAGTTCAGAGTTCCTCTAAGTTTTCAAGAGTGGTCAATAATTTTGCTTTCCTTATGTTGTTTAATGCTAGGAAAAATGCACAATAGTCAATTTTTTTTTTAAGAAAAGACGTTGCTTATAATTTTAATTCGCCAAACAAAGATTTTTTTCTGACATTTTTTTTCAAATTTTTTGTTGCCAATAAATATACACACAATATGGCTTAGTGTAATGAACTCCGCCAGCAATTGAATTACAAATTGCAAAACAAAAAACGTCACTCTGATCACTTCCTCAGTCATTAAATCATTGCAATTTAACCCTCATCTATGTTTTCCATTTAATTTTTTTTTTTGTCAACCCACACTCTATTTTGTATTGTTTCAAATCCAATCTCTTTGCAGCGGCAGCAGCAGCGCAGCTCAAGCCAAATGCGTTTTAACTTGTTGCCTGTATAAGGAGTTAGAAAATTATACTCCTGAAAGTAGGTTTCTTATTGCAATAAACCTCTTTAGCTATTATATATATGTACATATATACCAAACGTCTACCAAAAGCCTACTCTTATTTCAATTCAAACTATAAGTCTAAAAATGAACCTACACGTATGGATTTTCATTTCTTCCTGTCAAAACAAAAATACAAGCGTAGGAGTATAAAGTTACATTTGGATTAAAAATAAAATAAAAATTTTCATTTTTATTATTTATGAAAAATAAAAATAAACAAATGAGAAAGGAAAACTACGAATGAGTTGCATATTTGTAAAGAGGACATTGTTTGATTTTATGTACATAGCCATTTTCGAATCAAATTTAATCTCCGTCTGAACTGAAGCTAGAAAAGACATATTTGGCGATTCTTTTCTGTGGATGTTTACAACAACACAATTAAACAATTTTCACAAGGCCTCTGGAACGTCTATTTTGTACGAAATGAAATAAATGTCATAAACGCTTCAACCGGAACCGCAAGCAACATCAGCCTGCAATTTTGTTCACCCATTAAGACTCAAGCAAAAAAAAAAAAAACATCGAAAGTTACACCAAGTCTCCTCTTGTCCTGAGTTATCTGTTCCACCAAAACGAAAGGAATAATAAAATGCGCAAAAATTAATCGAAATAATTTACTTTAAAAAAAAAAAAATAATAACAAAATTGCAATAAGAAGCAAATGCGAAGGCGGCCTTAGCAGTGCAAAAGGCACAAGACCGCAAAATGGTTATCACTTGGTTCGAATCTCGATGCGATGCGACCTGAAGATCATCATCACGATCACGATTTATATGTTTTCGGATATTTTTATTCTTTCTCTGGTGCTCATTCTTCATTCTTTTATAGAGAACAGAAAAGTGGTTAAATTAAAAAAAAAAAAGAATGCCCTTTATTCTGTCAAAAGATTGCATTTTCATTATCAAAATACACCCACTCTTTCTACTTCTTCATGGTGAAATATAAGTGTGTTTGTTCCAAAAAAAAAAATATAAAAATACAACACAAAAGCCCTTACAAATAATAATGTGGGGTGAAAGAAGCTGCTAGCAATATAATATTGCTGCATTGAGATGAAGAAGAAAGCGAAAAAGAACTCCAAACCAATTACCGGCCAAAAAAAAATAAAAACCAAAAGCGGGAGAATTATGTATAGAAGCATTTTTTTCATACATTTTATATAGGTTTGTGTACCTACATGTTTGTATATAGGTATGTAAGAGTACGAGTATATATGCTTTCTGCAATGTGTTTTTTTTTTAGGTTTTCATTTTGTGAAGCACATAAGAAGAAGGCTTGTTTGTTTGCTTGGAGAACCAACGACAAACGTTGAAAAATTGCATTTTCACTTATTATAATATGCATCCGACGACGTTGGCCATATGTTTGCATGCTGTTTTGTCATTTTTTATTTAACAGCACCAAGAGAAAAAAAACAGAGGATGTAAAAGTTTGCACCTACAGAGTGCAAACAACAAGAGATAAATAAAAAAAAGAAATAAAAATATTTTATCAATAATTAAATTTATAAAATAAATTATTTTAAATACCATCTTTATCTTCTTGATAAAATAAGTTTTTCTTATAATTAAAGTATAAAAAAAATACGATGTAAAATTTTCCAAAAACTCAATGTTTTCTTGCGGAATCCAAAATCTTCGTATACAGTTTTTAAAACTAAAAGTTATTTAACAAAATATTTTATTCTTTAATTAAAAAAAAAACACAAATAGTTTTTTACATTACAAGTACATAAATACTATATTTTAAAAAATATTTGGGAGCTACAATACGTTTCAGATGAACTGGAACAAAAATCGAATTCCCCCGGATATTAGGATAGGATAGGTTTTGGAAAAAATTGAAGTAGAGATCCATGCGGCACTCCCAATAATCAAATTTAGCTATTAGACTTAAATACACCATGACTAACGTAGTTTTTACTGTCATGTAAAAAGAAGATGTCCAGAAAATCCAGTTCAAAGCCAATACTGTCGCTGAAGAAAGGAATCAAAAACTCCTGGAAAAAACAGATGCTACGACGCCTGTATTAAGTTAGGATTACACTTGGAACAATCCCAAACCCACAAGTGAAAACTTCGTCTAAAGTCCGAATTTTCTTGCAATATTGATGTGACTGTTGTTTCCATCTATCAAAAAAAAAATGCCACCTTGACCGTGACACTTAAACAGTACAAACCAGAACAAAACCCTGCGGATGTAATAGCAAACAAAAGAAAAAAAATCCCAGTTTAAATAGATGCATGTGCATAGCTAGGTACTTCAAATCAAAAATATGTCCATAAATCAAAACTAAATCTAAAGCAAGATCTGAAAAATCGATTAGTAAATAAAAAAAAAATACTTGAACATTTTTGCAATCGAAATGTATTTAATCAGAAACTCAAATATTTGCATCATTTGCAATTGGCATCCATTAGAAATCTGTTTTTTTTTTTCCTTTCTCTTTGATTTTGCATTCATGAGTCATAATAACATCACTCACCACCAATCTCAACTGAATTATCGATTTATTTCACCATAACCCACCCCACTTGCGCAACCCTTGTCCCTTTATACCTACAAATCAACAACAAAAATAATGCTAGTCTGTTATTTTCCTAAATCCGTCGTCTCCCTGTACCTACTACAACACTGCTCTCTTCATTTGAAAAACAAAATCTACTTCCACGTTGTTCAGAAATTCTTATTATACTCATTGCCAAGTGCTTTGATATTCTCAAAAAAAAAAAAATTTCTCTCGCAAAAATGCATCTACATTTTACAGTAGCTAGTAACTTCACCTTCCCCTTTTGAATATATACCTAGATAACCCCATGTCATCTTTATACAATATTACAGTTATCTATTCTATACTGTATATAAAATAAATTAATAATACAATGTTGTTATTTGATTTTCTAAAAATAAAAATATTTAAAATGGGGTGGGGTCGTTTTTAACCTTGGCAATGGCAACAAAATAAGCTTAAGTGCTTTCGAATCTTGACGTTTAGTCGAAAAAAAGATTTGTTAAAATAAAATTAATAAAAAGAAAAGAATAACAACCAAACAAATTGATAAAATAAATTAATGTTTTTATTTTGTAAAGATAATAATTTTTGGGGGTGTGTTATGCTGCATATGTGGGACATTGAGGGACAGAACCCAAGAAGGCACATTCGCAAGTTGATTATATTTTTTTATTTTAGAAATTGTTTTATTAGCTGATAACGTGGTTTGGTGGTCGCTAGGGGCGGGGGTGCACATTTTTTCAGAGTGACGGTTGTGTTTGTTTTTAATATTTTTTTTTTTTTATTAAGGAAGCGCTGTATAGCAATTTAATGTGACTGTTACTTCTGAGTGAGAGTAATTTATTGATAAAATTTGCAATCGGGTGTTTTTGTCGAGAGCTTTTTCTCTCTGCATCAGCAGCCGTTATCTCTGGCTCTGCCTATGTAGACAGCTAACAACTTTTCTCTTTTTTTTTTATTTTTTTTTTGGGTAGGTAGACACTCAATGGGGAAATAACAAAAATATATACATAAAATTTACAATACAACAGGAAAATTTCTACGTCACAAGTGTTGTTTGTGTACACAAATTTGACCTTGAAAGCCGGCAGCAGTAAAAAAAAAAAGTTATAAGAAAAAAACTTAGAATGAGAAGAGGAATAGACCTGATTTTAGGCTCAATATTGTCCCTAAACGATATTTCCTCTCAAGAAAGAGTGGAAAAAAAAATCAGCAAGGGAGAGAGGATGCCAGCAGAACATGGGTAGACATTCGACAATTTAGAGGTTATTGTTGGAATAGGCACTCGCTTGTAAACCTTGACCTTTTTAATAAAAATGTATTCATTCCTAGTTTTTTTTTTTGTTTTTGCTCAAATGGAAGCAGACATTAAATGGATTTATGTCTTTACTGGGCCTTGTTAAGATGAGTTGTTTCATTTTGAACGTTGTTGTTATTGTTGCTTTAGTGTTTTCTCTCTTTCTCTGACCATATGTATTGTGCGATGAAAAACAAAAATGTAAGTAGGTACGTTTTATTTTTTGCCATGATTTATAAATTTTTTGCTTTTGGCAATTGAGCAGCGATAAAAATTGTTTTATTGCTGTGTTAAGTTCGAAATGATTCTCCAACGAGCCAAAATATAAACTTAATGAAAGGAACAAAAAAAAAGTTTATTTTTAAATTAATTCATGACGATAATACAGCTACTCTTTGCTTTTTTTTATCTTCTTCCTTAACCTATTTCTTTTTTTGTTTTGTTTTGGAAATTTAATTGCACGGCAAAAATAACGTAATTTACCGATAAGCTCTTTAGCCTGCCAATAACAAATGGCGCTCTTGTATTGTGGAGTTAATTTTATTTTTGCGATAACATGGTTGAAATTTAATGCAAAGTAAAATTATGACTTAACGTAGTATTATTGTTTTTTTTATGTATGAGAAAAAAAATTGTTTTTAAAAAATTTTCTGAGATGCTGGGTTAACTATAAATAATAATAAATTATATAGGTACATACATTTGTAAATATGTATAAAATAATTTATAGGTGCTCGTTTACTCGAGAGCATGTACATTGTAGATACCTATACATACATATGAATTTACATAATATATGTAGGTAAGAAAGATTTCAAATTTAAATGTTGATTAAAGTTTTATTTGTCTCAAAGAAAAGTTTTACCGTTTTTTTCGGGTTGACATTTTTATTTAGTGAGCGGTGGTGTTTGATATCTACATATTCCCAATTTAAGATCGTTAGACTTGGTTGAAAAAGTGCCCATAATTTGCGCTATCGTTATACCTACATATACCTATCATGAGAAATAGGAAAATATTTTAAGGAACCTGTCTGAAGCTACATACCTACCAACAAAAATCAATTTCTTCGATAATGGTTTCTTTGTTAAACCTTGCCCATGAGTGTTATTTTTGTAAACTGTTATTATAAAGTAGATTTAAAGTTGAAAAAGAAAATTAACAATCTAATTGGGAAATAACTTAAGATTTTAATATTAAACATAAAATAAGTCTTATCTTTAAAAAGTCTTTTTTTGTAAATATTTTAAAAGTATACAAAGGGTAGTGTTAAATAAATGCTTAAATATGTAGATAGTCCTGTCTAAATAAAATGTGCGTTCTATAATTTAAAGAATTTTTTATTCATTAACCATTGTGGTTAGAAACTTCAAAGGGTAAAGGGTACAATAGGTATGTATAAAGAATTTCCAGAAATCGTTATCTGGATAATTTATCAAATGCCCAAACGCGAAATAATTTTATGCTTAACTATAATTATGAATAAAAAAAAAAATCCATCGCCGGCCGACTAAATTCGAATAGGTACCTAACAGCTAAGAAACTCTTGGGAGAAACTCACATTTTAATTCAATTTCTTTCAAGTTCGAATTTAAAATAACGCATCGTGCAGTTTTATTATGTACCAATCTCTTATAGTAGTATTAAAAAGACGACTTTATTTTTTTTTTTAATATGTTTTACTTTTTTCCGAATTTATTCGTTAGAACCCATATGAAATTTAGTCGACCACAATTGTATTAGGAAACTAAGCAAGCCCCAATTTACTATAACAATGGATAGAAAAATAATTTAAGAAACTAAACTAAGCACCGCTCAAAGATAGTTTAGTGTTCTTAGTATTGTACAATAATGCATACTAAGATTAATAACTAAACTTTTAAGAAAGAACCAATCAGACATTTTTAAAACCATATACCTACCAAGAAAGTGAAACGCTTTACCAAATATTTCAATACAGAAAATTCAATCAACTTTGCCAAAGGTAAGTATTTGCTGTCCTGAATTCGAATTTGAACTCTTAATTTTTATATCATATTAAGTTTTAGAGTTAGCTCCATTTGCAAATTGAAAAATTCTCAAAAAGTGCACCAAAAGATACCTAACAACCCACCTGAAAAATTAACTATAATTTCCACAAAGTGAAACAGCTAGGAGATTGGGACCTTAAAACAAAAAATATACATATAAAAAAAAAATATATAGTATAGGTACCTAGGTTTTTTTGAAGTTTTTTGTGACATGAAATCCAATTTGGTTTCACCTACGAACAGCAGTATGAACATAAATGTTAATATTTTTAAAAAGGACGGAAAATTTTCTTTTCAAAAATATACCTACATAGGTACCTATAAAGAAAACCAAGAACTGGTAGGTACCTATGTCGAAAAATCCTAGAGCACTTAAAAAGTCATAAGGTAGGTACCTACCTACATTTTTTATAAAAAAAAAACTTCTTTCCATTTGAAAAATGCACAGAAGCCTTATTTTAATTTGTTAAGACTTAAGCTCGTCTTAGTGTCTATTTGTTAAGCGGAATTTTAATTTATTTATACTGTTAAGTAAACAGAACTTTTTGATATATTTTTCCAACTGTCATATCAGTTCTAATCAACAAATCCGAATTTCAGATTCTTATTGGAAGCAATTTTCCCTCTTTACTAATTGGACTAACTTGAGAAAAAAAAGAGATAGGTTACCTATAGGCTACCTATGTAAATAAGAAAAAAAAATTAAATTCTAACTCACCGAACTCGCTCCGAATATAGCTCCACTTCCTTATTCTTCTGCTGTTGGACAATTTGCTGTTGTTCCATCGGTGTCAATTGTTTTAATTTGCTTCCCGGTGCTAAATTTCCATTGGTTATCATTAGATTGCTGTTATTATTGATAATACCGTTATTTATATTATTATTGATAACAACATTTGAATTTGCATTATTATTATTATTTATTATATTGGAGTTGTTGGTGTTGCTTGTATTGCTGTTGTTGTTGTTGTTGTTAGTATTATTCTGATGATGATGAACTGGTGATGCACTAGACTCACTTGAAGCCGAAACGGGCGGAGATGTTGTACCACTGCTCGACGATAAACTCCCAGTACGAGCTCTTAAATCCATAGATCCTCCACCATTTGTATTAGAATTATTAATACCATTTCCAATAACACCCACATTGCCATTCGATTGCTGCTGCTGATGATGATTGTTCGACTGAGTCTGGGTATTAGGATGATAGTTACCCGGATTGATAGTTGTCAATGATAGCGATGGCTTCTGGTTGCGATTGCGTTTCTTCTTCTTTTTGGTCGATTCTTCATCAGAAGCGCGATTATTCAAGTAAACTCCATTATGGGAGGCTTTAGTCGGTGGTGGTGGTGTCCAATCGAGATCCTTGCGAATGTGTCCGCGACCACATTTGCATCCGCATGCTTTAAAAACCAAATCATAGCCTTTCTTGGTCCAAAGATTCTGTAATCTCTGACGATCTGACCAAGAACGAGCCCGCCCAATTGTTTTCAGGGTTATCAACACCGATTGCTCCCAGGATTCAAAGCACTCTCGATGCATATACTGTCCAGCCGAACAGCTTTCATTATTGCAAATAACACGAATGCACTCACTGAGATTTTCCATCGAGATTAGACCATAGTCCGGGCTCGACGAGCTCATCTTGAAGCAATCGCCAGTTGGGACGCAACATCGGATATAAGTCGTTTCACGAGTTGGAGACATCATCAACGATGTTGTAGACGATGTTGTCGACGAAGACGATGATGAAGAAGTGGTTGATGATTCCGATGATACTGGCGATGCAATAATTTTGCCGCTCTCGATTGTTAAATGATTTTCCTGAAACTGATCGCCACCAATTACTCCTCCAACACCAACAACGGTCAAACCAAGAAGATTATGGACATCAACCGATGAAGTTGGTGGTCCAGTTGTTGTCGATGACGATGATGATGATGTGGTTGGTGGAGTAAGCGTCGTCGTCGATGACGTCGTGTGATGATTGCTTAAATTGTTCCTTCGCGGCGCCATAAGGAGCAGCGGATGATATGCCGTTAAGGTAGCTATTTTCGTAGTTTTTTTTAACCGTTATTTCTCAAAATATTTTTTTTTTATTGATAATTTTTATTATAAATGCAAGTATGTTTGTGTAAATATAGATGTTTTTTTTTTTGATTAACTATATTATATTCTCTCACTCTCACTCAAGTTTTCACTTTTTTTTTTCCTTTATTTAATTATTTTTTCTTCTTCTTTTCCTTTTAACTATGACAAGGACGACTGCACTTATCATCTGTCATCAACATAACGGAACGTGCGATTTACCACTTATGTGTCAGTTTCTTTATTTGTAAAAAAAAAAACAAATATTTTATTTTATTTTGCTAATTTTGTTTTTTTTTTATTTGTTTGGTTTTATTTTTTTATGTAAAAAAAATTTCCTGAGGTAAAGTTGTTGCTCACTACAAAAAAAAATCGTATCGTTCACTACGCGCGTTTTTTTTATTTTTGTTTATTTATGTACATCTTTGTTTAAAAATTCTATTTTTTTTACAATATTTTTTATTTCTAAATTTACTTTACGGTATAAAAAAAATTAGAGGGACAAGGTACGTATAAAAGAATTGTTTCAACTTATGTATTTTTTTTTTTTTTTGTATTTTATTTTGTTTTTATTTTAGAGGGAAGGAAGATAATACCGTTTAATTTTTATAGTAACAAACATTTCATTATAAAAATCTTTTCCTTTACACTCGTTTTGTGTTTAATTTTTGCACTCGCTTAAAAAGAGGGTGGTGGTGTTTTTATTTTTGTGGTGGCTAGAGTGAAGAAATCGAGAGAAACTACTCAAAAAGGAAATAATTATAACAAAATTTCGATATATAAAAATGTAAGAATAAAATTGCGTTTCTTCTCGTAACGGGTTTATTTTTTTGTTAAATTTACTCTAAAAACCGATGGAGTTTTTTTTATTATTTTTTGTCGGAATTTTTTTTTTTTAAGTGTGTTTCTGGAACGAACTGATCTATCGGAAAGCGAAAATGAAACTGAAATTTCACTCGAGCAATGATAATCAATGGAGGCGCACACAAAACACCGACATTGAGCAAAATACAAGAAAAACTACGATACGGCGAAGGCGATGCACAGCATGGTTGGTTTCACAGTTTGTTTGGGATTTGGTGGTGGCGGCGACTGCGAGACGAGAATGAACTGTCGGTCGGGTTGGCGGTGTTTTGTGTACCTCTATGCCCCGTATGTAGAATTCTATAGAACAACCATGGATGAAGCAAAAACCATCGCCACCAGCAGAGTAGTTGAAGGGAGATGGAGTGAAGTTGGGCGAATTTGTTTGGATGCAAAGTGTTTTGAGTGGAAGAGAGATGCAGTTATAGTTGTTCTTGGTTTTGATTCTGTTAACTCGACGACGACGACGACGACTGCACAACCATATTCGATTTTGAATTTTCTCATCCCTGTCCCTGTTGCTATTGATGGTGGTGGTGGGCTGCAGTGCAGACAAAAAATCCCGTTGCAGAAGGAACACAAATCTCTACTTTATAAGTTACTGGTTGTCAACGAGAGTGAAGAGTGTTGCTTTTATTTTGGGTGGTAAAAAATATATGTGGAAAATGCATCTCTAGATGTGTTAATGTTGCGGCTGTAATTTTGTTTGTTTGTATGGTGTGCGTAAACTTGAAATTGAAAATGAAACTTTTTTTCACACACACTCACTACACACATTTGTTTTCTCTTTTTCGCTCAAGGCTTTTACGCAAAAAACGCAAGGGCAAAATAGCAAAATTGTTGCGTTGATTCATCTTTTAGAGCTTTGGATTTTATTGTATGTGTGTGTGGAATATTATTTTGGCAGACTCTCGCCTCGACAGAAACGGTTTGTTTTGGTTTGGTCGTTTTTGCTTTAGACTTTAGAGTTTTCTCTCGCCAGAGCTTGTGTTTTTTTTTTTATTCTGCATTCTGTTGAATATCAGGTTCTGCAAAGCAGGAGCATTTTTTGTTGGCATTGCACTCCCACAAGATTTATTTTAAGGGGAATCGTATTTGTGCGATAGTTGTGCTCGTGAGTTTGTAGAAATATTTTCCTCTAATAGAGAGATTGAAATGTAGATGAGGATAAACGAGATAGGTTTGAATGGAAGAAAGTGCGTGCGTACTACTGAAAAGTGTTGCCGTAATAATATTGTTTTGACAATAATTAAACAGTAATTTAAGTTGTTAGCATGTTAGTAGAATTCAAAAAAATATATACAGTGAAAGCTCTACTTGCGGACAGCTCCAATAAGCGGACAATTCCCTTAAACGGACACATTTTCGGGAACGAACTTCTTTTTCAAAAATCTCATACAAATTACTTTCCTATAAACGGACACTCTAATAAACGGACGCGGACACGTTTTCTTGCTCATTTTAGATAGAAAACTTCCCATACGCGGACACATTATTTTATTTAAGGATTTTGTTTGTATCAAGAAATGAAATGGAAAAGAACAGAAGATCTTTTTTCTATACTGATTCTGTTTTATGGTTAATGGGTAAGTAAATCCATACAAACTCTCCCATAACCGGACGCGAAGATCTAATAACCGGACAGTGCGATGTTATATTGTAAGGTATTTAGGGGATTTCCCTATTTCTATTTCTTTCCCTTAACCGGACAGCTCTCATAACCGGACAAAAATTTGGGGACCATGAGTGTCCGCTTATTAGAGCTTTCACTGTACCTACCTATGTATGCTACCGATCTAAGGAGAAAGGGCGTAAGCGCCAAAAATTAAAATTTGAGTTTGAGGCATTTTTGGAAACGTTTATAAATTATAAATTCTAACTGTCAAAGGCTCAAACACACTTGTAAAAATGGGCACATATCCATTTTTTGCTCTTTTCTTAAACAAAAAAGCACATCAGTCTTTTGCTAAGTAAAAAGGGCCCACATGAATTGTTGTCTATGTATCTTTTTTGCTTAGTATCATAGAACTTCATTGGTTCATGCGCCCTTTTACCCATAACACACTAGGATTCTAATACAAAATAATTTATGTTTGTCCATTTTATCTTAGGTACAAGTATTTAACAAATCATTTTTTAAAATTAAAAAAAAAAATTATTTAAAGGTGCGAAAACCAAAATCAGTAAAATTCATTTATTTCAAAACTACAAAAATGGAGATTCGACCTTTTGGCTTAGGATGGAAGTATGGTAAGTGTTAAGAGCAAGAAACACCTATTGTTTTTGCAATTTTTGAAAGTTTAAAGAGTAACTGCTTGAAACATTCTGAAAATTACATTTTAAAAGAAATTCATAATGTGCATTTAAAATAAGTAAGCAGGTAGCTTATTAAATAATGTTAATTAACTGCATTGCTTTCCGACTTTTTCAAATTTGTTAGTTTATTAAAGTTTTCAATCTGCACTGTTTTTGGTTTTTATAAGGAATTTTTTAATTCACATAGGTATTTAAACTTTATTTCATCTATAATTATTTCTCTTTTTATCTCCCAATTTTTTGGCATAATTTTTCATTGGAAAGCTTCACTTTCTGTTTGTACAAAAGGTCCAATGTTAGATATCTATTTATACATTGAAATCTATGGTCAAACTGTAGATTATTATAGAGCCAAAATTAAAATAAAATAAAAATAAATAGGTACATAATATTATGTGCCTAGGTTATAGTGACTTGACGTACATAGGTACCTACATTAATCAATTGTCCCGCATTTAAGAATTTATTCAGGAACGTCCAGAAAAATTCTTCAATTCGGTATTCAATAGTCGAAACTCAGATAGGTATTAATAACTCTTCCGATAACTGGTGCCATAGTATTTTCTATCAGATATTTTACTGATGAATGAAAAATCAGCTCTAATTTGATAAATGTTTTTGTGCCCGGCATTTTCTTCAAAGAAATCTGATGACTTAGGCTGTAAGCTATTTTTAAGTGAAAAAATTGTGACAGTCTGACCATTTTTCCATTGTCAACCGTTAATCTATACCTACCAATTAAAAAACAAATGAACTTAGGTATGCCATTTTTCCAAAAGACCCAGCTACTTAACCTTTTTGGTCAAAAATACATGTGACTATAATATTTAACTGTTGTTGCCCGAGAAACCATAGGAAACTTAATTGTACTGATAAAATTCTACACTGCCTTTTTTTTCCTGCTCTCAAGTTTCATTCATTGCTAAATTAACAGTTTCATATGGCAACACAAAACCCTAAAGCTGTACAAATACATCGGGGTAGAATAAAAAAAATGTTAAACTCATACAAAAAATTAAATGTTAAGATGTTAGTTTCACCATATTCTTATTTTTTTTGTTTGTATATTTATATGGGGAAGGAGAAATTTCTCAGTCTGCACAGTTGTTCTCAATAAAATTGAATTCGCCGCATATTTTTTAAATTCTCTCTCTCTCTCTCTCTGAGCTCATTTTTCAGTATCGCCTTTTCCGTATTCCATAAAACCGGCAACAAAAATGACAACAAAAAAGCCGGCTTCCGTTTGTTTTGTTTTTATTATGTGTACTTTTTTTTGCTTATTGGATATTTCCCCCTTTTTATTTTCTTATTGCTTCTGCATGTTCGTTTTCGCAATGTTCGTTTTTTTTTCTACGTATTTTAGGTGCAACCGTTTTCTATATAAATGTTTTTTGTTTGAATTCACCCCCTCTGCAATATTTCTGTACGATTTTCACTTTCGGTTTTGCTTTTGGCATTGACTCCTCCATCAAAGATGGGATGGGATGGCAATGGCACTAATGGCAGTGATGTTATATCGTTTCTGTTATCTTTTTTTGTAAGAATATCGTAGAAGGGGAAACAGTTTTTCTGTTAACTGTCATCTCTGTTAGTACTCATATCTAAATGTAATTGTAATGTAAATTATGTAAAACTTATTTATGGAACTTTTGATATTGAATTAAATAATTTAGAAATTTTACAAAAATCATACTCATGCAATGATGGAAAACACTGGATAAGTGTACCTACCTACTACTTACCTATTTGGATTATTAGGTAAAGTAGGTATACCGGTACTCGGCTAGTCACTGGTCACTTTGACAAATAATTCTAATAATAACAATTTGGAATTCCTACCTACTTTATCTAGGCAAAATTTTTCAATTTTATAAAATTTGGTTAGGTAGGTAGGTAGTTAGAACTTTGTAAATTACAGGAACACCAGAGCAAGAAAATTTGTTAGGTGGCGGGGTACTGGTAGTTTTACCTACCTAACCTATGCACCTATCCTAACTAGGTAGGTATACCTAGGTACTTTAATGAAATGTCAAATTTTGTATGGGAAATGAAGACCGAAAATTTGTTAAAATTATTCAAGGAATTCGTTGTCCACTCCCACCGAAAGGAATTTCGTTATTTTTGATCATTTCCACAAAATTGTCTACATAATTTCAAAATTTACCATAGGTAGGTAGGTACCTATATTGTTTCAATTTCAAATGGCGTCAATTTTAGCGAAATTACATAAGTACAAAATTACGCTTGTAGACAAGAAGGTACCTACATAAAACATAATGTAACAGTACGATTTCTTTTCTGTAATTGAACAGATACCTATGCAGTACCTAGTTGTGTATGGCCGTCAATGGCCGAACTCAGATTTCCCCAAATACCTACCTAGGTACCTATGTATTTTGAAAAAAAAGTCGATAAAATTTTTAATCTTTTTAATATCTTATAGTTATAGGTATAGGTACTAACTTTTATTTTTGAAGCTCAAAATGGTTTAATGAGTAAAGGCGGATTTATTACAGATCCTTGTGGAACCACAACGGATCAATCTTATTGGTCTATAAGTGGGTCAGCCTTTCGCTGACCGACACTGTACAGCCTTACTAACTCCAACGTCACTTTGACGTTTATCAATGTCAAATAAAAATGTATGTTCGCTAATCTGTTCACTTCAAAGTTCCTTAAAAGTTTTGCTCACACTTCTACTTAAATTTTGGCATTTAAATAACACAATTGAAAGCAAATTTTCACTACGAAATGACAGCATCGAAACATACAGTACACTGCCACCGAAACTGCTTCATCATTTTTTCACTCTTCTAATATGGAGGTACATACATTTATGTAAAAAAAAAAATAATGAATGACAATTGACAAAACACACAATTACCACGGAGGAACAATGGCAATTTAAGATCGCTCAATCCTTATTATGCTCCCGCCCGAGCCTTTTATTTAATTGGCCTTGAGGCACTGTTAAAAAGAATTACCTACATGCTTTGCTATGTACTTACCTTCATACATACATATGCATACAGAACATATACATAACTTGCTCCTTTTATAAAGAAAAAAATAAAAACACAAAATTCTATGCAATTTAAACAAAATGGCGAACAATATTCCAAACTACCTAGACCTACCTATAATGTGTCTTTTTTTGTTTATACATCATAATACCCAGCTAGCAGGTAGTGAATTTGACCTTTTCCATTATCTAAGAAACTATACGTTTACCCTAGGTATAGGAAACACGATGAAAATGGACATTTCTACTTCGATATGGAATCTTTTATTTGAAAAAACAATAAACACAAATTTGTGCCTATATTCAGTGGCGGCGCGTGCATAAAAATGCATGTAGGTACAATGGATATTTTCATTTCAGCTAAGAGTACAGTGAGTCAGTTCAAAATATTTCCTCATACATAAATTCAAATGTATACGTTCTAAAACTATTAGATTGTCAGTGTTTGACTTTGAATTTATAAGAGCATTTTAACTAACTTGATTTGAAAAGCAAATAAAAAAATTGAGTTTTTTCTTTGTGAAAAGTTACAGCACGAAATTAAATGTGTTGTGTGTGTTATTTTTAAATATTTATTTAAACCACCCCCCCCCCCCTCCACGATAATTTGAAACTTTTCGTATCGACGAAGAGTTTTTGGAAAATGTATTTAATAAAACTCGCATTTGAAAACAGTTTAAAAAAAAAGTTATTTAAGTGGATAACGCTGGTTCCGTGAAGCCAAGCAAAAGAGTTGAATTCCCGCATCAGTGAGTGAATCTTACTTTAATAAAATATTTGTATTTGACATTGCTTTGCGGTATGGAGTATCGAACAAGATTTATTACTGATTCCGACTAGAAGTTCCTGTCGAAAATTGGGAGAGAAGTTGAAACTATTTTAATATTTTTGTACAAAATATTTATTAAAAAAAAATTAAAAATGGTTCTTAGAGAAATATTTACTAGGTATCATCGCTAAACTTAGTAATTGGTTAGTTTCAGAAAATTTCTGTTCCATAGAAAAATTTTAATTGAGGATTAATGCTTTGCACACACCAGACACAGACAACCCCATTTTTGGCAGATTCGCAAAAAATAATCTCTAAGCCCAGTAATTGAGAAAAGGAAGCAAAAAGAAAGAAATAAAAGAAATTAGTGATAGCCATAGATTTTTTAAAAGAAATTTTTAAAGTTTTTCAAGGTCAGCTTTAAAACTAGAAATTGTTTTTGATCCTTTGAATTTCTAAAACAAACTGACTTGTGCTGACCTAATAGATGGAATGTACCTAATTTTTCCAAAAATAATAAAAATGAGGTGCTAAAAGCCGTTATGAACTTATTTTTTTTATCGTAAAAAAAATCACTGTAGTTTCAATTACCCATATTTACCTATTTTTATAAACTTCCGTCAACATTTCAAGGTTTCTTGTTTTTACTCCTAATTGGAGAAGTTTTCATAAAATTATTTATACCTCGGTACTCATTTTATAAACTACAGTATTGTCTATAACAGAAAATGTTTTTTCTATTATATATTAGCGTTTTCACTAAATAGCGATATCGCTATTCCAAAATGGCGACTCATAAAATTTTAAAGTATGTTTTTTTTTTAATTTTTTAATTCAACTTGGTACCTACCAATTACGAACCTTCAAAAAATGTACATAACGGTTCAACATATTTAGCAATTTTTCTATTTAACAAAAATATTTTTGTCGATTTATAGGTGTTTGGTTTGATTTTACTAAAATAAATTATTTATAGTTAATTGCTTAGCAGCCTTAATATCATGTTGTTTAAAATTTTTCCTTGTTATTATTTTTAAAATTGGTGAAATGGCAAAAAAATCTGTTTTTTACTTTGATCTTCAATGTCGGAGATACAATTATTTTTCTTTAATAAAAATCATTAAAATTGAGTTCAAGTAAATAGGCTAATTTTTTAAAACTTCATAAGGAAGGTGTGTACATACCTATATTTCAAAATTCCGGCAATTTTTTCCACATATTTCTTTGTACAAATATGGAAAACATAGTACTATCATGGTGGAAGGCGAATGAAGCGACATCTAAAAAGTGGGGGCAAGTGAGGAAAGCTTGTGCAGGCCTTAATCGATATTTTTTGCTATTTTTTGGTTGCAATAATCCAAATAATAGTCTCCTCTTTCTCCTACTACCAATTTCCGAACTTAAAGACTCCCCAAATCAAATTTTAAACCTAAAATTTTGCAGCGCCACCACAAGGGTCGGGGAAACATTAAAAAATACTCGCCATGATAGTAAATACAAAGCATATTTTAGTAGGCATATAAGCTTCCTCATTTTATCAGTGTTCTCTTTTTGCAATCAAGATTCCTTTGTGGTTTTAAGTGTTTCCGGCTTCCCTTTTTTAGCGAAAAAGAATTCTGTCATTCGGGCGGCCATCTTTAATTTCTTCTGACTGTTCTCATTTTTGACAACCTTTTAAAATACTTGCATTAAATAAGCATTGGGTGTTGTGGGATTAAAGTGAGTACCAGAAAGTTTCCTTTTACTACCGATCACTCCTTAAAAATGTAGCAAAATAACAAAAAAAAAAAAACCTAAGCTCACACAACATACCTACCTACCTATTATGAAAATACAATATATCACGTGGGACGTGTTTATTCCATGGTCGAGGCCTAATCTATCATACTAATTTTGCCTGGTTTTTATCATCTCCTCCTCTTCGATCAGACGATCCATGGACCGTGGGCATGGACATCCCGAAAACCAGGTCGCAATCTCTCAATCCCTCCTGGATCTTTCTCTCATAAATCTAACTTATGTATGAAGATACTATAGAAAACCGGTACCTATGCAGAAATCATCTTCCACTTCCACTTCCGAAGCTAGGATACTCCTCTATACCTTACCTACTCACAAAGTAAAATGTATTCCTTTTTAATTCTAATTTCTGCCAGAGCTCAGCGTCGCAGTAGCATAGCTTTTGATTTATGTCACCATCAGATGATGTTGGATTGTTGCTGTTGGGATTGTTGGGAAGACCAAATGAGAGGCTGAACGCTGAAGGGAATATGTAAGAAAGGTTTAAATCACCAAATGCATTGGTATTTGTGTGCTCGTTATAGAGAAAGAACGCTGCGCCGCGTCGTCGTCGGCCGGGAAGATAGGATAGGATAGGAATGAGAATGGGATAATAATATTCTTTTCTGCGATGTCAAATACTGTAAGCCAGCTTGGCCCGCATCGCACTCCGGCCTCCGCAACTTCTCACTTTCGCCCTTTTTATAATTCTTTTTTTTTTGCCCATTATGTTTCGCAATCAAATCGATCAGGTTTTGTTGGATGAGTGTTGCTTTCTGCTTTGCTCTGCTGGGCTGCGTGTGTATGCTTTTAATTTTATGTTTTTTTCCGTCCGTCCATTTCGTGTTGTTTGTGGATTTTAGGTATTCTTTTTAACTCTCCTCTTTGCGCTTTGCATTTTGCTTATATTTTTTTTTTTGCAAACTTGAAAAAAGGGTGCGATTTGTGTTGTTTTGTTATATAGGGCTCTGGCTTTGGGCTTCAGCTCAATGCTGGCACTGGCAATGAAAATGTTTTCATCCATGTGATGTCCCGCATTTTCGTTTCAGCCTATATCTACCAACTTCATCACCATGCTCCTGGTATAACTATACAGCTAATGCTATATGACTTCTTCATCCATTGCCAATGCCACATCAGTGTCGTACTTTAAACATCGCCTGGGTCGGACTAGTTTGTCCTAATATGTTATATACTTATTAAATATATAAGTTTCTAAATGGTTTACTTAATTTTAATGGCGAAAGAATCGTTGAAATGGCCTCCGGGATGCAGAAACAAAAACTAATTTTCGAATCCTGCTTTCCAGATCTTTTATACCTCTCAAGATTCTGATTTTCCAAGTTCTGTTCTACATCATTTCTGTTTCATAAAATTCATCTTTTCAAAGTTCTGTTTTACAATATTCTGAAAATATTGAAAGAAAAGTGTTAAATATGTAAAAAGACATGCGCTCTAATATTTTCTTTATTTTTCTTTTGTTAGTCGCAAAAGTATTAAAAAACGGTCGCTTTTACATTTTCGAAAATTTCTTTTTTTATTAGGAATTACTTTATAAGAAAATATTTAATATGAATGGGTAAGACATCTTCAGAAACAGAAGTTTGAAGAACAGAATGAAAATAAATAAAAATCTTGAAAAGATAAAATTTGTCTGAAAAAGCAGAATTATAAAACCAGAATTTCGTTCCCTTTTTAAATATCTGCTCTAAAATACATAGCCCACACAAATTTTTTGAACAATTGACTTTGTATTTTTTCACTTAAAAAAAATTTGCTTTGCATCGAATATTATATTTTCTCGGGCCCCTTTAGCAATAGAGCTATAACTACCTTTATGGCTCTATGAATACTACAGCACTGGACATCAACAGCTTAAAAACTCGCATTGATGTCAGCTGGAACTACACTTATGGAAGTTAAGATTAGGTCCATTGAATAATAACTAAAAGTTTTCCATTTTATTCTAAAAAATAAATAATATACTTGAGTGTTTCTGAAATTGTAAATTAAACAAATATTAATATAATAAACAAACCCATAAACTAAAAAGCCATACTTTTTTTAAAAATTGTGTTAATACTCATTACGATAGTTTGTTTTTTCAGTGACGTTTGATATCTGTCATGTTTCTATCCCACTTGCAGTGGTTAAAATTTTTCGTTCAGTTTAAACAGATGATAAAGTTCAGGGATGATTCACAAATAGTGAGGTACTAGACAAAACAGGTTGATAAATTTTATAAGCATTTTAGAAAAAACTGGTTTAAGTGGAATTTGTTACAATTGATTACAAAGCAATTATAATCTTAATACTTATGTACATAATTGTATGATTCTAAGATAATCGAAAAAAAATATTTGATAAATTATTTGAGCAAACCAAAACAGTTATAAACAATATAATACTTTTACCAATGGCTTTGTGCTGAAAATATTTTTTTTTTCTCACAAAAACAAAATTCTGTTCAACGATTCTAAAAGTGCCTGAAACTCAATTTTTGATTTTTTGAAACTTATGCAATTCTTTCTTTGGATGGCAGCATAGCCCATTATTGGGACTATGTTCGGAATAGCTATTGCCCTTATGTATTTTCTTTTGGAAAAAGAAACGCAAATTTCACAAATAAAAATGAAGGAGCATTTGTTGAAAATTCAAATAAATTAGATAAAGTACGTATACAGGCCGGTCTGTCAACTTTATGTTTTAAATTGATAGATCTAATATATGCTTATGTTTAATATGTATTATATATTACATGTACCAACAGGTTTTTCCAATAAGAGGTGTTATTTTGATATTCAAAGAAAAATGCCATTTTTTGAGATAAAAGATCGGATGTTTATTTTAATATAAAGAAGAAAGTATGCCATTAATAATGGAAAACAATATCCGCCAAAAGGCCACCACGGCTACGCTTACACAGTAATATCCTTTTCATGAAATTCTCCATCACCAAATCGCAAAGTGGCTGCTGTATGTCCTCAATAGCGTCATTAATTCCAATCAGCAAAGACACGACATTGTTGATGATCGGCCGGCTTGAGTTGAGTTCTTGTGTTAACTGAACCTTAACAGTCTTTATGCAAAATACGGTGTAATGACGTTCGTGGAATGCCCACAACGACCAAAAAATGTTTTAAAGCAGAACTATTAATAGTCGGACGTGGTAGGAAGCTAATGTCAAAACCGAACGAAAATTAGCTTTCCGAAAACTCAAATGTAGAAGTCAACCATATTATGAGCTTCCATCATTTTGATTTTTGTATCTATCTGTCAATTCACTTTCGCATCGATAGCGAAAGTTAACGAAGCCTAACGAAAGGCACCAAATCGCAATTATGGGCGCGTCTAATAAATTCCTCGTATTCGTTTCGTATCTTACGACCACTTCAGCTGAAGTTTGACGATTATAGTTCTACCTTTAAGGGACGACCACATAATTTATTAACTTCAAATTGGAATTTAAAAATGGCGAACATAGATTTCATGCAAACATGCAATTTTTTCAGTTTTTATTTATTCAAAATTCTAAATATTTTAGTGTTTGAACTTAGTTAGACATAAATTATATTTTTATTTTGTTTATATTGGTATGTATGATTTCAGGGAATTTAGAAAAATTAGAAAATGAATTAAATAATTGTCTCTGACTGTGATTATGCTTGCTTCTATAGATTCAGTACACAAAACAAAATCCATACCCAGGTATAGGTTGCCCGTTGCCCTTCCAGCATTTCATCCTGAACCACACCAGAGCCTTCT
Source organism: Syrphus vitripennis (assembly GCA_958431115.1). Lineage (NCBI taxonomy): Eukaryota > Metazoa > Arthropoda > Insecta > Diptera > Syrphidae > Syrphus > Syrphus vitripennis. The sequence continues at coordinate 23,763,075 of OY288108.1, forward strand.
TCCAATTCTGGACTTATGTATACATACACAAATACATAGGATATTTTTTTTTGTGAGTCGTAATTTTATTTTATGTTTTGTGTTAATCTGTCGTTGTATTGTAAAGTTTTTCTGTTGTATTATTTTAATTTTCTTCCTTTCGTGTATTTTATAACAGAAAGCTGATTTCGGAGTTGTTGTTTTGAAAACCTCCATGCATACATAACATAGATACTCGTATATAGCTAAACCTACATATCAAAATAACAAAAGCAGCACTCTAGGTCTTCGGGAAGGAATGTGATACGGAATGCTACTCGCTATTTACCCTATAGATAGATAATATACGAGTAGATATATAAAAAAAAATTGACATGAAGTTTGTTATATGCGCCACAGCCGCACATGGATCTATCTAGGTAGGTATCCAAATGCTGCTTAAATGTTAAGACCAAATAGCTATGTTTTAAGGAATGTATAGCAAGAGGCTTAGAATGGTTGAAATTAAAATAAAAAAAATACAAATAAAAATAAAATAAAAAACCTTTCAAGGAACGGGAAACCCTTGAAAAAGGAGGCTTTTTTTTTAAGCCTATCATCCTATGTAATCAGCATGTGGTGAAGTTATGTATTATAAGTCGTATATTATGTGATCGTAAATTATTGTATATAACTGGGTATTACGTAACTCGGCGTTGGTGTATAGAGGATTCAAAACATAACTTTAGCGCGTGTTTATCGATTTTTTATTTGCTGTTTGCTCTTGAAGTTTTCTTCTTTTAATTTTTTTTTTGTTGATGTTTTTTATAAAAATATACATATGTAGGTATAGGCACACATGTTAGGTCTTATGTAGGTACATATACCTATGTAAGTGTAATTATGTATTTTTGTCAAGAGGATATTTTTTTTTTGCTCTTGGAGTATAGTTTGATAAAAAGAAAAGAACCTGAAACGTAGATCCACAAAAAAAGGGATAATATACGAGTAGGTATAAGCAGAAGTATAAAAAAAAAACAAAAATAAGATAAGAATGGAAAACTTTGTTCGGGAACTAGGGCTTCTTGGAATCTTATAATTTTTCTTAGAATTTTTTTGTTTTTGTTGATTTCTCTGTTCCTTTTTTTATGTCCTTGGATTGGTTTCTTTATTTTTTTTTTCAAAGATGATGATTACAGTTCAGATTGAATGATATCATTTTTTTTGTTGTTGTTGTTATGTTTGTTTTAATTCTGTTTTGTTTGTATCTAGGCATTATGTAAGAACTATGGGGAATTTTTGAAAAATTATACCTATGTATTTTTTTCTAGAAATGCCCCTTGCTTCTATTTTTAAGTCATTAAATAATATATGTACGTATTATTATGTAATATAAACCTACATCTTCATTATTTGCCTAAAAAGCGTCAAAAAATAATGCTTCAGAAAAATAGTAGATAATGAAGTTCCTCTAATTAACAACATATATAGTTAATGTCCATCCATGTACTTTTCTGGATTTCGGAAACTCAAAGAAGTTCCACACCACAAGAAACTCCTAACCTGATTGATCAAACTTCGTTTTGTGGATGTACATATGTATATGAAATAAGTTAAATCTCAAAATAAAATTAAAGAAAAATAAATGTTGAAAAAAAGTTTCACATACGCCACCGTAACCTTTGGATTAAAAAAAAAGTATTGTTAACTCTAAGAATGACTACCTACTATGTTATACATAAGTAAAATATTCCTTAAAAATAGAAAGACAGGGGATTATATTTCCCTCCGTTTATTTTTGGCCAATTTTCTTAACTTTTTACTTAAAACAAAGCCCGCTTTATGCTTTTATTTCTTTTTCAATTAAGTTGTTTCACTGAACAAATTTTAAATATGTTTTAAAAAAAAGTTAAAATAAGTTATATTATTCAAACTCAACTTGGTTCTTATATAAAAAAAAACATAATTTTTTTCAATACAAAAATAAGAAAATAAGATTTTTGTGTAGAGTAAAATGAGAAACAATGAGTACAAAATACTTTTTTCAAAAAAACTTTTGGTTTTCGGGTAAATTGCAAAAAAAACCTGAATTTACACCCACCTAAAATTTTAATATCCGGTCTAAAATAAGAGTACTTGCGTCACTAGCACTAAACTAAAGTTCAGCTGTTTAGGAATTTTTTCGAATGGACTTGTATTTTTTTTTGTTTTTCTCATATTCGGAGGAATTAAATAAAGCAATAAAACGATATCGTTTTGACAATTATTGCTTAACATTTTCATAGATTTTTTCATTTTTTTTTAAGATGTAATTTTTAAGACCAAAATTAATTAAATTACCTACATATTATCAATTTTTTTTGTTTTGGAGAAAACTAGTTTTCAATTTTTATGCGAAAGCTTCCAAGAAAAATACAAAGTTAAAAAAATATTTGATTTATCTTTTTTAAAATTTATTGTTTGCTTTTTAAGAAAGGCAAAGTCAAGTGTACACCCAAATTACATTATTAAATATGATATCTGTAGCAATGATTAACTTTTTTTTTGGATAATTTTATTGGACTAAAACTTTTACTATCTATATTAATAGATAAATCTTTATTTTCGTATTAAAAATTACATTTGTTAAGCTACCGCACAGTTTCAATACAGAGATTTTTGATATACTACTTATTATGATTTCTTTCTACTGAATAATTATTATATTAATATATTGAATTTAAATAAAGTTAAGATAATAATTTTAAAGGAAAATACAAACAAACCCTTCAGTGTGAATCGAAAAGGGGTACATTTGACTCGAATAAAATTTAATCTTCAAAACCTTAGTTATGAAGAAGATTAGTAATTTAAGTATAGGTATTTGTAGTTGGTTAGTAAATAACAATGATAAATAAATCAAAATAAATAAATAAACAAATAAATAAATTGTATATGTACAAATTAATTAAAAAAAAATTATATATGGGGTTAGATAAAATTTTGTGATACCATAATCAGAAAAATACAAACAACATAAACATTTTTCCATTTTATGCAGTCTCTACGTCTCTTTTCGCTTCGAATTAAGCAAATTTTCGGATCAGACTTAACATTACAGTCATACAACATAACTTTTTTTTCTCGATTTTCGAAAACTGCTCAAACGGTTTTGATGATTTGTTTCGTGAGGACGTAGCGTAGGTACAAATGTTTTTGTGAAAAAAAGGAAATCCAATTGTCTACAGAAAGAGTCTCAAGTAAAATTCTCAAATTTCGCTTCGTTTTTGAGTTACCCTTGAACGAGTTTGTTTGTGGTAAATAATTATTAAATTATTTTTTTAGTTTTTAATGTTCTTGTAAAAGATGCCACGGAAAACAATCAAAATGTCCAAAACATATTTTTATTGGGAAAATAATTGTTTTGACAACGAAGATATACTTTTTGTTATTTATAGTCCAAAATTAGTTTTGAGAAGGCATAAAATGATTAAATAACCAATTGAGATTTTGAATTGATTAACAAAACATAGAGTGGTTTATTACGTGGAATTAGGCGTAAAAGTTACCAATAAATGTAAAATATTTTTTTCTTTAAATCTTTATATATTTCGTTTTTTTCACGCATTTATTTTTTTATCAAAATTTTTATAAAATTCCAAAATTTTTTTAAAAGTTTATTTACTGCATGTATGGCATCATTGGTGTTGGTTGCAATGTTTTAAATATATGATATTTATATGTATGTATGTTTTGAATTTTTTTTTCTATTCTATGCTAAGAAACCCGTAGAATTTGCATATTTACGACCATTAAAAATTATTTACTATAAGTGACAGCACCAACGCAACAAATTACCAAATAACTTTTTTCAAATCAAGTTGAGTTTTGATTTCTAGCTTAAAAATAAGCATTAAAAAGAAATTTTTCAATACTGGTTTAAAGAAATTCAATTAGGGTCCCTCCTGATTTACTTCGAATTTAGGTTTAATTAATTATTAAAAAATAAATTTCATATTTTTAAAATATATCAAGTTACTTGAAGTTTTATGTAGCATATACTTATCTGCTGAAAACTGTTAATGAAAATTTAATCATTGTCAAAGTGGTTAGAAACCTTTAATTAGAAAAATAAAACGGGTTGTAATTTTATAGAAATTTTATAATGAACCTCTTTGAAAAATGCTGTAGAAGTTGTACATTATTTAATCAAGTTTTTTTTTTTATTAAAACTTATCTTTTATAAAAATAAAATAATTTTAAATTTTATTGTAGTCATCGCACCCACATAATTAACGAATAATCTAATTCCAATTCTATATTAAATCACCAAACAAATACAAACTTCACCCTTTTATTCAAATATTTTTGGAGACACTTTTAATTAAAATTCTTGTAAATTATTAAAAAGATCCAAAAGAAAGATTCCATAATTTTTTGTCCAAAATTAATTCAAGTGTCCCTTTTAGTAAAAGTTTTCACCCTTATTAATTTAAAAAGTCGGAGTATTTCTCATTGTATAGGAACTGTACCAACATATTTCGAAGGTAGATATAAAATTTCAAATTTTGTCAACAAAAAAAAAAAAATTACAGAAAACTTTGCAACCAAGAGTGTGAAGCAGCAAACCATCCTCATTTTTCATAAGCCTAAGGACTTTTCCTTCTTATGAATCACTCTCAAAACCTCAAACCCAAGGAAGTGTAAACATAAAAACCGGGGAATGATACCTTATAATATCGAAGTTTAAGTCTAGTATAAGAAGAAGGGAGCAGCACAGAACACAACAAAACAACCCCTAAGGAGCTTATGTTTTGGTTTCAAAGTCAAACTTTTGGTTTCTTCCAAGAAAGCAGCATCAAGCAATACACAAGCCTTAAAGAAGACCAATTCCATTACCAAAAACCTTTAGTCCTTTCTCAAACCCTAAACATCAAGTTCCAAAAGCAAAGAAGAAGAGTGGAAGAAGTCAAATTTGCCACCAAAACCAAGTCAGTGGGGTGTTAACTTAAATAGAATAACTCAATATTGGGCTATATGCGGCATACAACGCCCAGTAACAGGATGTATTATGTACATACATTTTTTTTCTCGTCCTTACATTGAAGCACTAGATAAACGAGTATTCTAGGTATATGTAGCAAACATAAATAATACAACGAAACCAGGATGTTTTTGCAGATTTTATGGATCAGTAAGGGGATATGAATTTATGTAGGTATATCGTCCAAAAAAAAAAGAAAAATGGTAGGTAGGTATATGAGCTGACGCTAAAGTCTGAAACGCAAAAACCTGATTTGTTAATTCCGGTGGGTTGAGGTATCGTGGTGGCATGTATCTATCTACTCTATTTCTATCGCATTTCACCCACCCAAATTCAATGTCAACATGGAGTGCTGTACACAGAGTGTTCCCGAAAATTCCGGATAAAATCATACGGATACTCCAGATCCTTTTATTCACACACACACACACATATACTTGCTCATAAGCAGGCGAATCAAAATGGCCTACATTCAAGCGCTTTGCCAGTTGTGAAAGTGGAACATCCCATTGGCGGGCTATTAAGGCGCCGAATATTTTGCGGTAGCGGAAGGAAAATTATTTTTAGCGCACGCATTAAAAAAAAAAATGTTCCCAAAAATGTAGCTCAAGAAAATATCCCCCGCTCGACTGATAAAACGAAAGAAAAGCCTTCCCCATGTCCTATAGGTATTGGTGTAACAAGGATAACACAATACACAATAGGAAAACGCGCACTTTCTTTTGCTGCGAAGTTGATACGATTTATTTTTTTTTTTTGTCAGCATTCGATACCTCTCGCTGGAAAAGATAGAAGCAGCTGTCTCTTTTTGAGACGGTGATTTTGTTGTTGGGTTGTTATTCTTCTACAAGGATTCTACCATCTACACGCACAATTTTCATGCCTCCTCAGCCTCACCCTTAGATTTTCTTTTCTTTATAGGTATATGGCTCCGCCCACAATATGCTGTAATATGCAACCCTTAGTTTTTCCTTTGGGATCTCTCTGTGTGTATACCTACTTATGTAAAGCGGAAAATCTACTAGGTATGTACTTGTACGTATTGTTAAGGATATAATACGATATTTCCCTCGCGTGCTTCCCTTTCTCCATTTTTAGAATTTCTATTGCTAAATAAAAGGGAAAATTATAGGTTACGTCATTGCTGGCTTTACTTTCGTTTAAATTATACTGCCAAAGGCACATTAGAGGGCGAAGGGGTTGTTTAAATAATATCTACAGCAGATAAAAAAAAAAAATACTTCAAGGAGGAAGGACATTAAAAAAAATAGTCAACCATAGTCACCATGGTGAATCTCTAACAAGGTACGGGGAACAGGAAGGGATACAAAGGCAGGCATCAGGAAAGGATGTTTGAGGGGGCCCGGTATATGTATGTACATATATATAAAAATCTATTTCATTATACATATGTATATTTTTTTTATGTAATAGTAGGTTTACCTACCACAATCTAAAGATATATAGAAAAATACCTAAAAAAAATTGTTATCCCTTCAGGATATTATAACAAATTTTATACTGATCCACATATTTGTTCGCTGAATACGGACAGGGTGATTCAAGGATACAAGCATGGAGTTTTTTTTTTTTGTTCTCAATAGAGTGTCCTTTATTTTGGTCCTTTTTAAGGACTCTTCAGTTGACCATCATTGCGCGCGATTTCATGCACATTAAAATAGAAAAGAGTAGGTAGGTTTTATATATTTAGGTATTAAAAAGTAGGTACAAATATATATATATAGTTATACCCTTATACCAAAAACAAAATTAAAATGGTCCAGGACATTTGGTGGAAGTTATTGTTTTGTTGCGATGGCGAATTTTGGTGTTGTAACATTATTAGGTTTAAGGGAAGAATTAAAATGGTTGAATGATTTTATGTACTATTCACAAAGCAAGGGTTACTAATTTGGCATAATTTTTGCACTACGATGTCATGATTTTTGTATTTAATGCAGCAATCCTTTTTATGCTCCTTACATCCATCAGGCACGTGTGTTATGTATCAAATTTTTAGCTTTTAAATAAGACATGTGTGACACAGCGATATTAATGCTAATTTGCATAGATATTAAATTTTGTATATGGATATAGAAATAATGCTCGAACTTAGAATTTATTTTCGGGAATTATAATTAAATATTCAAAGATTCAAGATAAGAGATTGTTTTGAAATTTAAGTACCGTACTAACTTTTTAGCACTGTTAGTACAGTCAAACTTATAAAATATTAGGGGCTTACCACAAAATTGCTTTCTATTATTATTTCATGTTTTCTATGATGAGTGTATTTATCGATAAACTTTTTCATTTTTGCAAACACAAACATTTTGAAAAATTTGTTAAAAAATGAAATCCGCCAAAGTACGTACGTATACGCTGGAGTTTAACAATTTTTTTGATTGAAAGGAAGCATGCAAAGTGATTCAATTTATTAGTTTAAATACATAAACAAATATAAACAATATAGTTGTATTGTAAATATGAGTAATTTTGGATCAGCTATATGGTCAAATTGTAATGTTGTGAAGTTGTTAAATAAAAAATAAACAATTTGCTGAAGCTCCTGATTGTTAAAACCTGTTAACTTTTAAAACTTGGTGGCAAAATTATATTCAAGTCCTACTGTTTGACGGGTATACTTAAAAAAAGAAGTAATTGTTCGACCGGATACCAAGAAATTGGATTGGTCTTATGTTGGTGTGTTTCAGAATACACAAAACAAAAAAAAAAAAACAAGAACGTAGAAAAAAATATGGAAAAGCATAAAATTCATTATTTGACTAAAATAATCCAAAAAAGTTTGAGCTCAAAACTGAAGATCTGAGTCATAGTAAAAAATACCAATCCGTTTTCAAATATTAAGTTTTCAAGGACAAATTGTATTTTCAAAAATCCTTAACTAATATTATACTGAACGACTTTGATAAAAAATTTGGCAACAATTAAGAACAAATCCAAACCCCGAAAATTCGGTTTTATGACATTTTTCGCCTTAAGTATTTATGGCATTATATAGCAGGTGAAGTAATTTTACGCTCCGATTTTTTCTCCGGGACAAAACTTTTTTCCCTCAGTTTTCGAAGCGAGAATAATAATTAAAAATATGTAATTATGTACATAAAAGGAAAATATTTTATTTTTGTACACGTTATCCTTTAATAATAATTTTTCTGAATTTTTTTTCTGACTTCAAATTATACTGATATTTGGCAAAGTACAAGGAGGAATTTAAGAAAAGTTTCAAAAAGCAATAATTTAACTTTTAAAAATTTTGTTTGAAGAAAAAAATTAAGTTTTATTTCAATATTTTTAGTATAAAATGAATTCTTGAAAAATGTTAATCAAAATAGCCTGATGATGATTCTTCAAAATCCCCTTTTGGATAACGATTTTTCAGCAATTTAACAGAAACTTTTTCTAGTGCCACAGATTTACCCAATTTTACCATATTTATAATTGGAACTTAAAAAATTCGGAACAATCAAAATACTTTCTACAAATTGATAAAAAACAAAAAAATTCAAGATATTTGAGATATACTTGATCGAAAAATGCATACTTCATTTAACTGAGATTTTTAGTGATGTTTTTTCTACGATGATCGAGCTACGTTTATAATGATCTTCATTAATTATTGTGTGCATCTATTCAATTTATATATTTATCTTTTTTGGTGATAGTTTGTTACTAGGCAAAATTAAAAGACTAAGGAAAGAATTTAAAAAATAGTAAACAGCGATCTTCAGCTTAACAATTTTAATAACCTTGAATTTTTAAAATAAAATGAAACATATTTCAACAAACGTAAGCTAACGGTTAGTTCACATCAAAAATTTGGAGGTAAATTAGTTAAAAATATAATTAAATAAAAAAAGTACGTATACGCCTAAGTGTTCGATTTAATTTGAAATAAAGTTATTCATGCTTCTGTAAGTTCTTAAATATTTTGTAAAATCGGTACGTATAGCTATGATGAATTTGACCTAGGTAACTGGGATGTAGACTCAGTACCAACGTTAAATTTTTTTTTCTGCTAAGTACTATATCTACGGAACTTGCATACTAATCATAGTAAACAATTTTACTCAACCAATCCTGAAAATAAACAAAATCAAATTAAAAAGAAAACAAAACAAATCGTTTTACAAGAACGCTTTTCATATCCGCATTTAACCAAAATTCTCTTGTATTATTTAACATTAATTTTCTGTCGACATTTTCCCCCACATGTGCCGTTATATTAATTAAATTGCAGATACCTTTAGAACGTATAGTTATACTTACTCGTATGTTGCATAAAATATGCCTATAATACAAGCATATATTGAATGTACCTACATACCTACATATATCGTCATTTACTGAGTGTATGATTTTGGGTGTGGCACTTTTTCAAAAAATGCGACGCAAAAATATACCTATCTACAACAAAATCAACCAAACTTTAGATAGGTAGGTACCTACCATACCAACCTACCTTCAAAAAAAAAAAACGTCCAAATTAAATCTACCTACTGCCAGATGAAAATGGAAAGTTGTCCAAATACACAAAAAACCTACATAAGTGCATAAAAGGCGATGGAACCGGGTATAAAACTCCTTCCTCATGATCAAAAACTTTTAACATCCTGGAAAAACGTCATGGCTATGGGTACACAATAAAAAACAGAAAGAAGGAAGCACACATATAAAACTGAGCTGAAAGGATGTTCTATTATAAAAATGTATCTCTATACGAATTGACAACATATCTATGTTCTAGGTACAGCTATAGTTATCACTGTCAACCCACCTCAATATCATCCCACAGAAGTTAAAGTATTAAACCATTACGGTATAGACCAACTTATATAGCTCCAACATAATGCGCAACATAAAACTACCCCCTCTAACCATTCCAGGAAAAGAAAACTCAGCTCAGTTTAGCTCTGGAACTCACTAACAGAGCGCGCCAAAAGAAAAAAAAAGAAAAAAACTTCATCTCGTCGCCATAGCGAACTTAAACTTCTCTCCTGGTGCTCTTTTGGGCCCATACCACGCAAATTCACGGCCACATCAACGTTATGTACATCTGTCTATCTATTTATAAGTAAAAAAAACACATATACCTATATATATTTGTATCTCTATGTACAAACGAAACATAAGTACATATCGTATATATAGATGTTGCCCAACATAAAATGTTTTAATGCCATTCTTGTCCCTCGTCAATACGTCTCCTCTCCTCCTGTGAAGCCATCACTTTTGGCCAACACGCGCAGCACATGGCAATGGCATTCTCTGGAGCTCTCTGTAAGGGCCAAGTGCAAGGGCAAGGTGGTATGGTAGATATGGTATATTCCAGCCAAAAGCTGGGTGAACAAAAAAGGATACAACAAGAAGAAAAAAAAAAAAAGAAACTCCATCAATATAGTGTGGCCGCTGCCATGTGCAGAAAATGTGCCCAGAGGAGCGGAGAGGAGGAGAGGCGAACTGGGAACTGGGATAGGGAAAACATCAGAACCTGGGGTTGTTTCAAACGTGGGTGTGGGTGGAGAACTTCAGTTTTCAACATTTCTATAGCTCTACAGATACCTAGGGATAGAATTATTCATAAGCCATAAACTCCTACAGGCATCACACAGCAGAGGGGTTGGGCTGAGGGAAAATATTAAAACTCCAATGCCAACTCATCCAGATTCTGCGCAGAAATCGGATCCCAGTTTTGGCTTGGAGTAGGCAAGGGACGAGCTGAAAGGGAATTCTGGAAGAGCTGCCAGCATAAAAATGTCTGTTTGTATTTGTGTATCTTTTGTTGGGAATGGAATTATCCAGATTCCAGATAGACAGAAACGTGTGTGTGCAGAGAAGGTTAGTATAATTCAGATGAAGTTGTACGCAATGCGAAATGTGGAGGAAGTGTATTTTCCATTTCCACTTAGCATGATTTCCCCATTCTTCCTTTTGTGCACATAGAATTTATTCCTCTAGGACTCCAGCTCTCCATGGTGTTCATGTTCAAGGTTTCGCCCAGTAGCATACAAAATACATCCACATGCAGTTATGTACGTTTATTCCCCATTGCTTCAGCTCTATGTTTATCAGTGTTATCATGACGGGGGTTGATGAAGGTGGTGGTTGTTAATGGCATTGGCATTGCCATCAGGTTCAAAACCAAGGGGGTGCCCATCCCCCTTTTAAAATGGGTTCTTGAGGGGTTTGTATTCGCTTTTGGTTTCATTAGATTATGAAGATATATTTTGCTGTTGTACTTTGTACAGTTCGGTGATGGTAGTGGTAGTTTGTGTTTGCAGAGCACGATGTATCTAGCAGGAGGGGTAGTTTTTGGTTATATCGTATTTATACACAGGGGATAGGGTGGTCAACATTGACATTTGAAGAGTTGGAGTTAACAGAATGTTGGTTTGAGGGAAAATGATGTAAATTTTATGTAGTTTTGTTTTTTCTTGTTTCTTTGGCAGCATGTAACAGTAAATAGTAGATTGCAGGAGCTAGAGTTGTATTTAACTGTAAATGGGCTATATATATGAAACTTTTACTTTTGTTTGAAAATTTTGAGATATTGGTGTCAGCTTTATTATGTTTGGTTTGGGGTGAGGGCTGAGGGCTGAGGGGTGTTGGTTGGTGGTATAGTTTGTGGGTTTTATTTATGTCACCCAAAGGGATTACGAAATCTCTCAGATGTTGAGATTTTGATTTTCAATGTTGAATCTTATTTAAATTTAAATATTCAATATTTTTTTTATATATTTAAAAACTTAAATCCAGTTAAAAGTCAAGATAATTAGATTATTTGTAGAGGAAGATGCTTTTTGCAGGACATATTTTAGGCATCTATGAGCTTCGAAGTAGAAGAAAACTTATTCCCATGGCCCAAAAACTACTGTTTTTTTTATAGGTACTATTGGGCAAGTTTTGGATTTGTGAAAAAAAATCGAAGTATAGATTTTGATAAAACTTAACATTACAATTACAGGGAAATAAAAAATGAGTCTCTCAATTCTGTCTGTCTGTCAGTTGAGCTACAGCTTAAACGGGTAGGTGCATTTTCTTGAAACTTGGTGTAAATTGTTTTTTGGGCCATATCCCATTAGGTTTTTTTTTTAAATTTTTTAAGACCCTTTGCCTTTTTTGGAAAATAAGATTTCTATCAAATCTTTTTCATTTACCGACGTGACAATTGTCATGATCTCGAGTGGGAAAACAACTTTCCCATTCTCCTGTTTCACCCGAAGGCTCCAATTTTGGGGTCCGTCGAGTTGGCCTCAGAAAACCTTGACGGGCTTCCCGACTTTGTATTAGTCCAAGTCTGAGGCCAACTAAATGCAAACGTTGTTGCCTTTGTTTCATCCAGCTTTTTGGGCTTTGTGTGTTATTGCTTTTTAGACTGGGTTTCCATGGCTTCTTCTTATAACATGACAGTACCAGCTAAGTTGATCATTCTGCATTGTGTGCAAGATGGTATCTTTGACGTGAACGATTCCTCAGATTTTCTTTCTCCTTATTCGATCATGCTTTGTCACTCCTGCTGTCATGCGAAGCATCTTCATTTCAGCTGCCGTCAATTTACTCTCATATTTCTTGTACATCTTCATGTATTTTTGAATCACAAAAGATGGCAGAGTTTTCCCGCCACACCACACATTGTGATGTCATCATCACAAGATCCTTTAATATTGACCTTATATCCAATACATTTAAATTTTTCACACTTGGGAAGCACTTTTTCATTCAAATAGATGTCTGGCTTCTGTGGATCAAAAAATGACCACCATATTCGTATTCGGTCTTTTTCGCTCTAATGTGAAGATCCATCGATGTATCAAGTGCTCGTTGCGAATATGTAGGATCTTGACTATTGATTCAAGTCAAAGACAGTAATAAATAGTGAAGGACCAAAGACGCTTCCACGGTGTACACCTTACTTAATTGGAAACTCTTCGCTGATTCCTGCAGGGCATCTTACCTATAACGTGGTTGTCTGTCAAATGGTATTTCGATATCAAATAATACAATATACAAATCTCTTGAGCAATGCCAATAATTTTCCATTCTGATTCATCTTATGATTCATTTTGTTCATTTAAAAATCCTTCGCAATACTGTTGCCTTCTTTGAAAAATTTATCCACAAGAAACGAATCTTTGTTTGTTAGGATGTAAGAGTTCTTAAATAGAAGATATTTCGTCCTCGTCGTAGTCTCTGCTTGAAGTTGGAAAATTTTTACCTTGCTTCTTGCTTTCAATGTCTGTAATGTATGAAAAAAAAAATAATTTACATGTTAATTGCCCTGATAATTAAATTTTCTTTTGTGTCACTAAAAATATAATCGTATAAGCCCTTTTTTTGGATAGGTATAGAAATAATATTTCAACCATGGCCAAAAAAAAAATGTTTGAAAATTTTATCATTTACCTGTTTCCAACAAACGAGCCTGCATTATCATTTCGACAAATTAGTACTGCATTTTTAACACCAACAATTATTATAATTTTTTTTTTTAATAATAGTCAATGTGTTATTACCATTCTTATCTGTTATGGCCTAAAATAGGGGCATCCGATTTCGATGGTGATGGGAAAAATTACTTAACCAAACAATAACTTCAGTGTCCATCCAAGTTTATTATGCTGGTCGACAAAAGACTTTACATTCGTCGGGCAATAATACAAAAAAAAAAATTAAAGTTTGAATAATAAAACACTCAAATATTTTAAGTGTTTCTATGCCATAAAAATTAGCTCATTATCACTATCACTCAAGCATTTCCTTCAGTCGGAAGGAATTAGGGTTTAGAGTTTGAACTTCTTTTGAAATTATTATAAGAATAATTTTTATTGGGAATTATAAGCATAGACACACGCGACCCTAAATTCGTATCTGCCTGCAGGCCACGGCTTTTGAGTATTGTGAATGTGTGTGGTTATTTTTTCAGAGGAACTTTAAGCTGGCAACACTTATTTTTAACTGGCGGCCATTTTGACAGTTGTTAAGTGATTTGCATTTATGTAGTGAATACATGAATAGACTGACGCATGAACAACGCTTACAAATTGTGCAAATTTATTTTTAAAAATTATTGAACTTTACAGCCGCACTCTAGAGCCATGATAACTGACTTTTTCGTTCCTCAATTGAAGAACTATGATGTGCAGGAGTTGTGATTTCAACAAGATGGCGCAACATGTCAGACAGCTCGTGTCATAATCGATTTATTGTAGGAAACGTTTGGTAACCGCATAGTTTCACGTTTCGGACCCGTGAATTGGCCTCCAAGGGCGTGCGATTAAACGCCGCTCCCTATGCTATTTTCTGAGGGAATATGTGAAATCGATAATTTGCGCCGATAAACATGAAACGATCGACAGCTTGAAGGACAAAATTTGGCGCGTTATTGCCGATATATGGCCACAAATGTTGGAAAAAGTAATCGAAAATTGGAACTCCAGATTATTTTTCTTCTCTTTTCAATGTTATTCATATGGAGCTGTCAAAACGAGTTTTTCAAGTAAGGAAAAAAAACACCAGAGGGCGCAAAAACTCATTTACCGAGTCCCAATAAAGGATTATTCCAATATTATTTAGATCCCTTAAATGTTTGTATGTAGGCCACATGAGCAAGAATATCAGACTGCGCTGTGGTCTTTAAAATTTATCATTAATATCGAATATTTGATGCGTGAAATAGTTTTCAAAGTGTTTTCATTCTTGAGAAAAACAATAACAAACACAAAAAAAAAAAAAACAAAAAACAAACAACATTTTTCACTATTTGTGCATTGATTTGCTTTCGAGTTGAAGTTCTTAGCATGATAATTTTTCTAAGTGGAGGCTGCGGTTTGTTTACATAAATAGAGTCGTGTCAATCGTGCTGGAATTTAGTTTAGATTTTTTTTTTTAAATTTTATATCTGCACTCTTAGTTTAGGTTTGTTTCCTTTTAATTGGCTTGTATGGCAGCTTGACACCACTTATGTGGTGTGGGGGCTATAAACTATAAGATTTATATTAGGTTTTTTTTTTTTATTTTGCCAAGCAATTGCATTGCTTTAGGTTCTTATTTGAAGGCGTAGATTAAAGTTATGTATATGATTTATGATTATTATGCTTATTTAGGATTTTGTTATTGTTGTTGTTGTTTATGTTTTGAGACATGATTGACAATTGGGGTGAAAGGAATTATTTTTAATAATCATTGAAGCTATGTCTTCGTAGTATGGTCAGTTTGAATTATGTACCTAGTTTAGTGTTCAATAAAATGAAGGTCTTAATTTGTAAAAGATTTGAACTCATCGGTAAATTGAAATAGTTGAAATTTTTGTGGAGATCCAAATTGGAAGTACACCTTGGATCAACTAAATGGGTTTAAATTTTTAACAGTTATTTATTTTGAATTAAAATGTCTAAAGAAAATATCAAATGTCTAAGAAAATATCAAACAATCAGAAAAAAGGACTACAAATCCGACGAAATCTAATCGTTATTTAAAAAACAAATATTTCCCAAATAACTTCATTCATCTTACGAAAACTAACAGAAAAATCTCATTAAAATCGTTAAAACAGTTTTTGAGATAAATAAGTTTTGTCGTAACTTGTAACGGCTGAGGAACTTGAACTCGTAAAGTTCGTCTTTAGTGAATTATGTACCTTAAAACTTTGAGTTCTTAGTTTGAAAAATTCGCTTTAGTAGCTTAGGCTATATAGATCAACACATCGACAGTCAGACAGACAAAATTGTGGTACAAACAGAGTTTCATTATTGAAAAAAAAATTTAATTTTGGTGAAAATAATTTGGAAGTTTAAGTTGAACGTTCATTAAGCTGATGTCGCCATTATCAATTGCGTTGAATTTATACGTATATTTGTTTCATATTTAATTTTCCAATAGCAATTTAAAACTAAAACAAAAACATTATTTTTTGATCACACATTGAAAGTCCTATAAAGGTTCTTGTGGAAGTCAAAAACATTTGCTCCTTTTTCAATATATTTTTAAAACACTGGTTAAGATAGTAAAAGATCAGTAATATCTTAGCTCTATGATTGCCTCAATTTCGTCAAGCTCAAGCAAGACCATTAGCGCGGACAAAATTCATCACTACTTCAGAGGAGAAACGAGCCCAAAAATCACTGAAAACACCATGTTATAAGAGTATTCTAATACAAATACTTCTAAGAAAATATCACTGTAAGTGATAAATGTGTAGAGAAACAGAGCGAAACAGATCTGACATCCAGCATCTAAACGAACACATCCAAAAAATTCACGCAGAGAAAAAAGGCGGTGGCGTTGCAGTCTTCGTGTCGGGAATTTTCATTCAAAGAAGAAAAAGAAGACGAAAGGGAACACTCTTTTTCCACTTACAAGTCATTTTAATTTCATGTTTTTCTTATAACTAAGCAATAACCATTTGAATTATTAATAAATTAACAATCCAGTAATGTTTGTGTTTTCATTCACAAAAATATTATAGGTACTCAGTGGGAAGATAATTGAAAAAAAAAATAGTCATACGTACTAATGGGGTTTTTCATGGGTAAAATAAATCAATTTATTTTTGATCCAGATCAGTCAAAGATCAGATTTCCCCTGTTTTTGCATTCCACGGAGCAAAATAAATTGATTTATTTTTGATTTAAATCTGCAGATCTGGATTTTTCGGCAGATTTACCCCTCTTGGCACTAATACTAATACAACTTTCAGCTGTTAGCTTGACAGATAGCTACAAGTTTTTCTTTTTATTTGTAATTTCTTCCATTTTTATTCAATAACCACATTTTTTAAATTTTACAAAGAATGCAATTGATTCTAACGAATAAAATAACAAGACAATTTCATTATTAATCAATATTCCCGCACGATTATGTGTATCCTGTCTAATAAAGACTTCATCACCATTTCTATAATCACATTCATTTGCACAATGTGGCTCACTTCCATCTTCATTTATCTTAGTGTCTTGCGTTGCTAATTAACATACCATACATATCAAAGGATGTCATCGGCCAAAATCTAAAACACTCACTTAAAATGTCATTTTGGCAGTCATGCAATTCTTGAAATGTCTTTGAGAATATGTATTTCTTCTTGGTTTAATCCATTTTTAGATTATTTCTTTACCCTGGAACGAAAGTCTTCTATAGAAGGTATATAAAAACATCCAATTCGCCATTCTGCAAATTTAAAATTAGCTTCCGGTTGCCTAAAAATCCGAAAGACGCCTTCTGTGCAAGTATAGGTATATCTATAGGAAAAGCATTCCTCTGCCCCTTGTCTTTTGGTGGACGTGCATCAACTTTTTCTTTCCGGCTCTTCTTGCTTTCGCTTTCAATTTTCTTTGAACTTTTTCCAACGAGACTATACGAGCATATGTCTACATAATATATAGCTAACTCTAACGAGATCTCTAATGGTGTATTATGTTTACCCAACTCTATAAATATCCCAGGCACTCTTCCTCACGAACTCATCATTATCATCATCATCATCATCATCGTCTTATGATGGTCTTCAGTGATTCGCATGCAATTCTGTGTATGCCTAGCCAAACGAACGACTTGCTGATGCAGAGGCACATAGCAAACAACCATCAAGTGCACTGTGACCATGAAGGAGTTTAAGAACCCCATCATACTCACTTTCTAGACGATTCCAATGGCACCCGTATATCAAGCTTAGAGAGATAGATGGCATAACTTAGAACAACTATGATACATGCATGGTATAGGTACTCGTACCTTTGTATGTATTTGCAGATGATATACTTGAACATGCGTTTGCAGCGATAATTATGATGGCGGCAGCGGAGGAGGACATTTTCCACGGCATGTTGAACATTTCAACTTGCATTTGCATACTAATTCATCATCGGGCTTTGGTTATTCGTGTTTTTTCATTTACATAGGTTCTCTGGGTCGACATATTTCGCTGGAGCATTGTGATACCTTGTCGCCGAGTTTAGTCGTCGCTGGTTAACTATGGCGTCTATCATTGCATCAAAGTCTATGTTCTTATACATGATCTACTATTATTTTTAGTGTGGCCACGTTATGAAGAAAGAGAAAAAAAAACTAGAGAAATTCTCCTTTATTTTTAGAAGTTATCAACACTTTTCTAATAATGGCCGCCATTTTAACAGCTGTTAAGTGATTTGTGTTGAAACCACACGATCACCCAGCCAGGCGTAGATTCTGTGAATGGATCCAAAACATGATTACCGTTAATCCCGATTTTCTTAAAAAAAAAATTGTTTAGCGATGAAGCTCACTTTTGATTGAATGGCCACGTCAATAAACAAAACTGCCGTATTTGGAGTGAAAAAACCTTAAGTGTATATTGTGACACCGTTAACTCCAGAATAACTAACTTTTGGTTTGGCTGTATGGGCGATAGAATCTTTATTCAGGTACTGTCAATTGTGATCGCTTTAGGGCCACTATTGAACTCTCATGATGTGCAGGAGCTGTGGTTTACAGGAAACGTTTGGTAACATACATAATCGCATAGTTTCACGTTTCGGACCCTTGAATTAGCCTCCAAGATCATGCGATTTAACGCCGCGCCACTAGCCTATTTTCTGTGGGAATATGTGACGTTCCCAGTCTACGCCGCCGATAAACCCGATACCGTTGCGGATAATACCAGAAATCATATTTAAATGCCAAAAGATTATCGTTCGGATAGAGCCAATTGCATGTCAATTTAAAAAAAATGCATCTTTATTTTATTTCATTTCACAGTGTTGGAAAGTATGCCTCCTTGCTAAATCTAAAAGGATGTACTCAGAATGGCTATAAAGCCTGAAAATGTTGGTTACGTAATTATTGGATGAATTTTCGATCGCTATCAATCAAAGTGAAAACTTGTTGAGAAGCCCTGTGTTACCATTCGAAAGAAGTTGTTGTAAAAGAAAAAATCTTTTGCCAAGAAGTGTTGCATTTTACTCCATTCAGGTTCTGTAACTCAGATGGTATAAACATTTATGTGTTCTAATAAACGATGAATGCGGTAAGCAGTTGGCTGAGGTTAAGGAAATGCGCCGATACTTGAAACGTGCTTATAGTCAATTTACTACGAGCGCTGCTATTGAAAGCGATCCTCAAATTGAAATTGAAAACTTTGACCAACCTTATTCAAAATATTAAATTATTGAAAATATCAGAACAACCTCTAAGCTTAACTTTTTACCATCTCATCTCTAGAGAATACGAAATCAACTCCAATGAACGGAAGAAAGGAGTTACTGAGTTACTGGGGCATTTCTGTACTATTAGTTTTTCGGAACTCGTTACATAAAGACTAGAATCTGCACATGGTTAACTGCAACAATAAAAAAAACTGCATACTGTAGAGTTCTAAGATCCCAGTCAAATCTTCCTATAGCTTGACAGTGGACAATTCTTACCAAAAAATGCATTTTTAACCAAAGAACAAGCTTCAACCGAATCAGTTTAGAAGTTTTTACGTCAATAAGCTTCTCTCAAAGTATGTACCATTAATACAATAAAAACAGAAGATAGAAATAGAATCAGATGGTCACACTGCAAGTCTTTATTGAATCAACTATGTTGCAACTTGCAACTGGTCAAGTAGGTAAAGATTATTTTAGGCTGCACAAATTCTCAAACCCACCGAACCAATATGATTGGGGGAAAAGTCAATAAGATATTTTCCATGTGAATAAGTTGGCATTCACACACACTAAAATTATATTTGAACTAAGGTGTGGAAGTGGATACCTCCGAATTATGCGGGTAGGACATGCAGATACATACAAATCTAGGATCACGATGTAGTTTCCTTTTCCTACAATTATTACGAAATATCTTCAAGCCGACGACGACTATTATGTGGTCTCGGTATCACTTTTGACTTCTTCTGAACTGTTTTCCATGATTTACGAGCTACCTAATGAAATTCAATCCATCAGATAGATTGAAATTTTGAGGTGTATCCTGATACGTTTCTACGTACGAGACAAATTATTTGTAAATGTATACGAGTAGGAGTATATAGTTAAAAAGGAAGGTAAGGACCGAACATCATGAAGTATAATCACATCATGTGAAACAGTGTGTCCTTTTAATGTGAAAACGTAAATTATACTGCGGCCGACAATCCGACATCAACGATGATGTAGACGGTGACGACAAAGCTACGGTTGCAAAATGAGGATCTCCTGCAGCTGTTAATCTTTATGCAGCCAAATGGGATTTAATAATTTCTTTAATTAATTTTGTACCAGTAGCGACTTCTCTCCTTTGGGGCGGCGGCGGTTGACGAAGCGGAGGATGTAATGAGTGTTCCATACTCATTAATTTGAATGCAATTCAGACGTTCACATCAAGCTCGAAAAAGACAATCCAGACAGATGATTTGTCATAACTCGCTCAGATACTCTTGTTAATACAAAGTGCAATTATTTGGACCGAAATTATGCACTTCTGGGAGGCTTTATAATTTCATGTTGGAGACCATGACCGTGGGAAGGTTTTATTTACAAAAAAAAAAAATTATTTGTATGTGCTACTGCATGTTTTGAATGCATTAACCATAACCATGTATATTTGTATTGCTTTTAAAGCTGTAAGGCAAGGTTGAGTTAAGCGAAAAAGTGTATTTTAAAACTCTGGGAATGCCAGAAGAAAACTTAAATTTGGAAAAAGAAATGAAAACTCCAAGCAATTTAAAAATGTACGATACTTGAATTTCAGTCTTTAATCTAAATATTAAATCTGAAATTCTTTTCCCCTTCTGATGTGGCTATTATCTATAAAAGTTATATACGTCCAAAGCTTGAGTATAACTCCCATCTGTGGTCTGGTGCTCCAGCAACTTACTTAAGCCTCTTGGACAGTATACAAAGACGAGCCTTCAAAATGATCGGAGACAAGAACATCATCGATACTTTCACTTGAACACCCTTCAAACTTTTCAACCGTAATACTCGTGCTTCCAGGAATGCTCACCAGTTTACTCTTGAACCCAATTTCGGTCGTACTTTTAAGTACAGGGATTCGTTCTTCAGCCGTACTACGCAAATTTGGAATACCCTTCCACGCTCTGTCTTTCCCTCTCATTGTGATATACTGAAATTCAAGACTAATGTTTACCGACATCTCCTTTCAAATCCCCTCCTACTTACTTTAAGCTACATGAAATTCCCTGGGTGCGCACTAAATATAAAAGAAAATATTAAATCTGAATCGTGAGTCTAAATCTTGAATCTGAAACTTGAATCCGAATCCGAATCTTAAATCTTGAATCTTGAAAACCTGAAACTTGAAACTGAATCTTGAATCGGAATCATAAAAATTGAATCTTGAATCTGAGTCCTGAATCTGAATTCTGAATATTGAACTTGAGTCTTGAACATGAACCTCTAGATAATCTTTAATCAGTATCATAAATCTTAATCTAGAATCTGAGTTTTTAGTCTTTAATCTTAATTTTGAATCGGAACACTGAATCTTGAATCTTTAACCATGAATCTTGATTGAATCTCAAACTGAATCTGAATCTTGAATATAAATCTTGAATCTGAATTTTGAATCTGAAAAAACTGAATGTTTGATGCGGCTTGTTTATCTTTATATTTTCTTAAATACAAAAACAAACGTGCGAATCAGTCGTTAACTTTACTTTGTATTTTCAGTGCGGCTGAAAAAATAACTAATTCATGGCTCTTATGGGAAAGTGATAAATTTCTGTTGCAAATTAAAGTGTTTCGCTTGAAATGTGTGCAATTAACCAATCACAATCAGCATTAACTTTAGTGTTTATTCTTCAGCTTAACCCCAAAAAGATCAACAATAATAACGAAATGCGTCACCCTTTCGAATTATCTTGTGTCATGGTCTGATTGTAGAAAATAATGATTATTCGAAATCCTTTGACATTACAATTCATTATCTTTTGTAAGCAAAGTGAACTACTTTCATTAAATTCAAAAAAAAAAATACCTACATAAAAAATTAAAATTCAAAATCCCCACAAGCGTCAGATATCTGCTGAATATTCGCCGGACCAAATCGAAAAATTGTTTTTCTTTTTTTTTTTTTTGGGAATTATTTTTTTTTCATTTCACTATACAACAACATCCTGCGCAGAAGACCAAACCGCACCATTTCTCATTTTCATTTAAGTATATTCAACAATGCAACGATAAATGAACGCCAAAAAAGTCGTAAAACATGCAACAGTTGGCTGCGTTTTCTTTTATTCTGGACTTCCTTTTGTATGTTTGGTTTAAAATTTTTACAATTATACACGAGACGAGACACCATTCGAAGATTTTTTAAATGAAATTCTTCTTTTCTTTTCTTTACTTTTTTTTTGCTGAAAAAATACAACTTGAAATAAATTTTTGTTGCGGTTTTGAAATGATTTTCACACGAAATTTCGTTCGAATTTGGTGGTTTTGAAGGGCTGGCTCTCTGTTGTTGCCATGTTCATTCATTCTGGTCTCATTTTGTGCAGTGGCTAAAAAGTAATAAAATGTCAGATAAATTCATTTATTTTTCTTAAGGATTATAAACTTATGGTTTTTATTGCAAACTCATGTTTCGTTGGAGCCCACTTGAATTTAATATGGAATGACTTGACACAGGATGAACAGAACAGAAGGACTTGTTCAAATTTAAGATATGAACAAACGAATTCATTAACATCACTTTATTATGTGCTTTCAGCATAAGTCAAAGTCAGCACTTGAAGTTGAAGGGGGAGCAGACAGAATGCACATGCATTTTAGAACCATACAATTTCGAAGGTGGCCTAGTTTTGGAAGCAAAAGTTGTGCACTAAGGACGTAATGAGGCTTGATAGGTGTTTAACAAGACAAACATGTACGATTTTAATGTCTGTTCAAGTTATCTGTTTTTTAAATTCATTTTTGTTTTTCCATTTGGTTATAATTGTTTTAATCCTTTAAAAGAAAAAGATGTAAATCTTTCTTCTGTTCGGGGAAGAAGTTTACCATTTTATTATATTATATTATATTATTTCGCCGACATTTTTAGTGACAATGGATTTGACTTTCCAAGTGCTGCATCCACAAAGAAGCATTGATTGAACATAAGAGTGGAACAATTGTATCTTGATACTAAAGATTTCCAAACACATCCTTTTCGTTCCCAATTTGACTGTTAATATATAGTTCGGTTCCGCTGTCCAG
Organism: Syrphus vitripennis; assembly: GCA_958431115.1. NCBI lineage: Eukaryota > Metazoa > Arthropoda > Insecta > Diptera > Syrphidae > Syrphus > Syrphus vitripennis. The sequence continues at coordinate 23,786,244 of OY288108.1, forward strand.
TAGAGGCAATACTTCCAAGATATTGAAAAAAGTTTACCATTTCCACTGGTTGGCCAGAAAGCTGAACAGATAAGCAATATCGATTTTTAGCCCAAAGATTTCAGCTTCTCTCTCCACTTACTGTCGTTTGATGGAGATCCATGATCTTATGAGACTGTAAAAATATGTCATCCGCGTAATCCAGGGGTTTGAGGCATGCCAAGTCAAGATTCCACTCAATTCCTCCATTTCTAGTCGACAAAGCTGGGTGCAATAATGAGCCGCAAGTCGTGCGGAATCCTGCTTGTTCATCGTCAAGGGTGTCTTCGACGTGATATTTTATGTAAACATTTTCTTTTTAGTTAATTTTCATTAAAGTGGGAACACTGATTTTTTTTTTTTTTACTGAATAAACATCCTGCTCCCCGTTTTTCGATCCACTTTTGTTATGATGTCATCCTTATGCCATCAAAAACTGGATCCCATAAATTTATTTATAAAGTTTCTTTTGGAAGTCCCCAAGTCTGAATCTATACTCCATTTTCATCCCTCCTGCCTCTTCACCTTTCTCTCATTTCAAAATAATTTTATCACCACTCAACATGAAGGAGTAGATATACATATATACAACCAATTTTCTCAACCAATTTCAAGTCCCATTATGACAGCGAAAAAGTTGAAAAAAAAGAGGCTGCTGTTTATAAATTTCTTTGCCCATCATCATCATTATCATCATCATCAAACAACTTCAACTATCTATGTCCATATATGAGGAGGTAGTCAATATTTAGGAGTGAAAAAGTAAACATATACATAACTATAAACCTACAATCTTCTTTCTCATCAAAGCGAACTGCATGTTTTTCAACACTTTGAAAAAAAGTATGTTTGTATTTATACACGTAATCACTCCTGCGATGAAAAGAGAATTTCAAGGCCAAACTTCTTGATATTTATTTATAGCTCTGCACAAGTCGTGCCAGGAGGAGTGCAAATATTGTCCCATTATAAGGAGGACTTGGCGAACATAGGTATATACTTACATACAATACATGCATTGGAAACCTTCTCTGCCCAAAAGCAGCAGAGCGATGTGCATTTAAATGCAATTTTACTGTGAATGACGTATAGTGCATAAAGGAAACACTGCGCAAACAGGTAAAGTGGTACTTAAAAGTTTTCGGACCAATCAAATTTTCGAAAAATTTTGAAATTATTTGGCTAAGATCATTCGATCTGTTTACATAGATCATCGGTTCTGAGCCCCATTTTCAAAATATATATATATTTTGAAGAAATATTTGAAGTTCTTTAAATTTTTAAAATTATTTTGCATTTTCTTCAAGTCGTTAGGTTAGGTTAGGTCTTATGAGCTGACAGTTGGTTTTGTTAACGTCACACCTAGATCAATGTAGATCTATTGTGATACTCTGCAGTATTGTAACTCCTTGAAATAATAACCTATGAATCCTTTGGTTCGTCTAACCATTTGAAGGTTTTGGCGAAGTTCAGTAAGCTATTGCTTGAGAGTTCTTCTAATTCGTTGAAGAAGTAGTTGGCTAGGGTCTTCTTCCTCGTGTGACATAGTGATGGACAATGACAGAGAAATTGAGCAGTATTTTCATGCTCGTCTTCGTCCCCGCAGCCTCTGCAAAGATCATCGGTACTGAGTCTCATTTTCTTTTTATAGTAGCCAAGCAAGTTATGTCCCGTTATTATGCTTATAAGGGATCTTAAAGAAGGTTTATTAAGAATTAAAATCATATCGGACCCTTTTTATCGTATCTAGGTCATAGTTTGTTAGTATTAACCCAGGTTTCAAGGAGATTCCATTGTTCGTTGGATTTTTGAATTACAATGTTACCGACGTTTTTTTTCAATTCGCATAGTGGGATTCCTATGCTATGGTCAAGTGCTAAGTCTACCCTTGCCAGCTCATCTGCTTTTTCGTTATTTGGCACACTACTATGGCCAGGAACACAGCAGAGTCTTACATTGTGCTGCATACCAAGGACCTTTAGGTCTTCACGACATACAGCAAGAAACAAGTTTCGACTTGATTTGAGTGGCAAAGACCGCTTTTTTTGCTGCTTGGCTATCAATGGAAAAAATGATTTCCGCATGTTATATCGCCATCATGGATATGTGTTTAGCAGCGTTTTGCACTGCCAAGATCTCAGCTTGGAAGACGCTGCTATGGCCAGGAAGCCTGAATGAATTGGTTAGATCAAGGTTTTCCGAGAAAAAACCTGCACTTACTCCAGTATTCATTTTGAGTTCTTTGTAATTTGGTTAGGGTTTAAGGATGTAGCTCAAATATCATACGAAGAATTTGCTTCTCTGAATATTGGGATTTCAGGATTTCCGATTGAAATTTTCATGACGATTTCGGTAAATAACAAAAATTTCTTCGTTCTTCATATTATTATACGAAAATTATTTTAGACCCTACTGTTAACAGCCAAAGCAGAGTCAATCGGTATGTACCACAATGTACATCCTCTTTCTGTCTAGATAGCAGTCCATGATAAACTTGGTCTTTGCCAATTCATTTCACTTTTTTTTTTCTTGTTATTGTTGTTGATGCATGTTTCTTATGTTTGCCACCATTATTTCAATCGTTAGTTTAAGCTTCTCCTCCTGACCTCACTGCTCCCCCTATAACCCATTCAAACACCCATCTATCCAGAAATTGTTCCAGACTTTTCCTATGTTGGATGATGCCTATATACAGACGATATAATGGGACTCTGCAACTTGGACTTTGCTCCAACTCTGGCTGCACTGTTGGCCGAACCATTGCCATTACTGCACTATGTTCTGCGTTGCAATTTTCAATGCCGCTTCGGCAGACTGGTTTCCATGTTCAGCCAATAGAGGGACAAAAGAAATCTTCGCATCATGCAACCCACTCTTTTGTAGGTTCGATGGTGATGGGGAAGGGCGAGGATGCAGTTGTTGTTACTGGGGCTTGCAATATGGCTGGATGGTCATGTAACCGCATTTTAATAGCTATTGCATGATGGTTATGCCCTTAGCCTTTATCCTCCTAGCATACATACAGACTTGCTACTTTTTTTCTTCTTTTTGCTGCCAGCTTGCTTCCATGCTGATTGCCGGCTGCTGCCGCCGCCACGTCCACCAACCTATGTGGTGCGAATGGGGAGCCTCATTGTGGAGTTGTGGAGTAAAACAAATTTTCATCCAACTGACAACTTTCCAGAATGGCGGACATTTTAACAAAAGTAGGTAACATTCGAGTTTGTATAGTTTTTTTTTTCTCTGCGCTTCTGATCCCTGATGTTCTTCGATTGTGTATGGCCCTTTTGTTGTTCCATCTCGGTGGCGGGCGCGACGGACGGCCAGCCCCAATGACGACGCTTCGGCTCGGATGGTGCCGACGAAGCTGATGCCCAGCATTGGGTGCCTCCACTTCTCGCCGCCGCGTCGAGCAATACAAAATAATGGATGATTCTGCAAGAACACGCTTGGAGCAACGCTCCTGATGCATGACTTGACATTGCGAGACATTGAGGAGTATCTCATCTAATACACACCAACAAATGGATACCGACTTAACAATGTATAACTTTGTTACAAAGCACGAGGATGACGACGACGGCCGCCGCCGCCGCTGTTGGACAATGTTGAAGTTATATTTGCACACGCAATGCAGTTGAGATACTTCTCGTCAAATAATGGTGGTTAATTCGAAAGGATTGCTTGTTAATGACTGAAATACGTGCTCGTTACAAATTCCGACATTGTTCGATTGCATGAATAGCAGACCCGGCCAGCCAAACGGCCATCAGAAATATATAGCGAATGAGTTTCTAAAGGAAGTATCATGACAATTGTGAATATGCTTGCGGCAATGTTTGACAATGGTTTTTGTACTGAATTGGATGTTTGGATAGCAGTTTACTATTATGCGGAGCGACTAGATAAATTCAGTTGGCAGGAAATTCAACGGAATTTAAAATTCATTGAAGTTTGTTCAAGTTGGGGGAGTTTTGAAATTAAAGTGCAATGAATTAGGTACCTACCTTTCATTTGCGTATTTAATGTTCTTCGGTTTTGCTAAGTTTTGTTTTTCAAATATTTAATTGCCGAAGAGCTCGTGATACGTAGTCACTTTGAGAAATAACAACCAAATTTCTGAAGATATCTTTAGTTTTAATTCAGATCACTTTAAACCGTAAGCCTCTTCTTGATTTTAAGGGGTGATGATACGATACTTCCATCACCTCCCAGTGGATCTTGGGGAGTTTTAGGTGGAAGAGGCCTTCCTGAAACATTCTTGTAAGACGTGTAAGACGAGACATCAGCCTATTCATGGATTTTTTTCGAGAACTATTGGTCGAAGAACAGTTGGTCAAATAATCAAGGTAACGGAACACGAATTTGAAGTGGCTCAAGCCTGTAAATACCTTGGGTCAATAGTAGCAGCCGATAATAATATAGAAGAAGAAATACGCGGGTGGCTGCTCAGTTCCAACCAAGTCTACTATAGTCTGTCAAAGCTCTTCAAATCCAGAAATCTCACCATAACTTCAAAACTGCTGCTGTACAGGACCATTGTCCTGCCAGTACTCTTACGTATGGATCCGAGACTTGAGTGCTTAGCAAAAGACACTATGACCTCTTAGCCGTGTTCGAGAGAAAAGTCTTAAGGAGAATTGTTGGACCCATATGTGAGGAAGGACGATTCCGGAGATCATGAATTGTACGTAATCTACCTTGAAGCAGACATAGTGACAAAAATTAAGCTCGGTATAGACTCCGGTGGGCAGGGCACCTAGCTCGCATGAGTGAAGAGGAACCTGCTCGGAAAGTCCTTTGTGGTACATTTTATGGTAGACGGCAGCGTGGTAGACCATACTTGAGCTGGAGAGATTGCGTAGACCAGGACGCCCGAAGCCTTGGGGTGCGCAACTGGATGGCGTCGGCTCAAGACCGGAATAGTTGGAGAGACTTGTTGAAGGAGGCCAGGACCGGACACCGGTTGTCGAGCCGATGATGATGATGATGATTTTGGTGATCTTGGCTATCCTGCAAGAAACGGATGATTCTTCTTCCACCTTTTCTTTCTAAAATCCTCTTCATACATACATAGGTCTGATGAGTGACACCCACTCTGTGTTTACAAGGACATGAATATCGAAAAATCGGTCTGACTCGCGGCCCGTTTGTAACCAATTTACCTGCCATTTCGTTCTTGTAATTTCTGTGTTTTTTGTTCTGAGTGATCTTAACTGTGCAGCAATGGTTACACAGTTTTGATTTCGAAATGACTTTGATTGCCATCTGGCTGTCAATGAAGAATGCATTGATAAGCAGGGTATCTCGAAACTTAATGTCAAGCAAATGTCATGTTATAAGGTGGGTTATACCCGTACTGGGAATAATAAGAACGAAAATTCCAAATTTTGCGGGGATTTTTTACTTGACTGTACCTACTACAGGACAAGCTTTGGATTTGGATAAAAAAATTGAACTCGAGATATTAGTCCGTCCTAACATTAGTATGATGGGGAACTCAATTCTATCTGACTGCCTGTGGGCCGTTTGTCTGCGCGTCTTTCGTTATATCGGTCTATCGATTGTTCTGTCTATCTGTACCTCGAACTACAGCTTAAACCACTGAAACGATTTTCTTCAAATTTGAAACTTAAGGTTTTTGGGTAATTCCTTAGATGCGAAATTGAAAAATAGGTTTAAATGTAAAGACAAAACTTGAATAGCTCGAAAATGTCTTGTACCATTTTTTTAGAGAGACTTTGAAGAACTCGTATTGTTTTATCGAAAATCATTGTTCAAAAGCCGTTGTTAATGCCTTAGCGGAACCTGCCACAGAACCGGTTTAATGGTTTTCGATTTTCTCATAACTGATTTGACAATTGAAATCAAAATTTTTATAAAAGAGTGTCTAAATAATCTCAATAATTGATAGCACATTAAAATTTTTAAAAAAATATTTTTTGGATACCTATTTGAAAAAAGTCAATTTCTTTTTGTAAGCTTAATAAATTTGGTATTTTGAAAATGGCTGGAATTTTTTAATTTTGAGTTTTGAGCTGAAATTTTTTTTTTAAGCTTATTTTGGCTGTTGAAATACATACGCTTAACCAAAAAAATAGAACTAACAGAGCACACAACTTTGAAGTAAGTTTTATCAAAATTGCACTTTTTACGTCTTTCTCATTTTTGAAAAATGTCTCAAGTTTTTCTTTGTTTTTTGAATTCGAGACTTACCATATTTTATGTAAAATTAAGTCGTAAGAAGAACTAAGCAAGGCAAGTTCTGTAAAATCAAAGCGATAATTTTCTCGGAATAAATTCTTTATTTTTGCATAGAAAATAAAAGGACCTAAGCTTTTTTTCCAATTTTTTGATTTTATCTTGGTGTACTTGAATATTTGTGAAATACTTTTTACTTTTCATTCATCTACTTCTGCGTTTATTAGTTCAATTGTTATCGTAGTATAAAAGACTGTACTTTTGTACAATAGACACCTTTGTATGTAGGTGAATATTTCATTGAAAGCTGCAATTTTTTTTAATAATTAAAAAACAAAAAACGGCAATACAGTCGATTAGATCAACGTTTTGAATAGTAAAGTAATAATTAAAAAACAAAAAACGGCAATACAGTCGATTAGATCAACGTTTTGAATAGTAAAATAGTGTTTTTGAATTAAAAAAAAAAAAGTTAAAATGTCTCTTTTGATTTATAGTTTTCAAAACCATCATCAACCCCAACATAAATGTTAAAGCTCCATTTGAATATGATAATTCAAAATTTTCTTAGTACAATTTTTAATTCAATATAAAACAAGGAAGACCAGTAAAATAAAAAAAATGATATAAATTAATTGCGACATAAATCTTCCAATAAAAACAAAATGCTAATAAAACAACAACAACAAAAAAAAAAAAGAAAAACATCACAATATATCCCCTTAACCGATGACGACCCCATATACCGATTGTTCACATTTGAATATAAATCATTCATTTCTCTAAGAAGTGCGCACTCAAAAAAAAAAAAATAAGAAAAATAGATTCGCACAAATTAACCAAACTATAGACCCATATAGCCCCAATATGAAGGCGAAGGCCTATCTACATATCTTGAAAATTATTTTATTATATAAAGAAGATCAAAGTGGACCGCTTTTTTTTTTTTTGTTCAACAAACGATCAGGCTGACCCTCCCAATCCCAACCATATATTCCACACAATACTCAGCATTCATTTGCATGGGAACCTTCATTATAATGATTGAGGAAATCTGGAAGCCTGACATTTTGGATGAAGCACTAATAATCTTCATTAAAATATCAGTTCTTTTTTTTGTATTTTTTTTTTTTTTGACAATCCAAGGCTGCATGAAGTCTCAGTATGGATATACGAACGGACTGAACATGTGCTCTTAATCACCCATATGCTCTTTGCATATTGTAATCAAAACTAAGGCTTTATGGGCGCAGAGTGTTTAAAAATAGCCACACGTTCTTGTTGTTAGAGGGGCGGCCGGCGGCGGCGCGGCGGCGGGACGCAGAAAAAGTATGGTCTTTTGGAAAAAATGTATACGCAACTTTTTAAACCTGTCAATCAGATAGTCGTCTTGATGAGCTCCCAATTGACTTCTATTTATCATTCATTGTTGCTTATAATTTTTTTGTTTGGTCTTTTGATAGCCTCTCAATGGACCCGAAATTCGGCAAATTATGTTGTTCCAAGCAAATGGTCCATGTGAATTAGGTCTTTCTCTTTGTATTCTATAAGACTCTACGACGTCATTAAATGAATTAATGCCCTCCACTCTTTGGAGATTATAATTCCCAGTCAATTTTTTTTTTTTTGTAAATATTTTCTGTGGAAATTAATTGGACGCAATAAATTTTACATCGCATCGGTCCAAAAGTCCGATATGGGTATTTACACTTCATTTGGATTTGGATTACAAAATATCGAGCCGATGCGGAATTCAATTCCAATCCCATTTCCATCTGCGAAGTCCACACATAGGAGAACAGAGTTATAGAAAAGCTTTAGCGACAGCGTTCTCTTGTGGATGGAATAGTATCGGAGGGGGAGTTTTGATTTATGAAAATATACCCAAAATAGTACAGTTTTTGATGAATGACTAGAACCCTTGATTCTAAATGATAATTATATATTTTATTGAATACTCGTAGTCCAATTCAAAAAACCGAAAGAGTTGCCCTCAATTTTGATTGTTGAGAGTGATAAGCTTGAAAGGTTTTAGAAAAAAATAGTAGAAGACCAATTTTATAAATCGATACTTTTTGAGTTTCATAAATATATTTAGAGATTGTTCGATAACAGTGTTGCGGCAAAATACAAAGAAAGCTGATAAATGAGATACAGTAGGTAATAGGAAAAACTATTTTTGCAGAATTGGTAAACTAAAAAAGCTTAATAGAATTCCTTTTATCTCAAATGCTTTCCTCTTTTTCGTTTGCTATACTTTGAGTTTAAGCATCGGTGAAAGATTTCAATTCTAAAATCTCTTTCGAAATAAAGTGCAAATAGAAGTCGAACTCCTAGCGAATTACATGTTTATGTTAATAAAGAACACAATAATTTATGTATATGGTGTATTTTAGAATTTGATAAACACAAGCTTGTCTAGATCAGTTTGGCTAATTGCTGATTTTTAGTTTTACAACGAGCTGTATAGGTTAATTTTTTTTACAGTTATAGCGGTGCAAAATGAAATTTTTCGTCAAAATGGGGATTGTAAAGACGTTTTTTGAGATGTATCGAATGCTGGGTAAATCAGAAAATGGGGAGTACAGGTATTTGGTATTTTTTGAGCTAATGCGACATCCATTTTTCTACACAACATCCACATACATTATGATGGCTCTATCGTAGTCAGCAAAAAATTATTGGATCACTTTGGTGTCCGTCGTTTTATTCTCAAGCAAAAAGTCAAGTGCTGAAATACCGAGACGCGGCAGTGTGTGCATGTTTTTGCAGAAGTATTGCCTAGAATAAATGAAGTAGCATCTATTTGGACACATCTATTCGTTTGAGGCAATTCAGGAAAACCAGAACCTCAAATATCAGCTTGCTCAAACTACTGGGAGACAGTGACGACGAAGAAACAATAGTATTGTCGTTACTCATGTTTCATTCGAATTGGTTTCGGAAAGGTTTACTTTGGCTCGTATTCCCCCATTTCTTCATAGGGGACATATAGATAAATTGAAGACAGAGACTTCAGGGAACGTCAGAGATAAGGACTTAAAGGGAACATCATAGGATAGTATGACTTATCTATTTATAAACAAAAACTGCTCTTGTGGTCGGATATAAGAAAGTAACAGACTCAAATAGAGCACAAAGCAATTACCTTTAGTTTGAGTCCGGAAAATTCTAATTCAATTATTTTGTCAGTAAAGTCAGTATGTAAAATAGATCTGTCATGCCGGCGCTCTGGGTTCAAATTCCAGCTCCCACCTTTTTCTTCATTACCGGTCATGATCTCGAGTGGGACCACAACTCTCCCAATTTACTGGTTCACAATTAAAAGTGGCCTTAAACGGCGAACACATTTCGCGAACATTAATTTCTTTCCGATTCTCCAAAGAATAAACAACAAAATAAAGCAACAAAGAAGCGCAACAACAAAGTTCACAGCAAAAATGAGGTTTGCTCGCGACAAATATATAGCGAGGCCACCTTCAGACTCTATTTTTCGGGTTCGCCGGGTTGATTTCAAAAAACGACGAAAGGCCTCCAGGTTTTGGGGGCAATCCAAATCCTCAATGCAGGTGTAGTTGCATATTTTTTCATCCAGGAGTTTTGGCGCCTGCCTTTCGGACTTGGCATGAAATTGTAAGTCTCCTCCATTCCTCAAATTGCGCGCACACAGAAATAGTTGAGACTTGTAAGTCACTTATACCCTGGGTGGTCAAGGACTGTCGCGAAGTTATTTTTGTATTATGTATTTTACAGAAATAATTCTTATGTTTTTTTCTATAAGTTAAAAAGAACTCTCTTTATTTTTGGTCATAGCTGGACCGATCGAAAAAGTTTTTAAATTTTTATTTGTATACAATTAGTATTTTATACCAAAAGCTGCGTACCAACTACAGAGGCTTTGGACTATGAAAGCCAGCTATGGACCATACAAAACACACCCAATAATTTTTTCTTCTTGACTCAAGGCAACGTTCAAAGTACAAGTTTTCGTATCAAACTTACAATAATTTTTAACTCCTTTTACCTTCAACTAGCATGTCTGCGTCTTTTTTTCAAAATCTATAATATTAATATGCAACTCTTCAAAAAACAAAAAAAAAAAACTACTGACAATGACCATCCATGGATCATCTATAAAATTCACGTCTACACTCAGAGAAAAAATCTGTGTAAAAATGCCTAAACCTGCTAGCGTGAAATTTTTTGTATGGAGAATGCATGTCAAGCATAAATTCACGCTAGAAATAACATAATTTACATGCGACTTAGGAAGTGCAAGCTAAGCTAGACTGCCTTAATTTGCTAGGGTGAATTTTTTTGTATGGAAATTTCTGTCAAGTGTAAATCTACCCTAGAAATAAGGCAATTTATGTACGGCTTGGGAAATGAAAGCTAAGGTAAATTGCCTTAAAATGCTAGGGAAATTATTTTTTTTGGAGAATTTGCTAGTCAAGCGTAAATTAACACAGGAAATAACAAATTCTATGTAAGCTTGGGAAGTGAAAACTAGGGTAAATTGCCTTAAAATGCTAGGGTAATTTATTTTTTTTAGAATTTGCTAGCCAAGCGAACATTTACACAGGAAATAACACATTTTATGTAAGCTTGGGAAGTGAAAGCTAGGGTAAATTGCCTTAAAATGCTAGGGTAATTTATTTTTTTTAGAACTTGCTAGCTAAGGGATCATTTACACAGGAAATAACACAATTTATGTAAGCTTGGGAAGTGAAAGCTAGGGTAAATTGCCTTAAAATGCTAGGGTAATTTATTTTTTTTAGAACTTGCTAGCTAAGGGATCATTTACACAGGAAATAACACAATTTATGTAAGCTTGGGAAGTGAAAGCTAGGGTAAATTGCCCTAAAATGCTAAGGTAATTTATTTTTTTTAGAACTTGCTAGCTAAGGGAAAATTTACACAGGAAATAACACATTTTATGTAAGCTTGGAAAGTGAAAGCTAGGATAAATTGCCTTAAAATGCTAAGGTAATTTTGTTTTTTTAGAACTTGCTAGCTAAGGGAAAATTTACACAGGAAATAACATATTTTATGTAAGCTTGGAAAGTGAAAGCTAGGATAAATTGCCTTAAAATGCTAAGGTAATTTTGTTTTTTTAGAATTTGCTAGCTAAGGGAAAATTTACACAGGAAATAACATATTTTATGTAAGCTTGGAAAGTGAAAGCTAGGATAAATTGCCTTAAAATGCTAGGGTAAATTCTTTTTTTTAGAATTTGCTAGCCAAGCGTAGATTAACACAGAAAATAACACATTTTATTGGGAAGTGAAAGCTAGGGTAAATTGCCTTAAAATGCTAGGGTAATTTATGTTTTTTAGATTTTGCTAGCCAAGCGTAAATTAACACAGGAAAGAACACATTTTATGTAAGTTTGGAAAGTGAAAGCTAGGGTAAATTGCCTTAAAATGCTAAGGTAATTTTGTTTTTTTAGAATTTGCTAGCTAAGGGAAAATTTCCACAGGAAATAACATATTTTATGTAAGCTTGGAAAGTGAAAGCTAGGATAAATTGCCTTAAAATGCTAGGGTAAATTATTTTTTTTTTCTGAATATGAATTGAGTTCCTACAACTTAATTTTCCCGCCAATTTTCTATGTAATTATACCTTATATATGTGATGATATTTGCCAAAGCTGTTTTTATATGACGATGTCAAACTGAACTCAGGCAACAGATTAATTTTCACATAAAGCCACCCCATCGTCTTCTTACCCAAAGTTCTGTGAACATGAACACACTCATTTTCATAATTTCGATATTTTCTTTCGCTCCAAGCTTAGTCGAACAACGAACATAGAAAACAACGAACATCAAATGTCAAACAGAATACGTGGATTAAAAGAGAAAACAAAAATCCTGCCTCACTATGCCATCTCTTTCTCACCATGCAGTGCGAATGAGTTAAATTACACTAGAGAAGTTTAAATGGTTTTGCGGATTGCGTTCAATCAGTGCTGTCGTTTTGATAATTTCAATTTCAAGAGCAGAGTTTCAGTTGTTTATAGTTTTAATATAATTTCAAAAGATTTTTTCGAGTCTTTCTACCTGTTGTTTTTTATTTCAGTTTCAAATTGGACAGAATACATCTTGAAAGCTTTCATTTGTATTTTCGTCAGTTCTTCGTAGTCGAAGTGTAGAAGACAGGGAAATAGTACTTTTTTCCTTTCTATGAGTTTCAAGTAAAAAAAGATGAGATTTAATAAGTTTTTGTTTGTGGTTGCAATCAAATTCGACGCTATATTGTGGCGAAGCTCTTGATAGCTTATACAATTGATCATGATAGAGCTGATTGCTTCACCTTTGGATTATATGCTTTAAAAAGAAGAAAAAGATCTAATAAAACCTCGCATAATGTTTTTGGCTTAAGTCTTATAGGTAGGTACACACAGTGCTGCTTTTGCCGAAATAAATGCTAAAACTGAAATTTGGAATATGGATTTGTTTCATTTATTTTTTCACAAAGTAATACTTTCAAGCAATTGATAAATTGGATATTTTGTGAGCCTACTTATTTCTGTTCGCAATATTTTTCAACTTTGAACTCATATTTCTTATTGGAAAATACATAATGAACAAATATTATTATTTCATAATAATTTAAATATTGTGAACTGAAATATTAACAAACAGAAGGATAAGGTATAATTCTACAGATTTTTGGATTTCACCTAAAAAGTAGGAACCGCAGGTAAAAACAAAAAACGTGTTTTTTCTTTTGCATATATTAAGTATTAAATTTTTGTATATTTATAAAATGCATAGTATATAATATTTTATTCAAAATAAAAAGTTCAGATTTTACTATAAAAAAAAATATTTCAGTACATCAAAATCTTCAAGTTTTGCAAAAATCTGATGTGTGAAATTACGCTAGTTATTAGGTAATTCTTCCTAAGCTTAGATAATTTTCCCGCCCATTACCTAGATCTGTGTAACTTTACGTTTGCTCATTAGGTCATTCTTCCTAAGCTAAGGTAAATTTTCCCGCCCATTACCTAGATCTGTGTAACTTTACGTTAGCCCATCAGGTCATTCTTCCTAAGCTAAGGTAAATTTTCTGAGTTAATTTACGTAAGCGCATTAGGTAAAAATTATGAAAAGAATAGTTTCTGTTCTGATCCAATTTTTGCGCAAAATTTATTTCAATGAATCGGGTTTCAAAAATAATTTCTACGATGTTTATTGTCAGAACACACTGGTTGAGCCCACTATTAATGTAGATGAAATGTAAATCATAATGTAAAAAAAAGTTCTGTCCATTAAATTGATTTTTTTGTGTTATATGCACAGAAGGTGAAATAAACGTTTTGACCTAAGCTAACGTTTCTGTTGTTGGATTGTCTCACTGTTCCAACTGTCTCACTGTAAGCACAATTTCCCTACTTTAATTTGAAAAATTAAATTAAATTAATACCTTGACCAAGGTTTGAGAATTTTGATATTTTGTCAATTTTATTTTTGCTTATATTAAGTTCTTTCCTTAACTTATTACCTTGTTTTGACATGTTTGAAGTATTTGATTTTTGTATATTTCAATACATCTTTCAAATTTTCGAAAAATGTCAGTATCTTTTTTCTTGTAATTTTTTTCATTTTAATTTGTTAATGAACTATTGCTGAAAACAATAGATTTAACTCAAACAAATCTCACAAAGAGTAAAAAAGTGCAAACAGAACTCCATCACTGTCAGAGGCAAACGCAAATCGAAATCTCATATTCTCTTCAAATCTAATAAGTCAAAATTTAGTTTCGATTTTAGCTAACGTTCAGATAGAAATTTAGCACGAGCTGCATACTACGCAATGCAGTAGAATAAATTAATAGATTGGCTTAAAGTGTTGTGCTACTATACAAATATAATTCTCTAAAAGACTTCGCTTTCATAAATCTAAAAACTCAATTTATTTATACCAAATTCTTCTTTTTCTTTATTATCATCATGTACCTTATACTACTGTATTATATTGTATTATACTGTAGTATGTATATCATGTTCGACAGCACTGAGGCCATTGTGCGTACCATGTATAAATTTACTGAGTGCGCAGCCATCTTATTAATTTAATATTTCGTGTTCTACGGTCAGTGACAGAGGTTCGCCTAGTAAAAAAAAAGGAATAATAAAAAGTGTAATAAAAAGTGTAATAAAAAGTCAAATTATAAAAAAAAAAATTGAAACCTAAATATAAAAACTCAAAAATAAAGTAAATCTAAGAAAACAAAATAAACAGTGAAAAAAAAACAATAAATCAAAAAGAAAAAACTAAAAGAAAAAAACCCTACTGACAGCGAAGAGGGAAGCTGCTGCCCACCACTTACCAGCAAAAAAAAAGTAAGTTCTTTAAATATATTTAAACCACCCCATTCCTGTCGCATATATTGCATATTAAACAAAAAAATATTTGTTTTTTTTTTTAATTTTGACTTGAAAATTAATTTTTCAAAATTTTTTCGTTTGATCAAATCCAATTTCATATATATGTATAGCCCAGTCATTAGGTAAAAATGCCTTAGCTAAGGCAACTTTTTGTTAGACCTTAGGTAAAAATGCGTAAGCTAAGGCAACTTTTCGTAAGCCCTTAGGTAAAAATGCCTAAGCTAAGGCATCTTTACGTTAGCCCTTAGGTAAAAATGCCTTATTTATGTGTTGGCTGATATGAATTTACCGTTTGTAATTGTTTTGAGTAGCTTGCGGTTGCGGCCAGCAGTTCGATTCATTTTTCATTACATGTTGCACTCTCATTGGCACAAGTTCGCTAAAGTGAAAAGTAAAATTAAAGTGAAACGAAACTCAAGCAATTAAAAAATAAATTAATTAAAAAATAAACTTAAAGTAATAAAAAGTAAAGAACATACATAAAAAGATTAGCAAAAAAAAATCAAGAAACCAAGACAAAACAAAAAAAAAAGAAACCTAACAACAGCGACGAGACAAGCAGCTGCCACCTACGAGAACATACCGGCACAAAAAAGTAAGATCTTTATATATATTTAATTTAAAGTTCATTGAATATTGAAAGCAAAATAGTTTTTAACGTAAAATCAGTTGAAAAAAAAATAATTGTTTTTTTTTTTAATTTTATCTTGAAAATTAATTTTTCAAAAATGATTCGCTTGATCAAGTTGGTTCGTTTAGTCGGTGTAATTTTATGCAAGCTCTTGGGTAAATCAGCCTTAAATACAAGGTGATTTTCTCTAGATCGGTGTAACTTTGAGCTAGCACTTAGGTAAAAGTGCCTTATTTCATTTTCCACTATCAGATTTTGGTAATTTCTTAAAGTTGTTAGATGAGTCTAAGCTGTCATTTCTACATTACTTGCTTTTATTTGGGTCATTTAAAAGGTTTTGAGTTTTACGGCCATATTATTCACCAGGTTAAAAATACCTCTGGATGTAAAGAAATTGAAATGCCAAAAATTAATCCAAATCCATAATATTCACAACTTCAATCCAATCTGATATCCATTTTTTAAAATCCAATCTCGTTAAATCCAAACAAATTG
Source organism: Syrphus vitripennis (assembly GCA_958431115.1). Lineage (NCBI taxonomy): Eukaryota > Metazoa > Arthropoda > Insecta > Diptera > Syrphidae > Syrphus > Syrphus vitripennis. The sequence continues at coordinate 23,801,984 of OY288108.1, forward strand.
AAACTGCTCTCTGGAGGTCTGTTTAAGTTTTTAAATCCAGATGTAAAATTCATTTTCACAGTGTTCAGTTGTTTTGTCAAGTATTTTGTAAAGGAAAAATAAAGATAGACGCTAATCATACAAAATTTATTGAATAATCACATAATTTTTTTTGAGTAAATAATATGAACAGAAAATTAAATCCTTCGATTTAGGATATTCAGATTTAAGTGATTGGATTAAAAATTAACTTTGATACAAACTAAATCCAGAGTGAATAATAGGCCGTCAATAAAACCTATCAATATATTTTTCTAATCCATATTGATGGAAAATATATTTTCTTTCAGGAATAGGTCTAATCGAAATTAGATTGTCTTGATTTCAACAGCAATCATGTCTTGCTTTATTTGTTTAAGCTCATTTCGAAATCTACATAGTCTTATAAGTCATCTGAAAATAATACATGGATGTGATACCAATAGTAGACTAAAATGTTTCCAAAAATCATGTGGTCAAGTATTTCAAGGAATGTCATCATATAAAAGGCATTTATCTATTCATTTGAAAGAAGAGTTATGTAGTAATGACGAAAAACAAAGTAGGAAAAGTCCTTGCGTGTTTGAAAGCCCCTTAGAGTTCAATAATGACTCATCCACACCAATGGATTTAGAGCAAGGTTCGGAAGTTGATTTGGATCATGAAAATTTTCAAATACCTGCACCCTCAATTAGACTCATAAACCCAAAACTGACTTTCGAAGACAATCTAGTTCAATTTATTCTAAGTCTTCACAATAACAATAACTTTGCACGAAAAGATGTCAATAAGATACAAAAAGGAATTGAAAAGTTTATTATATTACCTCTATTAGAAAATATAAGTGACATAGCTTCTACCATGTGTGAAGGTGACAAACAAAAAATAAATTCAATCGTTCATAAATACAAAGGGCTTTTTAAAGAAGTAGATTCTGAATACAAACTAAAAAAATGGTTGGAAAACCATGACCTATATAAGGAGCCAATGGAATTTGATATAAATAGGGAAATCGCAAACGTTATGAGAGGTGGACAAAGCACTTTAGATGAAAAGGTTGATAAAGGTATAATAATGAACTTAAAATTTCAATTTCGAAAAATATTAGAAAAAAAAGGAAATCAAAAGGTACTTACAGATTATTTATCTTCGAAAAATATTTCAAATAAAGGACATTTCATAAATGGAAAACTATGGCAGGAAAAACAAAAAATGTATAAAAATAAAAATGTAGTTCCATACTTCCTTTATACAGATGATTTTGAAATCAATAATCCCTTGGGATCACATACTGGTATACATAAGATAACAGGCATATACTTTTCAATCCCTATTTTTGAAAATTCCTACAAGGTCAATGATATTCATATAGCTTCCTTAATCAAAGCTGAAGATGCAAAAGTGTATGGAAATGATTTGACGCTTAATATACTAGTTCAAGAAATTATTTCTTTGGAACAAGAAGGAATTGAGATCACTTTGAATAACGAAAAAACATCTATACGTTTTATAGTTGGTATAATTTTGGGAGACAACTTGGGCCTTAATCAAATCTTAGACTTTAGTAAATCTTTTTCTGCAAACCACTTTTGTAGATTTTGCACTGCACCAAGTAACCTGACAAAAACAATGTGCAAAGAAGACTTAACAAAAATTCGAACACAAGAAAACTATGAGGAAAATCTATCGGCTGATTTTAATTCTACAGGAGTCTATAAGAACTCAATTTTAAATACCATACCATCTTTTCATGTTGTTTATAATTTTTCGGTTGATGTTATGCATGATGTGTTTGAAGGTGTTGCACATTACAACCTGACACATGTTTTAGAACACTATATTAAAAATAAAATTTTCACATTGGATGAATTAAATGGTTTCAAAACTACTTTTTCTTATGGGGATACCGAAAAGGGAAATTTGTTCAAAGATATCACTGCAGCACACATAAAACGAAGGAGATTAAACGCAACGGCAAGAGAAATGTGGACATTTGTTCATCACATTCCCTTGATTATTGGTCATTTAATTCCAGCTAATGATAAAGTTTGGGAATTTGTACAAATTTTTATTAAAATACTAGACATTTTACTTCTTCCGCGATACAGCGATGCTACATTACATGACTTTGAATTGCTTGTAGAAAATCATAATCTCTTTTATCAGACATTATTTGGCGACTCGTTAAAACCGAAACACCATCATTTGGTTCACTACCCACGAATTATACGCAACTATGGACTACCAAAATATTATTGGTCGTTCTTATTTGAAGCTAAACACCAAGAACTCAAATCCTATGCGAGAGTTACAAATAGTCGGAAAAACATTTTACTATCTGTTGCAAGAAAATTTCAGCTCAAATTTGCTTATAGGATTCTCCAACATAAGGAAGACCATCTGCAGTATTCAGATCATGATCGTATAACAAATGTTGAAGAAAACCTTTCTTATTTGAATTCCACTATTTTGAACGAAAATTCGAAACAATATGAAAAAATTGTCTTACTGGGCACTGAGTATAAGAAAGGTCATTATTTATCAATTGGTAATGCTACAGATGTTATATTTTATTTAATCAACAGAATTATTATTAATAATTCTGAGGCGTATATAATATGTCAAGAAATGTCAACAACATTTAATGACCATTATTTATCCTATGAAATACTTTCAACGGTACGTCCAATTCAGTTACATATAAAATCAATCGAAGAATTTGACGGACCACCAGTTAATTCACACCTTATCCTGTGTGGCAGTACTTTTATTCGTAGAAAATATTTTTTTTAAAACAATATTTCACATCCTTCAGACATCATGAATTCACAATCTGAGGATGATCGGATCACATTTCAAGACCCTAACCCAAGTGCAAGTGTACCGAACGCATCCCTTGAAAATATAACATCAGAGCAGAATGATTTAGATTCAAGCAATGGTACTGAGCTAGTAATCAACCAGCAAACAGTTTATGTGATTGATGGAACAGGATGTATAAATCAAGTTGATATGAATCCACAAAACATTCAAGAAACAAGTGATGGTATTTTTTTAATATCAGAAGAAAATCAGAATGATGAGCTAGCTAGTCTCTTAAAATCTTTTAATTTATATGACGAACTTTATATTTTTTTAAAAGGTAAAACTAATACAAAATCTTTTATATTCTTATTTGATACTTCTAATGTAAATATGTTTAAAATATTATCAGGCAAGCACATAAATATAGAAGGTCTAAAATATATTCAGAAACATCACATAGATAAATTGTTTGAAGGATTTGACAACTTTAATGCTAGAATTATTTTTGAGCACAAACTTGGCATCTGGCAAAGTGCTAACGTAAGTCTTAATTTTGATCGTTATGTTAAGAATTATTTTACGAAAATTTCTATTGCTTCTCCTTTCTAGGGTATTTTTAATCTGACATCGCAGCCTAATTTAACAAATCACACAATATCATCTTGGATTCATGAAAGTAATACCGCATCTTGTAGTCCATCATCAAATAGTAATATTTCAGAAAGTGATGTGAGTATATTAAAAATACATATATATAAAAATTTAATTCATTCGTTTTTAAATCTCACTTGAATTCACTGCCCAAAAATAAAAAGATTGTACAACCAAAATCTGAGAAGGTATGTTGTTTTATGCTGGCAGGTTTCTTTCACGCATTCTATCGTTTGCGAAAACCATAAAATGCCGTGAAAAAAATCTTCCATACTTTTACAATTGAAATCAAGACGTGTATTCGTATAAAAATTTACTCAAAATGGGTTTAAAAAACAAAGTCCAATCAAAGGACTTTGATTGAGAACCGTTTCAATAATAAAAAATCCGAAAAAGAAATTTTGAAATTAAATCGTGTCATAACCAACACACACAAGTCGTATGATTATCCTTGAAATTCTTATAGTCTCAAACATTTCGATGATTAAAACGTTCCTGAGTCATAAATTGAAAAAAAAAAAATAGATTTAAAAATTACAAAAGAATAAACAATTAAGATTCTAATTAGTTCCTGCAAAATTATTGGAGTAGCTAAAGCAAATTATTAGAGAACCCTGCCGAACAGTTCCGATTTTGATGATCTTTTTTTATACGTTGGTAATATACTTTAATCTCTATAAATTAAAAATTGTCAATGTTGCCGTATTGTTTTTTCAAATTAAATTTTTTTTTAACAAAACCTTTTTAATGCTTAAATTTCATAAATTAAATTAAACCAATACATTGTTTAGGTTATTAAAGGGAAAAAAATATATAGGAACAAGGGACAGTCGTTTAAGTGAGAAATGCAATTTTCTCACAAACTGACTTCAAATACAAGAAAAAATAATTTGAACAAAACGGCAATACTTACAATATTAAAAAACATTTTTCAGAAAGCCACAAGCTCATTCTTAACTGTTAAATTTAAATCTACTAAATTTATTGAAGAGTTTTGGAAAAACTGGTCTTCAAACTCTGAATCATCAGATAATCAAAATCGGAGCTGTTTGGCCGGGTTCCCTAGTGTTGCTATTTTCTGAGCTTCATTTACTCCACTAAATAATATATTTACAATTTTGCTACATAAATTAATATGATATAGATAATGGTTTATGACGTACTGAACAAAACTGAGCAAGGAAAAGCTTTAATAACGAACTACAAGCAAAACAATTATTTAAAACCTGAAGACAGAACCAATGTTGTAAGGAAAATCATTCAATACTATACCGAAAACAACAGAAATCTTTCAGTGAAGGGATGTGACAGGCTCGCAGATCAAATTATTAGAATTTTTCCGTCTGAACAAAAAGTTATTTATAAGATTAACTATATATTTTAAAGTTTATTTTTGTCATAATGCTATTTATTCCAACACAGGCAACCTACTTTGTTCCAGGAGTCAACAGAGCTCCCCCAAAAGGCAAACTTTATGATAGATACAGAGGACAAAGAAGGGCAATGAAAAAATTAAATGTAGATGGTTGCTCTTCCACTTCCAAATCCAAAAAAACTAAAGTTCAAGTTATCGAGGATGATACAAACAAAGGTGTGTATTTGCTTATGTCAGGTAAAACAAATAACAAAGAACATTTTTCTAGATTCTTTAAGTGAGCGTGAGCTGCAAAGTATTTGCAACCAGCTAAAACACAACAGAAACTGGGAAATAGTTCTTAAACAATGGGTTGATACATTGAAATTGCGTAGGGAGATGATAGATTCAAATAATGACCCAGGTCTTCAACAAATCTTCTTGGACTGGCCGCTTTATAAATACTCAAAGGCTCAAGAACTAGTTAGTAACGCTCCTGTAGTTAGTTAACAATTAAAATATAACAAAACGACGAACACTCATATTGAAACAAGATTAACTTACTTTATTTTTGCAAAGATCCAGATCCATAAGGTACAATCAGGATCTGGCATCTCCTATTTGAACACCAATCTAAAAAATATCTCTATTTTATTTCGTTAGTAATGAGCGAAAGAGATATTTATTTTTCTAACAAAGAAACATTTTTATTCTGGCTTTAAAAAAGAAAGCTTACAGTTGTGACAAATATTGTTGTCTCTCTGAAACGACTTGTACAAAAACACAGTTACTGTCCTTTCCAGAAAAATTACAAATTTACATAATAGGTACATTAAAACAAAAAATATCGTTAACATGGGACCTACATACACATACACATACCTACAATAGTACTTTCAAGCCTTCACATTTTTCACCTTTATTGACTTGGCAACATCTAAACATTTTCTTTAATAGTATTTTCTCTATTCTCAACAGATTGAAATTGACTTTGATTTCATGAAGCACGGCAAATCATTTAATTTTAATAAGTGGGAGACTTTTTGTAACCATGCCATTGATTTGTTTTCCGAAAGGATAAAAACGGGCTTCCTCAAAACCTATCTACAGGAATTCCGAGACAAACTAGATGTGCTTGATATTGGTAAGTTTTAACGTAATTTATTTTACTAATAGCGATATATTTTACATTTAAACGGAAAAAAAATGAATCTAGTATTTTTTACTCCATCTGACTAGTAAGATAATTAAAGTAAAAAGCCCTAGATTTTTAATAAAATTTACCTTACGTATTGAACATTTATTGGATCCGTAAAGTAATTTTAACAAGAAAATTATAGTGAACAAAATGAAGTAGTAAACCCCTTGCCTAAAGCAATATTTGCTATACGAAGAGTAAAATATACTTTCTACTAAAAAAATGTATGACTGATCTTACTTTAAGATTCTAGTAAAAAATATTTTATTGATTTCTGTGAACATTTATAAATTTAACTTCTCATAGAGGGAGTTTTACCTTACACCAAGGTAAAAACTATTACCGATCGCTAGGAATTTCTAAGTCCTAAAATATTAAAATTTTTCTAAGTCCAAGAAATGAACAAGAAATGTTACACGTTAGTGTAACATTATAATTTATAAACCTTAACCACAAACAATGACTTAAGGCGATCGATTTAAAAATCAGAAAGAAATAGGGAAATTTAACACGATTTAAAGCTGATTAAATTCCACTCACATATAGTTATTTTTAATGAACAGCTTGCTAATTCTTAAATTTAACATTACAAAAAAACTAATTCTCTGTTTACATTACCTACTTACAGATAATGTCAATATTGGATATTTCAACCTTCTTCATGGGGTATTGACCCCAGCAGCTAAGAAGATCCAGGGGAAATCGAAGAAGTTTACCATTGATGACTCCGTTTCAGCGTTCACCTTAGAGGTGAAACAGGCAGCTGACATAGACAGTCTTTTGAACCAAAGAAGAGAAGAGTGCATCCAGAAAAAAGTAAGACTTCAGCCTCTTATTATTGTTGTGGGCGAAAAGTTCCATTATAAAGATTTCTATGTTTCAATAGACAACGTAAAGTATAAAATGCATTCCTATTTAGAAAGCATTGATTTTTATTTAAAAATGACTTACGTTCTAAATATTCAATATCCTCCTCAATGTCATTTGGTGTGGACATTTATACAAATTTATTTTTTTGAAATTAATGATGGTCCCATAATCCCATTAGTGGAAACTTTTTTAAACGACATTGAGCAACGATTTTCTTTAAAATAATTTCTTTTTGTTAAATTTGAGGCTCATTGATCGTTAGTAAATTTTAAAATTCGATACCTAAAATAGAAAAAATTAAATTTTCTTCCTTAAATGTCATAATATTTGTAATAGTCTAAGCTAACAATATATGTTTTTATCCTTAAAATAAAAAAAATTAAATATAAAATTCATGTTAACGTTTTCATTAAAAAAGATCTATAAGAATATAATGATATCGACATTCTCCAGCTGGAAGATTCAGGGGAAATCGAAAAAGTTTACCATTGACTCCGTTTCAGCGTTCACCTTAGAGGTGAAACAGGCAGCTGACATAGACAGTCTTTTGAACGAAAGAAGAGAAAAGTGCATCCAGAAAAAAGTAAGAATTCAGCCTCTTATTATTGGGCGAAAAGTTCCATTAAAAAGATTTTTATGTTTCAATAGACAGCGTAAGTATAAAATGCAGTCCTATTTAGAAAGCATCGATTTTTATTCAAAACTGACTTACGTTCTAAACATTCAATATCTTTCACATCGCTTTTCTTTAAAATAGTTTATTTTTGTTAAATTTTTGTGAGTTTGCCTTAAATCTAGAGTAATTTATGTCTGTTCGGTTTACCAATTCAATACGCGTTTGGAGATAAATAATTTGAAATTATATTATTTTAACATGATGAGTAATATAATAGAATTTCAAAAATTATCTTGAAATGCATCTTGATAAAAAACAACCTATTGGAGGGTTAAATTACCTAAGCGAACAGGCATAAATTACGCTAGGGATAAGGCAAACTTTTGGTGATATTACCTTAGCTGCTTAGGTATTTTTACCTATATCTAGGGTAAAAATTGGTAAAAAACACCCTATTGAAAGGTAAAATTACCTATGCGCACAGGCATAAATTACGCTAGGGATAAGGTAAACTTTGGGTGTATTACCTTAGCTGCTTAGGCATTTTTACCTATTGCTAGGGTAAAAAACACCCTATTGAAAGGTAAAACTACCTATGCGAACAGGCATAAATTACGCTAGGGATAAGGCAAACTTTTGGTGATATTACCTTAGCTGCTTAGGTATTTTTACCTATATCTAGGGTAAAAATTGGTAAAAAACACCCTATTGAAAGGTAAAATTACCTATGCGCACAGGCATAAATTACGCTAGGGATAAGGTAAACTTTGGGTGTATTACCTTAGCTGCTTAGGCATTTTTACCTATTGCTAGGGTAAAAAACACCCTATTGAAAGGTAAAACTACCTATGCGAACAGGCATAAATTACGCTAGGGATAAGGCAAACTTTTGGTGATATTACCTTAGCTGCTTAGGTATTTTTACCTATATCTAGGGTAAAAATTGGTAAAAAACACCCTATTGAAAGGTAAAATTACCTATGCGCACAGGCATAAATTACGCTAGGGATAAGGTAAACTTTGGGTGTATTACCTTAGCTGCTTAGGCATTTTTACCTATTGCTAGGGTAAAAAACACCCTATTGAAAGGTAAAACTACCTATGCGAACAGGCATAAATTACGCTAGGGATAAGGCAAACTTTTGGTGATATTACCTTAGATGCTTAGGTATTTTTACCTATATCTAGGGAAAAATTGGTAAAAAACACCCTATTGAAAGGTAAAATTACCTATGCGCACAGGCATAAATTACGCTAGGGATAAGGTAAACTTTGGGTGTATTACCTTAGCTGCTTAGGCATTTTTACCTATTGCTAGGGTAAAAAACACCCTATTGAAAGGTAAAACTACCTATGCGAACAGGCATAAATTACGCTAGGGATAAGGCAAACTTTTGGTGATATTACCTTAGCTGCTTAGGTATTTTTACCTATATCTAGGGTAAAAATTAGTTATATTGGTAAAAAGTACTAATAAATTTTAGTACTTAGTACATACTTAGCTAGGGTAAGCTGTTAGGTAAAATGGTAAAAGTTTAAGGTAAAATTACCTAAGCAGACTAACACAAAATAACATAGATATAAGGCAATTTAACACATGCAGAATTTTTTCAGATTTACGCTAGCAAAATAGGTTAGTCTAACCTAAAAATAAGTAGGCTCATATCTGCCTTAGCGCTTGCATAGGCTATACCCTGATTTAGGTAATTTTAACACAGTTTTTTCTCTGGGTGTAAAATCTAGCATTGACATTCACAAATCGAAAACTCCATAACGTCTTTGATTTGCAACTTCCACGTATGTATGTATGTCTATAATGTTTGCCTCAAGCTGCCTCTAATAATCAATTCGAAATCCCAGCACGTTCAGTGCATCTCTTCCGAAATGTCAATTATTTTATTAATGACAGTCAGTAAAATAAAATTCAAAACGAAACAAACAACAAAAAAAAGAGACCCCTATCCAAACCCATCCATATACAATTTGAAGCTGAAAAGTAAAATCACCATTTTAAAACCCACAACTTCCTTTTTGCATTTTTTTTTCTCTTCTTTCACCAAACTTGCTTTTGGTTAGCATTTCGCGTCTATAGTATAGGTAACAAAAAAGTAAAACGAAAAGCTTGACGTGAGAGAAGATAAAAATCAATGCGCAAAAAGAAACTTAAAACAAAAAGGACAAAAAAAAAATAACCAACTCCGTGACCGTGACTAAAAAGAAGCCAAGGTCTCTGATGTTCTCGACTCTCGCAATGAAGCTTCAAAGGGTCTTGGTTTCAGAACTTGCAAATAGCGATGCCCATAGCGAAATTGATGGCAAGCATGCATGACCATTACGATCTTCACTTAAAGAGAGCCTTCAGCTTGACGTTGCTAAGGCCAGGGATCAAGATCTAGCCAAGATGGGACTTTGCGTCGTCGTCGGTCGTCGTCGTCGTCGAGAGACTTGAACATGCAATATGTGCTGTGCATAAGCCAAGCCATCAGCTACACGAAGGCCCCTTGGGATCGAGAAATATTGTAGGATCGTAAGTGAATCGAAATGAATATACTCTATTCTGGATATAAGGCAGGAGGTTTGTCGGAGAACGCTTATGCTCATCATGCTTGATAGTCATATTATATACCTTCCTATATATAGTGCTCATCTGAATCGGACAATCGTAACATTGAGTTGCTTCTCTGGTATGATACTATTTTTTTTATCCATTGCTTCCAACATACAATGGGCTGCCTCTGGGTAGGGTAGAGCTGTGAGAGTTGCAAGCTATCCGCATTCTCGTTCGGGCCATTTAATTAATCCGTTTTTATTGATTTTGCTTTCGTTTAGGTTTTCTTTAATGGAAATTAAAAGTGCTCCCCACATATGAATTGATGCGATGCGGCTTCACGAATCACGTTGCTAACCTATGGAATAATGGTTCATCCATTTCATATATGTACATATATACGAAGGTACTAGATTGAAGCCAGGGAAGAATGATGGCATAGGTACCTACTAGAGGTTAGGTAGATACTCTGCCAATGCGTCTAGCTTCGTGCCTTTCGGTCTGGTGATTTCATTAAGTGGAACAATAGTTTCCCTTTTTTTGCTGGCTTTTGGCTTTTGGCTTTGAAATTGTATTGTATAGGGTTTTTAGTTAGGAGAATTATGATACGAGTGAAGTTCTAATAAGTTAGAGTAATCCTAAATCGTTTTATTTGTTGGTTATAGTTGGGTATAGACAAAAAAAAACATATTCTTTTTTAAGTTTATTTAGCGGAATTTTTGGGGTTCAGATTTAAATTTCTCTTTTTGTCAAGCGATGCAAACGAAAAAAGTCTCATTAAACACAAACACGTAGGTAGAAGGGACGGGACCATTGAATCCTAGGTTAAACAGACTGTTTATAAAACAAGAGTTAGTTGGTTTTATATCGCAAGAAATGTTAGCCTGTTAGTTAGGTGAGTTAGATGAGCAAGACAAATACTAAGAACTATCCATGGCCTTGAGCTCTACTGATTTGCTTACCTTCAAATAAGAATATGGATGCATAGGTGATCAACCACCAGCAATCTTTGAAGAAAGCATATCTATTCAGCCAGATACTGGCTTATGCAGACGACTTTGACATCATCGGAAGAACCGAACAAGCTGCACCGATTCCTTCATCCAGATCGAGCAGGCGTCACAAAATCTGCACATTGGTAAAACAAAGTACATGGAGGCGTCGAATGCGAGAGGAACAGTTCGTCTAACAATCAAGGCAGCGGAGCACGAATTTGAAGTGGTGCAATACCTTGGGTCAATAGTAGCAGCCGATAACAATATAGAAGAAGAAATACTCGGGCGACTTCTCAAATCCAACAGACCCTACTATATAGTCGGTCAAAACTCTTCAAATCCAGAAATCTCACCATAATTTCAAAACTGCTGCTGTACAGGACCATTGTCCTGCCAGTACTCACACGTATGGATCCGAGACTTGAGTGCTTAGCAAAATACACTTCGACCTCTTAGCCGCGTTCGAGAGAAAAGTATTATGGAGAATCGTTGGCCCCATATGTGAGGAAGGACGATTTCGGAGACGGTACAATCATGAATTGTACGCAATCTACCTTGAAGCAGACATAGTGACAAAAATTAAGCTCGGTAGACTCCGTTGAGCAGGGCACCTAGCTCGCATGAGTGAAGAGGAACCGGCTCGGAAAGTCCTTTGTGGTACATTCTATGGTAGACGGCGTAGACCAGGACATCCGAAGCCTTGGGTTGCTCAACTGGATGGCGTCGGATCGTGACCAGAATATGTGGAGAGACTTGTTGAAAGAGGCCAGGACCGTAGAGCCCATAGTCGGAGCACTTCCCGACATCGCATAATCTTGTAATTTTTCACAAAAAAAAATGAAAACAAATGAGTGGGTCAACCTAGAAGCACTTAGTGAACGGTGGAAGAGGAACTAGAACAACTGGGGAAGAGTTGGAGAGCTGAAATACATTTCCAGGAATTCTACAATAAAAGCCCTATGCCCCAAGTTGAAACTAACGGACACAATAGGTCCGAGAATCTTAGTGCTACTTCAAAGTAATAAAGAGCAAGGGACTCAAGACGCTTCCCCGGTTTACACCCAATCTAATTAGGAACATCTTACCTTTGTTTTAACTTTCTAATACAAGTCCATGATCATCCGCACGTAGACTTCCTCCTCGAACTCTAAGTGCCTGAGCTCTAATATGGGTTGATCTCGTGGCTGTCTGCCGATTCTGATGCTTATACTATAGATAGCATCTGCGGTTGACTTCCCGAAACAAAACCGCGCTGGTTGACAGGCAACCGCATTATTTTTCGTAGACGGCAATTCAATACCCGCTAAACGCAATTTCGTGTATCACCATTCCACTTGTAAATTTGTAGAAGGTAGCTTTTCTGAAATAGATCACAGCAAATAAGTTTTGAGACGAGAACCATGCTCCGTCTAGACACGATTTCTCCCATTTTTTTTCAAGATTTCAAAGGATATATCTTCTGGCCTAATCGCGTTTCTTTTTATCAAGTTTTTCACGGCAACACTAACTTATTCGATTGTGATATTGGTGAAATCTTCGTTGTTAGGTGCAGCTATTGGAATGTATTGTTTCGTAAACTATTCTTCTAAAACTCCTTCACAATACTGCTGCCATGTTTAAGGAATTTTTCCGTTATCCACAAAGAGTTGGCCTTGAGCGTTGTTAATGAATTTTGCTGAACTAATCTTTGTTCGAGCATTTTTCTTTCTCTGTGAGGCAATTTTGAAAACAGTTGAGCCCTTTTTCATGTTAGCATGTAGCAGTAGCAAAAGCAGCCAGTGCAGATATTTAAAAAAAAAAAATTTTAATTCTGAACAAGCAGCAGATTTCTCAATTTATATTTTGGCTTATTTTCTGTTACTTTTCAAGCTACTCCTGCTTAAAAAAAATATCTCTGTATTAAGTCCCCAGGAAACCATTTCACTAAATCATTTTTGACCACCCATTCAAGCCATTTAAATTGCCTCCATAAAAATTTATTCCACCCCTTTTTCTTTCTTGTTCCACCTATAAATTGTAAAACTAATTTCCGAAATTTCATTTAACCCCAAAAAATATGAGTTCAACAGAAAAAAAAACGAAAACATTGAATTCCGTTTGAAAATCTAATCAACATCCCTTTTTCTGTGTATTAAAATTGCTGACTCAGTTTCCTTGGTTATTTTTATTCTAAATTGATTTCTTTTTTTTTTCCACAGGAATTATCCTTAATTTATTTTTTTTTCGTTCAACTTTTTTCGATGTGAAAATGCATGGCGACAGAAGAAAGGATACAAAGGACCAAGGTAATTAAAATATTTTTTTTTATTTTAGCCCAAAATTTGTATATCCCATTCTAAAAATGCTAAATTGCTTTCTAATACAAATCACATGCAGCAGGACATAAACGATTTTTTTTTGTTTTCTTCAAAGGCGTCCTTATGTCAGTTTTGTTTTCCCGCGTTTTTTTTTCGTGCATTTTTTCAAGGAGTTTGAGAATGGGGATTTCTTTTTTAAAACATTTTGCATTATTTTTCTTCGTTTTTGGATTTGTCCCCTGTGGCCACTTGATCAAAATACGCCAGCACACGCAAGTGTCCTAATTTAACATCGGAAAGGATGAAAGGGATATTTGCATGTGAACGAAAAAAAAAATATTTGACAAAAAAAAAAAAAATAAATAGAAAATTGGGTGAAGACAATTAAACAATAAAAACAGCTGACGTCATTGAAGGGTTGAGGCGATTGAGCAGAAAAAAAAGAAGAAAAAAAAACACATAGGTTAACGAAAAAGGGTTAAAAATAGAAAGGATATTTTTTTTTTGCTTGTCTAATTTATTTGTAAACGCATACGACTTTTTGGGGTTTCTAAAAGGATATATCATTTTTAATAGTTTATTCGGCCGAATTTTAATTGCTAATTTAATTTTTTTTTCGTTGTTTTTTTTTTTTTTTTTTTTTTTTGTGGGCGTAAAGGAAAGATGAATAAGCAGTTTCTTGCAAGGTGGTGATGGTTGGTTTCTTTTTGTGAATATAAATTGAGTTTTACCAAAAAGGTTGCGATACATTTTTTTTTTCGGTACGGTTGGTAGCCAGGTATCTGAATCAAATTCGTGCAAATTCACCTGCTTTCTTTTTGTGTTTTGTTGATACATTTTTGACTTTCTGACTAATGAAGTGTTTTAGTGGTTTTAGTTGAAGAATATGGGATAATGACTTTTACTAAAATATAAATCAGTTTTAATGTGAAGTTAGTTACATTTGTCGACAGAAAAAGTTTTATTTTAGTGTTCATTTTTAAAGTAAAGTGTGTTTTTTTTTAGAAGTATAGAACTTTGAAATGGAATAAAACATAATGCGGAAGAAAATCTTTTGATATTATAATTTAAATATGATTTCTGGTATATAACCACCACGATTGGCTCGGACTAATTTAAGCTGGAGGTTCACTTTTCGAGCCGTTTATCGGCAAAAACGCGCGTATATAATCAACTTCACATTTTAAATCTCGCGATCTTGGAGGCCAATTCACGGGTCCGAAACGTGTAACTGTGCGATTACCAAACGTTTGCTTCAATAAATGAATTATGGCACAAGTAACATGTTGCGCCATCTTGTTGAAATTGAAAGGAACGAAAAAGTCAGTAATCGTGACTATAGCGTTCACCATTGACTGTAACCTTCTGGCCAGATTCGTTTTTAAAGAAGCACGGACCAATGGATCCACAAAGCACAACAAGCAGTCAGCTTTTCTTGATGTAAAAGTGTCTCAACATGTATTTGAGGATTGTCGTCACTCTAAATGCGGCAATTTTGTTTATTGACTTAGCCATTCAACCAAAAATCGAGATCAGCGACAATCTTGTTTTCACTGAATATTAGCCTGGCAATGACATCTAACTTAACACAAATCACTTAACAGCTATTAAAATGGCCGCCATTTAAAATAGTTTTGCAAACTTAGAATTCTTTGTTTTCGCTTTGACCGTTTTGAATTGTTTTAAGATAATTAATGTAGGTAAGAAACTTTTTGTTTTTAATTTAATATATGTCGACCATAACCTGAGTGCTTTAGTTGTGTAACAACTTCCTTGAGTAAGTATAGGGAAGTTCAATATCCCCTATTTTTTCCGTTTAGTTAAGTTCTGATGAATTATTTTTTTTTTAAACTTCTTTCGATTTTTTATAAACGCCTAATTTGCTAACTTTTCAAGCTACACATATCCTCTAAACCAGTTTCATTTTATTTGTTTTTGCAATTCAAAATCATTTCATGACACATTTTACAGTCAACAAAAACAAAAAACAAACATAACTCATCCGATGGGAAGTGCTTACTGTTGCTTATACTTTAAATGACAACATGAAATTTAGAAAATAAATAAAACTGCGTCTCCCGGATTGATATTATAATATCTTTGTGTACAATTTATGTATCAATACAAATGTATATAGTGTGCCTTATATCTATAGCCCCCGACAGATGTCCCTTGCTGGTGGATTTCTTAAAACAGCAATCTAAATGGTGTTTTATGTCGCATTTGGTGTTCTATGGTTGTCTATAGTGTATTATCTAATGGTGCGGTAACATTGAAACGGATTTTGAATTAGTTCTGCGAAATGGCATTTAATTAGATTTTGTTTTTATTTGGGGGGAGACATATAAATGTACATAAATTTAATGGGAAAAAGAGAATTTGGTATGACATCGGAGCGCATGTTTTGTGTTCATAAATCTTATTAGAACTTTAAAATGTTTATTTTTCCATGGCATTTCTTTCTACTTTGGTTAGTTAATTAACACATTTTTTTTTTGTTTTTAAATTAAAATTGAAGTTGCGTTAAGCAGGCTTTTGTTTAACAAAAACAATAATTCCAGGCAACAATGCTCTGTGGCATCAGTGGTACAGTTGGTACTTTATCTCCAAAATTGGAATCATTATTCATTCAGGCCTAAATCTATAATTGTCAATTTTCTCAAAAGCATAGAAAGATAAAACTATTTCTCTCTAACTCGAACTAATTTTGATAACCCTTTAAAAATGAATTTGATATTTTTAATATTTTTCAAAAGTGAAGTGAAAAGTTTCAAATATGAAAATTTGACGAGTTTTTAGGATTTTCTATTCAACATTTTCAAAAAATTCTTAGGCTTTGTCAGTTATTTAAATTTTAAAATAAATTTAGAAATTCATTTTTTAAAATATTCAAGAACACACATTGCAAATATCTATGAGCTGAAATTTTTTTCAAATACTCCAATAATTATTTAAATCAAAATGATAGCTGTCTAGATCTTTTGAAACGATATGTTTGGGAAATGTCTTTGATGGTTCACTTCACGTTTTTATCTTGCGGTTCACAATTCAAATTCTTTTAATCGAAATCGATTAATTTGAAAGACTCACATAAGGCTCTATGATTGCTTCAATGTCGTCCAAATGGTCAAAAAAAAATATTCGAAAAATAAAAATCAAAAAAAACATTCCAAAATTTTGTTGGTCAGATAAAATAATTCAATCTTTATTTTTGCAATTGGCAAGACAAAATTTTTCAATTTTTAATGAAACAAAAATGTTTTTCAAATTGAGTTCCTACATTGTGTTTTGATAAAAGTCGACACCTTACCATGTTTTCTTCTTATTAAGGGTGTTTTCATTTATTCGTTTCGAACAGAGCTTGAGATGTCAAAAAAAAGTTCTGTTCATTTTTTTATTCATATGGCATTTAATTTTTCGTTCAGAAAAAAATTTGAACATGTTCAAAGCGCACTAATGAGCACAAACAAAATTGGTTGAGCACGCAGAGCAAAACAGTGAACCAATTATGGAAAAAAAAAATATCACCGAAAAAGCTACAAAACAATAAACAAAAAAATGGCGGACGAGCAAGAAGCAAGTCGCTCATGCTCTGAAAGTAAATTTTGCTTAATACACATACACATAAGTATTATATTTATTTATTGAAATTTTGGCTTTAAATGGACGAAAAATATCACAATATTTCTTATTTTAGAAATAGAATCAAATTATAAATTATATAGAGGTTGGAATAAAAAAATTTGTACCAAGACATTGCGAGTTCCATAAACATGGAGGAAAAGTCAAAAAAAAAAATTTATAAAAAATTAAAGACCATAACAATACCACCGGCCATAGAGTATATACAATTATTATCTTCATCATCATCGTGAACAAATATTAAATCAATTGCTATTTTAATTATTATTCCTTTATTTATTCCACTCATTTAGTTTACTGCTAATTTTTTTTGCTTTAATGTGTTTTGACAGATATAAAAATTAGATATGTCAAGTGGTGACGGCTAAGTCCTCTAGTAAGTATGTTCAAAAACTAGTTCTGAGCGCTCCGAGCACGTTCAGTGCAGAGAGCGCTCAGATCGTGTTCAAAATGTTCGAGCTTTGTTCAGTTTATTTCCAAACTAAAAAATGAAAACGTCATAAATTAGATTCTCTTCGTTTTCTATTGTGATATAATTGGATGAACGAGAAAGTTTTGGATAACCAAATTCTAAAGAGAATTTCATTCCTGAAATATTTTTCTCTATTCTACTTGCACTACATGAGTCCTTGCAAAACATAATCCAAAAAAAAAAAATATTTTGGGTTCAAAGTACATTCTAAAGAATTTGGCAAGACTGGTAGTGTTATCAAAACTTTTACTTTCAATAGAGAAATCTTTCTAACACAAGTTGTATATAGTCCTTTATTATTCCACTCATAATACCGCACTTCAATATATCTTTAAGGTCCAACATGAGTTCAGGGCCGCCAAAATAAAATATAAAGATTCCTTAATTACTCACAAAATTGCAGACACAAGAGTATAACATTAACAAATTCCAAGCGTAAATCTGCTCCATCACAACCACACCACTTATAGCCACCACCATGAGTCGTAAAGTATAGGTTTAATATGAAGGATTCCAATTCCGATTCACCAAAAGTTTCCATGCAGAATAAACCAAGAGGAATTTTCATAAATCACAACACAAGGAATTTTATGCTTTTCTTTGCTACTCTAAGGTACAACGTGACTGTGGAGAAGAATGGGTTAAGAAACGATACGGTGTTACAGCGGACGCACGGCTTGAAGGAGCGCACCTCAACCTGGTTGCAAGAAGAAGTAAGTACACAGACTTTTCTTACAAATTACTTCTGCCAGGTTTGAGATCACCAAAACGATGTTTGAGCAGTGTAGGTACATAGTCGTATTGAAGTCGAAGGAATTTGTATGGCTAGAAGTGTGGGTGGCGGTAAGTGAGTTATACACCACGTCGTCGATAGTGTTACTCCAACGACTCCAGCTACACTATATCGCGTCGACGTTTTCGCATTTTAATTGTGTTCAGTTTTTGGTTTTTTTTATTTTTTGAAGCCCTCTCTGCCCTTGCAGTTAATCAATTCAACCCTAATTGCTCCTTTGGTGTTGAGCAAGGCACTTTTATTGCAACAACTCTGTGCCATCAACTATATACATACCGTCGTCGTGCGGGGGTCGGAGGCCAAGTTCATTGGTAAATATTCCTGGGAGGGAGTTTATGTGGCATTATTGCCACACCAAGTTCTAGGTAATGGGAAAGTCAAGACTTCCTGCCATCATATAAGTTCACTCAGGAGGAAAGAACTTAAACAAAAGAGTTCTTCACTCGTCCAGTATACCTCCATAAATATATGTATACGTATACTGCTGGCGCTATTTGCTGTGAACTAGCTCTCTATAGCTTCGATGATGGGGGTGCGATTTATTGCATACTTTTATGTCTTTTTTTGTTGTTAATTGTTAATTTTTCCGATTTCTTGTTGCTTGAAGCTTATTTACGAGCGAAAAAGTGGTGGCAAATTATTTGTGGTGCGGAGCGGATTTTAATTAGTTGCCAAGATCGAGCTATTTATGGGAAATAATTCCATCCGACGGGCCATTCATAATGTTCTTATAGCCTTCTCTCTCCTGAAGTGTAATTATATAAATTAAATTTAATATGAAAGTATTTTGTGCGATTTATTCAACCTTGTGATTCAATTTTGAAGCATTTTAAACGTTTTAAATTTTCGATTCAAAGAAATTTATAATATTTTCATGATTCATGAATTTTTTAGAGACGAAAAAAATTTAAAACGAAGAATATTTTAATTTTAGTTGTTGTACTCGTAAGCCTAATTAACTGGATAAGTCAAATTAATGAACAAATTTGTAAAGTTTGTGCAGGAAAAGAAATATAAGTACAGTTTAGGTAGTTATTTGAGGCACAGAAGAACGAAAATGGTTGCGAAATATTAAATCTCATGGTTACCGTAAGAACTGTCTTAACTTCCTCGAATTCGTTTTAGATTTTTATAATTTTTGGCTTAGAGATGATCATTTTGATTTTTTCAAAATTTTAGTATGAAATAGATAGTATCCACACTATTCAAAAACTGATCACAATAAAATAAACACTTTTTGATAAAATCCAGAATAAAAAAATTGATGGCGACTCCCAAAAACAAAAATTTCTATAAAAATCTATGTAGATATTTTTAAGAAAATAAAGATCGCTGATTTGTATTCCAAACTGATTTATATTCTCAAAAATCGATATTTAGCGATTTTAAGGAAAATAGAGCCATCCTTTCAGATTGCGGCTGAACAGATACATACAGTTTCGAGTCCAACTATTTCGTCTTAAATGTCAATTTTGATCAAAATCTTGAAAATGCAGTATCTCTAATCACAAGTTAAAAATAATAAGATTCCAATGTGAAATAACAAAACTTATATATTTTATTATAATGAATTGAATATGGAAAGCAAAAAAAGTACTCTACAACCAACGTGAAGATTTTGAAATAAGCAATAATCTCTAAGCTTTAGAAAAAAATATTGGGATTGAATCTAGAATTTTTCGGTTAAGTCAAATGATTTATAAAACGGTTTAAATTTCAAAATTTTGTCGTGCCATCATTTTTTAATATTTTTTTTTTTTTGTTGAAACTTGCATTTCCAAAATATTATAAAAGTGAACTATTTAAAAAATCAGTCCTTTTAAAGTCTTTTTTACCTTTAGTTTTGCTACGAAGTCAGCAATACATGTCCTATTTAGGAAACACAATTTCAACAGATTTGACAAAAAAATTATTAAAAATGGTACCTTATTTTTTGAAAAAACATCACATTTTTTGAGGCCCTGTTTCTTCTTCAAAATAACTTTCTTCGAGATTAATCATTTGAAGTTCACGAATTTTCTATCAGATGGAATGATTTCAAAAATGCATTTGAGAATTGTATCTGCCGGTATCTTTAACGCAACATTAAAATCAAATTACGTTTCCAATTTTCAAAAAAAAAAAACAAATGGTCTCAGAAAAATTATAAAATTCAAATAGCGAACATTAATTTACACATTCATTATTCCTTGCGTATTTAATAAATGTATCGATATACCTACATACCTAAACATCTTTTCGAAAAAAGTTTCGCTTCAACGACCTATCTCAAAAACACTCAACTCTTATCAGAATATACGCCACGTGGTACTTATTGCACGGAACCAAATTATTTTCAATAATTTATTAAGACATTTGAAACGCAAATAAAAAATTGCGTCTCACAATTATCAACTACGCGATTCATTTATCCACCAGATGGGCTTCTTCATGTCATCTTGAGGAAACCTCATGAGTCTATTAACAAAAACTATAGAAAAGCATAGGAATGCCTTCACATATACCGGATGAAAAGAATAAATAGATTTCTTTGATACCTACCCAGAAATGCTTTCGAAAAATTCAACCCTGACACAAATAATTCTTTGTCATGATCCTGTTAAGAAATTAAAAAAAAAAATCAGGAAAAAAACATAGGAATCTGGCATTAAGTTTTTTTTCCTCGTCCTTTGTAATTTTACAGCACTTTTTTTATGATATTTCTAATGCGAAGAAAATAAAGTCATAGGTGAATAAAACGACAACAAAGCTGTATGTATTTTTGGGGTGATGAAGTTCAGGTACAACAACAAAAAAAAAAAAATCTGATAATAATTCCAGTTTTATTAGTTTTTCCAACCCCAACCCTAAATTCTTGCCCCGAAAGGGCATAGTTTCCCCTACAACAATCTACTTATACTTCGTCGCCTTGTTTACGACACTTTCCGACCGTAGTCATCCGCTTCCTTGCAATTTTCCAAACAACAACGTAAAATTGTGAAACTTTTTTTTTTTCTTTATTTTTTATTACGTACTTACAAAAGACTCACTTAAATTTAGATTCCTTTGAATGCCTTTGTCCGGTTTTGCGAAAACGGATGGAAAAAAAAATTGATGGTTTTATGACATCTTTTTTGTACAGTGGATTATTTGGAGTCGGAAAGCGAGAGATACGAGGAGATCCTTTTTTTTTAAGTGAAGTTTACTACGCCACGAATGTGTGATGTATATATTTTGTGGCATGGGGTGAAGATTTTTTTTTATGAGCTTTGGCACTTTTTTAAATTAGAGGGAAAAGGAAACAATTCATTTGCGGTACTGGGGATTGCTTTCCAAGATTTGATTTCAATGAAGTTGCGTATCAAAAAGTTGTGAGTTTTAGAAGGAAATGATGGAAAACTCAAAAACCACTTATGAATAGTTGATTCGTCAAGAATAACTTCCCGAAAAGACTTCCAACTTGATTGGTTGTGTCCATCTCAATGGAAATTCAATTAGTATTTGTAAACATTCCATTATGTCGTTTTCCATTAAAAATTTTTCTACAAACACATGAGTTTCCAACCTCAAAAAAATATTAAAAATAATATATAAGGAAATGGGGGAGAAATACGGTCCATAGGATGGATGGTAGGTATCCACTCAAAGAGTGTCAATGTCCCCTCGCTTGGAAAGAAGATAAAATTTTCTAATAGAATGACTAAAACAAAATTATTAAAAAACAGTTTAATTCAAAAACCAATGATCTCTTCTTTAATTTACTTTTTTAAATTACATTTTCAAAAACTCAAATTGTTCATAATATTTTTTTAATTTTTAAGTTTTGTTTTCAAATCTTGAAAGCTGATGCTCTTAGGAAGTATAATTCGAACGATATAAGCAGAAATCTTTAAATAACGATTTTTTTTTATATTTGCTTATAATATGTACAATGTTGGGCTGTTTCGATGGGTGTTTTTCTACATCAAATCAGAGCAGAGCCTGAACTGTCAAAAATAAATCGTGTTTCTTTTTTTAAGCTCAGAGCGTTCAGAGCTTCAATTTTGTCTTTCTTTTTTCTCTCTTAACATGTTCAGAGTATGCTCAAAGCGCACTCTATGAGCTCAGAGTAATAAAGCAGACGAAGTTGAATAGCTGAACCCGAAAAATGACAATTGTGAATGAGAAATGAAAAAGGTGACAGCTGGTGAAGTGTGTTTCTTAAATAAATCAGAACACTTAGAACAGAGTTCGTTCAGTTCAGAGATCGTTCAGAGTATGCTCGGAGTATTCAGAATTTGTTCAGAGCTCTATTCTGAACTAATAAAGAAAAGCGCCCAATGTCGTTTTTTTTTAAATTTTGGTTTCCTTCGATACAGGTTTAAAAGTTTTGGTTTTTAAAGAGAACTGTTCTGTTAAAGTTTGAACCCATAATAATAATGTGTAAACCTTCCTCAACGTACTTTTCGGTTTTCCATATGATTTTTATGAACATGGATTTTAATTTTTACAGTAACTAGTTTCGAAACTACTTACATAACTTTTCAAAAATTTTCGAAACATTATTTATCGTAAACTTAACCGTTATAAAGTTACAGCTACCAAAATATATCGAATCAGGTACTTATAAAAATAATTTGCATTATTTTAACGATTTTAAAATACGTAAAATATCAAAATAACACAAATTATTTGAGTAGGATCTTTTTTCGATTTTTAAATTTGAATTAAGACCAATTTTGTAAAGCATTAAATTTTCGAACCAAAAAATTTACAAAAAAAAGAAAACCGAAAAGTGTGTTGTCTAGGCCTTAAAACTTTGAGCTGACATCTTTTTTTAACAAATCGAAACTATTGTGCCTATTTCGAATACCTATGTACGTATTTAATTTTTTTTTTTGAAACAACCTAATGATATATGTACTAATGTACTTATGAATCTTTAAAATTATACATCAGAAGATCATCTGGTGCAGTGTTTAAGTATTGAATATTGAGAACAAATTATAACGTGCAATATTGAAAATCATTTGACTAAAATTAAAAAGGTCCACAATTTTGAGGTTGAAAGTTAATTTTCAGAAATTATTTGTCCAAAAATAGAATAGAATGTTGGTTTTAAAAAAATTATGGTACAATATTGTAAGTGTTGCCACTGTTTTTAAGTGCCATTTTTTTTTTAATTGCTCACCCCCCCTTTGATATAATTTATTATTTTCTTTTGCAAACATGGAAATATGGATCCACTTAAATTCTCTCAATACTTATTTTTGTTTTACGAGCTGCAACCCAAGCTATCCCAACTTCCTCTCGCCTGGCCGAAGTGGGTACCTACATATGTATTTTTAATGCGTCTTATTATCTTTCAGTTAGAAAGAATAACACTTCAAAACCAGTTTGCTTGAAATTGCATGAGCATCAACGTTTCTTTAAGCAAAAATGCACCTTCCGCCAACACACTCGTTCAATATGTGTTTTCAAGTTTAAACTCTACAACATCAAAACACATTTACAAAAAAGGTTTGCTACATATATAGTATGTATACATGTGTACCACCTAAAAATAAAAAAAAAGGATCGATGACGCTATAACGACCGGTTTTGTGCGAAGAAGCTGATGCATGTTTATGCAATCTCCTTTTTTCTATGTTAATGGTCAAGGTCTAAGGAGCAAAAAATTGCACACGCTAAAAACTAAAGAAACTAAAAAAACAACCAACCATTTGAAAAAACACGAAAAACCTGAAAACGAACATAAAAAAGAAAGGGAGGAACAAAAAGTTTTTTTTATTTAAACAAAAACAATTTTTGATGGAAACGCCGCACCGGAGTTTAGATACAGAGAACATTTATACTTATACAAATCTACTCAGTTTTAGCATATAGTATTGGAAGCTACAAGTGGTAGGGCAACTTTGGTGTTAACTCTGATAGCTATAGTTGTGCCAGTGATATATTTTGACGCCAGCAGGCGTAAATACAAATATTAACGTTTACTATTAAGTTTCAAAATATTTTATATACATTTAGCATATTGTAAAGAAACTTCAAAATCGTGTATGAAATTAAAATGTTTTCTTCTTTTATTTATTTAACCTATTTTCAAATTATTAAATGTACCAAATTTCAATAATTTTGATCAAGACTTGGAAGAAGTAGAATTTGATGTTCTTAGCCAAAAACAGTTAAAGAGAACTTAGTCACAGGCTCAACGGATGGATTGATTTTGTTGCCAAAAAATGTTGTTGCGAATTTTACAATTCCTTTCAGTCAAATTGGCAATATCTTTGAAAAAAAAAACACCATCAAAAGGTTTTTGAACTTGTAGTCTGCGTCAGAAAAAGTTTGAAAAAATCGAATCACCAGCAATATTTTCTTTTAAAATGGTGGCCGTGGCCCTAAAAATTAAGTAAAAATTTATAATTAAATAATAATTATAATTTTGAGGGCCTTTAACTTTCAATTTGTTGTTTGTAATACAAATTTAAAATATTTATAAACATTAGTTTCGTCAGCTTCATGCAAAACTTTTTAGGTACTTTTTAATCTCTGAAAATTCTAAGTATACAGACAACGAAATCCGTTAGTTATTCAAGTACCAATTTTTAATCTAAGAAATTTTCTATAAAATTTTAGCCAAGAAAAATATTGTTTTGGAAACTAGTCATTTTACTCCTTCGGGAAGAGATGTCAACATTTGTATGAAAAAACCTTCCTAAAATCGATTTAAAGAAAAAAACTCATAATATTATTTTTGTAGCCTTTTCAAATGCCAGAAATTCAGCAATTTCAATAAGTTGTTTTTGCAAAAATGTTAACTGTAAAAAAAAGCACAAATTTGTGCACTAGGTCTTACACGAATTTTTGAAATCGATAGTTGATGCGTTATCGATGCGGGGTTATCGAGCTATAAGAACACAAAAAATTTAAATTTACCTCGCTCATCGGTTCGGAACAACAATTTGCAAGAAATAGAATATAGGTACATAGCCAAACTTCGAAATTTTTAGGCTTTAAAAACATAGTAAAAGAAAATCGATACAAAATCACCACACCAAAAATCCATTGCAAACGCCTCAAGAACTTGAATTGCGAATCTTTTTGTGGCGAAGAGTTTAAAAAAATTAGGTGACACACTATCGGTAGTAGCAGGTATCAATTCCCAAAGAATGAAGCACCAAGTTAGGTAATTTTTTTTTGTAAAATTGAAATTGAAAAGCTTATTGAAAAAGTTATTTCGTAGATTTAAAAATGTTTTTAAAATGATTTAAAATTTTTGAGTGATTATCGCACTGACCTTAAATTTATTTCAAAAACGACGACAGGACCGAAATTTCTAACAAAATATCATTGATCAAAATTTATCTTAAGGATTTGGAAGATTTTATAGAAATTATAGAAATTTTAATCTTTTACTTTATTTTAGAACATTCGTTGAATTGAGAAGTGAATGAATTAAAACTTTTTCGTATCAGAATATTTGTGCGTAAACACCAAACATTCTTACACACACACACACAAGCTCGATCATTTTCAATATCAAAAAGCGAATAAAGAAGAAAACAAAATTATGTTATATCCTCCCTTTTTATTATGCCTATACTTAAACCTACCCATATTATTACAAAGGTATGTTTGCACTTGTGACCTATAAAGAGCCTTTTGCGTAATACTAGAATTTTTGTACACTTCCTTTTTGCTTCGTCTTTCTTCTTCTGTATACATACTTGCAAAAAATGATAAAAAAAATAACACATCAAAAACTTGAAGATTCGATAAAAGAATAAAAAAAAAAAATTGAGAAAAGAAAACAAAAATCCTTCAGGCATCCAAAAGCAGGATTAAAGACAAGTAAGAATAAAATGCAGCAATCAAGTGTTTTTCTGATGTTCCTTTTAGCCAGTTCCACTTGCACTTCTGCGCATAACCATAAATAAAGATCCCTTTGTTTTGCATTAACAATAAGTTTCTTATCTCTAGCTTTGGCTGGTGAGAATAATAAAAGGATGTTCCATATAAGGACTCTACATAGGACTCTGCTTCCCTGTTTAATCAGATTATCATAGAAAATTACTATGCCCTTGAGTAATTTATTGGATTTTATTTAAAGACAGTCATTCTTCATAGATTTCCACGTGGTTCCATGATAACCCCAGAAAGTAATAGCTGAAAGAACATGGAGTAGTTTTTAGTGCCTTTGGCTGTCACGGGATGTCACAGTGATTTTGTTGAATGTTGAAAAGATTCATAATATAAATCCAAACTAACAGAAATGTGCTTTATCTCATTGGGATCGTAATAGATCGAAAAAAGAGGGGTCTCCTCAAGCACTCACTTCAAACTCTTAGATCTTTTATGATTCAATAAAGCAATTATTTTATTTTCTTATCGGAAAGCGGGAAGCCTGATGGCGAATAAATTAAAGACGTAATACTATGTTTCGTTAACAAAAAAAAAAAAACACAAACACCGGAGAACTATTAAATGTTCCCAAATACCTAGAATCACATTAGAAACAATTTTTGTAACTGTGAAATTATTTCTACACGGACAGCAATAATTTTTAAGAACAAAAAAACATTTAGGAAAGAACAAAAGAAGTCACTCCCTAAACCTATTGCCATTAAGTGTTTCACTGTTTCCTGAATGACCAAACATCACGAAATGCTCTCATATCCTATGACGAAAAAAAAACAATTTAAAATTGGAGGCGTTAATAAACAAAACAAAACAAAAAAAAACAACCCATCAAACAGTAATTTATATGCAAATTTGTATGTTGGATATGTATAATTTTGAAACAATAAAGTTTTCCTTCTTAATTGGTCTTAATTATATAGATCTAGCCTGGAATACATGTTTTTTTTTTGCTTGCCCACGCATTAAAATTGTGAAACCAAATCGGCAGGAAAATAAAATAACACCTTTGGACGAGAAGGTATTAGGTATAGAAGACACCTAAACAAAAAAAAAAAATCCAAAATGGATTGCACAACTATTGCTTCCGTCTTCCGGAGAATAAAACAGAAGGGTTGACCTACTTCCTTTATGTGTTTTTTTTTCGTTTGCATTTTAGTTTTCTTTGTGTTTTTTTGTATTCTTTTTTTCTGCTGCGTTGTATTTGGAATTTTGTTTACCTTTGTCAAGGGCAACATGATACCCTAATGATGATCATAATCACGTTTAGGTTTAAAAACAAAATACATATAGTAGATGCATGCGTATATATGCTTGTTTTTGAAGGATTGAATTACACTACTGACCTTGTGCGAAGTACTCAAATTACCCCTTATAAAATTATAACAACCTATTTAAATACTTTTTTTTTCGTATTAGGATTTAAAAATTTATATTCTTATGCGTAGTTGAGTTATTTTGTTAATTTTGATGGTGACCTATATTTTTGAATAACACTTCCTAGAACTCTGAGGTTAATGTAATTTGTTAGAATGAGTTGAGATACTTAAGACATATTTTGGCCATTGACCTGAAAAGTCTAAAAAAAAAAACTTTAGCATCTGAGGTCTAATACTCAATTTGATTTAACGCCAGAAGTTTTGATACAAAGTGGGATAAAACAAAGTAGAATAAAATTTTTAAAAAATTCGTAATTTATTATCTGTAATTTTCTATTTGACAGTTCTGATTTTTTGAAACTTTAAGCCAATTAAGAATTAAGGCTACACAAAATCATCTTTTTGAAAAACTACGGCGTAGGGTGAAAAAATAATTTCTAATAACATTGAAAAGTTTCTTTTATAGGAATTTTAGTCATACTTTCAAAATTGCTCTAACATTATTTTTTGTTCCATAAATATTTGCTGAGATATTTGTGATCAAAGACAAAACAGTGTTTAGAAAATTACCAAGCTAAAGCCGAATAAACAAATTATCTGACGAATACATTTTTATTTACTTCAATTTTGTTTTGAAAAATTCGGATCTTCAATTTCCAAATTGAAAATTCAAAACTAAAAATATGAATCTTAAGAATGCAATACATAGAATGCTTTATAAGGACGAGCAATTCATATCAACATTTTTCTCTATCCAACAACTGTCTGCCTGATTGAAAGGGTTCTACTGCATCGCTTGACTCGAAAAACATTTGTTTTCCTTTGCTGGCGTATGGCCAATCCACTGGCACCTACGTCTTCGTATGATAGAGTCAATTAATTCCTGCCATATTCTCGCATGAAGTTCATGAGAAACACTAACTACTTTTTGACCTCAAGAATCATGATGTTACGCCAGACATCTAGTTACGAACGTTTGCAGCTTTCTAGTGATAGAGTAGCTTGGTCTTTAAGCTTATATAGTTGCTTCTTCATAATTTGAACAGTATACCAAACGCAACGTTTGTTTTCTGGACTCGGTTTTTAATATCTGGTTCAGTTCTGCCGTCAGTTGAGATAGTACTTCCATGGTATTGAAAATTTTTTAGACTAAGTTTATTGGCTGTTCAGAAATATCTTCTTCAACAGATGAGGAAGTTCCAAAGCTGATCTTTTTTTTTGTCGTTTTGATCCTTAAGCCATTTATCTCTTCACAAAGAAAAGTTACAGCTCTTCAAAAACACCAACAAATTAACAAAAAAATGATTGTCCTAATTTTATGATTAGTATAGGAAGAATTTTTTTTCCGAAGAATGAAAGAAATGTTGGTCTTGTCCACATTAACCACTAGACCCATTTTCTTCACTTCCATCACAATGCTCACAAACGCGACACTGTCATTACGCTGTGCTCTTCGAACTATGTCAATATCATAGAAGTATCCGATTAATTGGACGGATTGGAAAGATTACGCTTCTTGTATAGACATAGGCGAAAGATATTGCATTTCCGACATTTCCGATTTTGATGGAGCATTGTGCGTTCTCCATCATCTTCCTGCGCAAGAGGACAACTTTGGCAGATATGCAGAATCTAGACATGGCTCTATAAAGCTCTATCTCTATAGATGCTTTCATACGAGGCCTTAAAATCGATAAGAATTTGGTAGGTGCCGGTCTTCTCGGGTTTATTTCTCCAAGATCTGTCGTAGTGTGAAATTTTGGTCTCTGCTCTAAAGCCGCACTGACATGACCCTACCAGGTTGTTGACAATGATCTTATAAACGATGTTAAGAAGATCGATACCTCTGTAGTTGGTGCAGTTCAGAGGATCGGGAATACAATTCCAAGGTTCCATTCATTGGGCATACTTACTTTCGACTATATTTTGCAGACTGCGAAGTCATTGCCTGCCGCTTTGAACAGAACGGGTGTGTGTAGGTCTACGTTGTCTAAAGGTGGCCCTAAACGACGAACATGCTCGTGCTCGCTATACATTCGTCGGTGCTACTCGTAGTTCGCGAACTGTTCGTTGTTGGCGCAACATTTCGATTTTATCGTGTTCGCTGGCTTCAATGTTCGCCGTGTAGGGCCATGTTCACGAGTAAACCTCATTATTACTGTGAACTTTGTTGTTGCGATTCTTTGGATAATCGGAACGAAATGAATATTCGCAAAATGTGTTCGCCGTGTAGGGGAAAACGCAAACGAGCTTGTTCGGCGAGCATTTTCGTCGTTTAAGGCCACCTTAAATCAAATAATTCTATCTCTCTAGCAAGGAAATCAGGTTCATTATTAAGATCCAATAAGGCTATTTTTTCTTGCACTTTTGATTAAGGAGTTGTGCCATTCACAAAAATTAGTTTGAGAAATAATGGACACCCAATATTGGATATAATTTAATTTAATAGAAAAGTTATTTCCTGGGATTTGTGCGAAGCGCATTCAGTTATTAGTTTTTAATTATATATCAGTCGAATACAAGAACTTTTTACTGCAGGAGACGGTTGATAAAGGAGAGGACGTGTTTAGTTAATCCGCAAGTCGGCAGGCGAATTTGTATGCTATAAAAAAAATGTATGCCGAACAAGTTCGATAAGAAGATGGATATACAAGTTACTCTTAGCAACTTATTAACATTTTTCATTATTGACTGTAAACCAACTTTAAAGGTATTTAAATTCAAGTAAATTGGCTCTAAATTTATTGTCCAGCACCATGAAGTTTCACCAAAAACCAATTGACATTCCCTTCAAAATTGAGGACGTGAAATAAAAAACCAAAAAAAAAATACCCTGGATGTTCATGTTGCGAAATTCAACAATAACCATTAAATGTAATTTCCATTCCATTGACAGGTTGCAACGCCTTTCTGAACATTCACAATCCACATGTTCTGAGGTCACTCTCTTGATAAAAAAAAATAACTTTGTTTCCCTCAGCGTTCGGTTCATGTTGATCCAGCTTTTGTTGCAAGCATTTCTTTGTAGCCTTTTGTTATTTTTTTTTATTTTTGGGAATTGCACCAGCAGATGTAGCGGATATAAAATGCCAAAATGATATTAAACTCACATAAACCAGGTAACACAACGGTGGCAAGTAGTATAAATGTCCTGGGTGCGGGAGTGCAGAGGAGGCAAAGGTGACACCACCGCCGACCGCACCATCAGCCAGCCCAACCCCGGAGACACAAATTTAACTTGAACCTCAATGTAAAAACGAAAAAGAATGTTAAAACCGAAACATGGAAATGGATAGAAATTGATGAAATTTCGGAAATGAGTTTCGGTTTTTGCTTTTAAAATTTTTGTGTTTAATTTTTTTTTTTTTCAATTTTATTTTTTAATTTGGGGGAAATTTTCGCACGGAAATTGTTGGCGTGGTGACATGACGCTGTTTCTGTTGGTTCGGGTCTAATGAATGAGCGGTGCCGGCAGATGTCGCTTTCGATCGTTAAACTGCTGTCTCATGGTAGTGTGGCGACTGTAATGAGTTGCAGTTTTTTTTTTCTTCAGGACTACGTCCACTAACGACGCCACCACCATCGCCGTCATACAAAAAAGTGACAAAGGCAGTAAAAGTCCAGAGTGCAATTGCGAAATTTTAAAAACATCTAAATGGCAGGTTTAACATTGTATTGATGCAGGTAGCAGGTTGCGTCTTATATAGGTAGTAATATAGATGAATTGTCTTGACGAATCAGTGCTGGATCAGCAATATAAAAAATGGGGCATAGTTATGTTTACATGGCGCACAAAGATCGCGGTTATTTTTTTCGTTAAAAAAAATACTTTTAAATTTCGAAATTGACAAAAAGTAATATTAACCAATATAACCACTTTATGACTTTGATTCCCAAAAATTCAATCATCACTTTTCAAAATTTCGGAGGAAATAAAAGTTGAAAGTCGATGTCCTATTCTACAATTTTAATGGACTTGGATTCCAACCTCAAAAACACTTTTTAATTAGACTGCATGTATGGAGTGGCATGACTTAAGGATAAAGTAAGAGGCCAGGAAAATTCTTGATCCAGCACTGAAGAATTTTCTCTTTCTTATGGTTTTCGCTAACAAATAAAGCTAAAACGATCATCATTCTTTTGGCATTTTGTATAATGACTAATGAAGATTTAAACGTAACCACAAAAATATCGTTACTCAATCGCGTGCTAAAGGATTCAATTCTATTTGTATATTTTAGAAGAATACCTACCATCTGTCGGAAGTGGTTTCTGCGATGCACATGAAGGAAATGGCTTAACAGATAATAAATATTCTTTATACAAGCGGTCATTACTTCAAATAATAAAACAAAAACAAAACTTTTGACCAAAATGTGGAATGAGATTATTATGCGAGATGTAATTCTTTGTTTGCCTTTTTTTTTGGACTGACAATGGTGTTGAGTGTTTAGGATTTAATGTCGGTAATATTTACTAAACCAGATGATTGAATTCAGTGACAAAAATGTTCATGCAAAATTAATAACAACTAGAAGACAAATAGAAGCACCACTTTAAAAAAATCTTAATTTCAAATATTCAAGAATATACCGATTCTATGGTCATTGGGAACAAGTTGAAAAAATAGATTAAAACATGGAACTTGTGTCGCAATGAAATTGAAATTGTTAAAAATAGTTCAGGAGTTGGAAATTATTACCCTATTTTAAGGGATGTTTCGCTAACACTAAACTAGAAAATAATATTAGTTTTTACCTTTTTTAGTTAAAGTTTTTCTAGTGTAGTCAAAATACAAGAATAATCAACATAAGAAACATAGCACGGCACAATTTAAATGGTAACAACTTATTGAAGGTTACTATTAAAAAAATATTTCCATTTTAAGAAGTTATCACCCCTTTTCTAGGGGGCAATAGCAATCAAAGTACAACAAAACTGAAAGTGACAAAAATAGTTCAGAACTAACTAACAAATTTCTGAGCCATAAACTTTTGCCTAAAATAATTTTGTCTTCTTCTTGTCTGTCGGTTTGTCTGTCTGGTGATTTTTCTGTGTTTTTTTCATAGACGTCTTAATGGATTCAACTAAAATTTATATGAAAGAGATAATATTTGATTCACTGTCCATTGAATCACATACAAAATGATATTGATACAATATGTTTTCAAATATTTAGTATAAACTTCTTAAAAATTAGGTTTTTTTTACTTATGTACCTTTTGAACACCGATATCTTTAAAAAAATATAATTGGCTATAAGAATTATTAGAAAAGGGCTAAATGAGAAATTTCATAGCACCCTGTACCAGTGTTACGTGTATTTTTCATTTGGTGCCAATATCATTTTCCAACGTGCCTTATACCGAAATTCTTTTTCTGAGTTAACCAACTTCAAAAGTGAATACATATCTCGAAAACCCCGTTGACAATTTTGAAAATATTACACCCACATATTCGTATTGTGCTTGATCTCACCTTTCATTTGATACCACTTTCATTAGTGAACGCACTGGGCCGAGGCTCCATGGAAAAATGGCTCATCTCCTTTGTATAAAACTAGCTTCACTGTCCCCATACAAATAAAACATACAAAGTTTTTAAAAAGGAATACGAGTATCGAGTGAAGCCCTTTAAAGCTACCATCTTGAAATCCAAGTTCAAAATTTAGCCGATCAAACTTCGAGATAGCCTGTAAATTTTAAGCCAAATGTTGAAAAATTTTTAAAATCAAAAACTGAGTGATTCGGTATAACCAAGTACTACATTCTGAGAGGTCATGACCTGGTATATCAACATTTTCAGTTTAGACCATGATTCTTGGGTATTAAAAATTATTTTACGCAAAAAAATCGCTTCTACTATTTTTGATGTAAATAGGTACCTAATAAAAATTTCAGAATTCTAAACTTAAACTTAAAACAATAAAAAATAATAAACGAACGTACATACATTATGTATAATATTTCAAATGATTGTTATTTAATAAGTTTTAAAAAGTTGTCTCTCTCAGTATTTACTAAAAATAAAAGCAGATTTTTGCTAGAATTGAATTAATGTAATATTTTGATTGTCAACTGTGCGTGAGATACTTTTGTTACCTAAAAGAAAGACTTTTTTTTATAGTAGGTTAGGTAGTAAATATAAATTAAAAATATGATATTTTTACTTTAAATGATGGTATTTCAATCGATGGCACAAACAAGACTTTATTAAAAGAAAAAGTGCGTATACGCCAGAGTGCACTTATTTTGTGTACTGTTTCAAACCTTAGTTAAAATATTTTTATTTATATATATATTATTACATAATATTTGTTGTTTATCAGCCTAACAAAAGCATGACACAAAGCAAAATAATAGGGATAATAAAGTAAAAAAATTCCGTGGAAATATTTCCATCTTCTTTTCAATCGCTCCTTGTAAGTTCGGCTTATCATTTTTATGTTTTCATATCTTTGATTCCAATTAAAAACAGGGCCCATAAATACTGGCCATAATTCACATTACTAATACCAAATTATTTTTACATTCAGAACATTTTTTTTTAACAAGAAAAAAATTTAAAAGAATTAATATTGTCCAACGTCATCTGTTCATCGTGAACAATTAAAATGAACCTCCTGACTGTATGCAGTATAAAAGTCTTTTGAATTGCTTTTCAGCCTACGAATATACCAAAAGCTCCACCACAAAAGCTTTTTATGCGTTGCGCCTTAATGAAACAAAAACACACAACAAAATTCTATAAAGTTTAAAAAATTCAATCAGCTTATGTGTATGGGTAGAAAATTTGTCACAAAACTAATTAATAGAACTTTAAGTGATAAGATATGACTCAAAGTCTATTTGTAATGCATTTTATTAGATATTTTTAATTAAAAACGACGGAAAAGTTTCAATGGACTGATGCTCGTCAAGAGGCAGCGTGGCCGAGCGGTCTAAGGCGCTGGTTTTAGGCACCAGTCCGAAAGGGCGTGGGTTCGAATCCCACCGCTGTCACAATTCTTTTTGTTAGAATATTTTTTTTTTTAGAATTAGAATTTTAATAATATTATGTAGTTTAAGTTAGTCATCTTGCTTTGGAATGTGTTCTTAAATTAATTCTTTTTAATGCAATGCTTTGTCATAGGTTGTTGATATTTGGAGCACCGTCAATATTTTGACATTGGATTGATTTATGATAGGATATTTGCAATGTGTAGGTAGATAAATTGTTGTAGAAAGGTATAATTTCCGCATGGAATGAGGATCTTGGGTAATTTTAAATTGTGAAAGTATGAGTTGGCTTATTTTAAAATTATATAGTTCAATAGTTCTTCTTAAAATAATAAATGAGTAAGCTAAATAAATTTATTCTTTTCTACGATAGCGATGCATCGACGTATTTATTTTTCTTACGAATTAAAATATTGTTTATTAATTTTGTATGTATAAAGAACTTTAGTTATTCCTGTTTCCAAAATTTCCAAAATTCTCGAGTCATAAATAAATCCAATGTTAGTTAAATATTCAAATCTGTTAAAAGTACCTAATAATTTAAAGGCGTGTGCTGTTTTCCAGTTCTTTGTATATCTCCTTAATGTGTTTTTATAGGTTTTTGGTATTTCTTTTCGATACAATTAATACTAATTATTCTATCTACATGCTTCCATTGAAGTGAGATATGAAGGCATTTTAATTAGTGGGAATTTTGGACAGGTGCCGATATTTCACAACTTTGCTTAAGAGCTGTGTTGTTATGTATAGTATTGTAGGTATACATAGGTGGTTATTATAGGTACTTACCTATAGCTATTAAATTATCTAGACTAGACATTCTGGAACCTTATTGGAAGTTCAAACAATATTAAAATGGATAACAGGCCTACTTGGTGGTAGGAAGGTCTTCTGCATGCCGGTAAACTGCGGTAGCTAGTTTAGGCTTAACGAAAATATTGGGATTAAGCAATAGGTCCAAGTAAAAAAAAAAATAGCTTTAAATAGAAAAACCATTTACTCGAGAAGTTAAAATATCAAAAAGACAATCTCAATACATCCTGAAAACCCGAAATTTAAAATTGCAAGTTCTAAGACCGATGTTAAAAATTCTTTTTTATTTGGATTTTTTTTTTGCAGCCTCATATATCGTTGGGTACCATTACTGTTGATAGTTTTTTCTCACAGCACCATGGGAAAAGTCTAAACCGAAATCTAGCTTTCTGACGTTTTTTTTCCGGAATCAGATACCTTACCGACACACTTCCTCAATGAAAAAAAGACAGTGTATCGAAAATAAGAGTTTTTCATCACATAGCACTCCTAAACTGTAAGTCTTACAAAGTTTAGTTTTACACAGTTTGTAAAGATATCATTTTTTCTAAAAAAATTTACCAACTGTAAGAAAAGGCATATTTTCTCTTTTTTGAAAAATATAAAAAATAAATTATGCTTATGTAATTGATAAAAGGCTAATGGACTGATGTTCTGCAGAGCTAGCTCACAGATTTGAATATTTTATTTGATTGCCTTGTTTATTCTAATCCACAGCCACAGCTTGAATTTTGGGCTCTCTACAGCATAAGATAACACCAATTATATTTGTATCCTTATTTTCTTAACGGCATCAATATTTCTTAAAGCTAAGTCTTAGTAATGGCCAATGATAAAAGTCTACTTGACAGCTGTCACGAGCAATACCGCACATCACTTAACAAATCACCAACTTTTAAAGCAATTAAACTTGCTTGTAATGTCTTCTCACCAGGGCTTTAAGGCAAATCTCAAATAAAACTGTCCCATATAGATTCTAAAAATCACCTCTAATCACCTTATTTAAATGTCTTCGATAAGAAATGAAATTGCGTGGCAACACGTTTAAGGTTTAACACCTTAAACGTCGTACTGCGGCACACGCCAAAACTGTCACGCGGGCAAGTCAAATCACATCAGCCCTAATTGTATAAATGAAATTGAACCCTTTTCTCTTCTTAGCTTATGGTACGAAGTAGAATTGCTTTTGCTTATCTTAATCGAGGAGTAAAGTTATCCCGAATTTCAAACCACATGCAAATAAAAATAAATCACGCTTCAATACCTCCTCCTCCTCCACCCACAGATTTTTTATCGCGAAATGCGTTTTCCAACTAATTAAAAAGCACGCACTATGAATGATTCTGCTAAACATTACCGTACCAACATCGCGGATGATGTCACACCCAATAGCTCTATAAAACGAAACTATACGCGACTTTATATAAGCATAAAGAAGAAGTAACATCCCCGCAGCAGGACATCCTTGCGTAAAACACGCAGCTTGAAGGCAAAAAAATGCTTTACTGCCTAAACACCATTACCACTGATGTTATCCTATCCTGGCAACGACAGGAGGCTTTTTCCAAAACACGAAAAAGAGTTAACCATCAGGCCCTTGGTTTTTGTTTAACCCTTTTTAATGGTGTATAGCTTTGTGAAGAAGCAAAACAGTTCCACAGCCAGCCATTTACCCTCATGGGCATTCGTCTTGTTAAGACATCAAATTTATTGTCGAAAAGGAAATTAAAAGGATTTTCTTAAACTCTCTTAGACGACGCGACGCAACGATTCACCACCCACCTACCGCCTGCCACATGAATCTCTTTGTGGGATGGCCTTAGCAATGATAAAGAAAGCTGGAAAAAAAAGTATCGAATTTCAAAATTTTAGGTCGCTGGAAAGGGTTTTAATTATTAAAAATGCTGCAACTCTTTTTTTTTTTATTGAGTATTTCGTATTTCAATTGGGATTGGGATTTATTAGGAACACGAAGCCATTTGGGAGTTGTTTATTGAAGCAGACAAAGAATTGACCGGTTGGCATGGGAAAAATGGAAGTATTGGTAGTCATGGTTTAATCTTTCTTTTCACTAATGGATGCTAACTTCAAATGGACTTTGGTTACAATTTGCAAAAGTAAGAACTTCTAGGTTATTGTGGACTGGAGTTAGAAGGTTCGCTTTTTATTATACATGAGGAAGATTAGTTTACCTATACGTGATGCTTGTCCAAATGTTAATCCTATTTATAATGTGTGCAGAGTATAATGAAACCAATGTGTTTTGACACTTCAAACGGGTTCTGAGCATTTTACTGTCTTTCAAATATTAAGTACTGATTCGTTTGATGTTTTACGGTGTTGAATGGGTTAGTTGGTCCAGCATCAGAGTTGTTGTTGAAAATCAAGAGACCTCTTGAAGCTCTTAAAGTTGGTGCTACATTTTCACTAACGTTAAAGTTTTCAAACAAAAATATTGTTCATGTCGCTTTTTGAGTGTTCAACACACGCATACAAAAACAATTGATTCTCTTTCGCTTTGGTGCTTAACTTTGGATTTTTAACAATAAGGCAAAGTTCTGGATTTTGGAAATTAGTTCGAGATATGTATTATGAAGACTTGACATCTCGATAAGGCGAAAAAAATGTGCTCTTTAATTATATCTGTTTCCTCTTTTCTGTCTTTTGGTAAATCACTAACCCGATTTTCTACAAACTTTTGTAGCAAGGAGTTACTATCAGAACTCTCAAGCAAGAGCTTACTGAACTTCGTCAAGACCTCCAAAGGACTAGACGAACCATCGAATTCATAGGTTAACATGAAGAAGTTATAACACTTCAGGGTATCACAATGGATCTGCATTGATCTAAGTTGACGGTAACAAAACCAACTGCCAGCCCAATCAACCTAACCTAACCTAACCTAAGGCTTTACTTACAACGTTCAATTTTATTTTATATTTCTCAAAAAACCGTAACTAACTGCAGTCACTCCGCTATAGAACCGTATTTTTGATTTTCGGTTTAACCAGAAATCAAAATATTTCAAAAAAAAATTTAAATACTTATAAAAGATGTTCTGTACAGTTTTTAAAATAAATATCATTTTGGATTAAAAATGTCTACTTTTTTTTGGAAAATTAAATTTCTTAACAACGAGTTTTTTTTTAAACAATAAAGAATTCTCTACAGTCAGAATTATGACCCACAAAGAACTTCAACCTCAATTCTTTTTAATTACTTCCACGCACTCGGTGGTGAACATAATTACCTTAACTTTGATTTAATAAAAATCGACTTTTAAAATCTCGATTCTAAAAATGTTTTTGTCTTCATTTTAAAAATCGACTTCGTGAAGTCGCCATATAAATAAAGATATCGCTTTTAATCCTTTGAAGACATTATCTGACATATTTTGGTTTTGTAAAAAAGTGAATCGATATTTTTGCCTTTCCATGCTTAATCCGATTCTGGTTTAGCGAAAAAACACTGCAAAAGTTTTATTTATGAATTAATTGCTTTCACGCTGTTACTTCAACTTGAATCCAATGTGAAAAGAGGAATATCGAATAAATTTATGAGAAAGAAAGTGTTTCGGGTTCATGAGATGTCATGTGACAGCTCATCAATTTCATATCAAATGGTAAGGTGGTTTGTTGTTCGGTAATACAGTTTCTTTCGCTTAGCATTTCAGCACAAAGCAAATTGAACAAATGAAAGCAATGCCTATCAGCGATTCGGTTGTCCATAGAACAAAAATAGGACTCCATGACAGAAATCAAAGGAAATTCTCTACAAATTATCGATAACATGTTTAAAAAAAATATGTCTTTTACTCCCTAATCTGCATGTTTAAATTAAGCAACGAGAATTCTCGGGACTATGCTATGCAAAGAGTGGGGATTAGTTGTTGCTGGATATTGCTTAAGGGAAATAGATAAAACCAAAACTCTAGTGGTGATATTTTCTTATTGGTGAACACTCGCATTTATGTATAACTTTTAGTAAGTTCGGTTATCACAGAATCAATGTGTATCTTTAAGCTTGCGACAGCCTTCATATTCATAATTCATACGAAAAGATCTTCTGTTGTCACCAGTTCCTAGACCATCTGACCACCAAAATTTGGTTAATGCATTAGTCATACTACTGAGTCCAATGAACTCTTATCTATCTATCTAAAATAGAATCATTCGATTTCTTTGAACTGTGATAAACTCTTTTGTAAATTCTTAAGCTGTGATACTCTGAGGTTAAAGTCCATAACATTCAGATGTTACTTTAAAATCTTTTTTCTTGTTTCAAGGCCATCATCACAAAAAAATAACGTAAATTGTAAATCACTTTAGTATTAAAATAATGTTAACATTTTGTTGACAGATTTAATCTTTTAAGTGTTGATGTGGTTTCAGTATTAGAGTTTCAATGAATTTGCTTTAGACTTAATTACTTACAAAAATAAAAGAAAGCCTGATTATTAATCCGTTAAATTAAGATTTCCGGTCTATTTAATTAGATGGGTTAGGTGGGCTCGGCACCATCATTGAAATTGGTGCATCCCCAGTTTCTGACGAAAAAAAAAAAATGTAAATTCCGTAGAGAATGGAAAGTTTACATTCGTGGTTAGGATGATGAGTGGACTACAACTGCGCATTGATTATAAGAGATTCTTGTTTGTATTATAAAAATAAACATTTATCAAGTATGTAGTAGTAGTTCTAAGCCTCGTCGCAAAGGAAACAAACAAGTTTACGTATTTATTTTGTTTTATATTAATGACAAGAAAGATAATATATATTTTATCTTTGAGTTTTAAAGCATTTGATTTAAATTTAATTCTTTAAATAATTTAATGTTATGCATGAAAGTTAACACAACTATGAATCTAACTCTTAAGTTATTTCGGCACTATGAAACTATTGTTATTTTATTTATTTAATTTATTATATCTTAGATCTTTCGAGATATTCTCAAAAACTATTTGTAAAACACAATTGAGCAAGAATGACTTAGTAATTTATTATTGATCAATTAAAACTCGAAGAGCATGGCAAATAGATTTGAGTAATGTAACCGGTGATGTTCTAACACTCAAGCCCCAAAAAGCCCCAAAAATCGAATAATCGAATAGTGCAAGTACACTACTTTTCTGCCATAATATTTCTATTCCGTAAAATATTTTTCATTTCATATTTTTCTATCATGGCCGTATTGAGGGCTTGAAAACCTTCAAATCTACCATACCTGATTTTACGAAAAAATGTATAGGTTTTTTATAAGATATTGTATTTCTACTGTTCTTACACTCAAGATTTATTTTGATCAATTTAACAAGCACAAACATAGTAAGAAAATAAGGGCTTACTATTTGATATGCTCTGGCGCCCCAGCAGCTCGGCCTTGTAAGAAATCATTACTCTGAATTTTTTTCATTTCCCAATGATTTTTTCTCAACTTTTCTTTTGGTAATCTTACCACTTTTAATTTTTTGTTGGAAAGTAGTTAATTCGCTTATTTCTAATTGCAAGTGGAACTTTTGCGAGACGTCACTTTGACGTTTTATTCAAAAACCAAAAAATATCTATTGCAAGTTTTATTTTAAAACGTGCTAGATTTACGAATGCAAAATTGTGAAAATAGGAAATTGCATTTTTTTTCTTAGAATGCTATTTAAACTTAGAATGCTG
Source organism: Syrphus vitripennis (assembly GCA_958431115.1). NCBI lineage: Eukaryota > Metazoa > Arthropoda > Insecta > Diptera > Syrphidae > Syrphus > Syrphus vitripennis. The sequence goes on from OY288108.1 coordinate 23,842,974, forward strand.
CTAAGCTTTGGTTTGAGGTCAATATCGTTCCGGCATGTGTGCCAAAAACCTGAAGTCAATATAAATTGAATTGTCAATAAATATTCGACCGACAATTTGTCAATGACAACACATTATAAACCTTTGTAATAAAAAATATATATATTTTTTATCTTAGCAACATTTAAAATAATGAAGACAATATATTTATAATGACTAATAAAGTAATTATTTCATATTTTTGTCTTAACCGTTTTTTTTTTGGCTTATACGTAAATATAAAACTTAAAGTTAACAACTTTTATTTAATTTTCAGAAAAAAAAAAAGAATTTCATCAGAAACACGATAATTATTACAAATTGTATAATTAATAAGAACAGCATCTGGTAGAGGACTTTAATGTATTTTTTTTCACTTCATCAGTCATGTCCTGCCTCACAGAATTGGAACGAAAGCGGAGGTCTTTCAAGATATATATTTTTTAAAGCGTTCAATAAAAATTCTTTTTAAAAGAATAAAAAACTGATTTAAACAAAGTGTGACTCGAGTTAAGTTAATTTTGTAGTTTAACCTAATTCTGCAAGGACAATGGCTCATAAATTCATATACGATTTTTGTTAAGTAGTAAGTAGTTGTTTAAATGGTTGGGTGATTAGTAAATGCTTGACCGTTAGCCTTCTAGAGGAATCTTTTCTTACTCAGCACAAATAAAATTTAAAGAAAAAAAAAATAGCTACGACGAGTTAATTATAGATTTCTAAATAATCTGAACCAGTTTCCTAGTCTTGATTTGTACCTGAAAATTTTTTAAGTGTTTCTAAAAAATGTCAAGTACCTGTAAGTGGTTAAAATACCTTCACGCAATTTTAACTGAATCAGAGAGTTATTAAATAATTTTAGGTCTAAACCATTTATCAGAGCTAACAACAAGTGCCATCTTATAAATTCAAGTCGGTACATTACAGGGGAATCCCTGTAATAACAGCCAACACTGCTTGCTTCTTCTAAGATACCAATGCAATTACTTATATTGTTTATCTTCAAATCAACACCTATCTATAATGCTAATGGAACGCTGCGGATCTAAAGTGACACACAGAGACCGAGAACTCGAGAAAACGAGGGTAGTCATTTTATTTAAAGCAAAGTTATAATTAAATAGTTGTTATTTTATTTTGGAAAACCAGATTTATGAATCGGATAATGCCAATCCACCGCGCCCGCAGTTGTCGCCTTGTCGTAGTCATCACTTAGTTAAACTGGAAGCAGTACCGACTAACCGACGACGGCCGACGACGTATCTTTGTTTCTTATAAACATATAAATGAAGAACATGAGTTAAGACAACAAGTCGTTCAAGTCCAAGATGCTAATCAAGTTGAAGTTCAGTTGTTAATGTGATTGGGTCCGAAACGGATCATTTTTATTTTATTCGCAAAAAAAAGAAGATACATTTTTTACCGCCACCTCGTCGCCCCACGCCGCCGGTCTTATAGTTATTATTTTTTTGATTTTAAGTGTTAAGTGTTTTCGTGTCCTTAGTTTAAAGATTTAAGAGAAAAATATGCATTTCGAAACCAGTTTAAGTTATTTTATTGCAATTTTGGGAATTATTTACATTCCCAATTTCACAAGTGCTCAGTGTAAGTGTTTTTGAGTAAATAAAAAAACATAATTCAAATTCAAGGTGTACAAACCTTTTGAAAAAAAAATTCGTTATTATTACAGCTCGATGCTCGAATCCAAACCAAAAAACTGGTTACTGTGTTTCGATTTATGATTGTCAACCGCTTTTGGGAGTTGTGGGTCGAAAGCCATTGCAAGAATTGGATAGAAAGTTTATCCTTGATTCTCAGTGTCGTGGCGGCTTAGGGCAACCACCGCATGTTTGTTGCACCTCTGATACTGGCTACTCAAGGAGACAACAAACGGAAGGTCGATCAACGGTCTTATTTCCTACACAAAATCGATCTTTTGATAGACCTCGAGGACGAGGTGCAGCGTCATCGGCATCCCCTTCTTCGTCCAGAGGACTAGTTCCAAGTCCGCCGGCATGTGGCGGAGTAACGCTTCAAAATAAAATCTATGGCGGAGATGATGCGGATTTATTTGAGTTTCCATGGTTGGCGATGTTGGAATATAGAAGAAGTGAGTAAGAAAAGAATTGCAGTGATAAGAAAGCCGTAAAAGATACTCTTGGGCAAACTTTGCACTGGTCTTAACTAATTTGCTTTGAATTTAACACACTCACTGTCGAAATGCATTAAATTATATTTAACCAGTAATAAAATCGAATATTGAAAAACGATTTTTAAAATAATTAAAAAAAATTTTTTTTTTTAAGTTTCGGAATAGTTAAATTTATATGGCAGTAACAAATTCTTCTAAGATATAAAATAATGTTTTGAAAAGTGAAGAACGTTCCAAATAAAAAGACGAAAAGTAAAATGAGAAAGAAAGTCTACCAAAATTTCACATAAAAATTTGAACAAATGATCCTAATATAGTTTTCGATTACATTTTGAAACAGTTCTATTATATTTTGCGATTTAATTCGATTTTGGAAAAACTGTCTTACTTAAATTGCCATTTTTTCAAAATGGGTTCTTCAAGTTTCCAATACATAAAAAAAAACTCCCAAAACATTACTCGGAACACACCTTAAAGAACCATTATTCCGTTGTATCTAAATGTGCTAGGTACAAGCGGAGAACCGTAGGAGATTACAAAACAGCATAGATAAATAGAATAGATATTTTTGTATTAAAAAAAAAAAACGAAAAATTATTAGTTTCAATTTAAAATTTTAAGCAAGATATCCGTTTCCCATAGGTACTCGTACATGTTTTGTTATTTCTGTTTTAATTTTCCATCCCATGATTAAAATAAACTAATAAAATAAAATTTATTGTTTTTAGGAAGTGGAGCACGAACAACAAACTGTGGTGGATCCTTAATCAACCAGAGGTACATAGTTACTGCTGCACATTGTGTTACTGGAGCAATCGAGCGAGATGTTGGACCATTGTAAGTAATTATATGTAATTGAAGATATGAAAAAGTTAGGTCGAAAGACAATCCCATAGATATTTTTTTTTTGCCCTAATAATAAACTCCAAACGAACTGACTTCCAATAAAATTGGGATTTATGGCTTGTTAGCAACGAAGATGCAACTTAGTCCCAGAATGAACTAAGAGCCAAATGGACTGGATTTAAAGAAACTTTATATATCTTCATTCATGAACTGAGTCCCAAGTGAACGAACTCCTAAATTTATGAACTAAGTCCCGATAACAGTGGAAGTAAGTTCAATTTGGCCAGTGGGAGTTAATTCAATTGGGAGTTGGCTGGTAAGTCCTCTCAAGAATGTGAGTTTTGACTCGGCTTCAGTATTAATAAAACGAAGATAACTTGATTTCTGACTTTGTTAAACAGGCGATTAATCAAATATCAAAATTTAACAGGTCCAAAAAAAAAAATTCACTTTCGATTTTTGGTTCATTCAATAAATCAAAATGTCTCAAAATTAAATGAAGATTCTTTTTATGCTTGCCAATGCAGAATTGTAGATTTCACATGCTTTGTTACAATGTTTACAAAAGAAAAAAGAAAAAAAAAAACTTCAGTAAATTGTCTTCACAAATCTATTTATAAAGACAGGTTTATTTAACCTGCTATGGATTTGTTTTTGTGTTCGGTGAAGGTTCATTGCCCATTGTTATTGATTGTGTGAAGTGTGATGAAGATGAAGATGACCTTTACCAATATGAACATTAAACAAATTAGTTTTTGAATCGGCGCGCGGTGGCGGCATCAATATAAACAATAATACGCTGTTATATTCATTAACCGGTATTTTTGTTTAGTTTTGTTTATATGCATTTAAACAAATAAGTTTAGGTATGCATATTTTTTCAAGCTAAAACGAGTATCTATTAATTTTAAAAAACCCGAACTCGAAGAATATAAATCTGTTAATTTAATCTGTCTGCCTATAATTATCTATGACAATTTTTTAAACCACAGTTCGGATGGCTATAGTCTAGTTAAACAAAAGCATTCTCAGTTAACAAATGCTTTTGATTAACTAGACTATAGCCGTCTGAACTCTGGTTTAAAAAATTGACTCAAAACTTTAACGATTTTCAATTTATAGAATGTCAGTACTTAAACCTCATTATAAGGAAAGGTTTTAAGATCAAATTTCTATAAAAAATTTGTATTTTCGACTTTTTTTTAGTGTTTTTTGAAAAGTTTTGTCTTTGAAAATTTATCTTTAGATTTATGTTTATTATGTTATGTTTTTGAATACGTTTACAATCTCATACCGCGCAGTTTCAAAAATTAACTGTATTTTCATAAAAAAAAATTGTTATGGGATTTTTCATTGGTAAATAAAGATTTCTTAATAAAAATTGATTTTTTTCATGACGAATGGAACACAATTAATATTTGATTTTTTTCTTGTCGGTGAAAATACTGTCGGTGTAGCTATCAAATCTGCATTCAAATTTGTTTTCATTTGAAAAATGTTTAACAACAATTTAAAGCAGAATAAAAAAGAAATAAATTTGAATGAACAAGTAAATTAAGACTTTTTTTAAATTATTTACTACATCCGTGACGAAAACTTTTACACGGTGTTTTTTTTTCCTTATGAAATAGAAGGATCATCAAATCAAAAAATTGGAATAAACAAATCACAAACTCTCCACATGGAGAGGTAAATCTTTCGAAAAATTTAGATCTGCAAAATTGATTATAATCAAGAAAATAATCAATTATTTCTGCCCAATGAAACTCTATAGTTGTCAAAATCAGCTTTTTGACAGATTAAAATCAAAAATGAATTGATTATTTTTACCAATGAAAAACCCCATTAGTGAAATGATCTGTCAGATAGACATCTATAAAATTTCATTATTTAATTTTAATTTTTAATTTAAAAAAAAAAATAAAATAGTGTATTTTTTTAACTAGCTTATTCTTCTCTAATTTTTATTGTTTTTTTTTTTATAATTTCAGAGTGGGTGTCATCCTCGGAGAACATGATATCACAAGATCAATTGATTGTGTGGATGGAACCTGTGCAAGTTCAATTTTGCGGGTTGGCGTTGAAGAAATCAAACCCCACGAATCCTACAGTGACACTCAGGTGCATCGTCACAATGACATAGCCTTGGTGAGGATGGATCGAAACATAATTTATTCGGACTCAATTAGGCCAATTTGTTTGCCATTTACATTGCCAAATGAACAAATTCGCAGTGGTACCCTTCTAACTGTTGCAGGTTGGGGAAGGACACTACAAAGTAAGTTCATATACTCGTATATAAAAACATTTAATATTTTTTTGTACTTTCTTTTTAATAATTTTTGCAGCTCAAAAGAGTGCAATCAAACAAAAAGTTCAAGTCCCATTGACAGATCAAAATGAATGCCGTGAAAAATTCCAGACACGCAAAATACAAATTATTGACGCTCAAGTATGTGCAGGTGGTGTTTATGCAGAAGATAGCTGCGATGGAGATTCTGGGGGACCGTTGATGAGCTTGCGTCAAGGTGTTTGGGTTTTGGAAGGTGTCGTTTCGTTTGGCGTTAAGTGCGGATTTGAAGGCTGGCCAGCAGTTCATACAAGAGTTGAAAGTTATGGATCGTGGATAAGCGAAAGGATAAGGCCGTAGTGTATCTATATAAAAAAAAAAGTTTTTAAACTTATAGACAATATGTGATTCATTTATTTATTTAAGAAGTGATGATTATTTTTAAAACCGCAACAAAATAATTGAAGCTGAAATTTAAAATTACTGCGCTTATTAGTGAAAGGCTGTGCAGTGTTAGTTGTAAATAATGTATATGCATGTAGTTATGTATAATATTGTGTAGTGTAAATTATGAATAATAAAATCGTAGTTATAGTCTACATATTTTGTATTTATTTTTATTTGCCACTATAGGTACCTACTATAGGGTATTGTTTTGGATTCGTGAACAAACTAGAACTCGAGATTTCGATTAAACTTAACATTGCTGTAATAGAGAAGTCGGAACAGATGTTCTTGCAACTCTGTCTGTCCGTTGTGTTACAGCCTAAAGGGGCAAATGGATTTCCAACACTTTTTTTTTAATTTTTGTCAAGGGCCAAAAAAAAATCTAAAATGAGGAAGGTGACTCCCTTATAATCATTTTTTTTTGATTTTCGATTTTCTTAAAAAAATTATGCAATTGACACTTTTTCAAAAAAGTTGATGAGATTTGAAAAACTAATTTTTTTCTTGAAAATTAAATATTTCAAAAACGGCTCGATACACTTTATTTGAAATTTGCAATTAAACGAATTTTAATATTATCTTTGATAATTTCTATTATTATAATTTTATGTCCGAAAATTATGGTTCGTCCCATAATTGTTATAGAACCGTTCTCAAAATTTTCAAACTCGGAAACGGCCCGAACAATTTTGATACAATTTCTTAAGTGTGTATAATAACAAAATTAAATCAGGCATTATAAACATAGGTACAAATGTTAAAAAAAAAACAAGTTCTCACAAATCACCCCAGGTTTTTTTTTTTAAATCGAGTTATTTTTATTTAATGTTGACTACCTTTTAATAAAATTTTCAAGAAATGAGAAATGGCTCTACCTCCCTAGGAATTTTTTTTTTTGATTTTTCGCTTCTCGCAAAAATCATTAAAAATATTATTCCATGCAAACATTTTGAATTAAGAAAAAAATTATTTTGCGATTTTTCAAACAGCCTAACAATTTTGTAAGACTGTGTTAAATACTTTGCAGAAAAATAAATAAAAAAAAACGGAACCTATAATATAAATGTTAAAAAACAACAGTTAAATTACATATGTATGTTAAATTACATGTATAAAACGCCTCCAAAAATTTTGATAAAATATTTTGTGTCTATAAGAATTATCTTTTAACACTAAACTCATACATAGTTTAGTGTACATTAGTTTTTGAAATATTTGAATTCATTTTGTATCTCTCCAAAAGTTAAAAAAAAAGTGTTAACTCTGGCGGAATATACATATTCAAACTTCGTTGATACCTAAAATCTGTCAATAAAAACAAAATAGGTTATAAGCTAACCTAAAAAGAAAAATACGAACTTAATTTCTTATGAGACAATATTAAAATCACATCTCCCGGTAAAAGTAGAGAATCCTATTTCTTATATACAGCTTTCCAAACGAAACTTATTCAAAATAAAACTGTTTGGATCAAAAACATTTTAATTTAAAAATTACGCCTAAAAGCACACTACATACTCTCCATCTTTTCTTTGCACTTCAAATGAAAGTGAAACCAAAACAATGTCTCAGCCAATTTGTAGTCCACTGTGGCCAAGGCGTTAACTCAAGCTTGATTATCTAACATACCAGTTTTAACATCTGTGATGCGCGTCTTCTTGGTCTTGCTTTTGATTATCATTGTTAATAGGTTGATCGTTTCGTTTATAGTATATGTTTATTGCAAAACGTCATGCAACAAGCCATTTCGCTGTTGGTCGTCACACACTGGGTAGCCGCTTATCAAAAAGCTTCTGACATAACGCCTTTACACACTGAATATTAAATATAAATGCAAACATTAGCAAAGAGTGAAGCTTTTCATTCCAGTACGAGTGCTGTATCATAGGCCAAACGTTTGCAAAACAGCTGATCAACGAATTTTTATTATTATTATTATTATTATTCGTTGGTGTGGCACGCTATAATAACTCTGCTACCGCCTCAATCACGTACGGGAGCTAGTCTCGAAGTCTGTCTCGAACCGATGCCATACACCACCAACGATACGGAGTAAGCGGGGTCGTTTCAGTCGTCGGTTTCAACTCTTTAAACTGAGTTTTCCAACAGCTTAACATTTGCAGGCGCTTGACATTGTTCAAATAACAAAAAAAAAGAAAAAAAAACGCGTTAAACAATGTTCAAAGCTCATTTGACCCTGCAATGGCTGGCTTTAGTCACGATTGGTAGTTTGACGCTGGCAGACGTTGCCAGTATCGTAACAAATGACAATGGCCTTAACGCTGTGGTGTCCTGTGATATTCCAAACGAGAGTGTGCGTGGGCAATGCCGCGTCGCGTCTGACTGCGAGGCGTTTTTGAAAGTGAACAATGAAACGAGTTCCGTTGATATCGATAATGATGAGGCGTCGCAACCGGAATTGTTGCGTTTCCTGGAAAAAGTGCAATGTGAAAGTGAAAGTGGGTCGGCGTCGGCATTTGAGTCGTCATCGTCATCGTCTTCGTCTTCAACGCCAATTGTCGTGTGTTGTCCTTTGAATGGACGCGCATATGCACACCCGGCGGTTGAAGAGACAAAAAATACTGGTGTCAATCAGGTCCCTGCGAAGCCCTTTAAAACGCGAAATAAATTCAAACAGCAAAAACGACGCATTCAAAAAGTTGACAATTCGGAGAATTTCAACGGTTTGTTTGGCGATTGTGGCAAACAAGTGACCAACAGGATTTATGGTGGCGAAATCGCCGAGCTGGACGAGTATCCTTGGCTGGCGTTGCTTGTTTACAACACAAGTAATATCTTGAGATGTGGCATTTTATCTAAGTATTTCTTATATTTAATCTGTTTCAAGTAGACGACTATGGATGCAGCGGAACGCTGATAGACAATCAACACATCTTGACAGCTGCCCATTGTGTCAAGGGCAGTGGAGTGCGCGAAAAAAATGGATTGTAAGTGAAAGTTACGTAAGCATTACCTATAAACAAAATAGTTTTGCTGCCATTTTGTTTACATTTAATATTATTACATTATGTATACAATCGGTTATGTATTATTGATCGGTAAATATCAGCTGGTTGGCCTTGAAAGGGGTGTTTTGTGATTGTGACGCAAATTGATTTAAATCTTGCTTCAGTTTTTGTATTTTTTATTTTAGAGAATATCATCACGCTCGCGCGTGTGTATCCATTTTGGGATTTAATGCTCGACATGTTGTATTTGCGAAAGTTTGACTTTTGAACGGAAGCATATGTTTTGACACGAGCTAGAAAACTGATATCTCAAATCAGTCTTGCTTCTTGTTTGTTTTTAATTCATTTTTTGCGCCAAGCTTATAATTTATCTATAGTATAGATTGTTTTCTGTTAGGTGATCTACACTCTCCAGTCTCTACATGAACATTGATAAATATGGCGATATATTTGAAAACATTTGTGTTGTTTTATTATTTCTCAATTAAGAATTTAGCCAACGAACACGCTATACGCCCATTTTTGTATCCGAATATAGGGCAGGTTTTGGATTCGTACAAAAAAAAAAACGCGTACAACGACCTACAGTCTGAGCTACTGGAGGGATTTTGTTCAAAATTTGGGGGAATTGAATTTGTGTTTTAGCTCCAAAAATAACGGTAGGTACATATCATATTTCAAGCACAAAAGAAAATTTTTAACAGTGGTCCCGATTTGTAGGTAAATCATTTCAACATCGTTTACAAGGCAATTGTTTTGTATTGATAAATCTCTTCTTAGTCTAATTTAAATATATGTACGTAACCGATCAAACGTTTGGTATTGGATTGGTTTTAGTTGTTCAGAAGGTGATTAGTTTTATTCTTTTTTGTTTGAAAATTCTAATTGTCATATGAGCAATTCTGCGTAAAAACTGATTTTTCAATACCTAAAACAAATTGATTTTGTTTCTGTTTGTTCACTTAAGCATTTTACTACAAATCTTCAGGAATCAAAAAATACACTAGATGCACTAAATATTTTCTATTTCCATCCAATGTTTTTGATTATTATTGTTTTGTTGTTTCTTCTACTAAATTCATGTATGCAATGAACTTTTTTTCTTCAAAATTGTATCCATTTTAGAGTTTGAAAACAGTGTTGGAAAGTGGCAACATGCTCAATCATTAGTCAAATTTTACTGCTTTTTTTGTTTGTATTATTTCTGTTGTTCGGTGGTTGTTCAACAAAGAATCGCAAAAAGGACCTACTAATTCTAGGTTTCTGCTGTTACACAGTGGTATACATTCCAAGAAAATAGATATTTTTTGCGTTTACGGTAAAATTATTTTGTTTCCAGTGGACACTAGGAAGTTCATGCAATATATAAAATACTGTCTTTGGAAAATGTCATGCAATTTACCCAGGAGGTAATTCCATTACACCAAATATTTTGTGAGTAAATAGGATTTTGTCGCAATGAATTTATTCAAATTGATCTTCAAATTTGAAAGGGTTCATTGTCAAAACCAAGCACCATAAATTTATTTCTGAGATTTTTATATTTTTTACTGTGAATGAATGATTCATTTACGAAACACGCATTCATGAATTAGTTTGCTACAAAAAATTAAATGTTGATTATAGAATACACACATTAGTTTACAGCGGGTGAAATAAATTCATCATAAATGTTCAAAGACGAGAATAGTTTACCACAAACAATAAATTAGTCCCGAAACCCCCAAATAAGTTTGCAACTAATGATAATTTTTTTCTGTTCCAGTAGTTTGCTGAAATAGTTCATACTGCCAATCTTCTTTGCGACAAACGATTCATTCTCTCAGTATTAATCTTATTTGTGAAACAAGCTTTGAATTAAAAACTGAACTGAATTTGGAAAATTCCATTTCAAAATAAGTAGTTTGGATATTTTTTATATCGCGTGAAAAGCTAGCAAGGCATTTAGTTTTGAAAGAAGAGTTAAATCCCAATTACATAAAATTTTGGAAGAAATACTAAAATTGTTAACATTAAGTTTTTTGTTTTTCAAAATTTAAAATTTTGATTTTTCTCAAAACAATGTTTTTGAAAACAAAAGTTTGTACTTTTTGAAAAATAACCATCGTATGATGGTTTTGAGTCGTTATTAGTCGTTATTTTATTTCTCAAAAAAAGATCAAAAAATATCCAAATTCAGGCGACTTGCCCGTTTTTGGGCCATTGTCCTATGTGGTACTGTGCCTTTTTTTATATTATAATAAACTTCATAAGTCTCATAAGTTTTAACGTATTTATAAAATATTATAATGTATATTCTTAAAATTATTATTAAAGTTTCAGTAATTCATTCGTTGCGTGTTAATTTGAAATAATAATTAATATTTTTGTTTAGTCATTCGCATGTCAAACATGTATCAAGTGCATAAAAGTATTGGAATTCTGTCTATTTAGCCCACTATAATCAAGATTTTTTTTGTGATTTATAATCGTTAAAATTTCCTTAAATTTACTTATTAAATATTTAGGCAACGCTATAACTTTTAACTTCCTTTTATTAATTTTTTTACTAAATAATAGTTTTTGAATATTAAAAAAATTGCAAATTGTTCTGTTGGTGGGGGCACCCTATTTGTATTTTTTAAAACTACAATAACTATAGATTTTGATGAACACACATTTTTACATCTCAAGAAACATAATCAACTTTGGCTTTTTGTTGTCCCTCAAAGTCTATGTTCACAGGCATCAAATATTAATGTGAAGTTTTGAAACCAAAAAAAAAAAAAATTTGGTAATATTCCCATATTTTCTCAAACCATTTTTGGCAATGATTTCATGATGGTGGGTACTAATTATTTCCTTTTGGTAGGTTTCAGTTGACACACAACTTGAAATGTGATCAGCACACGTTAACTTTACTCATTAAATGGACTTTTTATAACAATCTCATAAAAACATCAGCAAAACGACAAAAATGTCTTTACTTTGAAACCTGCGTGTACCAGTTCAAGTAGCTTAGAAATTTTTCAAAAATTATCTCTGTTGGCCAAATTGCATTGATTAGAAACAATTATTGCATCCCTTTATTTTCACCATTAAATTGTTTCAAGAAATAGTTTTTTTTTCTAATTTAAGTTCCCTAGGCACCTACGAGTAGGTACTTCTACAAATCCCAGAATTAAGATTTTTGTTGTTGCTTATTCTGTTGAACTTATTGGTGTCGATAAACTATCGGCTGTCCCTCAAAAGTATCCGCAGCATCTCAATTTAATTTTAAACATTTATAAATTAATCTTTTTTTGATTCAAATATTTTAAACAAAAGCTTTTTTAACTTTCAGAAAACACGTTCGCTTAGGCGAATTTAACGTTAAGACTGAACCCGACTGCATCGAAGAACCGAATTACCTGAATTGCAACGATGCATCTCTAGACATGTCTATAGACCGTATCTTTGTCCACCCCAAGTACGATGAGTTCTCGGTGAATAAATACGACGACATCGCCATTATCCGACTGAAAAGCACTGTGCCATTCACCCACTTCATCATGCCAATCTGCCTACCCATAGCCAGTGACATCGATGGAAACAATTTTAAGCCCGGTCATATGTTTTCCGTTTCCGGTTGGGGTCAGACGGATTTGTGTAATGTTTCAAATCACATATCTGCCAATTATAAAAATCATTTCAAAAATATTCAAATTTATTTTCCAGTTGACAAGTACTTCCCCAACATTCAGAGCCCGATCAAGTTAAAACTTCGCGTTCCACTTGTTCCCAAACAGAACTGCACACAGCTCCTCAAACCCTTTGGCGTCCAAGTAGGTCGCAATCAACTGTGTGCTGGCGGAGAATTCGCCAAAGACACCTGCTCCGGGGACAGTGGTGGCCCTCTCATGTCATTCAATCGCAAACGTTCGCGATGGGTAGCTTACGGAGTTGTTAGCTATGGCTTCACGAGATGTGGCATGGCAGATCACCCGGCTGTGTACACAAATGTCTCCGCATACCTCGATTGGATTACCGAGACAATAAAAAGTTAGCAATAACTTTGAATCTTATATAGCTGTAGCTGCGTGTAGGATTAAAAAAAAATTTTAATTTTAATAATAATTTTATTGTATATTTGTTTAACTAAGTGTATCTCAAAGGAAAAATCGAGAATAATATTTACGATTTTTTGTTGTTATATTTCGCGAACAAAACAGGTGTTTTTTTTTAGTAAATATCATTATATATGTTTTTTTTGTTGTTGTTATTTTTTTTTACGTCATCGTTTTACACAGCTGTTTTGTATAAGGAGTGTGTTCAAATTGATAAACGTGTGTTAGGTTAATTTATTAAACCAACAATTCGAAAAAAAATACAGAGCTTGTTTATTTCAGTTTTATTAAAAAGACTCAAATTTGTTATAAACAAAATTTTATTTTTGATTTTCGATAGTTTATTTGTACATTATTATTTTCTAAATTATTGTTAAGATACCTGACTATACCTTAAAATATTAGAAGATGATAACAATATGTATAAATAAAATTAAGGAAACCATTAACCATCATTGAATATGTTTGTTTGTTCTTATTGTTTTTTTTTTTTTAAGTATTGTTTAAATTATAAAAAAAATATTTAAACCTTGATTAGTATTTATTCAAGAATATTTTATTTTGTTTGCTAGAAGTATCTTATTTTTAGCAGGCCAACTTTTCCAAGTTCGCCAATTCCAACCCCTTGAACTTTAGAACTTATTAGTCATGTTTCTTTATCCTTTTTCTAAGTCTTCCCTGAAAATTCTGGAATTTATTTCTTAAACAGTTAGGAGCAGTAACCGAGCACCGACCGAAACTAACTGCTAGGCAGTCTTGTCGAGATCGGAATGAAAACGTATTTTGTGAATTATGAAAAACATCAACAATTAGTCGAAAATTGTGTTTTTTTTTTAACATAAAATTGATTTTTTGCCAATGTAAATATTCTGGATTCGAATTATTGTTTCACAAAATTTAGTTTAGTGAGACCGACATGAGAATGAACTTTTTCGATTTTGTAAAGACCAAGGCGCGGCTTCATAAGTCGTCGTCAAATCATAGCGTAAAATCATTAATGGTCATGTTTATAAATCTTACGTCTTGAATTTTATTTATTTCATAAAGCGTGAAGAAAAAAAGTATAAACAAAAAACGAGAAAAAAAAAACAAAATAAAAAATAAACAAAAACATAACCTACTTACGAAATATAATTTAAAATGCAGCCACAAAATGTCTTGAGAGAATCGTTAAGTTGCGTAATTTTGTTCAAAAGTATCACACGAACTGCATTTAAATTAATTAATTAATTAATGCTCAACACCGGCTTATAAAGTTCAGTCATTTACACAATCAGATGTATACAAACATTCATAATAATCCAAAAATTATTGACCGCAGCTCTATAAGTCAAGTTCATTAGTGGCAGCTTTTAAAAGCTCTCATCACTTTCTCTTCTTTGATTTCCAGTTCTTAAGTTTCTGCGTGCATTAAATGGTGTCTTGGGCGAGCAACTTAAGTCAGAGATGTTAAACAACATTAAAAGTTGCATCATCTAAAACTGGATGGTTCTTTATGGTGTGTTTGTACTGCAAGCTTTTTGTCTTGTGTGACATTTGACAAGAACCCGTCCCCCAAAGGGACAAAAATGTCCCTTATTAAACAAAGTTTTTTTTTGTCAAAAAAAATGAATACATTGCAATTCTTAATTAACAAAGAATACAAAATAATTCCATATTGAATGAAAGAATAAAAATTCTTATCCATCATCAGATATGCAAGTCACATTCATAATGTCCAACCTGTCAAATAAATGCCTCTGTCTCCTCATATACGGTTGGTTGGCTAACTTGCCCAATCAATCGATTATCCTTTAATACGCAAAAACCTAAAAAAAGAACAGAAAAGATGACGAAGACGACGACGACGACGGCGACGACCGACGTATGCGAAACGTCTTCACTCAGGGATAAACGTTATTTAATTTACTCAGTATACTTATAAGTAGATTTCCCATTCAATAGTATTTCGCATTACAAAATAAAAAAAAACAACCTTTAAGGTCTGATTCATGTTATGACCAAAAGAGGGATATCCTTACGTGCATGATATTATTCGAATTGCTCATCGATTAAGTTTACGGCTATCGACATATTCACATTATCGAAGTTATCGACAGCCACGAGGATAATCAAAAAATTAAAATCTCTTTATTTAACCCACTATGTCCAACAAAAGAACCAAAACAAGCAGAAACTTAGGTCTGGATTCTGCATTTCCTTTTCGCATCTATTCATGCGAATCGGTCATCCTTGATGTAATGCTATCCCTTAATCAAAAACCAGGAAGACAAAAAAAAAAAAACTGATTTCGTTTTTACAAGAGGGGAAAACGAAAAGACTTTTTTCTTTTAGGAATTATTTCGGCAGCGAACGTCCGTCTATTCGAAATGAACTGGACTTGTTTTTTTTTCTCATGTGCAGGAAGGTTACAGTTACAGGATTATGGAGTTATAATGAGCGTGGTTTTCTGCACGAAAAACGTTATACAACATTTTTATTTTTAATATGGATGGACAATCTGAAAAAAAAATCAAGACAATACACGGTCTTTTGCAAGGCAATACACATCACAGATATGTAGCTTTAATGTTAATTAACTTAGTTAGGTGCTTACTAAGGTCATCGGAC
Source organism: Syrphus vitripennis (assembly GCA_958431115.1). Taxonomy (NCBI): domain Eukaryota; kingdom Metazoa; phylum Arthropoda; class Insecta; order Diptera; family Syrphidae; genus Syrphus; species Syrphus vitripennis. The sequence goes on from OY288108.1 coordinate 23,858,391, forward strand.
TTATTATAACGTGAGTTTTGCTTCTTGGCATAGAGCCTCCACAAATCCTACGCTCCTTGTTGTTCGGTTGATGGAACAACAAGATGTTTCGTACCCACTTATTTGAAAACCCACTACTACTACTGGTTGCCAAGAAATATTTGCTCGAAACAGATGAGGAAGTTCCTGGGCTCAACACTTTTATTTTTGGCATATTGATCTTTAGCCCGACAATTTCAGTTTCTTTCTCCACCCTTGTTAACATTTGATGAAGATTCATGATCTTATGAGAGATAAGAATTAGTCATCCTCGTAGTCCACGTCCACTGAACTCCTCGATTTTCAGTCGATATACCTGCTTACTGCTTGTTCATCACTAATCACCAAAAATAACAGTATTGGTGACAATATGCAGCCTTGCCTAGCTCCACTTTGGATTTCAATTTACTCTGAAAACCTAGCATTGACATTGAAAATTTAAGCTTAATATTTTAAAACATAGGTATAATAAATTCCTCTTTAAAAAAATCCTGTCTCGTTTCAGTCTTTTACCTCGACTAAAAACACTCAAAACCTTTTCCACCAAATTAATCAAAATTTCGTCCGAAATTAAAAGAGGATTATAACACATAAGACTCCATGAAGTTAACCTGTTGTAAGCCTGATACAGCACAAAGGCCAGCAAGTATAAGAATATCTTCTCTGCTTTCCCATTTCATTTTAAATTCTATCCATAAGGCTTAATGTAAATTTTTAATTTTCAACAAATTTCCATTACACTCAATTGATTCAGAAATTCATACAATATGCTTGATGATCCTGCGGCACAAAAAAAAAAAAAAAAATATAAAGGTAAGGATTACAAGAAGAAAAGAACTTCCATTGTATTCTGTATGCTGCCTCCTTGCTGATTTTTAATTTCTTTGCCTTTAGCTGAGTTGCTGATGGTTGTTTCCTATTCCTATATTCCTTTTCTTCATTCACTCACTCACTCGAATATCCTTTGATTTGATTTTCTTCATTCATATGCAGATGAATGAACATCGCGAATTGTATAAGAAATTGAAATTGACTACAACTTAAATATAATAATATATTCTTGGCTTCTTTTCTCTTCAAACAAAACCAAGAGAGAGAACAATAAAATCCTTATTATTATTTCTTGATCCTTTGCCAGTAAAATAAATAGGCGAATAAAAAGGTATATGGGACTGTACCTCGAATAGCTTGGATTTGATATTAAATTCGTTTTAACATATCAACATTAATGCCAACGCGAACAATAGACGTCCTTTTTATCTTGCTCAAACTTTATTTTGGATGGAAATCGTTTAAGTTTAGTTTGGTTGATGGTAGATTTGAAATTCCGAATAAAGGACATAGATTTTCCTATATTTCAACCACCAAAATTTCTATATTGCTATACGAATTTACTACACTTTAATGTAGGTAACTGTACTTTTCACTAGGCTAGGCTAGGCATTTGATTCCAAAAATTGGTCGCTGGGTTATTTATTCTCGAAAGGCTATCGAAATTATGGTTGCCAAAGTTGACAAAATAGGAAAGATTTACATTTTATATATGAATATTACATTACTTTAAATTTACTTAATTTGGATTTGAAAATCAAAAAATCAATTTTAAATTTACTTAATATCTTTTGAAAATTCAAGTGAAATTTTTTGATTATTTAAAATTAAACGTGAAATTTAGGTATTACAAGATGTGTCACAACACGATTGCCCTTTCATATACATTTTATTAGTGAAATGAATATTCTGATAACATTTTTTGATTTTCTCTTAAGTATTTGAAATACCTACTAAATTCTTAGGAACTACACGCACTTTATGACTTAAGAAAAAAAATTTTATTTTAAACTCGCCTGGCAACCTTGACAAAATTGCCACAAGGCTGTTTTTATTTTCGGTATTTATCCAAACGTGTGTGTAGTATGTAGGGTGTGTGGGCAACAGTTTGAAACTGTATTTTATTTTGTGTTTTTGTTTTGTCGAAGGGGATGTGTATTTTCGACCCAAAAACCTACAAACATAATATTGAATGGACTTTGTTTGAGTACCGCGAACATTTACTACACACCCCTCTCCTCTGCCTTCAATGATTCTCCCACGGCTGGATATATCATTAATTTACCCTCTCAGCATCATAATAATAATTATTATAATTGGAATAGTTTTGCATATGTAGAATGAAGATACAGAGGGTTAAATATTGTTATGTAGTTTAAATTTGGGACTGGGATTGTTGCATTTATTTTTTTTGCATAAATTGTTTTATTGATATTTGTGTTTTCTTTAAGTAGGACTTAATGTCAATCTGAAGGACCTAAAATAATATAACATTTCAAAAAAGGACAGGCAAATTGTTTTGGGTACTATAGATAACAATTTGTATCGAAAGGTTGCATCTTTTCTGTGTAGGTCGTTATTCGTACTTGAATAAAGGTTTTAATAAAAATTAAATGAATTAGGACTTAGGTAAGAAAGTCTAAGTGGTTTTGTCTGTGTCAAAACATTGAGCAAAACTTTTTTCAGATGTGTTTAGAAAAAAAAAATAATTAATTTTCTGCGACCTGGATTATGCCTAATCGGAAAACTACTGATTCCGAACTTGGGCAGGTCCAAAAACGTGATAATCAGACACGACGAAGTGATTTTATCTCCTAGTAAGGGGAGATGAGGAGGCTAAATTATTTACACGTGCGAAAGGCCTAGCTTGTTTGTCCTGAAATCAAGACCGCTAACGAAACCAACACTACACTAGGATGAGGAATGACAATACGTTAACGGTTTTTGGTTATTGGCTTGTTGATGAAGAAAAACCTCACTGAATGAAAACCTTCTGGGTCGATCACCACTGCACCTCTTCTTCTCATTGACTTCAAAAAGGCGTTCAACAATGTCACCAGATAATAATATATTTCGTTTGCTTTGCGAAGACGAGGCATTGTGGACTAGAATAGTTGTGGACTCCGCAATTATACATTTGGAATAAGCAGACGACTTATGCTTGCTCCCTCATAAGATCTTGAATCTCCATCAAATGATAGCGAGAGTGGAGAGAGAAGCTGTAGTCGTTGGGCTAAAGATCAATTCGGCAAAAAGAAAAACGATCTCCCTTTGAACGTCCTCAACCAAATGTTCAATATCTTGGAAGTATTGTAGCTACTACTGTTCCACTTCCATTCCAATGTGAAATCAGTGCTTCTCTATCAATGCAGCAATTGGAAAATCACAGCCGCTGTCATTAGAAAGCAGCAAACGTTCGTAAAAAATTATTAACATCCTACGAAGTCTTAAGTGTCAGGGTATTGGACATACGTTTCGAAATATTAATGAGTTTTATTCAAACAGCATTGGGCTATTATGAACTTTGGCCATAGAAAAAAGTTTAAAACATTTTGAAAACGTGTTTTTTTTACTGTAACTGACCCCCCTTGAACTATCTTCCGAGCTCCTGTATGGAGAGGGAAAAACGCGGCTTTGAACGAAGGGATTGAAGAGAATGGTTATTGCCATTTCATTAACTTATTTAGTTTCTTTAATGATTTGGCCAATTCAGTTATGATCAGCTTAAATTTTCACTGAGGATACGAAATATCTTACTCAGATGCTTATAATGACAAAAACGTTAAATACACATTAACTGAATTTAAACATTAACAACCCCAGGATAAATGATTATTTTTTCATATAACTAAACATTTAACCGCAAATAGGTTTTGTCTCGTGACATTCCTTTTGTCAGAGCATCTATCCGAGTTTATAGACAGAAATTTTTTTTTTTGGTTTTTAATCCACATCTGAGTGACTGTATTTTACCCCCTCTCGTTATAATGCATCATTGTGACTATTTTTTTTCATTGTCATCAGTTTTTTTTTTGAAAAAAAAGAAACAAAAACATACAACAATGGACAAGAACAATAAGACGTTGACAATGAATACGATACACGATTGTTTCCTTTTGAATTCGAAAAACAAAGCACTAGGGATTAAGAAATTCACATTTTGTACTTAGAATGAAAATAATTCGTACTGTGAGTCCACAAATGCTTTTGCCGTTTTTCGAAAACATTTTTAAAGTAATTGATTTGTTTCTAATACATATGCTCATAAGTGCTCGTACGTAGTATGTCACTATAATCGAAGGTTTGCTCAGTAACATGGCCCTACACGGCGAAAATTGAAGCCAACGAACACGAGAAAATCGAAATGTTTCGCCAAAAACGAGCTGTTCGCGAACTAGCCCTTATACGACGAATATATAGCGAGCACAAATGTTCGTCGTTTAGGGCCACCTTTAAGCACAATAAACGTTCAGTTTTTCAGGAAGTAAGTTGTCTCAACATGCACTTGAAAATTATCTTCATTCCAAATACGGCAGTATTTTTATTTCGTAGCCATTCAACCAAAAGTGAGCTTCATCGTTTTACAAAATTCTTTAACGTAGTGCGCTACACGTATTTCGAACAGAACCATGATTTAAAGCGAATTTGCACAATTTGGAAGCGTCGTTGAAGCGTCAGTCTATTAATGTTGGATTGTCAAACCAAACTATATACAAATCAATTGACAGCTGTTAAAATGGCCGCTAGTTAAAAATGTGTTGCCAACTTGAAGTTCTATATACCTCTAAAAAAAACAACCTGTATATTTTTCTTTGTGTAGTGTTATGAAGCACGACGCGTCGTCGTAAATCGGGTCATTTATGTGCATTTTGACAGCAAATCTAAAGGTCAAATCCAGTGATCACCAAATTTCTTCATTCATCTTCCAAAACTTCGATTTGATTGCAGAATCGAAACCAGAAACATTCACATCAAGAAGAAGAACTTTTCTCTTTTCAAAAGACCACAACTTCTTTTTTAAAAAAATTTCAAATAAATTTAAAATTCAATTATAATTGTATGTATATGATTACAAGCGCGTTTGAAATCCTCCTAGCAGCGTTTTCATTCACACATCATGAGGGATGAAAAATTTAAAACACTCTGCAGCACTGGAAAAAAATACAACAAAAAAAAATACTTAAAAGTGATGTTGAAATAGGTTAAAAAAGAATTTGTTTTTCTTACATAAATATCCTGCGGCGAAATTACTGCTAATTATCCTCTTGTTGTGTTATTTTCTAATTTTTATACAATTTCCGCTTTTTTAGGGTTCGGTGCGGTTGATATAATGAGAATTATCTGGTTTTAATAAGAAATAAAAAAAAAACCTTCTTGAAACATGATCCCGCGGGATTTTTCCTTTTTCACTAGAAAAATTTCTTCTTTTTTTTCAACAAAAGTCAACACTGAGGCGTTTTGTTATGGAAATTTCTTTGTGTATAAACAGCTGCTATCTTTTGATGACGTTTTTTTTTTCTGTGAAATAGAAAATTTCTTTGATATCAAAAAAAATACTCGATGAAGACATTTTTTTTCTGGTTACGTCGCAAATTTCAATTTTGTTTTCTTGTCCGAAGAGGGTGTCCACTTGAAAGTTAATCTCATCTCACTGAAGAATAAACTTTCAATGGAATGGCTAAAGTCGAGTCGACACATCAAGAGAATGACGATGATGTCGATGTAAGTCGCTAATGTGCACTTGAGGTGAACTCTTATCGCCCAGAAATAAAAGCCTTCAAGTGTCATATGTGTGATGTATGTGAATTGAGTTTGTTAAGAGGCTGTCGAGTGTCCTCTTAGCCCTGCATGGTATCGGAAAATTGTCACATTCCATGGCTTTGAGCTTTATATTTTCTCATGTCCCATCATGTACCTATATGAATTGTATGTTCAATTTTGAAGTGGCGAAAAAAAAGGAAAATCAGTTTTGCACACATTTTCTTCTGCCTAGCTATAGCTAAAGCACCATTGGTGGCTTATGTGTGACACAGATGTGTGTTGCTTCATTAAATGCGTAATATTGAAGAAGGCTATATAATGAACCCTTCAAGTGCACAACTAGATTACGTATACACGATGCGATAAAGAAAATCTCTGACGACATACTTTTCCAATCGAAAACAATTTGCGTCTTGGGTGTTGTCGATGTTCTGCAATTGAATATTCGATTTCAATTTCCTTCTTGGCGTATTTGTGTTTTTATTTTTTTTGTTTATTAGAACACGAACCTTCCAAAAATGCCTAAGGGTTAACAGTAAAAATGTACTGAAGGGGGTGCTTAAAAAAGTAATAATGATGACTCAAAAACAAGAATATTTTCACAGAAAAAATTAATTTTTTGAATTGCTAAAAAAAGCAAAAAAAAAAAGTTTGAACTGACGCAAATTTGAACTAAATATTTTCATAAAAGCCTTTATTCACAACATTTATAATAATTATTGATATCCATTTTGTTAACTACCCAACAACTGCACCTATCGCTGCACCAGCACCAACAATTGCTGCAGCATCTTTAGCAACTCCTGCTCCATTATGAATAACTTTGCCAACTTTCTTTCCAGCATTTTCCTTAAAACGAGTAATTAAAAATATTATTTAAAATCAAAACTGTGCTGGTCTACATTTTTAGAAAGAAACAAAAATATAAGAATCTTTAAAAAAAAACTTACTAAGGCATGTCCGATTTTCTTGAAAATGCTTTTACCCTCAGCTTCAGGTGCTACAAGGAATACCAAAACTAGAGCAAACAGAAAAACGTACTTGAAGTTCATTTTTAAGATTTTTTTCTTTTGAAAATTTATTTCTCAGACACCAAGCTGTTGTCAAATAAAAAACGTCAATTTTTCTAATGAATCTGCTTTATATACTGGAAATAGTTAATTTAGAAAGAAAAAATAAAAACACTTGTTTTTATCTTAAAAATCGATAAGCGTTTCAAGAGCTTGTAAGGTGCTTTAAACACAGACTAAATTTAATTAATTTTTTTTCTTCAAGTTTTCATGGATACTTGAATCAATGTTTTGATCAATGAATGTGGTGTTTTGATGGTTTGGGTTAACACAATCCAAATGACGTAGTTTAGTTTTTGAGGTACCTATACAAACACTCAGAACAATGTTAGAGGTGTTTGTCTTTATTGAGTACATACTCAAAATTTAAATCAGTCAGACGTATTTTAAGTGTTTAGCACGCGCCAATGTTTGAAACGTGCGAATTTTCGTCAACAAAATCTTAGAGTGACCAGAATACCATGTATTTTTATTTTTAACTAAATTACATCATGAGCTCTTGGTCTTGGAGAACCAGCGGATTACAGAAGCATTTTTGAGGTTGTAGATATCTGTGAGGATTTAATGATGATGTAATGAGTACAAATCGGCTGTATTTAATAACTAGATGACGCTGCACTTTACTTGCACAGCGCACATAACTTTCTTTAGTTAAATGAATTCCTAGTTTCAAATAAATTATGTACATGTATTGAATACATTATGTTTACAATGAAGTTTAATACAAGCTCGTTGCACGCTGTTTGTAATTAGTAAATACCTTGATGTCACATCTTACTGCAGAGTTGCTTGCAGACGTTATGTTGCAGATATAATGTTGTCATTACATATTTTGCTGTAATTGGTCCATTGTTATGTATTGAATACATATCGGCTGTATTAAATAAAGGTGATCAGTATTTTACTGACTGATTACATACATTCGTTGACGTTGGGCTACTTATTTCGGATCATAAATTTAAATGTAACCAGTACATGTTAAAAATGTTAAGTAAAAAGATCTTTCAATCCCAAAAACAATTCCACATTCATAATATAGTCTCTGCATTGTTAGCCTTTTGTTGAATTACTACCAGATTTTTATATTTTATTTTAATTGTTTTCTCTCATCCAACGATCTTAGAAATTTAATATTTAAAAAATATAAATTTTCCTCAGAAAATTTCCCCAAAACAATTTTTGGAACAAAACATCCTTTGTCTATAGAATCATAAGTAACTCCATTTAATGTAACCATAAGGATGAAATAATTTCCTGATAAATAAATTGCATTACTGCTGTGCAATTTCACTTCACTAAACACATCCGCGAGGACATAAACACCCATTTAATGTCATCGTCAAACATTGTTGAAAAAGGATCCGAAATTTCACTACATTCACTTCCATATTATTAGTTCAGGATATACCCGGAGAAGGGTGATTTATACAGGCGACGACGACGACAACAGAAACGCTTCATTCAAAGGACACAAATCCATTAACTGTCTTCTATCGGTATGTTTGTTGCATCATAAATGTATCAATAAACAACCAAGGTGCGGTATACACTCCGAACACAGAGGACGATGTTAACATTTAAGGATTTTTTTTTATTACGTATTCGCGCTTGAAATAGTGTTTTGTATTTTGTGTGTAATTTTTTTTTTTTGCCTGAAGGAAAATATAATAACAATAAAAATGCACAACAATTCTCTTTTTATATAAGAATGACATTCCTTTGCAATTTGAACGAAATAAAAATAAAATATCCCACCGACCTTTAGGGGGGTTCGGTAAGGGTGATGTTTTTTTTTTTTTTGTATTTTATTTAATAGAAGAGTTCATCTGTGCACATCATCCCGCCTCCTTTTTATCTAACATAGAGACAGAAAGTACGAGTACAAGCGAAGTAAATACAACATGTGAATTGAAATGGAAAGGTATAGCATTAACTTAACAAGGACCATGATGATGTTCAGAGCCATCGGGTACGAGTACAACATCGGGTCCCATCAGAAAGATTCAATTTCAATCAAATGACAGTCATAAAGGAGTAATTGAGTGATTGGAAGAGCATCACATAGTGATCGATGAACCATGTGTGCACCGTTGTTGCATATTATGTTTGTACATCTGTGAAAGGATGTGCTTAGTGCGGGAAATTTCTCAATTAGTTAATGAAATCATAAAACCGAAGAAAGAAAAAAAAATATAGAAGTCATATGAGCCTCGAAATTATGGCATATAGAATAAGCAAGAAGGTAAATAAAATTGAATTAGACTCTGATACTTCTGCTACCGGTTATTTCGGAAGAAGGCAAAATAAATCTATTGTATTGAATGAAATGCAAGAAAGACTTATTAAAAAAAATATATTCCTAACTTTGTTGTTTAAGAAGTAAAAGTGGGTTTGTATAGTCGCATTTAAAGAGGCAAGAGACGAGATCGACAAAATTAAAAAGAATTCAGTCTCGTCTCAGACTCGTCCTGCTACCAACTTACATTTTCTCTGATTTATTATTTTGTTTTTGTGAGAGAAATGACAAACAGCCATTTTACTTAACTTTAAGTTTAATGTTGTTTAAAAAACTTGTGGAAAATTGAATTTTTTAATAAACTTTTTTTAGAAAGTAACAGGACATCAATAGTTGCAGGACTTATGTATGTGGAAAATATTTTTTGTAATTTTCTGCCCAACTGTTGTTGAATTCCAAAACGGTTCTAGCTCCACACACGGAAGTTTTTTTTGACAAAATTTTATGTTCAAAATCAATTTTTTTTCTCGACATTTTTTTTACAACGAAATTTTTTTTAAAATTCATTTTTGGATCAATTTTTTGCTCGACAAATTTTTTGTTTGACAAATTGATAAAACCTTTTTTCACATATTGTTAAGCGTTTATCAGTTCAAAAAAAAAATTCCATTTGTTTGTTTCTTGACAATTTTTTACCATATGCAGTGCAACGGAGTACTGGTACCTTAGATCAGGTGATTTGCATCCAACCAAATAGTATTGAAATAACTTAGTAAAATTAAAGAATTTTGTACTCTCCAATACGCGATACGATTCCACAAATTGTATGAAAAAGGGATGAGCTGGTGACTTATACGTGATACTAAAGCTCCATAATTTTTCATTTCAAATTTTAAGAAAAAATTATCATTTTCAAAAAAACTCAACGTTACTTTTTTCAGATCAAGAAATTGATTACTTAGGTACTTACTACGAAAAAAATTTGGAAAAACTTTGGAATTAAATAAAAATGTTTAGCCATTTATAATTGTTTTAAAAAATGACCATATTTTTATTTGATTTTCACCTAACTGATGGTGTGATGATTCTCTTGTTATTTTATTTTATTTTTCAATATACAAATTTACAAACTTCAAGAATTGATGATTTCGAGTTCAACTTTTTAAATTAGTAATCCCACAATAATATTATTTAACATGAAACCATTAAAACTCCACCACAAAAAAAAAAAGAAATTAAAATTAATGAAATTAATCCACTCTCCCAACACTCTTCCAGTTATTTGAATTCACAAAATACAACTTATGATTCATTGAGGCAAATAAAATCCCGAGGGGGAATTTCGTATAAAATTAAACGCAATTGGATTCTACGTTACAAATTATTCTTTCTCAATTTATATATAAATTGTTATAAATGGCAGTGTCTGTCTGATGTTGGTATTTATATATAGAAAGTTATAGGTAGATATCTATGTATGTATACTCTCGAATACTCTTCTCACAGCAATAATTATATTGTAGCTCCAGTGAAGGCAAATAAACCTTTCAATTTGGATGAGATATTTTCAAGTCCTTGTACGAGTACATAAACATCAGATAGAAATTGTAGGTAGGATATTACTACGGAATAAAGGCAAATATTAAAAGTTCTTTAAAAATCACCAGCGCGTGAATGAATATTTCATCTATTTGAAGAATGGAGGAAGAGAGAATAAATTTAAGTAAAAAAGTCTATAATCTTTGATATTCTATTGTAATTTTATTATTGCTCGTACTTATGTATATTGTATATTGTATGTATTTAATGCTGTATGTATGTATATAACTAGCTTCATCTTAGCTCTATCAATAGATAATACAACGAAATCAGCAATTTCCTTGACAACAATTAATGGTTATCGTGAAATTCGTATAAAATGTTCTTCATTTACCGACGAGACGATTGTCATGATCTCCTGGTAGACACCTACCCTAATTGGGTCATGTTACTCTCCTCATGATCTCGCCTCTGGGACTCAACTCTTACACCCTTAGGCTCCACTAGTGGATTACGCCGGGTTATATCCGAATTGCCTGCCAATTTTAGATTGTCCCATTCGCCTTTCTTCCGCAAATGTGTCGGAATGTCTTGTTCTATTGGCCTTTGAACTGGATTCTTTTTAAATGGCAGTACCAACTACAATCATGCTGTATTTTGTCCACTTGTGTTTTTGACGTGAAGACTTACTCGGACTTTCTTTATCACCCTTTGGCATTCCTGCTGTCACACAAGTCATCTTTTTCGTAGATGCCATCAATTAACTCTCATACTTCTTGTACATTGTAAAACACTATGAATGGTATGTAAGCGCTAAACGAACATCTTCCGACGTTTAGAGCTTTCCAGAGCTTCACCCCACTTCAACCATCCTAAGCTTACACGATGTTTGATACCGTCATCACAAGATTCTTCGTTTTTTATCATTTCTCGCACTTTGGTACATGCAAAAAGATGTCTGGATTATACCTCTGTGGATCAGAAAATAGGAAGCATAGTTATTCGCTCTTTTTCGCTCTAATGGGGTATCCATTTACCTCCAGACTATCAACCAATACATCAATAAAACAGGATCTTCACATACGATGACTCCATTGTCAGCAAGAAATGACTGATTCACTTTGTGGTCCGTCATCGTATTCTTAAGCAGAAAGGCAAGGTGGGTGTAAAATAGAGTAAAGCACTCAAGGCCTGGTAGACACCTACTCTAATTGGGAACTCTTCGGTGATTCCTGCGGGACATGTTACCTTTGTTTTAACTTGCTCGTTCATGATTATCAGCAAGTAGACTTCTGTAAATCCTCATTGCCTGATAGCAACTCATATCTGAACTCATGATTTCCTGTCGAATGCCTTTTCAATCTCTTAAATCTCTTGAAGAATCCCGATATTTTTCCAATCTGATTCTTTTATAGTTTGGATTGCATCTATGATTGATTTACCCGAAATAAAAACTAGCAGCTGTTGTCAGAGAGAGTTGCAGATTGAAACAAGGTAACATTTCCTCCACTGATTAAGTATTTGGTTTCCGCAGATAAGTTTGGAAATGAAAATCATAAGCCATCTAGAACCAATGCCTTCTATCTTTTTCCAGAACTCGGCGGGTATCTCGTCGGTCCCAATTTCTTTTTGGAATTTTTCGACTGTGATAGTGGGGTCTTCTAAGTTGTTATGTTCAGCTATTAGAGAGTACCTATAGAAACAGAAACAGTTCAAAAGTTCTTCACAATACTGTTGCCATCTGTGAAGAATGTTGTCGTCATCCAAAGGTAATTGAACTTGACCGTTGTTAGTGAACTTTGAAAACTTCAAAAATTATGGAAAAATCAAGGCAGTCTGAAATGTCCTGATTCCTGGCCTCCTATATAAATTACTAAATATGTACCTATACTATCATTTGATTTCAAATATTCCGAAAAAAATCGTCATCAATAAAAGAAACACCCTCTAGCATTGCAGACATAAAAGAATTGTGATCATTAATTTCATTAAATGAATGCCATCATCGCGCATCGAACTCATTTATTCCTTCATTAACTTAATTTCCCAAAATGCACAATCGTACAATTCACAACAGTTTCTAGAGCGCACTCTACTCGTTCCAAAATTATCAAGGATACACCAATATTTTTTCTCCTTCATTAGTCTCAGAATTGAGAATTCTGTTGCTACATTCGTATAGCATCACTCGTCCTTCATTCCATCTGCTGATGGACTGACCATTCGACATCATCGTTCGTTTGGGGGGGTAGTACATCGAAGGATGTTCGAAATTGATTAATGTAATCAAGTCCCGATTTGATGTTTAATCAGCTAAAGAATTCGCATAAGATAAAATCTGTGATGGGCGAAAGAAAGTACTCATATCAAATGGTTGGACCAGCAGGGGTTGAAAATAGACACACTCAAGTCGACTTTTTCTGGTTTCCCTCTAACTCCAGAACTTATACTTTGTGGATTTCATTAGGCAATAAGAAGATTTCTTAGGAGTAGAAAGTAAAGAAGTTGCGACCGCCCAAAGGGAATTCAAATGTTGCGAGGGTGCGGTGAACCGAGACTTACTATATTGCCATCGGTAACATGATGGGCGGTCGTCGTCATCGATGATATGCGGATTCACATGTAAATCGTAAATTTCGTAATCCGCCTGACCAACATCGATGGCCAATATACCCCAAAGTCGACTTCTCTCATTACTAATCCTTGGCACTGTTGGTTTAATTTACTGAAGACCTTTTCAGTGTTCTTTCGCAACAACTATACCTACCTAAGTGTATCTTAATATTTTCGTTGCCAAGAGTGATGGATTTTGTGGTGGGTGGTGATTCAAGAACTACATAATATTAAAGGGATGATGATGACCAAGTGAAAATACCCTGCTTAACTTTTAATTTAGTTATGACTTTGGATTGGACCTTTTAGGATTTCCGGTGTAAGGATTTGTTATACTTTTAGGGCAAATTAACTCAGCTTGAGGGGATATAATTCATTATGATTACTTTTCATACGTTTGGTGCATATAATTGGAAGGTTTTTCGTGAGTTGGGTTTGATCTTAGAAATTGCTTGGTAGAGAAGATGTGACATATTTTGGTGGCTATTTATTATTCATAAGAGTAAAGAAGGAAAATGGCTTAAGATTGAAGACCCCAGAGCAAACACTACAAGAGGGTATGGTTTATTTTGATGCTTAAAATATAGTTTGTTCTTCTTATTCTTCTTCTTGATTGAAGCATTAAATGTTTTTCTTGGCTTGACTTATAAAACAGAAGAGTCCAAAAAATAATTACCACTGAATTCGAATTTATCAAAACGTTTTTCATTCGTTTCTGTGGGATTCCCATTTCATTCCATTGTTATTTTTTTTTGTGTTATTTGAACATCTGTTTCTTTTGATTAAATTTTTCCTAGGAATCCCCGAGATATTCTGATTAATAAAATTCGTATATAAGCTTTCTCTTTGCTAAATCATTTTATCAGTTTATCTCAATCTTCAAACAAGCCAAATATATAAATTCAAAAACGTCTAGCCGTAATACTCTACAATGAATTTGTCAAAAGTATTTATATTTATCGCATTTTTTATGCTTCTCATCATTAGACAGACAGAAGCTGGATGGTTTAAAAAAATAGGAAAACGATTGGTAAGACCTTGGCAATTGTTTGTTTTTAAGAAAATAAAAATTAAAGTGTTACATTTTTTTAGGAACGTACTGCTCAAAATATTCGTGGGGCTACAATCAAGACAATAGGTGTTGCTCAACAAGCAGCCAATGTTGCTGCAACATTGAGGGGATAAAATGTTTCAAACATTTGATTCCAAAAACGAGATTTTTAAGTCTGAAGTATTATAATATATTAATAATTGTGTTTAAGTTACTACATTTTTTCATTCTAAGGAAAAAGACATAAATATTTAATATCTATTAATAAAAAATATTTTTCAAATGTTGTTAAATTAAATATGAAAAGAATTCAATTTAAATCAAAAATCAAATTAAAAAACAAATCGAAATCTAAACTGGAAGAACCAAAATTAAATTTTTGATATGTGATATTCCACGACGATGTTCTAAAGCTATTGTGTAAGGCAGTCGCAACTTCGCAAGACAAACAAATGCAACGACACCTGCGTTTAGTTGGCTGCAGACGTGGAACAATCCGAAACTCTGAGGCCTGTCGAGGTCAATCCGGCGAACAAGTGGATCCTTAGTGCAACGCAGTAAAGTGGGAGAGTTGTGGTCCCAGTATCTCAGTCTTCCAGACAGCTTCTGTGCATTTACTACCGTTCGTCGTACAGTGGCCTGTTTATGCAAAAATGCTTGAAAATTCATTTTAATGGTGGGCCCAAAATGCAAAAATTGTTTTTTTTTTGTTTTGAGTGTAGAAACTAGAAAATTACTAAAAGTTTGGAGTAAAATTTCATTAAAAATGTTTCAGATTTTGAAAAAGCCTTCTTTTTCCCCACTGTGTATTGGGACATCTTAAAACTCACAACATATCGTATCCCAACAACATAGTTAACATTATATGTTTACCTACAACCTACTACATGATTGCAGATAGAACTTGATGGTATAAAAGCTGAAATGTCATCTGGAGGGTTTCCCATCATAACGGCTTTAAATCAGCATTTGACTTTCTCAGATTTAAATACACATATCATTTAAATATCCATTTGACTGAAGTGCTATTCGATATTATCTTCTTGAAATCTTTACGATGTACGGGTGTATGTTGAAATCCACTTAGGATATGAACGTATTGAACATTGTTGCTACTTTGTGTTTAGCAAAAATTTGCATTATTTGACATGACATTTCCATTTGTGTAGTTAATTTTTAAAAGAGAAGTTTCTGACATAGATGCTCATTTGAAAATATTTTCTTGATTTATTTTATTGTTAATAAAAATCTTTGTCATAAGTCATAACCTTAAAACCATCAACTGAAAAAAAAAAAACAATTCTAATATAGCAAATCTTTTTTAATTTACTCGATACAAAATCGTGATAACAAAACAAATATGGCACACGACCCAAACTCCATCAAATCGATCACAACAGAAAAATCCTTATACAGCAGCAGCAGCTAATTTCTTCTGAATATTAAAAATAAATATTAAACAAATATGCAAATTTTCTTTTATTTTATAGATACCGTTATTGTATTCAGCATTTATTCGCATCATGTTCTCGTCAATAGGATTTAGATGCCACATATTACAAAACAGAAATTGCCGCATTATCACGAACAGTTAAGTACTTGACACGTGCTGAGCAAAACAAAAAAAAGATATATACATATAAGAAAAAGAAATATTAAAAATAAAAATAAAACGCAATCATAATGCATAAAAATGTACGTGAGGGGTGTTGAAGTACCAACGCGTCACTGTAATTAGATATTGTTGGAATCAAAATAATAAAAAAAAATATTAGAAAGGGTGAGGTGGTGGAGGAAAAGAAGTATAGGTATACGTACCTACGTATGTTATGTACTTACAGTCGTACACCGAAGTACATATACCCAAGATAAAAGTACAGTTGTTGAGAATATTATTTTTATTTTATTTTTGATTCAAAAATAACGCAGGATACATTTTTTTGGAGAAAGCCAATTAGAACAGTGAACTAAAATATGGCTTCCCTCCATACAAGCTTTAAAGTTTTTGTAATATTTTTGGATTTCAAATAAATTTTAGCTTCTTAATATTATTATATAACTTTAGAGAAACATCCGTAAATGCCATTTTAATGTTTTTGGGAAATCGCTTTTGAAGATTTGTTTGTTTTTATGTTTTTTCAAAAAAAAAAAAAAAAAAATTAATGTCGTATTTTGAGACGAGACGTTCTTTCGTTGTCCAATTCGTCGAAAAAGTATTTTCCGTCCTATTTCAAGATTTTAGCTAACCCGTAGCAATCACAAGGAAATTTAAATCTTCATAAGTCAGTTTTCTTTACGTCCATTCTGTTCAAGTGGATTTCTATGGAGGATAAGGATTCGAACCAAGTAGGAAAATTAAGGCTTTCTTAGCCAAAGTAAATCATCAATTTTTTTCTTCGAAATGTGTATCCACAGAACGCTTGAAACGGATTCGATTTTGAATCAACCTTTTGTACACTCTTCAGAAAACTATTGACTTGCTGCTCTATTTCTTTGATGTTTTCTTTCAAGTAAGCGGAATTGGGAGGTTGTGTTTAGTCATAAACTTTAAGTCCGCAGCTACTTGCTTTGTTTTTTTTTTTTTTTTTTTTTTTTTTTTTTGGTAGGAAGGAGTTGCTCACACAAAGTCAGGAAGGTTTCTAATAATCTTTATTCGTCATACACGTAAGATATGAGATTGATACCACTTGAGTTTAACCTATACTAAGAATCTGACTTACAGCCAGAAACCAAAGCAACTCTTTGCGCGGAGTAACCC
Organism: Syrphus vitripennis; assembly: GCA_958431115.1. Taxonomy (NCBI): domain Eukaryota; kingdom Metazoa; phylum Arthropoda; class Insecta; order Diptera; family Syrphidae; genus Syrphus; species Syrphus vitripennis. The sequence continues at coordinate 23,875,268 of OY288108.1, forward strand.
TACATGCTGAAGGCAGCCACTAAACGTAACGTATGATACACAAACCAAACGTAATGCTACACTTTCACCAGATAATGTCAAAACTGCTTCCTATCTCAAAAGAACCAAGACCAATCATAAAAATATTAAACATTTTATGATCTTTAATATTTGGTCAAGCTTAAGTAGTAATAAAAACTGAAACAACAATGATATGCAACATTTACTCCATCATTACAAAAAAATCCTAACTATGCTAAGAAAAGACGCCTACAATTTATGGATATTAATAATGCGTATAATCATACAGAAAGAAAAACAGTTAAGCTGCCAGTTCAGTGCGCAAATATCAAAAAAAAAGAAGAAAAAATCATCATAATCATCACCAGCTCATATAAACGTCTCATAAATATCATCGGCAGCACTTCAAAACCTAATATCGGCCAATGAGTGGCTACTGGAGAGCGACATGTTGCCAAATGAAATGACAGTGGCCATCAACAGCATGCCTTACCCTTCCCAATCATCATACCTACCTACCTAATACTTGCAGCTCAGCCATCATGATGTTCTGCCACGTCACTGCAGGATGATTTCTATTTCTAATATAATCAAGCGTTGCGAAATATGATAGTTATCCAGGGAGCAACTATGCTGATGGGGATCACGAATCATATGACGCAGCACTCTATACAACATCAGTTTCATTGTGTCATTCATAATTTCATCTCGAAGAGGGTTGTCATCCAATTCTAATACACTTAACTCATCTTCTCCATCATCAAGGATTGCTTATTAATAATTGTCAAAGTAGAACAGAGCGTGATGTGTTTGCATCAACATCGTTCTTGCATCGAGGAAATGTCAAACAATAATCAAGCTCTGGCTTTTTAAGGAACAAGACAAGTCCAGAGCGAGTTTGTCAAGGCTGACAAGAGGCCGGGGGAAGATTTTTATAAACTCAAGACAAAGAACTTTAACCCCCTTCGTTGGATGAAAATGAAATGAAAATCTCTGTACCTAAATCAATGGCATTGTTCTTTGGCAGAGGAGCGAATTTCCGTTCATTTGCGGGAAGACAATGACAAAGCCAGAAGCAAGCTAAACCAAAGTCGAAGTCGAAAAATCACCCTGCACCAAAGGAAGAGATAGTATGCACATCACAGCCGGAAACCACACTCATTCCCCATGCCTAAGCATTTTATATCAACCCAGACCAGCCAGTTCCAGAACGATAATGAAAACGACAAGGAAATGAGCCACTGACAGTTTGCATAGAAATAGACAGGAGACAAGAACGAAAGTCACACAGAGAGCGAGAGGGAGAGATATGTCAGATTGTGATTTTCTGGGTTTGTGTGGGGAAATTCCAATTTCCATGCAATGTCTATATGCATCCATTGCTAATCAAAAACTGACATTTCTACACTGCTGGATGTTATATTAGAAGCAAATCCATAAAATCTTTTACCAAACAGATGATGCAGTTTGGCTGTCTAGAACTATAGGTATATGAATTGATAACCCAAGGAAAGCTAAATCTATCTCATTGTTTTCCAAAAACAAAAGGGTGTTGTGCTGTGTTGTGTTTTTGTGTGAATGCGGATTGAATTAATCTGATGAACATTTCCCTAAAGAAAAAAAAAAAAAAAACAAAATCATTGGGATACTGTAACGAACATTTTGATGAAGTCAAAAATTTCTCTTCTCTATCTCTTTAAGGGAAAAACATTTATAATGTTCTTTCATTTAAATAATCTTTAATTTCAAGCTTTAAGGTGGGCAAGAATGGCAAGAATTATTCTAGGTATTGACGCTATTTCAAAAATCGAATTTTCAATAGTGCAATAACGAGGAAGTCGCCGAAATCACAGTTTAGGAAGTTTGCTAGGAGTTAGTGAAAAACTCCAAAAAGGGAATGCGATTCATCAAAATCCCCTGAGTTCTGAAAAAAGGTGGGATAAATCGGGTCTAGATGGCTCATCATTGACTCCAGCTTAGGTGGACACAAAAATGAAACAAATAGAAGGAATTAATCGCTAGCAAGAGCGTTTATCAGACGCTCCTGTGAAAGTTAATTGACAGCTACTAACACAAATCAAAATAGTCGAAGCGCATTACGTTGCTAACATCTCCATTTGAGTATTCGGAAAGCTACCTTTCGTTGATTTATGACCTTAGCTTCCTACCACGTCCGTCTATTATAGTTCTACGTTCTACCTTTATTCTTTGCTGATGATATTTTGGATTTGTGATCAATAGCAAATGATCTCATCATCACGATATCACGATGAAGTGGCGGGAAAATTCTGCACCCCACTATGATCGAAAAATGCTAACCAATGCTGAAAGGAAATGATTACGCTCCAGTTGTTCGACCTACGCTTACATGATGTTCACAATATTGGACAATGTAAAAGAGCTATGAGAGTAAATTAACATCAGCTGATATGAAGATGCTTCGAATGGCAGCAGGAGTGACAAGGCGTGATCGAATAAGAAGAAGATGCCTTGAAACGGAAGGCCCTGTTCAAAAGGCAAAAGCGACTGACGTTCCATCATTATAGAGGAAGAAAAGTATACGCAAAGACTCCAAGATGAAACAAATGAGACATGGAACAATCCAAAACCAAAAAGCTTGTCAAATTTTTCTGAGGTCAGTCTGAGGTGAACCGGATAATTCGAGCCTTCGGGTGAAAAAGTGAATTACGAGTTGTTGGCCCAGTCAAAAGGGTTTTGCATCAATCGTTGGTTAAAGAGAAAAAGGAAATGTTTTCTAGACCTCATATATTTGTATGCATATTATAGTTTACACTACCCATATTTGCTATGTCCCTACCTTTTTCTCTTATTTCAATAATATTGAAATTAATTAATTCTAAAAATCCTTGTAAGAATATTTTCCTTTTGCCAAAAAGATTTAGGGACTAAATTTTCAAGAACCAGCCAAGTGATAAATGAAAAGGACTCCTTAGCTGGTTTTTGCATTCGCCAATTTTAATTGTGTCATAAAAGATTTATTTCCAGCAGCATAAACTTTTGACTCATTTCGCAAATTCCCAAAAAATCTCCCCTCTTGAAATTTCAGTTTTTAAGAAACTTCAATTGCTTCGAGTCAACTAATTCAACCGGATATCCTTTGAAAAAAAAATGTTGGCTAAAGAAAAATGTCTTTCTCGTTTCTAAAGTCTTCGCTCTCATTCCCTTAATTTTTCCCTAGATTTGAATGCGTTAAGCCAACAATGATAATAAAGCAACAAAATACAAGCATATACCAGCAACATACTTATTTATAATACCTACAAACCAGAAAAGAAAAAAAATGAAAATGGAAAATTAATAATTTGTGTGTGTGTCCCTGGCAGGATATAACGCAATACAGGCGGATACATGAAATTATTATTATATTTTTTTTATTCATCTCCTTTCTTGTGTTGAGAGTGTTCATCTTTTTTCATCATAATCATTTTCATAACCAATGCGGTGTTCCTCGATTTGAAAGTTTAATATTTTTATTATGCAAATTTTTTTGTTTTCATTCGTTATTTCCTCTTGAATGGGAAATCATCTTTTCATTTGGCTATGCAAAGAAAGTAACAGAAGACGAACAGGACAAAAGACTAGAAGAACAAAAAAAAAAAACAATAAATTTAGATACTCTTGAAAAGTTTACTTTTACTTTCGGTTGCCCGGGCCGCCCTCCTCCTGTGGTGCTCTCGAATGTCTATCAATTCAAATTTTTGTTCGTTTAATCATAATGTGTGTGCCGTGGCCGCCCAGTGACAGGATGAGAAAAATAATAATAAATTATTATTACAAGGACATCACCCTATACCTACTACAGCTACGGCATGGTGACGCGCGGCATGGTTGATGAACACGATGAATGTGTAACTGTTGCCACCCCATTCCTCATTCCTCAGATGGTGATGGGTTTTTAATCGAAAAATAAAAATTACCAAAATCGTCTATAAAATCAATTGAGTTTGAAGTTATGGATTTTTAACGAGGAGAGGGGTGAATCGTTGTCGATGGAATGAGAAATAATATTTACTCCAAGCTCAGAGGATGAACAAGATAACATCGAAAAAAATGTGGAAGGGGAAGAACGCACTTATTTCTTGTAACAGGTATTGTGTCTCAAGACTGCTGCAATTGATTTTCGAATTTTTTTGTTTCCGCCCAATTTGCCGATAGTGAAAGGTTTCCTTTTCAATTTCTCACTGACCCTTATTCTGTTTTGCAGATTTTTGTTTAAGCCATCACACACCATTCAATACCTTTCAATACAAATCAATAATCGCCCAAGCAGACCTCTTTAATTGGAATCAAATTGTTGAGAAATGGATTTCCCTTGACCATCAACAGCATTTCTATTTAACAATAAGAAACCTTTTACATTTTTCCACATACCTATAATACACAATTTTGACAATCGAATTCAATAGCAAACATTTAAGTTCAACAATCGGTACACACATTACTCGTAGTCCTTGTGGGGATTCTTATTCAGAAAAACCTTTGTTAAAGTTATACCCAAAAATTGAAAGACTCATCGAGTAATTTAATTTAACTTTTTAACTATTTGCAATCTTTTGTGTAAATTGCGATTGTGTGACCACTCCATGTCAATTATCAATTAAGGGACATTTTAAGTTCAAACGCTGCGCCCGTTGTCACCGTCGTCGTCATCGAAGTCATCGATGTTCGATAAAGTTTCTAACCTTTCATTACTGTAATTTTTTTTCTTCTTCCATTTTTGACCACTTCAATATGTCATTGAATTATAGAATCTCAAATAAAGGAAACACAACCATTTTCGAATAATTTTCACAATGGGTTGTCAAGTACATCGCTGAAAAGGGGGTTGAGTAAGCTCTAATGGATTTGACAGGTCCAGCTGAGTGTTGGTAGTTTTTTTTTGTGGAAGCATGTACATTGTAAATATGAAGAAAAATTAAGAAAAATACAATAAAAATAAATATTGGTCTAAATTGGTTGCATAAAAGTGTACAAGTAGTGTCAAAAGTAAATAAGTATATAATTTTGAAAGAATGGCTTCAGAATGTAAAGAGTAAGAATTTCGATATTTTTTTTTACATACCTGCATATGTGGACAATCAACAGTCTAATGGCCGATTTCATGAAAGACTTTTAAATGTTTAAAATGAATTTCGGTTTCACCAACTGCTTTTAAATTTAACTGGCTTTCAAACAACATCACAAGCTTAAATGTCATTTTTTTCTCATTAAATTTTAAAAGTGTTTTATTTTTATTTTGCATTTTTGACAGATTTCAACTATAATTTATGAATAGGTAATTTTAATTGTAATGATAAAAAATAAAATTATTATTCGCTAAAATCCTTCGGGCGGCCAATATTTTTAAAATTCGGAAGAAAAGTTTGTTGTTTACCGTCCTTTTTTCATTTGTTCACATTTTGTATTTACGAATACTGTTGTTTCACTTTTTCTCGTCAACTTCATATGTAAGAGGAGCAGAAACTATTCTTTTGTATACAGGGATGTGAGCAAATTCAATTTTAACTAAAATATCCCAAAAATTTCCCTTTTGTACATTGGTGAAACTGAAAAAAATTAATGGTCTGATATCACTTAAAAGGAGTGTAGGTAAAAGCGATTATAGTGAATGTTCATGAAATAGGCCATAAGTCTAAGAACAATAAAGAAATGCTTCTCCGTTGCTTCATTAATCTGCGGGGCAAGACTAATCCTAAAACAAGAAGTGTTTCCGTAGTATTGGCATTTTCAGGCCTGCGTCTGACATTTGAATAGATAAAAAAGTTTCTGAGGCAAAACATAGTTTGTTCCCGATATGTTAAGATGTTCATGAAAATCAAAAATATTTAAAAACAAAAAAAATCTAAATTTTCTCTTCCGGAGAGGGCAGTTTTAGCGCTTCCGTGTTAAATTTTGATGGAAGAAAATTTAGGTTTTCTTAATGCTTCGGAAAGAGGTGTTTGTAAGCGATTGAGTGATTTTTGAAAACAAAAATATTTAATGTCAAAATTTAGTTTGTTCCCAATCGGTGACAAAATTAACTGTCAAATTCGATTGAAGGATGGCTGCGATGTTCATGGATTAAAAAACATCTAAGAACTTTTTTAGACTTTTTTTTGCTCTGGAAAAAGGCATTCTAGGACTACCGGGTGACATTTGGAGCCAAATACCGAACAAAAAGATTTTTTTTTTTTTAATTTTGTAGAGGCTTTTTAAATCATTAACATCTTACCCATCCTTCATTTGCACAAAAATCATGGCTGAGTTCATAATTGCAACATTGAATGCACATGTCATGCCATGACCACAGTTACCGACTGCTGTGATGCAAAGATAATGCAGTGTAATTACATTTATGAACTCAGCCTATCCTTTTCGGAGCAGTAACTACTATCCGGTTACTATGGTAGCTTTGATATCGAGTAACCGGTTATAACAGGTACTTACCACCCGGTACTAAGAAAATCAGGACAATATTGTCTGATCCCTCAATTTTTTGGCTGAATAACTAATGAAATAACATTTAATAAAATAGTTTCTTTATTATTTTTCACTTATTATTTATTTTTCAATTCAATTCGAAATTACAGATTTTCAAAAATCGTTAGTATAATAATTCTAAGATCCTGCATTTTTTTGCTGAGTACCTAAACATTGTTATTGCTTATAGTTTGGTACATTTGAAAGAAACAAGCTTAAGAAAATTGTAGAAAAGAAAAGATTAATTGTATCACTTTTAACCTTCTCGAAAAACTTCTTAAACTGTGTCCAAGATAAAACTTCTTGACTTCTCCTCTTTTCCCTATTCCAAAAAAAAAATATGTTCAATATTTTATTAATAATCACTTCCTTATTCGCATAAGAAAAATATAGAAAACGAAACCTTTTTAGAAAATATGCCATTTAATGGCCGATGGAAACTGTTTTTATGACTGTTCATTTCCTTTGCCACACATTATAACAGTAACAGCACCAATCTAAGCCAATTTCACATTTGAATTCCATCTGATCCTGAGATATGTATATTGTATACCTTAAGGACGCAACTCTAACACAGGATATCGCCTGTGATTAGTGACACAGAAAAAAAAGTATATCTAAGGCGACAAGAAGAGAAGGCCCCATATAAAAATAGAAGAATGTCTTCCTTTGTATAACCATTCGACAGGAAAAACCAAACCGGAAATTCGGTCCGTTAAGCCGAAATTCACTCAACCGATAGCCATTTGCCCCTCACTCCCCCTATACTTATTTTGATGGATGTCAAAAATACATATTTTCGAAAGTTAAGAAATTCATGTGGCATTATCCTGGCGACTTTATGCTGCGTTGATGGACTTTTATTGTCATCTACCGTTTTCTTTTTCCTCTGGAAGGAAAAATGCGTGTATCTGCGTCTGTAGATGGAGGTGAATATTTTTGTATCGGAAAAGGATAATCACCAAGAGAGGGTGGTTATTTATCGATATGCTATTCCATTGGAATGGTATATAATAATTTTCAGGATTAAATGACTTGTATCGTTATGAGTGTGTGTCTATTCACATATACAGTTCCCCACTTCCCACTTTTTAAAGAGCATTTGTGAGACCTTTTTACAAGGATCAATTTCAAAATTACCATTAAACAACAAATCATTTACACACAATGAAAGTCTGAGAGCCAGAAACTTTAGTTGCGAGGCAACTTATTTAATTTTTTTTTTTATTCTTTGTATTGGATTTTAAGATACTTAAAATCTGACAGTAGCGCGATTGTCATTCACAGATTCTTTACAGTTCGTCGAATTGATTTAATAATTACATCAAATTCCTCAGGACTTTGGACTATACGAGCACAAAAGGACTCATCGCACCTTTTTGTGAAGGTTTTCATTTTATTTGAAAGTAATAAGTTCTGGCACTTCTTTGTGCTATGGTAACGGTGTATTTTTTTGTTGTTTTTGTGGACTATTGACAGCGTTATCAATCTGCCACACCAACCAGCATACCACCAGCAGAAGCTAATTGTAATAAAAGCAAAAATGTTTTTATGAAAATTTTCCACTTGGTAAGGTAACACCACGCGAAACACGAACCACTGCGCAACAAAGATAGATTTATTTTAATTTTGTATCTCTGAAGGACTTTCCATTAAAAAGTGATGGCATCGAACAGAGTGGGTGGGTGTTTTGCTGGTGGCATCATGGACATTATTCAAAATTTGAAGAGCCCGTATCGATAGAGTACACCCGTGTCTTTTTGAGCATTTGAATAGTGTCCCTGTGGGGATTATCAAATGCAGAATAAAATAAAAGTTAACAACAGCAATTGGGTCAATATTGAAGTCGGGGTGTTTTTTCTACGCAATACAATGGGGGAGATTATCCGGTGAGTGCTCCATAAATTAGTTATAGATTTTGGTAGGAGTTAGCGTTTGTCATGATCGGACAAATGAATTATTTTGTTTATTAACTTCTTACCAATGTGGAACTCAAATGCAAGATTAACTATCTCTCCACTTTTAAATGTTAATCAAATGTTATCTTTAAACAGGGACTTATGATCGAAATCTTATCAATGGTACAAAATGAATGCATTTTATTTTTTACTATTTAAAATAAAAGTACTGATTAAGTTGCTGATAAAAATGTTTATAGTAAATTTGATTAATATGAAATTTAAAAAACTCTCAAAAAATACCGCTCCTGTATAAAATTGACTGTCAAAAGTGTTTTTTTTTTGTCTTTTTTAAATGCATTTTACAATGAACCCCAATTTAGAATGTAGCTAAATTCATCTAATGGAACTCGGTACACATAAACATAATGTTACAAATTAACCAAAAAATCTTTATTTCAATGAAAGTTACAAGAACTACTTAACCTAAGTCGACCACGCTGCTTGCTATCAGAACCAGAAATCAGAATGACTTTTTCTCTTGTCAATCTAGTTGTCAGTTGAATTGGATCTGTTTGAGTTTGTTATCGATTTCGTCACAATAATATAAAAATGCATTTATCTGCTTATATAATACTCCAGAGTAACTGGAGAATTTTTTCAACTCCTATTGCACCTTTACGAATCAAGTTCAGTTGCACTTGCAAAATTTTAGGAGTAGAATTTGATTTGGGGAGTCTTTTAGCAACGGAAATTGGTACTAGAAGCAAGAGGAGACTATTATTTAGATTATTGCAACCAACAAATATAAAAAATATCGATTAAAGCCTCCACAAGTTCTCCGCAAAAAAGTTTGAGTAAGGGTTGCCCCCTCTTTTTAGATGTCGCCCCATTCAACTTCCACCATGATACAACTATTTTTTTCATATACAAAGGTGTACATAACACCTACTGGACCTGATTTGAAAGATCGTTTTCCTTTATTCTCGCTTAACAGAGTCTGAACACTCCGATCATACTCTGAACGTGCTCTGTTCTGAGTGTTTCGATTTATTTAAGAAACACATTTCACTGGCTGTCACTTTTTTCATTTGTCATTTACAGTTGTTGTCATTTCCCGGGTTCAGCTTTTGAACTCGGTCTGCTCTATCCTTTTATTCCGAGCTCATAGAGCGCGCTCTGAGCACGTTCAGAGCGAAAAAAGAAACACAAAATTGAAGCTCTGAACGCTTTGACTTAAAAATGAAGCACGATTTTTTTTTTGACAGTTCAGGCTCTGCTCAGAACTAATAAAGCAAACACCCAAGGAAATAGTGAGTAGCTGTGAAAAATACTAAATATTATATAGGTATACACAAAATTCTATGATAGACCAGGACGCCCGAAGCCTTGGGGTGCGCAACTGGATGGCGTCTGCTCAAGACCGGGATAGGTGGAGAGACTTTTTGAAGGAGGCCAGGACCGGACCCCGATTGTAGAGCCGATGATGATGATACAAAAAATTGGTTGGTCAACTTATGTTTAATTTAACCTTAAAACCTTCCTTTTCACTCAAATTTATTTTTTCAATATTTATATTCAGAGTTAAGTAGTTTATGTAAAATGCCACTATAAAGACTGAAACTGTCGTCGATGTTATAACTCCTGCCATATACGATTATATAGGTGCAAATATTCCAATAAATACCTATGTTAAGAGTAATAACAGTGTTTTAGGTTAGGTTAGGTTAAGGTGGCTGTCGGACGATTTCCAACACACATAGGCCAAAATTAGGCCCGTTGTGATACCACATGGATCAGTAGATCTACCTCACTCATTGAACCATTTAGAGCTGCGAATGAAGCGTAGGAGACAAATAATGTCGGAGTTTATTAGATCACTAGGATCATTGAAAAAGAAATCTCCAAGATGGAGTTTTCGTCTTTGTGACAGGGCGGGGCAAGTGCAAAGAAGATGAGAGATCGTCTCTTCTTCCTCTTCGTCCATACAACTCCTGCAAAAATCATTTGCAGGGGCTCCAAGTCGAATTGCATGCCTCCCTATTAAGCAGTGACCAGTTAGGACACTTATTACGTAGCCAATGTGCAATCTACTAAGGGAGATCAACTGTTTGGAGCGTTTGGCACTAAGTCTAGGCCAAATTAGTTTTGTCGCTGCACAGGTGGTGATGTTGTTCCATCTGTAGTTTGCTCTCCCTATTGTGTCTTGCTTTAGCATAAGTTTACAAGTAGCTAAAGGCATACCTACGCCAGCTTTGTGAGCTAGCAGAGGTAACGTTGTTCCTTTTTTTGCAAGTTCGTCGGCTTTGCAATTTCCTGGAATGTCTCTGTGGCCCGGCACCCAGCAAAGGTGAATGTTGAACTGTTTGGCCATCTCCGTAAGAGATGATCGACAGTTTAAGGCTGTTGATGAATTCGTAGAGACAGAGTCTAGGGATTTTAACGCAGCTTGGCTGTCAGAGAAGATGCGTATATCAGTTTTTGATATAACGTTTTCTCTTAGCCAGGAAAGGACTTCTTTGATAGCCAGGATTTCGGCTTGGAACACGCTACAGTGATCAGGTAGACGGAAGGAGAGACTTAAGTTTAGTCTTTCGGAGTATACGCCTCCACCAACCCCATCATCCGTTTTTGATCCATCTGTAAAGAAGTTAATGGGATCATCGTTCAGAAATGATGTGTCCTCCCAGGTAGACCTGGAGGGGATAGTCACCCTGAAGCTATTATTATTGAAGTGGGGAAAGGGGATGGTGTAGTCGATATTACTGTTAATTGATCTGAAAGAATTCAGAATAGTGGAGTGGCCAATCTGATTATTGAACCACTGTGAGGAGGCTTGAAGTCGTACGGCAGTGCTTGCAGCCGTTTGCTTACTGAAAAGGTCAAGCGGTAATAGATGAAAGAGAACATCAAGTGAGGCGGAGGGGGTAGAGCGAAGTGCTCCTCCCATACACATGCAGGCTGTTCGTTGGACTTTGCTGAGCTTATCACGATTTGTCGCTATGTCCAGCGCAGTCCACCATACCGCTACTCCGTATGTAAGGATCGGCCTTATAACCGAGATGTATAGCCAGTATGTAATGCGGGGCTGAAAACCCCATTTATTTCCAATGGCTTTTTTACAAGAGAACAAGGCTACTGTGGCCTTGTTTATTCTTTCTTGAATGTTAGGTTTCCAACTTAATTTCTTATCCAAAATAAGACCCAAGTATTTTGCCTGTTCCGAAAATTTAAGTGGAACACCGTTTATGTGGGGAGGGTCGATGGGTGGGATTTTGTATTTCCTGGTGAAGAGGACAAGATCGGTTTTATGTGGGTTAACACCTAGTCCACACTGATTTGCCCAATTGGTGAGCTTATTTAAAGCGTTCTGCAAGAGTTCTTTGAGTGAATTGAGATGTTTTCCCGTCACTGCGATAGCAACATCGTCCGCATAGGCAAACACTTTGTATCCCTCTCCTTCTAGAGTGATTAGTAATTCATTTATTACTAAGTTCCAGAGGAGAGGTGATAGGACACCGCCTTGCGGCGTACCTCTGCTGACACTCCTTTGTGTAGTAAAATCGCCCAGTTTTGAGTTAATAATCCTGCTTATCAGCATCTGATTTATCAAAAAACTGATCGATTTATCTACCTTGAGAGATGTCAATACACGTGTAATTGCCGATGTGTCGACATTGTTAAATGCTCCTTCTATATCTAAGAAGGCAACTAGGGTGTACTCTTTTTGGTGGAGGGAACGTTCGATTGTACGTACTATACAGTGTAAAGCCGTTTCAACCGATTTCCCTTTATTGTAGGCATGTTGGGCCTTTGAGAGGAGGGACTTATCAATATTTGCCCTTAGGTGGATATCAATCAATCGTTCAAATGTCTTAAGGAGGAATGATGATAAGCTGATTGGTCTCAGATCTTTAGGGTTCACGTGACTGGATTTTCCAGCTTTAGGGATAAAAACAACTTTAACTTGTCTCCATGACAGTGGTATATATGTCAGTTTTAGACAGCCTATGAAGATATTTTCTAGGATGGGCATTAGAAAATTAGCATTTTGTTGCAATTCAGCCGGAATTATACCATCCGGACCTGCAGATTTGTATGGTTTAAAGCTGTTAATAGCCCATTTGAGTTTTTCCCTGGTGACTAGATCTTGAGGAGGAGTTATTACTTTGTCGCACGGACTTGGAGTAATATTTCTGATATTATTGGAGCTACCAGGGAAGTGAACATCTAGTAGCAGGTTGAGCGATTCTTCGCATGAGTTGGTCCAGAGGCCAGAGGCATTTTTCAAGCAGCTTGGCATGACTGGGTTTTTGGAGAGGATTTTACGTAGTCTGGATGCTTCAGAACAATCTTCCACTGTGCTGCAGAAGTTTCTCCAGGACGACCGTTTGGTTTTCCTCAATTCTTTTTTGTATGTCTTCAGTGATTCTTTATAAGAATCCCAGTCAGACGTATCCCTAGAAGCTTTTGCTCTATTAAAGAGTTTTCTGCATTCTTTTCGAAGTGGATCTAACCCAGAGTTCCACCAGTAAGGTTTCTTTTTACCCCTTATTTGTACAAGGGGACATGCAGTGTCTAGAGATTTGTTTAGGGCTAGTGTTAGATTATTGACTTTGTCGTCAAGATCTTTGATATTAGTAGGAATATTAAATAGTTCAGGTCTGACTAAACTGTTCAATATTCTCTCATATTTTGGCCAATCTGTTCTTTTTAAATTACGAAAGGAGGGTTGGCTAGAAGGATCATTTGTAAGGCTGAATTGGATGTATCTGTGATCGGAAAAAGAGTGATCTTTGGATACTTTCCAGTTCAGAATATTATTGTTAATGAAATCTGAGACAAGAGTTATATCTAGAACTTCTTGTCGGTTTTTAGTAATAAAAGTTGGTTCATTACCAACATTACTTATAAGTAGGTTAGTGTTAAGAATATAATCGAAAAGAGACTCACCCCTGTCGTTTATATCAGTGCTACCCCACACTGTATGGTGTGCGTTAGCATCACTTCCGATGATGAGGCCGATGTTAAGCCTTTGTGATTCAGCTACCAATCTCTCCAGGGTGTTGCCCGGGAGAGGGCCAAGATGGTCGTGGCCGAGATACGCCGACGCCAGCCAGAACGTTCCTTTGGCTGTTTCCAGTCTTGCAGCGGTGATATCTCTATCGCTGAAATTAGGGAGTAAAAATACATTTAGGCTACTTTTGACTAATATGCAAGATCTGGGTTCACCCTCACCTGATGCATATAGCAAGTAGTGGTTAGGAGTCCTGATTCCTCGAACAATGGATTTTACAATCCACGGTTCTTGAATCAGGACAATATCCTCATCGCTGCTGGAGAGGCGTATGAGGAGAGAGGCCGAAGCCTTTTTGGAGTGTTGGAGATTAATCTGAAGTATTTGCAGCATTTTTGCTACAGTACTCCCGATCAATCTCCAACACTGTGATATCGGAGTCCTCGATTTCCGAGGATGACTCTAGGAGAGCATCCTCGTCTCCGATGGTGCAGTCTTCGGTCTCCATTTCGGATAAACCGTCGACGGTGAGAGCATCCACTTCTGCCGAGGATGACCGAGATGCATCATCTTCCATTATAGGAAAGGTGATCGATGCACCTGGCTCCTCAGCAGTCGCTTCAGCTTGTGTAGGGAGGATGGGGGGAGGGAGAGGGGAAGTGGAGGGGGGAATGGGGGTGGAAGGGGGAGGGGGAAGTGAAGGGGTCGGGGGAGGGGGAAGGGAAGGGGTCGGGGGAGGGAGAAGGGATTGAGCATCGGCCCCATCTTTCTTGTAGACCCTCAAGGTTATGGCTTCAAACCCACACCTAATCACGCCTTTCAGCTGCGCCAGAGGGGCAAGGGACTCTGTATTGATGACTATAATGGCACCTCTATAGGGTCCCTTAGCCTCTTCCAGTTTCGCAACTTTCCAGTTGTGAGTAGGGAGGGAAGGATTTGATAGCCGGATCACCTCCAGGACTTGATCCAGGCCTTCGAAAACGGCCGGAACCATGGTGCGAGCTCTTGGCCGGCAAGGAATGTCTTCCTTGGCGACGACCTCCAGCTTTGCACCAGGCCAGACCTCCCCGAGTCGGCTGACAGCCAGCGTCAGTAGATCACACGACCTCTGATCATCACAGACCATCAACTTGATATGGCCTTGATGCCAACCGCCATCGTTAGTGATGGGCGGTGGTCCCGGATTGTCGGACATAATTCCCAGGAATCTGAGGGCCAACTGTCCTTTGACCTTTGTCCATTTCTCGGCAGAGATCGTGCCATCCACGTCGCTTCTATCGATGATCGCGACTACCAATTTGTCTTTTACCACGTCACTAAAAGACATTTTAACCTGAGGGTTAGGAGGAGTGCGGATGTTATGCACTTTGGGGCGCTTGGGTATTGGGACAATACCCTCCGTAGACCTATCACGCTTGGACGTGTAGTCCTCGCAGGTCGTTTTGTTGGCTTTTGCTAGGAAGCCTTTAGCCCATTTGATTTTAGCGCTATGCTGAGAGTCTTCTCCAGCGCCTGGTTTTTCACCAAACGTCTGGAGAATCCTCTTAGCATTTCGCATGTCCCTGTAGAAGGTCTTGGAGGGTTTGAGCTTCCGCTCGCCCCCCCCACGGCCTTCCACAGGGATTGTATTTCCCTTGATGGTAGAAGGGCCATGTTTCACAACCCCGCTACCACCAGGACGAGGACTTGTGGTGGTAGGGCCATGCTTCACAACCCTACCCCCACTAGGCCGCGGAGTTGAAGTTTTGAGAGGTTTTCTCTCAGTAGTAGTGGAGGGGCCATACTTCACAACCTCTCCACTACAAGAAGGAGGTAGTAAGACTACCTGATCATCCTTACTACAGCTGGCGGCAACAGGGTCATGGGTGTCCATGGCCGTGCTGTCGACAGTGGAGGGAGGATGAGCAGCAGACAGCTTTACAGCCGTACTGCTGGCCGATTCGGACTTTGGTTTGGTTTTTGTTTGTTTTTGTTTTTGTTTTGAATTCATTTTTTGATCCCACGAGTATCGGAGAAGGGGTGGTCCATCTGTACAGAGATCCGTATATACAGATAAGGCTAGTTAATTCGGAGGTCGCCAGGTATCCGAATACTCCGTTAACGACTGAGCTAGTTTTTTAATTGGGCCCTCAGCCAGGCTGATCATCGGCACGGGTCGTGTAACACCTTAGATCCAGCCCAATTGGGAAATAGACATTGGAATAGGAGAGAGAGGGTCAGGAATCAGACAGTGCTTGCACCGTACTGATGGGGAGGATTTATTACATGGATTGTGAGCTGTACTAGCTCAGGATGAGAAAGGAATCAGTGGAGGGTAACGTTGTATGGTTTTTTCACCATCAACGTGGGATAGGTGGGAGAGGAGTTGGTAACAATAGTCTGCTATTCGCTTTCTATATGGAATGGGATAGGATTGAGGGACGGGTAAAGGGAAAACGTGAGCGACCTTTGGTTTCAGGACTCATCTGGAGATGATCTCGAGAATCATTGACCCTACTCAGCCCCTACAACTCGACAAGTTCGACGCTCAGGTAGAGGAATAACAGTGTTTACTCCAATAACTTTTTTTTTTATTGAAGCAGATACACACTGCTTCCTTAATATTCCTTCCTTGTTTCGGCATTTACTCTAATAACGATTTTTAATGGGAGCAAATACTCCCTGCTTCATTAATATTGGAATCAGTGTTTACCTCAATAACAAATGTCTTATTGGAGCAAATACTCTCTGTTTCTTTTCAAGTGTGCATAAAGTATGAATCAAGCAGAAAAGTTGATTCAACTTGCCTGTTGCGCTTATATTATAAAATAATATATGCTACAGAAATTATGTATTTAAATATTTGTTTACTGTAACACTATTTACTCCGATACAAAAGGAGAAGCCTAACGAACTAGACGAACATAGACTTTTTATATGTTTTAGGTTTTAACAGATATGATATTAGAATCCACAACTAAAGGGGGTTTGAAAATATTTTGCACTAAAAATAACGGTGCCTGTAATAGAACTACCTTTTTTTTCTTTCTGGGTTCAACTCTCCGTAGTCCATACCAAAAAATATAGAGGGAGAGACAGTTTCCAAACATTTTTTTTTAAAGTTTTGACACAAAAAAATATTTAAATTGGATACATTTACTTAAATGCTGTATTGGAGATCTACGAAAAAGTTTATGACGTCTTGACCGAGACTCACCGAGAGACTCGGCGGCGGTCTTCCAGTAAAAAAATGATTCGATACTTAATTATAAATTTCAGATTGGTAAACCTTTGTTTTATTGTTTCTAACCTAATTTATAATGCATATTATGAGTAACAATATTTTAAATTGAAATAAATCTATGAATGTACAAATTTAAATAAACGGGGTTTTCTGAAATTTTTAAATCTTCAGTGGCGCCAGCTGCAAGTGACTGGTGATTAAAACGTAAATCAAAAAACTAGATTGAATTGATTTTTTCTTAATAACCAGGATTGAAATTTGCTTTTTAATAAATTAAATAATAGGTAATGAGTTTTATATTGGATTGATTGAGATAAATAAAAAAAAAAACGAGTTGGGTGTGGGATTTACCAAGTCTTTTCTTCTCTGAATGAAACCATAAAAATATATAGATTATATTTCTGCAGGAAATAACTTTCGCATTATATTATGTATACCTATGTAAGTAGCTATTCTTATAAAACAAAGAAACATGGATTGTTTAAATTATTATTTTTAATGCATAGTTAAGCACTATGTGTACAGTTTAATTTAATGTAAAATTGTATGAAAAAATTTCCTTAAAAAATATTTTCATATTAACCTATACCAATTTAAAAATTGTAGGCAATCGATAAAATTTAAAAAAAATTAGAAATAATATTGAATAAAATAATTTTAAAAGGCATTTCGCCCAAAAAAATTGGCTTTTTGTCTCCGCAACCGCACATGAACTAATCCAGTGACTTACTGAATTATTTCAGTAACAGTAACAAATCAAATAATTGAGCCAATATTGAGACTAACAATAAAATACTCATACTTATAGTGTCCCATGACATAAAGTTTTATAGTCATCGTCTTTTAATTTTGTCTTTGCAAATTTTTGTAGATTTTCAGTCAATAAATCTCTGGGTCACAATTGACCAATTTTTTTTAAACCCAAAAAATTCACACTCATCTTTAGAAACTAAGAACACTTTTAATCGTCTTGTATTTATCAAAATTGTTTTATTCCTTTTTAATTACTAAAATAAATATTTAAACTAAAATAGTTTCTTATAATAGTTAAACAGTAAACACCCTCAAGAACTAGAAACAATCATCCTTTTAAAGTTGCAGCAACGTTTGCAGCTTGCTGAGCAATTGCTATTGTTTTAATTGATGCATCTCGAACATTTTGACCAGTTCTTTCCTAGAAAGCAAAAAATAAAAATAAAACATTAAGTTCAGTCATATATTCTTCAAACAGGAGAAAGGAAACTTGTTCTTACCAATCGTTTTCCAAATTTCTTCAACCATCCGGCTTCGGACTGGCCAGCAAATATAGCCAAGATTGCGGCAAAAATGAGAAATGCTTTAGAGAAATTCATTTTCAGGTCAATGTTGTTGTTATTCTTCTTGAAAATAACAGATGTGTCTTGCTTCTCTTCAGTCTTCTGAATGGTATCTATGATGTTAGGTTTTTTCTTTAAATACTACTTGATGTAGTATGATTATGAATAAATTAGGGGATTTTATTCTTTAAACTAAAATGTAGTGTTTGATAAATTCAATCGAATAATAAAAGTACCCAACCTACCATGAAATGGGATTCCCCAGATGCAGCCGTCAAACTATTCCCATTTTAATCTTCATTCCAAACATCATCCAGCATCATTTTCTGTTGCTCATTAAAAGAATACTATCCACTTGTATCTACATGCGGTTTAGCCATATACATAATTACGTAGATTGTAGAATTCAAGATACGACTGAGACCAGTATCAGTTTCAGTATCATCTCGTTTTCGGTTTCGTTTGACAAATGAGAGCAAGAATTACTTTAAGACATCTGAGATGAAAGTCTAATTTTTGGACTGAGACTTACCAGAATCTCGGTCGTGTTTTCATTTTAGTTAAATATTATACAGATTCTAGAATTAAATGGTTGGAAAAATTCTGAGTTGGTACCACGGCGAGACCGAGATGAGGTTTATTGAAACGACAACTACCCAAGACTGAGATTTTTTAATTTTGAAGAGACCGAGTTTCGTCTCTTGACAATCCCTAATTATCATAAAATAATTTGTAAAACTGATGGTTTTGTTGTAATTTGCTTTTTGAATTCACACAATTATATACATATGTTAATTAACAAATTTGACGTAATTTTTTTATAATGCCAATATCTACTAAACTTTTCAATTTAAATCTGTGCAAATAATAAAAATAATAAACAAGACCATTTGGAATTTCGACCATTCTTTTAGTTTTGAAAATACATTGACATTAATGAAGTTTGAAATGTACATAGGTAGTAAAAACCTTTGGAAAGTGTTTATTTAAACTAAGTTTGTCAACAGATTTTTTTGACAACTTATGTCAATTTTGTTCGATTTTTTTTTTCAATATTTATTTTTTGATGAAATTTTATTCTTATGTTTCAAAAAATTACAAATTTGTTTTTTTTTTTAAGAGTATATATTAATAATTTTTACTTTCCAAAATTCAAGTTTCTGATAAAATTTGTTTTAAGAAATATCGGAACCAGCAAAAACTGGCTATCAAAAAAAAATTAATGTCGTCTGTCTGGCGACTGAACATAGCATGATCGGTTTTTTGATGAAAATGGTTTCTGATAGTTTTGTTGGTTTGGTTAAGGTGGATGTAGTCAGGTGGTTAGGAGTCAGATCCTTAATCAGTGCAGGCTATATTATTAAGAGAAAACATACTGTACCAACATTTTTAAAACCCATCGTCATCGTCGTCAGTTATTTTATTCATAAGTAGGGCATTTTTTTTTTTTAAATTCACTAAAAATCCAAAAAATTAATATATTGCTAAAAAAACAGCTGATTAAACACACAAAAATATAAATTTTATTATGAGTGCAATATTAGTTTTCTGAATTTTTCTTAATATTTTTGAGGTTATATAAAAAAATTATCGAAAAAAAATGTAGTAGATCTCATAATTATCTACAACTCTTTTGCCAGAAATCGCAAGTAAAACCCGTTTTTCACCCCCACTCCACCTTGTCGCCCTCCTCTTTAGTTTTAAAATTGATGTTTCCAAAATTTTTCGACATAACAACTTGATTTGGAAATCAAATTAATGAATTAATAGATTTTAAGAAAACTTATAGCAAGATGTTGCTGAATAAGAATAAGAATAATTCTTTTGTTGTCTGCATTTCGCAGGGGGATTACATTTTTATGGTAGCATTTTAAAGATTTTATTGGATTAATCATAATGTCTTATAGTTTTGCAGAAATAAAATCCCCCTTATCATTTATATTATTTTCAAAAGTATTTAAATAGGATTGTCTGTGGAATAAATATTATTCAGAAGATTGCAGAGTAGCAAGACATTTCCTAAAATAACTAAAATAAAAATTATTATAATATTTCTCTAAAAATGAACTTCTCCAAAGGATTTGTTATCTTTGCTGTAATTTTGGCTTTATTTGCTGGTCAGTCCGAAGCTGGATGGTTGAAGAAATTTGGAAAACGATTGGTAAGAAAAGTCCTTAATAATTAAATTACTTTGACTTAGTGACTTTTAAACTAAATGAAATTAATTTTTTACAGGAACGAACTGGCCAAAATGTCCGAGATGCATCCATTAAAACAATAGCAATTGCTCAACAGGCTGCAAATGTTGCTGCAACTTTAAAAGGATAAACTTACGATAAAAATATGTAACATACAACGATACTTACAAAAAGAATTATTAGATAGTTATTAATTTATTTTTTAAAATTAAAGAATTTAATTCAACTAACATAATTTATTTAAATAAAAATTTTACAAAAATATTTGTTTTTTGAAATTGGACCTTGCGTATGTCACGATACGTCACGAACTTTTATATGTCGTAACCATAAGGATGTGACTCTTATATTCTAGATAAATTTAATGGAACTTGGTTATATGTTATAAAATAAACGTATTTAATTTCGAAAAACTGTGTTTCTGAAAATTGATGGGTCCAAAGAGATATTTATGCAAGTACTCAAATCAAAGCGAATTAATTTTGCACCCACGCCAGGGCAAAAAAGTTTCAGTTTTGCCTCGGTCCCATTTCAGGGTACCGAAATTTAAAAAAAAATTTCAAACTCTAGAGCAATAAAATCATCACAAAAAAACTCGATGTGACTGAAAGTATTAAGAAACGACACCAAGACAAGGCCAGATTTGTTTAAGGAGACCGAAAAGTGACCCATACAAAAGACTCCCTTTGTGAAATATACATAAAAAAAAATTGTCCGTCTAAAATTTTATAGATATTTCCATAATATTTACTTTTATGAAAAAAAAATCGATTTTTCTATTGAAAGAAAAAATAATAAAAATATAAAAAAAATTTGTTTCCTCCAATTTTTTTTTTGACTATTCTAAAAATATGGGATTTGTTCCTCGCCAGTAGAAGCTATATGCGTGATTTAAAAAATGCAAAACAATATTTTTTTAAATTATAAAAACGGAATGCATTCTTGAAATAAAGAAGCTAAGCCCATAATTTGAAACAGTCATGCAATATGTTAAAAGAAATGTCTAGATTGTATTGAAATAGTTTTTAGAGTTGACACATTTCCGGAAATATATTTTTTATTAATGAAAAGATATTTGACATTTACATATATAGGATTTTTTTTTCTTGAAGCCTACACCCAGAGAAAAAACTGTGTTAAAATTACCTAAATCAGGGTATAGCCTATGCAAGCGCTAAGGCAGATATGAGCCTACTTATTTTTAGGTTAGACTAACCTATTTTGCTAGCGTAAATCTGAAAAAATTCTGCATGTGTTAAATTGCCTTATATCTATGTTATTTTGTGTTAGTCTGCTTAGGTAATTTTACCTTAAACTTTTACCATTTTACCTAACAGCTTACCCTAGCTAAGTATGTACTAAGTACTAAAATTTATTAGTACTTTTTACCAATATAACTAATTTTTACCCTAGATATAGGTAAAAATACCTAAGCAGCTAAGGTAATATCACCAAAAGTTTGCCTTATCCCTAGCGTAATTTATGCCTGTTCGCATAGGTAATTTTACCTTTCAATAGGGTGTTTTTTACCAATTTTTCCCTAGATATAGGTAAAAATACCTAAGCATCTAAGGTAATATCACCAAAAGTTTGCCTTATCCCTAGCGTAATTTATGCCTGTTCGCATAGGTAGTTTTACCTTTCAATAGGGTGTTTTTTACCCTAGCAATAGGTAAAAATGCCTAAGCAGCTAAGGTAATACACCCAAAGTTTACCTTATCCCTAGCGTAATTTATGCCTGTGCGCATAGGTAATTTTACCTTTCAATAGGGTGTTTTTTACCAATTTTTACCCTAGATATAGGTAAAAATACCTAAGCAGCTAAGGTAATATCACCAAAAGTTTGCCTTATCCCTAGCGTAATTTATGCCTGTTCGCATAGGTAATTTTACCTTTCAATAGGGTGTTTTTTACCCTAGCAATAGGTAAAAATGCCTAAGCAGCTAAGGTAATACACCCAAAGTTTACCTTATCCCTAGCGTAATTTATGCCTGTGCGCATAGGTAATTTTACCTTTCAATAGGGTGTTTTTTACCAATTTTTACCCTAGATATAGGTAAAAATACCTAAGCAGCTAAGGTAATATCACCAAAAGTTTGCCTTATCCCTAGCGTAATTTATGCCTGTTCGCTTAGGTAATTTAACCCTCCAATAGGTTGTTTTTTATCAAGATGCATTTCAAGATAATTTTTGAAATTCTATTATATTACTCATCATGTTAAAATAATATAATTTCAAATTTATCTCCAAACGCGTATTGAATTGGTAAACCGAACAGACATAAATTACTCTAGATTTAAGGCAAACTCACAAAAATTTAACAAAAATAAACTATTTTAAAGAAAAGCGATGTGAAAGATATTGAATGTTTAGAACGTAAGTCAGTTTTGAATAAAAATCGATGCTTTCTAAATAGGACTGCATTTTATACTTACGCTGTCTATTGAAACATAAAAATCTTTTTAATGGAACTTTTCGCCCAATAATAAGAGGCTGAATTCTTACTTTTTTCTGGATGCACTTTTCTCTTCTTTCGTTCAAAAGACTGTCTATGTCAGCTGCCTGTTTCACCTCTAAGGTGAACGCTGAAACGGAGTCAATGGTAAACTTTTTCGATTTCCCCTGAATCTTCCAGCTGGAGAATGTCGATATCATTATATTCTTATAGATCTTTTTTAATGAAAACGTTAACATGAATTTTATATTTAATTTTTT
This sequence comes from Syrphus vitripennis, assembly GCA_958431115.1. Lineage (NCBI taxonomy): Eukaryota > Metazoa > Arthropoda > Insecta > Diptera > Syrphidae > Syrphus > Syrphus vitripennis. The sequence goes on from OY288108.1 coordinate 23,898,115, forward strand.
TTATTTTAAGGATAAAAACATATATTGTTAGCTTAGACTATTACAAATATTATGACATTTAAGGAAGAAAATTTAATTTTTTCTATTTTAGGTATCGAATTTTAAAATTTACTAACGATCAATGAGCCTCAAATTTAACAAAAAGAAATTATTTTAAAGAAAATCGTTGCTCAATGTCGTTTAAAAAAGTTTCCACTAATGGGATTATGGGACCATCATTAATTTCAAAAAAATAAATTTGTATAAATGTCCACACCAAATGACATTGAGGAGGATATTGAATATTTAGAACGTAAGTCATTTTTAAATAAAAATCAATGCTTTCTAAATAGGAATGCATTTTATACTTTACGTTGTCTATTGAAACATAGAAATCTTTATAATGGAACTTTTCGCCCACAACAATAATAAGAGGCTGAAGTCTTACTTTTTTCTGGATGCACTCTTCTCTTCTTTGGTTCAAAAGACTGTCTATGTCAGCTGCCTGTTTCACCTCTAAGGTGAACGCTGAAACGGAGTCATCAATGGTAAACTTCTTCGATTTCCCCTGGATCTTCTTAGCTGCTGGGGTCAATACCCCATGAAGAAGGTTGAAATATCCAATATTGACATTATCTGTAAGTAGGTAATGTAAACAGAGAATTAGTTTTTTTGTAATGTTAAATTTAAGAATTAGCAAGCTGTTCATTAAAAATAACTATATGTGAGTGGAATTTAATCAGCTTTAAATCGTGTTAAATTTCCCTATTTCTTTCTGATTTTTAAATCGATCGCCTTAAGTCATTGTTTGTGGTTAAGGTTTATAAATTATAATGTTACACTAACGTGTAACATTTCTTGTTCATTTCTTGGACTTAGAAAAATTTTAATATTTTAGGACTTAGAAATTCCTAGCGATCGGTAATAGTTTTTACCTTGGTGTAAGGTAAAACTCCCTCTATGAGAAGTTAAATTTATAAATGTTCACAGAAATCAATAAAATATTTTTTACTAGAATCTTAAAGTAAGATCAGTCATACATTTTTTTAGTAGAAAGTATATTTTACTCTTCGTATAGCAAATATTGCTTTAGGCAAGGGGTTTACTACTTCATTTTGTTCACTATAATTTTCTTGTTAAAATTACTTTACGGATCCAATAAATGTTCAATACGTAAGGTAAATTTTATTAAAAATCTAGGGCTTTTTACTTTAATTATCTTACTAGTCAGATGGAGTAAAAAATACTAGATTCATTTTTTTTCCGTTTAAATGTAAAATATATCGCTATTAGTAAAATAAATTACGTTAAAACTTACCAATATCAAGCACATCTAGTTTGTCTCGGAATTCCTGTAGATAGGTTTTGAGGAAGCCCGTTTTTATCCTTTCGGAAAACAAATCAATGGCATGGTTACAAAAAGTCTCCCACTTATTAAAATTAAATGATTTGCCGTGCTTCATGAAATCAAAGTCAATTTCAATCTGTTGAGAATAGAGAAAATACTATTAAAGAAAATGTTTAGATGTTGCCAAGTCAATAAAGGTGAAAAATGTGAAGGCTTGAAAGTACTATTGTAGGTATGTGTATGTGTATGTAGGTCCCATGTTAACGATATTTTTTGTTTTAATGTACCTATTATGTAAATTTGTAATTTTTCTGGAAAGGACAGTAACTGTGTTTTTGTACAAGTCGTTTCAGAGAGACAACAATATTTGTCACAACTGTAAGCTTTCTTTTTTAAAGCCAGAATAAAAATGTTTCTTTGTTAGAAAAATAAATATCTCTTTCGCTCATTACTAACGAAATAAAATAGAGATATTTTTTAGATTGGTGTTCAAATAGGAGATGCCAGATCCTGATTGTACCTTATGGATCTGGATCTTTGCAAAAATAAAGTAAGTTAATCTTGTTTCAATATGAGTGTTCGTCGTTTTGTTATATTTTAATTATTAACTAACTACAGGAGCGTTACTAACTAGTTCTTAAGCCTTTGAGTATTTATAAAGCGGCCAGTCCAAGAAGATTTGTTGAAGACCTGGGTCATTATTTGAATATATCATCTCCCTACGCAATTTCAATGTATCAACCCATTGTTTAAGAACTATTTCCCAGTTTCTGTTGTGTTTTAGCTGGTTGCAAATACTTTGCAGCTCACGCTCACTTAAAGAATCTAGAAAAATGTTCTTTGTTATTTGTTTTACCTGACATAAGCAAATACACACCTTTGTTTGTATCATCCTCGATAACTTGAACTTTAGTTTTTTTGGATTTGGAAGTGGAAGAGCAACCATCTACATTTAATTTTTTCATTGCCCTTCTTTGTCCTCTGTATCTATCATAAAGTTTGCCTTTTGGGGGAGCTCTGTTGACTCCTGGAACAAAGTAGGTTGCCTGTGTTGGAATAAATAGCATTATGACAAAAATAAACTTTAAAATATATAGTTAATCTTATAAATAACTTTTTGTTCAGACGGAAAAATTCTAATAATTTGATCTGCGAGCCTGTCACATCCCTTCACTGAAAGATTTCTGTTGTTTTCGGTATAGTATTGAATGATTTTCCTTACAACATTGGTTCTGTCTTCAGGTTTTAAATAATTGTTTTGCTTGTAGTTCGTTATTAAAGCTTTTCCTTGCTCAGTTTTGTTCAGTACGTCATAAACTATTATCTATATCATATTAATTTATGTAGCAAAATTGTAAATATATTATTTAGTGGAGTAAATGAAGCTCAGAAAATAGCAACACTAGGGAACCCGGCCAAACAGCTCCGATTTTGATTATCTGATGATTCAGAGTTTGAAGACCAGTTTTTCCAAAACTCTTCAATAAATTTAGTAGATTTAAATTTAACAGTTAAGAATGAGCTTGTGGCTTTCTGAAAAATGTTTTTTAATATTGTAAGTATTGCCGTTTTGTTCAAATTATTTTTTCTTGTATTTGAAGTCAGTTTGTGAGAAAATTGCATTTCTCACTTAAACGACTGTCCCTTGTTCCTATATATTTTTTTCCCTTTAATAACCTAAACAATGTATTGGTTTAATTTAATTTATGAAATTTAAGCATTAAAAAGGTTTTGTTAAAAAAAATTTAATTTGAAAAAACAATACGGCAACATTGACAATTTTTAATTTATAGAGATTAAAGTATATTACCAACGTATAAAAAAAGATCATCAAAATCGGAACTGTTCGGCAGGGTTCTCTAATAATTTGCTTTAGCTACTCCAATAATTTTGCAGGAACTAATTAGAATCTTAATTGTTTATTCTTTTGTAATTTTTAAATCTATTTTTTTTTTTCAATTTATGACTCAGGAACGTTTTAATCATCGAAATGTTTGAGACTATAAGAATTTCAAGGATAATCATACGACTTGTGTGTGTTGGTTATGACACGATTTAATTTCAAAATTTCTTTTTCGGATTTTTTATTATTGAAACGGTTCTCAATCAAAGTCCTTTGATTGGACTTTGTTTTTTAAACCCATTTTGAGTAAATTTTTATACGAATACACGTCTTGATTTCAATTGTAAAAGTATGGAAGATTTTTTTCACGGCATTTTATGGTTTTCGCAAACGATAGAATGCGTGAAAGAAACCTGCCAGCATAAAACAACATACCTTCTCAGATTTTGGTTGTACAATCTTTTTATTTTTGGGCAGTGAATTCAAGTGAGATTTAAAAACGAATGAATTAAATTTTTATATATGTATATGTATTTTTAATATACTCACATCACTTTCTGAAATATTACTATTTGATGATGGACTACAAGATGCGGTATTACTTTCATGAATCCAAGATGATATTGTGTGATTTGTTAAATTAGGCTGCGATGTCAGATTAAAAATACCCTAGAAAGGAGAAGCAATAGAAATTTTCGTAAAATAATTCTTAACATAACGATCAAAATTAAGACTTACGTTAGCACTTTGCCAGATGCCAGGTTTGTGCTCAAAAATAATTCTAGCATTAAAGTTGTCAAATCCTTCAAACAATTTATCTATGTGATGTTTCTGAATATATTTTAGACCTTCTATATTTATGTGCTTGCCTGATAATATTTTAAACATATTTACATTAGAAGTATCAAATAAGAATATAAAAGATTTTGTATTAGTTTTACCTTTTAAAAAAATATAAAGTTCGTCATATAAATTAAAAGATTTTAAGAGACTAGCTAGCTCATCATTCTGAATTTCTTCTGATATTAAAAAAATACCATCACTTGTTTCTTGAATGTTTTGTGGATTCATATCAACTTGATTTATACATCCTGTTCCATCAATCACATAAACTGTTTGCTGGTTGATTACTAGCTCAGTACCATTGCTTGAATCTAAATCATTCTGCTCTGATGTTATATTTTCAAGGGATGCGTTCGGTACACTTGCACTTGGGTTAGGGTCTTGAAATGTGATTCGATCATCCTCAGATTGTGAATTCATGATGTCTGAAGGATGTGAAATATTGTTTTAAAAAAAATATTTTCTACGAATAAAAGTACTGCCACACAGGATAAGGTGTGAATTAACTGGTGGTCCGTCAAATTCTTCGATTGATTTTATATGTAACTGAATTGGACGTACCGTTGAAAGTATTTCATAGGATAAATAATGGTCATTAAATGTTGTTGACATTTCTTGACATATTATATACGCCTCAGAATTATTAATAATAATTCTGTTGATTAAATAAAATATAACATCTGTAGCATTACCAATTGATAAATAATGACCTTTCTTATACTCAGTGCCCAGTAAGACAATTTTTTCATATTGTTTCGAATTTTCGTTCAAAATAGTGGAATTCAAATAAGAAAGGTTTTCTTCAACATTTGTTATACGATCATGATCTGAATACTGCAGATGGTCTTCCTTATGTTGGAGAATCCTATAAGCAAATTTGAGCTGAAATTTTCTTGCAACAGATAGTAAAATGTTTTTCCGACTATTTGTAACTCTCGCATAGGATTTGAGTTCTTGGTGTTTAGCTTCAAATAAGAACGACCAATAATATTTTGGTAGTCCAGAGTTGCGTATAATTCGTGGGTAGTGAACCAAATGATGGTGTTTCGGTTTTAACGAGTCGCCAAATAATGTCTGATAAAAGAGATTATGATTTTCTACAAGCAATTCAAAGTCATGTAATGTAGCATCGCTGTATCGCGGAAGAAGTAAAATGTCTAGTATTTTAATAAAAATTTGTACAAATTCCCAAACTTTATCATTAGCTGGAATTAAATGACCAATAATCAAGGGAATGTGATGAACAAATGTCCACATTTCTCTTGCCGTTGCGTTTAATCTCCTTCGTTTTATGTGTGCTGCAGTGATATCTTTGAACAAATTTCCCTTTTCGGTATCCCCATAAGAAAAAGTAGTTTTGAAACCATTTAATTCATCCAATGTGAAAATTTTATTTTTAATATAGTGTTCTAAAACATGTGTCAGGTTGTAATGTGCAACACCTTCAAACACATCATGCATAACATCAACCGAAAAATTATAAACAACATGAAAAGATGGTATGGTATTTAAAATTGAGTTCTTATAGACTCCTGTAGAATTAAAATCAGCCGATAGATTTTCCTCATAGTTTTCTTGTGTTCGAATTTTTGTTAAGTCTTCTTTGCACATTGTTTTTGTCAGGTTACTTGGTGCAGTGCAAAATCTACAAAAGTGGTTTGCAGAAAAAGATTTACTAAAGTCTAAGATTTGATTAAGGCCCAAGTTGTCTCCCAAAATTATACCAACTATAAAACGTATAGATGTTTTTTCGTTATTCAAAGTGATCTCAATTCCTTCTTGTTCCAAAGAAATAATTTCTTGAACTAGTATATTAAGCGTCAAATCATTTCCATACACTTTTGCATCTTCAGCTTTGATTAAGGAAGCTATATGAATATCATTGACCTTGTAGGAATTTTCAAAAATAGGGATTGAAAAGTATATGCCTGTTATCTTATGTATACCAGTATGTGATCCCAAGGGATTATTGATTTCAAAATCATCTGTATAAAGGAAGTATGGAACTACATTTTTATTTTTATACATTTTTTGTTTTTCCTGCCATAGTTTTCCATTTATGAAATGTCCTTTATTTGAAATATTTTTCGAAGATAAATAATCTGTAAGTACCTTTTGATTTCCTTCTTTTTCCAATATTTTTCGAAATTGAAATTTTAAGTTCATTATTATACCTTTATCAACCTTTTCATCTAAAGTGCTTTGTCCACCTCTCATAACGTTTGCGATTTCCCTATTTATATCAAATTCCATTGGCTCCTTATATAGGTCATGGTTTTCCAACCATTTTTTTAGTTTGTATTCAGAATCTACTTCTTTAAAAAGCCCTTTGTATTTATGAACGATTGAATTTATTTTTTGTTTGTCACCTTCACACATGGTAGAAGCTATGTCACTTATATTTTCTAATAGAGGTAATATAATAAACTTTTCAATTCCTTTTTGTATCTTATTGACATCTTTTCGTGCAAAGTTATTGTTATTGTGAAGACTTAGAATAAATTGAACTAGATTGTCTTCGAAAGTCAGTTTTGGGTTTATGAGTCTAATTGAGGGTGCAGGTATTTGAAAATTTTCATGATCCAAATCAACTTCCGAACCTTGCTCTAAATCCATTGGTGTTGATGAGTCATTATTGAACTCTAAGGGGCTTTCAAACACGCAAGGACTTTTCCTACTTTGTTTTTCGTCATTACTACATAACTCTTCTTTCAAATGAATAGATAAATGCCTTTTATATGATGACATTCCTTGAAATACTTGACCACATGATTTTTGGAAACATTTTAGTCTACTATTGGTATCACATCCATGTATTATTTTCAGATGACTTATAAGACTATGTAGATTTCGAAATGAGCTTAAACAAATAAAGCAAGACATGATTGCTGTTGAAATCAAGACAATCTAATTTCGATTAGACCTATTCCTGAAAGAAAATATATTTTCCATCAATATGGATTAGAAAAATATTTTGATAGGTTTTATTGACGGCCTATTATTCACTCTGGATTTAGTTTGTATCAAAGTTAATTTTTAATCCAATCACTTAAATCTGAATATCCTAAATCGAAGGATTTAATTTTCTGTTCATATTATTTACTCAAAAAAAATTATGTGATTATTCAATAAATTTTGTATGATTAGCGTCTATCTTTATTTTTCCTTTACAAAATACTTGACAAAACAACTGAACACTGTGAAAATGAATTTTACATCTGGATTTAAAAACTTAAACAGACCTCCAGAGAGCAGTTTCAATTTGTTTGGATTTAACGAGATTGGATTTTAAAAAATGGATATCAGATTGGATTGAAGTTGTGAATATTATGGATTTGGATTAATTTTTGGCATTTCAATTTCTTTACATCCAGAGGTATTTTTAACCTGGTGAATAATATGGCCGTAAAACTCAAAACCTTTTAAATGACCCAAATAAAAGCAAGTAATGTAGAAATGACAGCTTAGACTCATCTAACAACTTTAAGAAATTACCAAAATCTGATAGTGGAAAATGAAATAAGGCACTTTTACCTAAGTGCTAGCTCAAAGTTACACCGATCTAGAGAAAATCACCTTGTATTTAAGGCTGATTTACCCAAGAGCTTGCATAAAATTACACCGACTAAACGAACCAACTTGATCAAGCGAATCATTTTTGAAAAATTAATTTTCAAGATAAAATTAAAAAAAAAACAATTATTTTTTTTTCAACTGATTTTACGTTAAAAACTATTTTGCTTTCAATATTCAATGAACTTTAAATTAAATATATATAAAGATCTTACTTTTTTGTGCCGGTATGTTCTCGTAGGTGGCAGCTGCTTGTCTCGTCGCTGTTGTTAGGTTTCTTTTTTTTTTGTTTTGTCTTGGTTTCTTGATTTTTTTTTGCTAATCTTTTTATGTATGTTCTTTACTTTTTATTACTTTAAGTTTATTTTTTAATTAATTTATTTTTTAATTGCTTGAGTTTCGTTTCACTTTAATTTTACTTTTCACTTTAGCGAACTTGTGCCAATGAGAGTGCAACATGTAATGAAAAATGAATCGAACTGCTGGCCGCAACCGCAAGCTACTCAAAACAATTACAAACGGTAAATTCATATCAGCCAACACATAAATAAGGCATTTTTACCTAAGGGCTAACGTAAAGATGCCTTAGCTTAGGCATTTTTACCTAAGGGCTTACGAAAAGTTGCCTTAGCTTACGCATTTTTACCTAAGGTCTAACAAAAAGTTGCCTTAGCTAAGGCATTTTTACCTAATGACTGGGCTATACATATATATGAAATTGGATTTGATCAAACGAAAAAATTTTGAAAAATTAATTTTCAAGTCAAAATTTTAAAAAAAACCAAATATTTTTTGTTCAATATGCAATATATGCGACAGGAATGGGGTGGTTTAAATATATATAAAGATCTTACTTTTTTGTGCCGGTATGTTCTCGTAGGTGGCAGCTGCTTGTCTCGTCGCTGTTGTTAGGTTTCTTTTTTTTTTTGGTTTTATCTTGGTTTCTTGAATTTTTTTTTTGCTAATCTTTTTATGTTCTTTACTTTTTATTACTTTGAGTTTATCTAAATTTCTTGAGTTTCGTTTCACTTGTAATTTAACTTTTCACTTTAGCGAACTTGTGCCAATGAAAGTGCAACATTTAATGAAAAATGAATCGAACTGCTGGCCGCAACCGCAAGCTACTCAAAACAATTACAAACGGTAAATTCATATCAGCCAACACATAAATAAGGCATTTTTACCTAAGGGCTAACGTAAAGATGCCTTAGCTTAGGCATTTTTACCTAAGGGCTTACGAAAAGTTGCCTTAGCTTACGCATTTTTACCTAAGGTCTAACAAAAAGTTGCCTTAGCTAAGGCATTTTTACCTAATGACTGGGCTATACATATATATGAAATTGGATTTGATCAAACGAAAAAATTTTGAAAAATTAATTTTCAAGTCAAAATTAAAAAAAAAAACAAATATTTTTTTGTTTAATATGCAATATATGCGACAGGAATGGGGTGGTTTAAATATATTTAAAGAACTTACTTTTTTTTTGCTGGTAAGTGGTGGGCAGCAGCTTCCCTCTTCGCTGTCAGTAGGGTTTTTTTCTTTTAGTTTTTTTCTTTTTGATTTATTGTTTTTTTTTCACTGTTTATTTTGTTTTCTTAGATTTACTTTATTTTTGAGTTTTTATATTTAGGTTTCAATTTTTTTTTTTATAATTTGACTTTTTATTACACTTTTTATTACACTTTTTATTACACTTTTTATTATTCCTTTTTTTTTACTAGGCGAACCTCTGTCACTGACCGTAGAACACGAAATATTAAATTAATAAGATGGCTGCGCACTCAGTAAATTTATACATGGTACGCACAATGGCCTCAGTGCTGTCGAACATGATATACATACTACAGTATAATACAATATAATACAGTAGTATAAGGTACATGATGATAATAAAGAAAAAGAAGAATTTGGTATAAATAAATTGAGTTTTTAGATTTATGAAAGCGAAGTCTTTTAGAGAATTATATTTGTATAGTAGCACAACACTTTAAGCCAATCTATTAATTTATTCTACTGCATTGCGTAGTATGCAGCTCGTGCTAAATTTCTATCTGAACGTTAGCTAAAATCGAAACTAAATTTTGACTTATTAGATTTGAAGAGAATATGAGATTTCGATTTGCGTTTGCCTCTGACAGTGATGGAGTTCTGTTTGCACTTTTTTACTCTTTGTGAGATTTGTTTGAGTTAAATCTATTGTTTTCAGCAATAGTTCATTAACAAATTAAAATGAAAAAAATTACAAGAAAAAAGATACTGACATTTTTCGAAAATTTGAAAGATGTATTGAAATATACAAAAATCAAATACTTCAAACATGTCAAAACAAGGTAATAAGTTAAGGAAAGAACTTAATATAAGCAAAAATAAAATTGACAAAATATCAAAATTCTCAAACCTTGGTCAAGGTATTAATTTAATTTAATTTTTCAAATTAAAGTAGGGAAATTGTGCTTACAGTGAGACAGTTGGAACAGTGAGACAATCCAACAACAGAAACGTTAGCTTAGGTCAAAACGTTTATTTCACCTTCTGTGCATATAACACAAAAAAATCAATTTAATGGACAGAACTTTTTTTTACATTATGATTTACATTTCATCTACATTAATAGTGGGCTCAACCAGTGTGTTCTGACAATAAACATCGTAGAAATTATTTTTGAAACCCGATTCATTGAAATAAATTTTGCGCAAAAATTGGATCAGAACAGAAACTATTCTTTTCATAATTTTTACCTAATGCGCTTACGTAAATTAACTCAGAAAATTTACCTTAGCTTAGGAAGAATGACCTGATGGGCTAACGTAAAGTTACACAGATCTAGGTAATGGGCGGGAAAATTTACCTTAGCTTAGGAAGAATGACCTAATGAGCAAACGTAAAGTTACACAGATCTAGGTAATGGGCGGGAAAATTATCTAAGCTTAGGAAGAATTACCTAATAACTAGCGTAATTTCACACATCAGATTTTTGCAAAACTTGAAGATTTTGATGTACTGAAATATTTTTTTTTATAGTAAAATCTGAACTTTTTATTTTGAATAAAATGTTATATACTATGCATTTTATAAATATACAAAAATTTAATACTTAATATATGCAAAAGAAAAAACACGTTTTTTGTTTTTACCTGCGGTTCCTACTTTTTAGGTGAAATCCAAAAATCTGTAGAATTATACCTTATCCTTCTGTTTGTTAATATTTCAGTTCACAATATTTAAATTATTATGAAATAATAATATTTGTTCATTATGTATTTTCCAATAAGAAATATGAGTTCAAAGTTGAAAAATATTGCGAACAGAAATAAGTAGGCTCACAAAATATCCAATTTATCAATTGCTTGAAAGTATTACTTTGTGAAAAAATAAATGAAACAAATCCATATTCCAAATTTCAGTTTTAGCATTTATTTCGGCAAAAGCAGCACTGTGTGTACCTACCTATAAGACTTAAGCCAAAAACATTATGCGAGGTTTTATTAGATCTTTTTCTTCTTTTTAAAGCATATAATCCAAAGGTGAAGCAATCAGCTCTATCATGATCAATTGTATAAGCTATCAAGAGCTTCGCCACAATATAGCGTCGAATTTGATTGCAACCACAAACAAAAACTTATTAAATCTCATCTTTTTTTACTTGAAACTCATAGAAAGGAAAAAAGTACTATTTCCCTGTCTTCTACACTTCGACTACGAAGAACTGACGAAAATACAAATGAAAGCTTTCAAGATGTATTCTGTCCAATTTGAAACTGAAATAAAAAACAACAGGTAGAAAGACTCGAAAAAATCTTTTGAAATTATATTAAAACTATAAACAACTGAAACTCTGCTCTTGAAATTGAAATTATCAAAACGACAGCACTGATTGAACGCAATCCGCAAAACCATTTAAACTTCTCTAGTGTAATTTAACTCATTCGCACTGCATGGTGAGAAAGAGATGGCATAGTGAGGCAGGATTTTTGTTTTCTCTTTTAATCCACGTATTCTGTTTGACATTTGATGTTCGTTGTTTTCTATGTTCGTTGTTCGACTAAGCTTGGAGCGAAAGAAAATATCGAAATTATGAAAATGAGTGTGTTCATGTTCACAGAACTTTGGGTAAGAAGACGATGGGGTGGCTTTATGTGAAAATTAATCTGTTGCCTGAGTTCAGTTTGACATCGTCATATAAAAACAGCTTTGGCAAATATCATCACATATATAAGGTATAATTACATAGAAAATTGGCGGGAAAATTAAGTTGTAGGAACTCAATTCATATTCAGAAAAAAAAAATAATTTACCCTAGCATTTTAAGGCAATTTATCCTAGCTTTCACTTTCCAAGCTTACATAAAATATGTTATTTCCTGTGGAAATTTTCCCTTAGCTAGCAAATTCTAAAAAAACAAAATTACCTTAGCATTTTAAGGCAATTTACCCTAGCTTTCACTTTCCAAACTTACATAAAATGTGTTCTTTCCTGTGTTAATTTACGCTTGGCTAGCAAAATCTAAAAAACATAAATTACCCTAGCATTTTAAGGCAATTTACCCTAGCTTTCACTTCCCAATAAAATGTGTTATTTTCTGTGTTAATCTACGCTTGGCTAGCAAATTCTAAAAAAAAGAATTTACCCTAGCATTTTAAGGCAATTTATCCTAGCTTTCACTTTCCAAGCTTACATAAAATATGTTATTTCCTGTGGAAATTTTCCCTTAGCTAGCAAATTCTAAAAAAACAAAATTACCTTAGCATTTTAAGGCAATTTACCCTAGCTTTCACTTTCCAAACTTACATAAAATGTGTTCTTTCCTGTGTTAATTTACGCTTGGCTAGCAAAATCTAAAAAACATAAATTACCCTAGCATTTTAAGGCAATTTACCCTAGCTTTCACTTCCCAATAAAATGTGTTATTTTCTGTGTTAATCTACGCTTGGCTAGCAAATTCTAAAAAAAAGAATTTACCCTAGCATTTTAAGGCAATTTATCCTAGCTTTCACTTTCCAAGCTTACATAAAATATGTTATTTCCTGTGTAAATTTTCCCTTAGCTAGCAAATTCTAAAAAAACAAAATTACCTTAGCATTTTAAGGCAATTTATCCTAGCTTTCACTTTCCAAGCTTACATAAAATATGTTATTTCCTGTGTAAATTTTCCCTTAGCTAGCAAGTTCTAAAAAAACAAAATTACCTTAGCATTTTAAGGCAATTTATGCTAGCTTTCACTTTCCAAGCTTACATAAAATGTGTTATTTCCTGTGTAAATTTTCCCTTAGCTAGCAAGTTCTAAAAAAAATAAATTACCTTAGCATTTTAGGGCAATTTACCCTAGCTTTCACTTCCCAAGCTTACATAAATTGTGTTTTTTCCTGTGTAAATGATCCCTTAGCTAGCAAGTTCTAAAAAAAATAAATTACCCTAGCATTTTAAGGCAATTTACCCTAGCTTTCACTTCCCAAGCTTACATAAAATGTGTTATTTCCTGTGTAAATGTTCGCTTAGCTAGCAAGTTCTAAAAAAATAAATTACCCTAGCATTTTAAGGCAATTTACCCTAGCTTTCACTTCCCAAGCTTACATAAAATGTGTTATTTCCTGTGTAAATGTTCGCTTGGCTAGCAAATTCTAAAAAAAATAAATTACCCTAGCATTTTAAGGCAATTTACCCTAGCTTTCACTTCCCAAGCTTACATAGAATTTGTTATTTCCTGTGTTAATTTACGCTTGACTAGCAAATTCTCCAAAAAAAATAATTTCCCTAGCATTTTAAGGCAATTTACCTTAGCTTTCATTTCCCAAGCCGTACATAAATTGCCTTATTTCTAGGGTAGATTTACACTTGACAGAAATTTCCATACAAAAAAATTCACCCTAGCAAATTAAGGCAGTCTAGCTTAGCTTGCACTTCCTAAGTCGCATGTAAATTATGTTATTTCTAGCGTGAATTTATGCTTGACATGCATTCTCCATACAAAAAATTTCACGCTAGCAGGTTTAGGCATTTTTACACAGATTTTTTCTCTGAGTGTAGAAGCTAATAAAATATATCAAGAGTATTTTTCAGTGTTGATGGAGTATTTAATCTATGTATGTCAAGAATATATAAATTAAGCTAGTAAGCTCTAATGTTTTTACACCAACTCACCGAAAAAATCTATTAAGCGATAAAACAATTTTCATTGTTCATGTCCGTATGTTGTTGAGATTAATCCTAGGCATAGTGTAAAAGTTACAAATTAAATTAAATATTTGATTTTGTGGCTTATTTGCAGTATCTGCTATTTAGAGCACCTTATTGCAACAATTTTCACATTTTCTATATTCAAAAATATACAATTTCCGACCCTTTAAAACCAAGATTAGATCCAAAAATTATTGTTCTGTGACAAAAAATTCCAGAGCTAGAGAACATTTCTTGTGATTTTCAGGGTAACCAGTAATTTTCAACAAATGGAATTTCTGTGGTCCGACTTTAGTTAACTTTTTTCCAAGAAAACTACAACCGTCATAGGTCAATTTGAGGCTTATTTTAAGTCGCCTAAAAGTGTTGGAATAGTTTTTCCACACCAATTCCCAGTTTTACGAATTAAACTTGTACCTACTAAATGCAACATCTAATTCTAGGTACTTCAATATTTATTATTTCCCATTTTCTCTGGTTTGGTCTGTAACCGCACACAACATAATAAAAACTTAATTCATCAATGACAATCTGAAAATAATCAATTTGTATTCTCGTACATATGTACGAATACGTCACACAATTGTTGCTCATGAGTGATGACTTATGAGGTGAATGTTCTCGTTTTTTGTTGTTGTCTTCAAATTAATGATCATTTGAAATTGTAGCTACCTACATTTTGTGAATAAAAAGATGATTCATCTACAATATAATGCTGGATGCTGTGGCGATATAAAGATAAATAAATTCTCTTGCTTTTTCTGACTTAGGTACGTTATGGGAATCCCTCATAGTACTTTTCTTTTATGGTTACCTATTTATCATGACTTCTTTAGTTTGGATAATAAAATCCCCCGTGTTTCTTTGATCCGACCCAAATAGTATTTAAGCACAATAATTAGAGGAACAAAATATCATTTTAGTTCAAGTTTTCAATCATTTCAGTTTAAATTCTTCACTTTGTTATACAAATTAATTAAAATGAACTTCGCTAAGGGATTTCTTTTATTAACAACAATTTTGGCAATATTTTTTAGCCAAACAGAAGCTGGTTGGTTGAAGAAATTTGGAAAACGATTAGTAAGATATAATATTTTATACTTTTTCAAAGACTAAATAGAATTTCGTTTAATAGGAGAGAACTGGTCAAAATGTTAGAGATGCATCGATTCAAGCTATAGCAATTGCTCAGCAAGCCGCAAATGTTGCTGCAACTGTGAATGGATAAAAAATTTAAATTAAATTTATACTGTACATAGGCATTTGTAAAATATATTATTTATATAGGTTCTAAATTATTAATAAACAAAAAAATTTAAATTACTTTAATTACTTTACTATTTGTGTGACTTTTTTAAATTTAATTTATGTGAACTTTAAGAAGAAATAGAATACAAAATTGCAAACCTTTTGTCGTCCCATTTACGTAGAGTATTTGGAGGCGGTTTTTTGTCAACAAAATGACATTTGGGAATATTTAAACCCATAATTCAGCAAAATTTTATTTCAAAATGGATACCATGTTGATTTTTCTTTAAGAGCAATAACGGTCAAATTTTGTAATTTTTTTTTTTACTTTTTTTTTCTTTAAAATCTCAAAGCGCAAAAATTAAGCTTTTATCCATAATTTTTAAATTAAAATTTTTAAATCGTAAGGTCTAAAAAATCGAGGTTTCCGCTTTTTAACTATAGTTGCTCAAAAACACTAATTTGGGAAAAATATTACAATTTGTAACTTTTTAAAGATTTATTCCAGCTAACTTCTGATAGCGAAAAACCTATGTTTTTAGAATTATTAATTAAAGGATGATGCTTAAAAGGAACATTCTTGAAATCCTTGGAATCACAGTAAGAGACTTGTTCTGACGTAAACAAAAATCTTCAGATTACTTTCTATTCTCTTCCGCTTCTTTCTGTCTTATTTTATAGGAATCTTGAATATTTGATAAGCCGCTTGAGCTACAAAATCGGGGCTTAAAATTCTTTCAGTGTTCAATACTTACAAAATGCAAATGCTTATTAAAATAAGTGTAGTTCCATTTTTTTTTGTCATTCCATTATCCATATTTCCAATTAAATGGAAAATGCATTTGACACAAAAGATTATGATGAAATTTCAATATGGTTTATTGAATATAATATTTACAATTATCGGGATTAACCTGAACTTCAATGAGCTTAGGTTAGGTTAGTCAGCGAAATGCTGACCCACTAGTCAGTCAGTAAGATATCCTTCTTTTCTCATGCTATACTAATTTTAGTATTTGCTAGATCACTAGGATTGTTATAATAGAATTCCCCTACTTGGAGTCTATGTCTATGCGACAGTCTACGTCTATGGGCTTGTACAGAGAAGGTGTGGAATTGTTTCCTCTTCCCCTTCATTCATGCAGCTTCTGCAGAAGTCGTTTGCATGCACGCCAAGACGGGTTGCATGGTTACCTATATGACAGTGCCCAGGATATAATATGCAGTCTGTTAAAGGATAGCAAAGCTCTGGTTTTCCTTATATCTTGTTTTGGCCACATTAATTTTGTAGCCACACAGGTGGTTATATCATTCCACCTAAGGTTTGTTTTCTCTTTAACATTTTGCGTTAGCATCAGCTTACACGTAGCGATGGGTATATGAAATAACTCCCACGAAATATGTAAGTCCCACTTTTAAAAACGAAATAAGTCCCACCAAAAATTGCTTAAAAAAATGAAATAACTCCCACGAAATAAGTCCTACTTTTGAAAACGAAATAAGTCCCACCAAAATGAAATGATTTAAAAATTTACTTGAAATGAAATAACTCCCACTCAAAAAGATATAACTCCCCCTTGAATAATATATTTCTTAAATGAATTAAGTCCCACTTTCATAAACGAAATAAGTCCCACTTTTTTATTGTTTAAGCGATTTCAAATAAGAAGTATTTGGCTCTTCGAAAAAGGGTCTATGAAATAACTCCCACGAAATAACTCCCACTTTAACGTAACGTAATAACGAACGAAGTCCCATAACGAAATAAGTCCCACCAATTGACGAAATAAGTCCCACTTTTAAAAACGAAATAACTCCCACTTTCAAAATAGCAATTTTTGGTGGGACTTATTTCGTTTTTAAAAGTGGGACTTACATATTTCGTGGGATTTATTTCATAGACCCGTAGCGATATGTCAGCTCTGTGA
Organism: Syrphus vitripennis; assembly: GCA_958431115.1. Classification (NCBI taxonomy): domain Eukaryota; kingdom Metazoa; phylum Arthropoda; class Insecta; order Diptera; family Syrphidae; genus Syrphus; species Syrphus vitripennis. The sequence continues at coordinate 23,915,052 of OY288108.1, forward strand.
GCGAAGATAGGTATTTTAGTTCCACTTTTGGCAAGTTCATCAGCCTGTGTCCCGGAACCCAATCCCAATAGAGGTGAATATTGAACTGCTGCGGATATCTTTCATTGATATACGTTTGTAAAAGCTTATAGACCCGAAGATTAAGCTACGTTTTTTAACCTTCTCGGTGTCAGAGTTCAAGTATCTACATATTTCTGCACCCATATTTAAGTAAGAAATTTTGAAATAAACTCTTAAACAATGTCAAAATGATAATATAAGAATACAAATGCTTCACTTCATAAACCTGTCAACCGATAGACTCAAAGAAACCATTCGGAATCATTTATTAGAAATATGAACTTCCTCCAAACTGCACTGCTGCGTTAACTCTTCAAACTGAAGAATCCTTCAAAGAAACTCGAGAAGTCTTACAAATCACACCACAAAAAAAGTCTAGCCATTTTCCCACACCCATCAATCTTTTTCTTTTTTTTTGCATCCTTTTGGCTTCAACTTGAACTATCATCGTTATCATCACACCCTCTCACTTAAGTATATACTTTACATTCTTGTGAAATTTTTATTCTTTTCCAAAGGAGTTGGGTGGTGGCAGTGAGAGAAAGTGAAAAATTCAAAATGACATTGTATCACATCATTTTTCATGGTCGATGTGTCACTTACATTTGTGTTGTTGTTAACTTTATATATTTATATACCTAACAAGCGCGTGTGAGATATCGTGTATCCTTATTTTTGACAGAAAGGTTGAACTTAAAAAAAATAAAAAAATTTGCATTCAACTGAATAAATATGAAGAAATTTTTGAATTTTTTTTCCCCCGAATCTATCCTTTCCACAAGTCTCCGGTAACACATGCTGTCGACTTTTGAATCTGATCATTTATTTCACTGGAAAATGATGAAAAATGCAAAAAAATCGCGGTTCACCTCCACCTCGATTTCGGTATATGTTACCAAGTCACTATGATGATATAGAGGGTTGTCTTCACATGCGTCTTTATCCCAAAATGCTGCATCCCAAGGGATGATGACGAACTGTCACCAGACCGTGTTAGCATACAAGATGATTTTTAAATTAATGATTTTATGTCATTTTTCAAAGGCAACATAGAGCACTTGAGTAATACTCGTATGTGTGACTAAAGGTGAATTTGGTTGAAATATATATCCGGAAGGAGGGAAGCTACTTAACTTCATGATTGCATTCGAAAAAGATATAATACGCAGTGCAAGATGTCGAATCAAGACGTTGGAAAAGTGGGAAATAATCCATTATTATGCATACACTTGCTATGATGCTGATGCGGATGCGGACTTTTTGGCTGTGATTAATGATAGTTTATTGAATTTGAAACTCTGGATCTGGAACACATTATTTACTATTTTTTTTTTAAATGTACTTTTATTCAAAATAGGGAGATATACGATGATGCTTTAAGAAATTATACATCATGTAAGAAAAAAGTCGTACTCTGTTTTATGATATAATTTAGTGCATTCATAATTTGACAAAGCAGCTAAACTTTTTTTTCCGCCTTTGAAAGATCGAATTTCTCAAGAGATTTGGATATTGTTTGGTTGACTTTGAAAAAAAGTATTCGAAAGTCAAAACGATGGTAAGATGCTCTTCAGGAATTACCGGAAAGTTCTCAAAGGAAGTAAGTATTAATCTGGGAAATGTCTTGAAATCTTTTCTCTTTTGTACTGTCCTGGACTTTCTGCTTGAAGATAAAGTGATGGGTCCCAAAGTAATTTAGTTCTTCTTTGCTGAAGATCGTACATCTTTACAACTTGGTGGATGTTCATAAATCCACCATGTCCATTTTATGTTCCACAAGGATCTATTTCCTGAATGCAACAGAGCTCCCCAAGTGCGAATAGTTTAAGTATTTTAGATTCGTGATCAATAGCAAAAGATTTTGTGATGACGACGTCGAACATAGCCTAAAAAAAGTGTATCGGGGAAGCCTTAGCTTGACAAATACAATCTTGGACAGCACGCAGCATTACAATTTAGTTGGTATTGTCATGTATACAAAGAACCTAACAACCAAATTCGAAAGGCAAATGAACCAACACTATTGGGCAATCATGCATCAAACAAACGCACACACCTGCATTTAGTTGGCCTCAGGCATGGAATAATCCAAAACCGACACGAGTCAGTAGAGTTGGAGAGAAAATGCCAATCGGCGGGAAATGAAAAAAAAGATGCGGGGAGCTGGGAATCGAATCCAGACTTCCAGCATGACAGCCCTACGTTATGCCGCATTTTTACGGTAGCTTTAATTCGGTTGTGGGCTGCTTTTAGGGGTGTAAAAGTAGTTTTGGTTGGAATTGGACAACAAAAATGCTTGAGCTACATTGAGGTTGACGGTTGAGTGGCCTGAGATGATGGACAGACGAGGAAGCTCTCGAATTCTTCTAACTAGCTATTTTAGTTTTCAATGCTATACTTGGTACAGACGTTAGAACACCAAGAAATTATAAAATTCAATAAAAGTACTTAAGTTTTTGAAATACTGACATATTTTATTTACAAATCCGTGCCTCTAGTTGTAGCTCAATGTAAAGTGGGCTTAAGATTCTCTGTAGTTTCGATTATGGATATCCAAGAGACGAAGACGAGACTAACTAGGCATCCAATTTTCAGTGATTAAAATTTTTTTTAAATTGTGTTTTTAAAACATACAATTGAATCCCAAAGTTTAGAAAGAATAAAATATACTCGTTTCTCATTATTTTCACAAAAAAAAAAAAAAAAAAAAATTGAAAAATTCTCAGAATCAATCATACGGGAAAGAAGAAAATCTAGACGAGACCTCAAAAAATACAAAATTAAGCGCCAATTAAAAAATGAAATCAAATGGGAACATAGTTCACAGATTTTCCAAAAACTTTAACTTTCATTGTTTTTCTTTTAAGGTCAGCGCTACTGCCTGTGAAGAAGTCATGGGATGTATTTACAATCAGTCCCTTAATCGACATGAACTTTCCAAAAAAAAGATTTTGAAATGGGTAAATTCTTACAAATATACATGAACCTCCCTTGATGGCATATATTCCCCAAAGAACAACATTATATCCTCATCATCGTTTTCATCCTGATTTACAAAAAAATAAATATTATACCCATCACAACCCTTCTTATCCAAACCTCGCAAAAAAAAAACACCGATTCCCAAAACAAAAAAATACGGTTGAGTGATTTTCGCAAACGATTTATCCTTTTCGATAAATTTTACATTTTTTTTCCGCCAAACATAAATGGATAAACATCCAAAACGTTGATATGGGAAATAAAGTACAATAATAAAATGTATTATCCTAGTGATGGGTTTGGATTTTAGATTGCCTTTGCATATTCAAAGTGAAAAGTAGTGTTTTGCGTTGAAATCATTATACCTACTGCCTCCGCGCTAAACATCCCCTCTCAAACAACATTACCAACTATGCTATGTCTATCGTGATGTGTGCTGGGAGTTGACACATGCTAAATACATGCCGCTACGCCAACCCGCTCACATGACACATTCACCCAGAACAACAACAAAAATAAAATTCCTCCAGGATTGACAATGTGCCTGTCGCCGCCGTCGGTCGTCGCCGCCTTTTGAGTAATGACTCTTAGCGAAACGATTTCCTTATGAAAAATAAGGAAATTCGCGAAAAAAAGTATCAGCCATAGAAAACATAAAAAAAAAAATAAGGAAAACCTGATGGAAAAATCCCATTCAATTCAACACCGCATGTGGAAAAATCTCTTTCATTTTCCCATTCAATATGTGTTTACGCATCATTTGGGGGTGGGCTTGAAAGCAAAAAAAAAAAAGAGATCTAGGATCTGGGAATCTCTGGGTGGTGATGTGATACCCCGGGGTGCGCAGTGATAGGAAGCAAACTTCTTGCATGTGACATCATCACCTCTTTAGAAGCCTGGAATTTATTTTTTTTCCTCCAGGAGTGGGGGATACAAAAAAAAATTAACCCTCGTGTTTTTTTTGTGTTGCCACCGATTTTGAATGTCAAACTTTGGGTAAAAGCATTGTGATTTTTTTCTCTCTTTTTAAACAACATTTTTTCGATTCGCAAAAGATTCTAATCTGCGAATATTAATTTTTAACGAGAACACTGCTGTGAACATGATTAATAGTTCGACAGGATATTATCCGTTTTACGTCTTTTACAGAATTTGTAATGCGTCGAAAATATAAGGGTTTGAGTTGCGTTAGATATGCTGTTGAATATAATTTAATGGTTTTTGAACGATATAATTTTCTTAGAAAAGGGTTCTAGTAGTATAAGTCAGTAAAATTCATTGCAATCTGAAACAGGTGAAGGAATTGACGAAATTCGTAGATTTTAAGAATTTTTAAGTAAAATATAGTCACATAGATAGAGTAAGTGTATACCAACCCGGCCAGTCACTAGTATCCGGACAATTTGACACATAATTCTTATAACAATAATTTGGAATACTTCATCTATTTGTTAATAAAATATTGTGATTATTTCGAGCCCATATGAAAATTTGAAAAATTTTATTACTTAGGTCCTCGGACCTTAGGGCTTGCAGTAGATTTTCTGCGGAGATGTACATATTTCAGCTCTCCCCAACTATCGAAAATTTGTGAACTTCGACCGTTTTTCTAGGCCGACCTGCAAGAGAGGGTTCCATTGCATCGCTTAGTTCCCTTTCGAAGCGTATGGCAAGTTCACTTCCACTCACGTTTTCGTATGATAGAGTCGATGGGTTCCTTTCATGTGCTCATAAGAAGTTCATATTTGGAGATACGGTTGGGCCAGAAAATCTTTAAGGTGTTGCGCAGACATCTATTTCTTGTTACAGCGGATGTTATTTTCCAACTCCGGCACCCATAACGGAGAACGGATTCATCATTGGAACGGAACAGTCGTAGCTTGGTTTCCTGATTCGACATTTAATAGTCTTGTTCGGTACGGCCATCAGTAGAGACAGTGTTTCCAAGATATTGATAATTTTCCATCACCTCAATTTGCTGTCCAGAAATATTTGAGTAGATGAAGAAGTTCCAAAAGCTGAAATTATCTTTCTATTTTCCCGAGCTTGTTTTTTGTTTGGTGGAGATCCATGATGCATGATCCTATGAGAGAGTAAGGGCATATTGTCTTGGTAGTTCTGATGCTTGAGATATGATAGCAAAATCCACTGAATTCCCCACCCATAACCAACAGTATTGGAGACAGTTTACAGCCTTGTCTAGCACAAGTTTGGCTTTCGGGATAGGTATTTAAAGTACTGAGTGAAGGTGACCTACAAGGTGTTAATGTGGTTCACACAGGAGGATCCAGTATAGAATCCTTCTTTTCAGGCGTCGAGTGTGCCTCCAAGGAGGTTTTTTATTCGCTCCAGGACGGCTACTGCTATTAACTTGGCAGGAAGCACATCAATTCGTCTTCAGTTTTTGTTAAAGCAATAATCATTTGTAGTCAGGGAAAAGCATTCCACATTTCATCGACTAACCGAATTTCAATCCCATTGCAATACTTTACAGAAATTGCAAAAGCATTCTATACTAAATATTTGGATCCGAGTTTACACCCCATTTTATATACAATAGTATTGTGTATATAAAATTATTTTTGTTGCATACTTAAAGGAGTTACCAGTTAAATGTTAGACAATCTTAAGATAGGAACATTACAATCAGTTTTAACATCTTAATTTGACTAAAATTCTCTATTACCCTAGGCTCACTTATCTTCATTTTCGATTTTATGCTTTTCATACTTTGCTGTTATCAACAATTCGAATATTATAATATACATAGACCTCAGCCTGCAGCATTTCTACAGTTAATTAATTTCCATTACACCCCTGAACAATCAAAAGCACAATAATAATAATTAGATTCTGCCACAAAATGCCACGCAAAACAACCTACCAAAGTCATTCAACTTATAAACGTCTCATTTCGTAAAGACGCCCTTATCATCAGTATAGCGTTGGCGACACTCGTCAGCGAAGAGCGATGAAGACCTTTTTCCATTCTGACACATGTCAAACTTTAGCTTTAGCTAAAATTAATTTCCAGCTGGATGTGTGAACGTCTAAGTTATGTATGTCTGCTTCAAATCAAAGTAAGTACTTACGCCCAAACGAACCGGAACCAACCCTCATTATTTGGGAAATTAGTTCTTCTATATAACTAACTACACTATGACGTTTCATTGTCAAGCCAAGCTATAAAGCACTTGATTTAATTCTTTCGCTCATTACCAGGATTCTGGCAGAAGTTGACAAAAAACATGTCCGAACTAATTTCATTAGGTAAATGGGTACCAGTCGTGTGTTTTTTTTTTCCTCGTTCGCAACCACTTCATCTCTTGTTAGTCCCCAGTTTTTCACGCTTTGTTCGATGAATTCAATACCAAGTACTGCCCGATAAAGAAGTGATTTTCTTTGCACCATTACTGGCAATCAAGGCTTCATCATATCGCCGCGCCTCGCCGCGCTGTCGACAGATGAGTCCAAATCCATCACACAACACCTTTGGCCGGCTTCTATATTACGGCAACACAATAGAACAACGCCTGTGAGTCCTTTGATTAGTTAGGTGTGGGAAATTAATTCGAAAGTCATCTCCTGATGCAAGGACTTTGTTGAGGGATTTGTCATGGTTCCCCCAAAACAATAGAAGCATATCAACCTAAAATAAAAGAAACGACAAACGGGACAACAAAAAAAAATACGTCAAACCAAAAGGAAAAATGAAAGAAAATTAAAGACAAAATGAGAAAAAATTCAACAGGACTACGTAAAAGTCCTTGAAACGAAAACGATGGCAATGGCGAGTTTTCCTTTCAAGTTTTCGACTTGACTTTCGTGTAGGTATAGAAGTAGACAGATAGCTTTTGCTTTGGCCTCTTATATAATATGTCCATCTCTCTGGGTGCTCTAGTCTGGTCGGTTGTTTGTGCCAATGACATTTTCTATTGTCAGATTTAATTTGTAGCTCTTGAGAACAGAACTAAGGAATATCGTATCGGAGAGATATCTCATGTTCGGCTTCTGTAGATGGATTCCTCTTATTTCTTATACGAATTGAATTTATGGAAATATGCATTTTCTGGTGAAAACAGCTCCGGATATTCCGTAATTACGGACATTTTTGTATTTTTGTATTTTGTTGCTGAATTACTTTTTTTTTTGTGTTTTTCTGGCTTTTGTATATAAGAAAATAAAATTAATTGGACTTTTATATATAAAAATGGGGGAAAAGAACGAAGGAAAAAGGATTTCATCGGTTGAAATGGCTTCCTTCCGCTTAATAAAACTGGACACAAAGCTAAATGATGAAAGAAAGTTGGAAAAAGAAAATTAAACAAAATTGAGTTGGTAAGTGGATTCTTTTTAAAGAATTGTCAGTAGCAACTAGTGACCATGCTCACGAGAAATAAAAAGGAAATTGTATTTAATTACTGCCATCAATTATTTGGATTTTGATTTAAAGATTGTGCGTTTAATTTAATCTATTAAAAAGTTCAGGTACAAAAACCATGGAAATTAGATAAAGATGTGTCAATCTATCTTGATTCTTACAGAGACAATATCTGTTTTTGGAAATATTTTGTTGAGTACACTTGCAACAATTGTTTTAATAAAAACAGCGATGTTTTGTCTTGATGTTTTGTTATCATTGAAATAACGTTCAATTAAGGATGTTGAGTTTTCACTAAAATTTCAATACAAATTTATAAATACTTGAAAAATGGCCGGTGGGATTTTCTTTAGTTCTCAGACAAAAATTCCAAAAATAAAACATAAAAAGCTGAAACATTATTTACACAAAAAAAAAATGTCGGAAAGTTTGTATACAAGTCAAAATTTATATCGTCAGCTTACAAGCAAAACTGACAAACTGGCAAAAAACGTATCTTGTATTGATCTCTAGTATAGTAAGAAAAGACGATTCCGGAGACGGTACAATCATGAATTGTACGCAATCTCCCTTGAAGCAGACATAGTAACAAAAATTAAGCTCGGTAGACTCCGGTGGGCAGGGCACCTAGCTCCTATGAGCGGAGAAGAACCGGCTCGGAAAGTAATTTGTGGTACATTCTATAGTAGACGGCAGCGTCGTAGACCATACTTGCGCTGAAGAGATGGCGTAGACCATGACGCTCAAAGTCTTGGGGTGCGCAATTGGATAGCGTCGCCGGCTCGGGACCAGGATATGTAGAGAGACTAGCTGAAGGAGGCCAGGACCGGACCCCGGTTGCCGAGCCGACGATCATGATGATAATAAGAAAATGTTGTTAAAACTTCCTATATGATATTTTGCCTAAAAATATGCAAACTAGAAAATTGTTGACCAACGATCCTCAAGTAAACCTAGAAAAGAGAGTGGGCGAAATAAGACACGTTTGCAATTTTGTGATCGTTTTCGCTGCGAAATGTTATCCAGAGAACTAGAATTTTGCTAAAAAGTGCAAATTTTTTGAAAATTCAATACATATTTAAAAATATTTCATAAAAACAGTTTTTTTCTTCTTTGTTTAGAAAATCAAAGAACTGTTCAATAAGCAATTTTTATTTTGAAATTTACTAAAAATTTTGAAAAATACTGAATTTTGTTTGCATTTTCATATGTTTTATATTTATATTTAATATTTCCCGAAGGATAATTTTCTTTTTTAATGGATAAGGTAGTGGAAAGAAAACTATGATTACAAATTGTTGGATTCTCAACAATTATTTATTTAATTTATTGAAACACAGAAATCACTTATATCACATAATTTAAGATAATGCCCCGGCAACAGCAGCTCCAGCTACAGCTATTTTGCCAGCATCATCAACAGCATTGGCAGTTTTGTGAATTGTATGGGTGGCATGCTTTCCGGCACTATCAATTTTGTGGCCAGCTTTATGCTGTAAAAATAAAAAAAAAACAAAGTAAAAAAGAAAATGTCTTAAACTAAGTATAATTTAAAACCTTACCATCTCCTTTTTGAAACGCTTGTATAGTATACCTATGATCATGTTTTATGTTTAATTGATGATTGTTTGGTTGATGATGTTTTTGTTGACCGTTTTCAATAATTCCCAGTGATTGAGTAGTATTTTTTTGTTTAACATTTAAAACCTTAATCACTTTTTGAATTTTCCCCCCATTTTTTTTCCATAAAAGTTCTTTTTTAATTGATTGAAAAGAAGTTTAATCTTTTACACACTTCTCTGATTAAATATATAAACTAATGGTCGTGTGCTTCAAAAACGAAAATATGGATGGCAAAAATATAAAAAGCCCAGAGTTTGGTTAATACAAATTATATTTTATAAAACGTGAAAACAACGCTATTGTTATAAAATTTTAAGCGGAGATGGAACATCAATCCATAGTCTGAACTCTATAGAAGAACCATGCAGCAAAGCTTGGCATCCTTCTAAATACTCTTCGCCGTCGTATACGTCTAGCCGGTTGAGGCAAACAAATTCAAATTTTATGAATTCAATTGATAGATGGGTCGATTTTTGTTTAAAAATAAAAATGGTGCAACTGTTAGTGTTGTGCGTTGGCTGCCATTTTGAAAAACGCGTTTGAACTCTTGTCTCGAGAACTACAAGACATTTTTCACACATATTTTCATAGTAAATTTCATTACACGTCCTTTTTTGTTCACAACATTTAATCATAGGACTTCCTCTTTCAGGGTACCCGAATTCTGTTTCGGCATGTTTTGGCTACATGAAACATTGGTGGGTACCCGTCAGGTGTTGGCTACCCGGGAATTCATAAAAATTGTTCATTTAATTATTAGCTCAGATGAAACATGAAAAATTAAATTTTTTCAATTCTTGATACATTGATTGCTATAAATCTATTATCAAGGCTACATGTCACGTTTTGCATAATGGAAGGTTGAAATAGCAATTTGAAATCCAAAATGGGGTTAGGCAGGGCTGTATACTTTCACCAACATTGTTCCTCTTGGTGATAAGTGATGTTCTGCACGAAACGTTGTCGAATGTAAATGGAGGAATTCGCGGACGACGACGTGTGATTGCTTTCTCTGGATCTCCATTAAATGACATCAAGGGTGGACAGGGAAGCTGAAATTGTGAGGCTAAATATCAATAATAATATTAGCTTGAACAAGCTACGACTGTTCCACTCCAAAGTAGAATCCGCACTTGGAAAGTCAGTACTGCTGTCACAAGAAAGCTGAAAACGTTCGTAAATAGATGTTTACGCAACATCTTGAGGATTTCCTGGCCAAATCGTATCTCATATGATGAACTTCTTGCGAAAACAGGACAGGAACCTTGACTCTACCATACGAAGATGTACGTGTATGGGCCATACGCTTCGAAAGGGTAACGAATGCATTGCGAGTCAAATGAACCCTGGAGCCCTTTTATTCAGACAGGCAGACCTAGAAGAATATGAAATAGAACTGTCGAGGAGGAAAATCAGCCCAACTAGGGAAGATTAGAAAATACATCTCCAAGAACCGTACACGATGGCGAGTAGGAGTATAAGAGGCTCTGTACCCCATAAGGGGAAACTAATGGACGTAATAATTCTTAGGATCTAAGTAAGTAAGCATCGCCAAGACCATGTTGCAACATTATTTCCTGGTTCGGGTATAATTATTATCAATTTTCGGTCTTTTTGATGCTTTTCACCACTTATGCGCCGCATAGCAACTCTATATATGTCATTGCAAAGATTGCTCTCGACTGCTATTTCTAAGCCTTCCTAAACCTACTTTTTTTAAATATTTTTCCTATAACCATACATTTTTATTAAAATCCACCCTAAAAGTCATATTTATAACAACTCATAAGCTTATACCACTTTAAATTCACCACTATCCACCATCTGGACAAATAATGTTCAATACGTACAAGAATTGAAAACTTCACCTGTCACTCACTCATCTGTCATTTAGTCGCTTGTCAATCTCTGAAACCAATTTCTATTTATCATATCTCATATTCTTTGTACGATTTTCTGCTCAGTCACACTGACCATTATCTCTATACAAAATGACATCTCCTCAAAATCATCTATCTCTTCCCGGTTTTGACTGGAAATTAACAGAATGACTAGCGATTAGTCCGACCAGTTTCACGAGATTGTTAACAAGTTGCTATTTATTCCAATTCACCGCCCACCAATAACTGCTTACGAATATCGCTAACTCACCATAACAAAACAAAACAAAAAAAATGTTACATGCTTCACGTTCCGTCACAGATGGTCAGTTTGGACCGTTTATCAGTTTGGGTAGGTACATCATTTCTGAATATTTTAATCCTTTTATTTCAACTCGATGACTTTCAATAAAGTTGATTAAAAAATTCCATCCCTTGTCAAGTATGAGGGCTCCAAATTAACAAGCAACAGGGATGAAGTCCCACATTGGGTTGTTATATTCCTTGTGATGGCGCCCAACGTGAGGCACTGGTCAGTGTCTTTCTGCTTGACATAAAGTCGCTTGTGTGCATTGAATTTCGATGGGAAAATGTCCAATCCATAAAAAAAGAGGGTTAAAGGCTACGAACGTGCAAACATTTCACTACTGATGTATGCCTGTTGATGTCCATATTTTTTGAAAACAATGTCTCAAGCTTCGAAATTTCTACCCCTCTGATTCTGTGATATTCATGTGCGTTTACTTGTTACTTTGCTGCGCTGCTCCGATTAAATTGAAATTTATGGCAGTTGCTTTTGTAAAAAATACGAAATTTGGGAACATTGATTCCGCATACGTTTCGTTATCCGGACAAAATTACGCATGCACAGCTAGGACAGTCAACAAACCATCCCAATTCCATCTCTTTTCCCGGGAACGTTGATTACTTTCAGGAGTAAAAAAAAAAAAAAAACAGAACTTGGCCTTTGAGCCACTGTGGTTTGTGATCAGGCGTCCCTTGGTCGTCGTCGTTATGTCTGACCCATGGTCGAGGGGTGTGAGTGTTGGTTCGGTAATTGGAAAACCATTGTTCAAAACATAGAAAAAAAAATTTAACAGGACATCTCGTCGTCAACGTCCACCGAAATCGAAAGTAGTCCTATAATAACTGCCCTTACTGCACACGTACTACATATATATTCAAAAAAGATTTTACTGTGCAAAAGGGAAAAAATAAAACCGGAAAAACGTTTATCATTTTTATCCGGACGTTGCGGATGATTGCGGATTGTGTACCTTCATCCACTCAGTAGATTCATACTCATTTTTACTATGATGATGATGGTGGTTGGCAAATGTTTATATGCACGTCAATTTATTTAGGCGATGTCCTTTTTATGACTGTGTTTCTATTTTTTTTGTGTCTTTATTAATACGTTCGATTTTTCTCATTCAGTTTTTTTTTTTTTTTGAAATTGGTTTTTGGATGAGTAAACATTTGGCAGTTATGATTGTTTTTACTTTTTTATAAGTAGACTTCACAGAACGTGCAGTGCATAATATTCGGAATGTGAGTAAAAAATTCCTTAATGCAGTTGAGACAAGGCTTTGGTGCTTTTTTTTTGTGTTTTAATTAACTTTTTTTTGAACTGACATCTGACAGTCGGGAAAGACTCGTGGTTATATTGAAGAGTGAAAATGAATCGATTCAATTAACTTTTATTTGGATTTCATGGCGTTAGATTAATTTCAAGGATTATTAGTTTTTATTTACAATATAAAAAATTTTTGTTTGAAAAATAAAATAAGCTAGTGTGCAGCTAGACAAAGAATGACAGTTTATTTTTATTTATTTAAATTTGTGTTTCATTCCACCAGATATGAGGTCTATCTATACATTTTGTTTAGAAAAATTAAAAAAATTCTGAAACAGGTAAAAATCTTGAAAAGGTACAACTCATTGAATTAGTGAAGCATACATTAAGGCGCTGGCCAAAATTTCTTAATGAACTTTTAAACCCCTCGAGAGAGTAAAAAATGAACAAATAGTGAATATTTAATGGTGGACCAAAAGTCAAAAATGAAATGAGTTAATAGCTGTTTCCTAGTTTTATAAAAGAAGCGCCCAAAACAAGTCTAACCTTTATGGCTCTCACATAAAAAACAACACATGCTATATAGTCGAATCTGTGAACAATATGATCGTGACGAGTGTACCAATATAACAAAAAAAAAATTTAATTAGAGTGTGAAGAGCGTGCAAGAGCGCAAGTGTACACCTTACTTTTTGATCACACCTCGTATGTAAATCTTTTTCTAAAATTTCAAATTTTTTCAAAATTGTCTAAAGAGCATTTGGAAAAGTTGAAATTTGGTTTGTGAAATTTTTATAATTTTTTTGAATTCGCAAAAATTTAAGTGATCTTCCAAAATAAATTCGATGTACATTTTCAAGGAGTACCTATATTTGGAAAATTTGTAAAAAAAAATGAAAAAATAAAATTTTCAGTTGAACAAAACTATTTTTGATCTTTAAAATATTTCTAGGTATTGTTTGAATATTGAATAACTTTTTTTGTTGTAGGTATTAATGGAAATTTTCAAAAACTTTTTGGATGTGGAACTAATTTCAAAAACTAAATTTTTATTTTTCAAAAATTTTAGTTGTCTTTCATAATTTTGAATGAGTATTTGAAAATATTCAACATAAATTATAAATTTTGAAAAAATACTTGTGAATGTTTCTAAAGAAATCGATACACATTTTTAATGAGTAATTTAATTATTAAGTTTTTGTAGCAACCTATACTTTTTCTGAATATTTTAAAAAATAAAATAGTTATTTGGTTTGTTTGTGATGATATTTATTAATAATCTTTTTGTTTATTCAAATATTAAAGTGAAATCATTTAATTTATCTTTTTGTTTGGGCAAAATTTTTTTAAAAGTCACTTTTTTTTTCAAGCAATTTTTGGAAAGATTTTATTAAAAATTTTCAACCTTAAGTTTAACCTCTTGATTAAGATTACGTAAAGAGTGTTGTATTCGGTTGCACCAAACGGTTGTATGACTTGAAATTAAGTTTAAATTTTGTATCATTCCAAAAATGTAGTTTTCGTAGAAAAAAGACATTTTTACGGTTAACGGGATAACTTTTTAAATAAGGAAGTAATTTCCAGTCGTCCGACTATTTTGTTGAAAGCTGCCATTCTGAATTCTGATAAAAATTAAAGTTTTCTTGTATTTTTTCTGTTGGTTTGCCGTCTTCTTAGAAAAAATCTCCGTATTTTGACTCTCCCTGTTAATATTCATTTAAGCGCTTTGATAATCTCCCTTAATCGTACCTAACAAAGTGGGCTTTATAACATAGACTTATTCTTTTTCTTTTTGAATAAGTTTTAAAATTTTCCAATTTACCATTAGCTTTTCTTTCTTCCGACAGAATCACAAAAAAAAAAAAAAACAAAATAGAATAGAAATAAGAATCTGGTGATTAAGTTTACAGTTCAGTGAAATTGAAAATTGCAAATTTAGGTAAATGCATGCACAAAAAAAAAAAAATTAGCCAACCCCTTCAAACTTTAAATTCGTATCCTTTCATCTTTTTTTTTTGTATCTCTATAGATGTCTATAACCTTTTCCAAAATTTCTTTTTAAAAATTAAATTTAAAACCAGCAAAGGACAAACAAAGACCAAAACCGCCATAGGTATATTGGTTCTTCAACATCATTCAAAAATAAAAAAAAAGCCCACACATCTACAAAGGTGAGTTCTTTCTTTTCCTTCCGCATTCAAATAATGTGAAAAAAAGGATTTGGAGTGTAATTTGACTATGCATGTCACATTATTTGCAAATTAGCCTCACCCTCCTTTTAAGAACAAAAATAAAAAAAATACACATACGGTCTCCTCATATATGACATTGGTATAGGTACAGTGAAGTCTCACATTCCAGGTGGAGTAGTTTTCGTTTTTTTCTTGAATGCTCTTTAAAAAAATTAAATTATTTTTTCTCTTTTTTTATTTATTTAAAAAAATTACTGTTGCAATCAAATTTAAACAAAAAAAAAAACAAATGTCATAAGAAAATTCATTCCATTGGAATTCAGTTCTTACGATTTTTTTTGATAATAATTTTTTTATACTTAATGTTTTTTTTTTTTTTAATTTTTTTAAATACCTTTATATGTACATATATACGAGTATATAGTAGTAATTATTTTTTTTTATAAAAAAAAGATTGACAAAATTAAGAGGTTATAAGAAATACAACTTTTTACTAAATTACGTTTACTTTTTTTCATTAAAATAAATTAATGTAAAAAGCTGCTTTAAAATAAAAAAAATTAACATAGTAAAAAATTGTGAAAAAACCACAGTCCAAATAGTAAAAGTAACTAAACAGACTTGAAAGCCTTTGTTCATTTGAAAAAAAAAACTTCCCACGTCCAATGGCTTTTTTGTACACGCCTAAGAGAGATTTCACTGTAGGAATTGGGTATATTCATATTATGTTGTTCACTTTAAGACCGAAGCTCTTACTAACCCACAGGGTGAAAGACCATACAATGTTTTGACATCCTGATTCATCTATCTATCGTCAGCCATCAATATACATGCATCGATAAATTTAAATAACAAGGACATGTGCCACATGCAAAACACAACAAAAAAAAAAGTCCTACGACAGAATATATAAAGTCAAACAATAAAAAGAAAAAAAAAAAATTAAGAATCTTTGATCTTGGGGTATTGGATAAGAGAAAATAAGATACAACCAATAAATACCCTTTGACATGACATTGTACATACATTTATAGATTTTGAGATGGCAAATGTTTGCTTTTGTGTTGTTGGCAAACAAGGAGCAATGGACTGAAAATGTCCTTTCGGATACTTGAATTTTTTTTTTTTGCAAATTACTATTTCTTATCATCATATAGAGTCTGTAGGTACTCCAAAATCAAAGGTTTTCTGGTAATGACATTTATAAAATAATTCTTAAATGGCCGTTAGGTATTGCATTTTGATGAGATCGATTAGAACTCATTGATAAAGTCTTTTTATGACGTTATCTAGAATAATGGAAAAATACAGCCAATTTTTGTATCATCTCAAACTCAAAGAAAGCTTATATCATTGTTATCTAATTTGGAAATACATTTAAGTATGTTAACCATTTGTATAGGAAATAGAAATTAACATTTTAAAATTCAACCAGAATTAAAAAAAAAATGTTTTCGTATTCCAGGTTTTAAGAAATTATCGAAACAAGTCTTAAAGTGACTGACAATCGACATTGAATATTGGATTTTTTTTTAAAAGCTGTTTATAACAACAAGAATATTGGAAATTCAAATATTATTAAAATATAAAAATTGTTTTTTTTTTAAAACATTGAAATCGAATAAAACAAAGAGTAATTTTCAAAATTGACATGAAATTGATTTTATGCGAAAGATAATGGGGAATATTCATAGTCGTCTGACAAGTTGTTTCTTCGTCTCTTCTAAGCCAACCTGGACTTTATGTTATTCATAGACAATTTAGACCCGGGTCCAAAAGATAAACTGGAGCTCAATCCTTTCTATCTGTCAAAAAATAGATTGGATTTCAATGGATTGACAGGCAATAGTACTAAAATTGTAATAGAATTCTGTTTTTTTTTTTATTAAAGAGAGCTGCCAAATTCTTTATGAATAGCTGCTGTTTCTAACCTGTGTGTGTTAACTTTAGAGTCGAGGCCAGTTGGTTTCGGTTCTAAAGTTGGACTATGAATATGCCCTAATCTCTTAACATTATAATTTAAATATGATTCCTGGAATATAACTTCCACGGCTGGCTCGGACGTAGTTCAATCTGGAGGTCCAATTTTGGATGAATTTTTCCTATATCGGCAATAACGAGGCAAATTTTGTCCTTGAAGGTGTCGATCGTTTCGGGCTTATCCGCATAGCCAAGTTTCAATTCTTGCACGAGTTGGATTCGGTACTCATGCAAACCAAAGTCTTTTCGCAAAATCTTCCATAAAGTGGATGGACACGGACACATATCCAATTCATGTACACGTTAGCGGATAGACTGGTTCAAGTCTTCCTGTACGTTACGCTCTACGATTTGGAGTAAACGTTGTTCGAAAACACTTAATCCAATTCATACGTATTTCAAACAGAATTATGATTTTCTAAATAAATTTGCACAATTTGGAAACGTTATTCATGCGTCAGTCAAAACAAAAACACCCTTTATTTTATCTCATTAATGTATGTTGAATTGAACATCCGAATTGAATGATTAATCACTTACACTAACATCAGACTCTCATTGTTTGTACACCAAACCGTTGTAGCATGCCATTTCGAAAATCCAATTTTCCAAATATCAAATATAACAACCAATGTCATATTAAACTCCTTTGGAAATAAATCACGAAAAAAAAAACCAAATTCCAAATTCATCTTCGATATGTGTACTTCAACGAGTGGAACAATTCAATTTTCACACAAAAGCATTTGAAAATATTGTATGTCGCCCATTGCAAGGACATTTGCAATTTTTTTTTCGTAAATACCTACAAACATATTATTTATTACAGAACGTTTGTTAGAAGAACGCAAAAAAAAATCTAATAAAGGTATAGTGTCTGTTGTAAGGACAAGGTTCTTTCATACGTGACCCCGTGCAGTCGAAATCAATTTTTTCCTTTTATTATAAGAGCAATGTTTTGTGTAAGAAGAAAATCCAGGCACATAATCGAGTGAATTCACGCACATTCCGATCGAATTCAAAAGCAACCAAGCGAACCGTCCAAGGAGAGAAAAGGTTATGAATTCCTTCTGTTTTTTTTTGTGTTTTGAATCCTTTTATTATATTCAATCGGGGAGCAATGAAATATTGGAATCCAATAACAAGGACGAAGGACGCCCGCCGCCGTCTTCGTCGATTTTCTCAGTGAATATTCCTAGATGACAAAAAAAGCGATTGGGTGAGTGGTAGAAAGGAGGACCAAACGTTGTGATAGATGCTATGACAAAGTGCTGGGATTAAGTATGCTTTAAGTTGATAGATTTAAATGACACCAGTTTATATGTAAAATGAGTTTTGACTTTGATAGTGTGATGAATGAAACGGTTACCTGTGAGCAAGACATGAAGCTTATTAAAAAAAATGATACAATAGTTTAGACATACAAACAAAAATACCGGAAATGATTTCATTCGGAAAATAACTTCAATCGGAAAATAAGTAGATTTACCTTTAGTGTTTTGTTTTTGAAATAATAAGTTATCGCCAGTCCCATCTTATATTTTAATTCAGCAATTTGGGTTGGCTTTCTAATTTAAAAAACAGTTTTTTTTTCAAATCTATAAAAAACAACAAATAACGATTTCAAAAAAACTGGTTCTTCTTTCAAAATTCCTCAAACACATTTTCAAAAATCATCAAATTTTTCTTATACCTACGTTTTTTTTTTAAATTAGGTATAGTGAATTAAAAAAAAATACTGAGTTACAAAATTTTAATTTTTTGAAATACGAAAAAGTAATTGGTACAGCAAAAATATTTTTTTTTAAATCACACTATACATAATTTTTTAAAAATATTTCAAGTAGGTATAAACATGTGAATTTTTTTTTTGAAGTAACGCTTTAAAATTAATGGTAAATCTTTTGAAATGACTCGATACACATTTTGAAAGAGAAGATCGGAAGTTCACAGAATATTTTTATGGACACAATTTGTCGTTTTGCAATTTATGGACAAAACTTAAAAAAAAAATCATCATTACATGTGAAGTTATTGCTTACTTGAAATGAGAAATAATTTCACTCAATAAGTGAAATAGTTTCCCACATAAAAAGGTTAAGTTATTTCCCATTTCTTGTGGGTACAAAACCTCACTTTAAAAAGTGAAATTATTTCCCACTAGAGAGAAAGTTCCCTGCACCGAAATAAACCCATAAAATAGAAGCTTGTTATACTAAAGCTTTTGGATTTACGAAACGTATCAAGTTATAGCATTGGAATGTTCCGTTTCAAGAAAATGAAGTTGTGTTTCATGTTTATGACGTGGAATCTTCGCTTCGTAAATGTTTTTAAAAAATTCACAAAATTTTCAAATTTTACAGATTATTTTTTTATTTTTAAAAATATGAATGTTCGAAAATATACTTTTTTCGGTACCATAGAATAAAATTTGTTTTGTGCTTTAAATGAGTTCTTGGACCTTCAAAATCCTAATGCAGATACAAAAATGATTGTTCTACCTTCTACGGCAAAAAATCAAACAATAGATTCTATCTAAAACAGTTTAATTTAGACAAATTTTAGAGCCCTGAGGCATCCCTTAAATTTATCCAGTTACTTGTTCTTCAACTTTAGTGTAATATTATCCTCTATTTTCTTAAACCATTGTCACACCATTTTGAAAAAAAATTTAACAACATAATTTTTATCAAAACCATCCGCATCCTCATTCTATACATCAAGATCAAAGTCATTACGGAGATTATTTTTTCGTGCGTAACCAGTTTAAAGGTATAAAGTACATTTTGCTCTAAGCCATCGAACTTCACAGGCATACCTCTGATTTGCATCAAAAAACCATTTGCCGAGCAATAAATTGCCATTGAAGCATCAGAATATCATAAAAATTGACATAGAAATTGCGTAAAAATGTAAAGTTCTGCATAGGTAGATTTTGGAATATCATTCTTCCAAAATCCTGCTGTTTCCGTGTGACCGCTTTCTTCGCTGAATATTTTATACGAAAAAAAAAAAATAATCCAAATGTGTGATGTATCTTCTTTAGAAGTGAAATAAATCTTCTTTTTTTTAACCTCAATGATGCACAGAGGGAAAATTTAAAAATGTCTTTTTTTATAAAATCCTCTTCGAAATTGATAGTACAACTGTTTTAAATGGCCGCTCATACAAGTAGTCCCAAGACCCATATGGAATATTCTAAAGGAACATATATAATACCTATTCCTTCTTATAGTCTAAAATATTACAAAAGACTACGAAGATCCTTAATTTGATTTATTAGCCCAACGTGCGAGGTGAACCCTCATCGTATAGCTCGATTGATTCACACCGATTTTAAATTGACATGACAAAGGACAAAAAAGACTAGAGAAGGAAAAAAAAAGGAATCTGGGCCAAACAGTGGTTACTGGTGTCAATGATTTGAAATACTTATGGGTTCATTATTGGCAACAAGGCTGGGAAGCATAGGTACACCTCCCCCAGGATGATGCTTCAATTACAATTTAAACAACGCTGCGTTCTCTTGTTAAAAATGGCGATGTTACTTCGCAGGCAAGTACTTGTTCGCACGTCTGTCGCTGTGTGTCTTGTTGTAAAGTGGAACGAATTGCAAAAAAATGCAAATTGACACACGCGACAAAATACTTTGCAACTGATGTATTCTCCTGGCAGCAGTACCAAAATGCTTGACAAAATAAAAAATTATGTAACATCCTTATACCTTAGCCTATTTGCGAATGTTTGCAAAACAATTTAATGTCGGGCTGACAAGGACATTGAGTGTGTGATGTGCGCTTGAGAGTGCGGGAAGGCGAACAAAATGTGGTTTGATTGAGGGGGCGAACAAGATGACGAGAACGACAATCGACAACGACGTGCTCTCTATTGTTCTCGAAAGAAAAAAAAAACGATGCACAGGACATATATCACATCATGAGAAATTGCTAGAGTTTATTTGGATCATTTAAGATTGGTTATCCTTTGTGATTTTCAATTAAATTAATTTTGATGAAAAATTACCAGAGCGGAGTAAAGATTGAATCATGTTTTGATGATGGTGTGATCATTGATGGATTTCGTACATTTATCAAAGAAATTGAAAATATCTATGGAAGGGGTAGAAAAATGGGGTCGAGTTTTGGTATCTATTGTTATCTAAATTTCATTTTATTATTTTTTTTGGTATTCCTATAGATATTAAATAATGATTTTACCTAAATGATATTCTCTTCTCTTTTTTTTTGGATTTCAATTACCAACTTGATATGGATTTGAAGAAAAATACTTAAATTATTGAATGAGATCGTTACAACTAATTATCTACAAATTAACTGCAAATTAAATTAAGAATTTACAGATATTTTTAAAGCATTTCTAATTTAGCTTGATTAGTCATCAAGTTGAACCAACAGTCAAAATACAATCTAGTACGTCTTGAGTTAATAACCCAATATGCTCATATCAGTTGTGTTGATAGTCTTTGGCAGCTTGAGAGTCTTTTTATTGAATTTTTTGCAACGTCTTGAATGGCTTGTGAATCTTCAGCGTCTTGAGGGACATCTTGCACGTTTTGAGAGTCTTGTGCGTCTTCAGAGTTTTGAGCTTATAAAACGTATTGAACGTCTTGTGTGCCTTGAGAATCTTGCACGTTTTTCACGTTTTCATTGTCCTAAGCTTCTTGAGAATGTTCAGTGATTTAAACGGCTTCAATGTATTGAGTGCCAGTCTTATTCCTCTTTAGCGTGTTGTGTATATTATTAGTTTCTTGAACGTTCTCAGTTCCTTCAACTTTTCAACTTCAACATTCAAATTTCTTTTATGGCAATGCTAACTTGACGTCAATCACCACCACATGTTTTAGGGGGAGGAGAACTTGTTGCTCGATTAAGATTTCAGTAATAAATTAACAACAAAATATTGCGTCATTAGATCTTGAATTTTCGTTGTGGCAGTGCAATCTTGACAGTACATTCATTAACTAATTTTTGAAGATTCTTTTTCCTGCACTTAATGCTAATTTCAATGTTGGAGAACAGTTTTTAAAATTAATATTACCTTTCAAACAATTTCCTTTTTTTTTTTAAATTCCATGTGAAGTTGGTTCATTTTAATAGAAAATAAGAGTTATTTTGATTTCTTGTTCTTCATCATCATCATCATCATCGGCTCGACAACCGGGTTCCGGTTCTGGCCTCCTTCAACAAGTCTCTCCACCTATCCTGGTCTTGAGCCGACGCCATCCAGTTGCGCACCCCAATGCTTCGGGCGGCATGGTCTACGCCATCTCTCCAGCGCTGTTGTCTACCATAGAACGTACCTCAAAAGACTTTCCGATCCGGTTCCTCTTCGCTCATGTGAGCTAGGTGCCCTGCCCACCGAAGTCTATACCGAGCTTAATTTTTTGTCACTATGTCTGCTTCAAGGTAGATTGCGTACAATTCATGACTGTACCGTCTCCGGAATCGTCCTTCCTCACATATGGGGACCGCAATTCTCCATAAGACTTTTCTCTCGAACGCGGCTAAGAGGTCGAAGTGTCTTTTGCTAAGCACCCAAGTCTCGGATCCATACGTGAGTACTGGCAGGACCATGGTCCTGTACAGCAGCAGTTTTGAAGTTATGGTGCGAGATTTCTGGATTTGAAGAACTTTGACAGACTATAGTAGGCTTTGTTGGAATTGAGCAGCCGCCCGCGTATTTCTTCTTCTATATAATTATCAGCTGCTACTATTGACCCAAGGCATTTAAAGGATTGCACCACTTCAAATTCGTGCTCCCCTACCTTGATTGTTTGACCAACTGTTCTTCTCCCATTCGACGCCACCATGTACTTTGTTTTACCTTCACTAATGTGCAGCCCCAGATTTTTTGCCGCCTCGCCTGCTCGATTTGGATGAAGGAATCGTGTACAGCTTGTTCGGTCTTTCCGATGATGTCAATGTTGTCTGCGTAAGCCAGTATCTGGCTGGACCTGTTGACGATGGTCCGTCTTGTTGCCGTGCCAGAGTCACGGATTGCTTTCTCCAAAGCCAGGTTGAAGAGGAGGCAGGCTAAACCATCCCCTTCCATTAAAGATGTTGATTGATCTGGATAGCAATCCGGCTATTTTTGCTTGTCTTGTTACGTTGGTCATGGTCAACCTACAAAGTCGTGTCAATTTATTTGGGATGCCGAATTCTCTCATGGCTTTGTAAAGTTCTACCCTGGCTATGCTATCATAGGCGGCCTTAAAGTCTATAAACAGATGGTATGTTGGGATGTTAAATTCTAGACATTTTTCCATCGCCTGCCTAAGGGTAAAGATCAATATTACGAAAATAAAAATGTATTGAATCATTTTTCGGTATTAGTCACGATTCAAAAAGACTTTCTTCAAACAGCTGGAATCAATAATCAAGACTAAACTGAAAAATCAGTCCACGAAATGCTTTAAATACTTTTTATTTTGGAAATATAAAGAAATTAATTTTCACAAAATCAAAACAAAAAAAAACAGGAATTTCATTTTAATTGATAAAAGTTAATTTGTTTAATTCTAGGTTTCAATATTCTGATAACAAAGTTCGTATTGATATATATTTATACTTATTTAACAACTTACATAATACCTACTTACTTGTAGATATTTACTAATCTGCGTCCCTTTATATGTTTTTCAACACATCGCGGGCGTGAAGGATAGGTTAGGATGGGAAGGGAAAGGTGTGTGGCGCGAAGTATTTAGACTGAAGGTGGTGGTTGTCTCCGATTTTATCTCCAGGGTTGGCGGCTCGACTAAAGCGGAGAAATGCCGCATTATTTTGTTCTTTGTCATATTTGTTGGGCATACTAGTATTTACTCAATCACATGTTGTTAGTGTTATGTCTGAACAACATGTAATGAGTAAA
Organism: Syrphus vitripennis; assembly: GCA_958431115.1. Lineage (NCBI taxonomy): Eukaryota > Metazoa > Arthropoda > Insecta > Diptera > Syrphidae > Syrphus > Syrphus vitripennis. The sequence goes on from OY288108.1 coordinate 23,938,617, forward strand.
CCAGCGGCCCAACAATGATAATTCAAAGAGATTATAATGGAATAAAAACATGACATAGACTACGGCTGGGATGGAACCTGTGACCATGGAGGTTGACAGGCGACCACGCAAACCATCGCGCCACGGCCAACCCAATAGAGGTTGTTCGGCATTTAGGTACATAAGTTTTTTTTTCATAACAAATAAAACTTATTTTGATTTCTTGTTCTTAAAGATATAAAACATCAAAGCTGGGTACTTATTTTTTTATTTTTATTTAAAATATTTTTTATATACATACATATGTAATTTTTAAATAATTGGGTTAAAAATCAATTCATTAATAAGATGAAGAAATATTTACAATCTAAAGTTTAAGTTGATACAACATTCTATAAATAAAATCAGCTACATCATTTGAATTGGCATTTTAAACATTGTTAGCATATTTTGAAAAAACTGCATAATTCCTATTGGAATCTATAAAAATAAACAAACAAAATAAGTTAAAAAATATTAACGTAATATAAAAACAGTTCTTACGTCTAAGAAGATATTAAATGGCTGTGCTCGCTGATAGTCTCCATTTGTCTATAAATAAGAATATAGAGTTTTATATTTAAGTTAAATAAAAAATATTTTAAATAATATAAACAAATATTACCCCTGGTGGATAAGCAACAACTATGCTTATTAAAATAACGAAAATAAAAATATTGCGAATCATTTTCGGTGCTGACCACTTTATGCTGCTTCTTTCTGATTACTGTCCCAAAAAATTGCGAAAATGGATTTATATACTTGCTTAAAATGCAATAAATTCAACGAAGCGATGCATCATTAATGGTTTTCTTTAGAAAAAAATATTATAAATTAACCTTTCAACTATTAAATAATCTTTCGTTTGCTGATAAATGTTTTACTTCATTAGAAATACAATTCCATTCTTTGCATTTCTTAAGAAATTAAAAAACTTCAATATAATTTTGATAAAAAAAATGTATTTTAAACATTTGGTTCTACGAATACATCTTCTTAAAATTATCAATTGACAATTATTATAACGCAATTAGTAAAAGCATCGAATAATCACAATTGTATTTATTGCGCGAAGAGAAGAAAGTTCAAGGGCCTTAAAATCGTTGCTTATCTCTTTGCGAGTATAGTAGACATTCAAGTGTGAGCATTCATAGTGAACGGTTGTGCGTGAATTTTAATCCGTGTGAATAAAAATAAAAAAAAAACCAGTGTAGTGTTACCTGAGTGTGATACCGACAAATTATTCGGAATTTCCAACAACAACAACAGCAGCAAAGTCATCAGCAGCAACAAAACCAGCAGCAGAACAGCAACATAGTCCAGGGAAAATGCAGCCACCCATTGTGTGCTACAACTTGGCAACAGCCGAAATGTACCGGCATTTTAAACTAAACGGCAAAATTATAAACTACTCAGAAGTTAATATTAACAAATCAAAAACAATAATAAAAACAAACACTAAACAAGACAACGAAGACGTAAGGAAGTACCTCCAGGATAAGAAAATACAGCACCATTCCTTCACTTTCAAGGAAGACAGAAAATGCATAATCCTTTTGAAAAAACTGAAGCGTTCGCCTAATCCAGAGGACATCGTGAACGAACTAGGAGCCCTAGAGTTCGAAGCCATCAAGGCATCCCCCTTTCGCTCCAGGAAGGATAAAACATCGACCGTCAACGCCTTCGTGATTGAGTTTAAAAAAGGGACAGACCTTGCAGCAGTAAGTAGGATCCGAAACCTACTTCGCGAAGCAGTAAGATGATGGGAGAAGCTGCAGCCTAACGTAATAACTCAGTGCCGAAACTGCCAAGCTTTTGGACATGTCAGTATAAACTGAAGCATGAAGCATCGCTGCGTGAAGTGCAGCGAATCTCATGAACGAGGCCAGGGCGCAAGGACCGGCCCAAAGGTTGGAAAACCTCACTGCGTCCTCTGCAAGGAAGAAGGACACCCAGCAAGCTAGGAAGGATGTCCCCACAGGAAAAAAATAATTGCAGCAAAAAAAGAGAAGGAGGCAGCAAAAACACCACCAAAACCAACAACTCTACCAACATCCAGGAAATTTACTCCAGGTAAGTCTTTTTCCGATATTTTAAAAATTAACAACGCTTTGTATAACAATACCCCCAAAACCCAAACCAAACCTTTAAGCAAACCCTAAACCAAACCCAACCCAACTGCTCAACCTGAGCCAACCATCCCCAAATCATCGAACCCAATTGGTGTCAAAACCACAAATATTTTCAAAACACTTAGTGTGCCCAAAACCACAACGAGTTCGTTCCTGAACGACTCGCAAAAATTTGTCGGTTGTGGCTTTGTCACAATTTTATCCAAAATATCAGACTTCCTCCTTCTCTACGAGGCCTGTCCCGACGAAAACGGCAAGAAACACATGTTTCTTGACTTCTGCTTCAAAATATGTCTAGGACAATAAACCAATTAAACGTTATCTCGTATAACGTCGGCTCTTTATTATCCCATCCTAAACGGATCTCGATTGAAAACTTCCTAAAGAAAATCAAACCCGACGCCGTTCTGCTCTCTGAAACTAAATTAGTCACGAGGCATCGGCTTTACTTTGAAAAGTACAAACTATTCCGGAATGACAAAGATTTCGCCAAAACTAGCACAGCCATTCTGGTAAAATCACATTTTCAATGCCAAAAGGTCATTATCCAAGGCTTGGTTACATTTGAAGTAACCTGTATAGCCATCTCACCAGAAAACAATATGAAAATATCCTTCTGATATCATTGTATAACCAGTGCTCCGCATCCCAAACTGACATTAAACACGACCTTGACTTGCTTAACGCATTTTGTCAAAATTACACTCTATTTATAATTGGTGGCGTCATCAACTATGGATGGATTCATATAAAACCCTCCAAGGAGTTGCTATCTCCGACTGGCTATGCGCTAACTCTCACACACACTCTTTTGACATTGTGTCTCAACCGATCCCCACATTTCCCCGAACTCCTTCTACACTCGATTTTTTCCAGTCAACATCATGTACAAAACGCCGTATTCTTTCGGAAGCATCTCGTATTTTTGATCCTCTTGGATTTCTTTCCCCAATCGTGGTTGCAGTTAAGATATTCTTCCAGGATTTATGGAGACAGGCTGTAGGATGGGATGATGAAATCCCACAAGAACTATCTCAGCGCTGGATCACTATTCGAGATGAACTTCATTTAGTGGAATCAATTCACATTCCGCGAATCATGTGGACTAACAAATTGAACTATGAATTTCATGCCTTTTGTGATGCTTCGTTGGATGCCTATGCTGCAGTAATCTATTGTCGAAGTGAAAATTCAGATGGAAATGTCTCAATTTCATTGGTGGCTGCTAAGACCAAGTTGGCCCCAATCAAAGTGCTCTCACTTCCCAGACTTGAACTATGTGGAACTCTTTTATTAACACGACTTATAAGCAAAATCAAGATTTCATTACAGGTTAAACAAATGCAAGTATTCGCTTGGACAGATTCGTCTATTGTTTTACATTGGCTATCCGCACCGCTTAAAAAATGGTCAGTCTTCATTGGGAACAGAACGTCAGAGATCATAACAACTATACCAGTGAAGTCATGGAATCATGTCCGATCTGCTGACAATCCTGCTGATGTTGCCTCAAGAGGTATTCCTCCATCCCAATTGGCCTTGACCGATATATGGTGGAATGGTCCAGCCTGGCTTAAAATGGAACGAAGCAAATGGGCTGAATCTAGACATAGTTTGGAAGGTGCTTCAAGTGAGCAATTGGAGGAGAGAAAATCAAATATAGTTCAGGTATTTGTATCAAACATAAATGAAAACAACATTCTAAGACAAATCATAAATAAATCGTCAAACTGGATGAAAACGGTACGTATCGTTGCATACATTTTTCGCTTCCTTAGAAATCGTCGCCTTAATCCTGGAGTGCGAAATCTACAAGCCCTCTCTACTCAAGAACTTAATGATGCTAAAATAAGGCTAATAAAAGCTGCTCAAATAATTATATTTTCCGCTGAAATCAAATCTCTCAAGAAAAACAAATCCTTGCCTTCGCGAAACAAACTCTCGTCAATCGCTCCATTCCTTGATAATACAAATGTACTTCGCGTAGGTGGTCGTATACAAAATTCGGAATTATCGTTTAATGAATAGAGGTCTGCATGAATACATTCATTTGCCTTCCCTGACCAAGCACAGTACTTCAGTGTATTCTGTTCGTTGCATTCATAGAAAGTAGTGTACACTAAAAATGAATACACTATTCTTGAAAACAAACACTGCACACGATTCGATCCCTTTATAACAGAACGAATACAGTATTTGGTTTCTATCCTGGGCTTGAATGCTTGAATCAAATAGAACAGAACAAGCCTAACATATTATAAACACATCGAATACACCGAATGTACCGAGTATAAAATCAAATACACTAGTTTTTTTTTCTCTTCTAAGCTTTACTTCTTAAATGGTAGTTCGTCGCAGCGACGAACCGGGAAAAAATTTCTAATTCAATTCTAGTGTATTCATAATTTAAACTTATTTTATGATTGTGACGCCTGTATGGCACGTAAAATTACAAATGAGATATCAAAAAATAGGATTTTTTACACACTACATTCAAGCAAAAAAGAGTTGTGTGGTTTTTAATCGATTCTATGGCAATAACAGTACTTGGTGATTTTTTATAATTTTAATTCTTTTTTATTATTTTTTATAGAATGAATTACATGTTGTGTCAAAATTTCAGATTTTTATGTCAACACGTTTAGAAAATATTAAAAAAAAACTTGAAAAAACAGTTCAAAAACGTTAGAAAATTCAAAACGTTTAGCTTAGTAACTTCGCTTAACGGTAACATAGAGTTTTGAAATTTTTACCAAAAAATTAGAATTTCGCATTTTATGAACTGTTAGAATTTCAGATTTTTCGTAGAGGTAGGTATGAAAAATAAAAAAACAACGAAAATATCAATAAAAACATTTACTAATATATAAATTCAAATTAAATTAATTTGTTGTATTTGATTCGGTGTATTCGATGTGTTCGATATAAACTCGCTGTATTCGATGCATTTGAGAAAAAAATCAAATGGTGTATTCGTTTCAAGTATAAATACACGATTCTATTGTTTTGGTTTGAGTTGATGATTCATTTGATTTGTTTTGAAAGATGTGAATGCAGTGAATAGTGTATTTGAAAAAATATAGAACGGCTTGGAAGTGGTTTCAAGCCATTCGTTGCAGATGTTTATTAATGAAAAGCACCCAATAATTCTCTGTAAATCACACCCAATTACAAAACTAATAGTGGATTATACACATAAACATTATTTACATGCAGGTGTATCATTGATGGTGTCTTTATTAAAACAAAATTATTTCATTCTAGGCAGCCGAAATTTAATCCGAAAGGTAGTCAATAATTGCCTTGATTGCTTTAAGCAACGCAAATCTACCTCCGAACAAATGATGGATAATCTTTCAATCGAAAGGGTCCGATTTTCAAGGCCTTTTAGCAAGGTTGGATGCGATTATGCAGGCCCTATCAGCCTACGTTTGGCACGTGGAAGAAAACCTAAATTCGTCAAGGGTAACATAGCCCTATTTGTTTGTTTTGTTACAAAGGGAATCCATATCAGCGCTTTTATTTTGCCCTTGGATCGCTTTGTATCGCGTCGAGGAAAACCATTTGAAATATGGAGCGACAATGCAACAAATTTCCACGGTGCTAAACGGCTGCTTGGGGAGATGCATAAGCTGTTGGTGAGTCAACAGCGAAATAATCTCATCGCCGATCATCTATCCAAGGATGCCATCGATTGGAAGTTCATACCACCCTTTGCACCCCACTTTGGTGGGCTATGGGAGGCGGGTGTGAAATCCGTGAAGCAGCAAATCAAACGTGTTATTGGTGAACACATACTTACGTATGAGGAGATGTATACTCTTCTCTCCAAAATTGAATGCTTACTCAATTCGCGCCCGATGTGGCAAACTTCAGACTCCGAGCCAATTGCACTTACTCCGTCACATTTCATGATAGGCGAATCATATTGTGCAATTCCTCAACCTGGTTTAGATTTTTCAAACTTTTCAATAAGTACTAACTTGTATCTTTTACAGACGCTAATGGAAGGATTCTGGAAGGAGTGGCACAAAGAATACTTAACATCGCAACAAAACCGACCCAAATGGCAGAAGATCAAAAGAGATATCCAGAAAAATGACATGGTTTTACTAAAGGAATCAAATCTACCACCTTCGAAATGGGTTCTGGGACGAATCATGGATGTACATTCTGGAAAAGATGATATATGTCGTGTCGTCACAGTTCGTACCAACAATGTAGATTATGTTCGACCCACACTGAAAAAAAATCGTTTATAATATCAATAAACACCGTTTATTGACTGTTTTTTTATTGGCCCAATTAAATTTTTATTGATATTACGAATAGTTTTGATTTTAAAAATTTTCAATCCATAAACAGTTTATTGGATCAAGAAAACTGCGTTTATTGAAAATTAAAATTCAAAAATCAATAAACTCTTGCTTGTATTAGTAAACCTTTTGTTGCAACCAAAAAACTTATACATTCTGCCAAGCAATCTTTTTATAAAACGGCTTTGATAAATGCATTTATTGACTCAGTAAACAGTTTATCAAACGTCAATAAACTTTTTAATTGATGCTAACAACTTGTTTTACTGTCACAATAACGATAGACATTGCGACAGTAAACCATTTATTGGCACAAGAGTTTTTACATTTTTTCTTTTGATAAAAGCGTTTATTGGCGCAATAAACAGTTCATTGAAAATCAATAAACTTTTAAATTAATGTTAGCAACTTGATTTATTGTCATAATAAAATTATACATTGTGAATATGAACCGTTTATTGGCACAAGAATTTTAAAATTTTTGCTTTTGATAAATGCGTTTATTGGCTCAGTAAACTGTTTATTAAAAATCAATAAACTGTTTAATTAATGTTAACAACATGTCTATTTGTCACGATAAACTCATACATTGTGCCAATAAACCGTTTATTGGCACAAGAACTTTTACATTTTTTGCTTTTGATAAATGCGTTTATTGGCTCAATAAACTGTTTATTAAAAATCAATAAACTTTTTCATTAATGTTAAAAACTTTCTGATTGTCACAATAAACTTATACATTGTATCAATATACTGTTTATTGACACAAGAACTTTTAAATGTTCGCCAAATGTTTTTTCTCTGTGCCATTCCGTTATTTGTTGAAAAGGATCAAGTTTGCGCGGTAATCATGAGTCATTTTATGAATGTTTGCCATAGTGTGAGTTTCTTGTTCGCTTCGTGGTGCCTGATTCAAATTAAATAAAAAGTAACAAATTAAAAAAAAAAATAACAATATTTTATGTTATTATTGAACATTTTAAAAAATTAAAATAACTTCGCATTTCCGAGACAAAGTGCAAAAAAAAATACGTTCCCTGTGGTTTAACTTACATATATGTACATGTGTTGGGTTTTGCAGCGTGCTTCAGGAACACATTACAGTCAGGTAAGTAAAAAAAATATGTTTGTAGTAGTAAACTTTTTATTGTAGCACTAAACTATTAGATGTATTATATACTCCAAAAAACTATTTTTGGTAAGAAACCAAAATTATTTCACCTATGCAATTCCAAATTAAGAGTTCACCATTGTTTATTTTTACTTTGTTGGGGCAATAAATAGTTTATTGACCGAATGCAATATTAACTGTTCATTGTTTTACTCAAGTGAGAACCATTTATGTTCCGAACAAACTGTTTATTATCCCAATAAACCATTTATTGCCGCAACAAACTATTTATAGTCCAAATAATATATTTATTTACCCAAAAAACTATTTATTGCCTCAATTAAGTTTTTAATAGGGTAACAACAATTTTTTTCCTACGTAATTTCTCTACAGAGAATTGTTTTGCTCACAATTCAGTGTTTTGCAGTCATCGAAAGCTAAGTTTTGAACTAATAAGTCGTGTTTGAACCTAAATTAATAAAGTTGTTGTGGTTGTTCACAAAAATTGTTAAGTCCCTTTTGAGTTTTTTGTTATCGACCTTGGAAAAATTTAACAATTTTAAAAATTAAAACATTTTTAAAAATTAAAATAACTAAACAGTCGCATGTCAGACAAAGTGCAAAAAAAATACTTATCTTGTGTTAACATACATATATATGTTGGGTTTTACAGCGTGCAACAATTGGAATACCTTTAGTCAGGTACCTACCTAGTTTTAAAAAAATGTACCTATTTGTTTAATGCAATAAACTATTTACTGTCGCAAAAAAATATTAACTGATTCAATAAACTGTTATTAGTATACTCGTAGTACCTATAAAATATTTTAGCAAGAAACCGATTTTTTTTTCCTATGCTATTCCGATATAGAGTTTAATTTTCTCATTATTCAATTGTTTATCATCGTACTACTTGGAAAAATTTAATAATTCTAAAATCCTATAAAACACGTATTTGAAAAATAAAACTATACTGTTCTAACAACATTAATATTATCAGTCCCCGAAGAAAACGCTGAACAATGCCTGCGAGCTTTAAATTACGAGGACCAGCTACGTCTCCTGGACTTTCAGAGATCCGAATCTACATCTGAAGTATTCAAGAAATGGCCACTGTATAGGGAACCTTCGGGATATCGTTACGTAAGTTTAAAACTTTAATTGAATCTAATAATCATGTTTTCATTATCTGTTCAAGAATTAGGTAGAAACCTTTTTTTAGATTTAAATATTTTGAGAATAAATACGTTTTGTCATATAAAAATATGAATTTCATGCTTTTGAATTTTCTTCTTGCTCGAAATACGGATTCCAGTTATTTATTTTAAGCGATTGTAACTCGCGAAAAAAACTTGATCGATAAATAACTTGAAGTCAGTAACTCGAGCGAAAAAAACAAGGTGGCGTGTGTATAGTTAATAATAATAAAGGTACTTACTAATAATGATATTAAAATTTTCTTAAGGGTGGACATGGACTTTGGATACCTACACAATAAATCTGCCTCGCTTTTGGATAATTGGAAGCAAATTCAATCTAAAATCTACGAGTTCATGTGCACAGAGGACCACGTAAATTTGGAATGGAAATGGAATTTTATTGAATCTTGGTATTTTAAAAATAAAAAAATAATTGTTTCAAAACACACATTTTGCTAAGCGCAGAATAAATAGATATATAAATATTTAAAAATTTGTTTTTATTTTTAATTTCGTATTTTCAGAAAAGTTACTTTGACGTAGAAGAAAAAGTAAGTATAAAGAAGGAATGCAAGTGGAAAGCAGTTTTGGCCAATTTAATAAATTACATATTTCATTTATTTAAGAAAAACATTCGCTTGGATCTACTTTCCCAAGAAACAAATTTCGCCATTTCAATAAATCATTGCATTGGCTCAAGAAACAAATTTGCTAGAATCAACGAAGGAGGTTATTGGCCCAAGAAACAAATTTCGTCATTTCAATAAATCATTTCATTGGCTCAACAAACAAGTTTCTTGAATCAATAAATAAGTTAACTTGGCCAAGAAACAAATTTTGCTAAATCAATAAACTAATTCATTGGCTCAATACACAAGTTTGCTTGAATCAATGAAATAATTTTTTGGCCCAAGAAACAAATTTCGCCATTTCAATAAATCTTTTAATTGGCTCAATAAACAAGTTTGCTTGAATCAATAAAGTACTTTATTATTCTAAGAAACATATTTCGCCATTTCAATAAATCATTTCATTGGCTCAACAAACAAGTTTACTTGAATCAACGAAATAGTTAATTGGCCCAAGAAATAAATTTTGCCATTTCAATAAATCATTTTATTGGCTCAACAAACAAAGTTTCTTTATTCAAGGAATAGTTTATTGGCCCAAGAAACAAAAGTAATATAAATTGGTAGACAGGATCAATCAACTTTTTCTTCTGTCAATAAACGCTCTATTGAGCCAATAAACCGCTTTTAATTGGCTCAATAAACCTGTTTGTTGGACGAGTTTTGATAAACTTTTTTATTGGCCCAATAAACTTTTTAATTGTATTTACGTACCTTTTTGGTTCAGTGCATTGTCAAGGTCGCCCCTTTGCCGTTTTCTGAAAGACCGGAGTCTTCCAGGGGGGGCTGAATGTTTTGGAATAAAAACACTCAATTTAATTTTTTGTTACAATGCCAAACAAGTGGAATACACCCTAATTTATTTAACTGATTTTGAAAATATTATAAATCTCTCTCTCTCGCTATTGGAAAAGCTAACGTAACTTAACAATTTTCATATTTATTTTCTTTTGTGGCTTTCTTTCTTAATGCTATTCAAATTGTAAAAATCAAAAATCTGTCTCTTTGCTGTTTGGACGTCACATTATTAACATCTTGGTAACAAACATTGTACAACACAAATAATTATTACATTTATTGAATTACATCTACACAACTTACATATAAAAAAAATACATTCTTTTTTATTTAAACAAGACAAGACGTACATTAAAATTAAATACGAGACACAAAACTAAATTACAGTCCATAAAAAATGAACATACAAAACAGTTTTTTTTCACTATTTGACGTACAGAAGTCAAATAGCGAAAAACCAGTTCTTTCGTCTAAGATATTAAATGGCTGTACTCGCTGATAGTCTCCATTTGTCTATAAATAAGAATATAGAGTTTTATATTTAAGTTAAATAAAAAATATTTTAAATAATATAAACAAATATTACCCCTGGTGGATAAGCAACAACTATGCTTATTAAAATAACGAAAATAAAAATATTGCGAATCATTTTCGGTGCTGACCACTTTATGCTGCTTCTTTCTGATTACTGTCCCAAAAAATTGCGAAAATTGATTTATATACCTGCTTAAAATGCAGGAACTACATCGACGAGTTCTGATTAATAATAGCCATTTCACACGTATCAATAAATTCAACGAAGCGATGCATCATTAATGGTTTTGTTTAGAAAATAATAAGATTAACCTTTCAACTATTAAATATTCTTTCGTTTGCTGATAAACGTTTTACTTCATTAGAAATACAATTCCATTCTTTGCATTTCTTAAGAAATTAAAAAACTTCAATATAATTTTGATAAAAAAAAATGTATTTTAAACATTTGGTTCTACGAATACATCTTCTTAAAATTATCAATTGACAATTATTATAACGCAATTAGTAAAAGCATCGAATAATCACAATTGTATTTATTGCGCGAAGAGAAGAAAATTCAAGGGCCTTAAAATCGTTGCTTATCTCTTTGCGAGTATAGTATTTTCACTTATTTTCACATTGCATTACTGATTGCTTTTGGCTTCAACACAGTGTGGTTTGTTTTAGCCTGTCAACCAGGTTTTACTTATTTTAAAGATGAAACGTATCCATTACATTAAAAAAATATTTTTTTTTGATTAAAAATGCGTTATTTTGAAATAAATAAATAAATAAATAAAAAAACTTCGAGAAAGTTACAAAACTACTTTTCTCTGTATTTCTGCAAGAATTTTCATTGTACACCGTGGAATTCGTTGTTGCTGAAAATCTAAGAATATTAATTTATTGTGGTACGTCAATGGAAAAGAAAGAGTAGAACCTTTGTATATAAACACTATAGTACTATCATGGTGGAAGTCGAATGGGGCGACATCTAAAGTGTGCCGGCGACTCAAATTTACTCAAATTTTTTTGCGGAGAGCTTGTGGAGGCTTTAATCGATATTTATTGATATTTTTTGGTTGCAATAATCCAAATAATAGTCTCCTCTTGCTCTTACGAACAATTTCCGATGCTTAAAGACTCCCCAATTCAAATTTTAAACCTAAAACGCCACCACACAGGTCCCGGCAACATGAAAAAAAACTCGCCATGATAGTACTATAGTTTTTATATACAAAGGTAGAACTACTATTTTCTAGATTAATATGTTTTTACTTACCGGTTATATGGCAGGTACCTACTGTTATTTTTGGAAGCTAACAAACATGGATGAAGATGACTGCACCGCTGAACAAAGCGAGTGGACAACGGTGATAAAAAATCTCAAACGTTCTGCAAGTAATTTTATACCCAACCAAGGGAAAAAAAACAAAAAAATATGATGAGTGACTCATCTCCCAAAAGGCAAGAACATGGAAATTTGTCAAATAATGCATTTGCTCCTTTAATAAAGCTGGGTTCGTCTCTTCCAGACAAACAGAATATACATACCTAATAAATTTGATAATGTATACCTATTGATATTTCAGCAAGTACTACTAACCAATGTATTGTAAAAAATGCATCATTTTGCCCACCAATATTTATTTTTGGGGCTAACTGTGAACTAATCAGTGATGTTGTTAAACTAGCAGCTATTGATTGAAAAATATCTGATTTAAAACATAAGTTTGTAAATATTGGCTATAAGAAATAATTCTGATACACACAAACTAATTATTGAAAAAATACGTGCAACTGGCATTGGTGCGTTCTCGTTCTCTCCCAAAGAAAATAAACGGGTTTCTATTTTGTTGAAGGGTCTCGATGGGGACACCCCTATAGAAAAGGTTAACCAGGCTTTAATTGCGGCTGCTCCTAACGTAAAAAATTGTAAGATCACCCCATTTTCCACGGCTTGAACTAAGGAGCAGAATGTTAAATTGAATATTTTTACAGTTCAATTAGATGCAGGTGAATCTACCAAAGACCTTACATGTATTAGGTACTTACTTTTTCAACGCATATATTGGGAAAAACCACACGCCAAATCTGTAATACGATGTTTTCGATGTCAGAGGCTTGGACATTCTGGTGAATGTTGTGCATATGATAATCACATGATTCAAAAACATGTATATAATCTGTTAAAAGTCTTCAGGAATCTCATAAAGAGATGCCAGTCCCAAAATGTGTAAATTGTGAACAGACAGGTCACGCAGCTAGTTATATGAGTTGTCCTGCCTATTTAAAACATAAAAATAAAAAAGACTTTCTGGTTCAGAAAACCCAACAAGTAGCTCATGAAAATAGAATATTAGTGCAGGATAATATAAAAAGCTTAACAAACACAAATGTTTCTTTTGCTGATATGCAAAAACATCTCTTAAGTCCCCTCAACCCCGCCGGGCTAAGGCGCATGTCGTTTCAAACAAATGATTCTGGGAGAGGGACTGCAATCATCTTAGATAAAAAATACAAGTATAGTGTAGTAAATGTTCCAAGTGAAATACTTTCCATAGCCTTAGGTACCTTAACCTGTAATGATGCAGGTTTAACACGTAAAACTCTTATTGGAAGTATATACATTCCTTCTAAGGCCGGTGAACCATTTAATAGAGAATTACAAAGGCTTAACGCTTTTATTGAGACATTCGATACGGTTATAATCGGAGGTGATTTTAATGCGCGTCACCCAGAATGGGGTGATTTTAAAAGCAACCAAAATGGAAACGTTCTTCACAGCTGGTTTTTCGACGGTCCTTGCTTGGGCTTAAATTTATTTTCTCCATTTAGCCCTACTTTTCCAAGGTCCTCATCAGTCTTAGATTATTTTTTAATTTCGTCCACTATGGCGTATGCGCATCCTTCTATATGTATGTTCGACTTTTCCTACAATTGCAGACCATTACGGAATTTCACTTGAATTTAACTAACTAATTGAACATGGCTACGACAGTTAAAGAGACTTTTCCATCGATATCTCAATAGGGTTAATTCAGAATACCAACAATTGAAATCCAGAATCCAGTGTTTAAATAAAATTATTAAAGACAGAGTTAGATTAGAAATGAACGAAAGCTTTAAACAAAAATTGGAAAAAATAAAACCTTCCCCTCAAGCATTTAGACAAATCGATAAGATTACGGTCAGAAAATTCTTTGGCACCGACATTCGCAGAGATAATCTCAGTAATGACGGCATCACTTTAGAAAATACGGATCAAAAACTAGAAGCATTTAAAAACTTTTATTCGTAGTTGTATTCTGAGAATACACCAACTTATGACTTTACCCTTACCAATGAAGTAACATTTAAAGTCTTTGAGTTTCGTCAAACACAAATGAGACATCCGTTACGGAGTTTTTCATCTATTAACACTACAACGAATCAAAATGAATTGCCCTTTACAACTCCAAGTGATGTTAATAGCCTTAGACTTAGTCTTAACAATAAAAAATCTGCTGGTGTTGACAAAATATCAAATTTTGTATTAAGAACATGTCCCTACTCCCTTGACGTAGCTCTAACATCTACTCGTCCCAATAGCGAAAAGCAAAAACTCAAAAGATATAAAAGATTTTCGACCGGTCTCATTACTTTCAAAAATTGGAAAGCTTTACGAAAGAGTTCTAGTTGAACACATAAACAAAATATGCAATGATTTAAATGTTATTCCCAATAACCAATTTGGATTTAAGAAATGTCACTCTACGGAACATGCGTTGTTGGTTTTACACAACAAAGTTACGCAAAACTTAAGAAGCAAGAAAGTTACTCTATGCCTTGACATAGATCTCGAAAAGGCTTTTGATAATATTTGGCATAATGGATTAATATTCAAACTTATTTCTCTTGGTTTTCCAAGTTGGCTTACCAGAATTATACAAAGTTTTTTAGAGGATCGATTTACCTCTGTTTATATAGGGTCAGATTTTTCTGAACAAATTGCAGTTCTCTCGGCCGTAGCCCAAGGATCAATAATAGGTCCAATATTATTTAATATTTTCCTTCACGATTTTCCCTTTACAGTAAGCAGACAATACCAGTATCCTGGCAAGTGACAAAAAACTAAGCAATGCACTTTGCAAAATAAAAGAAAAAATTCCTACCTTAGAAAAATACTTTAAAAGATGGGGCTTAAGAATAAACGCAGAAAAGTGCACTCTTACTTGTTTTAGAAATTCAAGTGGAAAGGGACACTACCTAGCGGTGAAAGAAAGCAAAGCCTTATCTTTACAAATCAATGGACATAACGTCGCTTCGCTCTGAAAACTGAACCTAAAATATTGGGTATAAATTTTCACAACAGATTCGTTTTTAATAAACATGCTAGAAAATCTCTCATGAATGTCAAAATGGTTACATCAAATTTGAAACCTTTATTGAGTTCCAGACATATGCCTGGAAACATAAAACTTTTAATGTACAAAACACTTATTACACCCATATTAACATACGGATTTGGTATATGGTTTTCAATTTCTCCAACTGTTGCTAAGGAGCTAGAGAATTTTGATAGAAAAATTTTAAGATACTGTAGTGGTAAGTTTCGAAAACAGAATAAAAAATGGTTTTCAAACAAAACTCTGTACGAAACCACCAAACTAACACCTTTGATGATGTATGAGATTAACCTTTTGTTAAAAAGACTTCAAAACTGTAGTGCAGTGTAATCCTTTAGTAAGAGCTGTGTTTGATTCTAATAAAAATGAGAGTATAAATAATAATTACTACCTTTCTCCTGTTAATCTTTTGCATAGCGCATCTGTCACTCATTTGAGATCAGATGCAAATAGAGATCTTATTGTGCCATTCTATGATAAGAAAATTATTTTTGTTTGACTTAAAGTGCATAATGTTTAATAGACCGTTTAAGTTTTAGGTATAAGTTACATATATTTTTTATAAAATTAGTTTTAAGTGCTCAATAGAAGCTAAGCTCGATAGTATGCCGGTAGCAAGCATACGCCATTAAAAACCGAATTTATTTATCATTTAAATTCTTATTATTATTTTGAAATTTATAAATAAATTTATCTTTAAAATTATCATAGCCAGACATACCTTTTAAAAGTCGGCTACTGAATTAGACGTAAGATGAAACAAATGAACTCATTTTAAAATGTCTTAATAAAAATTGAATTGAATTGTTAACTGAATAGTTTTAATGGAGACTAAGGCCGATAAAATCTTTTTTGAACTAATTTGTGCTAATTTTTTTAAGAGTGCAAAAAAGAAACAAATAAGTTAATTTATTTGAAGGTAAATACATTTTTAAAATTAACAATTTTTTTTAACATTTTTTCTAATATGTTTCAGGTCACCCTATATTATTAACAAGAGTGATCTTTGGATGAATATACTTGCTCTTGTAAAGCGGAAATGCTGTAAATGAGATGGTTCAACATTCCTTGCACATATACAAATTGTATTTCTATAATTGTGCGAGTACTGAGCATTGAAAAGGGTTGCCGGCACCCTTTAGATGTCGCCCCATTCGACTTCGACCATGATAGTACTATAGTGTTTATATACAAAGGTTCTACTCTTTCTTTTCCATTGACGTACCACAATAAATTAATATTCTTAGATTTTCAGCAACAACGAATTCCACGGTGTACAATGAAAATTCTTGCAGAAATACAGAAAAAAGTAGTTTTGTAACTTTCTCGAAGTTTTTAATATAGTTATCAAAATATCAGGTTGTGTGGATTTGATATAAAATTGTTAAGTTGAATATATAACTGAGAAAAAAACAGTTCAAAATAACGCATTTTTAATCAAAAAAAATATTTTTTTAATGTAATGGATACGTTTTATCTTTTCAGGCTAAAACAAACCACACTGTGTTGAAGCCAAAAGCTATCAGTAATGCAATGTGAAAATAAGTGAAAATACTATACTCGCAAAGAGATAAGCAACGATTTTAAGGCCCTTGAATTTTCTTCTCTTCGCGCAATAAATACAATTGTGATTATTCGATGCTTTTACTAATTGCGTTATAATAATTGTCAATTGATAATTTTAAGAAGATGTATTCGTAGAACCAAATGTTTAAAATACATTTTTTTTATCAAAATTATATTGAAGTTTTTTAATTTCTTAAGAAATGCAAAGAATGGAATTGTATTTCTAATGAAGTAAAACCTTTATCAGCAAACGAAAGAATATTTAATAGTTGAAAGGTTAATCTTATTATTTTCTAAACAAAACCATTAATGATGCATCGCTTCGTTGAATTTATTGATACGTGTGAAATGGCTATTATTAATCAGAACTCGTCGATGTAGTTCCTGCACTTTAAGCAGGTATATAAATCAATTTTCGCAATTTTTTGGGACAGTAATCAGAAAGAAGCAGCATAAAGTGGTCAGCACCGAAAATGATTCGCAATATTTTTATTTTCGTTATTTTAATAAGCATAGTTGTTGCTTATCCACCAGGGGTAATATTTGTTTATATTATTTAAAATATTTTTTATTTAACTTAAATATAAAACTCTATATTCTTATTTATAGACAAATGGAAACGTTCAGCGAGCACAGCCATTTAACATCTTCTTAGACGTAAGAACTGTTTTTTCACTATTTGACATATTTGACTATTAACATTTTTAATTTATTTTGTTTGTTTATTTTTATAGATTCCAATAGGATTTTTGCAGTTTTTTCAAAATATGCTAACAATGTTTAAAATGCCAATTCAAATGATGTAGCTGATTTTATTTATAGAATGTTGTATCAACTTAAACTTTAGATTGTAAATATTTCTTCATCTTATTAATGAATTGATTTTTAACCCAATTATTTAAAAATTACATATGTACTCGTATGTATATAAAAAATATTTTAAATAAAAATAAAAAAATAAGTACCCAGCTTTGATGTTTTATATCTTTAAGAACAAGAAATCAAAATAAGTTTTATTTGTTATGAAAATAAAACTTATGTACCTACATAAATGCCGAACAACCTCTATTGGGTTGGCCGTGGCGCGATGGTTTGCGTGGTCGCCTGTCAACCTCCATGGTCACAGGTTCCATCCCAGCCGTAGTCTGTGTCATGTTTTTATTCCATTATAATCTCTTTGAATTATCATTGTTGGGCCGCTGGTTTACTCATTACATGTTGTTCAGACATAACACTAACAACATGTGATTGAGTAAATACTAGTATGCCCAACAAATATGACAAAGAACAAAATAATGCGGCATTTCTCCGCTTTAGTCGAGCCGCCAACCCTGGAGATAAAATCGGAGACAACCACCACCTTCAGTCTAAATACTTCGCGCCACACACCTTTCCCTTCCCATCCTAACCTATCCTTCACGCCCGCGATGTGTTGAAAAACATATAAAGGGACGCAGATTAGTAAATATCTACAAGTAAGTAGGTATTATGTAAGTTGTTAAATAAGTATAAATATATATCAATACGAACTTTGTTATCAGAATATTGAAACCTAGAATTAAACAAATGAACTTTTATCAATTAAAATGAAATTCCTGTTTTTTTCTTCCCCTTCCTCACATAGGGGGCCAGCAATTCTCCCTAAGACTTTTCTCTCGCACGCGGCTAAGAGGTCGAAGTGTCTTTTGCTAAGCACCTAAGTCTCGGATCCATACGTGAGTACTGGCAGGACCATGGTCCTGTACAGCAGCAGTTTTGAAGTTATGGTGAGATTTTTGGACTCTTGTTCTTAAACATATAAAATATCAAAGCTTTGTGTTTTTAATATTTTTTCATTTTTATTTAAAATATTGGGTTAAAAATCAATTCATTAATAAAATAAAGAATTATTTACAATCTAAAGTTTAAGTTGATATAACATTCTATGTTGTATAAATAATATCAGCTACAACATTATTGTTGGTATTTTAATACCCTTTAGCGTATTTTGAAGAGTCTGCAAAAGTCCTATTGGAATCTATAAAAATAAACAAACAAAATAAGTTAAAGTAAATCCTGTAGACGTCAAATAGTGAAAAATAAACAGTTCTTACTTCTAAGATATGAATTGAATCTGGTTGCTGATAGTATTCATTTGTCTACAAATAAGAATATAGAGTTTTATATTTAAGTTAAATAAAAAATATTTTAAATAATATAAACAAATATTACCCCTGGTGGATAAGCAACAACTATGCTTATTAAAATAACGAAAATAAAAATATTGCGAATCATTTTCGGTGCTGACCACTTTATGCTGCTTCTTTCTGATTACTGTCCCAAAAAATTGCGAAAATTGATTTATATACTTAAAATGCAGGAAGTACATCGACGAGTTCTGATTTAATAGCCATTTCACACGTATCAATAATATTCAACGACGATGCGATGTATCATTAATGGTTTTGTTTAGAAAATAATAAGAGGGTCAAAAATATTATAAATTAACCTTTCAACAATTAAACATTCTTTCGTTCGCTGATAAACGTTTTACTTTTTAAGAAATGCAATTGCATTTTATTGTATTTCTTTAGAAGTAAAACTTTTTGGTAAATTTTGAGAAAATTTAATAACAACACAATACGTGCTTCCCCAACAATATTTTAAAAACGTGCATATACCGTCAGGATGAAAAAGAGAAACATCGTTAGAAATTTAATTTATCTATAATGTTTCTAACACATAAAATGAAATTAAAAATTCATTCAGTTTTCTGCTGATTTAGAAGTTTCCAGTTCCAGTTCTGAATTGTAATTATTCATCGGCTGTGGGATCGGAGAGAAATGTATTGAAGATATTTCAGGATCGGAAAGTGTTATGTGGGCCTATGAATGAATAATAGAAAAATAAATGTATTTTAAGCTTTTTTTATCGAACTTCTATAACATGTTGCTCCCTATGTCTGTTATAACCATTTTTGTCTGCTACTAAGGGTGGAACAGTGAAAACAGAATTTATCAATATAAACAAAAATGAAATGTAACCAATTATATTTAGATAATACATATTAACGGTTTCTTAAATTTATTAAAAGACTGGCACAAGAAATCAATTCGACATGCTTTAAATAGGTATCTTTAAAGAAAATAAATTTTAATATAATTTTGATAAGAAAATATTCGGTGCTACAAATACATCTTCTTAAAATTATCAATTGTCAATTATTATTACGTTCATCTGACAATTATGCCATTGTAGTAAAAGCATCGAATAATCACATAACAGATAACATCACGATCATGATTTTATTTGTATTTATTGCTCGAAGAGAAGAAAGTTCAAGGGCCTTAAAATCGTTGCTTATCTCTTTGCGAGTATAGTATTTTCACTTATCATGAGTCAGCCAATAAACTTGCATTACCGATTGCTTTTGCCGTCAACACAGGGTGTTTTGTTTTAACCTGTCAGTCAGGTTTTTAGTTATATTAAAGATTCCTTAAAATCTTATGTACAAACTTTGAAGAAAATTGCTATAGATACAGACAATATCGCGAAACCCAAAACTTGCTCTGAAAAAAATATCCATTCGAAATATTCCAGAATTAATAAAAAAAAAGGAATGGCCATTACATAAATAAACGCAAAATTCGTATTCCGAACATTCATAATGAATAAATCAGACAAATGAATATAAGACCTGCGTCTTAACAAGCAACTCACTGTTAACTGAATAGTCTTAGTAGAGACTAAGTGCAAAAAAGAAACAAATAAGTTAATTTTTTGAAGGCAAATAAATTTTCATTATTAACAATTTTTTTATTTTTTCTTCTAATATATTTCATGTCACCCTATATTATTAACAAAAGTGATTCTAAGGTGAATAGACGATCACTTGAAAAGCGGAAATGCTGTAAATGAGATTGTTCAACTTTCGTTAAAAACAAAAAGGGTGATCGTGATGTATAACCTAATATTATTACGTACTGTCGCTTCAATTTGCTTCAATTTTTTAATATAATAACATTTGAGATTTACATAAATATAATAGATAGACGCAGATGTAAGTTCTTAAATAAGTATAAATATACATATGTATATCAATGTGAACTTTGTTATCAGAATATTTAAAAAATATAATCTTTTTCAATTTAAATGAAATTCTTGTTTTTTTTTGTGAAAAATAATTTCTCATACATATATTTCCAAAATAAAAAGTATTTAAATCATTTCGTGGATTGATTTTTCAGTTCAGTCTTGATTATTGATTCCAGCTGTTTGAAGCAAGACTTTCTGCATCGTGACTCTATATCGAAAAATGATTCAATACATTTTTATTTTCGTAATATTGATAAATACTGTCCTTACAACACCACCAATGGTAGGTGTATTTTGCAAATCATTATTTTATTCAGATCCTTGATTATTTTTGATTTTTTTTTATAGATAAATGAATATCACAGGCATAGAGAAACAGTTGATTATGTCAATGTAAGGGTATATCATCTTTAACTAATGTAATTTAGAGCGCGATTAGAATGTTAACTAATTTACCAAACTTCAAAATTTAATCTCGAAAAAAACACGACCTTTAATTAATTATCTTTACATATATATTTTGAAAGAATTATTTAAAAGAAAATTTTGTTTTTATTTTTATTTTCGTATTAGACGAATAACGATTACAGGAGACAGCGAGAACCAGGTACTAATCTTTTAGGGGTAAGCAATGATTATTTTGATTTAATTAAACTTTTAGAATTTAACGTTTCATTCTATTTTGCCTTTGTAGACCCCACTGTCACTCCTGAAGGACGTTCAAATTTCTGTGAATCCTATTAAGTTACCACAAATAACATTATTTTAAAAACTCATATGTACTTAAAATGTATTTAATTTAGTTATAGGTATTAAGAATTAAAATATAGAAACAACAATATTTGTTGGTGAAAAACTTTGTTTATTTTTTTTATCCAAAACTTTGTCAAAAAAGAAGAAATGAGTAAGATTCTCCCTTTAACTTTGGCTTCTTTAAATTATTTGCTTCTCAATCGATGAGAGTATGACTTCCAACCATTTCGCTAAATCTATATCTCGGCAACATTTAACTATGATTTATTGCTCTGCACTATTTGGGAATCGTGAGCTATCTTCTTTTTTTTCTAATAAAGACATACCTATCCAAATAATATAAATATCAGTTTTACTTTGATGTGACTTCCATAGATTTCTCTAGATTCACAGACGAAACTTTAACAATGCAAATAATTAAGAAGGTTTTCATTTTAATTTTTATTGTTTTGACAATTTCTGCTGTGCAAATACAATCAAGCTGGTTGAAGAGGATGCACGAACGATTGGTAAGAATTTTTGTTTTCTTTTTTATTTTGTGTGTTGTTGTTGTGAGATAAGAAAAGTTTTTATTTCTAATAATAAACAAAATTATTTCTGATTCCAAAACAGGAACGTGTTCTCAAACAAACTCGTGATGCGTCTGCAAAAACTATTGAATTAGCACAACAAGCTGCTAATGTTGCAGCAACATTGAGAGGATGATTCCTATCTATACGAGAATACAAATGGAAATAATGTATATTTATAATTATTGTACTACAAAATTCATAATATTAAGTGAATTATGGAGATAGCAAAATAAATTTTAAAAAAATATTATAAAATGAAATGTACGTTTAAATGGACCATTTTCCTCTGGGCATGCCTATGTTCTTTGTGAACTTCCAAAGTGTATTCAAAACAAATACAGTAGACGCTCGATATAGTGAATCTCGTTATAGTAAACTATCCAGTATAGTGAACAAATTTTAAACAGGCTACGCTAAATAGTGAACAATTCAACTCTCGAATAGTGAACACAATTTTTTTTTTAATTAAGTACCATATTCTTATTTTAAAAAATCATTTCAGTTGTGTGTTCCTTTGTTTTTTGTTATGAATTAGTTATTAATGTTATAAAATGTTTAATTTTTTGATTGAAATAATTTTTTTTTAGTGTAATTAATTAAAAGAAAACATCACATCGAAAGTAATGTGTATATTTATTCAAACTCAAATAGTGAAAAGGCCTGTTTTTTAAGCTTCACTACATCGAGCGTCTACTGTAAATGAAAAGTGGAAGAGGGAAATCAAATCGAGAACACTTTACAAGAACTTTATTCGTTCTCTTTCATAATTAAACCATGTCCAGAAGGTCGATTCTCGTTCTGTGAAATTGGGAAGTGATAAATTTGTTCAAACTTTGTATACACACAATTCGATTCTGAATATATTCCGTATCCAATGGAAAGCTCATTTGGGAATCAATCCAAAGGTAGCCTCCGTTAGCTAGAGATTCGTTTGAAACCTAGATTAAAAGAATATCTAAACGATCCCTCACGATCGATAAGCAAAAAACAGAAAAAAAGCTGACTTTAAGGCGTCGCAACTCCTAAAGTGTAAATCCTTTCAAAAAATCATGTAAACCAAAAAGAAATGTTATGAAATTTTGAAATAGTTGTAAAATGACTTTTTCAAAAAATATGTTTTTTCTATACAGGGTGATGTGCATACGGTATGACAAAAGACAAGGGCGTCTAGTTGGGACAGAAAAATCCCATTCCTCTGTTTTCGAATAACAAATTCTTATTGTTTCCGAAATCAACGAAGCTTTTATTTATTTTTTATTTTTCGACTTTATTTATTGCTAATCTTCTTAGACCATAATTTTTTTTTCATATTTCTAGAGCCTTTTTCTCCATAGTTCAAAAAGAAACTATACTGTACATCATACCTTCATTTTACCCGTCAATCATTCAGCACGATATATGTATAAGCTGGATTGCATTGATATTCCTTCAATTTTCAATACCAATTCGATATTTTTTTTTAACTTTTGATTGCCTCTACAGTTGTTGTTCAATTACTCTTACCAACCATTAGCAGGTAATTCCAACTGTCAGTCGAGAACAAACAACGACAAAAAAAAAACATTCGACACCCTACGCAATACTATATAACCAAAGTATACCACGAACTACCACCACCACCCAATTTGTAGCTTCCGTTCATTTTTCAATCGAAATCGAAAAAAAAATCAACAAAATAAAAGGACTCTCGAAACATATCAAATTACGTTTTTAGTTGCCTCAATATAGTCCATTTAAAAAAGTACATCAAACCATCAAGCATCAGGATCAGGACCACCTCCACTCTCAACCACCTTTCTGTTTTTTTTTTGGGTGCGCGACTACCACGACAGGACTCAGGATAATTTTCAAATCGATTCATTTCCAATATCCATTACCTATAGGTAGATTCATGTATACCTTTACCTCCAACAAAAAACTCATTATTTGCCTAATACACCAAATGTCCTGGCGCACAAATAGCATGTGCCATTGATGAGGATATTCCGAAACCAGGAATCCAGCCAATATGCCTTATATTTTGTTTGTTATACATCGTTTGACTACAGGACTAGTATCTAGGATTGTATGGGGTTCGTCTGAAATGTCCTTTTGTTTGGCTCTCTATACCATCAAATAATAAGCGTAAAAACTAAACGCACTCTTCTATTTCGTGATTATTGTTATTATTATCCCCGCTTCAACAACAAGGATTAATAATAGGAAATGTACACACAAAAAGCAAGCGAATCCAAGTGAAATCCCTTGAGATGAGAGGATATGCCCATCAAGGAGTACTTTGTACTTTTTTTTTTGTATTTCTATGAAACATCTTGTGTAGCGTGTATCCTGTTTCTATCGAGCCTTCGAATTTTTTACTTTTTGATTGTTTAATATCATAAAAGTAAACCTTGATGCGGGAGCTCGATAAGGACTTTATTTCTGAAATAAAGTCAATATTTGTATTTTTTTTTTTGTTTGTTTAAATATCTTATGGTAATTGCGTCTGATGTTTGATTGGTAATTTCTAACAAGATGGTGATGTATAAATTGACAAGTAGTATTGTTGGAAGGCACTCTGATCTAAGAAAACAAAAATATCAATTTTGAGTGAATGACAAACATCATCAAATCTTTGAAATTAACTAAGCTAATGAATTAGTTTTTTAAATTCAGAATTAGTGAAATTAATTTTTGAGGTCAGTAAATTCAGGCATTCAGTCTTTTTGAACACATGCTAACAACGTTTCAAAATTTTGAAAATTTATTTTGAAAGTCATCTATTTCTGTTCGAATCGTATGTATGGCGCACTACATCCATTTTACGGTTTTCGATTCGATCAACTATGGACCGCTTTTGAATTAAGTTTACTCTAAATGATAGTACACATCCACAGAGACGTGCGTCGTAAAGTGGGAAACGAAGAAGTCACTGGTTCTGTAGAGCTTAGCGTAGAGGAAGACCTGAACAATTCTATCCGCCATCGTGCAGAAGAATTGGAAATGTGTGCAAGTCTATCTATTTACTTGATGGTAGATTTTGCGGAAAGATCTTGGTTTGCGTGCATACAAAATCCAACTCGTACGAGAAATGAAGCCACACGATCAACTAGTAAGGTGTAGATTCGGTGAATGGACCCAAAAGAAGATTGCAGTTGATCACGATTTTCGCAAGAGAATTTTGTTCAGCGATGAAGCTCACTTTTGGTTGAATATGGCTAAACAACAAACAAAATTGGAGTGAAGATAATAATCTAGTTTATGATGAGACACCGTTACATCCAGAAAAACTGACTGTTTGGTGTGCTTTATGGGCTGGTGGAATCATTGGTCCGTACTTCTTTAAAAACGATGATGCTGACTTTCCGTTCCTCAATTGAACAACCATGATGTACAGGAGCTGTGGACGAGCACATCACGACGCAACATGTCACACAGTTCGTTCCACAATTGATTTTTGGAAGGAAACGTTTGGTAACCACATAGTTTCACGTTTCGGACACGTAAATTGACCTTCAAAAATCGCTGATAAACCGGAAACATCTAAAACTTAGAGGACAACATTCACCGCCTTATGTGACCACAAATGTTGGAAAAAGTGATCGAAAATTTTACCTCCAGATTAAATTACGTCCGAGCTGCCACAGCTAGCTGGTCATATTCCAGAAATTATAAATATTTAAATTAAAAAGCCAAAAGATTATCTTTCGAAAAATGTCAATTCCATGTCAATTTTAAAATTCATCTTTCTTCTATTCCATTTCAATGTTCTATACCTCAAAAACACCCTCTATAACTTAAACGTATCAAGTGTCTTTCACAAATAAGATTATAGACGAAAAATGGTTTAGTACTCCAACCCCACTCCCCCTGGCTTTTATACAAAAATTGAAGTCAGTCGTAGATTTCTTTCTTAAGTATATTTATTAATTTGTTTTCCATAACAACACTAATCTTCTTCTTCTGAATTTTGTGCTTGCTTATAAGTTGCTGCAACATTAGCTGCAGATTGTGTCACTCCAATTGCCTGTATAGTTGCATCCCGAGTAGGTACGTTGTCTAGCTTCTTCCTAAATAAAATAAATTGTTTGTTCTTAATATTTGTATAATTAAAAAAAAAAAGATAACTTACAATACTTTTGGCAAGTCTTTTCCAAAAATCAGCTTCTGACTTTCCAGTGAACACAACGAGCACTAAAGCAACCACGACCAAAAAATATTTTCCAAAATTCATATTGGTTTGGGTTTCTTGGTTGAAAAGCTGGAATTACGAAGAATTGAATGGTTTAACTGATGATTTTCTGTGAAATGCGTTTTCTTTTTATACTTGAAAACAACCATCACTAGAAAAAGTACCTCGGGGATTTACATTCAGGAATCGAGGTTTAATTTAGTGCGATGGCCGTTATCTTCATTCTATTTTAGTATTATAGTAATCTGGCTTTTTACATTTTGATTTATGCTGTCGGAGTACTTTGTCTTCTTTGTTATTTTTTTTAATGTTAATCGTTTCCTCAAGTTAGCATTCAAGGGATTTCATTTTGTTTACGAAAGTTCACGAAACAAAATTAACGGGAGCGTCTCGGAATCCCGGTTTTCATAATCCCGTTTTTCAAAAATCCCGAAAAAAGTTTTAAAATCCCGTCTTTTAAAATCCCGCTTTTTATAATCCCGCTTTTTCAAAATCCCGTCTTCTAAAATCCCGCTTTTTAAAATCCCGTCAAATCCCGATAATCCCGTAAAATAAATTACATTCGAAATGGAAGTAGGCAAGTGCAATACTCCCCTAACTTTTGGTCTGTATATGACAATACAGAAAAACTATTTCCGCGAACGCAAAATAATGCTGAAGCGTGGCATCGCAGGCTGAAAGTTTCAGTTGGGAGAAAAAGTGTTGGCTTGTACAAAATCATTGAAGATTTGAGAAAGGAAACTATTGTAGTTAAAGCTGAAGTAGAAAAGTTAAGAAATGGACAAGAAATGGACAAGAAATCAAATCCCGCGATTTTTTAAAATAAAACAACTAGTTTTGATTGCAAAATCGGGATTATAAAAAGCGGGATTATAAAAAGCGGGATTTTAAAAAACGGGATTATAAAAAGCGGGATATCGTACCCAACCCAAAATTAACTGACGAAAACTTGTACCTATGAGTTCGTCCTTTTTCAGGTAACAGAGGAAACGATTTCAACGCGGTTAACAATATGGAAATATATAGCTTTTCTCATTACATATGATTGAAGCGACGGATGAATATACCTGTCGTTTTTGCAAAGGGTGTTTTTTTAAGAGGTATTGAAGTTTGAAATGGAATAAAACAAAGATGAGTTTTTGAAATTGACATGAAATTGACTTTAATCGAAAGATAATCCTTTGAAATTATATTCTAAATATGATTTTTTGAATATGACCGCCAAGCCTACGTCGCTCGGTCATAACTTAATCTGGAGGTCAAATTTTCGATAACTTTTTAACATTTTCTTGTAGCATATCGGTAATAACTCCTACACATCATGGCTGTTCCATCAAGGAACGAAAAAGTCAGTAATTATGGCCATAGCGGTCACAATTGACTGTAACGTCAGCCCATAAAGCACACCAAACAGTTAGTTTTTCTGGATACTGCAGTTTTGTTCATTGACGCAGTCAAAATTCCCTTAAGAAAATCGGGATTAACGACAATGTTGTTTTGGATCTACTCCCCGAATCGTCAGTCTATTTATGCTAAAAAATGCTAAACCAAACTAAGCACAAAAAATGTTAAAATGGCCGTTCTACATCTCTAAAAAACAACATCTAAAAACAACATAAAGAGTCCATAGTATAGATTCCTTATAAACGCATCGAAAAAATGCAAAAATGTACTTATTATTTTAATTTCAAACTTCAAAATGGTTATCAAATGAAAAGCTAAGAACCCTTGACATCTAAAAAGGTCATTCCATCGAAAAACAAGAAAATAGAATCATTTGATAATTTCCCATAACATTCAAAATTTTCCAAATCAATATTCAATAATAGAAAATATTTAACCCCAATTGCCATTTAATTCAATTTTTAAGTGTGTCGTAGATAGAAACATATAGCCTTAAGTTATATAACCTCGATAAGCAATCATAAGTTTACAAAAACCTTGCAACAGTTTCCATCCTTTACAAATAATTATGGACAAAAAATGGTTTAGTATACTCCAACCCCACTCCCCCTGGCTTTTGTACAAAAATTGAAGTCAGTTGTGGATTTCTTTTTTAAGTATATTTATTAATTTGTTTTCCATAACAACACTAATCTTCTTCTTCTGAATTTTGTGCTTGCTTATAAGTTGCTGCAACATTAGCTGCAGATTGTGCTATTTCAATGGCTTGAATTGATGCATCTCGTGTACGTTGACCAATTGCTTCCTGAGTAAATAAAAAAATATATATTTTAATAGTTCCTTTAATATGGAAATTATTTGAAAACTCACCATTTCTTTGCCAAGTTTGCTCCAAAAATCTGCTTTTGATGTTCCAGTACATATGACAAGTAAAACAGATGCAATTATCAAAAAATACCTGCTGAAGTTCATATTGAAAAATGTATTGTTATTGTTTGGTTTTTATACTATTTGCAAGTGCACAGCTGGACAAATAATAAGTATGGATATCTGGACGAAGTTCTGTTATATACCCTGAAAAATAATATTGTAGGGGATTCCCGTTTTCAATATCATTATGTTCTTCTTCTTATCAAAGTCTTTCAGGGGATTTACTTTCAGTTTCAGTTTATTAGCAGACTGATTTTTGTTTCTTTGGTTGAATTATTGAGATCAAAATGTCATCACCTCACAGTCTCATTTATTATTGTTGCTTTGTTGTTCTGGTATAAAAATATAATTATAAAATAGAAATTTATTTTCTTGTTGAGGAAATAGAAAAGCGATATACCCACATTTAACTAAATACAATAACTTTTTAGTTTTTCTTAAATCGTAAAGGCTACTCTTAATAATTATGTAAAACATTTATTTATTGGAGTAAATGAAAATATTTAAGAGGGGATACTGAATCTCAGAATTAAGATTAAGGTATACAAAAACCATCTTCCTCAAATTTGTTGTGTGCGGCAGAAGAAATAATAGGTTTGTTCATTGAACTTTACAACTAAAAACTCTTGTCACTTTGACAGTTTATTCTTTATCTCAAATCGCCACAGCAAAAAACTTAGTTCTACTTCAGGGCGACACAGGTACTCAAAAAACACAGAATTTCGGTGTCAGGGTGAGTTTAGGTTTTTCAAAAACGCTTTAGGGTGACCCCAGGGTGACTTCAGGGCTCAACGAACAAACCTAATATCTGTTCTTTTTTTTGTCCGAAATTGGCTTAGATGGCAAACTACATTTGAATTAGAGAAGCAAACTTGTCACTTACCTCAACAAGTTGACTAACAAGTTCTGGGCTTAATGGAATTATTCCATGGAACACAATTGTGCAGAGCCTACCAGCACACACTGTTATAAGTTATTATTAACTTTATTCACTATCAAAATCTTCTAAGCCCTACAGATCTAAAGAAAAATCTTCCAAAAGCTCCAAAACTTTAGAAGTTATTTTACTTCTTTTGTCCTTGGAGGAGCTCGTAAGCTTGTTATGAGTAAGTCAGATGTAAATAAAAGCCTGATATGCTTTATCAGAATTTGTGTCGATTCTAGATGTTTTTCTTGTAAATAGCCCATTTAGCCCATTTTAATTCAATTTTTTGAGACAGTCCTTTGATTTTTACTTTTAACTCTTGCAATGCTATATCGGGTAGAACTACATTATCAAAACCTTGTTAAAAATATAAGCAGTGATTTCATCAAGTCTGTTGGAACCTGAGTTCGAGCAATATCAAAAATGGATGGATAAGAAATTTCAGGCGACATTTCACAGCAGAACTTGTAGTTTCGTAAACTTTCGCAGCTGACACCGATATTCTGCGATAAAACCAAGTAAAACTCTATTTTAAATTTTAAACTTCAAACTTTGATTTCTGTTCTATATAATTCACCTAGCGATTTAACAAAGTACTGAAGATTCACCAATTATTTTTTGTTTTTTTAGAATTGTATCCCGTTGCACCAATATTATTAAGTAATTTAAAAATGATTTGCATTTTTCGCTTCCATTTCTCCAAAGACATCAACGGAAAATGGGACATAAAATTATATATATATATATTTTGCTCTATACGTTAGAGCGTTAAAGGTGGAGTATTTGTGTCATAGAATATCAACTAATTTTAAACATAGAAAACATTTTGAAAATTGGTTAAAAGTTGGCAAAATTGCAAACTGTGCAGCGTACAAAAACGGATTTTTTTTTTCAAAATGACGGTAAATTATTTTATTTTAAATATATCTGTTATAAGTCAAAATGTTGACGTTTTAAGTTGTGACGTATTGAGTATGTGCATTGTTCTCTTCAATCGATCTGCCTGCATTTTCCTTAAGCTCCTAAGTTTTTAATTATTTTCACCGGTTAAAACCTACTTTTATTATACAAACTGTGTGTCAATCTATAAATTCATTTGAATTTTAAATCTTATATAGTGAATTCATAATACATTAGACAATTATTGCTAAATTTATCATATTAAATACTTTATATCCGATAAAATTGTCCAACAATTGATCTTTTGAGTGACTTTCATTGTTATTTGTTGTTCTCAACTCTCTCCGTTGACAATCAAAAAAAAAAAAAAAAAAAAAAAAAATTTCTTTGTCTTACTGGGTCAGTGATACTTTTAGTGTGTGTTCTGCCATAGAAGTAAATTTTGGTGCTACATGAAATTGTATCGCTCTCGTTACATGCCGCAACAAGTTGCAACCGCTGTCACCGCTCACTGTACATCACAACACAAATAAATCATCGTTAATTTTTACCTGGACTTTACAAGGAGCTTTATTCAAATTTTTTTTCCTCAATCCTAAACTTCTCCCACCTGCCAGCAACATCACGCCAAGTCTGAGAGATATTCATAGGAAACAGAAAACAATAACATAGTTTTTTGTCTTACCTCCATAGGTGAGTTCATTTTAGTATTGTTCTGCCAAGCTTACTCAGACTCTACTCTAATACAAAAAAAAAAATCGATCTGGTTCTCTTTACATGATTTTACTGCCGATTCATCAAAAAAAAAAAAAATACTTCATCTCTCATCATTTTCTTAATAAACTAATACCCAAGCTCTTTTCTCAATAGAGAGGATATAATATTTCTGTAAAATAATAATAAGAAGTACAGTCAAGTGAAAAAAAATTTTCATATAAAAAAAATAACAATTACACTCGGGTGAAAAAAAAATCAATTTTCTTAGTTAATATTTTTAATTAGAAATTTTTATTAATAATCAATACTCTATTTTTAAATACTTTATAAATACTAAATAAAATATGGATAACCAGTGTGACGCAACCGATTGCCTTCTAGACAGCAAATACACGCAACGAATTTCGTGTCGGGGTCTCTGCGGTAAATCTTTTCATCCTCTCTGTCTCGGGCTTAGTAAAAGATCATGTTCATATCTCAAAGAATATTTGAATTATTTCGTTTATCTCTGCGAAGAATGTTCCGAAATATCGCTCTCCCACATTCTTCTCGCCGTCAAAAGTGTTAGTGACTCAACAAATACTATTTCAACTGACAATAATCGGTTTCATAAGAACGTACTAGCGCAATTTCATCACTTTGACGACTTCTCTAAGAGTATTGAAACCTTGGAATGTTCCATTGAGACCCTCGCTAAACGGTTTTTCTCAAAACAATCTACTTTGGAAAAACAATTATCATCTATAGAGAAGACTCTTAACTCGCGAGTGGAGCACTCTCACTGCCGCTTCGACAATATTAAAGATGAAATTCGGTATACTCTCGCTTCCATCTTAGATTCATATCCTTTTGATAAAATATATGATCATATTATAACTATCTGGTCCGCCCTTGAAACATCACAACAATCCACATCGAACTCTGTATCTTCAGCCTCCTGTCAACTTAGCTCAATCCTTCTCGAACTAATATCAAACTTAATTGACATTAATAGTCAACTAACCATAACACGTACTTCTTTTGAAGATGTAATCGACGAATTAAAAATAACCTCAAGCAAAATTAATGAGATTCCAATGAACATACAACCAATCGAAGTTAATTATAATACATCGATACTTGCTGAAATAACTGAGTCCACACTCAATCCACCTCTCTCACTCAGTCCTCCTTCAATCAACGTAACTTCTAAAGCTACTACTTCTACCCAAACAGAATGTCCAACTTCGCTCGAGCCCACCATCATTCGCTTTAATAACATATGGACTGTTGACGAGTGGAATAACAGACTAAACAAATTGAAAAACCTCAATGAATTCGATCCTTATTTTTTAAATAATACGCCAATTAATGCCGGAAGTCGCTGGATCCAGAATCTTTTTATGCGCAGATTCAAAATCACCATTGGTGAATGCCACAAAATCAGCTCTTCAAGCTTTAAAATCTATATTCCAGCTAAATATCAATGGTTGTTTTGTTTTACTAATAATAAACCCGTATTTGTGCAAGATAATATAAAAATTTCTAAATGGTTAAATACGAAAATTCTAAAATCCCCAAAAACCACTTTGCCTAATGTACTTAATAATAAGAAAAAAATTGTAAATACATAGATCTAAGAACAATTCTTCCACACTCCCAAACGCATCTAATTCCAAAATATCTAAAAAATCCTTAATTCCCCAACTAAACCGTATCTCCTTTGACAATGATACTGCAGTAGAGCATGGTGGTCTTTATTCCAATTTTGTTCATTCCCACACCATTAACCCCACACCTAAGTCTCTCACTCCCCGCCCTTTTTTTAGGTCTCCCAGTCCTCCTAACGCTAAGTTTGACCATTTACCTCCTCCACTTTTTGATCCAATGTTTTCTCCAGTTGCGAAGCTCACAACTAAATTTGCTGCCCCTATAACTAACAGTAATGAGTTTGATGGGTTACTACCAACAAGCTTCTTCTAATTTTTCGGTTCTTTGCCAATCTCTCTACCAAACCTATCTATATAAAATGCAAACTTGTCTCATCACTGAACCAAAACGTTTCTAACAATTCATAAACGTGAAAAGAAAATCCGACGGTCTTCCTTTAACATTTAATTTCCTCAACACATCTTCCTCTGAAGCCAAAACAATTGTTAACCTCTTTGCTACCTTTTTCAGTCAATCCTATAGCTCTAATTCAAACGAACCTGACCTTGAATACCACGAATTTCTTTCAAATAGCCCGCACACGTCTCTGTCTTCTCTTAACATTACTTCCAATATTGTTCGCGAAAAGTTAAACTCACTGAATGATGACTTTTCCCCCGGTCCCGATTGTATCCCAGCAATTTTTCTTAAAAAATGCGCTATCCCACTCTGTGAACCCCTCACCAATCTTTTCCAACTTTCACTCTCACAGTCAGTTTTTCCCTCTCTTTGGAAAGAATCCTTTATTTTTCCAATTTTTAAAAAAGGTTGTAAGAATGAAATTTCAAATTATCGACCGATTGCTAAATTATCCGTTATCCCTAAGCTCTTTGAATGTATAGTGTATGATTCCCTTTATTTCCATTGCAAATCAATTGTTTCTCCACTTCAACACGGATTTTTAAAGGGAAGATCCACTACGACTAATCTTACCCAATTTGTTTCCATGACACTTTTGGCAATGGAAAAAGGCTACGATGTTGATGTTATTACTACTGATTTTAGTAAGGCTTTTGACAAAATCAGTCACAAAATTATATACATAAAGCTTCAAGCCTTTGGGTTTCCAACGTCGTTCATCAATTGGGTCAAATCTTACCTCGAGAACCGTATATATAGGGTTGTTTTTAGAGATGAAGTTTCCGATCCCATTCTCGCCTCGTCTGGTGTTCCCCAGGGTAGCCATCTGGGCCCACTTCTATTTGTGCTTGCAATTAACGATGTCGGTAGAATTATTTCCTTCTCAGAACTTTCTATTTATGCTGATGACATAAAAATAATTAAAGTAATCTCGTCATCTCATGATTCTTCGCTGCTTCAACTCGATCTTGACACTTTTCTTACCTGGTGTAACAAAAATTTTCTTGAGCTTAATGTTAGTAAATGCCAATCTATGGCTTTTTCCCGCAAACGCTTACCTTTAAATTCTCGAACCTATCACTTCTGTAATACCCCTGTCCCTATTGTTTCATTTATTCGTGATCTTGGGGTAATATGTGATAAAGAGTTAAATTTCCGCTCTCATATTGATTATATCATCGCGAAAGCGAATTCTTTACTCGGGTTTATCAAACGATGGTCTAAAAAATTCTCAAACCCCTATGTTACCAAATCCCTATATACCACATATGTCAGACCCTTACTTGAATATGCTAGCCAAGTTTGGTCTCCCTTCCAAATTACTCAATCTCTTAGAATTGAAGCTGTTCAGAGGAGATTCCTCAGGTTCGCTCTGCGTAGTCTACCTTGGTCTGATCCCCATATTTTACCCCCTTATGAAGACCGTTTGCAGCTGATTGGCATGAACAGTCTTTCTCAACGTCGCCGTATCGCTGACATAATATTCGTCCATCAGCTCATCACTGGAGCCATAGACTGTCCGGCATTGCTTGAATGGATTAACATTAATACCAATCCACGCAACTTAAGAGCTGTCCCCTTTTTCAGCCTCCCTATTCACCGCACCAACTACGCCCATTTTAATCCAATGAGCAGAATGCTTCGTTTAGCCAATACAGCACAAGATGTTTTCGATTTCTCCCTTAGTTCCCCTTCCCTCAGAAGAACTCTATACACTATCTCTCCCTAACCTCATTCCACCTTATTTATTTTAACTAGCGTTAAGTATATTATGTATAATTTATTTATAATATAATTTAATTTAATTTAAGTTTGTATAATACAATAATATATAATTTTAGTTGTCTGCTTGCAATAAGCTAAATAAATAAACCTTCCTTAAACTTGCTCTCGATTCATAGTCTTCCTCTTTCCCTTTTTCTTCCTAATCTTTTCCCCTTACTTAGCTTTAAGAATTTAATTTGTTATTTAGTTTTAAGATATTATGTGCTTGTACTAAGCGAAATAAATAAATAGTATACATGACGAAGCCAAAAAAGTACTGTTTTCATACCCAGCCAACGTACATATTATATACATATATGTACTATGTACATGCATAGCTCTTAGTCCTGTATTCACCGAACGTTCACTGGGACTTATAACTCTAAATATCCTCCTCATTAGATCATGAATATTTCCTTTTCGTGAGCTAATGAGGGGAGATTTTCTGACTACGCAGACGACGTAAACTTACTCTCATCATCTCCATCAAATGACAACAAGAGTGGATAGAGAGAAACTAAGATTGTTGAGTTAAAGATCAATACGGCAAAAACAAAAGGGATCAGTCTTGAAACTTCCTCAATTGTTCAAGTAAATATTTCTGAATTTCATTATCTTGGGAGTACTGTCTCTACTGATGGAGGAACCGAAATAGATGTTGACAACTGAATCAATAAAGTAAAATAAAATGCTATCCAAAATATGGAGAAAAACTGTATTCTGCAAAAAAAACTCTATTAAGCAGATTTCTAAGGAACATTTTGAGGATTTAATCCGACGGTAAATTCGATACGAGAAAAGTTCAGGAAATTTGGCGAAAAACGATCAGCAGAGAGTTGAAATATATCTTCAGAAACCGTTCACGGTTATGCGTCAGAGTAGTTGAGGAATATGCCGGGC
Source organism: Syrphus vitripennis (assembly GCA_958431115.1). Lineage (NCBI taxonomy): Eukaryota > Metazoa > Arthropoda > Insecta > Diptera > Syrphidae > Syrphus > Syrphus vitripennis. Next base: position 23,974,449 of record OY288108.1, read on the forward strand.
TATGGGAAACTGAAGAGCATAATGTCTGATGGCATAAGTAGCTGTAACTATTTTGGATTTATACATCATATCGTAGAGTGGTAGACTATTCTTCATCGTGCTCTGTGGACAATTTTTTAAAAAGAGCCGTTTACGAGAAAATTGTGTTTTGTCTTAAAGGCAACTATTATTTTTCGAACTGAGATAAAAATTTGATTTGCCTTCTGGGAAGACCTAAAGGTCAATGGTTGACTAAGTACCAACATCAATTTCCACCAATTGAAAAAAAAACTACACTTTTCTGTTCAAAACTAAATTGTATGTAGATTTCTAGTATTGAATCTAAAAATCACATATTTGCCATATTTTTTAGACATAACTTGAGTTTTTGAAGATCAATTAATTTTTCAAGCGGTGGAATATGATGTACTCAGTCATACTTAAAAATGTAAAAAAAAGTTGAGTTTTGAAGAATCCTTTTGTTACCAACAAACTTATAACATGGACATAAAAAATAGAATGCAATAGCTATTCTGCTAAAAAAACATATAAAGAAACTTTATTTTTGAATTTGTACATATTTCGACAGTGAAGAAGTTTTTCTTTCTATTTTTCAATTCGAGGCTGAATATTTATCCCCCTCGTGCTGTTGCAGCAACATTAGCAGCTGCTTGCGCCACTCCAATGGCCTGTATAGTTGCTTCCCTAGTACGTTGGCCAGCTCCTTCCTAAATAAAATAAATTTTTTGTTCTTTATATTTGTATACCTAATAAAAAAAATTATATAACTTACAATGCTTTTGCCAAGTCTTTTCCAAAAATCAGCTTCTGATTTTCCAGTGAACACAACGAGCACTATAGCTACCACGACCAAAAAATATTTTCCAAAATTCATATTGGTTTGGGTTTCTTGGTTGAAAAGCTGGAATTACGAAGAATTGAATGGTTTAACTGATGATTTTCTGTGAAATGCGTTTTCTTTTTATACTTGAAAACAACCATCACTAGAAAAAGTACCTCGGGGATTTACATTCAGGAATCGAGGTTTAATTTAGTGCGATGGCCGTTATCTTCATTCTATTTTAGTATATTATAGTAATCTAGCTTTCTACATTTTGATTGATGCTGTCGGAGTACTCTGTCTTTTTTGTTATTTTTTTTTAAATGTTAATCGTTTCCTCAAGTTAGCATTCAAGGGATTCACGAAACAAAATTAACTGACGAAAACTTGTACCTATGAGTTCGTCCTTTTTCGGTTAACAAAGGAAACGATTTCAGCACGGTTAACAATGTGGAAATATATAGTTTTTCTCATTACATATGATTGAAGCGACGCGACGGATGAAAATACCTGTAGTATTTGCAAAGGGTGTTTTTTTTAGAGGGTGAGGTTTGTAATGCAATAAAACAAAGATGGGTTTTTTGAAATTGACATGAAATATTCTAAATATGACTTTTTGAATATGACCGCCAAGCCTACCTCGGTCATAACTTAATCTGGAGGTCAAATTTTCGATAACTTTTTTTAACATTTTCTTGTAACATATCGGTAATAACTCCTACACATCATGGCTGTTCCATCAAGGAACGAAAAAGTCAGTAATTATGGCCATAGCGGTCACAATTGACTGTAACGTCAGCCCATAAAGCACACCAAACAGTTAGTTTTTCTGGATACTGCAGTTTTGTTCATTGACGCAGTCAAAATTCCCTTAAGAAAATCGGGATTAACGACAATGTTGTTTTGGATCTACTCCCCGAATCGTCAGTCTATTTATGCTAAAAAATGCTAAACCAAACTAAGCACAAAAAATGTTAAAATGGCCGTTCTACATCTCTAAAAAACAACATCTAAAAACAACATAAAGAGTCCATAGTATAGATTCCTTATAAACGCATCGAAAAAATGCAAAAATGTACTTATTATTTTAATTTCAAACTTCAAAATGGTTATCAAATGAAAAGCTAAGAACCCTTGACATCTAAAAAGGTCATTCCATCGAAAAACAAGAAAATAGAATCATTTGATAATTTCCCATAACATTCAAAATTTTCCAAATCAATATTCAATAATAGAAAATATTTAACCCCAATTGCCATTTAATTCAATTTTTAAGTGTGTCGTAGATAGAAACATATAGCCTCAAGTTATATAACCTCGATAAGCAATCATAAGTTTACAAAAACCTTGTTACAGTTTCCATCCTGTTCAATTTTCAAAACCTCTCCTGCCCTGCTGTGAATGTTATCCTAGTTCCGCTTAGGGGGGCACACACACAATTTATGCATACGCACATCAACTTCAACATCCTCCGTGAAATCCTCTCAAAGAATCCTGCCATATTTTCGAGTGTCGTAATCATCATCGCCATCAGTGCCTAACTCTTAACTTACATATTGAAATCATCCCCAAAATATAATCATGTTTCCAATTGAAATTATTATCGATTGCAAAAAAAAAAAAAAAAACAGAAAAGATTTTTTTTAATATCTGCCGCATTGGAACACAAAAGTATCAGTATTGGTACAGTTATACTTTTTGTGAAGGATCTAATTCAAAATTTGTCACAAGCCAAATCCCTGGCCTAATACCAAAGGTGTGTGGGGTAGGTAAGCAAAGCAGCATTATTGAGAGTCCTGATGGTGGTAACAAAAGCCTGAAAGCGTATTATTATTCAAATTAATTTTCATAATCCTGCCTGGCTGTGTTATACCACTTGTTTGTTGCTGCAGGCATACAGTATAAAGTCTATGTCATAGACACGTCAATCTATTTTGCTGAGATGAGTGTTCATGTTCAGTGAGTCAGTCGCAGGACTCGCGAGAGAAATATTTTGAATTTTAATCAGGAATCGCAGGATTGGGGCGTCAATGATTCGTCGAATATTGTTTGAAATTAAGATAACGACTGACGGCAAATGTGGAACCGCGTAAGTTGCATAAAATCAAAAAAAAAAAAAAGAGCAGGAGGAAGAGCGATCTTTTTTTTTAAATCAAGACAACCTGTCAATTCCCATGAGGCATCGTATCCTAAAAGTTATACAAAGCTTCCTTATGATGACGAAGTAAGGGTGGTATGTTGGTTGTTGGATTATTCATATTCATGCCAATTCGTTACTTTGTTTCCAATCAATTCCACATTCTTAATGTCGAGTGATTACACAGGCGGTGCGGTGTAATTTTTTTTCCACGTCAGCATCGCATGGTATAGAGGATTATATGCTGAGTCCTTAAGCCGCCAACGTCTTACAGTCAATTACGAATTCAGGCATATTTGTTTTTTTTTTTTTTGTTATGTTTTATTATTTTTTTTTTTTTTGGGATGTGCTGAGTTGGTTGGATGGATGAGCGCTCTAATGAGAATGTTAAAGAAAAAAAATGATGGAGGTGTAGATTATTGAGATGTTGACTGACATGACAAAGACATGTTTGTGTTGAACTCTTATTATACATAGTGTTCAAACTGAAGAAAAAATTTACGTATTCGGTACATAAAATATTTATATCTAATCATTGCATAGATTTCTGCAAAAATTACTTCTGTAGCCATTATACATCAAGGAATATGTGTATTCATTACATAGTATTATAAGTAGTAATTAACATAAAATAAATCCTAGGGTGGACACATTACTTACATATGTCGTGGAGTTCAGTACTTTTGTACTGGCCACATAATTACAATCACCTCGATTACAGAATCCGAAAAATTTTATTTCCGCGAACTTGACTCGATCCACAGTCAATTAACTTACGCGATAAATAACAATCATAAAATCCGCCGGAAGATCTACACTACCGTTTCTTAAATCTTCCTTATCATTTTCAAACTTTCTTATTGATGCTGTCAGTTTTTGACATTAAATTGGTACGTGGACGCTAAATGGTTCGAGTCTCGACTCACTTGTTTGTGGTAATAGTGGTGCATGGCCGTACTTAAAATCGTTATACGATAATGGAGACAGAAACACAAGAATGCTTGGTATAGATATTTGTACTGAACACCAATAAAATTAATTAATTAATTAATGACAATCGAATTAGAATCTATTTGTTGTTCTTTTTCTGCAAGCATTCTTGTGTTTCTGTCTCCATGATCGTATAGCGATTTTTAGTACAGGCATGCACCCAAACAAGTGAGTCGTGACTCGAACCAGGATATTAAACTTAAGCCTCCCCACCAACGTCAAGGTGAAAACCACGAGGAGGTTTTTTTTTAATAAATAAATAAATAAATAATTAAATAAATAAATAAATAAATAAATAAATATATAAATAAATAAATAATAAATAATAAATAATAAATAATAAATAATAAATAATAAATAATAAATAATAAATAATAAATAATAAATAATAAATAATAAATAATAAATAATAAATAATAAATAATAAATAATAAATAATAAATAATAAATAATAAATAATAAATAATAAATAATAAATAATAAATAATAAATAATAAATAATAAATAATAAATAATAAATAATAAATAATAAATAATAAATAATAAATAATAAATAATAAATAAATATTTTAAAAAATACTTATATACTCTCTTAACCAATCATCAAAAACATTTAAATCTCATTCACTGTTATATTCTGATTGCTGTCAGAACCTCCAAAAAACCTTACTCTTGGCTGAAATCTTATTTTTCGTCTTCTCTTTTCCACAACTTCGTTCAACCATGTTACTTTTTCTTTGGAATTCATTTTGGTTCAACATTTATTTCAGTTTTTGGCTTTTCCGAAAAACACACTTTTTCATCCTTTCGGTTTAAGCCACCAAAATCTTTTTTAATATAACTTAAAATTTTCCATGTAAAATTCATGTTTTTTTTCTTATTTTTTTTCTATTCTTATTTTTTCTCTTCTTTTTTTTGCTTCTTGAAAGTTCAAGGCATGCTATGATTTTTAAGAACAAGTAAGAAGAAGAAGAAGAAGAAGAAGAAAAACAATTTTTTAGATTTGAACTTTAGGTGGTCTAGGACGCTTAGTTTGGCCGCAAATCGCGTTTAAAGATAAAAATCGGTCTTTCGCTTCATACGATAGATACATCGATAGAAAGAATCCCTAGATGCCACCATATTTTTGTGTGTTACACAAAAAAAAACTTACTTAGTGAAATTTATGATTTAAAATAATTTTAAAGACTCTATCTAGTGAGGTGAAGATCTGATTGATAGCATGGGGAACTCCCTCACAAGCCTATAGGCATTAACTTCGGTTTACTTCTTCTTTGTTCATTGTGTGTGATTTCTTTTTAATATTGATAAATAAATAATATAATTTTTTTTACAAAAGTAAAATTAAGCATGGCCATAAAAAATAATCAGTAGGTATTTCAAGTCCCAACAAAGGAGATCAAATTTTTAATATATGTATGAGCTATTTTAAAGACCTATACAAAAAGTACCTTTTATCTCCAAACAAAAAATAATAATAATTAATTAACTAATGACTACAAGCCATTTTCCATAATACATCCCCATTCGTGGGAGTCCCCATTTCTTTATTTTGAGGTGTATAAAAATCAAACGCATGAATTGAAAGTCGTTTAGTAAATTAAGATATTCAACATGAGTTTCGTGAAACATTCTGTGGTCATTGTTTCTTTTCTTTTTATCGTGTTTATAGTAAAATCAAAAGCTGATTTACTAAACCGAACGCTCAACAAGGGAATTGTAAGAGAAATCAATAGATTTAATAGTTGCCTATTAAAATTTTTAATTGATGAAATTTTTTCAAATTTTTCTTATGCAGGAACAGCCGTCTTCTGAAGAAAATTTCAAAAGACAATTTGATCAATTTATTTGGAATGAAAGAACACCGGCTGAAAAACTGAAATTAGCTGAAGCTGCTGCTATGATCCAAGCAATAATGAGAAAGCGCGGTATAATTACAAACTAGTTCTTTAGAAACTGTCTTTTTTGGTTTTGATTTTTGAAGCCGCTTTTTAGAAAGCCCCAAGCCCGATAGCCTAATTTTTCCAAAATTTGTTTTTAAGCTAGACTAATTAAAAATAAACCAATATTAAAATTTAAAACGCCAGTACTTTTTCACTGCCTTTTTAAGCTCGAATTCGGCCTATTTAAATATTTCTTCCCGATGCCAATGAATTCCAAATGTCAGTTCGAATTCTCAATTCTAAAAGAAGGAAGACATTTTTTCCAAAATATTGAAGCATACATATAAGAATATTTTTAATTTTTAAATTAAAAAATCTTACCTTAAAAAAGTCTTTAAAAATTTTAAAGATTTATATAAGAACAAATAATCAAATTCCATATTTAAATCAAAACAAAAAAGTTAAATTTCTGGTGTGCATAAAATAAATTAAAAGCAGACAAACGCTTTAAAAAGAAATTATGAACCCTCCATAACAATAATTCTAAACGACCTACATGCATACCCAGAGAAAGAATAAGGGTCTTTTCTGCTGTTGAAATTTTACATATTTATGAGTGTGACACTTGAAACCACGGGACACTATGTACTTCAAACTCGCAAAAACACGAAAATTCAAATTTGCAAAAATAATAATATCTTTTATTTTTTAAATTCCATCTCCTTAGAAAAAAAATAAAATGCTCACAGAGCCCGTCACAATCATCGCCCTGGCATTATAGGAAGTACGAGTACATCATTTAGGAAAGTTAAATTTTTGTCTACTCGCGATGTCACCCCAACTCATACATATAAGCATAAGGAGTTGCCACCAAAGTGCTTGCGCTACATGGCACTCGTCTGCTGCTGGGCGTGTATTTTAATAATAAATAATTTTAATGGCGCCTGATTTCGCTTTAAATTGTTCATAAATCGCGTATTAGAATGATAAATTGCCACCAAAATTGTAATCCAATCTTTCGTTACGATACGATGGTTGTGATGGTCTCGAAAATCACTGCTAACCCAAATAAGTTATGTTGGATGCATAGAGCCGATTTGATGGTGTCGCGTCGCGACGCACAGCAGCGTGTGCGGGTTCAAAGGGACATTTTAATGGATGTCTTCAACCTTTAAGCTAGCTATATGGAAACGCTTCTATATTCATATTTAGGTACATAGTTTCAAAGCTCAATGGAGTTCTAGTTTCTTGGGCGGAATTTTAATCGCTTTATTATAGGATAATGGATTTTTCGAATGTGTGTTTTAGAACCATAATTTTTTTTTTTAATTTATTTTAAATGTATCTGCTATCTCCTTTAAGTTCTGTTTTGGATTTTGCCATTAAGTGTGAACAATAATATCATTGAAATAGCCACCGATTTTTGAACACTTGTGTTGTGGCCATCTACTTGTGAACGTTTAAAACTCTGAAATATTTTGTTCTGCTTTGAACGCCACCCTTGCTAAAAAGTCAACTGAACACACTCACTTTTATTTTATTTTTAAGTTGCAAGCCTGAATTTTACATTTGGTATTTTTTGAATTAACCGACATTTCTCATTCAATTTTGTGACGACTTAGCAAGGAGGACGTAAAAAGTGTAAGTTATTCTATTCTATAATAATTATAATAATCCTAAATAATCATTAATAATTATGTCCCTTCAGGAAATAAAATTTTTTTGAATACTTGTCCAGAAAATTCTTGTTTCCATTGTCTTCTGAAGCGGCCGCCACATCTTTTATTTCAACTTTTACCAGCAAGAGACGAAATCAATTTGAAGAAATAATTTGCCGGGTGAGTTATCCTTCATTGAATTTGATTTTGGGCAGGGAATTCTTGGTGTGGTAGAGTATTACAAGCGGTAAGGATAAATATAGGTATTTACATTATAGAGGTGTCAGGTTTTAGTGGTTTACGATGCCGACAACTAGATCAGAAAAATTAAAAGAGAATGCGGGCGATCGTGATCACGAAAGCGGCGGCGAAGAATCTAAAGATCATGACATCACAATCAAACCATCAGACGAATCTGCTTCCATGCTTTCTAAACTGGAAGAATTAACAAATCAACTCAGTATATTAAGGGCCGAATTTGCAAAAATAAATTCACCAACAAATGTATCTAATGGTAGTTCTGATGCCAACAGCGGTGCTATGGCCAACGTTGACGACTCGGCGACAATAGCGGCAGCCCTAAGTGACCTTAGCCGTACGTTGTCCACCAATAGGCAAGAGCATGGCAGAAAACTGTACGAGCTTCCTGAGTTTGATGGCCGCCCCGAGGACTGGCCTATGTTTAACGAATCATTTCACATCACGACAGCCGAGTACAAATACAGCAACCAACAGAACCTCATGCGCCTCCAAAAAGCGCTGAAGGGCAAAGCAAAAGAAGTAGTTGAGTGTTTGCTTATTCACAGCAGCAATGTAGGTAGTATAATAGATACTTTGTGTACGCAATTTGGCAGACCTGAGCTGCTGGTGAAAAGTCAAATTGCCAAACTAAGAAGTATTCCATCTATACCAGATAATTGCTTAGCACAAATTCTACCATTCGCGATTAAGGTCCAGAACCTCTCATCGTTCTTGAAAGCAGGAAAGTGTGAACATCACCTGTCCAACCCAATGTTGATGGACGAATTGTTATTGAAGTTACCTGTAGAGAGAAGGCTAGAATGGGCACGATACGTTCGTAAGATGTCTGCGACTGTGATTCCGACAGTGGAACATTTTAGCGAATGGCTACAGATTTTGGCAAATGAGGTAAGAGTGGCTTGTACGGATTTAGGCGAAACAACAACTCAAATTGTAACAAAGCGGGATAAGCCAACTCGATTCTTTTTGGCAAATCAGGTAAATAATTCAGAAAATATACAGTGCACAGCATGTTCAGGTAGGCATGAAATTTTAAAGTGTAAACGTTTCTTGGGAATGAATTATGGTCAGCGATGGCGATTTGTTCGGCAAATTAAATTGTGCTTTAATTGTCTTGAGGTGGGGCATCAGACAAACATGTGCACCAAAAGTCACCAGTGTAGCTCGGCAAAATGTACTCGAAAAATTCATAAGCTTTTGCATGGCAATGAGAATAGGGTGTCAATTCAACAAATTTCATCTGAACCGACTCAAACTTTCACAGGTACAGCTCTTCATTTTGAAAACAAAAGGCTGCTTTTCAAAATTCTTCCGGTTAAATTGTATGCAAATGGAAAAGTTGTGGAAACTTTTGCGTTCATCGATGAAGGTTCATCGATATCGTTAATAAATAAAAATTTAGCCGATCGCCTTGAGTTGAAGGGACCTGACGAGACTTTAACCATGCAATGGTTCGCCAACAACACCATAACGGAATCATCCAGAAAGGTTAGTGTGAAAATTTCGGGAGTGCGACCTGGTAGCAAAACCTTTGAATTGAAGAACGTGAGAACAGCAACGGATCTTAGATTGCCAACACAATCAATAGAGATGGGGGAGCTACGTGCAAGGTGTCATTTGCCAAAAAATCTTCCAATCGATGAATACAAAGCTGCTACACCGGAAATTCTTATCGGCCTCGATAATGTACACCTAGGAGTGTCACGTAAAATCATCGCCGATGGCTGGAAGGGACCAGCTGTGGTTTCCACGAGACTTGGATGGGTAGTCTACGGTAGCAGTGATAATTGTTCGAACATCAGTAGTCCCATGTATTTCGCCGATATTGGTTACCAAGATGAATTGGATGAATTAGTAAAGAGTTATATCGCAAATGATACCCTTGAGGTGAGACCTGTCGAGATGGTTGAGTCGGTCGACATGTCCAAAGCGAAAGAAACACTAGAACGAACAACAAAACGCGTAGGAAAGCGTTTCGAGACGGGGTTGTTGTGGAGAAGTGACAATGTTTGCCTGCCGCCCAGCAAACAACTGGCAGAGAGAAGATTCCTTACACTGGAAAAGAAGTTCCAGCGAAATGAAGAGTTTCACCGTGACTACTCAAGACTTATTGAAGATTATGAAAGAAAAGGATATTGTAGAAGGCTCAACTCGGTTGAGGCGCAGGCAAGAGTTGAACGCACTTGGTATTTGCCGCATTTTGGGGTTATAAATCCGAATAAACCTGGTAAGCTACGCGTAGTTTTTGATGCTGCAGCTGAGGTAAATGGAATTTCTCTGAATTCAATGCTGCTGAGTGGTCCAGATGGTTGTCAACCCTTAACAGAAGTTCTAATGAAGTTTAGGCAGAGGCGAATTGGAGTATGTGGAGACATAGTGGAAATGTTTCACCAGGTGAAAATTCGTGAGGAGGATCAGATGGCACAGCGTTTCTTATGGCGGAATCATAACAATGAATTGATACGAGAGTATGTTATGACGTCGATGACTTTCGGAGCTACTTGTTCACCGTGCTCGGCACAGTTTGTGAAGAACAAGAACGCAGAGGAGTTCAGAGCCAGATTTCCAGCCGCGGTGGATGCAATAATTAACAATCACTATGTGGACGACTTCGTGCATTGTTTTTCTTCGGAATCAGAAGCTAAGGCAGTTTCTAAGGAGATAGTTTGGATCCAAAAGCAAGCTGGCTTTGATCTTAAACGATTTGTATCGAATTCAGGTCCGGTTTTACAAGAGTTGGGTGAATCGGAAACGAAAACTTCTGTCTTAAGTCTCGATAAAGAAGATGGTGAATATTGTGGAAAGGTACTTGGACTATATTGGGATACCAAAGCAGATGTTTTGAAATTCATGCTGGCTTTTGGAAAAATAAACCCAGTTTTGCTGAAAGGTGAACAGAGACCTACAAAACGTGAAATGCTATCAATCTCTATGTCAGTTTTCGACCCGTTTGGATTAGCTGCCGAGTATTCTCTCATTTCAAAATTGGCTCTTCAGGCTGTATGGCGTAAACGGGTGGATTGGGACGAAAAAATTCCTGATGAGGCTAACGCGATGTGGTTGATTTGGATTCAATGCTTGAAAGATATTCAAGAAATTAGAGTTCCTCGTTGTTACAGTACCGCTTTCACATACAAACCAGTTGAACTACATATCTTCGCGGATGCCAGCGAACAGGCCTATGCCGCGGTTGCCTACTGGAGAATCCTTGAAGAGCCTGGCCGAGTGCAACTAGCGTTTGCAGCGGGAAAGACCAAATGTGCACCGTTGAAAGCAACATCGATACCGCGACTTGAACTTCAATCAGCAGTGCTTGCAACGCGCTTAAGGCAGATGATCTTGCAAGGCCACGATGTTACGCCGATAAGAGTGGTGATGTGGAGCGACGCTAGTACCGTCCTAGCATGGATTAGTTCTGATCATAGACGTTATAAGCCGTATGTAGCGCACCGTGTAAGCGAGATTTTAGGCGGCAGCAAGATCGAAGAATGGAGGTGGCTTCCAAGTGCCCTCAACCCGGCAGACTTTGGGACTCGGTTAAAAAATGAAAAGCGTGAATCCTTCTGGCTGAGTGGGCCTGAATTTTTGAAAAACGAGGATTTGAATTGGCCTGAAAGAATACACCACTCAGAAACAAAGGAAGAACTTCGGACAAAAGCAACATTTCTATTCGTCAACACAAATAACTTTTTTGAGAGATTTTCTTGTTTCCAAAGAATGAAAAGAGTTGCTGGCTGGATAAAACGTTATCGGGAGAACTGCAGGAAGGATCCAGATCTGAGAAAAAAGGGTAGCCTTAAAGTGAACGAGTTGAGGAAAGCGGATCTAGCAATATGTCGCGGTGTCCAGATGACTGTATATGCCGATGAGTATGAACAACTGTCAGCAGGAAAACCAGTTGACCGCAGCAGCACCATCCGAAAGCTGAACCCGTTTTTGGATACAGATGGCGTGATTCGAGTTGATGGTCGAATAAACTTAGCCGTTTCTGTTCCCGTTTATGTTCGTAATCCTATTATAATGCCGCAGAACCACTATGTCACCGACCTTATTGCGGATTATTACCATAAGATGTGGAAACATCAGAACCAGGCAACTATTATTAATGAAATACGACGTCGCTACTGGATACCGCACATACGAACGGTTGTTAGACGAGCGTCGAAAAAATGTCCGGATTGCAAAATAAAACGAGCCGAGCCTCAATCTCCACTTATGGGACAATTGCCGGAGGACAGATTGACACCGTTTGTAAGACCATTCTCATATGTTGGTCTTGATTACATGGGACCGTTCTTAGTTGTCACTGGCCGACGAACTGAAAAGCGATGGATAGCGTTGTTTACGTGCCTTACGATTCGGGCGGTGCACCTGGAAATAGTTAGAGACCTTACCACAGATGCGTGTTTGATGAGCATCCGCAACTTTATGAACCGTCGTGGAACTCCAGTGCGCATCCGCTCAGATAATGCCACAACCTTTATAGGCGCGGATAAAGAACTTAAACGGCAGCTTGACCAGTGGAACCATGGACTTATTTCAGATACACTTGCCTGCTCGAACATCGAATGGATCTTCAATTGCCCGCTGAATCCTCATGCCGGTGGATGCTGGGAGCGGCTGGTTCGAAGCGTCAAGAGAGCCATGGGGTGGGCCTTGTACCGTGAGAATCTTCAAGAACATAGCCTTTTTAGTCTTATGTGTGAAGCAGAAAATATTGTGAATTCTCGACCTCTGACTTATATTCCGCTAGACACCCCCAATGATGAACCTTTAACCCCTAATCATTTTCTTTTAGGTGTACCAAACTCACAGCAAACTCCTCACCCTCATGCCGAGGATTATAAAGCGACAAGGAAGCAATGGCGCAAGGTGCAGCAAGCGCAGCACCGATTCTGGAACAAATGGCTTTCAGAATATTTACCAGACCTATGTCGACGAACAAAGTGGTATCAACCAGTCAAGCCGTTAGCATTGGATGACATCGTTTTGATATGTGACAGCAGCGTGCATCGATCGAGATGGCCTCTGGGAAAAATTATCAAAGTATTCCCAGGCAAGGATTCGCAGGTCAGAGTTGCCGAGGTACTGACAAAAACAGGCGTTTTGAAGCGACCGGCGTGTATGCTGGCAAGGCTTGACGTTAGTGAATCCCGATCTGGGTGATTCACGGGGTCCGGGATGTTGTGGCCATCTACTTGTGAACGTTTAAAACTCTGAAATATTTTGTTCTGCTTTGAACGCCACCCTTGCTAAAAAGTCAACTGAACACACTCACTTTTATTTTATTTTTAAGTTGCAAGCCTGAATTTTACATTTGGTATTTTTTGAATTAACCGACATTTCTCATTCAATTTTGTGACGACTTAGCAAGGAGGACGTAAAAAGTGTAAGTTATTCTATTCTATAATAATTATAATAATCCTAAATAATCATTAATAATTATGTCCCTTCAGGAAATAAAATTTTTTTGAATACTTGTCCAGAAAATTCTTGTTTCCATTGTCTTCTGAAGCGGCCGCCACAACTTGTTCGCACGTTTTGAAATTAAAAAAAAAAAATATTTTTTCTATTTGTTTCCATTAATTTTGAATTTTCTTTTTTCTTAGATTTTCTCTTATTACTTAAAAACTGTAAAGTCAGGTTTCTAAGTCAACTGCAACTGCTAGCCGCCGCCGGTAATTAAGTTAAGGCAAAAACTTATTGTTCCAGTTGATTTAAAAACTTCCTGTTCTTTGGTCTAAGAAACTAGAAAATTATAGTCACTAAACCTTCAACAAAAGGAAATTATTTAACTTCTAAGATCAAAAACTTTAAAATCTCTTTCAACGCAATCATCTAATAACCAATAAACCGCATTGTCAACACCACAAAATTCCTTCTCAAAAATATATCGTTTCTTTATGCAAAACCAAAATTCTTGGAATCGATTTCAAATTACGTACAAATGGTCACAATTGCTGTTTAAAATAGAATTCAAAACTTCTATAGCTATGTACATATACCATCATCATTATGGACACAGTTGCCAGATTACCCTAAATGGGTACTTGACCAAATTCCATTATCCATCAGTTTCCATTTACCCTTTTCATCCTGCTAACACTCACCCAGTGGATAACTTTATTCTTATACTCTACTGGCAAAAGCCTCATTCATTATGAAGTATATAAAGTCAATATCAATTTCAAACAACAAGGCTAGCCGTAGTAAAATTTTATCACCTTAAAGTATTGAGAGTAGAATATTCGTCTATATTGCTGCTAGCTTAGTTTGACCGGGACTGAAAGGGTCCTTTTTTTATCGGCTGAGAGGGTTACGCAAAAAACAAAAAATATATTTTGGCATGATTTCATCACATAAACTGATAAAAATGTAACAACTGTCGATCAGACCATTTCGAAGGTCGTTTCACATAACAATAACAAAAAAAACTACCCACCGAAGGGGCAACTTAAGTCACAAAATTTGTATGGGGTGAAAGCGAGGTCGCTTTTGGTCAGCATTTGGGAGAGAATCGGATTACATTGGCCATTTTGATAATGCAAAGAGCACTGAATGGAAATTGACATTGATGTGAAACGGACGTGGGATAAGAAGAAAAATTTGATGTGTTTTGATGTGGGGTGTCAGATTTTGATGCGCAACAATGTGATGTGGAGAACTGTTTTTTTTTTTTTTGAGGGAACTACATACCTACATCATCACTTCATGCAATCACTTAAGCAAATTTATTGACATTAGGGTTGGTTTTGTAACTTATTCTTTGAAAGATTCAATTATGCTGATGGAAAGAGTGATAGTAGAGTATTTTACAAGCATTTCATTACATTTACAGAAGTACCCAACAAAAAATATCCAATATTACTTTATGTGATTTTTCTTGACCTTTTAACCTTAACTGCTTTGGCACTGATTTATTAAATATTTAAATTTAATGAAAAAACATAAACGTACCAACGCAATCAGAAGATTGGTGCGACTACTCGCTAAGGGTACCTGCCTCTCCTCTCGTCTATGGTTGTGCGGCTAAAGAATGATTTTTTCCTACGAACTAATTCCCAAATGAATTAACTCTCACTAGTCAAAATGAACTAACTCCCAGCGAAATTTTGTTGGCACCTAACATAAATTTGAGAGTTCGTTCCCATTACTGGGATAAAGATCATTTTCATTTTGGGACTAAGTTTATTTTGTCTTGGGAGTTAGTTCAATAAAAATAGGTCTTGATAGGTAGATAAAAATGGCGATCACAGGCAACCTAGCTTGTGACCCAATTGGCGCTGTAATGCGCAACCGTTTTGATAACATAACTCATTTGACCTATGTTTGAAGGGGAAAGATTTATAGAGAAGCCATTTGGTCGCATTGTGAAAAGAGATCAGAAATTAGATCTCTGATCTTCATTTCAGAAAGCTCGGCGAGGTCGGTAAAGAGTGCGCTTCCAAAGGATTGCATTCTCAATTTTGCCAAAGCAGGACATTTGCAGAGGGAATGGATTACTGTTTCCCTTTCCTGTTGGTCACCACAACTACGGTAAAACGTGTTATGTGGAATGTCCAACTTCGCTGCATGTTCTTCTATAGGCCAGTGTCCGGTACATACCGCAACGACCCTGGCTTTGTCTTGCCTGGACCTGAGTATAAGATCGTTAGAACGGGTTTTATTATAGGTGAGCCATATCTTCCTGGATATAATGCAGTTGGTCAAATTGCTCCACCTTCGAGATTTTTCCCTTCATAGCACAAGAGGAATGTCAACCATTTCCGCAAGTGAGCTATAAAGGGTCAGGGATTGACCTGGCCATCTCATCAGCCCGTTCGTTTCCCTCGATACCATTATGGCCCGGAACCTAGATCTGAGCAAGCTCATCGCGACATTGCTGGACCAAATTAGACGATGATGTGGACGAGTTAATGGCTTTGACAGCCGCCTGATTATCTGTGATGATAGCCGTATATCGGTTTTGGTTTTTTTTAAGTATAGGTCTTAGTTCACAATGAACCAAATCCTAATTTTATTGGGAGTTACATTATTGAGATTTCATTTGCTATAATAAGTTCGTATTGCCGGATTTTTAGACTTAACTGATAAGAACCCAAACCATCACTTTTCTACATTGGAAGAATCCTTCATTAAGGAAGTCACTATAGACACAAGCTGGAATAAAATGACACTGCCGTATCGGTTATCTTTTGGTCTATTGGGCTGGCCAAGCAACCATCGAAAATAAAATCCTCAAGATGCAAAATGTCACTAAATGTGTCAATGCAAATAGAATACATTTTTTTCCCCGAAAACGGCACCTGTTATATAATATTATAATGGTTGCTACCATACAATTTTCTTAGCGGTTTTGGAAAATCTATTTTTAACAGCTCCAGAGGTAAACAACAAAAATCACAACAAATAACGTAAATTCAAAATCTGTCTGTAAAGTTCTCTTTCTATAAATCTTTAAGAAAATTATAATATTTTGTGCTTCAACAATCTTTCGAAAAATTCAAGTTTCAAAACAATTTTTATGCTGACTCAGATGGTCCTTTCCTTAAATCGACCGAAAGGAAATCGCTTGAGGCTAGAAAACTGGTAAAACTAAATGGATAACTTTTCTGCACCGCAAACCTTTTTTCCTCCACCCAAACTCATATTCTCTTTATACAAAAAAAAAATAAGCTTTCTTCATGCATAAGCGAAGCGTATTTACCAGAACAAAAATATAAATATTCAATACGTAGTTTCAAAAATATTTTCATTTAATTTTTGCCTTTAATCCTTTTTTCTCCCATCCTTATCTATCACCCACCATCAACACAAAAAGTTAACCTTCTCCTTTTTGGTATCGTTTCGGACGGCACGGACGAACGTTTGGTTGTTCAGATTCAACTTGCGTACGAAATCGCTGGAGGGCCTTATTTCGAGAAAATTGCCAACAAGATGTGTTTTTAAATGACAAGTTTATATATGGCACGATATCGTGTATAACCACCACACAACCATAGTAAACCATAATATCCTAAGGGTCGTAAAATTGAATGGTCATTTTGGTTCATTCATTTGTACAAAATTCATTGCCCCACATGTGTTACACAAATTATTATGGCTCTTATGAATTTTGTGAGGGTGGATAGAGTAGAGAGTAAACAAAAAAAAAATCTGGACTCTCTAGCACGGAAGGATGAGGGCTCAGGTTTTCAGTTGTGGTTATAATGGCCTGGAGACAAAATTGAAGCATATTCCACTTCAGAATAGTTGAAATTATATCCATGGATGTATAGAATTTTGTTGAAAATTTTAATGGGTAGGTAGCCAGGAACTTACTTTTATTAGAATGATGCAATCAACCTATTGTTTGAAAACCGTTTTGACAGGTGAAGTTAACATCTCAAACTTCAACATCAACATATCAGGTTTTTATTCAAGTTCGTATTCTTAACTTCTGAGATAGTTGTTAATAAGTTTCCAATTTCGAAAGTAAAGGGATTTTGAAAAGGGGTGGGGAAGGGATAAAAACAAAGCAAAAAACTTGATAATTTTTTTTTTAGGATCGTATGTACAGGCATTTCTTTAAAACAGCTGGACAGACAGAGTTATTCAAACGAGACCAAGACGAGACTTACTTTTAGACATATCTAGTTACGACTTACTACAGGGGCGTATTCAACGAAAATCCTCACAAAACTACTGTCTAAATGGCTTCACAAATTTGTTCTGATACTCTAGCTTGTTGAGTTAGTCAGAAGCTGGCTTTCGGGAAAATAATTCGAAAATTGACCAAATTTATTCACTCATTCACCAACATAGCTGAAATATTTGTAGCTCACAAGAAGAAGCTTTATGCCTTATTTATTGATTTTATGGCGGCATTCGACAGCAAAGCAATATTTTTGAAACTGTCTGTAGTCTGTACTACAAAGGAGTATCGACAAAGTTTGGCAATGTTACAATTGTATGATCCAACTATGACTGCAATTTACAAACTTTCCGAACAATTTCGAATAGATATAGGACTGAGACAAGGCTGCATCTAAAGCCCTTTATTGTTTTCTTTGTTTATAGAAGACATAGATGAGGCTTTGCAAGGAGGAGTTCGCGTGTCTGCTGATCTGTTAATTAATTTTTTTATGTTCGCAGATGACATCGTGTTCTTGGCTGAGTCTCCAATTGATGATCGAGTACTGCAACGAATGGAGACTCCAGGTAAATCTCACCAAGTGACAAATAATGATTGCAGAACAGAGTATTGAGGTTGTCAATGAATACAATATTGGATGCTATCCAAACATGTGAAATGCGAAGCCAAACATCACATTTGCAGTTTGAAGAAGAACAGCATTTGAGATCCTTCAAAGAATTTTTGAGCTACCAAATAGCCAGATTCTTAATCTAGAGACGGTATCAACACTCAAAATGCAAATTGAATACATCCTCAGAATAAACCTAAGAACTATGTAATCTTGGAGAAAAGGAGGATGTATTTCACCTTTTTGTGTCCGATTCTTTTAGAAACTAAAAGAAGTTTTACCTGAAGGTGGCCCTAAACGACGAATATTTTCCGTGCTCAGGCTAGTTCGCGAACGGCTCGTTGTTGGCGAAAAATGTCGATTTTATCGTGTTCGTTGGCTTCAATGTTCGCTGTGTAGGGCCATGTTCGCGAGCGAACCTCATTTTTGATGTGAACTTTGTTGTTGCACTTACTTGTCGCACATGATGTTTATTCTTCGGAGAATTAGAACGAAATGAATGTTCGCAAAATGTTTCCGCAATATAGGGGGAAACGCAAAGGAGAATGCTCGTCGTTTAGGGCCACCTTGAGCTATACTGAGATGGTCAATATTCTTAACGGAAAACCGACTGGGATATTTTACATAAGCACATGAAGATAGTAATTAGTTGCAGAAAACGAATTAAAGAGGAAATTTTTAAAAATAAAAGTCTCGGTAGTGCTTCCATTACAGAAAATTATGAAAAGTTAGACAAAAATACGATGCAGATAGCATCTACCTATTTATAAAGAATTATTTGTCATCTGTTAACTTTCCCTCTTTACGCCACTCTACTACGCTTCGGTCAATTAGGTCCACTAAACATAGCATTATGTTAACAACCAGTACAATCTGAGTAATGCCTTTCATTTTGGAGACCCAGTTCACATGGAATATGCTTCGAATATCCCATCAGCAAAATTATATATTTTAATATTCTCTCATCGTTTGCCAAAAAACGTAAATGCTCACTAATTGACAATTTCAAATTGTGCGCTGTGCTGCCCTGATGCTGACTGCCTTGCGGGCACATTAACTCCATTTCAGATGGTTCTGCTTGATTTGGGTAATTTGTACGTGACTTTTGGCATTTGATCTGAAATTCAGGTCAATAGCATGGTACATTTTCCTTCCTCAATATGCCCATGCTATGCTATAGCAAGGAAGGCGTTAGGGACAGTTCACCCGACCCGAGGTAAAATAAGAAGGTTATGGTGGGAGCGATAGAAAATTATTGAATTACTTGTGTTTAAACGGATGGAATAAAATGATGCTTCGCGGACAAGGAGTGTCTCCCAGAAAAAAAAACATCACTAATTCACCCTCTTCTTGACACTTAATCACGTGTCATGGCGCTTCAATTTACTGCTCATTATTTTTTTTCCTATTTTTGGCTTCTCCATCTTTCAACTTAAGCCATTCAATTAATTTTATTTTAATAATCTAGTTCACACTCATTTTTTTTTCTCTATTAATTTTGATTTTTAAAATATTAGAATTCATCCCTTTAAGCAAGGATCCATTTAAAAAAAAATTGATCAATTAACTGCTTCAGTAGGTCGTCAGTGCAAAGAACTGTATACAACCCTTTTCTTTACATAAAATTATTTTTTTTTCTTGATTAATTTACATAATAAGTATCAGATTCTTTTACAAATTTTCTTCATTAATAAATCGAGAGTGGACCTTGTGCAACAGAAGGTTTTCGTCTATACTTAATGGGCTAATTAGTCATATTTATTGTGAGATTTAACCCTTTTTTTGAGTTTTTTTTTTTGCTAGCCTTAAAAAAATGCCCAGTGAAATGTGATGATTATTAATAAAAATGAATTAAGGTCGTTTACGTTGTCATTTAAATGTGTTGATTGAACAACAGAAAAAGGAAATTTACCTTACGAATAACGGATCATTTGTAGTAACTACAGTTAGGCCAAGCTGGATGAAAAAAGGCAGAAGTGGGTATAAAACCCTTGAATCAAATATTCAAATTTCTTATGGATGTTATGGGTAATCAGTGTTATATCTTGCTTACTTCGTCTGATTATTATTTTCGTTTCGGGCTCATCGGCGTAAACTAGCGATTTTACTGTCCCCACTGAAAATAGTGGAGACCAATTCACGGGTTCGAAAAATGAAACTATGCGGTTACCAAAGGGTTCCTTCAATAAATCAATTGTGGCACGAGCTGTATGACATGTTGAGCCGTCTTGTTGGCAGGTCCTGCACCTCATGGTTGTTCAATTGAGGGACAAAAAAGTTGGCAATCGAGGCTCTATAGTGGTCATTGGCCAGCATCAGTTTTTCGGATGTAACGATTCCTTAATATACAGTTAGAGGATTATCATGATGAGCATTCCTGGAAGCGCGAGTATTACGGTTGAATCGTTTAAGAGGAGGAATGCAACTGGCTATTTCATTTGAGCACTTACCGTAAAAGTAACGATAAAAGAGTGAGAGACAGGAAACGTTACGCCGACAGTGTTCAAGTGACGTAAAAGTATCGATGATGTTCCTGTCTCCGATCATTTTGAAGACTCGTCTTTGTATACTGTCCAAGAGGCTCAAATAAGTTGCTGGAGTACCAGCCCAGAGATGGGAGTATATAACTTTTATAAATAATATCCAGATCAGAAGGGAAAAGAATTTCTTGCATATCCAAAGAAAACTTAAACATCTTGTGGCATTTCTGGCGACGTTAAGTATGTGATCATATCATAACAGATGGTTTGTGATACACTTACCTCAAATCTCAAGCTCATTAGTTTCTTCGCTGCAAGTGCCACTCATAGAATGATATGGCAGGGGGGGGGGAGGGGTACGTCTCGCTTTAACGACAGAAGGCAGCATTGAGTTTTCGAAGCATTAAATTCTACGCGATTTTTTAATCCCCATTGTACAATGCTGTCTAAGTCAAAATTTAATGTACTTATCATATCTAGCCGTTTCAGTTCCACGTCCGAAGAGCAGGGATGTAAATCTGGAAACGAATATGAAAAGCTAAGGGTGCTTTCGTCAGCGAAACAATTTAATGAATTAGTAGTTGCAGACAGGATATCATTAATGAAAATGAGAAAGAGAGTTGAAGACAAAACGGAACCCTGTGGCACACCAGCAATTTATGTTGTGGGTTTCAGACTTGGATCCGTCTAGTAATACTTGTATAGAGCGATTCGAAAGAAAGTTACTAATCCAACGAAGAAGGGTTCCATCGATACCAAAAGCACGCATTTTCGATAAAAGAGCAGGATGCCAAACTTTATGCTTTAGAAATATCAAGAATTCAAGTGCAATAATTTTACTTTCTCCAAAACAAGGTAAAGATTTGTTCCACTGAGATAAACCATCAAGTGCCGGTTATTAAAAGGCTTTCGACCTTCGAGACGTTTCTTGAGCTGATAATTTATCAGCTATGTTTGACAAAACAAAATTTACGTTACAGTATTTTTCAAAACACCGATTTGGGTGTGGGATTATTATGTAGGTATAGGTATTAACGTCAATAACGTGTAATACATATTCACTTATAAATCCACATCTTTACTGTGGCAGAGCTTTTCCCTACCCCATTTTCAAGGATATATAATCACTCATGTCTCTGTTTGATTTTTATTTCTCGTATGTATATTTATTCATCCATCCCCTACAACACATCACATCATATAAGTTATCCCATTTACCATCTCTGCATTGAACCGAATCTTCAAAAATTCACCTCTATCCCAATCTAATTAAAACCGAAAAATAATTAATACCCTCGCTAGCATCAGCTTTGCAGGTTTCTTTCGAATATAATTTTCGATTCCTTTTGGGAATTCGCCATGGGTATTTATTTAGTTCATATGTGAACCGTATCCTTTAACAGTGCGTCAGAGTAGAGTGGAAGGGATGGAATCCAACCCCTTTCCAAAAATTAACAAATATAAAACCTATGATCCCGTATCGGGTAAGGTTTTTCGATTTTGTCAAAAATCCTCGCGTTAATTCGATATACGTTCAAGGATGTAAAAGGCGACTTAGGTATCATTGTGTGTGGTAGCGAAATAAGACTTTTGATTAATTAAAACGTCTTTTTCAAAAGATACAATATTTAAACAGAAGGTGTATATTTAGCTGAGCTCTGGCACATCAGCCTCATTATAAAAGTCGAATTTATTGGATTCACCTGAAATGAGAAAAGAAGTCGATTGAAATTGTTTAAACTTTTTCGTACAAAAACGTGCTATTAAAAATTTTCAAGAAGTTTATTGTGTGAAACCACCGAAGAGGAAAAACATTCATTTGCCTAAAGGGTTTATATGTTGATCCTTTAAAATGGGTTGGAGTAGTACTCGTTTGTGTTGGCTGTGTAAACGTAATCTGCATATGTGATTACCCGGTATATATGGTTGACAGGCGTTTTCCTCTGAACACGCATTTACCCACCAACAGTAACAGAGCTTACATAGGAGATGGGGATTCATTTTTCCTCGTTTATTTTGACAGTGCAATAATTTTTCGCTGGAAAATAGGTTTTTCATTTTTTTTTTTTGGGCGATGTTTGCTCTGTGAACGTCGCCGTACGTCGTCTGTCTTGTGGGTTGTTCTTTTGTTGTAATTATGTGTGGAACGATGATTACATGTTTCATAAAAGGATTAACTTTCTCTTTGACTGATTAATTATGGCCCATTATGGGTATATAAACTGGGTGCGAAGGAGTTATACAAAACGCGGGTAGTTACATCAAACACACACGTTGTACTTATTATTGCTTTTGTGGGTATAAAATAAATTGATTTTACATATAGATACATTGTTGGTTGTAAGCAGTTTTATATCTTTAGGGTTCCCTCGAGGATGCACCAACACGTGTTCCGTGGAGAAGAAATTCTTTTATATTCCGAAATGTTTTCCTGACAAACAAAAATTCATTCTGTAATAGTTTTGTTTTTTATTGTATTTGTATAAAATTTCTAAAGCTAACGCTCATAGAAAATATAGAGAGCTATTAACATAAATGATTAAAGCCACTTTGGGTCTTGTCTCTCCATCAATGCTACAATATTAAATACCACATTGTTTAAATTTAAACGAATAAGTCTACATTGCATACATTAAGAAATATCAATGCTTATGTTTTATATTTCTGCACACATAACTTATGTATTCATTACACTTTGAAAGCAAACAAACAAATGTGGACTCATTGCATACAATTGTTTAGTATATCGGTGATCAGTTCAGGATAATGTTCTGCAAAAGTTTTATTTGTACTGAACGCATTTCCACATAGGCTTATGGCAAAGTGCTTGTACTCGATACATAACATAATGAACATGGAATTTAAATATTAATGTAGTCATTACACTAGTCACTGCTAAAAGCTATATATTGAGCACGTATTGTCTATATTCAATAAAAGCTCCCAATTCTGCATAGACAGACTACGTACATTGTTAAAATCAATAGATACATCCAAAGGAAAAATGTACTTGACTAATTACATTTGCAAGCAATAATGTAGCCAAAAAATAAATAATATTCTAACTCATTGCTAAAAACATGGATTTTGAATAATGTAATGAGTACAAAATATCTGTATTCAATACATTTTAACAAAGATGCCACTGAAAATTATTTGAACTCGAAATGTTATTTGTCGCGAACACTACAGTTTTAATTTGGATGGCTTGGGAGTTTTAAATGGTTTATGTATTGGCTACATACGAGTATCTGTATTCATGAAAACATTCTTCTACAGATCACATGTGACACGTTTTGGCCTGACGAAGTTTATTATTCTCACAAAATTGAAAGCAAAAGCATTGCAATTTTTCTATTAGAATATGTGTTATGTGTATAATGTGCAAAATTCTTCATTGAAATCATCCCTAAGGCTTTTATTATGTTCCAAATTGAATTTTTGGGTTTTCAAGCTGTTTCGTTTAGAGGAATATCGTAAATTGAGTTATCTTCGGCAAAAACAAAATGCTTAGTTTTTCAAAAACTTGAGGTCAATATAACGTCTGTGTTTACAAGTCATGTATACTTAGGGCAGTTTTATGCTTTTATCTTAATCGGAATGTACTAATAATAATTTTTCATATCACTCAACTTTGGTCACATCTTGTATTCATCATCATCGTAAAAAAAAGTACGAAAGTGCTAAAAAGGACAAGACTGACCCGAGACACTATAAAATATTTCCACAAGTCGCATATCCCTTATACGCTTACATGAATGAATACATTCATGTAAGTTTTATCGTTCAATATAGAGGGAGTAAGTACAAAAAAACATCCCCCCACAAAAGCTTGACCCTTGTGCAGAATACCTTATAAACATTTCTGTTTATATGTTATGATCTCTAAAAGTGTAATCTCTGGAATTCACCATCAATATGCTTCTTTGTAATCAACAACAAAAGGTATGGGATGGGTGTCCCTGTGTTCCTTTGAAGCGCTTATGATGTGAAACATGGTAAGGGGTGGGCTATCCATAAAATCCATATGTTGCTTTACTTAGGAATATTTGCGTTCTGTGTATTCGAAGATTTGAGCAAAATTATAGTTGAACGTATGCAAATTTTGAAAATATGTAATAAAAAGTCAATATACGCTGATTATGTCTTAATAAACATTTTCACAGATTACCTACCCTGCTGATGTGATACAATAAAAATTGGGGCTTCAAGTTAGATGTTAAAAGAAAAAGTGCTGATATTTGTGATTCTTTTTATTGTACTTTTTTTTAGCATTGTTGTATGCTTGGATAAAATAAAATAAAATGTGATAACAGTCCTATCGAGGATAAAGGGGATATGTTCAAGGCAATCTCTATTAGAAATTCGCTGGCTACTGAAATTGATATTAAGATCCCATCGCCATACTCTCGAAAAATGTGTTAATTTAAAAAGCACAGCAGATAAAAGTGTCAGCAACACACATATTTAGGTACGTATAATTTATGTTTGTTTGTATAGAATTGACTTCAAAATTACACATTTCAGCCCATACATTTTTGGAAAGCAAGTTTGATTTGATGTTTAAGTATTATTGACAATTTTACTTAGATATACATTAGGTTGTCGATTACAGTAAAGCTCCGGAAACTGTTCACAAAAAGTGAGCCTTGAGCGTTGGAAAAATCTCCTGAATATTTTTACTTATTTTCTGTACGGAAATTCTGAAATTTGAAATTTGTTCGTGTTCACATGTTCAGTTCCGAAACAGTATGGTTTCCATCAGAATCAGACAATCCTTCCACTTGCTACAACTGATACTTGATTGATGTTTCTATTCTATTTTGCTTGTTATTTTATCTTATGAGAGGGAGGACCATGCTTTGAAACCTGGTTTTCTTCCCTTTTACTCATCGCTGCTTTTATCAATTCCAACGCAATGTTTCTTAATCGCATGTATTGTACTCCTTACTTTTCACTTTCATGTCTATCGATGGTTTCACACAGATAATAATTGATTTTAACACTTGATTCGACCAGAAACCTCTGTTTGTTCGTCTTCCTTGTCACCTTAAAAAATTCTGTCAGCAATAGAACATCTTATAAACCTTTGGTTTAACGTATAAAGAACGCCTTACTATTCTTTGCATTATCTCCACTTTCCAATTTCGTCCAACTTTTTCCATTATACTCGGCTAGCCCCAGGATTCTATATAGTTGTGATCCGATCATTCGAATTTCTAAATTAAGTCAAAAAAAAAGTTTTAAAAAAATTTCCAAAATTGTGAGTGGGGGTTCTGCATACAAAACTAGCCAACAGAAAAAAATCAGCAAAATCGTAACAGCCGTTTTCAAAATAAGTAAATTTGTCTTTACAATTATACCGTCATTTTCTTATGTAAAATTAAATTTCCCTCTGTGGTATCTTCTAAAGCCCTTAGTTTCAAAGTTTGAAGAAAATGTCCTCAATGTTTCAGGCTATTGGTCGAAGTGCAAGAGATGGACATCTGGCCAACAAAATAACTGGGAAATAGACAGACTTATAGACATAAAGAAGAGCGGGAATCACTTTTTTCGCCTTCTCCATTACATTTATGTCAGGTCCAATTAATTTCTCGAGTTCAATTTTGTTCACTAATCCATAACTTGCCCTACAGTAAAATGAAGTAAAAATGAATCCCAAATACATGTAGCTATTACAATGACACTAACTTATTACATTAACATCATTTAGCTATTAACACTGTAACATTTTTGCTCTCGTTTCATATACGTATTAATGTAATGAGCGCAGAGAATTTTGAATGGCAACACTTTTTTATACTCATTACATAGCCATACACTTGCACCTTTGATTAGAATATGTTTTTATAATGATTGCACAGAATTATTTATTTTCTACATCAATAAATATATTTACCTATTTTTTCAGTAGGTAGGTAAGGATATGAATGTGCTGTATGCAATCAGAAACCTAATGTAGGTTTATTCATACCAAATGTAAATGGATCACCTGACCTGAATGGTTGAGTTTTCAGCAGGTGTTCCATTTTCATAATTCATACCACTACCTACTACAATTTAAATTTGCAACTTTCAGCTTAAAACAAAAACAAAAGGCATTTTTTCTCCATTAAGGCAAAATACAAATCATTTCACTATTTGTTTTTTTTCCTGTCTCGTCTATAGAATAAAATTTCAAATATATATTTCAAATTAATTGTCACTGAATCCACAGTTACTAGATATATGTATATCCCAACAATAAGCTGGAGACAATATTTTTTATTTCCCAGACAGAAAAAAAAATAATATTAAATAAAAAAAAAAAACCAATTCAAAAAGAAAAAGTGGGCTTCTCATTACACTCATTGATGCTTCGCGACCAAACGAAAAAAAAAATAGTAATAATTACTATCCCCGACATCATTATGGTCGGTTATTAAAAACAAAAAAAAAATGTATAAAAACAAACGAACAAAAAACTAACCGAGAAAAAAAACAGTATTTAAGCACGGAAATTGTTAGTCAGACATTTCCACTCAAATCTATACACAACAGCAGTCAGCTTCATAACTCTTTGAATATACACCTACCTACAGACACAAAACCCTCTTAAAACCCACGAGATTAAAAAATAGAAGCATTATACAAAAATATCCTTCATCCATATAAAATAATTTATAAAAAAAAAAATTAAAAAAAAAACAAAAGCTTTCTGGCCTTCCTTTATGCTGTCACTTCAATCAGCTTGGCTGGGAAATCACTGTCATATCGAAAGAACGTAAAAACCACCAAGCAAGCATACAAGACTGGCTTGAAGCCAATTCCTGAGTACGCTCTCTGCACTCTCCGCAATACAATCAATATTTTCCCAAGTCCACTGTATGATGATAGGATAAAGAGAAATAGCATCCAACTGAAGCTCTGCTACACTTTTACATGCAAAAATACCAGATTTCAGTCAAGGAATTTGAAAATATGAGTCGTCAAGGGTGATTTCACCATAGTTACTGTCTACTGTTATTCAATTTCTTTATATACGGTCTATTTGCATGTGGTTCAACTTATCTTCCAAATTTGGCAGGTTAGTAGGTCTTTGTTCAGTATCGACCATCAAAAATTGCAACGTGAAGATAAGATCGCAACCTAAAGGGCCCATGTCGAACCTCCATCAAACGAGACCCTATGTCATCGCAACCTAAGCTGTCATTTTTTATTTGAAAACGTCAATTGTCATTATCTGTCACTTTTTCTTCTAACCATCGCTGCCGTCAACAACTCCCTTGTGTAATAAAGTGTGTTTTCACAAGAAATTAAAATCGTGTCGTGTATTTTTTTCATAATTTTTTTTTATTGAAAATCTTAAATTTAATTTTAAAGCTAAAAGGGTTAATACACCCAACATTTGGTCTTTCGAGCCGGATAGTATTTCTTGTTCTTCTATTCGTTGCATTTATCAATGGAAAACCAACGAATCATAAGAGGCTATTAATTGCTTACTTATAGCCTCAGACGGATGTAGGGCCTTTTCGACCGTTCTTCACCAAGTGCTTCTAGGTTAGCCCGCTCTTGTGAGTGCCTGCTTGAAAGAGTTACCTTGTTTCACTTGACTCGCAATGCACTCGTTACATTTCGAAGCGTAGGTCCAATAAACCGTCACTTATGTCTTGAACTCTATCTATGGGTTCCTGACCTGTTCTCGTATGAAGCTCATCGTTGGAGAACGTTTGGGCCTCAAGATGTTGCGCAGACATCTATTTACGAACGTCTGCAGCTTTCTTGTAGTAACAAATGTGACTTACCAAGGCTTATAAAACTGTTTCCCTATATTTTTGAAAGCATCCCGAACGCATCCTTTGTTTTCCCTATTCGATTGTTAATATCTAGTTCAATTTCGCTGTCAATAGAGACAGTACACCACCGAGACATTAATGTCGTTTTCAATTGGCAATCCGGAATTGGTTTTAGATTCGGAATCCCAATTGAACAGTTTTTTTCGATTCTGAAAAATTTGATGTTTGGTGTGAGAGTATTAGTATTTCAAGCAATCACTTCACAGTTGTAAATTTAAAAAAATATGACAATTATCAAGCGTGACATTAAATCTTTGAATGTGTGAGTGATTCTGTTTTTGCTTCTGATTTCAAATCCAGAAGAGAAATTCTCTTTTTTTTTAGAATCAGAACTGTCACTTTTGCCCAATTGAACGCATTCAGAATGCTTTTTTCTACTTCCAGATTGCCAATTGAAAACGACATAAGAATTTTTTATTTTCTTATAGGTATATTTACTTGAACAGATGAGGAAGTTCCATGGCTGATCGTTTTTCTTAAGCCCAACGATTTGGGAGAGAAGAGGTCTTTCTCCACTCTTGTTTTCTCTTGATGGAGAACCATGTTCCAATAAGATCCAGGGACCACTACAAGAAGGTAAAACAAACACTTCATCGTGTCCCATTGTTTCTCTAGCTATCTGCAGGCAATAATTTCCCGATCAGCCGTGATGCGTGTGCTCAAGGAAGGTGAACGAATTGTTCAAAATTTAGCTTGCGTTAGCGATTCTAGAAATCATGTTTTTACCAAAAATAAAGCTCCAAAAAATGCTTAAGAAATCCACCTCGATTCGGTATTCCCTAACTTCGATGAATTTTGTGAGGAGATGGTGGTGTCTAGGTGCTTGTTTGACTCCAATCTGATAAGCATGCGGAGCCTCTGTGAATACATCGCATCACCCGACTTTACTGCCTGCCTACCTACTGCTTCCCACAACGGAAGTATCAGACATTTTATGGTTTAAATATACTTTCGCTTACCCTTGTCCTTCCGGCGCCGCGCCACGGCAGCAGCAGCCAGCAAGAGCAGCAAGCACACTTCATGATGGCATTGGCTTGCCCAGACACCCAAACAAGCGTCAACAGCGTATCCCAGGTTGTGATCCATAAAGTATCCGGTCCTTGCCACAGCCGTCTGGCACGTTCGTTCCTACTTACTACATCGTCGTCGACGACGAACTCGTAGTGTTTTGCACCGTACTATGATAGTACTACGCCAACGAAGCGATGGCGAAGTGAATAGTCCTTGAATGAAAGTAAAACCAAAGCAAGAAGTCAGAGGAAGCAGAGAACACTTGCATTGTGTGTTCTGAACGGTGGAGTTCTGCTGGCTGGCAATGTGATGCACTTTCCAGCAAACCAGCAACTATAAGCATTTTCAGATGGTATGGTTCGAGCCTTAAAAAGAGGGTTTATACTACTCGTTTACTCTTTCATTAGTGCAGTTTTTTGAGTTTGATGTGGGGAAGGTGATGGAAGAGAAGAAAAGGAGGGGGGCAAGTAGAAAATGCAAGGAAAAGTTGGATCTGTGATGTGATAAAATGCACAACTTTATGACCTCGAGACGAAAGACAGGAAGGCCATTTGTTAATATACATCAGCCATGTTGGTAGAATTGTTGTGTTTGTTCGTTTCCGTTGTGCTGATTCTAGATTATTCCTTTTTTTTTACAAAGTTTTGTTTGAGTTATAAAGTAAAAGAAGATGACGTGGCTCAGGGCAAACTACATTATTTGGAGGATGAACTTTTACTCTGAAGATGTAATGTTATGTTATGTTTTTATCAAAAGCAAATTTTTACTTCAAGGACCTGTGTGACACTGACAACGTTGTTGTAATCAATTTGAATTTTCGTTTGATTTAAGGTTTTTCATATACGAGGACTTTATGTAAATATACTTTAGTATGCAAGTGAGAGAGTTTTGCTCTTCATGAAGATGCTTGAGGTTCTTTAATCTTGTGTGATAGGCACTGACATTGATAGCGTGATATTTATTTTTTGATGACTTTGCAACATACAAAATTTAAATCACTTGATTTTTTTTTATGAGTAAACTTAGAAGTTGAATGTAAATTAAATTAATTTTAATGGACTACATGTACATTGTACATATATTTGAGGGGAGGAATATTATAATATCTCCAAAATTGTTCTGCTTTCGTAACAATTGTTCTATTTGAAAGGAATATTTGCCACAAGCTAAAAATTAATTGACATGACATAGGCAAAAATAATTGAAGGAATTACCTATAATGGGAGCGAGTACTAAATTACGGCTCCGTGAAATAATTCCCCTCTCCAAATGAAAACTGAAATAATTTCCTAAATTGGAGAGTCATTACTTTTATTTTGAGACTACGGTTACAAAAGTTCGCAGCCATTTCAAATATTCCGGAATGAAAAAAATTAACTTTTCTTCTCCAAAGCAAATAAATAAATAAATTTTTAAAAGTCAAATAAAATAAAATTATATAAAATAAAAAGGAAATTTTAGTAACTTTAATTTAGTTTTATTTTATTTTAAGATTAAATATTCTATAACTACACACAACTTGGAGACAAAAAAGAACACATAATATTTTTATTTGTTTATGTGATTTTGTTTGATTTGTGTTTAAATGATAGAACAAAAATACAAAATTGAACTTGTATTTTTTTTTACTTATGAAGTGACCTTTTATTTTTTCATACTTACATAAATTTTTATTAAATCAATTTCAAGCAATGTTAGATCTTTTTACAATTTCAAAAAGAAATATGTCTTTTTTTTATTTATTTTTATAAATATAGAATTTTATATTCGTAGTATGTACTAATTAAAATGAAAATTTTTTGTGTTGAATCTTGATTTTGAATCTTGGTTTTCGAGATATTCCCGTTTGAAAAATGCTCGAAAACGCTTCAAGAAATATTCTAAAAAATCATAGCTTCTACAGTTATTAACCGATTCATCATAGCTTATTCAGTTCAGCGTAAAAATAAAATCAACATCGAAAATAAAAAAATTCAAAATTTAGCTTAAAACGGTCTTTAAAGTAAAAAATATGTATTTTGGAAATTTAATAGGTTCAAGAAACCTACACACAATTTCTAAGTATGAATAGAAATGTATATTTATATATTAATGCGTGGTGACCAATCCTTAAATAGAAAATTTCAAAAAAAAAATTAATCTGGCTCCTTTTTTAAATTTAATACAGTCCTTAAAGTGTCTAATCTGCACTCGTATAGCTTTGGGCAACATTGGGGCAGCTTGTGGCATTTCAAATAGGTCAATGATTTATCAATTATTATTACTTAAATAAACGAATTTCGTGATTTTAAAAAGTGCAACAGAAAAACGGTTTATATCTGAATTATTGGAAAATTATATTTGTATTACATTTCAGTACCCTGTCTCTTAATACAAAACAAAATAGGAAAAGGTAGTTTAAGAACTTTCATTTTTTTAAAAAACGCATAACTCTTAACTCAGGTGAAAAGTGAAAGCCTTAAAAGCTAAGTGTGAAATTGTATAAAAATAAGAATATTTCTAAAATTGGGTGATAGCTAAACATTGATTTTCTAACCGAATGCTTACAAATCTTTTCCAACTCTTATTTCTACTAATCTAAATAACTGCTACCTAGGAGTGAGCCCATATAAGCTTCACATTAATGGTTTCAGTATGTGCTAAATCTAAAATTTAGAACTAGTTCACAATATAAAAATTGACGAGGTGAATTTTTCAAATAAGCAAGGACACAAACCAAAAATAGACGTCATTTTTGTATTTAGATTTAAATGCTAAATGATTTTAAATGATATTATTTCATCTGTGTATACGGATCGAAACATTTATGTAGTGAATTTACATGACTGGTAAAAGTGCTAATGTTTCTGCAAAGAAATTAGCAAAATAAATTAATGAAATAATTTTATAACAACATTCTTGTATGTATGTACATATGTATGTACATCAAAAAGGACTGTGGCTGTTTAAATTATTGAAAAAAAGAACATAGTATTATCATCGTGGCGAGTATTTTTTAATGTTGCCTCAACCCTTGTGGTGGCGCTATATTTTTTAGGTGAAGAATTTTGATATGGGGAATCTCTCAATCATCGCATATTGGGGTAGGAGCAAGGAAGAATGTTATTTCAATATCCGTGAACAATAAATATCAATAAATATTAATCTTTGTATATGAAAACTATAGTACTCTCATGGTGGAAGTCGAATGGGGCGACATCTAAAGTATGCCGGCAACCCTTACTCTTTTTTTTTGCGGAGAGCTTATGGAGGTTTTAATCGATATTTATTGATAATTTTTGGTTGCAATAATCCAAATAATAGTCTCCTCTTGCCCCTACCACAAATTTCCGACGCTTAAAGACTCCCAAAATCGAATTTTACACCTCACATTTTGCAGCGCCACCACAAAGGTCCGGGCAACCCTAAAAAAAAACTCGCCATGATAGTACTATAGTTTTCATATACAAAGATATTGATGAAAACCTCCATAAGCTCTCTACAAAAACATTTGAGAAAGTGATGCCCCCATAGGTACTTAAGATGTCGCCCCATTCGACTGCCAACATGATAGTACTATGTTTTTCATATACAATGCCTAACATAGTTGGGAAAATGGTTTGTCATTATAATGGCAACATTACATGTCAAATTTAATGTGCCACTTCAATTAAACATTTTATTTGAAACCAAGGCGATTGTGAGCATTTTAAACCAGAAATATGTTTAGATTCTGGAAATAATATAGTTATTTTTTGTCCATAGGTACTAAGTTCTGCCAAGTCGAATAAAATAATAAAATAATTCGATTTAGTTCTCACTTAGGTGGCATTAGTTTCCATAGGTGGACTTAGTTTTCTTCACTTTAAGATTATTTATGTACATAATTTATATCTGCATATACACAATTGAAATATCTTATTAACGTATAAAAATGTTTTTTGGCATACTTCAAGTTAATAAAATCGATCCAATGGTACACTGTGGCGTATACGCACTTTTTATTTTTTTTTATCACATTTTTTAAAAACTTAGATATTCAATCATTGAACCATAATGGGGAAAAATGGGTTCGTCAATCTATTAAGAATCTTCCTTTTTATTTTAATTGACTCAGTCAGTTTGAAAAATTATTATAACCAAACTAAACACGAGTAACATTAAATATTGGCAATATTCCAATCAAACATTTCAATAAACTCACATGTAATTTGAAAGTGCTACATCCCTCTATATCCTTGTCCCTACAATTAGTTTATCGAATTTACCACAACCCAACTGTTGACATCCCACATCTTCTATAGTGTGTAGATTGTCCTATTTATATGACCTTTATTTTATGATGAAAAAACTCAGTAGCTATTCTTATAGCTTTTAATATACGCACATGTCTTGTTTTTATATGTGAGTGGCGACGAAAATCCGCTACATAAAATATTTACAGACAATATACCCACCCTTTTTTTATTCTCAGACCGAGAGGAAACTCCTTTCTGACGCCCTAATACCAACCCCATGTCATTATTTTTTTTTTCTATTTAAATAAGAATACATTATTTGTAAAGGAAATTATATCGAAAAACTTCCATTTATTTAATATATTGTGTAATACCCTATTTAATGTTCGATTTTGTTGGATTTCGACGAGAAAATATTAAAAAAAAAAAAAAAACTAAAACACACAGGAAAAATTTTATAAATGTCTATTAGATTTTTTAAATCCCTTAATCCATTTTTGAAATTTATATTAAATTCAAGTATTTGGATTAAAACTAAAAACAAATCGTAAACTGGTGTTTTTTGTTCATTCATAAGAAAAAAAAAAAACAAAATAGGCCGTATCTACTAATGACGATACACTCAAAAAAAAAATTATTAAAATTGTCGGTGACGTTTTCGAGAAATTTTAAATATTTTAATCAAGTTTTTTTAACATTTTATTTTGAAATAAAAATTCACTTTTGTTCAAATTATTAAAGATAGTATTAAAAAGTGATTTGTTTCCAATTTTTTTTTTTAACACAAAAACTTTTTTTTACGCCGAGCTTGTGAATACTCTACAACGAGTTCAAGAAAATCCAATCACTCGCTTAGGCTATTGGTCATCAGACAGATACGCAGAATTGCGAGATCCACTTTTTTTTTCGAAAATAGATATAATAGCCTACAAGTACATATGTGTATCGATTTGCTTCTTGAGAAAATTCGAATCTTAGCTCATTTCGAACACTTATCTCCATAATTTTACTTGCGCCTAATGGAAACAGTGCCAGTGGTAGAAAGAATGATTTATGTCTTCAACTTGGCTGAGAAATTTAATGAAAAGAAATTCTAATCTTGTTGCAAGAGTACTAATTTTTTTCTCCAACTTTAAGCATTGAATTTATAAAATCAAATAAAGAACTTAATTACATAAAGTTAAGAGAAGTTCCTTTTTATTAATTTGTAATGTCGTCTCTGAAGTTGACTAGTTAAATAAAATTATGTTTAAATTGATACAGAACGTAATTTGGAAATCCATGGATTAAATTGGTATTAATTCGAAATTTCGAATTCAGTAAGAACTGAACTTATCAAACGACCAAACTTTGATTGCAGCATTACACAAAAAAAATCATCGATTTCCTCAAAAAGTTATAGTATTTTTTCGATTTTACTTACTGGACTATTAAGTAATAGTGTTTAACTCTACTGAATTTGTATTATAAAAGTAAGAACTGCATACTAACTTCAATCCTTGCATTTTAGTTTTTGTTTTAATAGAATTCATATTTTGTTCATATACAAGCTGTTCCTAAGAAACACTAACGTTTATCCTATCTACATTAGTTAAACTCCAGACTCAAATCTCACAACTACCATGAATATGCTCCAATATCTTTAAAAGTCCGACGCCATCCCGACTACTGTGCTAGACACAAAGCACTACATTGTCAATATACCCAGTTTTTATTAGCCCCATAATGATGACGGAGAATTTTTACATTAATTGAAATTCAATTTGAGTCTTTGGAAAAAGTTCAACAAATTTCCTTTCACAGTGCGTAGTTACACATTTAACCTACGTCATCTTAGAAAAAAAAAACTAAATAGATGTTCATTAAATTAAATTTGGTTTCATGTCAGACAGATGACCTTGATGAATTACTTCAGATTTAATGAAAATGAATACATAAATTCCGATGTAGATAAAAACATTTACTTTTGTCAAAAAAGATAAAAAAAAACTTCCCAAAAATATAATAAATTTATAAATTTGTTATATAGTCGCATATTATTCACAATCACTGTGAACACCTGAAAAAT
The DNA here is from genome assembly GCA_958431115.1 of Syrphus vitripennis. Classification (NCBI taxonomy): domain Eukaryota; kingdom Metazoa; phylum Arthropoda; class Insecta; order Diptera; family Syrphidae; genus Syrphus; species Syrphus vitripennis. Next base: position 24,010,053 of record OY288108.1, read on the forward strand.
GTGTCATAGAAACAGGTGGTGTTGACAGAAAATCTTCAAATATACAACTATACATTACCTACTTTGCTAACTATAGAATCAGTAAACAATTTATTCTGCTACCAATTATACCAATCACAGATAAGAACAGGCTGGAGCAGGACTGAAATATAGAACGAAAGTGGAAGTTTTTTTATTTTACTGATTGCAATAGCTGCTATTATCTATATATTGCTATATGTAATTAGAGAAAGATATAGGTAATGTATGTAAAACAAATAATATTACAAATAATGTAATGACCTATTCATTATTTTATTGGAGATTATATAAATAATTAGTGGCAATATTTAGTTTGGCATTTCATTGTTGGCGATTACTGAAATGTCAATTTTTTCAAATGTAATTTTAATTTAATTTTTTGCAATTTTTTAAAAAGAAGAACGTGAAATTTAACATTTCTAGTGCAAACATTTTAAAGAAAATTTTCGAGTTTTTACCTAATAATTAGTTTATTAAATAAAATTGCAATCAACTTTAAAAACAAATATTTTCTATAACTAATTTTTAAAACAGAACCCTATTTTAAACAATTCTTTAACCTAAAATCAATTTATTATAAACGTCTTTTCATTTATAAAATATTCTTTAATGATACTGAATTTTTAATTTCAAAATTAAATTTAAAAACTAAAATAATAAAATGAAAAGTTTAAAATTAGTAAAACCAATAAACAAATTATCCATACCGTGAAAGTAAAAAAAAGCGGAGTTATGAATGGAAAAATAAAAAAATTGACTGCTTATGTTCAAAAAATGTGTTTTTTTAGCTCTAAAAAGAACGGTACCTACTTGTTATTTATAACTCTTAAAACGAAACTTATTTAGCCAAAACAAGACTGATTTTGCTTATTTTTTCCTCTGAGTTTTTATAATTTATTAAAAGTTATTTAAAAGTTATTAAAGGTGTCGTATTTGTTTTATTTTTTAAATTTTATGTAAAATAAAGAGAAATGTTAAAATAAATAAATTTTCTGTTATTTTATTAGTAGAACAAAGATTTTCATGTTTTTTTTCTATTTGAATTTGTTAATTAATACCAAATAAACTTAAAATTTTGACATTTTGATAAATTGTTGATATTAATCATTTTTTAATAAATACAATTTTATAAATAAGAGTTAAAAATAAAAGATTGATGTTAAGAGAATATTAATTACAATTTGATAAACGGAGATTATTGTCAATAAATTTTATGTATTTTTTAGGCTTTATAGGAGATTGAGATAGTTGACAGTTTGACAATATCAAGGAAATTTATCCTTGTCTGGCAGTTGCTGCAACATTAGCAGCAGCTTGTGCAACTTGAAGTCCTTGGAGTGTTGCATCCCTAGTTCGTTGGCCAGCTCCCTCCTGAAAAAAGAATTTTAGTTTACAGTCAGATAAAAGAAACAATATTGTTTTAAAATTTTAAAATTTTAAAGCCAAACTTACAATGCTTTTGCCAAGTCTTTTCCAAAAATCTGCTTCTGCTTTTCCTGAGAAGATGACCAGGACAATAGCAAAAATGACCACAAAATATTTAGCGAAATTCATTTTGATTTTTTTTTTTAAGATTCAATCTAGACCTGATGAACTTAAGTAATTGATTTGAATAATCGATGCGTTTGCTATTTATACAAAAATATTATCAAAACGGGGACTCCCTCAAAAGGTGATGCATTATCTATGGTGATTTACCAGTAGGCTGCCGTTATGTACTAAAATATTTATTTGGAGTTTTAAAAAAAAATTACACATTTTAAAATATCATCTTAATATTGCACAAAATTTTATTTATTTCGTGTTCCATGAAAAAATCACATTTCAAACAAAGAAATATTAAAATTGATAACAGCAGAAAAGCTGTAAACCACCCATTTGCATTGGTTTGTCGAAAAATCCCCGTTATGATATTTTGAAGTTGTATAAAAAGCTAAGGCAAAGAGCATTTCATCAATCAATCAGAAAAGATCATCAGCCTTGTAAACTGAATCTCAAACTATTTCTTTCAACATGAATTTCGCTAAATATTTTGTCGTCATCGTCGCTATTGTATTCGTTTTCTTTTCCGGACAATCAGAAGCAGATTTTTGGAAAAGGCTGGGCAAGAGTATTGTAAGTTTTTAGTTTTATTTTAAAACAACTGTTTTTGTAATTAAGGAGCTTTAAGTAAACTGATACAATAATATTGAATTTTTTTTTTCAGGAGGGAGCTGGCCAACGAACTAGGGATGCAACACTCCAGGGACTTCAAGTTGCACAAGCTGCTGCTAATGTTGCAGCAACAGCCAGGCAGGGATAAGTTTCCACTAAAATGCTGCTCGGTATAATTTTATGCAACTAATGTCTTTTTAAGTTTGTTCATTTCTTTTTTGTTCTTATTTGTGAAAATGTATTTATTAAAAATTTATTGATTTTATTTCAACTATTTAGTGTTTTTTTTTACGATCGTACTATTAGAGCACTCCTCCTATTGTAAGAATATAAAAAACAAACTACCAGAAAATTTAATCATAAGGAATTAATATTTGTAACTTTATTGTAAAATATGAGTTTCTTTTTTATGTTTCTTTATTAAAATTAATTAATAAACTTTATCTGATGATTTGATAACAACATTATGTATTTATTGATTGTTCTTCAATTCGATAACATCAGACCTACTTTTATAGAAATTTCCAATTAAATTAGTCACGCATATCACTTACAAAATAACCCAAAGTAACAGAAGGTCTAGTATGTCTTTACACAATTTTTCAAGTTTAATTTTAATAATAAACTCAAAAGAAATCGAAATGATTTTTATTTTGATATTGATTGATTGAATGATTATATCAAGAGTTTATTAATTATTTACGATTGTACAATGCGAAAGTTCAAGATTTTTTTTTTTACATTTCCCACATTCGTGAGGAAGACTTTTAATATATTTAGGGTTCCATTAAGAAACAATTTCTTTCAAAACCTTCAATTTCTGTAGGATTACACTAAAACAATCTGATTTAAAAAGTTAATTACGGGATGTAGATTTGGCTTCAAAAGAAGTGGCTCAATTTCATTAATTTTTTTTCGTTTTTGAGTAGGTATGCATTTTTTTTAGAAAATACACCTACTTCTACCTTAAAAGGGGAAGAAGATCCCCCTGCTAGACGCAAACTTGAAAAAATTGAAAAATCATTAAAATTTCTTAATTTTTTTAGAAAACAGAGATTCAAAAAACACCCGTTTTCAGCATATTGAAAAATGTTTGAATTTTTTTTTCAAAAATCAAAAATTAAATTTTGAAATGTCTACTTTGAAATTGATGATTTAAAAAAAAATGTACATATATACATAAATAAGAACTTTTCAAACGATTTAATTCCAAATGGTCTAATGGCGAAACAAAAAGTTGCAAAATAATCATAACAAAATAAAATACAAACAACCAAAAGTTTCCGCCAAATATCCCTACCCGGTGGTTCCCTCTTCTTTGATCATAAAAAGATTTCACTTTTTAGTCCTTAAACAACTTAAATTTTCAAAGCCCTATACATCGTCCATTATTAATTTTGGGGACTTGGCATACTTGTTAGGTAATCTATTTCTTGACATCAATCTAATAGCTTAGATTTATTTCTCTTCATCAAAATGCCATTTTTTTATTTTTACTTTATTTATGATATCATCGCGTTTTTAATATTATTACTTTCTGGGATCCTAGTCCTTTTCAAAAATATTAAATCGATATGGGTTAGGACCTACTCGTATGATTTTATTAGATGCCTTCTTATGGTCTGCTATGTTGTTTGTAGTTTCCCACCTACAGCTATGTTAATCAGATACTTAGTTATGTTGACATAATTCAGTTTTTCAATCAAGGTGATTGCTGTCCTACTGAAAGACAAAATGGACATTAGACTGGTCCTTAAAAATTAACTCTCCACTCATTTTGAGAAAAATTAATTTTGCATGGAAATTAAAACAGATTAAAACTAATTAAGTAGCTAAATTTCACTTTACAAGATAATTTTTTTTAATTCTGATAAAAAATAGTTTTGTATTTTTTTCAGATTTTTTGGAGCACTTCAAACTAAACCCGTGATACCAAATAAACAAACAATATGTGAGAACATTGACCTAGCCTTAGCCTGATCTTAATTGAATTTTGGCGAAATCCATTTGATTAAGAGGTTTCGTGTAAAAATTAACAATTTAAAAGTGCTTCAGCGGCTATACCTACACTGTTTGTCCTAATTAGTGATTAAGATGTTATATTTGAAGAAAATTGGATATTTTCTTGGCAAATTTACATAAGCATGTTTTTAATAAAAAAAATCCTAGTTTTGAGCGCATCACTTTTAACTAAAGAGTCCAAGCGAGGTTGCTGAGATTTTTTTTTGTCAGCTAAAGGCCGTTAAAATTGGAAACAATAATTCAGCAAGTCCAATTAAATGTAAGAAACCTAGGTATCGAAAAAACTGTTTTGTTTTTTTATAATTTGATGGTTGATCCACCCCCAAAAATGCCAAGGAGATGCGTTACCTGGACATCTTTTTGTTTATTTAAAATTAAAAGTTGCTATAAAATACAAATTTCATCTAAGACGCACAAATAAACTTCTGAAAAAATTATGGAATTTTCTTCATACCATTTTCAAAATACATAAATTGTTAAATCACTCTAATGGTCACATTAGATTACAAGGTAAAATAATTCATTTATAAACTCATACATATTTCTTAACCCCAACAGAACAGCAAGGAAACACCCTGAGTTTGTTTATATCCCGAGTTTGTGGTTGTTTCGATGGATAAGATAAAGTCAAATTACCGTCGATGTCCTTTCGTGTTAGAAAGTTGCAAAATTATTTATATTTATGTTTTTTTTCCTTCATTGGAAACTGATCCTTTTAGTGTAATTAAGTTTAACAGCAGCTACTAAATTGAAATACTTACACGTTAGAAGTTGTTAATAATGCAAGAGAAGTTTAAGAAAAAAAAATGATTAAAAACATCGAAAAGAATTATTTTACTGGAATTGAACTTATTTAAGGATTTGGGAAGCCTATAAAAAAAAAAACTAAAACATATTTTTGAGTATGATAGTTTTTAGTGTAAGAGTACTCGTAAGAAGCTTAAAAAAACGATTGGTTAAATAAAATAAATTTGTCCATGGAGAACCAAGGCCTAACTTATTTACAACTCTCAAACATTCCTGTGTGTGAGTTATTGCACGAATCGAGGGACTTACAATTTTATGCCAATTCCTAACAAACAAATGTGAGAAGAACTCTATTCTTGAGAAGTGATATTCTTGGAAAATTTGTTAATTTCTAGCAGCAACATGTGAAAGAAACATATCTGTTTTTTAGATGAACAAGGCTGGGAATCGAACCCAGACCTCCGGAATGGCACTATCAATTAAGCCACGGGCTGCTACCAACAACAATTGGTTATATTGTCAAAATAACACCAACTTTTCTATATGAATCAATGATTTCCCTTGTTGAACTTTTGACGAATACAAACATATTTCATTTAAATATTAAAAAAAAAAAACGATAACATTAAATGCAATATTACTTCAAATCAATTAGCAAATAATATATAAATGAACAGATGTACAACTCAGAGTCAGAGCAAGCTATGACTTTCATGAATGAACAAATCAAAATGGAATAGTATACTTGTGTTAATTAACTGCCTTTTGTAAGTAAAAGTGTTGAAATTACGCTCATTGAACCTCTTTTTTTGACATTTGATTTTTATTTGCATGCAATGTATACCCACTCATGTGGGACACAGTGTCATTAGAAAAGTTTCATTAATTATATGGGAATAAAAACGTTTTTAGAAGATAGATAACCTTCTGCAAACCGAATGTGAATCAACTATACCAATTATTTTTATTTGTATGTAATTAAATTCAAAATTTAAAAACACTACTATGAGTGTTTGGCCTTTTGAAAAAAAAAAATTCGAATGAAAAATAAATTCAGATTGAAAATTTAAGCGATTTATGGCAACTTTGTTATGAAAAATTCTTTTACAATCAACTTAGCCCAATCTTCAGCTGAAATTATTTCTCACCTCTAATGGGAAAGAACTTCACTTATAAAATAAAATTAATTTCCCACCACGGAGTGATGCAATAGTCCACTTCGCCGAGTTTACGATTACTCTATCCAATAAGACTTTCAAGCGCCCTCTACTTTCAGAATCTATCCATTCTTGACACATCCGTTATGTAAGCACTCATTTCAGCGGTTTCGTTGCCATCGACTACCAAAGCTGCTGGCTTCGGACTATGTGATAGGAACTGGCCAAAAGACTCCACGTTATCGCACTCTCCCCTAAAACTAAATCCTGAAACCGTTCCAGGTTTGGCCAAAAAAAAATTTAAATTTCTTGGTGTCGGTAACTTAAAAAGAAAAGCTCAAATTTTCTAATTTTGTTTTTCAAAAAAAATTACATTTTGTTTATGCGATATAACTTTGTAATTGTTTTAATTGGTTTCAAAAAAGTTAAAGTTTTTTCTTTAAAAAAAAAAATTGCCCGTGGAAAACTGTTTTGAACTAAATTGAACTAAAAGGAATATAACCAATTTGATAGCTCCCTCAAATGAACTGAACTGCCCAACTCTAATGAACACAAATACTGCGCCTAATAAACACACCAACAGTGTTTAGTGTGATTAGAGTGTCAAAACAGTTTCAAAATATATTTTTAAATCAAAAAACGCTATTACTATATAAAAACAATTTCATTGAAGCAAAACCAAGAGTAATCGAACCTCCCCCTTCCTACGCCACTTATTTGAGCCCTTTAAAAAAAAAAATAATATACCACCATACCCAGCCCTTAACCCATAAATAATAAGTTTATTTCCAAATTACCTATACCACCACCACTATGCCAACGCCAACGCCAAACCCAACAAAGTTAAATAAACAAATAATTGATTCTTATCAAAATATAAACATCAGAAAAATAACGACACAAAACTCGCATGCCCATCAAGAAAAACAAAACCACAACAAAAACCGGCAAACATTGTTGTGTGTATCTTTTTTTTTTTACAAGAGTATCTACCTATCTGCTCAATAGGGCAGTATACATAATATCAACACTTTCATTGTAACTACAAAATGATTTCATTGAGTTGAAAAAAAAACTCTAGAAAAAAAATATCTGAATTTTCAAAACATCCAAAAATCACTCGTTGGGCTATGAAAAACAAATATTTTCACTCAATGAGCTTTTCCTGGCATCTCGCTTGGTGTATCTCAAAACTAAAAACTCAGAGTTTAAACCGATGACGAACTATCCAGAGAAACCTCTTGACAAACGATAAGTTCAAACTGAATTGGCTAGCGATGGTGACTCCAATAGTTCTAAGAACTTCCTCTACACAAACCTAAAAACGAATTTTCTAACTCAGTCGTTTCAAATAGTCGGGTTGGATTGGTCGCGTTGTAAAACTATTCCAGTGTTTCAAAAAAAAAAAAAATAATATTGTGAAATTGTCTTTTGTCTTAAATTTATAATTAAATTTAAGAATAAGTTTAATGCTAAAATAATTATTGTGCGTTTCAAAATAAATTTAAAAAAAGTTATATTATTGAACTATTGAACTTATAATATTTTTGTAAGTTTTTTTTCTCCAAAAAATTCAAAAACTATTATTTATTTAATAAAAAAGTAAGGCCACTTGTGTATTTTCATTGCCATCTGTTATCTTTTTCCAAAAAAAAATAATTTATTTAATTAACGTCACTGAGGGGGACATCTACGTGTTTATCCAGATATTTTTGGGGGAGCTCATGATAACTGCTTTTTTTAATTTATCTATTGTTTTTATTTTACCACAACAAACAAAATATAAAATTAGTCTACCGGGAGTGTGTGGTCTCTGCCTTTAATGAATTATTCCCGTTTGGCTGGTATCCAATTTCGTTAAACAAACCTACAAACAAAAAAAAATGCGATGCATGTTAAATTCCTTATCTCCATGATGTCACTGGAAAATGCCACACAAGTTAATGAGTTTCTGGGAAGGAAACTATTGCTAGAAACTTTCGCCTAAAAGCACGCTTGCTTAATAGGAAAATGTGTAGTAATTATTTTTATATTCTATATAAAATATCTGATGTCGAAATTTGATTTTTAAGTGTTGAGTACACTCTGTGTTAGATGATTGAAGATTGATGATTTTTGAACAAAAAAAAATAAACCTTCGATTTGAATTAAAATCTTAAAAAGTGAACAAATAGTTGTATTTTTTAATTAGGTAAATACAAAAAAAAGCGAACAAATGGAAAATGAATCGAAAAAAAAAAACATTTTTAGAAAAAATTTTAGTATTTAACGATTTTTTTCCGGATTTTTTGGAAAATTTTCTTTTGTAGACTGCAGTTTTTGATAAATTCCCAAAACCTTTCCACACATTTTTTTTTATACTTTATTTTGTAAAAAAAAAAATACATAATCAATTATTTTGTATGTTCGAAAAAAAATACACATTTGTAGTAAAAGGAGTCGAAAACATTGACTTTCAGTTTTTTTTTCTTCTTCAGATTTTTTAAAGAATATTTAAAAAAATAAAAATAATAATAATTTCAAGTATTAAACTACATAAATAATTTATTAAGAAAGAACTTTAAAATTTATTGAAAAATTTCTGATTGGCCAACCTCTTACAAAGATTTAGTAACTTCTCAATGTATGTCTGCCAACTTGAACAAAAATTTTGAAAAGTTCATAAAGAAAATAGTCAAAGGATGTGAAATTTTTCCTAAAAATTTACACGTTGTATAAAAGTTAAAAACAACAAGAAATCAATACTAAGCGAGTGATCAAGAGTGTAATGATTTATTGTGTAGGTTGCTGAAAGCAGCTGTAAACAATAATTAAAATATTATTGCTTATATTGATTAATGTTTTGCTTTTGGTTTTAAAATGGATTTTCAAAAATTGATGCGCCCGTCAATTTTGATGTTGATGATGATGAATAAAGTCTAATTTAGAAATCAAAGAAAATTTTGTATACACTCCTTGTAAAACCACCCATTGGAATGTTTTTAAAATTTATAATTTTCACATTGAATGAGCGCGAAATTTTTCTTCGTTGGTAAATAATAATTTGTTTTATCTAATGATATAATCAAATTCATATGAATTTTCTGTTAATTATTGTTGTTTGCATTTATACTCGTTTAAACTCAGAACTAACTATAAAAAATAAATTCTTATTTATAATAGTGTGACTAAACGTGTTTAGGGTTAATTGTTTTCATTCCCTTTAGTATAACTGTATTTGAAAAGTGGTGCAATAAATAATCGTATGTTTGATATACCTAAACACAAATTTTATCAAACGATTTTGCTGGCGTGAATATTAATTATTGTGGTCATGACACACCAACTACCGTTATCTTTTGTACATATTTTATTAGAATAGGTTTTATATTGTGGTACAGAAAATATTACGTAAGATTTTGGAACCTGTCTTGATTAATTGTAATTTTTGTCAAAATAAATTTCGCCATTTAAAAAACATATATTTTTTTTACAAAACTCAAAATCCATCAACAAAATAATTTAGTTTCCTAAACCTTGGAAATTTCTGAAGGAGCTTATCTTAATATTATCGTATTAACACCAACGACTATCAAACTTTTGGGCTTGAGTTGAAAATTATTTGATTATTCTAGCTTCTCAATAAAGTAAATTTTTGGTTTCGTGTCAAATATGAACAAGGATGGTGTATTTAGTTTGATAATTTGTAAACTCAACAACAAAGTTTAGTTTTGTCGGAATTTATATGGAATGTAATAAATTATAATTTTTTGGGAAACTTTAATTGATTAAAAATGTTATTATTCTAAATTTTGAATATTTAGTTTGTTTTTATTTTTCGGAATTTCGTGCTTCCACGAAGAGAATGATGTTTTTTTCTAACAAATAAAGTTAAAAAAGAACTCCAACATTTCAGGGTTTTACCATTTAAGTTGGTTGGTTGGTTGAAAGGCTCAGGGTTATTGTGTTTCTTAATTCTGTAGATATTGAAAAAACTATCTCTGAATGTGAAAAATCTGCATTTCAATCTGCAAACAAAACATGAATTATGAATTCAAACCATTTCACCTTTCGGATTATATTTTATATTTGGAAAAATACAATTTATCGAAAATTTGGTCAAGAAACTGCTTTGTCAAAAAAAAAATCTCGCTGAAATGAAAAAAAGAAATTGTCAAAAAATTTTGTTTCCAAAAAAAAATGGTGCAGAAACAACAAAGTTTAAATATTTTTCAACCACCTACAGGTTCAATCATTAATCGATTATTCTATGATTCAGTGATGTGAACAGTTATGTATATTTATTATTATTATTATACATAAGTAAAGCAAATAATATAGAAATCGTTAAAATTATAAAATAATGAAAGGGAACATGTGACCATTCAATTTTTTTTAACGACTCCCAAAATTCACGTTTCTTAGATATTTTTTTCGCATCAATAAATACCAAATATACTTTTTCAATTTAACAAGATACATACCCATGTTCTTTTTATCATCAACATTTTTAAGTTTTTTCAAATATATTTTGTTTGGTTTTACCAAACCTCTTTAATTAAATCTCCAAAAAAAAAAAACAATACTTAACCTATTATTAGAGCAAGTAAAAAACAAATTGAAGCGTCTAGCTGTCGGTATCTCTGACAACTGGGCATTAGGTCATCTTTAAAAGTTATGAGTGTGAGGTATGACTCGCTTTCTTCATTTGTGCGTTAATGAATCTCTGCTGTCATCGCATCATTTGCTTCCATCATCATCACCATATAATCAATGCTGAAGCCTCAAATGTTGCGTGGGACATGATTTAAATTGAATGGTTTACATTTTTTATCTTCAATGCGAAAAGAAGTTAAAATTAATTTGTTTAAGGTGGAGGATAATAAATTTTTATAAGTGAATTTGTAAAAAGAGTAAGAAATATGAATTTGAAAACAAAACTGTTTTATGAATTTAAAACAAACTGAATTTGTAACAAAAAAAAATATATTCAAAATATTCGTTCAATTTCTATTTTTGATGGATAGGTTCAAATTTTTGGTGATTTTGTATTTCTATTATTTTAATGATATTGAAGTGGACTGTGAAATTATCTGAATCAAATCCAATCTAGTCAAATTTATTACATCCAGTGCACTCTGATGTAAATACTATTTACAATAAATTGATAAATTAAAAATAATTAATTATTCATTATCAACATTAACAAAAAAAAATTGTATATTTTATCTCATAAACCACCATAGATAATATGGACATTGATCTATCTAAAAAGAACACAAATAAGGTTGAAAATAGAACAACTAACCTTATAATACGCCTATATGATTAATATGTTATGACAGCGTATATGTATAAGATAAAATCCAAATAAAATAGATTAAAAATTTTAATTTCCATTTTTGTTCAGCGTTCTATAAAACAAAAAGGAAAAACACTAACAATAAACTTAATAACTTCAATTATAATAATTGTTCAAAAACACCTACAGTGTTATTAAATTAGTTTTTAAACTTCGCTGGTTTAGTAATTGAAAGATCGTAATATTGGAATTCAGTGCACGCAATATGTTAATAAAAGCTCAGTTTTTAAATAGTGATAGTTTCTGAATTTCAGTGAATTTTCTTGTCAAATTTTTTGGAGTTCAATTTAGCGTTTTCGACATCCTTCTGAATCTGCCCACTTGTGACTAAGAGAGATTTTAGAGTAGGTATGCTCGTTTCTAGCAACACAATAATTTTCCATCTTATCGCCTTATTTATTTTAAAATGTTAACAATGTTTTATATTCAATTGATGTGGATCTAGTCTGATATCTTAGATGACTAAGATTTTGATATCGTCAACCCCTTTTTAGTCTAATGGCAGTACTCGAATAATTACAACTTTCACTAATAAAATCAAGAAACAAACCACTTTGTTGAAGTACTCATTATATACCTACCATAAAGTACCTACTACTCACCTACGTTTGAAAGTTTTCAAAGGAAATAATAATTAAAGATTTACAGCGACGACGTGTTCTGATTACATATCATTTTTGTTCACAAAATGATATTAGATCATACTTGATTTAAAATTACATGCTTATTCTAAATGAAACAAAAATTGTAAAATAGAAAGTTTACATTAATAAAATTTTATACTTACAGTTTAAGAAAAATTTTAATTAATTTTGATCACAGAAAGTAAAAATGAAAAAAACTTAAAATGTATTGAAGACGATAAAAACAATGATTGTTTGGCGTCGTCTGTCTGGTTGTCCGGTGAATATTTATTAATACTTACAAAATAAAATCTGTAGTTCAATTGCACTTACAGACAAGTTAATGGTTATGAAGTGGTTGAACATTGAAGCTGTAATTTTGATTTATTTGATAAAACAGTTCTGGAAATTTAAATAAGAAGTGCAATATGCAAGAGCATTTAACTGTGACCAACAATTTGGCAACCGTGTAAACGGACACCAGTATAATTGAAAATCGTCTTATATTTTATAAATTTTAAATCCATGCTTTCGACCATGAAGTAATTGTAGAGTTGCAACTATTTATTTTTTTTTCTTTTCTGAAATGTTAAATGTTTGTTATTTTCTGAAATGAATAGGTTGGATATTGAATTGAAATGTAAAAAAAAAACAAGTATTTTACGCATGTTAGAAGAATCATAGATTTAGTTATTTTTTGTTAAGAATTTAAAAGAAAAAAATACTAAATTCTTGGGATATGTTTTTTTTTAACTTTTAAAGTAAACAATTTCAATTTGTTTATTATTAAATCTATCGCATACAAGAAGAAACATTTTTCTTACTCCTATCATTTTAAAAATAACAAAAACAAAATTAACGTTTTAAATTAAGTTAGTGGCAACCCTCCAAGCTATTTATGAACTAAAACTTGGAAATAAGCTACCAACATCCGACGAAACATTGGTGGAATAGAAAATGTTTCCCAATTTCCATATTCCGATAGGAGTGAGTCACTAAATAACTGTTCTATTATTAAAAAAATAAATATCAAAAATTTATTTACAATTGATTATTATTCGATCAATACACAAAATATAAAAAAAATATAAATACAAATTTATGGGTCCCATTCTTCATTTATTTTCATTTTTTTTTTCGGAGAAATCAAAAATACTATTGTGAATGCACTTAAATTCAAGAAAGTGGTAACCCTGCAAACCAATGCAAAATGGAATCCAAAAAAATAGACGTTGTAACTTATCGTATGTTTTTTTTTTTTAATTATTTTATAAATCTTTTTCGCTTGAAATTGCTTTGCTTACTGATAAAATTATATAAATCAGGAAGAACAGAAAAGCTTTAGTCATTTTCCAAATTGTTGTGACCAAATAGAGGAACAACAGTTTGAATGGAAAATTTTTTTTAATGGTTTTCTTAATCTTTTGATCACTTCTATACTTTCAATGTAAAAACAAGTTAAGAATGTAAAACAATTAAAACAGTTATCTAATAAATAATAATTTAAGAAGGTCAGCATATCCAGAAGCCAGTTTTTTGAATTTGTTAACTCTCTTCTTTTCTGATTTTTTTTTTATTTTCCATTCAAAATAAAAACATAAACAGTATGCCTATAAGAATCAAAACAAAACAAAAAAAACTTTAATTTTTCATCCGAGATATACTAAAACCTGAAGCAGCTGATCTATTCGTGTCATCATAGTTTATAATATATTCAGATACCTTTAAATAAAACGTAAACATTGTTTGACTTTAAATCTTAAATACAAAAGCCAAATTCGGAATTTCATTCAGAGATTTTATTAGTTACACTCTATTAACCAAACACATTTATACATATGTAGGTTTATTGCGTCATGGTCAATATTAAGTATAGTTTTGTATCTGTGTTAGATTTGAAAACAAAAATCTTTAGGGCTTTAAAAATAAATGGGAAAATGTTGTCATTTCGATTTATCATCCCACGAAAACACAACAATGTAAATACAAATTGAATGAAAAAAGCTTTTCAGTTACAAATTACATTGAGTTTGAGTAAAAGTTCAATTCCATTTGAGTGGATTTTTTGGAGTGAAAACTTTACTGTAAAGTCTATCACAAATTATACATTAATAAAATATGCGTAGGTTAGGTAGATTTATTATAAAATTACAATGTATGGCTGCAAAACTCCCCTTGAATATATAAACATTAGGTGCTAGAATAATATGGTATCTGTAATTTTAATGTGGTGTATTTCTGATTATTTATCACAGGTTCCTTATAAGTATTGATGATAACGGATATTTTAAAGGGCACGTACTTTAATTGAAAAAATTGGTTGGAGGTTGAGAATTATAACTATCTATGTGTGTATATGAACGGTTGGTGGAGCATGAACTACATAAGTATTTAGGAACAAACATTTCTAGTGTTTTTATTTCGAGATTTATAAATAAAATAAGTTATCGAAGCAATAATCAATATTGTGCATGAAGTACATGTCTTATATTTTTTAAACAACATATTTAATAGAAAATAAAAGCCTGAATTGAATCTAAGCTTTCAATTTTTTACTCTATTTCATTCATATTAAATATTTTTGAAATTAAAAACGACATTACTTTAGAGTTATTACTAAGAACCATATTGGAATATTTGAACCAATAAGTCAATAAGAATAGGACGCAGAGGCGAGAGGGAAGTCCTTAGCAAATATGACAATTTTCTCATTTTGAGGTAAATTAAAAATAGAATTTAGATACTTACACCAGAAAGAGTAAAGGTCCAAGGACTGATCCTTGGGGAACACCAATTTCAGAACTCAACATGTCATTAACGATTGACACATTGACAACTAATTTAGGATATTATCACGAAAACGGAGACTATATATTTAGTTTCTTTAGCTAACTTGCGTGACTTACCAAGGCCAATGCAAGATTTAGTATTTTTGGTAGCCCTAGCAGGAACATTTATAAGAAACTCAAAACGCATCAAAGACTGAAGAAGTAGATAGTTATCGGAACATGAGGATAAAGTCAAATATTGATATTTATATTACCAATAATTCAGGTATTTTGAATGTTTATCTTTAAAATATGTCTGCCTTTCAAAAAAATTGCAATTGAAGCCACATTCAATACAAAAGTATTTAAAACACAATACAGTCGGCATTTCCAAGATTCGATATAATCACATTTTTTTACAACATTTTAGAAATTAAGGGTAAATTCTAGAATTTTCTTATTTCAGGTTCATATAGCAACATTTTAATACTTACATTATTATGCACGTAATGTTCTCCTTATTTTATTTTTATATCACTCACAAAATCATTCAAAACCCACAGTGGGCATAAATTAGCCCTTGAATAATAAAAATAAAAATCCTTGCAATGCACCCCATGGAAGTAAAGGTGGTTAATTAACAGCTTGCGTGTCTTTATAAATAAATAAATACTCGTACACAAACAAAAGCTAGGTCATTGGTCACAAAAATGACTATTAGCATTACTTTTCAGTTGTCAATTTTATAGTTGTAAACATAAAGTTACAAAAATAAAATGGTTATAGTTTCTATTTTAAAAAGGTAAAATTTCTTATACGTGCATGCAAATAATCTTGATTAGGTTAAAAAAGATTTAAAAATTTTCAATTAAAGGTCTCCCAAAACAAAGCGAAATAATAGTAACAACATGTTGTTGTCAATTTAAACAAAATTTTCTTATTACTGTTTTATCGTCGCCGGACGGCGGCGGCGGAGACTGTTTCGCTTTGGTTTTGTTTATGTCTATAAAACACGCGAAACAAAATAAGCAAACACTTGATTAAGTTTAATCATGTTTAGTATTCATTAAAATTCAATCTTCAAAAATGCAAATGCAAAAAATTGATTCTTTAGTCAGTGGTTAAACGTGATTAACATTGGAATTTTATATCCATAGATCCTAGGTTCAATACTCATAAAGAACAAGAACTAGCACATGGAAACAATAATGGAACTAAATTTCAAACTAATTAATTTAATTTTTCAATTTTCGTTGTTATTCAAACCGCAACATTACCATTCAGACTATGTGAATAAGAGTGTTTACTCCATAGGTATAATAATGTACTTAGGTGTTTGAAAGTAGTGTAACAGTAAGAAATAGTGTTAAATACAAAATCATAACCTATGATTAGACTAGCTAGACTTATTTAAACATTTTTTATGTTCTACAATGGAAACATAATAAATTCACATTTTATATTTATACTCCCTTTGATTAATGTGTTGGGTATTGGTGATATTACAAACAATGGAATAAATGATGAACATTAAAAACTGTTTATAGTTAAATATAAGAGTGTTCTTTTACATAAGTAAAGCGGCTAGTCAAAAAATAAAAATCGAATAACAATCTTACCATTTCTGGATATTTTAAAATAAGTTTTATTTGATTTTAAAAAGTCTTTAAACAAAGTTTTTTTAGAAAACTGACTCTATTGGTGAAATTATTTTATTAAAATAGGATTTTTTTCTCTCGATTATTGATATGTTTTTTTTAAATTCAGTCTTTTTTCTTTGTTTTCCAGAGAAAAAAAAAACTATGAAATGCCACCAACTTCCTCAGTAGAAATTGACTCACTTACAAAAGTCATCCGTCCACAATCAACAAACAATAATTCTACAAACATCAATAATACAATGTGCCTTTCAACGCCTTCAGATAGTTCTACTACTCCATCAGCTGCTGTTTGTCAATCATCATCAGCAACAACATGCAACAATTTAGTGGAAAACTCAACGAACAAACAATGTACCAATAGCCATAAGAACTCATGCAACATTCGACACAGGAAACATGCATCACTCTCAGGAATGAGTGCAACCGCCTTAGATGCTGCTGATGACAACAATAACCAAAGTGATTTAGATTTAAGTGAAGATGAAAAAAATGAAGCTTACAAAGAATGTGCTGAAAAGAAATCAATGACGACATCAACAACAGATGGCACTAGTATAGTTTATAAGCCACGATTAAGATGGCCAGATCTAACGGCACAGATTTTTATTCATGCTGGAGCTTTATATGGATTGTATTTTCTATTTTATGCAAAGTTTTTTACATTAGTATGGGGTGAGTTACTACATTTTGTAAGAAAAAAAAATGTCACTTATCAAGATCATCTAGGTATCTAAGAATGTTGCTAGCTACCTCAAAAATTTAAAAAAAAACCGTATTGCCCTTCCTTTTACAACAAGTGAATTTTTATTGAGGAGGCATTGACTTGTTGTTCTCTACTTGCTGCTCTTCAGATCAAACAAATTGTGTCATTTTGAAGTAAATGATTCAACCTAGACTCCTAAACAGTTTACGTTTATCGTGGAATAGATATGAATAGATATAGATACTTCCGAGAACTGACATTTATGATAAAATGATTTTTATTGAAATGATAAGATTAATCCAGAACCCACCCATTTATTTTACACTTTAGTAAAATTATTTTTATCTTTATTTTATTTTATTGGTATCTCTTACCACTAAAAGGTATTAATCATAATAATGGCTTGTATACGTTGTATAAATCTCATTGTTATGAATGGAGGGTGATAAAAAAAAATCAAATAATAATTATCGTTGGCAATTCCGGACGAGTGTGTAAGAAACATTTTAGAAAAAATTTATTGTAGTTACATACAAATATTGTGCATGCTTTCATCAACTTAAAATTTTATTGAAATTACGAAATAAAATTATATCTGGAATATAAAACTAAGCCGAAATTATTCGGATACTCCCGATTGCAAGCAACCGACCACATTGGTACATGTTAGCCTTGGTCGCACATAAATATTAGTGGCGATAAATTACAAAAATGCGAACTCTCTCGGCCTGATTTACCTCAATGGTATCACAGGCCAACAAAATAAATTATGTACGCTATATGAACTTGCTTCTAAATCTAATAGATTTTGTGGCGCGAAGAACCAAGGCCTCAGTGACTTACAACTCTCAACCAATCCTGTGTGCGTGTTATTGTAGGATTAGAGAGGAGCTACAATTTTTATCAATATCTCCAAAAGGGCTACTGCTCGTGAAAAAAAAATTCTGTTTTTATATGGACGAGGCTGGGAATCGAACCCAGACCTCCAGCGGCAAAGTGACAGTTCAACGAACTAACTATAATGCCAAAGGCTACTACATGAATTTGCTTATATGTTATAATTGTAGTTATTAACAAAAAGAGACAAAAATGTGTCATTAGAATAAGCAACATTTCAAAACCAAATATAATTAGTTTTTTTTCTTTTCAAAAATCCAAAAACATATTGTTTTTGAAAGTATTGTGAAGAAAATCAAAAACTAAGAATCGGATTCTTTGGCACGTACCGTGATAATTGTTTGAAAATCTGAACTTTACGAAGTAATATTTTCGCTTTCTTTTTCTCAATCGATAAGTACATTGATTGTATTCAAATTGAGTTGTCATTTTTTTTATATTATAAAGATCTTTCAGTTGATTAATTAAAGTTCAATAAAAATGCAAAAATCACAACCACATTATATAACACCTCAACCATATTGTAACAAATTTATCATGTGTCACATATCAAGTTCGTTTTCGATAAATTAAAAATTTCTCTGAATTCTGAAAGCAGTTTTGCCCTTGACTAACAAGAACAACCACCACTGGTATCTCATCAATATGTTTCGTTTTTTTTTTCATTCTATGCATTTTGATCTTTGAACTTTTCTATTGATCTTAATAATAGTTTCATTGGAAATAATTTACAAAATGATTTATTTATTTAATATCTACAACAAACAAATGCTTTTACTTTTTATTCTAGCACTGTTAACGATTTGGTGTTCCGGTGTGGGAATCACTGCTGGGGTACATCGACTCTGGTCACACAAGTCCTATACAGCAGCGTTGCCATTGCGATTGTTGCTTATCTTTCTATTTACAATCTCTGGACAGGTAAGAATAGCTTTTTAATTTATTGAATCATGACTGTAATAACTTCTTACTCGTTTTTTGTATAGCGTGATGCATACACTTGGGCGCTGGATCATAGGATACACCACAAATTCTCGGAAACAGATGCCGATCCTCATGATGCCAGGCGTGGATTCTTCTTCGCTCATGTTGGTTGGCTATTCTTAACGCCCCATCCAAAAGTCGAAGAGAAACGCAAAGTGATCGATATGTCAGATCTAGAGAACGATGGTGTGGTAATGTTCCAGAAGAAGTGGTATATTCCACTTTTCGCCTTGATTTCCATTGGATTCCCAGTTCTAGTGCCGTATTATTTCTGGAACGAAGATCTTTGGATGTCATTTTGGATGAATTTCAATATGAGATTCTGTGCAACACTTAACATTGCTTTCTTTGTAAACAGTGTGGCACATATGTGGGGCAGAAAGCCTTATGACAAGTAAGTTGAAATCATGACCGTTGGCTGTTTTTAGGATATTCTGATTAAATATATTTCTTTCAGAAATATTAGTCCAGTTGAAAGTCCATTTGTTTCATTTATTGCAATGGGTGAGGGTTGGCATAACTATCATCATGTTTTTCCTTGGGACTATAAGACCAGTGAATTGGGAAGTTACACTCTTAATGTAACAACGGGTTTCCTCGACTTCTGCGCCAAGTTAGGCTGGGTAACAGGACGTAAGTTTTTTTTTCATTTTTATTTTAAACATTTTTATCTTTTTTTTTTTTTTTGAATTTGTAGGTAAATCAGTGTCTCCCGATATGGTTGCTCGACGAGCTGCCAAATGTGGCGATGGTTCACATTTTTTAAATGATGCTTATGCTCATAAGGACCAAGTTTGGGGTTATGGTGATAAGGACGTGTTGAAAGAGGATGCTGCAGAATTGGAAACAATGAATGACTAAAAACTAAAGAAGACTTTAGTAGAACTACAACTACTAACCCAAAATAATCATAAATATTAGTTATTATTATTAAAGAGGCTTTTACGTGTTATATAAACAAAATACAGTATTTCTGTAAATTTAAGTGCTTTTGGTGCTTTTTGTAAACAAATTTAAAAAATTAAATGGCAAAAAAAAAATATTATTCAATTTAATGAAAAATGTGATTTGCATTGATATTGATAAAGTGACTTAAGTGAGTAACTTAAATGTAATGAAGTTTAAATCTTTGTTGGGGTTAGAAATAGAATAAGCTATAGGCCAGGTACTTAAGTCATGAACTAAAAAGAATTTTTTCGCAAGGAATATGTGAAAGCTAAAGTGAGTTAGCCTGCATTTTTTCAAAATCGATTTTTCTTCGAAAATAAGTCTGTTAACCTTTTTTTCAATATAAAAATATTTCTATGATACTTTTTTACTTGGAATTCGAAAGTAGAACGCACTTATAGCATCATCTTAATTTTTTTCAAGGGTTTAAAGCGACTTAGTTTATTAATACCAATACTATATTGATTATAGAAAAACAAAAATAAACATAAGCAAAGTATAGTTTACAAAAATTCGTTTGGCGTATCCCTAATTTTTTTATTTATATTTTTTGAAAAAGAAAACCAAGTGTTTCAAAGTGAATTTTATGGCTTATTCCACTTTTGCACTCCAGGTCTTATATACTTGTTAAATCTATATTTTGTTCAACTACTCATTCCATTCATCTCCAGCCTCTTCCATCTAGAAACAAAAATGTTTTTTCACAGGCTGTTGCCTTTTACAAGAAATTAAAAAATTCTCTTTACTTGTCACGAATAGAGTTCCTCTCAACCTAGTCATTGGAATTCGACATAAATTTGTATGTCCCCTCCATTTCTGCAATAACTCGCAGGTAGTGCCTTAAAGTTGTTGTTGTTGTTCACAAAAAATTCAACGCACAGGAATAGTTGAGTGCTAGTTATAAGTCACTAAGGCCTTGTTCCTTCTTCGACTACCGCACCATCAAAAAATAACGACAACAGCGACAAGAAAGACTTTTACATTTTTTGAATGCCAAAAGGACTCTTTAACCAGTTTTTGAAAAAATTACTATACCTTGGTCCTTTTTCCAGGAATTTGTATCTTTTAGTGAACTTTTCTTGAAGTTACTGAAAGTGGAATAATTCAAGGGAATAATTTAGGTAGGCTTTCAAAAGAAGTACGAATTTGTTACTCACCTGGAAGGATTTCATTACTAAAACCAATTTAAAAAGTTTTTTTCTCCTTCAAAGAATTAGTTCTTTGAAAAAAATTCTAACTTGTTCTAAAAAAAATTCACCGACATTCTTAGAAAAGTTTTTTTTTTATTTCCTGCTATCGGAAAAAGTTGTAGATAATTATTGTAAGATCAAACATTTTATTTACATAGATCATTTTGTATGCATAAAACTAAACTATTGACAAAAATGCAAAAAAAAAAACAATTTTTTTCATTTCTAAAGAGGATTTTATGTACCCTTTATATGTCAGAGACACAGTGCGAGCTTTAGTTAAGTAGGAGGGGATTTAATAGGATATATCGGTGAACATTAGCCTCGAATTTCAGTACATCACAATGAGAGGCAAAGATAGAGAGTGGAAGGTTATTCCACATTCGCGTAGTACGAATTCCTGTACTTGACAGTACGACCGAAGTTGGGTTCAAGAGTAACGTGAAACTCGAGTATTACGGTTGAATCGTTTAAGGTCAGGAATGCAACTGGCTATTTCAAAAGAGCACTAACCGTAGAAGTAACGATAAAAGAGTGAGAAACAGGAAACGTTACGTCAGTGTTCGATTGACGTAGAAGTATCGATTTCCTGTCTCCGATCATTTGGAAGGCTCGTCTTTGTATACTGTCCAAGAGGCTTAAGCAAGTTGCTGGAGCACAGCCCAGAGATGGGAGTTATACTCGACTTTTGGACGTACATAACTTTTATAGATAATAGCCAGATCAGAAGGGGAAAAGAATTTCTTGCATCTCCAAAGGAAACCTAAACATCTTGCGGCATTTTTGGCGACGCTAAGTATGTGATCATTCCACAAAAGATGGTTTGTGATACACATACCTAAAATCGCAAGCTGATTAGTTTCTTCGATGCAAGTGCCATTCATAGATAATGGCAAGGGGGGTACGTCTCGCTTTAACGACAGAAGGCAGCATTGAGTTTTCGAAGCATCAAATTCTACGCGATTTCTTAATCCCCACTGTACAATGCCGTCTAAGTCAGAATTTAATGTACTTATCATTTTAGCCGTTTCAGTTCCACGTTAGAAGAGCAGGGATGTGAATCCGGAAACGAATATGAAAAGCTAAGGCGTAAGCGAAACAATTTAATGGATTAGTAGTTACAGACAGGAGATCATTAATGAAAATGAGAAAGAGAGTCGGAGACATATCTTAAATAAAAAAAAACTTGATTTTGATGAATTTTGTCACAAGTTCACTTTTTCTCAAAAGTTGTCATACTTTAATACAACCTGAATATTATGATGATAGAACTTTGGTACACTCGGACGAATACGCATTTTTTTTTTACTGAATTTTAAAAATTTTATCTGTTCCACATTACATCGATCTAAATAGATGATTATAAAAATATAAAAAATAGAGAAGAAAAAAAGTATTATCTATTTCTGAGGTAATTTATTAAGATAAAAAAAATATTTTAATTTTTGAAATTAAATATTTGCACAGCACTATTAAAAGACGTATAACTTTTTCTTGAATTGAAAAGTACTAAGCTTCATGTACATAAAGCCGACAGAGTTTTTTATTAGAAACACCTTTTTTTAGTTTTGCATGAATCAGGTTTATATTTCTTGATCTCTCATTTTCTGCTTAAAGGTAGTTTAGTCTTTCTGTATTGTTGTTGAATTGTTATTCATTAGAACGCTAATTTTAATAATTAACTACAGCCCTGCAAGCATGCAAAGAATTACGTAGGTATAGAACTGATTACTGACGAAATAAAGTACATTTTTATAATTTAAAACATTAAGTATTTATATAGCTCTAAAGTTCAAGTTCAAAAAGGATTGATTTATAATGTACAAAGACAACACATACGCACACTCATTATTTTTTAATTTTGTTTTCAATTTAATCTTAATAGGCTTCAGGTATAAACTGTGTCGTTTGAAACAAAACCTATAATTAAATTATGTGCGTCTTTTTTAACTGATTACCCCGAATCCCCCTAATCAAATAATATTGTTCATTCACTATTCACATGGAAAGGTATTTTTTTTTTTGCATTTTCTTTTCTCATACCAATTTTATATAGTCCACCTTTGAGCTTACCAACGAATTTAATTAGGAGAAAATGTTAACTCAGCTCTGTCTGTTTGCTGATCGTGGTTTATAATTCACTATCGGCCAGTAAGTCAACGTGATCGCATTTAGATATAACTCGAAAGGGATTCCATTCAGAAGCTGTCATAAAACATTATAAAAGGAAGGAAACCATCAGAAAAGTGCTGTGATACATTCTTTTTTTTGTTTTTTTTTTTTTTGTGTTTAAATCAATTTTTTCTGGCTTTATATTGTGCAAACCAAAAAAGGTAAAAAAAAAAGAAAAATGTGTAGTAGGTATGTTCAGAGTTCAGTTTATGTTGCGAGCCTATGGCTAGTTTGTAAAAGTTATGATTCTGATGTGTTTTTCCTGTTATTTGAGTTTGTAATTTGAGTTTGAGATATTTGTTTTTTTTCGTAATGATTTTTGATTTTCTGTGGAAATATTTTTACCATATTATTGCTATCAAATTACGGCGCTTCACAAATAAAGTGTTACAAAATCAATTATTTCTATATTCAAGACAAGATTGTTAAGTACAGCGGATGTTTTTTTTTATGAATAATTACCAACAGTAACAAAGTTCTACGAAATTTTACTTTGCCAGACATTATACAGCGCAAATTTTAAAATAATTCGTATTTGAGAAGTAAAATGCTTAGCAAAAAAATTTAGTTGTTCTTGAAGGTACTGGTATTAATGTACTTGGTGGTTTAAAAAAAAAAAAACAGTTGCTTGGCATTTTTTTTCTCTTAGAGTGATGAATTAAAAAATGTAGCACTTCTTTCATTTCCTTGTCTACCCGGTAGTTTCATCTATTGAAATAATGCTAATGCGAAGGTCTGGCTTCCAAAATCGAAAAAAATCAGTCTCATCTCGGTGCCGTCTTGTTCTCTTCTCAATATCGTGAATAAAAGTCTCATCTCGGTCTCGTCTTCATACCGAGTCAAGTTCTTATCGACTTCCTCTTTTTTTGTTGGGAAAATAAGAAAAAACAATTTGAATCCAGTATTTATATGAAAATATTCAAAAACAAAATTTCCATATGATTTTTCTTTTCTTTCCTCGGTTCAAAAACTACGTGATCATCTCGGTCTCATCTCTGACATCTAATAGTTAGTGTTGTCATGGGACTGATAGTCTCGTTCTTTCTATGATTTTTGACATTTTACATTATAAAATATTTTTTTCCAAATGTGATTGTGAACTTACCCAAAATGAACAAAATTTTGTTCACCACTACTTTTTTAGACCGAAATTATTTTCTTCTAAATTTATATATTTTAGCTTAAAAAAACTGTACAATTATTATCATGCAAAAGAATTTTTGAATGCAAAACTTGTTTAAGGTGAATATATTTATTGTTTTCCAAAGCTTGAACCAATTGCGCATAAAAAATATTTCGTATTCACCGCACCATATTCTTTAATGTACCTATAGTTAACTATCTTTTCATTAATATTTAAGTTTTTATTCAAAACGAAATCCAATTTATTAGCTCTTGAGCAGACATTTTGATTGATTTTTCTAGCATATAACGGCACTCAGTTTTAAGTTCTTACGATTTTTCGTAAATATGTGAGTAAAATTTAGTATGCAAATAATTTTTGAGCTATTCACCACACCAAATTTTGTACTAAGGTACTAACACTTTTCCTCAAAAAAATAGCTCCTCGATGCCACAAAAAAAGACTACGAAATAAGGGGCATCAATCAAGCGACGGCTAGTGTATAATAATGTGTGCATAATTATGACGGACAACACGTGTTTAAAGGCACAATTAAAAACACATATAGCTGCTATTCTTGAATTTTTACATATACTTACGCTGTTTCTGTTAAGTATTCTAATTACATTCATTTGAATTGTATTACCGACGTTTTATGTAAAGTTAACCTTTTGCAATGACCTATTAAATTTAATGGCGTCTTTAAATTGTTGTTTTTTATATTTTCCTATATTTCTATCGACTGATAAATGAGGTTTTTATAAATTATTTATGAATTTTTTTTTCTAGAGGTTTGTGCGGTATTTCTGGATAGCTGAATAAAAATATACCACAATGGAAACCACAGATTTGAGTAAAAAGTCCTTAAATGTTGATTCATCATCAACCGATAGTGAACAAACATTGAATTCAAATTTGGATTCTGGGAAGGTGAAACGAGAGGCCAGTTGGCCATCAGTTTTATTTTATATTCACCTTAATATTCTTGGCCTCTATGGTATTTTCATCCTCTTAACAAATACTTCATTTTTAACAATTGTGTTTAGTAAGTATATTTATTTAATAAATTAAAAACAATAATTTATAATTTAATTTTTTTTTAATAAATAACAGCTTTGGTATTAAGTTTGTTGGGAATTTTGGGTGTAACAGCTGGAGCACACAGACTATGGGCCCATAAAACATATGAAGCGACTTTTTCATTAAAAGTTTTTCTTATGATCTGCCAAACTTTGGCTGGACAGGTAAGGTTTTATTTCAGTTTCTTAAATAATTTGCAAATAATTTTAATATACATTTCTATTTTTGTGAAATTGTTTACAAAAATGTTGAATCCAATGAGTAAAAATATTAGTATTGGAAATGGGTAGTGGTACATTTCTACCACAGAACGGAAGACTTAACCTAGATTTGAGTAGATTTATCCTAATGGCCAGTTTGCTTTCGGAATCCATGATAAGAAACTAAAACTATATTGTGGATTCACTCCCTTATAGAAATTTAAGTGTACAATAGAATACTGTTGGATTTATGAGTTGGAATAATTATAGATTGAACATAAGATTGAATGATTTTCTTCAATTCTCGAAAACTTACTACACAAAGGGAGTGCCCCATTTTAAATGGGAGGTTTTGTCTTTAATTGGAGTAAGTCGTAAGTCGACATTGTGAATGTTCATTGAATACGCCATCAATCAATCATTAAATACCACAACTTTGGAAACGTAAACATTGTATTCCTCGGATTCTAATTCAGCGAGCATAAAGCAAATAAAAAAATTAAAACAACCCTATCACAACTTTTATCAACAAAGCACAATTTAACAAAACTATTTGGGCTTTAAAATTAGTTGCGAAAAGAAAATATTTTAAAAACTTTACAGTGCATGTACATACAACGTACATCCACTACATAAACCCTGTCTGTATTCATAATTTAACTGACATCATTGTATATGAATAAGTTTTATATACAATGCTGACATTAAATTGTAACGGAAAACTATAAAATAAAATTCAAATATGTATAACGGTATATTCAATACACAATGCGTTGAAACAGAAGGTTCAACATTCATTCGTTTAATCATCCGAAAAAGAGTTGAGTTCTTTTTCTGACAAAAACTTTGGTAAAATTGGTGACATCGTTGAACCATATTTATTTGATGTGTTCCACTTGAGGCAAACTTATTTAAATTAAAATTTCATATTAAATATTATTTTTTGTTCGTCCAATATTTTACATTGAATCGGTTTATCATAGACACGAACCAAATACTACAAAAAAAATAATGTGTAAACCAAGGAAAAAATTATCGTTCAGTGTATTTCAGACAAGAACCTTAACTTAAAAATATATTATTATTTTTTTAAACCACAGAAAATTTAGAGACACAGTAGTACCGGTTTAACTGCGGTACAAAATGTTGAGTTTTCTTTATTTTTCATTCAAAATATATTTTTTATTTTTCCTAAAATTTAAATGCTAGCCTAGATTATGAATATTCCAAAGATTCGTTTTTATTGTATATTTATGTGAACTTCTTCTCTAAGGGTCCAATTTATAACTGGGTTCGTGCTCATCGTTTGCACCATCAAAAATTCCGAACACCTGATGATCCGTTCTACAGTTCAGTGGATTTCTTCTCAGCTCAGGTACGAGCCCAAATTGAGAGCTTGACTCCAGAGCAAGAAAAGCTCTTGGCCCAAATAGATATGTCAGACTTGGAGAATGACAAAGTAGTGATGTTCCAAAAGAAGTTAGTTCTAGAAAATTTTATCTGATAACGTTTCTCTTGATTTCAGTAACTCTTTCTAGGTTCTATTGGGTGATGTATTTTTTGCTGCATGTTCTGCTGCCAATTAATGCACCCTTGGAATACTGGGGTGACACAATTCCAGCTGCCATATTCGTCACATTCTCCCTGCGTTACTTGATTGTACTGAATGTTTGTTGGCTCATCAATTCAGCGCACTTTGTTTGGGGTTTAAATAAGAACTTTAAACCATCAGATTCGAATATGATATTTATTATTACAAAGAGCTATTGGCCACATTATCATTACCTATTGCCGCGTGACTACCAAACTGGTGAATTTGGAGACTATGGTAAGGGACACTATTATTTTTCTGACTTTGTTTGAATTAAAATTGGTTTGGGATTTTATTTTCTAGCTGAGGGCTGTACAACAGCAATGGTAAGAGTATTTGCTGCCTTGGGAATGGCAACTCAACTGCAGACAATCACTACAGAGGCTGTGAGGAAGGGACTCACGACAGCCGTCGAAAGTGGTAAATCAATTGTGGAATGCATTAAAGATGCAGCTGTTATAGAACAAGAAAAATTACCAGAGGACCATTATTTGGATAATAGTAATTTTTTGTAATAATTTAATTGAAACAATTGGCAAACAAATTCTAAAAAAATTTTTAAATTTCGTTTTTTTTTTTATTTGCATGAATGCATAAAATATTAGGTTATATTTGAAGCAAGCTGCTGGAAAGCCCTTTGATGGGAAATTTGAGAGAAGAAAATATGACTAGAGAGACCTAGTGATGTGGCTCTTCATCTTGATGGAACGTAAAATAAATGAATAACTAACTTGTCTACTATTGATTTGCAATTTTGCTAAAATGGTATTTTGGCTTGTTTCATGACATATTGATGATGGTTTTGATAGGAAAGCTTTACTTCATTTAAAGATTGGTTAAACAAAGGGAAGCTGATTTCCTTACAAAGATAATTATAAATTTGCCTTCAATTTTGAAGTTCTCATCTTTATCTAAAACCGATGAAATTATTTCAACGAGTTCAATCAACAATCATTTGACTCGTTCCTGCAATTTTGAACAGTTTTGTTCTTAAAAATGCAAAATACATGCAATTTTTTTTATCAGCTAATTTGTGTAGAAATTATGAAGGAGTTGTCCTGGATGTACATATATACCAATTTAAAATCTGAATCTGGCCCAACTAAAATTTCAAAACTGCAAGCTTTTGAATATTCAACACTTTTATCATGATTTTATGCATTGAAGATTTTGAAGTAATTGAATCGGAAATAAAATTGATAAGAGTGTTGATATTCAATAAGATATTTCATAATAACGCACATTTTGAAAAAAAAAAAAAAGGATTTAATTTACAAAAAAAAAATAGTTATTCTAAATCTATTTATTAAAACAACTTTATTCTAAAAAAAATTGCTTTAACAGGAAATATTGCTTGATTTTCTAATCGATGCACCATTGTTCTTTCTTGTATCATCTGAAGCTGAAGATTTGGTGTATTTTATGCAAAATTTTCTTTAGGCATTAAAATTGAATTGTTTCTATATTAAGTCAATATTAAACCATTTCTGGTAGTTGGTTATAATCGAATTTCGGATATATGTTTTGGCACTAATGAATGAAAGTAACTGTGAAGATATTACTCGTTTATCAATTTTTTTGGATACTAACCCAATTTTCCGTAGGTTTACCATACTATACAGAAAAACTCTTGAAGTTTAAAGAATGATTCACACTATAATGACGATACAGATACCAGTCTCCATATGCCTTAGCTGAGATAAAACTCCTTGAAACTCCTTTAATGTTCACACTGCATTTCTCTCGATACAAATATCGCATTTTGATGATGGTTGGTATTCTTTTTTGTTTGTTACCGCAAATTACAAAAGTTGGTATGGTATAGATGGTTAAAACAAACGCTTTTAAAAATTTTACATGCATGAGGCTATATTATATTTAAATAGAAATATTCAATTTTTAGTTTAAAAAATTCACTTTGTAATAATTTCTTTACTGGAAACACCACCCAGATTCTTGGTTAGTCTCGCTCCAAAAACTAAGGTCTTCTTTTAATCTCATCTCGGGTGTATAGGGTTATGGGGTATATGGAGTTGGCCGTGGCGCGATGGTATGGGTGCTCACCTGTCAACCTCACAGGTCACAGGTTCGATCCCTGCCGTAGTTCTATGTCATGTTTTTATTCCATTATCATTGATCATTGTTGGGCCCCTGGTTTACTCATTACATGTTGTTCAGGCATAACACTAACAACATGTGATTGAGTAAATACTAGTATGCCCAACAAATATGACAATGAACAAAGTAATGCGAATTATAAAGCCCAGCCGCCAACCCTGGAGATCTGAGACAACCACCACCTTCAGTCTCAGTACCTCGCGCCACATACCTACCTTTCCATACACCTTTTCCTTCCCTTCCCATCCCTATCCTTGACACCCGCTCTGTGTTGAACAACATATAAAGGGTACACCATCCCCTTGAGCGCGCGCAAATTATATAAAAAAAAAAAAAATAGAAGAAAATAGTGTGGCTTAGCAATTAATGATCATTCTTTAAAACTATATGTAAATACAATATTATATAATTTTGTTTTTCGGAGTTTTATAAAATATTTATACAATTCAAGGGATCTCTTAAGCCAACTTTTCTGAAACAAAACCAATTCGACCATTGAACTATATTTTTTTCAAAAATGATGTGCCTTTGAATTCATGTAAAGTTAAGTTATGAATATGAAACTAGGCTATAGGTGCTTTATTAATTTATTTGCATTTTTTAAATTTTCCGTATTTTTGTTAAGTTGGTTTATAGTCATTGAACCTTATAGCACCAGATTCTGATCCTACCATGGGATCATAACCAGATTACTGTAAAGCGATTTTTCGAAATTCTGAGTACAACTAAGAAAAAAAACCGAATATCTCTATTCAAAACAAAATGTGATAAAGCCATTTTTTGTTTTTGGTAACCGCCAGATTATTTACGAGTAAATATAAAAATTCACGAAATATGAGAGTTTTGATAACTATTTAATTAAAAATTAAAAAATCAAAAGAAACCCAACTTATGGTGCACCACAAAAATGTGGAACATGAAACTTAAATTCATCATTCGTTTTATCGTCATGGTTCTTTTTTTTAAACTTAAGTTCAAACAAATTTTTTTTTTATTTTATTCTAAATATGTATAGTTTTTCCACAATTTTTTTGAGTGAGAAGTCCCTTAAGGGAAATAAATTTTAAAAAATATTAATTTACTTAAGTGGCACTTAAAAGAAAATACCATTATTTGCATCTACTTGTAATGTAACCCAACAGTCTGACTTGCAAGAAACGATATTGATCTAATTTAGTTAACTACAATTTCTTTTTTCAAATACCATTAATTATTGTTAATATCTTTTTTATTGTTCGATATTTGATAACTTTTGAATCCAAGCCACGATTATGTAACTTCTTGCTACAACCTTGTAATTTAAAACATCTTTGGTTAACTTTCCGACTTATAAATATAAGCAGATGTTCTTACCATTTATTAATATTAAAATATTTCATTAGAGTCACTTTTAGAATAACAAAAATCTAATATTTCTTCAATACTCGAACAAACGATATTTCTATTTCATTGTTTACAAACAAAAAACAATTGAATTACCACAAGTTAACAAATTGACGAAAAAAAAATACCTTGACCCCAATTGAATTCTTCCATGAAATTCGCCAACTATTTTTTGTATACACACATGTAACTTAATTTCTCTTAAGAAATTTTGCAAAATAATTGGAATACATGCACGCCCTCTGGATACCTCATTAAGAAGTACGAATTCAATGAGCAGAACATCGTACCGCCTTCCTGTGACTTTTAACACGTGAATGTGAAAAAAGACTATCCCCAAAGAAAAATAAACAAAATGTGAAATACATACCTTAATTTTATTGTGTCTGTCAAAACATGTAATTTTGCTCCAAAAATTAATAATTGCATACATACATAATATTGGGGTCACAGTGTTTGCCTTCGATCTTGGCCAAACTACATATACATGTAGGTACTATAGATATGTATATAACTTTGGCTTCACATTTTGTTTCTGATTTTCTTCTTACAGAAATGCAATCATTTCGAGTTCAAGAAATTTGATGAAATTTCAAATTCATCTGATATTAATTTACCTTCTCCGCTGCTTCTAATGACATTCGCAACTACTTCAAAATTCAATTATTGTTATAAGACATGAAAACAAACAAAAAAAAAATTTGCTGAATTGTGGAAAACTTATTTGGTTTTTCGTGGTTATTGTCATCTGTTATGTTGACTGTATTCTTCAGTCAAGACTCTAAAGCCCAACGTGTCCAACCCAACCGACAACGATACATTTTTTTAATTTTACTAAGCCCCCGGATAGGTGCGATTTGAAACGTGGTGATTCAATTTAATACAAAATCGACATCTTGGTTATATTTTTGTGCAAGTGTTGTTTTTTTTTTCAAGTAAATATTTATTTAATAAGGACTTTTTGAATGGACTTTTAATAAAACAGTGCCAAAAAAAAAATATTTTTCAGTGTGTTGATACACGATTTCGGTGAGAAAAAAGGTAAACGAAAAGAATAAGAAAAAATGTTTGAAAAGCCTCGAACTAAGAATAAGTTTTTAAATTTATTTCCACGGAATGTATTTTTTCCCAAAGATTCTAAATAAATTTTATATAACTGGTAATATTTAAAATTACAAATACAACGTAGCATCTTTCAAAATAGGCAAAAAAATGATACAGATATGTATATACTTGAAACATCAAAGAGTAAGTCCACTGATGTTTTTAGTGTTGCCGTTGATGTAACTTTCATAATTATTTTAATTTTTTTTTTGTTAAATTCTTTTACATCCAAAAATGTTTATCAAAATTCTTGGAGGCGTTTTCGAGAATTTAAGTTTGCTGGTAGATAACGTTATTTTTTAATTTAGGATTTGCAAAATATCAAAGACAGTAGTAAAAAAATTCTATGTGCCAAATATCAAAAAAAAAAAATCAGAAAATATCAAAAAATCCTTTTCGAAATATCTTTTTTTTTTCAAATTTCTAAAAAAAAAATAATTTAAAAAAATTTTTGTTGATAATTTTTAGATGCATTTGCAAAAAATATATTAAATTAAATAAACCGTTTTGAGAAAAGTCAAAGTAATATATGAGGTTACAACAGTCCCTATTTTTTGAAAATAAAAAATTTATTAAAAGGTAGTAAATATTAAATAAAAATAAATTAATTATTTTTTCAAAAAAATCTGTAATTCTTGGCCTCAGGAATAATGAAAAAAATTCAATCTTTTTTTGTAAACGCATGATTTTCCCTAAAGTAGAAATGAAAAATGCATTTAAAAAATTTTTTTTTGCATTTTTTCCATGCTACATTAGGAATTTTTTTCAAAAAACATCAGGTTCGGATCCACCAAGCAATAAACGTCATTTAAAAATTTAAAAGCCTGTTAACTGTTTATGAAATTGGTCATAAGTCTATAAGATGGTTACTTCAAATAATTTGTATTTGAATGCCATTATCTTTTGTGTTTCGTTACTCTCGCTGAAAATAAGATAATAATGTGCCTTTGCGTCTAAGTGCAAGTTAAGCATTTAGAAGTAGCACTGAGGTATACACTTAATTAAAAAAAAGGATTTTCCATGTTCGTCACATCTTAGATTTATGTACTTAGGTGTATGGCGCATTGAAATTAAAATGTACGTGTACTTAACTTATAAAAAAAAAAACTGAAAATTTTCTTCTCAACAACTAACTAATTATAAATGCAAACAACAATATTTGATCAATTTTTTTTATCCAATCTATCACCCTAACGAGTAGGAAACATTTAGAAAACCCCTTTACGTTCTGCCGGATGTGACACAAAAAAACTTAGAAACCTCAAAAAAAAAAGAAGTGCTCTTATCCTTTTGTTTTCGTAAACAAATCTAAAATGTTAATTGTTATAGACGAGTGTAAGTACTGCGGTATTTATAAGTGTAATAACGACATACAGTTGGAAAACATTACTTAGATGTTGATTCGAATAACGTCGGCTGATAGTTCTAAAGGAAAAAGATTTAGTTTTTGAATGACGACATTTAAACTTAGGTGGTTAAGATAAAAAAAACCAGTACAAAGTATTTTATTGTAGATTTTCAAGTACCTATGTATATTGACCAAGGGTCTATATTAGTTGTACGATTTTTTCGTCCCAAATCGATGGTGAACGTGATGTCAATCGTTGGAAGAAGTGGTTGAAAAATATTCAAATAAATTTGCACTTTTGATGTTTAATTTGCACAAATCTTTTTGTTTATCGTGATTTTCATATTATTTTATCAATGCGCATTAGTTTATTTTAATTAAACTATTTTGTCTAAATAAACATGCATAGCTTTTAATTTATATGTATACCCATTCAAATGTGACAGACAAAAAATGTAAAAAATTCCCAAAGAATATCTCGACCGATATGATCTGACGTTGCCTCGAACCTTGAAGCTTAATAAGTCTGCAAACAATGAGTTAAAAGCAATGCTATAGGTATAGGTAAGGTATGTATAAGGTACGGATATATAAACGTAAACATGCGTATATATTTTTTACCACTTCAGGTATAATTGTCTACGGTTTGTTACCACAAATAGACTTCGTATGAGTGAGGTGAAGTGCAAATGCAGACAAAATATTATTTGTTGTTTTAAGGTTGGGGTGCTTATTTGTTCAACTGACAAAAAAAAAATGAAAATTGTAAATATGCTATTATTGTATGTACCTATATGTATGTTTGAAATATATATTTAGGCACAAAAGATACCTTAAATATAAGTATGAGCATTAAATTCGTATATCTACATAACTACATATATATAAGAAATATTTTTGTCAAAAGACTAAAAAAAAACCTCAGCCTTGGGTAAGTTTTCACCAAGTCCAATGTGTTTTTAAGTTTGGTATATATGTAAATATGTAAGTATAGGTATATGTAGAATATTTAGATTGTGGAAACTGACTCATTTACTTGGTCGAAACTGAATTATATTTTAATGACATTTTTCTTAGGGTCATTTTCCAGTCCAAGTACGACGACGACGGGCGATTCAGCGAAATAAGAATATTTTTTTTGTGTCCAAGAAAATTTGTGATTTTTGCGTTTTTAGCTGATGGGTATAAATTTTGTAGTATGACGTCATCTGTATTTAAAGTGCAACGTACGTTGGTCTGTATTTTACTTTAAACAGAGACAACAATGTTCTTTGATTTAAAAGTAATGTCACTTGTAGGTACAGTACCATTGACCATCAACAAAAAATTTAAGTAGATTTTCTAGAAAACACCTTAAACTTAAATTTTGCTTCATTGGTTGAAACGAAAGAGTGCGTTGAAAAAGAGCCACTGATTTTCTTCTTTTTGAAAAACGCAGTTTTCTTAATAGCTCGGTATCAAACTTTCAGGAAATTCAACGTTTAATTAGGAAATCTAAGCATATTTTGAATTTCAAGCATAGTTATTAAGTTTCAAAAAAAAATTATCGAAAAAACTATTTTTTTAAAATGTTAGGACACTTTGGTCTTTTTTATCGCGCTAGAGCGGCTAAGACCTTGAAGAATAAAAATAAATTTGAGGCATGTATGAAATTAAATGTATCCCAAAAATTCAACATTTTATTAATTTTGGTCAAAAATGTTGAACATTTTGATTTTCGTTATTCAGCCATATCTCTGGGTATTAGAAAAATTGAAATTCAGATTCAGCACTGCCATAACATTATATTGAAAGAAAAATATAGTATTTTTTCCTTAAGTGGACACCTACGGAGATGAATTGACTGGACTAAACTTAATGTACATTATGGTAGATATAGATAGTGATGATGCCACCGTCTAATTTTTTGAAAAAAAAAAAAAAACATTTTAATAGGAATTTCCCAACCTATTTATGAAGCTTTCTGTGGCAGTATGACAGAGTAGATTAAGTCGAAATAAGTGTTTTATTCCATTTCTTAATACTTGCAATACTCTCATATGGAATCCTACAATTCTGTCTCACTCCCATAAAATATAATGTATTTATCTTATTTAATGATTCGACTTCGAAAAAACAACAACCATCATAAACAAAAATATTTGACAAAAAATGTAAATTTCTCAAAACAATTTTTTTTTAAACATAAGCTACTCTGTCATGCTGCCCCAGTTCTTATCAATATAAATTCAAAACAATAGCAGTGGTCCAGTCAGTAAATGAAAATATAATATTGTGAAATTGCAAATTGCAAAAAATGAAGTAAATTTTGAATGTTGAAAATTTACAATTACTTTTTATTTTTATTTCTCAAAGTTTGAAATTTAACTGAATTATGATGACCTCTCCATACAAACTACATACAACCGTGCACTAGGGCGTATACGCATTTTTTTACTTTATTAAAATTTTGCTTAGTTTTTGTATATAAGATGTAACTAGAGCTATGTCAAAACAATAACACAAATTTATCGAAAGGGGTTTTATTTCAAACTCTTTTCTTAAGGCACAATCCCCAGCAAATAGGAACAAATATGAAAAAGTTTAGTTCTCAAAAAACATCAACCGAAATTACAATTTTTTCACAGTTCTTTAAACAAAAAAATGATCTACAAAATGACAATAGTACTATAACCGATCTTAAAAATGATCTATACCATAGAAAAACATTTTAAAACTAAGTTAGGAGGTACTGCTAAAAGTTCAAAGGTTACTACACCAAACAGTTAATGTTCTCCCGAACCAAAATAAGTACAAGCACCACTCACGTCATACGAAAGGAAATCCACCCAAAAATGTATAACTTATATAAGTATCAACATTAAGAGGAAGTTGTAATTCGTAAAAGTTTAACAACTCCCTAGAGATACACACAAGATTTTTTGTTTTTACAACAAATATTATCTTACTAACTGACTCATTGTTGTAAGAACATTTTAAAATGCGCTAACTGTAGTCATGTGTGATGAACAGAGACTGACTCAATAATAATTGAATAATGAATACGTTGAATACATAACTAAAATTGTGCTAAATGCTTAATAATTAGCGACACCTATAACTAATTTTATCATACCTGTATGTTATACCTGGACATAATGTAACTACATTTAAGTGTAATAACTTTTTAACTGTTGATTTAAAACTGCACATCCAATCAAACTTTTATACAAAAGTAACCATTCGCAAGTTGACAAAATAAAAGTTCAAAAACAGACAATAAAGATATTTAAATCGTGCTCTGAATTTTTCTTATTTTTTTCAAAAAACGAACAAAAAGGAAAAAAACAATAAATTTGCTTTTAAAAGAAATAGAGGTACATTCATTTTTCGGTTTTAAAGTAAATTTCAGTAAAAAGCCTACAGCATTACGTTTTTTGAAATTTTGGACTTTGTCCTTAAGTGTGAAAAAAAAAACAATATCATACTTGTTATGGTAACCTCTGGAAGGTTAGCAGCATGCGATTCTTACGAGGTAATTGCAGCCACTTTTTCGAACACTTCGGGCGGTATCTCGTCCATAATTTCAGAAAGTTAGGTTTCAATGCGTTACGAATTCAGAAACACGGTATTCTGCGTAGCTGCACAAAAAGAAATCTAACGGTATCACATCGCATGATCTTGGTACCCAATTGACGTCACCAAAACGCGAAACCTCCCACGCAATAAGGTCATAATTAAAAGTGTTGTGTGGCTTGGCTTGTCGGCGAAAAAATATTGTTTATCATCGGTTATCAGGCAACACAGCGTGTATTAATCCGCAATTTTTTTCAAATTTCTTCAGAGTTTTACCAATTACTAACGCATTAGCTCTACTACGATGACTATGATCATCGCCCATCTAACCCATCCTCCAGACGTTGTATAAGGGCCATTGCCTCTACGGGCCTGGGGGAGGAATGATCTACCCTGTGCTGTGGGGTGAGGTGAAGAACTTCCTGACGAAGCGACTTCCCCTCACCAAGGTATTGCTTAGCATACGGATTTCTAAACATATGCACAATGCAGCAACCACTGGTTAATCACAACCATCCTCCAGACGTTGTATGTGGCCACTGCCCCTACGAGTCTGAGGTGGTTTGATTTACCCGGAGAGGGGTAAGGAAGGGGAACACGCCCAAGAATATTTTTGACGCGTAGATCTCTCTTCACCAAGGTGATTATATGTGACGACAGAAACTCCTCAACTCAACTGTCTTTTCAGGCTATAGCTCGCTAAAACCTTATCTAAACACAACCCCGATGGGCTCTGTCTTAGGTTACTTTCTATAAGGGTATCACAATGGGTCTACATTGATCTAAGTGTGACGGTAATAATTTTAACTGTCTGCCCACTTACCTAACCTAACCTATGATCATCGACTAGTGCGCAAAAAAAGGCTACCTTTGAATCACCAATTTTGTAAAGTTTGACAGATGTCAAATGCCAATGCTACCAACTTTAAGCCACGAAATGAATGATCCTATAGATAATATTAGTTATGCAAGCCTAAAATGTGAAATAATGAAATGAAAAACTCAAAAATTATTTTTATAGTGAATTCCCAACAAGAAGTCGTTGTTAAAAAAGCATTGGAATTATAGTTAGGTTGGTAAATAGAATTTGTTCGTCTGTTCCTGGAAATTTAAAATTTTTTTCAGCTAATCACCAAATAAATCTCACAGCTTCGACTCTAAGAAACTACTTATCGGTTATTGCGATTCAATCGTAATTTTTTATAAATACAACAACGGCCTAAACCGAAAATCAATAGCAAAAAAAAAAATTTCGTTCTCTTATGAAATCAAAAATATTAAGAAGCATTTCAATTATTTTCAAATTCATCGATTTTATTGGCCGGAAGGCATGCAAAAGCCCACAGCGCAAGCGTGTTGTATTTGAGGTGCAAATATAAGAAACCAGACTGGCTATATTAGAGTAAGATGACAGATAAGAAGAATGCGGCATAATTACAATTATCGCCCAAGTTGAGGAATTTACACATTAACCTTAAAGTATATGGGCAGTGGACAAGTTAGCAATTGTACATAGCAATCATTGTAAATAAAAATTTGAGCTTCAAGAGTCTTGATGTAACAGGGCCTTGGAAATAATGGAATTTATGGAATACCCTATTTATTTAGATAGTATGTAAGGGGACTTGGTTTAATAAAGCAAAATGTGATACGTAATAACTACACTCTACATCACTTGATGTGGCCAAATTTTTTAATGAATTTTTTTACCTACATCAAAAAATAAAAGTATATACAAAATTGTTTAGAATTGAAAATACACCTTCTCGCTGAGTGTTAACACAATGTATCATTTTCTTATACTTTTTAGACATTATGTTAAGACCCAGTAGGGTGGTATGGAAGGATTTTTCAGTTATTTTTGACATATCTCATTTTGGTTTCTCACTTGCGCTGGTGTCATTTTGTTGTTCAGTTCTTAAAAAAGATTATTAGATACAGGCTGGATCACTCGAATTTTTCGTTGTGGAATACTGTGGCGTATGTGGACCATTTTTTTTTAAAGCGCCTCTTATAATTGCACTGGAATTTGTTTTAAACCATGCATACTTCTTCTTTTACAAAAATATAACCTCAATCAAATGACCCAGACTTTATTATATTGATGAAAGATGACGACGAGGAATCAGTAAGCAAGGAAATGAAAAAAAAAAACACAATAACGAAAATGTGATTTTTCTTTTATTCGTGATATTTTGTGTTTTACAGATTTAAACAGAGAAAAAAAAATAATGAATGAAATCTGCATAGCTGCCTTTAATATTTTCTATATAGGAAGAATTAGTTTTTACGTTGTTTGCAGTTTTGTTTTTCAAGCTTATTTCTTGTGCGATGTTTTTCTGTTACAACGCCATCATTTCAACAGACATTATGTAATAATAAATAACGTACCTTTTATTGCTATATTAAATGAAACTCATCATCAATACATTTTTTTGACGACTGTAAGTGGCATCTCATGTGCTGCAAAAATTAACACAACTTTACATTATGCGTACTTTTTTTTATTTTTTGTACGCATAAAATTGTGATGCAGATTTTAAAACTCTTACACTTTAGACTCTAAAGAAAAGAGACTTAGAAATTTTGGTAAATTTATTATTTTTTTTTTGTTATTTTTTTAATCTAAAACTAATTTGATAACAGAAGTTTCAAAGATTTTTTTACCCTCTGCCACCCAAAAAACTTGGTTTTTTTTAAATACAAAAAACATTATTTA
Organism: Syrphus vitripennis; assembly: GCA_958431115.1. Classification (NCBI taxonomy): domain Eukaryota; kingdom Metazoa; phylum Arthropoda; class Insecta; order Diptera; family Syrphidae; genus Syrphus; species Syrphus vitripennis. The sequence goes on from OY288108.1 coordinate 24,049,662, forward strand.
ACATTAACAATAAATAAAACAAATTTGCCATCGAAAAACTTTTAATTTAATTTTTGTTCACAAAATGCACTACAACTCGTGTTTGGGACCATTTTTCTCAAATGCTTCTGGCTATACGAAAAAAAAAGATTGACATATTGTGTTCAATAAAATGAGAAACCATTGGTACCTACAACCTTTTTCCAAAAACTTAGAAAAAATTGAATGTTACCCCCTTTCAATTTTTTGGTTATAAGAACATAGTTGAAATAAACTGAATTGTAAGCCTAGGGCCGTTGATTAATTGTTTTTTCTCATAAATTAAAAATTAACCTTAACCTTCGTTAGTATCGACATTTTCCAAAATTTTTGATATCCATTCATTTCTTATGTTAAAAAAGTTAGTAAAGGGCCCATTCTTTTTTGTGGCCCGAGTAAAATATAACAAAGACAAAACAAAAAGCAATTTCATCCCTGTATAGAAATTTTGTTTGTAGTTTTGAAGATGCATCAATCGGCACGTAAGTTTTTGACGATGAACTGTTAATCAATCGAGAAACTTATAGATACTGCGTGTACAGTCTCATTATAGCATCTCCCGCTTCTAGTATATCACGCGCGCAAGCAAAACAAAAGCCGCGCAAAATAAAGAAGAAAAAAAATACAAATCCACCATTTTTTATATCCATTTCTTGATAGAGTGGCAGGGATTCTATAAAAATTGGTGACATTTATTATCCCTTCTTAGACCGTTTTGAGTGCTGCTTGTGCATAATTAAATTTACTTTTTTAATATCGACAAATTAAATATTTGAGCAATCGGGTATAAATTTAAATTTTTATCTATAGATATACCAACAAATCCATCAGAGCGTGTGTAGATTTTCATTAACATCGATTATCTAATTACATAATTTCAACTAACACAAATTTATAATTTTTTTTTTTTGACCACAAAATACAAAAATATCAAGACCAAAATCAAATCTCGTCGTAATTGTATCTTGGACTAGGCCAACAGACTCCTAAAATAAAAATACAAAATACACAAAGTGAAAGCATCTCTTTTGCATCTTCTCCCAGTTTGACCCTCTCCATCTTGGTCATTCGGTTCGTCGTCGTCTTCTTCTGATCCAATACATGAATATAAGAAATAATAAAAAGAAAACTAAATGAAATTAAATTTAAAACTGAACCACTGAAGAAAGAGAGAACCCAAAAATCAAATTTTGGGCCACCAAACCAACCAAAACCATTCAAAAATCTCGTAATAGTTATAGGTAGGTATACCAAACCTACCTAAACCCGTAATTGTCGGCGATGTCTTCGTAGCGGATGGATAACTTTTTGAAGTTTTTTGTTGTTGTTGTTGGTGTTTTCTTGGTGAACTTCGTAGATGCTGTATACCTTAGTATCTTGAGTCATTAGTGTGACGAAGTGTTATAGACACGTATTGTATATGTCTGTCAGTCTACTCTGAAAGTGTGTATGGTGGTCTTTTGGCAATAGGTAGTCACCTTTAGGTCTAATACCTTTTAGTCGGTCGGCCGACACGGTCGTCTTTTCGCACCAAAACACGCAGTCTTCCTCATCAGAGCGTCGAACGTTAAAAGTAAAAGTTTTTTTTTTCCAAGTGCCCTCAGCGAAATATATCCATAATCTCCAAGAGATACAAACATTTCTTTTTCGAGGCTTTTCACTTTTTTTGTTGTTGTGGTTTTATTGTTAATTTGTTACTCCAACAAAAGATAATTTAATTTATAATTTGATATTTTTTTTTTCTTCGGAAACCCTCTTAGTCAGAAGAGATTATTGGTGGTAAAAAAAGAAATTTCGGAAACGCACGAAAATGGGTCACCTGTCCACTTCGGATCGCGTCAATACTTCAATGCTAACAGCGAACGGATGTGCATCAGGTAATACCGAAAACGAAAAGGATACCAATGTCAGATTTCCAAATCATAATAATATTAAAATGTTCGGTAACGGCAATGCAAATGGAGTTTGCAATGGTGGAACAAAATTATTGAATGGTGCATGCACCAGCAATGGATTTTGTGCTCAAAACGGTAATGGATATTTATCCAATGGAAGTGTGAAACAATTAAACAATGGTGGTGGTTATGAGAATGGTGGTGTTCAAACGGTTATACTAAGCAAATCCGAAGTGCAAGATGTCGAGAGTGATGGTTCGAATGAAGAAGATATCAAAAATGCTGGAGGATACTTTGAGCCAACGCATAATATAAATTTGGAGGAATATACGAAAAATTTCAAGGGCGATTCGTTTATGGGTTATAAGTTTTTGGCACCGCTGAAATGGGATAAAATTATACAGATCACACTGCTACACATGGTGTTTATCTATGGATTGGTTATCTATGATTTGAGGGATTTAAGCTTTAAAACTGCAGCATTCGGTAAGTTTGTTTTTTAATCAATATATTTTAATAATATTTTAATCTTAAGAAAAACATTTATTATTATTTTAATTAGCAAAGGATTTTTTTAAGATAAAAATATTCTTTTGTCAATATTATAAAGATAAGCCAAAAGCAAACAAACTCAATATTTAAATATTTGTACAACTGCCCCTAAAGGAGTGCTATATCATCGATTTAAAGGCATTACTCGATTACTCAAAAAATAGGCAAATTGAGATAATTTGAACTAAATATCTTCTTGATCCAATTGTGAAAATTAAACAGAAAATCTAAATACTTTTCACATCCAATTTTGATTACTCATTAAATAGACGTTTAAATCAAAGTTTTTTAAATATTTGAAGTTAAAATCTCTTTAAATATCCTATAAGTTTTAAAAAACAGTACCCAATAAAAGTATAATGGGGATATTATTCCCTATATTTTGAATAGTGAACATTTTTCACTTAAGCTTAAATTATCCGAGGGCCCATTTAATACAAGAAAATCAAGGCAACGGTGACACCACAAAAAATAAGGGGAAACCCCCAAGTGGGTGTTTTCTAGTGATGCTCCCTACCTTCTTGAAATTTCATTGGACTCCGAATTAACGCGAAACTCTAGTACCATTCGAATAGACTCATATCAATTAAATAAAATCACTTAATGAGTTTTGCCTCTAAAGAAAAATTAAATGTTTTGCTTAATGACTTTTGATTTTCTGTAATTTCTGTTCAAATGGCAATTATGTTCAGCTAATGTTTTTTGATTGGTTGATAAAGCGTCGAAAATTATACCAATTTCCATAAGAAAATACTCTTTTTCTCAAAAGTTGCACTGAGGACTAGTTTGTTCACTTAAATCGTAGAATGTGCATCGTAAAATAAAAAATATTACAGAGAATCTCTGGTTTGAGCTGGTTTTCGAGTTCCAAATTTATTTCGATTTACTTCATGATACGCCAGACAAAAAAATTTTTCTACGCATTTTGAATTTTGAAAACAAGATGCCCTCAACAAGCTCACGTTTCTTAAAAAATTTTATTTTAGCATTAATGGACTTTTGAAAAACACGAGTGATTTCTTGACTTTTTTCCATAGTTTTCGACCACCCCTTGAAAAACAAGTCCTGCGGGTGCATATACATTTATGCGGTTTGGATTTTTAATATATTTAAACTATTTGAATCCAAAGCTTTCTCAGTATCGTTCAACTTTGTTGAAACATGTTTGAGATTCTGATAGTTAACTTTGTGATCTGCAAAACTCAAATTTAGTGATATTCAAAAACTTCAAAACTGAATTACACCTCCAATCAAACCTTAGGCTTCAATTATAAAACAAATAAAACCTTGCGTTAGATAAATATAAATTTAATTTATAACTGAATTAAAAAAATCTAGAGCAGAGTTGCTTGAAATGTTAGTTAGGTAATTAGTAAAAATATTGCACATTTTTGTTGATTTTTTTTTCACTAATCATATTTTAATGATTTTCAATCTTGCTCGAAGTAATTTATTACAAAAATTGAATTAGCTTTGTTTTCTCTGTACAGTCCTCATTAATTTGCAATTTTTCATTTCATCCCACAAACAAAAAAAAAACAACTCATTAAACACTTATTAGTCAATAGGTAGTTTGATTTATTTTTGATTTGCAAAAAAATTACCCAAAGGACAAACGCTTCCATATCTACGCCTAATAACTATTTAACTAATCATGCATTTTTAATGGTTTTGTGTTTCAGGTAAATTGCATAAATAGTTGGTGATTTGTTTGTTTTGTTTGAATTGGAAAATTTCCAAATCCAAAGTATCACTCCCTAAAGTCAATTACCAGATTATTTTTCATTAGAAGACTTGTCTTTTGATCTAAAGTAACAAAGCAGCTAGCAATAGTGTGAGTCAGTACACTTTTTTCTTGTTATTATAAGGAAGTAATTTGCTTTTATCTTTTAGTCTTTGAGAGTTCAGACCATCTGGTTTTTAGTGCTTGACCTTAAATTGATAAAAGCAATAAATACAATAGAAGGAATAACAGCAGACATAGAATTTATAAAAAAAAAATCAGTTCGAACATTTTTTTTTATTTTGAGTTTAAAAACTATTTAGTAAAAACTTGAACAAATGGTTTAAACATTTAATAAAAAAATGAAATTTAAGCTTTAAAAAAGCTAAACTGTAATGTCGTTGTTTTTCTTTTAATATTTTTCTGTATAAAATAAAATTTTTGTCAGCCTATTTTTCACCAAACGGTGAAAAATACCCTCAACCACCTTTACGATTTAATTCTTCTCTTAGTGCAGAGCGATAGAGTAAATTATTATAAGACTTGGGTTAAAATAAATCTTGAATACATACAGTAGAATCTTGAATAGGTTCCTCTTTTCAAATTGTTCATCTTTCCAAGCATCGAGAGTTAGTTTAAGAAAAACATAGAACTATACGTAAAAATTTTATATTTAAAAAACACAAAACATAACAAAAATAATAAAGTTGTTCAAACAAAAACGACTCATTTAGACGTTTTTCTTAAAAAACTGCTCCATATAGTAGCCTGTCGCCTGGAAGAAAGAAGTCTCATTACTGCTTTCTCTCGTAAATTTCTAAAGCTTAAAAGTATCGATACATCAGCTTAACATTCATCTGCATTATACAATTGTTGTCACCTGATACCGAAGTCAGTCATCGTCTTCTTTAATTTCTGTTCAAAGGGCAGGACAACGTCTCTCAGTTTTTACAGACTGATTTCTAGAAGCCGAACTCCAAATCTAGCCTTGAAATTATTAAACCATTCACTACCTTCGTTGAATGAAATTGATGTCTTACACAGTCTCGAAGTTATTGCCTTACCTTTTTTTATTCCAACAATCGTGGATATAGCGATTCCATATACCTTTATCAAAATTTAAAACAGCTACTAAAAAATGTAACGACGAAATAAAAGGGCAGAAGTAGAAAAATATCGTAAAAGAAATAAAGCGTAATCATCTTTTCGAGTTCCCAGATTTCAAACCGTTCATCTCTTGGAACACTGCAATGGTGAGAAAAAAAGCGTCCATCTCTTCCAATTGTTCATGTTTTAGAACCGTTCATGTTTTCGAGATTCTACTGTAAATTAATCCAGATTAATTTAATTGCGTATAATCCAAGTTACTACACAACTCCAATACGTGTATATGTCAAATTCACGAAATTTCAAATTTCTGTAGTCGCAAAATAGGTATAACTTCAGCCTATAAAATTTCGGTCACTGTTTCATTCAAAACATTAATGTTAATATTATTGTTTGAAGCTGGAACTGGAACCAGTTTCCAATTCTCTATGGGAATTCCAATGTTAAGGTTAAAAAAATAACGTTAAACCACAGACACTAGAAACTGCAGCTGTCTTGCACTTGAATTTGCATTTGGAAAGTCTTTTAAAATGATATGAAATAGCTCAATATTTGACCATTTTCACCCTTTTCAAAAATTTTGCACTATTTCCAGATTAAGCTCAGTTATAAGAATTATTTTTACACCATATTTAATAGTTTTATCATGTTGATTTAACAAATATCTCGAGTTGATATTAAATTCTTGTACCTTGTCAAACATTTAATGTTTCAGTTACGGTTTTTTTTTCTCTGAGTGTATAGAAAATATAGAAAAACCTCTCGCATCAAACCGTCTTCATTGACAGAAGCAATAAGTATTTTCTAACTAATTGATGTTCAATTAGGGAAAAATAATTATTACATCTTGCAGTTATTGAATTGTCTTATAATTTTAAAAGTGCATGCTGTTTTATTAGAGTTAGTTAATCAATAGTTGTGATTATAAACAAAAAAAAATATAGCCATTATATTGTGTCATTTCGTCTTGAACTTGCACGATGTAAATTTCAATACGTTATGAAAAATTAAGTAGGAAGATACCTATACGTATAAACATAACGTAAATATTTTCATTGGAAAAGTAAATAAAAACTGAGATTTTTAAAACTATATTGATCTTCGTACTTAATTCATTGTGAAATGAACGAATTTTAATGAGCAATGGGTTTTTGAACTTGAATAAAATGGTTTATTAATATGAAATAGTGTAATATGTTGACAAAGCTTAATGGAAATTTCTAATTCGATATTGGTTAGAAGTGGTGTAAATCTACCATGAAATTTATGTACACACATAAATTTGTTGGAATATGTATATCTCCATCTTCAGCTGTGCTCATTCCTCTTTGACAGTTCTTCACCAAGTGCTTATATGCCGTCTCATCTCGTCAGTCTGTCATTGCATCAATGACCTTTCGGCCTAATTTTCACAAACCCATTTACTCTGTTATACGAAAACGTAAGTGGCAGTGAATTGGTCAAAGCGATAAAAAAAAATTATAGCTAGATCGTTAAATTTATAATTTTTGAATTGTAAAGACATTCTAAAGTTAATTTCCGTTCTGCGGTATCCTTTATTCAAGGTCAAAACTGTTACTTGGTAAATTTTTAAAGTACACTAATCGAGGCCCATTGTAATTACATATATAATTTATTTTCGACAATAGGAGGAGTACCAAAAAATCATTGATTACTCCATATTAGTGCATAAACATGATTACCTTCCTGAGGCTTCTTTTTTGTAAAGGACCGCTTTTTAAAATTAAAAAAAATATTTTATAATTCCACAGAATGCTATTTTGGTCATCGGTAAATGGTCTTCAGAAAAAAAAAGAAGCTCATAAATTAACTTCACATGCATTTTTCATTATTATTTTGCGTAAGACCACCGAAAGTCCAAACCAGATTTGAACCCGAATCTTGGATAGCAATGCACGCATACGCATCTTCTTCAACTTTAACTCAATGTCAGACATTATTTCACATCTTTAAAAAATCTCAACCACGCGCTTATGGATGCGATCAAAAAAAAAGTTTGTCGTTAAGGCGAGTTATCGAATGTTAAAATCGCAATAACGATAATAAAAATTAAATAAATAATTAATACCTACTCTTTAAAAGATGATGTCATAGAGACTCTGCCTTGTGTATAGGTACTTAATTTTTAGGGCATCTTTAAGGTCAAGATATTCATACGACAAGACACAAGACAAATTGTTTAAACACAATATGATGCAGATCTTGTAATGGATTTCACTTTTATTTAAGTCGTATTTCGTATAATATCGGCTTTTTTTTTTGTTGTCAAATCACACACCTTTTTTGTTTAACTCGCCTTAACTTGAATATGAAGTAACAGAAAATTCAATTCAAGGGAAGGAGCTCTTTGTTTAAAATAAATTATCATAGGGTATATGTAATTTTGTGAAGAATTACTGGGTAATTTATGGAATTACTCAGGCAGACACTGCAAATATTTGCATTTTTCTTATGAATTTTACATAAGAATAGCTATAGTTTTTTTTTATTTTCGTTTGTTGTCAAATGATGTATCTTTAAAGAAATTTTAAAAATTGGGAACTTAAAAATTCAAGTTTGATATTAATCTACGAAATAAATAAACATTCTCGTATTGCAAAAATTTCAAAAGTTACATACATACATATATGGAACCTTATATATTGAGGAACTGGAAACAGCTTAAAAAGTCAGCTAAATAGGCTGGTATTCATCGAGTGGTCATAAGTTTATGACACTCATAACTCAAAAAATCCTCCCTCATTAGCTAATACAATTTTTTTGACAGTTCTGATGTGTAACAATTGGGGTTTGGTCATTGAGAACTATTCACAATTTTGAAAAAAACCACTACCGAAATGTTTTTTGCTGAAAAAATTGGGTCACAGTAAAACGATATCTTCAATTATCTGCAATTTCTCCATGAATTGGAACACAACACTGAAGACGGATGCATGTGATCCACATACGTGTTCATATGGAACTTCATTAATACTTTTAAGCATTCCATTGACAGTAATGTATGTATATGTAGGTAATTTTTTTATGATACTAGGTTTATAATTTTAAACAAATTACTATTCAAGCATTTAATCAACGTAAAAATCGCCAAATGCATTCTTTAGTATCATACTAACGACATCCAAATTCAATTTGACGTTTATAAATGTCAAAAAACGTAAATTTCTTGTTCTCTAGCAAAAAGTCACTAATCTGGGAGCGCTTTGTTTGATGCTTTTAAGCCTCTTATTTACTTGATGTTTGTATACCTAAACATAGATTAACTATTTAACTAGTTACATAAATAAAGCTTTCAACTAATAATATGTAGGGCTGATGAAAATTCTTCTCCAATTTACTCCATTTACTCCCGAAAATCAAAACAAAAATTATCATTAATCACTCACTAAACTATGCGAATTTTGGTGATGAATTTTGTTAGAGTGGTTGTATTCAATGTGTATACAAAGTTAATTTGATATTAAGCTTTCATAAGTAAGGTATGTATAAACTTGGCGCACTTTTAGATGACAGTAATTTTCTCGTCTGACTTGTTACTTGAGGGTTTTTGTATAAGTTAGTTCTTTTTTCGAAAATTATTGTTTTTGGTCCAATCGAACCATCGCAATTACTATTTTAATTAATTGAGTAAAATTGAACGCGACTACATCAATTAGCGAACACACCTTTTCGGACATTTGTAAACGTCAAAGTGACGTTGGATTTAGAATGAGAATGCTACTAAAAAGACAAAGGGGCATATTCATAGAACCAAGTCCAATTGGCCTCGAGTCTAAAGTTAACACACATGTTAGAAACAGCTGCAGCTCTGTTTAGTAAAAAAAACAGAATTCTATTACAATTTTAGTACTATTGCCTGTCAATCCATTTAAATCCAATCCATTTTTTGACAGATAGAAAAAAACAACTAAGTCAAAGAGTCAACCGTTTTTAAGGATTAAGCTCCAGTTTTTCTTTTGGGCCCGGGTCTAAATTGTCTATGAATAACATAAACTCCACGTAAGCTTAGAAAAGACAAAGAAACAACTTGTCAGATGACTATGAATATGCCCCAAAGAACGAAAAAAAAAACAAAAAGTACGATGCTGGTAATAATTTTTCCCATTATTTCAGTTTTCAAGCATAGAGGAAGGTGTCAAATGTTTACGGATGGTGGTTTACTTTCTATAGGCACCGTTGTGCAAATGAGTACAGATACCTTACCTTACTTCAAAACTCAAAATCATAAAACTGTCCGGAAGCTTTTAATGTATATTGACATTGAAAATACAATCCTTAAACAAAAAAAAAAAAACTATATGTAGTCTAAAAGCTTTGCACTCTATAACTTAAACAAAACTTATTGTGCAATAACCAATATTTAAATAATACATACATAACCCATTCACAAACGGGGTTAACCAAATGTCGGTCATATTATATTCAAAAAGCAGGTTATATGTTTTAAGTTATGGAATTTAAATTCCCTTAAGCAAAAATAAAAAGCAAAAAAAAAACAAAAAACTTTGTTGTATTAGTTTCTATAAAATAATTTATTCGAAGTCTAAACTTGCCGCATGGTTTGTTGAACTCTTATGATTGAATAATGATTATGATTCGTTTTCATGGTAATGGTGAAATTCGAAAAGACTTTCCAATTCAAAATTTAAAAAAAAAAATCAAAAGTATTGCATGAAAAACATGTTTTCAACCATATTCAATATTTAACTATAGATTTAAAAAAAAAAATTCTTTTTTCGAACAAAGAACTTTCAAGTGTCAGTTTTTTAAGGAAATAAATTTAAATATTTTTCTTCTATATTAATCATTTTTAAACTGGGGCAGCCATTACTATTTTGGATTATAATTCATTTATCAGCTCATGCGGTGAGACAATAAATTAACCTAGTATGGCCAAAATTAAAATTTGTATATATTTGTATCCAATAGTCTTTGTTGTTTACTGTTTAAATAAATTCCATTTACAGTAGACAAATCTTATGGTGATGTTGGATGAAAAAAAAAATAGTATTTTTTTTTTGTATCTCTCAAACTTTTGCAACTTAAAAAGTTGGGTAATCCATCGATCTTTGGATATATCTGTAGACAGCAAGATAAGTTTATACATTTACACCTACATTGATGCGCTGAAAATTAGTGATGTAATTATTTGTTTAATGTAGATAAATACATACACCAAAAAATTTTAATTTTACTGGCACGTTTTTTTTATTATTGAAATTAATAAAAAAAAAAGTGAAGAAAAACGAAAAAGGAGAAAGTATTCATGTAACCAATTATTATCATCGACATGTTTGACATAGGCAACTTGCATAGAGTAAAAGGTGTTATTAGTATTATGAATTTTTTGCAAAAAAAAAAAAAACTAGGTCAAAGTTCCCAATGTTTATTAAAATAATTATAGCTTACCACGAAATTTCTGTTGGACTTATCGATGATTGCTGTCAAATAGTACTTCAAATTACATACATATTAATAGTAGGTCTAAATATTTTTCCATTAAAAGATTTTGACACTGGCTTTCGTTCGCCCATTCGTCTTGAAAATATTTTCATAAAAAACGTTGAACTCGTCAAATGTCAAAAATATAGGTTTCTACCAGAAATATAAATTTTAATAAAGAGCCAAGTTCTTCAATATGAAAACCACTAGGTATGGAACAATGATCTAAAAGTACCTCAAGTTCATAGCTTACGAAGGTTTAATATCAAATAATTAAATTATAAAGTAAAGTAGTTAATATTGGAAAAAGCACGTGAGAGAGAAGTTTTAATATTTAATGATTGCTGGCTAAAATTTAGTGGATTTATTGCCCAAGTTTTTAAAACCTTTCAAATTGAGAGTAATTAAAATTAACCAAGTGCATATTTTTAAAAACCTTGCTTCTATTATAGACAATACCAATAACAATATTTTATGAAAACTTACAACAACTCTCAACCATTCCTGTTTGCGTGTTATTGCAGGAATAGTGGGGACCTAACGGCAAAGATAAGAATCACTCTATTCTTCACAAGTGATACTCTCGGAGAGTTTGTCAATTTTTCGGTAGAGGGAGTTGGGAGTCGTGCCCAGACCTCCTACTCACTAACCATTGTGCCACGGGCTACAAGGTATAGGCAAAATATTAAAGTCGATCTTATGTTTCATTTTGCTGAAATATTTAAGTTTTTTTTCAAATTCTATTAATAGTAGTAATGGCCAATGTGTTTTAATATGATTAAAATAACAAAAACAAAAATACTATTTGGTATCGTGAAACATTATGTACTCGAATTAAATATTTCATCATTAAATGAAGACGTTAAACCCGTACTAACAATTATTAAATGTCTAAGGAAAAAAATAATACAAAAAATATATTAGTTAAAGTAAAATTTTAGTTAAAGAAAAATTTCCCTTCAAATAATTTTCTTTATAATTTCTAATAAAGACATTAAATTATTTATTTAATAGATAGTTTTGTTTAAAATCCATCTCTGCTTGGCATTATTATAATCTATTAACGTGCACCTAATGCATCAACAACAAATAATAATTACATATTGTTTGAGATCGGCTTCTTAAAACCAGTTTCTTTGGTTTTATTTCATCTGATGATAAATAAAATTCTACGTCACTATGTCAGTTGTATCTTGCACTACAACAGCAACCGTTATTAGGAAATCGTATCAAAAAAACTTGATTTCCAATACCTACCGAAATAAGAAAAAAAAAATACAAAACATGTTGTGGCTCGTGAACTTGTATTAGAGACAACGATGCACCAACAAGTTGGTTTTGATGGTCTCGCAGCTCTAAGATCTTGTTTTAACGTATATGTTACAGTGTTATGCAATAATGGTTGTTGAACCATATATTTTTAATTTTTTTTTTTTGATGTGTCTTAAGGTTAATAATCCAAGAAGTAATGTTGACAAAAAGAGAACTAATTGTTTAATTAATTTACTATCATGTCCTTACATCAGGATGTTATTCTTTAAAAAGCATTTATTGAATTCACTTTTGGATTTCTACTTCAAATTATGATACGGCCACTAATCATATTTTTCACCATATTTTTCACCATTCACATCAATCAATTGAGTGCAATTTTTTGTCAATTTATGCGGTCTTTTGCATTTGAATTCTTTTGTACTGACGCCATAGCTTTTTAGCTTCAAGGCGGAAAATATAACGCAAAAGAAATCAAAAACTGCGAAAATGAAAGCTAAACTTCTCAGCAGAGTTTTTTTTAGCCGAGAAGAATTATTAATTCTAGGATTGTGACAAATGACAGCTTGTGGAAAACAAGGGCCTATACATACTCTTATGTTAATTTTTTTTAATAATTTCTTTGCTTTTCCCTTCACTTTAAAACAATCATCTGTTAAAAAATGCAATCCTATCTCTCTGACTATAAACTTTGAGTTGCATATGAAATTGCATTGAAATATGGAAATTCTTTGAAAAAAAATCAAAAAGTATGAATAAGTGTTGTTTCGTATATTGACCTTGGTGCAAGAAGTCTTAAAATAGGGTACCTATACGAAACCTACGGAGAATAGAAAGGGAATGGTATTTTTGGATGACTGCGAAACTGTAACATCATAGACAAAAATGTGAGTAAACATTTTGTCTGCCTCCATATTGTAATTGTAGCTGATCTACAGGTTTTTCCATTATACCAAGAAAAGTGGCGTGAAGGTCAAAATTAGTAAAAAAAAAAATATGAACAAAAACAAATCAGGTGGGATTTTTCTTTCCATGTTTTCACTATGTTTTGGTTTTAGTTTCAAACTGGAAAAGAAATTAAATTATTGAAGACATTTTTGAATTGCAAAATATTTCACCAGAAAATTAAATTAATTTCCAGTTTAATTTTAATGAATTCGCTTTGGAGTTTTTTTTTCTTTTTGATTTCATGGAAAGTTAATTCAAAACTAGATCATTTTCACAATATGTATATAGGTATGCATATCGAAATGTGTTTTGTTTTTAATAAATTAAAACGAAATTGGGTTAAGTATTTTCTAATGGGATACAAGGTAATAACAACAAAATATCTGGCCTTAAGATTGAAAAGTTTAGTAGGCATTTGAAAAATGTGTTATATTCTTAGGCAATGTAATTTTTTTGGAAAAGCTTAACAGATTTAAAATTTATACCCTCACATTTCATACCTCAATCCACCGCTTGTGTTAAAAAAAAATGAACGCACAACGAAACGAAATTTAAAAAAAAAAAATTACGGAAATGCCAAATTGAATCTTTTGCAACATTCACAAAGTTAATACTCTTTAGTAACATCTGTGCTCTGTGGAATAGTTACTTATTTAACCTTTACGCTTCCACAATTATGCTATAACAAAAAAAAAATAAGTTATAATTTCTCAAAACGATTTTGTTGAAGGCAACACAATTAGCGCTTAATATCTTTTCATGCTGCCAAAAGTTTTGTTAATAAAGTGTTAATTGACAGCTGAGCTAAACAAAAAAAAAATGGTGCTTCTACGCTACACTGAACACACTAGTGTCAAACGAATTAGCTAAGTTTTTAATTATTTAATAAAGTATTATAAGTTTTTTTTAATAATTAAGCAATAAAATCCATTATAATTAAATAATGTTTGTCTAATATTTTCTATTTTTAGCATTCTTTACTGGTGGTCTAGCTGGTTTTGGTGTAACTGGAGGTGTTCATAGGTTATGGACACACAAGTCGTTTAAGGCCAATGTTCCATTGAGGGTTATATTAATGGCGTGTTTTTCACTTTCTGGTCAGGTAAGTGTCAATTTTATTTAGATGTGAAGTTATATTTAAATGTAAAATATAATGTAATGGTAGAAATATATAGGTTACATGCCTATCTGCACTGTGAAACCCGATTGAGGGCGTTTGACCTTTAGATCGGCCTGAATTCGGAGTTGTCATAGTGCTAAAGATTTTAACGGGCTTTTAATGACAGACTTGAAATGTCCAAATTTGTCACTAAGTAGGCTTTTAGGGCTTATAAATATATCACTTGGCTTAAAAATTTGGGTTCTTAATTAGGTTACAGATAGGTAACTACATTTCCGTTTGTTTGAGGAAGTCAAGGGTGTCCCAACAAGAACGCAAGATTTAAATATGGCGCCATTCGAAGTGTCATTGTTTGACATTTGAACAATTATTATTGTTTGTTTGGAGAACAGGTCGATCGTTTGAAAATATCGCAGCAGTACCTACGTGATGATGTCGCTGGAGGAATCATTGGACCTTTTTTTATGAAAATGAGTCAGGTCAAGCGCAAACAGTCAATGGTGTTCGGTATCGTGAAATGATAACAAATTTTTTCGTGCCTAGAATTGAAGAAATGAATGTGGAGGCGGAGGGGATGTGGTTTCAACAAGACGGCCCCACATCTCATACAGCCAGAGAAACAATTGAATTGCTGCATCAGTCTTTGCCGGTCGTGTTATTTCGCGTTTTGGAGACCAGAATTATTGGCCGCCTAGATCGTGCGATTTAACACCATTGGGCTTTTTTTGGGGGGTTTTTTGAATTCGATGGTTTATGCAAATAAGCCGACGACGAGTCAAGCCTTAAAAGAGGAAATTAGACGCTGCATTAATGAAATACCGCAGCATTTATGCAAAACGGTCATTGAAAATTTCATCAAAAGATCGCGTATGTGCCAGCAAAGCCGCGGTGGCCTTCTGCTTGATGTGTTGTTCCATACATAACCTCATCCTGCCTACTTTACGATATAATAAAGAATTCGCGATTTTTTTAAATATCTGCGTTTTATTTAAAATTTAAATCTTGCGTTCTTGTTGGGACACCCTTTATAATAAAAAATCTTAAATCTATTTGTTATCGAAATTACCAAGTCAAAAAAGCAAACAAATATCGAGATTGAGATCAAATTGCATATCTCAATTCTTACAGCATAACTTAACTTGACATTAAAAATGCCAACAAACTTAACTTTTTGGACTGTCAAGGTTATTTTTATCTGTTAATTGAATGTCTGTAGCCTTCAGGATAACAGAAATATCATAATTTAGAAATCGCTACCAGAGTGACCCCCTTACCAACAGAAAGTGCTTCTCACTTGTCACTTTATACGACATTTAACACCGATTTTGATAGAAACGCAGAACTGAATCAAAATAGCACTCAATTCAACTCCTTTGGTAGTTTCAACACTGTGAATACCTTTCATTGGCTATTTTGGGAGTGTCTACTGAATTTTTTGAAGGAATGCACTCTGAACACAGCAATTCATATGAAAGCCTTTCGGCGGATTAATTGTAATTTGTCAAACAATTCACTCAGAAACAACTTGTCAAGATGATACAGCAGAAATTATTTCCATTGGAATCGAAAAGGAGTGAAACATCAGTTTTAAAATCCAATGGAAAATGACAGTGAAGTTTGCTTTAACGCTTTTTTCAAATAACTGATTTGAACTTTCAAATTAATATGAAGTTCTTATCATAAGGTGTCCCCTCCTTTTTTTCTACAGTATTTTACACCAAAAAAAACTAAGAAAATTAGTGCAAAATTTCAAAAAACACCTTTTTTTTCCTTTCTTACATTCCATTGGGTAAAATAAATTAATTTATTTTTCATTTAAATTTAAATCGGCAGTACTTTTTTAACTGTCAGTTATGAAATGTAGTTTAGAGTGACTGACACAAAATAGCACAAACAAAAAACGAAGAAAAAATTTTGTTACATTCACCAGAACAAAAATATTTTTTTTAAGTTAAATCTGAATTAGCCAATGGAAAACCCTGTAACATTTCTCGTCCTAAAGCTTTTAAACTTTCAACCCATATGTAAATTGTTTGTTTTTAGGCATTGTGTCAAAAATCTGTTGGTTATCAGATGAAGCAAGCTCATCCTACGGCAGGATGCTCTACTATACGAGTATCGTCTTCTGTTTTTAATTTTAAAGATTCTTTTTTATGAAATTAGAAAAAAATGCTAGCCAATTAAAATAATATGTGCCATTGACACTATGCGCGTGTGCGATTACACTGATTTAAACGACAATTTTTTTTCTTTTTCAAACTATGATTAAATATTGAAATTGAATAGAAAATAAAATAAAACCACTTCTAGTCTTATTAGCTTTACCGCACAAGTTCAAGAATTCAAGAACATACTATTTAACACCATTCGTCTAATTCAGATTCCGTATTCAAGTTTTTTTTTTTTTTTGTTTCGTTGATTTCTTACCGTATGTACTTACTTGAGGTTAATGGCAAGGGTTATTATACCAAACATATTTCTGGCAATGAGCTCATATATGTAAACAGCAAATCTTCAATTTCGGTTTTGCCCATATTTATTTAATAAACCTCATGAAAAAATTTATCACACATTTGTGTATTCTATGTTTGCTCTCTTCATTTGCAGAATACTATTTACGATTGGGTGCGTGATCATCGTGTCCATCACAAATTCTCCGAAACGGATGCCGATCCGCATAATTCGAACCGTGGATTCTTCTTCGCGCATGTTGGCTGGCTTATGATGTTGAAGCATCCGGAAGTCCTTAGGAGGGGTCGTCAACTTGATATGTCTGATGTGCTTAGTGATCCGGTTGTGCAGTTCCATCAGAAGCATTTTATTCTATTGAAACTTTTGCTATGTTTCCTGATTCCTACACTAATTCCAGTTTATTGTTGGGATGAAAAGTGGTATTGCGCCTTCCTGACGCAATGTGTTTTTCGCTATGTGTGCAGCTTGAACTTCACATGGTCAGTTAATAGTGCTGCACATATGTGGGGAGCAAGACCCTATGACAAGTAAGTTCGACGAAACTAAAACAATTGATTATCTTGAATTAATCATTTCCATATATTTTAGACGAATCAACCCAAGTGAGAATCTTTGTGTATCGATTGTTGCCATGGGTGAAGGCTGGCACAACTATCACCATGTCTTCCCTTGGGACTACAAAGCAGCTGAATTGGGAAAGTACTCAGTCAATCTTACTACCTTCTACTTGGATATGTTCGCGAAAATGGGATGGGCGTGGGACATGAAACAGCCATCCAAGGAATTAGTGAAAAAAACAATCGAAAAATACGGTGACGGAACACACTTCTCCCAAGGACATGTGCACATAGCCGAAATTCCCGATCCTACGGAAAAAGGGTCCTACTATGACCAAAATAAAAACTTTAAGGATGACTAGCCGCAGGGGCTAGTGATTTAAATTTAGAGTGTATAACGGGGATTAGATGTTAAGTTAGGAGAAACAGAAAGGCAAACAAATAAGACATTATACCACCATAGGACTTTTTGAAATTTTAAATTTTCTTTAAGGTTAGGTTTTTGATTGCTAACAGTTTTATTATGTTTGGGGAGATATTCTGCATTTTCTGGAAGGATATAGGAACATAATTTTATGTAAGTTTTATTCAAATTAAAAAAAAAAAAATATAAACACATTTTTGCAGATAAAATTATTTAATCACCATGCACACGTTATTGAGAAACAAAAAACAAGACGTGTCATATTGTTTTGTAAATCATTATTATGTTAAATGAGACACGTTAGATTTTATTTTTTTGTTTTTCGAAAAAGTTCACATACCGTAGGTATTACATTTTTTTTTTTTTAGTTTTATATTAATGCATAAACCTCATTTGAGTGGTGGAAATCATCATTCGAGTAATAATTATTATAGTTTTAAGAATCTTGTATTGATTAATTTTATTTTACAAATAAACATAAATCTTATAATCGAAAAAAAATATTTATTTATGTCTTTTATTGTTGGCAATACTGCGAAGAAATTCAACATTGAATTAGCTAAGAACAGCTTATTGCAGAAACGAGAAAACAAATCTTTTTTTTTAATTATTGTGTAAGGCAATATTTAAAAACTGTATGAACAAGTAAAATTTTTTTCGTAGACTTGAAAGGCAATCTTGTTTTGGAACTTGCGAAAACCCTTTGGACAGAAGAATAGTATGTCTTACCGACATATTATTCAGTATTGGATTAAAACTTTTAATCCAATCATTTTAGTCTGACATATGACCAAAAAATTGTATTAATGTTTGGATTATATGAGTGAACAATGCCGATATGGACTAAATAATTATATCTGGTTCATTGGTCATATTCCACTCAAGCAATGAATTATCTGTCTATTATCTTTGTTCGGTTTCCGGAACCCCTGGGCTATCCTCCAAAAAAAATTTGAACAGTATTAAAAAATAAGGAACAAACCCACTACTATGGGCGAATCATATAATTTCCATGTTTTTTTTATCGCCTTAAGTGATTTAACTTTTAAAGTTTGGCGTTCTTGGAGCTGGCATCTTTAAGGACTCCATCTATCAAGCCTTTTTTTTTTAGTAATAATAACTATGGGGCCTGTTTCACAGAACTACATCATGTTTTATGGTTTCTTTTTTTTTAAGTTAGAAAACGTTAATTTAAAAAATTGAAAATGTATACTGAACCATCCAGGTCCCTTTCTACGTCACATAAAACATGTTACTTTTTTACTCAAAATCAGTGGGAAATGAAAAGTTTTTTTTTTTAATTTTATAATGTTGGTAAACCTTCCATGTTTTATTCTTTTTTTATTTGCTTTTGTCCAAAGCGCAAATCCAAATTCTCTTTAAAAGTTCCATAATTTTAATAGTAAATCATGGGCTGACAATTTAGTTGACTAAAGCCGCATTTAACCAGAAACTTAGCCCACTGTGAACAAAATGGCCCTAACTGTTGTTAATTTCCTTGTAAGATCGAATAACCTTTTTGCACCTGTTATATTTAACTGATTCACTTAAGCAGAGTGTAATAAAAAAGCTAAGGACCTAAGACGGTTCCCTGATACAAACTAACTTTGATTGATGGAAACTCTTGTGTAGCTGAAAAAAAAGATTGTAATAGTTTTTGGACATTTTTTTAAAACTATTTACCTAAATTCAATGGGGCATATGCGTAGTCAAACTTTAGAACCGAGTCTAACTTGCCTCGAGTTAACAGCTTAGAAACAGGTTAGAAACAGCTGCTATTCATAATGAATTTGGCAGCTGTTTTTAGTAAAAACAAAAACAGAATTCTATTACAATTGTAGTACATACTATTGCCTGTCAATCCATTGAAATCCAATATATTTTTGACAGATAGAAAAAAACAACTTTATCAAAGAGTCAACCGTTTTTAAGAATTTAGCTCCAGCATTGTATATTAATTTGCTTAGAACACGTTTCACACGTCGGCCCCCAAGCGATCACACACCTAAGACCTAACTAATTTTTTGGTTCCTGTTTATTGTTTATAAACTAGTGCGCCCTCAAACGACCACACAACAAAGCTGTGTGGAACGTGCTGATGAGAGTACTATAGATTTGTATACAATGGCTCCAGTTTATCTTTTGGACCCGGGTCTAAATTGTCTATGAATAACATAAACTCCAGGTTAGCTTAGAAGAGATAAAGAAACAACTTGTCAGTCGACTATAAATATGCCCCATTGCCTTTACTTCTTAAATTCAAAAACGCCCTCTAGGAAATTTTGGCGGAAAATAATTTGTATTGTACCTATTATTTTAGTGTCTTATGCCACCAACATACCTAGAGTTGAAGACTTCAATAAAATCTGATTTAAAGAAAATTTAATTCAGGCTACCAACGCTGCCTTCATATTTTTTTCGCCTATCAAGATTAAGGTACCATTCGCATTAGCATAGTATGATAATGTCTGACAAGATGCGTAGAGCCAGTGATATAATTGCATCAACAACTTACTATATATGTACATATGTACATGTTATGATTCAGGTGGGCTTTTGTTTTGTCCTTCGGAATATAGAATATATTCTCTGTGTCCCTCAGGAAGAACATGGTTGGTTTAATATGTAAAATGCATAATAAAGTTAAGTTTTTTTTTTAACTTTATAACTATGATTATATGCGTGCATACGTGCTTTAAAATCCTACAAGATTAAAAGTTGGTTAACGTGACTACTCGTTTCAGTCAATTCAATTTCTTAGAATTGAGATGATAAAGGCATGCGAAAAAGAACACCTAGAAGCAAATAGCTTTGTTGGTTGAATAACCTATTCATCAAGATCTTTTATTGAAAAGCAAAGTTCAATC
This sequence comes from Syrphus vitripennis, assembly GCA_958431115.1. NCBI lineage: Eukaryota > Metazoa > Arthropoda > Insecta > Diptera > Syrphidae > Syrphus > Syrphus vitripennis. The sequence goes on from OY288108.1 coordinate 24,070,080, forward strand.
AATTGTTGGTATATTATTCATGTAGGTACTGTCGTAGTTTTCTTTTTATGGTTTGGACTATTAATTCTCAAGACTTAAAAAAGATGTGGGGGTACCTAAATATGTTCAGTTTAATGGCATAAATGTTTGCACCGAACAAATTGTATGTTCACCTACATATTCACATACACACATAGTACATTAGACATTTAAAATCAAATAGCAAAATTCTCGTCATTTCATTCATTTAAACTTCAAATCTAAGTTTCATGTTCACACGCTTTGTTGCTTGAGCAGATGAATGCACTAAAAACACGTGGAATGATACAGAAATTAATTTTTAGTACCTCTTTGAAAAAGAAAATATTAAACATTTTTCCAAAACTTTGAAATTTCAGTATCCAATATCCTTGCAGTAACCTGAAACATCATGAACTGAAAGTTTTATGAGCGCTATAAGAATAACTATAGAAAAATGACACTAAATCCCATCACAAATTTATTTAAATATGCTCATTATGCAGGTCTGTATAAAGTAGTGTGTATTTCGATATTGATTATATTGTATAATATAAGGAAGGTCAATTTTAGTCCAGTTCATTCACAGAAACATGATGCGTATTATTTGAATGCATATTTTCTTTCAAACGTTCTACAGTCCTGTTTATCAGGGAAGAACTCTGAAACATCATGTCTTTAATAATCTACAAAATTTATGTTTGCAATAAAAGCTCAACTTACCAAATAATAAAGAGCCGAAAAAAGTTCACTTGCCAGAAAGAGAAATATTGATAGTTTGAAGAGAATCCAAAAAATAAATAAAAATATGCTGAAACAAAACCAAATGCATTTTGTAATTAAAAATTGTAACATTGAGAATTTTGATTGAAGGGAGAATTTTAAATTTAATTTTGAGTAATTTTTATTTCAAAAATAACTGACTGAAAATACATAGTTTCAAATGAAATATACATTTTCCAATGTTTATTTTAAAAAGCTATCCAAAAATGGAACTGCGTGACTTCAAAATTGGAGCTTAAAGTAAGACCGCAAGTAGGAAAGTAGGACGAAATGGCAACCAAAAGCTTCTTATGAGCTCGGCAATTCGACTAGGGCTGAAATCCGCCATTTAAAAAAAAGGAATTTAATAGGCCTTCATATTAAGAGGGATTTAAGAGGTTACGCAACAAGCAAGATCTTAAGTTCAATGAGAAGAAGTTACAGAAGTCGCAGAAGTCGTTGAAAATCTATCAAGTCTTTGAAGTTCGTTTCAAAGTTCCTTAAGGTCGTCAAAGAAATTCATTCCAAGTGAGTTGGATCTCATTCTAGCCAGAGTAGGGCATTTACAGAAGACGGCTACTTCGAAAGTATGTAGGTATTATGAAGAATACCCGCAGCTTCCAGCAGATAGAGATGCACCAACAGCGGAATTTCTATACTTGTTATCGAAAATTTTAATGGGAACTCCAGTTTGTTTTCAATGTAGTGTCAGAGCATAGTGTAGCGAAGGTTTTTAAAATTCTGAAAGTTAATTTTTTTTTTCAACTATTGAACAACAAAATTGGGTAAATTCTAAGAAATCTCTACGGTCTCATAAAAATATAAACTGACCAAATAATTGCTTTGAAAACTATTTCAAAATGCTTATTGTAACTTCACTTTGGATCCAAAATTTCAAATGATAAATTTACTGTTTTGGCGATTATTGGCATTTCTTGTCTATATAGTTCTTGAGCTAATCAAATTTTATGTTGTTTTATTTTTGACCTATGAATTCTTTGTGGCAATATTTTATATGGTAAATTTCAATTTGAATATCATCTTTGAATTATTGTATACTTTTTAATATGTTTATAGTTTGAGAGAGATGTATTTTTATCACCTACGGTATCAAGGAATATAATGAAGTACTATGTGGACGGAGCTAGTAATAGCAGCTTTAAATCTGGAAAATACCCTCACGTTATTGAAATACCATCAAACTCTATGAGCATACACTCAAGGAGAAGTCAAGGGGCGACCACTCTAAAGAATCCAAGAGAAAAAGATAAACATAAGTAGTCATTTTCGATGACTTCTAATGTAGGTTAATCAATAAAATTCCCAAACAAACCTACAGTCGTATTTATTAAGCGGTCATACACGACTGAGCCTAATGAGTAATACTACGAGACGATTTGATTCATTCTTGGATGTATGATTTTCTTAAATTCCGAAAGGTTTGTATTTATTAGATTTGGGGGATAGGGGTTCTTATTATGGTTCTGGACATGCCACTCACTTGGCTCAACCTTGGGTCAAGATCTTAGTCAATAGATTTTCTCAAATTCACTGAACCCCATTTAAACTTAAACAACTAACTAACAGAATTTAGACAGTTAAAAGCTACCACTTTATAGAACATGCTTTGTATATGAAAAACATAGTACTATCATGGGGAGTATTTTTTAATGTGTAGAATTCGATTTGGTAAATCTTTCAAGCATCTGAAGTACTAGCAAGAAAAAATGTTATTTCGACTGCCGTAAACAAAATATATCAATAAATATCAATTAAAACCTTCATAAGCTCTCCACAAAAAAATTTGAGAAAGGGTTGCTTACTTTCACTCGTTCTGGTTCAATAGTGCTAAGCAATGGTTTAAAATTGAGGAACTGAATTAGTCAATTCTGATACAAAAAACGGCTAAAGGTTAATCGGAAGTTTAGTTGCTGCATAGTGTGATATTGCTCATACAATTTCATCCAAATGCCATTTTTTGTAGAGGCATTCGTGTCTAACTTAACAAAGAACCACATATTGTGTTGTACATCTTTCTTTTTTTTTCTTTTTTTAAGTTCTTCAATAAGCAATCGTTGTGGCGATTGACATTTTTATAAATAAATCCCACGATACAGCGGGCAAGTGGTGCATTCTTCGTTTAGTTATGTGAGTGGAGACTATTTTTCAATTTTTCTTGGAAATAACCTCTGCTATACGTCGAGAAAATTGTGCATGCTGCGTTCAGTTGCACAACTTTTATTGCAGAATGTTTTTAAAACCCACAAATTGAATAAAAAAAATTGTCTTTCAAGTTATTTATCCATTGTTCATTTTGTTATCGTGATCGCCACCGCTATCTGGCGAACAAAAGAAACAAACCTATATGACTTGGCATAACGAACACAGCCGCTGGCGGTAGCCATGTTTTTTTTTGACATTTTACTATGACAGTTGACAGTTCTCTTAGAGTTCCGTCACAATCACAAACAAGATACGCATAGGAGATATTTATTATTTAATTTTTGTATTTTAATTCAATAAAATTACCAGGTGAAAAGAATTGAATATTTTATTATTGTTCCGATTACATAAATGATAAAAAGAATCATGACTGACATTGATGTAAAAGCTGGGATAAATATAATCTTGAAAAAAATTGATGAAACTTACGCCAATCGCTCCAAGGTACGTACAAAAAAATCTTATTTTATTGTCATCATTTTATTCGTGATAAGACTTTTGTTATAATGTACATTTTGCTTCGTAGGAAATCACCTCCCCAAAGCCACTTCTGGTCGCTGTAAGTAAAACAAAGCCAGCCGAAATGATCATCGATGCATATTCTGTTGGTCAAAGGCACTTCGGTGAGAACTACGTTCAGGAATTGATTGAGAAAGGTGCGAATCCCGTGCTTCTAACTCAATGTCCAGACATTCGTTGGCATTTCATTGGACATTTGCAAAAGAATAAAATAAATAAAGTACACAACTATTGCCGTCAAATGTCTTTTTGAGATTTGCTTTTACTAATCTATTACTACTTTCTCTTCTGTAGGTTTTAAACACCCCAAACTTATACATGATAGAGACTGTTGATAGCCAGAAAATTGCCGAATCATTAAATTCCGCATGGGAACGAATTCAAAAAGAAAACAAACAACCACTGCGGGTTTTAGTACAAGTCAATACAAGCGGAGAAGAAGGTAAATATGTTTAAAATTATACTTATGTAGATTAGATATTATCTTCCCAACACTTGCAATACTTGTAGCTATCTCGAATTATAATATCCATTTATGATGCTTTCCTTAAAGCAGTTAAACTTCATTTTTGCAGGCAAAAATAAAAAATATTAAATTTTGAAAAAGAACTATTTTTTAACTTATAAATTAATTGCAGTTGATACCCCGTACCAAATTTAAATTATCATGAGGCATTTTCGTAAGCATTTTCTTTTTGTATTGGCTTACAGTGAAGTCTTACTAACTTAACTTAAACGTTAACGTTTTTAGGTATTTTAAAAATTTCTTAAAGATACTAAAATTTTTATCAATTTTTTCATTTGTCAACAAAACAATAAAAAAAACTTTTGGATCTATTCAGATAATGGGAATACTATAATTTTTTAATTTATTTGTAAAGAATGTAAAATGAATTAAATTATGTAATTGAAATACTTTTAACACTGCAAGAAAAATTGAAATGCTGCAATTTCTAACTCCAAAAGAAAACAAATGCTTATTAAAGATTTCCTTAAATATAGGTACAAATATTTGTATGTACTATTTACGAGTATGTACAAAACTAATAAGTCTATTCCTTAAATGCTTCGTTTTATGAAAATGAAGTTAAATATGTTTTTTTTATTCTATTAAGTGAAGTATGTATTAATTTTTTTTATAAAATATGATTTAAAACAATGAAAAATACAATTGTACATTCTATTTACCTAAAGATTATAACCCATTATAAGATTAGTATAAAAACGAAAAAACGTTTTGAAATAACGAATTGACTCTGGACATTATATCGTTCGTTATACTGGACCACAATTGTACTGTAGCTCGTAGCTAGCTGAGATATCCAATAAAATGAGGTGTTTCAATGAGAGATTTTATTTTAAACCATTGAAATAAAGATTAGTTTTTTAATAAAAAATAAAAATGTTTTCACTTCTAACTAAAGTAAAAATTCCGAGATTGGCACTGTTAAAAAAGAGTCATTCTTTCAATGAAATGTTTGTTTATTAATTTTTAAATACATAAAATAACACGTACTGCGAATACTATCGTAAAAAAATCCACATCACAGCACATTTTGAGTATTGCAATATTATAATTTCTAACATAAATGTATATGTATTTTAAGTTTACACCTGTTTTTTATAATAATCCAATTTTTTATATGAAACTTTTTTTTAAATTATTTTTAAAGCTGGTGTTGTGCGAAAATTTTTCTTCACATTCATCATGCATAAATATCAGCTAAGCCAAAAGAGATTCTCTTTAAAAAAAGGCAATTGTCCTGCAAGAAGAAGTATTAATTGTCAACATATGCATATAATGTATTTAACAAGTTTACGATAACAGCATATAAATAGAAAAGATTCAAAAAATTGTTAAAAATGTATTTTTTTTTAAATGAACTTATTGCTGTCAAAAACAACAGCTAGAATCTAAGCAAATGTAAATCGAACCACATTTTAACGATGCTCACATGACGCATATACCATGCTTGCATTGTTTATTTATTCTGCATATTTACGCTACCATTTCTCAATCTGTGACAAAATGTTACAAGAAGATAGGATAGCGAAATGCGCAATTTCGTTTTTGTTTGAATATATCGTTTTTAAGACTCAAAACTTATTAAAACTTTACGAAGCAGTATCAACAGTTCAATTTCACTTACGTAGCTTCTATTCATATTGCATTTTTATTTTGCATTCATTCATCGCATTTGATTTGAAATGTCTATCCAATAAATGTATGCCCCAAAGAAAATCTGAATACTCAAGAATTATTTTTTACCTCTTTAAATATATCTGTCCCTCAAAGATTGTTTGTTGAAGAGACTCGCCTATTTGGACATCTTTTCTTTTTTTCATTTAAAAGGTAATGTCAAAGGTAGTTAAAAGTTAATTAAATGAAGAAAAAATAGCCGCTTCGTTTTAAAGAATTGAGTTATTGAAAACAAATTTAAGGAATATAGAAAAATATTTAAAGATTCATTTGAAGGAATAGAAGGTTTCAACAAAAGTTTTTTGTATTTTTGAGAAATGTGTAAACGATCGCCTAGTGTTTTTGGTATTATAAAAAGATTATTCATTGCGACGAAAGTCATTTTTTGAATTAATAAACAACATTCCTTATAGTCTAAGAGCCCACAACATTGTGCCAAATTCAATTGTCTTGCTGGTTTTTTTTTTCCTCTGGGGGCTAGGTGGGGGTGGACGTTCGAAATCATAAGTTTTTCCGATTTCAAAAATGTAGGTCCAAAGTTTTGGGTGGAAGGCATAACCACATGAGCTTTGTTTAAGGTCATTTCACTTTTGCCCTTATATTTTAAAATGGCATCTCATTCGAATATAAAACCCAAACTTGCTTGTTTTCTTTATCAAAATAGTTAATGTTTTCAAAAGAGAGATAAAAGTTCTTCATATTTAGTGGAAAATAAAAGCATTTTATGATAGTGTCCTTTCAGATGCTTAGACACCAACAAAGATTGGTATCGTTTTTTTTTTTAAGTAAATATTCTCACTGTGACTCTTTTCATTTCTAGAGCAGTGTGAAGATATGTACATAATGTAGTTTAATATCAATTGTTAAATTTAAACCAAAAAAAGGACGGAAAAGAAAACTGAAGTAGCACAATGTTGGATTTAAAAAATAAAAAGTCTACTACCGATTTGTTTTTCGTAAAGAAAACAATAGAGAACGCAACCTCCTACGCTCTGCGATTGTGTATTTATCGTTTTTTAGAATCGAATTTTATTTTCAATTGAATTTAAAGTTAATTATTATTTCTTATTTCACAGAAAAAAATGGCGTTCCTCCATCCGAAGCAGTCGGCCTTTACAAGCACATATCAGAAAATCTCAAAAGCCTTCAAGTTGATGGTCTTATGACTATTGGCCGATTTGGTCACGATTATGCCACAGGACCCAACCCAGATTTCATAACCTTGATGGAATGTCACCGAAAAGTTTGCGAGGAACTAAATCTAAGTCCATCAGCGGTCGAAGTTTCTATGGGAATGTCTGATGATTTCGACAAAGCAGTATGTACCAAGAAAACAAAATATCAAATCTCTTTTTCCTGTTTTTTTTTTTTTATAAATAGTTTCACGTAAAGAAAACAGTTTTATTTTCAAAATATTAAATAGAATAACGGAGAGAGACCTGTTTGACTGTGGTTAATGTTTTGTTTAAATCTTTTCAGATTGAAATGGGTAGCACAATCGTTCGTGTTGGAAGTTCTATTTTTGGCCACCGTGCGAAGAAGAATGCCTAAAATCTTTAGATGATGTGTAATGCTAGTCAAAGCTAGAGGATAAAGATGCACAAAATCTACAAATAGAAAAGAAAAACAATTTGTTATGAGTTCCATTTTTTTTTTGTTTTTTTATTTTTAAGCAAGACACTAGCTCCACATTTATTTGTGGAACTTTATTTTTATTATTACATTCATAATTGTTATAATGTGTATGAATGATTAATGAAATATAAATCAATATATAATTTTATTGACTGCTATGACAATAATTTTGTGTTTTATGTACATTTGCCTCATGTGTTTGTTATTTCTTAAGGCTTTATAGAAAGTTATCAAACAAAAGTGAAAACATGATTTGTTAAAAAATGACTTAAATTTTAACGATAGTTGACTATTTGCTATTTGAAAAAATATAATATTATTGTTTTTGGTAGAAGCATTTTTTAAATAAGGGCAATTAATTTATAACTAAAAAAATTATAACTTTTGCTTCAAACCTCAAACGGACCAGACATTTTCCAATTAATTTCTTTGTTTCATTGGATACTTTGTTTTATAAAACCTTGGCCACTTGCAAGCCGGTTATTGTACTAAAAACCTCATTTTGTAAAAGTAACTGATTTTAACTTTCAAATTTACATGAAGTGACTTTGAAATTAAAAATTGTATTATCAAATTATAATAAATAATTAATGAAAAAAATGTAGCCCGGAGCATAATGGTTAGCACGTAGGGCTTTTATGATGGAATTTTTATTTCCAGCCTCGACTATCTAAAAAAATAGACATTTTTTTTTCACGGGCTGTTGCCTCTTGAGAGAAATTTACAATCCCTTGTCAAGAATAGAGTGCTTCTCACCCTAGTCGTTCGGATTCGACATAAAAGTGTAGGTTCTTTCCATTCCTACAATAACATACACATAGGTATGGTTGAAAGTTGTAATTTAATTAAGCTTTTGGGTACTTCATGGACTGTCACGTCAAAAATTTTATATTTATTTTTATAAAGTTAAAAAATTGCTTCAAAAGTTCTGAATTTTAGATATCAAGCGTTCAAATGATTTTTTTAAATACTAAAGACATTTTTTATACATATATAAAAAAGTATTATTTTAAAAAACCGGTGTAACGATTTTCTATATTGCATGTTTTTAATTTTGCTCAATAAATCAAAAGGCATTTTCGAAATTACATTTTTTTCTAATAGTTGTGTGATACCTGACAGATTTGAACCATAACACTAACAGGATGACGTCAGAAATTTAAAAGTTCCAAACAGCCATTGTTAGGATTTCATGGGATCTGAAATATTTTATAGAGAATGAAATTTTGAATCGATTCCTCGTATTATTTTGATTTTCGAAATTTCTTTCTTTCAGCCCTTGAAACTAAGGAAGCTATAAATTAGATTTGATAAATTCCTTTCGATTTTCATTCTTTGATCAAAAATAAATCGTGCAATAATTTTACACCTATGTATGTAGACAAAATTATTCAAAAACATATATGTAGCAATTTCTGTGTAGGTATACTATTATACATGTTACATATTATGTACCTAACTATTTACAATACATGTCTGACAATTTGGATACATGCCAAAAATTGAGAATTGCATTTTTTTTATTGATGAAGAATATCCTCTCTTCATCTAAATTTATTTTCTAATTTTATTTCGGTCGAAAGGAAACATACTGCCCATGGTCTGTGTGATTGCGCCTTTTCAACGTCTTTTTTGAAAAAAAAAAGTTCATTAGACACAATACCAGAAAGGGGGTGGAACGTTTCAATATGGTTTGAGAAAACTTAATAGAAAATTATATGTATATGCAATTACTAGTCAGCTATACAAGTTGGCATCGATCCAAAATGACATTATGTTGTATTCGGGTTTTTTTTTAAAGGCCGTTCGACTCTTTTCTTTATACTATTATTTTGTAGTCCCCATAATATGCAATTTAATATTCAAAAAATTATTGGCAGAAGTTGAAATAGTTTATGTTTCAAAAATGTTTAACACATACTAACAACAATACATGATTTTTTTTTTTGTAAATAATATTGAATTGAATAAAGTCTCACGAAATAAATCAGAGTGCACACCTATCTTTTTAGATGTATTTTGGCAGCATTACCTGGGATTTAGATTTTATTTTGAGTAGATACATAGGTGATAGATAGATAGGTGATAGATAGATAGGTGGGTTAAATTTTCAGGTTTTTTTTTTTTAATCTTGTTTATGAAATGGCAACAAATTTCAAAGTGGGTATGACTTATAATCTCGAATAACAATAGCACATGTCAACACAAATTTAGTGCTTGGGGTCAACCAATAGAATTTTTTATTTCTTACATGATGGCACTTTATAAGTAGTATTTCATGGAAGTCTTTTAAGGTTTGAATAAAATTGTTTAATTCCTTTTAATGTCAAAATGGAGTGCGAGAGTGTGGTTGTTGAGACTCTAATAATGTAATAATGATGTGGTTCTTTATGAAAAATATTTTCGGTTGAACAAGGAGTTTTATATTTTAAATAAATTTCTTTACAAGCAATATATTCTAAATAAGGAATCGAGGCTAAATAAAAACAGCAAATGTTTCTAGAAGTTTTTAAACGATAAAAAACGGTTAACTGGTATTCCTCATTCTACTAATTGTTTAGGTCAAACTTCAAGCGAACTCCTGAATTTATTTTTAACCGCTCTCATCGGGAAGGTATTTTCTTGGAGAATTGGAAAAATTCCTTTTTAACTCCAGTTTTTAAGTCAGGGTAAAGAAATGAGGCAGCTAATTACCACCCTATTTACAAAATATCAGTAATTCCTAAACTTTTTGAAAAAATAGTTTATAACAAATTGGTTTTTTTTTTAAGGAAATTATTTCCCCGCTACAACATGGCTTTATTGCTGGGAGGTCTACTTCAACAAATCTCACTATTTTTGATAACTATGTGATAGGTTTCCAGTATGACGTAGCTTATACTGATATCTCTAAAGCGTTTAATAGGGTAAATCATGCATTTCTGCTATACAAATAATTTGAAAACTTAGGTTTTCACTCAAATTCATTTTAATGAGTTTAGTTCCTATCTCACTGGTAGAACTCAGTATGTTCGTATTAATAATATTAAATCAAATCCTGTGCTATTTACTTCTGGAGTCCCTCAAGGAAGTCATTTAGTACACCTCCTGTTTTTTTTTTATCAACGATATTCCTATTTCAATCATTGTATGTATGTGCTTAATGTATGCGGATGCTCTCAAACTTTTTCTAACCATTAAATCAGTTTTAGACTGTGTTAATCTGCAGAAATATTTATCTAACTCATCTGTTTAGTGTAGCAAAAACGGTCTTTTCATAATGTTTCAAATTGTCAGGGTTCTTCTTTCAGCCGAAAAACGTTTATAGTATTCTTGAATTTAATATGTTCTTACATATCTTTTTTAACTACTATTTGTGCTTAAACTTAAGTATTTCATTATTGTTAAGATTTTTAGTAGCCTTTAAGAGATTTGTTTGCTTTGTTTGACGAAATAATAATAAATAAATAAATAAATTTTGTAGAGAGGGTCATACATTTTTTAAATTCTGTGTGGTCAAAATACAGTAAGATCATAATTCTGTAGGTCAATTTACTGTCAATACAAAGTCAAAATACTCTATGAAAAAAAATACTGACTTGCAAAATTCTGTTTTGTAAAAACAAAATGTTGTATTTTCAATATTTTTTTTAAGAAACCTCCTTAAAAAAAATACTTAACACTAGTTTTGAATATAATTGTGTTGTGTTTATTGAAAATCAAGTCATAACATAATAATTATATTTATTAGAAAGTAAATTCATTCATATGTACATATGTAGAAGTTATTACTACATTGACATAAAAATTCGCATCATCGCACTCCGTACCAGGACTGTTCAAACCAAGGGTCACTTAATACCCCAGACACACTTCATACCTAGCAACCAAAACACCAAAATTAAAAATAAAATTTTGTTTCTTTTGGTGGCAGTTGTCCCTGGGTATGAAGTGTCATACCCAGAAATTATGCTAGTTGATAAGGTGAAGGCCATCATAACAAAAGGAGTAGCAAATCGTGATCGAACAAGAAGGATGAAAATCCGATGAAATCAAGTTAAAAATATCAAAATGCAGCATCACCAATTTAGCTGGTCAGGTGAAATCAAGGAGCCCTGATAATCCAGTTCAAAGGCATAACAAAACTATCTCGGAAGAAAGACAGGTCCTAAAACTCTTGGATGTAACAAATGCAATGGCACCTGTATTTAGTTGGCCACAGACATAAAACAATAAAAAAAACTGGGAGGCATGTCAACGTTTTCTTAGGTCAACCCGGCGAACCCCATAAGTGGAGGCTTAGAATTTTTTTTAAAGTAATTGGAGAGTAATTGATTTGTTATGGCCAACTTTTCTTAAAGTCCTGTGTGGCCCTTTGACCACCATTCCGTCTGTTCATAGCAAGTATCGGTCACCAAATTTTTTCGATTGTCAATACTAGGAGTTTTGCTCAATAGTTGGCGAAATACTTGTGAGTACTTTGCTAGCCATTGTTAATGAAAAGCATCAAATTGCTTTGAAGCAAGAGGAAATGGATTTTTATTATAAAATTTTCTTGATAATTTTTTGATATCACGAAATTTTATTCGCAAGCTTTAGATACGGATTCAGCACCCAAAAAAAAAATAAAGATCACTCGGGCGTATATGTAACAATATTTTTTTTTTAATCCTGGCAATTAAATTATAAATAAACTTGACATCACTAATAAGGACATCGGTAAGGTATTACAAACTCAAATTTTTCTCTATTATGATAAGCCTTCTACAAGAGTAATCTTACAGAGTTAGAAAAAGGAGTTTTATTTTTTTTAAATAAATTTCTTTATAAGCAATATATTCTAAGTATGGAATCTAAGTTAAAAAAAATTCTGGACGTTTTTAAACGATAAAAAACGGTCAAATGGTATTCCTTATTCTATTAATTATTTAGGTGAAACTTCAAGCAATTTAACCCAAGAAAAAAAACTCTCAAATCAATTTGGAAATATCAACCAATTTTGCCCGCCTTATTTTTTTATACCCCCAAATGAAAAAACAATCAAATTTAAATTATTAGATGGAAATATCGCCCTAAATTTTCAATGTAAACTGTTTTGTAAAATTTTAGTACAAGCTTTTTTTATTTGTAAAATTCGAGTGATATTTTGAAAGTGAAATTTTAAATGAATCTTGTCGACAAAACATCGTCTAGATAAATCAGTGTGGGTTTTTGAGAATTAGAAAAATCTCATAAGGTAATTGTACAAAAATTCGCGATTTTGGAGAGTAATTGCAACTTACGAGATTTTTCATAAAAATTTGAAAATTCTTAATACTAGCATTGATAATAAGAGTTTTTGAAAATTTTAAAAACGTAGATATGATAATATGATTTTGCTCAGATTTTTCAAATTTTCCAAGATTCCATATTTCAGACTGGATTTATAAATGTTTTGAAAATTTTTGATAATTGGATGGTCGTACAAAATTCGCGCCATTTTTTACGATTAAATTATTAGATTTTTCAAAACTCTCAAAATCCTATACCGTCAATATTCAGTTCATATGCAATTAATTTCCGAAAATTTTGAATACTAAAAACTCATTTGGTAAAAAATGGAGTTGCTCAGTAAAACTATTCACAAGATTTTAATTTGGAGTATTTTTCCTAACATTTGGCAGTTTCCTTTCATGGATTTTTTAACCAAAAAAAATGTCCATAATGAAAACCAAAAATGAAAGCAATTACAACCAAAATTTATTTATGTACAATTTTTTGAGCGATATTTCTAAGCTGATATAGGCGTTGTTTTTTTTTCAATTAACCCCAACGTTCTGAAGCATTTATTTTGTAATTGGACAAATAATAAAACCATTTGAATTATGAAAAATGATCTATGAAAAATTTGTGTATAACCTCTAAAATTGTATATTCAGGAACATCTTGACCATCCATACCATGTTAGCAATATTATTGCCAATAAAAAAAAAGAAATATTTGCATCAATTGTGATACATTTTCTGCATTTTCCCAAAAGCAAAAAAAAAAAATACATTCCCCAAATATCAATCCACATATTTATAGATCAGCTCTAAAGAATAACCTACAAGTCCATCTGTAGACCGTGGAAATGCCTTCTTTTTCCCGACTAAACTTAATCTTCACTATACATACCAAGGCAAAACCAAAAATTAATATTGTTTTTTTTTTTTGTAACACAAACACGAGTATATATTTATGTATACCAAAATGTGCCAATCCGAAAAAAAATTCAAAAGGTGTATGCGTGTGACTCACTTTTAATATATCTACGCATTGAAAGCTAAACTTAACAACAACAAAACAAAAAAAAAAACAATAAATTTAAAAAAAATCCTATTTGTATTTGAAAAACATTCTTCTAGTATACATAAGAACCAGCAAGAATATTCTTTTCAACTGAAACAAAAAAAAAATTTAATTTTAGAACTATAGAATCTAAAATGAATAGAACAAGTCAGCACACACAACTAAAAACCAAAGCTACTAAATAAGGAATCACCATATGTATCTCAAAATCTATAGCAATACCCAGATACACACAAGCATTTTTGCATCTATTTATCTAGGAAAACTCAGATCGGATTTTTTTATCTATTTTTTCAGATACACCCATTAGATAGAAAAATGTTTATTTTTGTGTGTGTATTGGGGAAATTTGGACAACGATTTTCGAACGACGGAAATTTAACATAAAGTACGTTGGCTTCCCAATAAAATTGATCAGAACCGTCAGTACGCTCTGACCGCTCGATCCAACCAGACAACTAAAGTTAAGCAAGATGGTAAGGATTTGAGTAACATACAAAAAAGAATTTTATAAATTTAAAAAAATAATCAGTGAAAGTGATAAAATTTTGAAAACAACGAATTTGCTCAAAAACCATTAAAATATGTGAAAATAGTAACAAATGTTGCAATATGTGAAAAAAATAATTATGAAGTGCTATAACCGATTTGAGAACATTTTTGAAAAATGGATAAAGTAACCCAGGATGAAAGGATAAGAATCTTCAGTTATCCTTTGATTTTGAAAAAAAAAATCGTCCCTTCAAACTTTTCGAAACTTCAATTATACCCAAAACTTCAAAAAAAAAAAAAAGATCTAAAGTGAAAATAGAGCACCAATGAAATGTTTTTCTTCAAACACGAGCCATAAATAGATTATTGCGTGCGTGTTGAAATACAAGTGTGTCGTAACGGTAATATGATCTAAACGGCCTCATCACGTAACCCAACGTATTTCTAAATCGATTCTGAAAATAGAATTATACGCAAAAAGTAAAATTTTTCGGGCAAACCAAAAAAACGAAAAATTGAAATGCGATCATGTTTTGTTGAATTAGTGTTTTGATACTAATACATTTTTTAACAAAACGGAAATGAGTTTTGTCCCGTTATACTTTTTCAAATGCATTTTTATTTAAACTTTAAATATCTGAATAAAGGTGATAAATATTTTTAATTTTAATTTAAAGTTAATTTAAGCAAAGTCTTCAATTTCAATAAAACTTTTAATTTTCCTTGCTCAAGAAAATTTTCTTCGATAATTTAAAGAATTATTAAAAATAAATATTTCTTACGTAACTCCGGAAAATTGTTTTTTAAATCGAGATCTGCTATTAAAACAATTAAAATGCAATTATTTATTAAACAGAATGGAAAAAAGCCAAACTTGAGGGAATAAATCTATAAAAATTAAAATAAAAAAAAGTACAATAGCACAGTTAAATACAATTGTATAAATAATAAATTTAAATCGATAAAAACATAAAAATAAATAAATTAAAATTTTCAATTTTAAATCCAATTAAAAAATTATAAAAATAATAATAGCTAAAACATAATACACACTCGAGCTATACTCGCATGCCAAGCAAAAAAAAAAAGTTTTAACGAGTGAAAAAAGCAAATTCGTTGATTAGAAAAAAATCACTTTTACTATAGTTTTCGCGTAAAGTTTACATTGGATTTCCTAACATTTATTGTTTTTTTAATTAAAATTTTACAGGCCGATGAGAAGAAGAAGGTAAGGAAGAAGAAGACAAAAGAAGAAGGTGGCACCTCAGAGACCGCTTCTGAGGCAGCATCTGAGGCAGCAACCCCTGCACCAGCTGCAACTCCCGCACCCGCTTCGACCACTGGCTCAAAGAGGGCGTCAGGTGGATCTCGTGGATCAAGGAAATCAAAGCGCGCTGGTTCAAGTGTGTTCTCCGTGTTCTCACAGAAACAGATCGCTGAATTCAAGGAAGTAAGTAAACACATAATATACATCTGAACCTTTGATTATTTCTTTAAAATATTTACAATATTTTGCAATACTTCAGTTCAGAAAAACTTAAATATTTTCGACATGAATTTAGATGTGAATCTTTTTTTCAAGTCCAATACTACTAAAATTTCTTCAATTCTAAAATATTTAAGTGCTTCGTTCTAAATTTTTAACATGCCATTAAGAAATTGATAAATATGTCACTCCCTTTTTTTATCCAACATTTTTGGAATTTGTCCAAAGTTTGAAATAGTTCATTCTAAATTTATAACATTTTGACTATTTTTGCTTGATGACACGTTTGCCTTGACAGCTCAATATTTTTTTTTCACATTTTTGAATTTTTTTGATATTAGGCAAAATTACTGAATTTTTTTTTTTTATTTTGTGTCAAATTCAAATTGGATAATGTAAAAAATTATAAATTTAGCGAGATTCCTATTTTTCAATTCAAAAACTTTAATAAAATGCTACAATGATATCCCAAATATTGGCCAATTGCCAATTTAAAGAAATCTGATATGTTATTTTGTTTAAATAATTTTCGGCTTTCATAACAACAATTTAACCAAAAATCTGTTGTTCGAAATTTTGGTAGATGGTCAAAATTAAAAATGTCAAAAAATTTGAAAATTACACATAAAAATGTCAAGATATTCATAATTGTCCATTTTTCCAAAAATGTCAAAAATCCCCCCAACTGACAAATCTAATTCAAAATCTTCACTTTACTTTGTCTACTTAAAGGCTTTCCAACTAATGGATGCTGACAAAGATGGTATCATCGGTAAGAACGATTTGCGTGCAGCTTTCGATTCCGTTGGTAAAATCGCCAACGACAAGGAATTAGATGCTATGTTATCCGAAGCATCTGGCCCAATTAACTTCACCCAATTGTTGTCGTTGTTCGCCAACCGTATGGCCCAATCCGGTGCCAACGATGAAGATGAAGTTGTAATTGCTGCCTTCAAAACATTCGATAACGATGGTCTCATCGATGGTGATAAATTCCGCGATATGCTCATGAATTTCGGTGATAAATTCACAATGAAGGAAGTCGACGATGCCTACGATCAAATGGTCATCGATGATAAGAACATGATCGACACAGCTGCCCTCATCTCCATGCTCACCGGCAAGGAAGAGGACGAAGAAGGCGAGGAGGGTGCATAAAAAACACCAACCTAAGAAAACACAAAAAAAAAATCTTTTAATTTCTTACAATTTTTATTTATTTAATTATTTTGATTTAATAGTTTAATTTAAACAAAAAAAAAAACAATTTTCATTTTTTTTTTTTGCAAAAAGAACAAAAACAAACAGCAAGTAAATATGAACAACAAAATTTATTTAAAAAAAGTGAAATAATTTTTTTTATTATTATTTTTTAAAAAAGTAATATAAACAAATCAAAGCAAAATATTGTTACCCAACATCTATTTCAGCTGCTTGCGGTTGAAATTAAATTCAATATGAAATGGAAAACAAAAAAAAACATCACCAAAAAGTTTTCATAAAAATATATTTTAATTTAAAAAAAAATATATAAAAAAAAAACGAAAATTAGATTCTCTTATTCACGTCAAAAATCTCTAATATTGGTCGCGGTCAAAATATTACATCTCGGGGCTGTGACAGGGCTTCAATTTCTTCTTCTTCTACAACTGCAACAACAACAAAAATCATCCACTCTGAACACCGTTCATGTTAATATTTCATAAAAATCATATAAATTTATCATTGACAAAAAAAAAATAATTGACTAACATTAAATTAGTTTAGTGAAGATTTTTATAGATAAATGATAGGATAAAATAACATAACCTATATATATATATTCAATTACCTTATCTACTCGTATATACAACATAATATTTTATATAAAGATTTATTTACGTATTTTTAGTGTGAAAGGTTTTTATCTTTTTGTGTGGAAAGCAAGCAATTTAAAAAAAATCAAAAAAAAAATATTATAGTTATAAATGATACAATTTACAAAAAAAAAAAATATATGCAACAAATCACATAAACATCATATGAAAAAAATATTTTATTAAGTGTGTTTACCCTGGCTCCAAAAAAAATATTTTATTCATAAAAAAACGCAACATTTTTATTGCATATAAACAAGTATACTAAATATACTCGTATATAAATATCTTAAACAAACCTCTACAACTTTATACCTTATATATTAGTTTCGAAGTTATTTATTTTTATTTTAACAACAAGAAAAGATGCAGAAAGTATACAATTGATCAATTTAAAAAAAAGCATCATGTATAAATATTTATATATATATTATTTTAATCAAAATAATTTCTAAAGAAATCTCTATAAATAACCAAAATATACTAACACTGTGTGAACACAAAACAAAACTATATTACTAACAATTGCATAAAGCATATATATCTATAAAAAGGGTTAAAGTTTCCATACAAAAAAAAAACAAAAAAAATTAATAATACATAATTTAGAAATGAAAAAAACAAATAACATCTCGACAAGACATACTGATTCTCATGTACTTGAATATCGAATTTATTTACTAAATTTTAAGACTATAAACAGATTTATTATTGCGACGATGAAAAAATTAAATAATTTATTTAACCATTTACCTATATACATATAATCGTATTTAGTTTTTTAAGATTTTATTTAGCATGGCTATAAAATATTACCCAGCAGAGAATACTCGAATTTATTATCATTTATCATTTTATATTTTTAATTTTGTTTTTTGTGTAGGAAATCAATTTTGTGTGTTAATTGATTTTCTTCAAGTCATTTTTGAAAAAGAAAAAAAAAGAACATCAAAACAGCAATACACACACATTAAAATTATATAAATTGTTATTATATATTTAAACGCACGAAAAAAAAACTTTAGAAAACTATTTTAATATACATAATTTTAGACTATTTTTTCTTTATAGAATTCTTCACTAACACATGTTTTTTTTTTTTGAATAATTTTTTTGAGCAAGAAAATTGAATATGATTTTTTTTGAAAATAGCATTCTCGGATGATTTCGGTTTTTTTTTTGTTTGTTTTAGAAGAAGAAAAAATAATATGACAAAAGGAATAATGTACATATATAATATTAAATTAAAATATATTTTTATGATTTCTTTTTTTGTTTTTTGAAAAAAAAAGAAAAACAAATTGCTTGATAAGCATTGATGACTTAAGACTTAGAAAAAAAAAATATCAAGACAACATCAAACGAAAAAATAAAACATCTATGTTGCAAAAAAGTCGTCAAAAAACTCTTTTTTGTTATATTTTTTAATTATTTTGTTAATTTTTTTTTTAATGGTTAAAATAGAAAATTAGGTTATACTGGTAGAAGAGAGCATGAAATATGATATTGATGCTTTTCCATCATGAAATTTTAATCCATAGAAATTAAGACTATGATAGTTTTATTTTTATCGAAATCATTAACACTTTTGATTCATCTCATCGACGATACTATTTAATTCAAGGAATTCAAAACAACCAAAGGAAAGAGATTTTGAGTGAATAATATTTTCGGTTTTTCGCAAAAATTGCAAAAATTGATGAAAGAATTTTAGAAAAAAAAAATGTCCACAAAAACTGTCTTCAATGAAAAAGGTCATTGGCAACAGGAGATGGTGTTGGGGTTGAGTAGTTTGGGAATTTTCTTTTATAGAATTTGAAAATCAATCAACTGTTCGGTAGACAAAGCATGGTTTTGATATCAATTGAAAATCCATGGTTACTTGGATATTCCTAAGAGTAAGGGGAAGTTTGTTCACAACTAATCATCTCAAATGAATGAATTTTCATTGTTGTGAAATTTTTTTTATCTGGGTTGAAATCTTAAAACGAAAAGTAGTGGCAATTGTGTGAGGAAAAGTTTTACTTGTTGCATGTTCTATATATGAAAGCACTCACATACATATGTTCATATGTCAACTGGAAAATTATCAAATGTTTTTTGACCAAAAATTTTAACTAAAACATCAATATTAGAAACTTTGTCATTTTATCGCGAAAAATTAAAATGATTTGCAATAAGAATTTAGGTTTAATAGAGCATGTACAATAATGTAGGTGAAAGATTTTTTTTTTGAAGGGATTTTTTTTTATAGGGTATTCAAAATCTTGAAATTATATTTCGGTACTCTAGGCGCATTATATTGCGGTATTTTTTAATGCTTGATCTTATAAAAAAAAGTCTAGGCAACTGTAGAGTCGATATTGTACAGTTAAGCAGTTTACATATGTAGGATGTTGATGCATTTTTCTATATAATATCTAGTCCCTCAAAAATATATGGGATGTGAGGTATTACAGAAGCAATTTTTTGCAGAAAACAATTGAGAGTAAAACAAATGAATCAATTATTGGTTTTCCTCTTTTAAAAGATTGATATATTTTCCCTTGGTTGTAAAACATTTATTAAGTAGCTGTTCTTTTTACTTTTTATATTAGAGTTTTTGAAACGAACGTAAAATCTAAATGAAATTTAATTTTATTTCGTTTTCAAAACAATTTGATTTTATATATACCCAAACGAAAACAAGACCAAATCAAAAAATAAATTTTTTTCTCTATTGCTAAGAAAATAACCGGAAAAAATCGAACGATTTTACGATTATTCTGTCTCGTTATTTTAAATTTTCAAAAATTGATACCCAGGTTAAAGAATAAAAATCTCTTATCAACAATCTCCGAATTTGGTCCAAGCCCGTTTTTGGACAAATTTTTACTTTTGGTCTTATTTCATTATTTCGGGACACCAATGAACTTTTTCAATTTTAACAAATAAAAATATGAAGAGTACTGAATAACCTGAAAATTAGGCTAAGAAAGGAACAATTGTATTCAATGATTTTCTATGATTGACTATGTTTGTGTTGGACTTAAGGATGCTTGAATTCAAGAATGCTACTGAAATTTTTTATAGTTAGTCATTTTAATTATTATTGGTATAACTCGAAAACTAAGCAAATTAGGAACTTATGTCGGTCGAGAGAATTTTTAAGTAAATTTGATTTGGTATTAAAATTAATTTTTTAGTGCTATAAAAATATTTAAATACGAAAAATTGTCTAAAATATTTTAATAACATTGCGCATAAAGGCAAGTACAACAACTTCTGGATCAAACAAATTCAACGACACCTGTATTAGATTGGCCTCAGTCATCGAAAATCTACAACACTGGCAACGTTTTCTAAAGTCCATCCGGGAAACCCAGTAAGTGGAGCCTTAGGTTTAAGTAGTGTAGTGTGAGAGTTGCGGTCCCAGTCAAAATGATGACAAACGTCGTTAAATGGAGAAGAATATTTAATTTGTTAGATTCTTAAAACTTTTTATATTATTAAAGTTACTATATTCGTATATTGTGTTTTATTTCAAAAAAATAAGAAGATTATCGTCACAAAATATATCTGTGAAAAATTTGGAAAAACCTTCTCGAAACTCCAAATTCTTGTCAAAATGCCAACAGCTGATTTAGGTTTTGACAGCTCTGACAAAAATACCTGCGGTTGTTCAGAGTACCTTTAGAGTCCACTACGAGCTTATATGGAACACAAAGCAAATAACCCCGGGCAAAAAAAAGGATTTACAAAAGCTCGCTTCAGAGTTTGGGGCAACCCGAGGAATTGACAACGAAAAAATTAAATTCTATTGCGAATTGTGCTTGTTTCATAATCGGAAGGTCCTATATGTTAGATAGCCGAAGAACAAAAAAGGGACACTCGGAAATAATAATCGCGCCATTTGTTTTTCTGATGGTCATTTACATATATACAATGCTCAATAAGATTTTCTAATTTTCTCCATTGTTTTAATACTGTCTTCTTCTTTGATGAAAATCCTAGAGAAATTTTATTGTTTTTTTTTTCTCTGTGAAGATGAACTTTTAAGTTTCCATTACATCAATAATAACTTAAAATCTAGAATATTTCACATATTTGAATATTATAATACTAATTACCACTTCATATCAGATACACCCTGTTCCATTGAATCACTTATTTTGATTTAAAAACTCACTCAACTATTAAAACTCTGAGCCAAACCAAACCTCTTTTTCAACTCAAGAAAAAGTATCTTAACAAACCAAGCTTGAAAACTGAGCGAAGGTTTATCTTCTCGTCTTTCATTTGGCCATTTTATTTAGTTGCTATTGAGACTTTAACCAAACCTGACTTATACTCGCTCGAAACGAGATTTAACAAAGAAACAAAAAATGTGAAAGCAAGAAAATAACCTGATTAACAAAAACAACTAAAAAATACAAAACAAAATTCCGTCTTCGTGAAAATAAGTAATAGATACACAGTACCTTCATACCAAAAAGTGAAATTAAAATTCAAAACGCGTTAACAACACGCCAACGTATAATGTTGCTTAATGATGTTCTGAATATTGTGTTGGCTTTTGTGATAGTTACTTACCAAACAGGTAGGTGATTTATGTTTGCTGGTGAAAAATGCATAACTCAATCAATGACTCAAACTTCTTTAATGTTCTATTTTAGTTGCAGTTAAGAGTGATAATTTAATAGTGTATTTATCACAACATGGCCTCCATGGCGAAATAACCTTCCAGAAGAATTCACAATCTTCGGTTGAAATCAGAGCAAAACTCGAGACAACTTTGCAGTTTCCCGATCAAGTCTGGAGTTGGGGCATCCATGAGTTTCCTGTGGATTATACCGAAACAAATGCAAATGCCCGATGTGATTTGAACAAATTGGGCTCTCAGCTGATAAGTTTTGATGACGATTTGGGTTTTCTCACCCTTCCGGGCAATGAAACGTCGATGTGGACAAAAGATATACAACTGACCGGTTTGTTTGTGCAAAATAACGCACTCAAGGTCAACCAGTTATGAGTTGAGGTTTATTCATTTTTGTTTTGTGTTTTATATTAGGGCAAAATGGAATCTGGGGCAAGTCTCTTGTTTTGACTGAGGGCAACACAAGGGTATGTGGTAGTATAACAACTGTTGATGCCAATGTTGAGCATATGGCTGAAGCCCGATTCACAACTCCCATATCTGGCTCAGTGTATTTCCGTTGGCTAGCGGGAAACACAGGAAGCGGTGACACTTTGATTTATTCTGACTTGTACCACATTCGGTCGCAACCCGTGCCGCATAATGATGAACCGGCAACCAAGCACCATTGGAAGATTTATGTGACGGATATTCTGGCCAATGACCATCATCGAAACGAAGATAACTGCAATTTCCTGCAGTTGGTATTTGATCCTCAGGGCTATGGAGAAGGAAAGGGTATTGGTGATTTGGATAGCCGTCTGGGAAAGATTAAAGTGGCGAAGAATGCTTTGAGGCAAAATCAACGATCGATTTATAAAGACAACAAGTTGGACCTCCTACCATCGGATCTAACCATTCCCCACAGGACCTTGTATTTGGTTCTGTTTGATCATTTGCATACGAATGAATTTTTGGCATGTACGAAAATTAGGAATGTGAAGCCTCTTCTTTACAAGTAAGTTATAAAATAAAAAAAGTTTAAGGAAGTTCAATAAGGATATTTAATTTCCAGAACATTCTTCAATTCTGGGGGAATAAAGGGTGAAATATCATTTAGTGCCCGTTCGAGGTTCGATCCGACATTTTTGAATTTCACTTTGACATCAACTGGAAGAGATACCGATCGTGTGAGTAAGAAATTTGCTGAAGATGTTTCGGGCTTCCGAATTCACAGTCTTCCGCCGGATCCCATTAGAAAGGGTCAGCCTGACTACTGCCTTACAACAGATGAAATATACAATCCACATGAAATTGACATCAAGGGAGCTCCTCCACCAGGCTTTGGAACCCAAGAGCAATATGCCATCGGTGATTTGAGTGGCAAGCTACAATCTCGAAATAAAGATTACTATCATAACTATAAGCTCCCCGGAGCTAGTTCAGAACTCAGTGGAATATATTGGGATATATTCCTGCCATTGCAAGGAATCAATAGTATTGTTCATAGAGGTTTGGTCATCTATACGTTTGACAGATCAAATCCAGAGAATATTAAAGAAGATCCCTGGGGTTGTTCGACAATATCTCAATATCAGAAGAATGGCATCTATCAAAAGCAAATATCGACTGCACAAGTTTTATTCCGTTATCCGATTGTTGGGAGGGTTCTTTTGCGTCAGCCAGCCGAGGAACCATGGCAGGACACAACGGTGATTTTTGAATATCTCATACATGCCGATGGATCAACACAAAATAATACTTTCGGACATCGTTGGGCCATTCATGGAAATGCTCCGGGAAAAGATTTCTACGACTGGCAGAATCGTTGCGCCAGTACTGGAGAAGTTTTCAATCCCTACAAGGTGGACTGGGCTGATAAGAGGGTTGAAGATTTCTGTCAACCGCATTTGATGTCAATGTGTAAGGTGGGAGCTTTGGATACTCGTTTGGGAAATCTTGCAATTGCCGGAAGGAAGTCCCAAGCTACAAAGATAAGTCGGAAGATTTTTACAGATTCCAATTTGCCACTTTCGGGGAAGCACAATGTTATGGGAAAATCGTTGGTAATCTATGATGACAACGGCCCAAAAGCTCGAGGAGAACGATTGGCATGTTCAGTGTAAGTTTGTCCATTTTTATTATTTTTTTTTTTTACTTAAAAATTATTTCATTTTTCTCTAGAATCATTGGACATTTTAAGAGAAAAGTTGTAGCAAAAGATTGGTATCCCAACGGCTCTGAGCTAACTGTCAAGGGAAAACTTGAAATTATTCAACAATCTGAATATGACATGAGTAACATCGAAGTTGAGTTCAAAGGTTTGAATGCAGCCAGTGGATACCATATTCATCAGACTCCGGTTGAAGAAAATTTAGCCTTCCCCTGTGAAGCTTCATCCTTGTACGATCATTGGAATCCATTTGGTATAAATCCCAAGTTATCACCACCACCAACGCTCGGATCTACTGATCAATATGAAATGGGAGATTTGAGTGGAAAGTTTGGCACCCTGGATGGTTTGAAGCACTACGAAGGTGCCTATAACGATTCGAATCTTCCCCTATTCGGATACAATAGTATTTTGGGACGATCGATTGTGATTCATAAGAAGGAGAAGAATGCAAGATGGGCTTGTAGTACATTGGAACGGGGTTATAGTCCTTCGGAGGCGAGAGAGCTTCGTGCTATAGCTTCGTTCCATCATCCTACAGGGTATGCCTATGGTTATATCAAAATGACACAATTGATTCATTCGGATGGAAGCCAATCGGATACTGTTATTGAGGTTAAATTGAGGCATCCGGGAAAGAATGATCGGAATGTGGTATGTAAATTGGATCTTAACGCAGAGAAACTTAGAAACTTCAACTAAATTTAATTATGTTCTTAGACCCAAAACCACAAATGGCAGATATTTGTCAATTCAGTTGGGGTTGATGCAGCGGTTAAGCCAACAGCAACCAGATGTGTAGCTGGAGGTTATGTGTGGAATCCATATTTTACTCAACTAGCTGATCCTTTGAATGTAAGTACAAATTAAAATTAACCAAAACAAATTTAAAATTTTATTTCATTGTGCATTCACAGACTGAGCTCTATGACCAAGAATGTGGATCAGATAATCCTTTGAGATGTTATGTTGGAGATGTTTCATCAAGATTGGGGCCAATAAGTAAGCATATCATTCTGATCTGTTAAATTTTATTATTGTTTTATTTTTTTTTAACAGATATTGGTGACAAACGTTTAGTATTTACTGATCCAAATTTCCCACTGGAAAAACCCGTTGGAGCGATTGGGAGATCAATTGTTATATTTGACCAAGATTGGTCGAATGAGAGATATGCGTGTGCAAACATAGAACCAGATCATAATATTGTGAAATTTGTGAATATCCAGAAGCCACCGCGATTTGTTGTGTGAGTATTTTTATTTTTAAATAAGGCAGAAAAACTAGTACAATATTATATATGGATTGGGTTTAACTTTTCGAAAAAACAAATTAGGACTATAAGATCCAATTTTACTTCTGGTATGTAGTTGAATTAAATTGGCTACATTCCAAAATCGGAAGATACTACATTTTTTTCTTTTTTCGGATATCAAGAAATAACATTCATAAAAAAATCACTATTACTTTATTTCATTTTTTTGGAATCGATTTGTTAACTATGAGGTAGTTAAAAATAAAATGAACGACTGAGTCGCACGTACTTGCTCCTTTGTGCGATAACATATTGGTTTTAAGGTCTTAGCATAAAAAAAAGATTGAAATTCATTATTTGAATTGATAAAATAAGCCAAAAACGAAGTTTAATCTTAAAACTGAAATAAAAATACAAATATTTGAAAAAGAATTCAAAAATCGTTAGAGCTGTTTTTATCAAAAAATAATTTTTCATATATACATATAATTTTTTAAGTATTTTTATAAAAAAAGGTGGTATGCATTTTTTGGATTCAAACAAAATTTAAAAAAAATATTTATTAGTTTTCAAAATATTGTGTTTTCAAAAAAAAAAAATTGATTTTTTTTTAAATACAAAATTTTTTTTTTGAAAATCTTGATATGCAATATTATTAAAATTTTATAGGATCTCCTTTATAAAAATTTTCATCGAAATCCGTCCAAAAGTTTACGAAAAAAACGAAAACCAAAAATCCGGTTCTATGGCAAGTACCGTTAATAACGGTTTTTTCAAAAATATTTTTTGATTAAATTATTAAGGTTACTTGGCAAACCCGATTTAAAAAATTTCATTAAAATCGTTAGAGCCGTCTTCGAGATAAAAATGTTTTTTCTAAACGGTACTATGACAGGTGCCGTTATTTTTGGAGCTAAAAAAAAATTTCGATTGCCTTCCCCAAAACCTTATGTCCAAAGTTTGAAGAAAATCGCTTCAGTAGTTTAGGGTGTAGGTCGAGGTACAAACAGACAGACAGACAGACAGGCAGACAGAATTGCGGAACCACCTTTTTCGCATTCCCTAGCATCGTAATGTTAGGTTTGATTAATATCTCGACATCGATTTCTTGCACGAATCCAAAACTTGCCCTATAGTACCTATAGTCGCAAGTAAAAAATACCTAAGGCAATATTAAAAGCGTTTTTTTTTTTAATCTAAGTAATACAAGTTGTTTAAAAATACAAAAACGGTTTCTTTGATTTTTAAATAATCTAAGGCAAAACGGAAACAACCTTGAGTTTTAATTTTCTTATAAAAGTTAACATTGATTTTAATTTAAGCAGTTAAAAGTTCAGTTTTAGAACAAAATAGCTTAATCAAACGATATATAAACCGGGGATTGTAAATCTGATGTTAAGCACTTTTGAAATTCACATTTTGGCTTAGGGTTTAGATTTTATTTCATATGTATCTTAATAAATTGTTTGAAGTACCCAAATTTTTTTACTATAAAGATTTTTTGTGCTTGGAACTAAAACGTTTTGTGAAGGAAAAAGGTGAATTTCAATAGTATGAAATAAGGCGTTATAGAAGTGAAATTTTCCAAAAAAAAAACTTTTAAAGAAAATATAATATAAAATTTTTTGTGTGAAGAGTGGTCACAGAGCTGAGTCAAATAAAAATAATAATAAAAAAAATGATCCTAAAAATTAAGATCAGTTTCAATTTATTTCACCAAAAACTCAACATCCCTTCAAAATTAAATCCTTAACATCCAATTCCAATAATTTTATTATATTTATAATTAATTCTTTCCTATTTTAATTTCATTTTAAGTGCTCAATTCCTTGAAGATCTACGTGAAGTAATGGGCATTCCTGAATGGATGTTGAATGTTGATGCCAGAAGAACAAAAACATTACATGGTGGGGCTTGTATACAACTCGTAATTCATTTCAAAGGACCTCTAGCACATCGTTTAGAATTGGTAAAATTAATAAAATTAGAAGCAAATTAAAAAATTCTTATCAATTATTTTGTACTATGTTATAGGATATGTCACGTTTGATAGCAGCAGGTCGGTTAGATGCTCCAACTCTATACATTCCAGGATACATCAATCAAAAGCGCAAGCCAACTTTATCATATCGAAGTTGTGGTGTTCGAGATACAAGTGAAAAAAGTAAGAAAAATTACATTTTGACGCACAAAAATTATAATGTAACAAAAGAGTTAAATATTAAAGAATATATTTTTCAATTTTCCAGAAGCATCATCGTTCCGAGGAAGTAACGGAAGCTCAAAACCAAAGACTTTTGTGTTGATTTATATTTTCATATCTATCTTTTATTTAATTCAATAAATCTTAATTAGCCATTTTTGGTGTTAAATAAAAAAAAAAAACTGAAGAATTGAATAAAGAAAAAACAACCCCCGATATTTGAAAATCGCAAATCCTTTTTTTAAAAATTTTCTTCCAGATTTAAAATTTGTTTTTATGAATGTATCCCAAAATGTCAAACATACTGTATGCGTACGAAATAAATTTAGTTCATTTTTAGCACACTGCAACAGGTGGATGCTTTTTCAAATGACAGATTCTCCATACACCGGCTAATATCCTCTTCTCAAAATTTGTAAATATAAACACACAAAAATCCACCCCACAATGACAGATGTGTCATATTTATTAACATCCTCCAATGCGCATGTCCTAGAAGTCTTTAAAAATATCGATCTCCTGACATCGCTGTAAATTTTCTTCATCAGATAGTTTTTCTTCAGAATTGTTCACAGTTCAGTGAAACAAAAAAATGGAGTGGATAAGCTTTTTAATTGTATTTCTGGGGATTTTTAGTTTCTCTAGTTGTAGTTTAAGTGGACCGTATTTAATGTGGGGCCATGAAAAGCTAAACGATTTGAAATTGCCAGCTCTAATTGAGGCAGACGAACAAAATCTCTCGACACTTTTTACCGAAGCCAAAGCTGTCGTGGTTTTCATTCGAAACAATACAAATGGTTTAGATAGCGAAAACTATCCAAAGTTTCAACAATTGGTAAACGAAAATGCTTGGAGTTATTTACCCCAACATACTCTGGCTGTGGAACCATTCAATTATAATACAAATGTTGAGGTAAGGTTCTTATCTATAAAAGATATAGATTTACGAAATATTGATTAATTTCATTCATTCGTCATTGAATGCAAAAATTTAGGTGATAAATCTGGTTGGACAGACATCTCAACAAGATACCGAAATTGTAGCCCTTTTCAAGGACTCAGTCACTATCTATGGAGAGGGTGAGGTATTGGGTATATTGGCATATCGCGAGGAAGAAGTTCATTACATGTATAAGCGAGAAGTCAACGAGGAAACAACAACTTCAATGACCCCAATGGAAGAACCAACTGAGACCAATTTTATTTATCGAGCTGAAGGTAAGTTATTTTTAGTTTGTTTTTTTTTTTTCTTCAAATAAATTTTACACTCAAAATTTACATCGTCAAAAAAATTATTAGCACAATAAAATTTCCATTTATTGCTTGCATAACATAAATTTGCCTCAAAAAGTGTGCATCTATAATTAAAACGTTTTCCAACACAAAATAAAAGGCAAAAATTCATATGTAAAAGTCATATTGTAGTAGAGATGCGTCTTCCATCTTCTCGTTCATGTTTTTTTTTTCTTTTTTTTTATTATTATTATTTGTTTATAAATTTTTGTAGCTAGGTATGCTATAAAGCGATAATTAAATTCCCCTATCTGTTTTTTCTTTTTGTAAAAAATATGTTGAATTTATCCAAAACGGTGAAGAGATACAAATCAATTGAAGTATACAAATAATGTATCTAAAAATTTTGATATTATTTGCTTGAATTGCTTTCGCTTCATCTGAAAAAAAAACATACAAAACAAAATTAAAAAATAAAATTGTGTTCAGTATTCATATACGAATTTGAGTTTATTCTTATTTGATCCTTAGGGCAAGTATTGGCTTCGTGGTTTTTGTCGACTGAGGTCAAAAAAGGTTTAGTTGTTGAATTTTGGAGACAAAAATAAATTCACAAAGAAATTAATAATAATTTAAAGAAGCAGATTTCAGTTGCACATACTGACATACTTGTTTTTCAAAAATCAAAACTTAAAAAAAAATTTCTTAAGCGTGTCGGCGTCGAATTTTCTAATTAATTATTTTTAATGTTCTCATTAGGTTTACAAAAAACTGGAACGTGAAAACAACAAAAAGTAGTTACTGAAATGAAAATCTTACGAAATTATTCAAGTTGTTTGAGTTTATATTTTTTTTTTTGGAAACCTAATGAGAACATTGAATTAATTAGAAAATTCTTTTAGACCCCGACACGCCTAAGAATTTTTTTTTCAAGTTTTGAAAAGCTTCTTTTAGCTTCTACATTTATCGTTTAAATTTAATGAATTTGGTTTTCAATTTTTTTTTTCATACAAATATATTTTATTTGAGGCCAAAAAAAATAATTTTTTAAATCTGGTTTTCTATACACACAGTTCAATTGAAAATGATAAATTTTTCAAAAAGGCTCGAAAAATCGATTTTTATAATTTTTGATTGTATCTTAAGAAATTCGCATGCGTTCATAACAAACGGTATACCGCTGGAAAGCAGAAAGTGGTACCTTTCCAAAAATTAGTTAAGAGACAAAACCCATTGTTTGAAAAATAGACCTCGAAAACGGTTCTTTGAAAAAAAAAGAAAAATATTGTCATTTTCTTTTTTTGTTATTTTTCCAATATTTTGAAAAATGACTGGAAGTATAATTCATTCATTATAATATATACAATTTGCCATACAAATCCTAAGTTGCAGAGAGAGATTTGAAAAACTTCATCTTATTTTAATTTAAAAAAAAGCTGATTTTCTTTTTGAACTATATTCTCACCGTGTTACATATAAGGCTCTGTAAATAATTAAACCAATAACATTGTTATTATTATAATTCTTCATTTTAAGAATTGAAACTTAAAACAATAAAAATGTAAGACTTATTTTTTGGCAACGCTATTTCTCTGACTATATATTTGCTTAAAAAATACAAAGATAAATACAAAAATTGCTTTTTAAAAGAACAATTTCGTAATTAATTTTTTGTTTAATAAAGATTGAACGGCTGCAAACAGTTTATCATTATGAATCTCTAGACATGATTGAGATGTACTATTTGCCATAAAGTTAAAAGCAGTATACATATTTTGAAAATCTAAGCTAATTTGTATAAGTAGTCCTACATGTTTGACCAAGAAGAAAAATTATATTTTATTGAAAATTGCCTTTATTTTGGAAAATTTCGACAGATAAAATGGCAAGAAAATTATAATGATCATTGTTTTCGCCAGTTTTGACAGTAATGTGTCAAACTATATTCTAAAATAATGCAAACGCAATTTATTTGAGTTGCTTGTCTGACAAAAGAGATGAAAGCCCTTGGTTGCGTTTTTGCAGAGCTTCGCTGATGAAGTAGCATTTGAACCTACGAAAAAATGTTTATTCGTATAGTCTTTAAAAATCAGATGGAAAGTTTTTTTTTAGAATATTGTGTGTTCACGTTTAAAGAATAGCAGTTAAAAAAATTATGCATATTTTTTCTGAAGTAATTTTTCTATAAAATTTTGGATATTCATCTAAGTAGAAGATGAAGATTTTTGGTTTGTAAAAAAATTTGTTTTTAAATTTTTTCGAGTGGTTGGATTTCATGTTTTTCGAATTGTGTATAAGTTAATCCTTAAAACTGACGTTACGAAAATTTATAACAACCAAATTAAATTTATTTAAGTGCATAGACTTATTCAAGATGAAAATAATTTTTTTAAGAGCTCAGACCAAGGAGTCTTTTTTTGTCAATTGAAAATAAAAGAAAAAAAAATGGCTAAAAATACTGATTTGTTTATTTTTGTTTTATTTTAAATACATTTTATTTTTTTTTATTTACTTTAATTAAAAGGAAATTAAATATGAATTTTTGCCGAGCACAGTTAGATACATATAATTTGAAATCTCTATGTTTTAATTGGATTACATATTTATAATGTCTGCATTAATTTTCAAGGAAAAGCCATTTTGTACACAACAACTGCTCCATTATTATATAAGGAAATAAACGGTAAACTACACCAAATTGCTCTTATGGAACACGATAGAGAAATAACTGTTGACACTCGTAGTGATTATAGCCGCCTGAACATTGGCTTCAAATTCAACAATACTCGGGTAAGTTTTGACAGAATTAGAAAAATATCACATCAGAATTTGTGTATACGAATATTTACTTTTTTTTTAAACATCAATTTTAGCTTCGTTTACGTTTTAATTTCACCCTCTCCACCTACCAATATTGGTCTCTTACTGCTGTTGAAGTTGAATATAAGGAAAATAAAACTAATATGCTATTGGTTGGAGAAGAACCAATAGCACCATTAGGATTTTCTTTCAGATGCTCATCGCAACCTCTTATCTTCCGCAGTGAAGAGGAAAATCTAACAATAGTTGATTATCAAGTAAGTGTTTTAATTTAAAATTGATTTTTATCGAAAAAAGTAATGTTAATGAATTTTAAATTTTAGATTCAACCTTGGTTGGAGGGTTCAAATAGTTTCAGTGATGCCTACGACTGTGTTGGATTCGTTACAGTACCTATTTTGTCGGGATTATTTGTGAGTTCCATTTTAATTGGTCTACTTTTTCTGGGCATTCTCGCCATAATGGATATTAAAACACCAAATAAATTTGAAACATCACGTAGTAAGCAACTTACATTTACAGTTCAAGAATAAAGTAACTTGCAGTGAAGTTAAAACAAAAATTTATAGCAATAGTAAAGCTACTCGTAAAAATACTGTGTCATCAAAAACAAAAAAATAAATATTATATTTTTAGGTTGTGTTTTGTTAACTTAATCTGCTAACTATAAATTATGATCAAAAAGTAATTATGTACATTATTAGCTATGACTTGTTTATCCTTGAAAAAATGTATTTACTATCCATAAGTCAATGTAAATTCCCAAACATCTTATGTATAAAATTATATTGTTATAATAAATTTCAATAGATTCATGGTATGTACCTATGTACGTTTATATAGTTACATCAGTGTATTTATGTTTTAAATTATAAAATTGAAACTTTCTAACTTTCGGGGACTGATACCTATTTGCTGTTGAGTAATACAAGTATCAAAGCCTTAAATGCCCCCTTCATAAGTTAGTTCGAGTCCAAATTTAGAGAAAAAACGTTGAGGGAGCGGGTCGAAATTCTATATTTTAAAATACTTATTGTATGTATAGAATACTGTATGATCAAAATACTGTAAGTCAAACCCCAACACAAACGTGGAATATGGTTGGTATCAACGAAAATTCGATTAACTGTGTGCCTGTTGCATCAACAAGACACCTTGTTAAAACAAGAGGATTGATCATCTTAAATATCAACGAAAATTTAAAAACTTAATACGGTTGTTCTGTTGAATCAACTAGATTCTTTGTCAAATCAACTTTACGCACCATGTTAAATTGGGCAAGTTCTGAGAAGCAAGGAAACTGCAAGGTAGGTAGAGTCTCTCAAAAGTTCGCTTTATGTACAAGAAAATTTTGACGACTGAGGGACTCGGAACCTTGCAGTTGTCTTGCTCCTTTGAAGTTGACCACATTATGAATGCTTACCTGCTACATATTAACATGGTTCACCTGTCAAATCTTCACGACCTTTGTCAAACTAAAATTATGACCTGGTGAAATAAAAATAAATGCAAGATAAGCTTAACAACATTGTAACATGATACCCAGTAATAATTTGACAAACGGTCTACTTGATTCAACAGAACCACCATATCAAATTATGAAATTTTCGTTGGGGTTTAACATGATCATCTTAATATTTTAAAAAGTTATCTTGTTTACGATATATAGGAAAATAGAATATTGTAAAACAGAAGTTTGAAAAGCTGAACTGAACAAAATATTTGAATTTTGAAAGAATAATTTTTACACAAGCAAAATTTTGACCCCAATCTCCCTTTGCCCTTTTATTTTTGTAGTTTTAGTCAATCAAAAGAGTGTTTTATCTTTAATACATAATATAGATTCCACAGATTCATACCGATTCATACCGATAACGCTATTGGTTGGTTTAATAACATTTTTCAATGTTAAAGTTACATTTTGTTTAATGTTAAATTGTGGAATACGTTTGGTTAACAAGATAAGTTATTAAAATAGTAGGATTGAACGTGTTAAATATCAACTAAATAATAAATTAATGCCGCGATCCTGCTGTATCTACTAGATCCTATGTCAAATTGATCCTAGGTTCGTAAAGCCGAATCAACTGCGATGTTAGGCAAGTTTTCTAGTCTGTGATTAGCCATTTGTCAAAAATTTTATAAAAAACTAAGGCTCAGTTTAACCCAGAAAGGTGATCTTATAAAAAAAAATTGAGCTATAACAGAAAATTTAAACCATTAACAAGCACTTTGTCAATTTTTACCCGACGTTTTTCTCCGTGTGTGTAAAAATTAGCATCTAAACCTACTTCAAGTAAAAATTATTATATGCCTCTACATATTTGGCAACATGAACTGCAACAAAAAGTCTCGCCTTGCATCCCACAACACCCAACCCAATGACCATCATAAATGCGATCCATATAGTGAGTGGGTTATTCAAGAGTTTGCTATAACACTTGTATACCCCGGCAGCCTTATGCCAATTTAAGATGATCCCCGACTTCTTGCTTCGATGAAAGTAAATGTTGTTCTCAACTCTCTTAAACCATATTCTCATTATCACTTTGACTTTAACAAAATAAAAAATAAAAATAAAACAACAAGAAAACAAGTTCTTAAAACTAAAAAGCAGTCCTGCGACTGTTTCGATTAGTAAAAGTTATTAAAAATAACAAAAAAAAAAAAAACTCGAGTCATTAGAAGAAGCTCTGCAAAAAATCAAGTCATTGATTAGCTATGTATATACAGAGATTGTTAAAACTTAAAGCAAAGAACAGGCTCAAAAGCAACAAGGCCATACCGATGGCACACGTTTCCAAGTGAAAACCCCTTTTTTGATCAAAGGCTCTCATTACAACTTTCACAAAAATCTCAGAAACAAAACCAAATAAAAATAAATTATAAAAATAGACCTATAGAAGATTTCAATGAGGTAGAAGTAGAAGACTTATTTGATTTGTGCAGCGTGTGCCAGGTTTGCATTTAATAGATCAAGTGCAATATCAAATGCTGTCATTTAATGTGACATATTGATGCGAGCGTTGTACGTAGTGAATGCGCTAGACAACATGTCTACACATTTGTTTTTATGATAAATTTGCAGGAGAGACGTTTTGGTTTTAAATTTTTTAAGAAAAGTTTAAGAACTTAAAGAAAGAAATTACAATTTAGAGTCATTATCAAGGTCAACAGAGGGTTGGCCATGCGAGAGACAGTACAAAACCTTTGAAGGTGCTCTCTTGGCCCTTTATCAGTTAACTTTCTACAATAATTTATTTGGTTACGGTGCAGCCTTAACAAGTGCCTAATCATTATTTCTATAATCTACTAAAAATCGGTTTTTAGGTAATCAGGTACTAGCATAGTTTCATCCAATACTTGTAGTTTTATTGCATATTCCTTCGGTGTAACATTTATTTTTTTTTGAAGAAAAGTCAATCTTAGGTTTTTGGCAAGTAAAATATTTTTATCTAGAAAACGGTTCTAACGATTTTGATGTTTTTTTTTCAAGTGACGTTTTTTAAAATTATTTATTAAAAAAATTTGTTTGTAAAAACCATTATTGACAATATCTTGTGGATTTTTACATTTTGATTTTCTCATAACTAATTTGACGAACTACGATCAAAATTTAATTAAAAAAAGTTCTTTGTAATTTTAACATTATTGCATTTTAAATATACATATATGGAAAATTGGTTGGTATATTTAAAAAAAAATTATTGCATCCGAAAAATTTACTAAAATTTGAGTGGTTTTCTTTGACGGCTTTATAAACTGACTTTTTAAGCAATTTGCTCATACAAATTCTTCCTTTCTATTCATATATTTTGTTTTTGATAATTACTTACTAATTTTATATTTAAAGGTGGATAATTGATAAATATGTATATCAAATAGGGCTGGTTATAAGACGAGACCAGGTGAAACTTTTGTAAGTCACATCTCGGTTTCGCCAAAATCAAAAGATTTCAGTTTCGTGTCGGTATCCATATCGGAATCGTAAAACTAAGTCTAAGCTCGGTCTAGTCTCAGTATAGAACGTCTAACCGTTTTTTTTATATTTGTGAAAAAAAAGAAGACCAATATTTACACTGAAATATTCAATTTTGTATTTTAGAAACAACAAAATTGTTAATGATTTCATTATTGGAAAGTTTGCCTAGGCTCGGTAAAAAAAATAATAATTCGTCTCGGTTTCGTCTCAGATGCTTAAGATTTAACCTGGTATCGTCACAAATTTCAAAATCAACAATCAAACAAATCAAACGTCTTTTTTTTTTAATTCAATCAGATTAAATATTTATTTTTTTATTAATAACAC
This sequence comes from Syrphus vitripennis, assembly GCA_958431115.1. Classification (NCBI taxonomy): domain Eukaryota; kingdom Metazoa; phylum Arthropoda; class Insecta; order Diptera; family Syrphidae; genus Syrphus; species Syrphus vitripennis. The sequence continues at coordinate 24,106,167 of OY288108.1, forward strand.
AATATGTGTTTTGATTTCTCAAGAAAAGAAACTCCTTAAAAAACATCTTCTTTTCTATTCCTCAATTTATTAGCAATTATAAATGAAGAGAAAGATGCCAAACAACATTAATATAACAAAAACAACAACAACAAAAAATAAAAGTTTGTAATGTGCAAACAGAGCCATCGAACAAGCCAAACAAACAACACTCTTGTGGTCTTCTTGTCGCAATTAACAATTTGATTTACTAATCGAATAAAAGTGTCGTCTGTCTTTCATTTATTTAGTCCGCATGTTTACATTTATCATCATTTATGAACATTTAGCACGCAGTTCGAGTTCGATTCATATATAAATATATTCCAAATCCGCACTGTCTTCCAAATACCTTCTCCGGTTCTCCCAGACCAAAGTCAATTCCAATGCACGATGGACAGGTTCTTAAACCGCACACTTCTTTTATGCTATAAATGAAAATAAAATAAAAATGTCACCTGGAGCTGGACATAAAAAGTTTCTCTTTCTAGGAAAAAATTTCAAATTCCATTGGTACACAACAATATTCTCTGTGTACTTATAGGTATGGTCATAGTGAGACTAAAGCCAGGAGGCTTGAGGCGCTTCACATATCATTGCGTACACGCAAAGCTGAATTCCATGCCAAATGCAGTTGTGATATGATGCTCCATAACAACTTATCTCAGAGGACAGCATACAAAATTATAAAACATAAAACAAGGCCACACACTTCGCTTTCATTTGAGAGGTATGTAGGTGCGTGCGAATGTTTGATATATGCTTACGATTTATAAGAAGACGCACCACTTGTTTTTTGGTCAAAGAATTGAAAATAAAATAACATTACAATAACAACCCAACATCAACAGTAAGAAATGTCTTCTTATGATATATGTATAGTATTTACCATTGTGACCTATTTTTTCTGTCACAGAAATGTCAGTTTCTTCCTGTAAAAAAATCGGTTTTTGACAGATCCCAAGCGATCGATGCAAAATAGAGATTCAGAACAATGCAATCAATCACTCTTGATCGCTCATCTATCCAAAGCCACATTATTTATTATAAACACAAGATCTAATAAAACTTCATCTTGTTTCGATACTTACGACTTCCCAAAACCATTAAATACACATACTTCTTCCTACGGTAAACATTCCATTGTCAGAGTTGTGGTGAAATGGAGCAATAAGAATCACCAACATTTTTTGGCACGGAATCATCATTATGATCATCATTGCTGAAGTTGGCTGTTTGGATTAGGTAAATTACGACTTTGCCTGATAATGGCAAATGTGCTGGGAATTTTTCCGGATTCAAATTAAGGGGAAATCAACTCGATATTATGAGCAGACACGAGCGCAATGAAACAGAACGCATTCGGTATCACGAATAATACGTTGACCACAGAAATTAGACTTTTATTAAACCGAACCGGGACATTAGGCATCAATAAAGTTTGCGTGAAAGTAAAGCAAATTAATAGGTTAAGTTGGATTAGCTTCTATATTTATGCATTGAATTTGATATTTAAGAGATCCTTTTGTGAAAATGGAAAGCATAAGGAAAAAGTTAATACGAATATGAAAGTGTGTTTGTCAGGAATTTGTGTGCCTCTTGATGAAAGAAAAGATATTTAAATTTTAAATTATATACGTAGGTTTTAGAGTTTGATTTTGTGGAGTTTAAACATTAATTATTCAATTTAAGACCAGCCAACGGACCAGTGCCAGTGCAGCTTAATGAGGAAAGTATGAGAAAAGAACATAAGGGAAAAAATTAAATAAAATGTTTGCTAACAGAAAAGAGTGGTAAAATCAAAAGTAGTGACAATTGTAGGTTGCTAAGTACATATTCCATAATGCTTGAATCCATACAGAACTTTAATGTTCGATGTTCCATCGCAAAAGATAAGAAATATGGAAAACGAAACACTCATCAAAACCTACTCAAGCATTTTGCTTTATTTATTCATATGGTCAACATGTTTATTGAAGTCTAATTCTGAGTTATTAAAGATCAAAAAAATGGTCAAAGCTTTACAGAATATATAAAAAACAGACCTTTAAGAGAGGCGGACGTTTGGGAGTTAAAGTCACACATTTCCTCTTCATTACATACATATATGTAGTTCTATGTCATTGACATTACACCATAAGGTAACACATTTCAAATCTGCTTGCAATAAATAATAGTCAATGTTATTTTTGTAAGCCGGACGGAGCGGCGAACTTACGAAGATCTGAGTTTTGAATCGCATTGCAATAATAAAAATAAAAATGGACCTAAATGACTCACTTGAGGGGTGCCTGAATGAATCATTATTCTTTCTGATGTTTTGTTTTTAAAGTATTCGGGAGCCCAATGGCCATAAATTTTATTGTTAAGCTATAGTTCACGCCGTCAAATGTTTTTGCGAAATTCAAATAGGTGACGTCAAGGCAGTTTGGAATCCATTTTAGTTTTTAACAAGAATTGTTTTCAATTTGTTTTTTTTTTTTTTTTTTTATTTCAAGTTTTTGTTTCTCATATCCCAAAAAGTGTTAGTCTTAAAAGTATCTGGTTTTCAGTGTTCGGTTATAAATTGATACCAAAATTGAATATTGAAAACAAAAAGAGTATTTAAAAACGAAAAATTCTGCAAAAAGTCAGTTTTTTTCCACAGCACAAAGATAACACAGAAAAGACCCTGATTCCGAACCGAAGTGAGACCCACACGCCAACACCACAGTGGGGTCAAACTAACGATTTTGAAGATTTTATTTTTAAGTCGAAGTGTAAATTACTGGGCACACACACAATTTACGTCTTAAAATATTTAATCGAAAGAGACTTAAAAATGCTCTTTCGCCAAAAGCCTTGTTTGACTCCACTGCCATGGTGGTGAACCGCCAAGAACCCCCTATTATTTGAATAGATTGATGGTTTAAATATTTCTTCATTAGTAATGAATGATTTAAGTATTATGTCATTATTGGCACTATATAGTTTAAAATGAATCGAGTCGATTCTAGGTGAATTAATAAATTATAATTTTATTTTATTTAAAAATAGAATCCATATCAAGAACTCGCATCACCACAAGAAAGTACGATAAAGGTAAAAAGAGAAAAAAAAAGAACAAAAAACCTGTAAGTGATGAATTATGCATTCATCTGAATTAAGTTGAAGAAGAGTTTATTAACACCATCCAGCAAACAAAAATTTGCATAAAACCACATCCATTTTTCAAGTGCAATTTATTATATTATGTTCTAGACTAAAAAAACAAAACATATTAAATCGGTTTAAGTTATGTATAACTTCTATATAAACAAGATATCTGGGAGTTACAATACGAGTTATCTAATCAATATAAAATATTTTTTTTTTTCGCAAAATTAAGTCGTAGTAGCCCGGGCAAGTGTTTATAGAAAAACTGATATTATAAATGCAAACACAAAAACAAAAATCACTAATCCATCCATTTTTGTTTCCCACTGCCATGATTTTTTCTGCTCAAAGATAAGTTTTGTAAGTCTAATATTAAGCTTTAGCATACAATTAATTAGAATTGAAATAAATTTTTTAAATTGAAAAAAAAAATAAACTTTCATATTTCCGCTAAAAAGGAATCCGGACTTAATTTTACAATGTAAACTAATCGTTTGAACTGTTCCGCACACCAATTTATTTGCATTGAATTTCACTGCAACAACGTGCAGTGTGCCCAATTAGACATCAGCTTATTACGTGAACCTATCAGCCCCAGCCACTACTCCTAATTGACTCGAAACAATGTTAAGCTTCAATAGCACTTTAATCAATGATTACAGTCTGCACTTTCTTTGAAACTGACTGGGAGTCTACGAATGATGATGTAGTGAGGATATTATCTTCAAAGAGTTCAACAATTATTATCTAACCACAAGAGTATGGTTTAGAGATGGCTAATTCCATGTTTAAAAGCAGTTATACCTACATATAATGTAGGTACGTATTATGTTCCAAGGATAGAATTTGAATGATGCGCTATACAACTGCGAGGTATTACCTCCAGCATGCAAATGAAGAAGATCTCTACGAAATTGCCAACCCAACATAGTTAAGAATTATTTTTTGACACGAACATCCAAAGATGCATTCTAGTCGCTTCTTTATTATAAATGAAAAATAAAATTATGGTTACCTCCCAGAATGCAGGAAATGGAAAATAACTGGGATATGGTTATAATGAAGTAGCTGCAAATTGTTTAAGTAATGGCTGACTGTGGAATTTACAGACAAATTGGCAATTTTCAAAGTGAATGCTTTATTACCGAACAAGAGACATTTATAGGTAAAGGTAAGGATATCATTAAAATATTGTTTTATGAGCTTTTAGATTCATAGAAGCCTTTTCTCAGAACGATGGAAGTTTTTTTTTAGATACCTACTCTAAGTAGGTACATATTCGTGTATTTAATTTCCTCATGGAGATTTTTTTTCAAAGGCAATAATTACAAAAAAAAAAACTAGGATTCTAAGTTTTGAAATTGCTTCTTTGTAGAACTGTCATGATGTCGTTTATTTATTCTAATATTTTTAAAATTTTATATAATTTAATTAATACATTTAAATTCTGGTGGCTGGTGGAGTCATTGGTCCGTACGACGGTTTAAAAACGATACTTTCATAAATTTCTGGCAATGGTGATGGCGCAACATGTAACACAGATCGTGCCACAATTTTTATTTCTTGAAAGAAATGCATAGTTTCATTTTTCGGACCCGTGAATTTAACTCCGAGATAGTACGATTTTACGCCGCTAGACTACTATTTGTGGGAGTATGTGAAGTCGCTAGTCTACGCCGATAAGCCCGAAACGATCGACCACTTGGAGGACAACATTCCACGAGTTATTGCCGATATACGGCCACAAATGTTGGAAAAAGTGATCGAAAATTGGACCTCCAGATTAAATTACGTCTGAGCCAGCCGTGACATATTTAAATTTATAATGTCAAAATGTCAATTTCATGTCAATTTTGAAAATTCATCTTCATTTTATTCCATTTTAAAGTTCTGTATAAAAAAAAAAACAACCTTTATTACTCACCCTAAGGTCAGCTTGATCAACCCGTATCATTATTTCTGTTAAGGTACTTATAATTAGTTAAAATACACATTTTTAAATCTCACTCAAGCTTAACCTTTAGACAAAAAATTAGGCAAACCAGAACTACTTTATAATTATATTCATATATGAAATTGGTACTTTCAGTAAAGTTGCAACAAAAAAAAATGATGCGAAGTGAAATAATTATATTGCACGCATATAATAAAGCATGGGAGAAGAATAGTTCAATATGTAAGAAGTGTTAATAAATTACGTGGCGGCCTTGATGGTATACAAACAATAGTTTAATATAATTCAATATATGTGTTCGTTTTGTTTGTCCAATTGTATAACTTTGATGATACATCACATCATAGATAGGTTAAAATTGTATGAAATTAAAAAGTGATTTTCGTGCATTACCTTGATTTTCACACACAATAAATTATAGAGCAAGAAATGTATCATCTTTATTTTTAACATTAACCTTACTTTACACCGCCTGCATCAAAAGCTGGAATGTATTCAGCTTATTTCTCAATTTTTTTTTCCTTTTTTTGGTAAGAAGATTAAGATGTTCTTTTAATTGAATCAAAAAAAAACGTTTTTACTTCTTTTGAAGTGCAGCTCTGGTTTTTAATTTTTTTTCCAAAATTGTTGTTCTTATTCAAATTTTGGAAGCTGAACGAATATTTGTGTTTTTGAAGTCACGCTACAAATTTTAGTGAAGATAAATATCTCTTTTATAACAACGTTGGTTGAATTGCATTGCTCCACTTAATTTTTACCAATTATAATGAATTCAACAATTTCTTAAAAATTTAGAAAATTTAGAAAGCTATGCCGAATTTCAAACGGCTAAGGTGAGAGGCATTCTATTCTTGACAAGTGATACTTTTGAAAACTTGCCAATTTCTTGCAAGAATCAGCTTCACGTAAAAAAGGCATTTTTGTTTTTAGATGGACGAGGCTGGGAATCGAACTCAAACCTCCGACATGACATAACTACGCACTACTATTACTCCATTGGCTACCACTTACGTATACTTGTATGTTTTTTATGAGAAATAGTTCAAGAGCTAACAACATATTATTTGTAATTTGGAAATACATATAACGAAAATCTGAGTTTGTGGTTTGAAGGTGCATGATTTTTTTATTTTGTCGCGGGTGGTGCTGGTTTGAAAAAAGGAACTTTTCGAATTTGTTTTTTTTTTCGGGTTAAATTACTGAAATTAATTTATTTTATAAAAAAAGGATTAACACTCTGTCGTTTTTCCTAATACTTAACACTTAAAATACGAGAAACAAAAATTAATACAGTTGTTTTGTAGATTTACTGTAGGGAATTTTTTTTTAAACTCTTTGTTTTTTTTTTTCTTATTTTTCCAATACAAAAAAAATAAGTCGGCCTTTTTTTAATATCTTGTGCATCTTGACTTCTAGTTGTCACATTCATTGTAACATTAATACAAAATTTATGAATATATTTAGAATTTTTGATTTACAGAATTTTAGATACAGAATTATGAAAACTGAATTTTGGCAACTACATAACTGTAGATTTACAGAATTTTGAAATGCAGAATTTCGACTTGAAAATTTTTTTAATCCGTATATTCGCACACTTTATGAATTTTTGGATTTTTAGGCCACCTCTGGAAGTGCGTAGAAAATTTCTCTATTTTCCAAGATTGTACCGCATCACTTGCATTGGCGTAGCTAAGTAACCCGACAAGAGCAGAAAATAAATTGGACCTCCAAAAAATGTTGCAATCAGTAAGCGATAGATGAATGTTAAAAATAAAAAGTTAGTTCTGTCAAAATTATGAGCCTAAGATGTTGTAAAAAGTTTAAGTTATATTTTTTTGGATTTTGGGTGTCTGAACCATTTGATTTGTTACAGCTTGGAATTTTTCAACTTTATATCTAAAATTCAGCTAGTGGACATTTTTTTAAATTGTTTTTTTTTTTTTTTTTTGGCTGCAATACTGTCATTGATACAAATTATAGAATAATATTCGGCTGTGCCAATATTTACAAGACTTTTAAAATATTGAATGACGTATTTTGTATAAAAAAACGTCATTTTAAGACCTGTTAAATTTTTAAATGCTTTTTGTACAAAATTGATATATTTTAATTCAATTAAAAAATATTAAATTATTCTAAATTAAAAAAAAACTTAAAGTTTAATTTACCGTAATGAAGAGGAAGAACTATTATAAAAATAATCAGAAAGGGAAAACTCAGCCACAGGTGAAATAAGGAAGTCTAAAAAAACCACGACAAAGCCTAATCTTGTATAAAAATGCAGACGACTTCTAAAGCCTCAAGTGGTGTACCTCGCACGCTCATACAATTTATTCGACATCTTACAACTTCTTTCCATCCACTCTGTCTCTGCATTGCATCGCTTCGTGTCGTCGGCATCGAATTCAGCTAGAAAAAAAAAGAAAGATAAAAATGTAAAAGATTCTCCAAGTACAAGAGTATCTGCGAGGTTCGTTTGGGCATTGGCTTTGGTCATGACATTCAGTCTGTGTTAGGTTTTTATCAACATCGGTCGCTGGTCGGGTATTTATCTCAAATAATTGTATTTCGAGACGATTCTTTTTCATCATTGTGGACTTTGAGTGCAAAAGATATAAAAAGTTTTTTTTAAATACTTCCATGGCATGGCATGAAGATTATCAACATTTGTTGTGAGTGAAGACTGCGTGTCTAGATACTTGATATCCCGAATAGATTATGAAGTTGAATTGATTAGTTAAAAGAAATTGTCTGAACAGCTATCATGTGCAATAGTGATTAACCCATTTTTGAGTGCTGTGATTACATCTCTTCCCGGATATATTGAGAATTAAAAATCGCGTGTACCTATGTTTGTTTTTCGGTTTGATCTTCACTTATGACCTAAAGTTGGGATTAAAGTTTTATTTTTTTAAATATAAACAGAGACTCTTGGAAGGAATTAATTTTTAGCACATCGAAGAAGAAACAAGAACATGTAAGTTACAAACAAATTCGGAATTAAATTATTACTGAATCTACATATAAATTTCGAGTCGATTTATTAGATGAGCGAATAACGGTTTTTATGTTCTAATGCTTGGAATTTGGGTTACAAAGGAATTTATGCAAATTGTATAATAAAACTAAGATTACAGCTTTCTTGTTGGAATAGAAGAAAAAAAAATACACAACAAGAATAATACTTAAGCATTTTTGTTAAGAGTTTAACCAGTCATTGGGTCAGTGTGATGCAGCAGCAGCAGCAGCAGGTGAATGGAAGAATACAAGTTTTGGATTTATCTGTGGCGAAAGGTATATCTTGAGATAGGCATTTTAAAGAAGAGAAATAGACTCGAAATCGTAGTTTCCATTTAAGGCGTGATTGGTGTCTCTTTTTTTCTTTGAGCAAGTAGAATTCTTCACTTGGGCAGTGGCTTTTTTTGTTTTTATATTTTTTTATTTTTTTTGAAAATTTGATTTAATGCAGTGGTAACCTAGATATGTCTCATAAAATATGTTTCTTGTTTATTATGATAGAAGAATATTTTAATTATCTCCGATTTGTAATGAATTAGGCGTGACAAATGTTTATCGGGGATTTGATCCGCTTATTACCTACAAACAAATCTTCTAACTATAGCTGAATTAGAGAAGCAAGAAAGTTTAGGATAAGCTTTGTTTATATCTACTTCAAAAAATATAGGGGGTGAATTTGATTGGGAACAAACACAATTGAAATTTTATTATTTGCTTTGTTTTTGGATAACAATAGTCTGTGAATCATAATAAGATCTAAAGATCCAAAAATGAACAGGTTTTATTTTGTATGTTCTATCTCGTTTGTATCCAGAATAATAAATTTACCGTTAGTTTTTTTTTTGTTACTTAAATTTCAATAGGTAACCATTGAAGAACATTTTATTTATATTTATCAAACTGAAAGCTTTTTGATAGTTTTAAATGTTTTTTTTTTGTGAAAATGGAAAGAAACTGAAATCAGATTTTTTGAGTATTCGGTTTTGTTTTTTCTGAATCTTTATAAGTATTTATGTCCACTGGTAGATTCACAACAATTTTGTACCTAAAATGCTGTGGTGCTTCTTTATAAAAATAATAAATGCGTTTGAAAAAAAACCTATTCACACTCAGTTTACGTCGCCGAGGTAGAGCATTAACGGGTGCAGTAATTATTGAAAATAAGTTATATTATCTTTAGAAGCAATTTACAACGTTATTACAAAAATGCCAAAATGGAGTTATAACAAACACCATAAAATTATGTAATATGTTTTCAAAAGCTATTAAGCTTTAACCAATTTAGCATTTAACGATTTTGTCAAAATTATTATAAATAAACGCTTGGTTTTTCATTTTAAAAAACAGATGTGGTCAAAACCAATTTTTTCATTTTTAAACAGGGTGCTTTCAAATTCTTTGACAAGTTGGCGTTGCCATTTGATAATCATGTTAAAATAGGAGATATAATTTTCTTTAACATTTTTGTAAAATTGATAAAAAGTTAAAAATTAGAGATACTGAATAACGTAGGCAAATTTAGTTTTCCAAATTCTGAGTTTTTTCAAAATTTTCTTTTCTATTTCAAACCATTTTGTTTAAGAAAATTGATCCTTCTGCCTGACCGGCAGACCCTTCCTTCTCGATTTTTCCCAGTTCAATCTATCTTTTTTAATCTTTTCATGCAACGATAATACAAAAATGAATAAAATAATGTAACAAAATAAAATAAAATGAATGTAAGTACTTATGTATGTTTAAAACAAATGCATATATTTCTTATTTATTTTATTTACTTGTTTTCTAGAAAGGATATTGTTCCGGTATTTCTGGACCATATTGCGAATTAACTCCTACAAAAAATGCACAAAAAGCAAATAGAGTACCGAAAATGTAAATTAAATACATTATTTCTCTAAAAATATTTGAAATGATATCTTAACTTTTATTTTGCTTGCCTGAGTTTTGTTCATTAAATAAGAAAAATACTTTAACGCTTTAATTTAAAAATTTTACGCTGCTAAAAAACCAATTAACTATTTAATTTAAATAAAAATTCTTTAGGACTTCCATTTGATTCTTGAACTGATTTCTCACTTTTTTGCTTGTGTACCATCTCATATTTACAGATAACCATAAATAAAATAACCGTGAAGCCGGTCTTACTTTGAGAATTATAAATAATTGCCATACATACAAAATACATAATTATTTTAAAAAATCTACCACAAATTAAAAAAAAAAAATTGTAAACTAAAATTACGATTCAACTTACTGTCTTGAACTTCCATGCCTAAGGAAAATCCTTTGTCCCTGTTGGATTCTCCCTTTCCCCCTCTCTTTGGCGACAACGCAGCGGCGCTCCATGTTCTTATTAAAGTTTAAATACAAATATACAACAAAAAATAACAACTGATCCTAACTCATCATTTTTACATAATTTGGCTGTAAAAAAAAACCAACAGATTCTAGGTCATCTACTTGAGCAGAAGAAAAAAATTACTCCGAAAATACCTTACCTACCGAAAAATTCACAAAAGAACAAACCCAAACAAAAATAATTCTTTCTGACCCAAAATTATATGATAAAATCGTCAAAATTAAAACCAAAAAAAGATAGTTTATAAGTACCTACTTATTTTTACCAACGCTAAGATGCTCATCTTAAAATTCTCATCATTATAAACTAAATAATAGTAGTTTGTGGATTTTATTTTATCACGCAAGTAAGTAAAATGTTCCCTGCTTACCAAATTGCTAATAAGGTAGTCTTGAGATTAAGTCAAGTCAAAAGAGTTCTAATGATCCGTTCTGTTTGGGTCTAAGAAAAAAAAAAAAAAACCACACGAACCACTGATTGGTGTATTCCGTGCCTGGGAGACGGCACAGAATAACTGGTCTTAGTCTTTGTGCGCATGTGCAACACCCTATAATGACATTTTATGAGTTCACTTCTGTGAAATTGTAGGTACAATTTTTTTTTGTCGTTTCTTCCTTCTGACTTCAAATGAGGGGAATTAATATCACTAATTACCCGAAACAGTCTGAGGGTACATATATTTATTTATCTGTCATTCAGTTTCGAAATCATTGACTTGACAGTTTGTTTGCGTTAGAACAAAAATGTAGTCTTAGAAATGCAACAATTTACCAAAGGAATTCCAAAGTGCACCTGTTTCAACCAAAAGTCTATAGAAGAGCGAGATTCAGCTAAACAATTAAATGGTAGGTATACTGAGGTTCAACAAACTGTCAGATTCCGGGGCTATGTGTTTATTGTTGTCCCCTTTTTCACCTTTCCAGTTTTTTGTTTTTATCATTGTTGGGTTGTAATGAGAGACTTCAAAGATTGTTATTATTACGACAGCTTCAATTTAATAGGTGCAAGAACCTTTTTTTTATTATTATGTCAAAAGTTTGTGGTTTGTTTGCATATATGAAACGGTTTGTTTAGTACGTCAAGTAGGTACATATAAATTTGTGGTTTGTTTATTCATGTTTTTTTTTAAATAATATAACGGAAATGAGTCTTAGGGAATTTGGGAATGAGATGATGGGAAGATGGATGAATTTTGTTTGAAGAATTTTATTTGCTTCAACTCTATTTATCATTCTCATATTCAAAGTGGGATAAGGAATCATTTTTAGAACCATTTAAATATCACTTGAGTCAGTTTATATCTTACGGACGTGACTTACTGTATGTAATATTTGTGTAAATGAGTCGATAAAATTGTGCGTTCTTCAAAAGAGTAGGTACATGCCTAAATATGTACATAATGTAGAGGATAGACTGGGATTTTACCCATCTATGTTTATTTTTTTATTTTTACCTTAGAACTACTTACCCGATCAAAATGATTAATGTGTCTGTAGATAGAAAATAGTTGTTTCTAAGAAATTGGTTGATTAGCTTGATATATATACTTTCCTAGGAAGTGAACAATTGTTAGTGTTAAAAACTTAGTAGAGAACTAATGTTTGAGTTCTCGTACATTCTGCTCGGGAATTGTTCGTGAATGGAATACAGATTCGTGGACACGTTTGAAAAATTAACTTTAAAACGAAGAAATTCCATAATATTTTTTTTAGAAAGGTTTTGTGAAGTCAACGATCCAATATGTAAAGCGAGATTCTGTAATTTCACTATTTTTCATAATTCTTAGGAATCATATAATAATTTAAAAAATACTACAAGCGGTGATATTAATCGGCAGGAATTTATTACAAACCAGGTAGTCGAACAGTGATTCGAATACGGTTTGTCAAAATCTCAATCGTATATGACGGGAGGCAAGAAAAAAATCATATAGAATGGGGGACTATATCTACCCGTTAGGAAGCCTGAGTAATTTACTGCAAAATGAAAGAACAGAAAAATAATCAAAAAATAACGGGAATACTATCAATATTATGATGTAACTTTTGTTACTTCATTACTCGAGTTGTTTTAGCTAATAGTTTTTCAAAAATTAATTTTTATTTTTAATTAATTTTTGAAAAGAAAAACATGTAATAGCTATGTTTAATCAAAACTGATTCTATTTCACTTAAATTTTACGTTTTTAAGTGTTGTTTTTGCTTTCAATATCTAATGCTCCCATCAATTTACAGTCAAACACAGGATTCAGTTCACAAAAAACTGCACATAATTTTGTTCTAGGAAGTTTTGCATTCGTTTTTTATATAATTCCTTAAAAGTGAAATTACAATTTTTTAAGGTCCAAAAGTAACGGTACCTAACTGTCATATAACAGCTACGACAAATCGTTTTTATCTCGAAAACGTCTACACTGGAACAATTTTTATGAAATATTTTCTTCTTCTGTAACAGAACCGTTTTTTCGGTTTTTCTTAGTCTTACTAACGGTTTGACGGATTATTGGGTATAACTTTTTACATTGAAAAAGTTTCTTAACATAAGCAATAAATAAATGTTGGCCATCGAAAAACATAATTTTTTAAAAAATATTTGACTTAATTTCAAATGTCCCCATGTTTCGGACGGTTTTTCTCAAAATTTATTGATTGTACGAAAAAAGTCTCTTAATGTTTTTTTTTGTGTAGAATATAATGAGGCACAACTCATATATTATGGCTTTGGAGTAAATTGTAAGTAACTGAATTCTGAATCTTATCCATTTTCACTCCCCGTTAAAAAAGCGTGCTCAAGACAATAGAAAACACAAAAAATTTTCGTATAAATGTGTGTTTCCCTTGTCTCAGTAAAATCCATTTAAAATATCACCGCGATTGATACCGAATTTATTCATAAAAGCTCCTGTAAATATACACAAAACTTTGCGAACTATGCATTAAGATTTTTGTTTCTTAACGGCACTTCCATTGCATTGTTAACTTGATCGTAAATCGCATATGAATTACCCCATTATAAGTTAATAAATATGTATTCTTGTTATGTTCAAGTTCGCACCATGCAGCAGATCAAAGTCATTTCATTAAAACTTTCATTAAATTAATTTCTCAGATGACTATCGTATACAGTGTAGGTCGTAATAATTATGACATCAAGAAATTTAAATTGTTGGAAGCTCCACCAGTTTACTCCAAGCTTATTTAATTGCTGCCGTTTTTTTTTTCAAAAAAAAAGACAATGATGTCTTGACTCACACAATTAACATTTTTTGTATCTGTCGCTTATGGTGTTAACCCTCTGAATATTGTTTAATTAAATGAAAAGTGCATTCGAAAATACTTCCCTAATCCACAATTGTTAATTCTCTCACGATATATAAAAGAGCATAGCTTATAGCTACTTACTCACCAATAACGTTAACAACCAAACCATCAACTCTTCCGTCTTAAGTTGCGAAATCCCACACTTTTTATAACCAAAGATTAATAATTATTTTCACACTGCATAACTTTAGTGAAAGCACTCAACGCACGCGAATGCTCGATGGAGGAAGATTAAAACGACAGTTTTGTTTTTTCATTCTGCCAAAACAAACAAAATAACCGACCTTGTGAAACAAATAATATTATTGTTTCTAACTCAAATCGTATTCTTTATTTTACAGTTGAAGATAGCAACAGGGAGTCTTAAGATGTGTCGACTATCAAATCAACTTTGAAAAATTGAAAGACGCTGTATAAGGATTATTCTTAGCACATGACAAAATGGCTGACAGTAGAGAGCGAATACGAGGTCCTTCCAGAGATGGCAGAGAATTTCTTACCAGTCCAAGACAAGTTCTGCGTCGCTTGATGCTTCTGTCAGAAGGAAGACAATATCGAGAAGCAGCTGGAGTTGTTGGTCGATTGGGTCCATCGGTTCTGCGTTCTGTTATATCAGAACTGCCCATAGATTTGTTGTTGGAGGCTTTGCCACACAGTGCATATCTTTTGGAATCATTCTTCACAAGGTTGGTATTTGTATTGATAAATTTAAAGTGGATTAAAATGTTTTGCTTTATAGATTACTCACATTAAATCCTACACCAAAGCCAGATGTGCCAGTTGACTCAGTAACATGGCAACTGGTGCGACTTTTTTCTAACCCACACGAATCCGGCCTCCGACAACGCTGCTCAAAGCTCCTCCAAGCTATTGGACAATATGAACCATCAATCCGACAGAATATCCGTGAACGCCGGAAATCCTTCGACATGGCAGTCCAAGGTCTGGGTATCCATGGTCTTACAGCTGATCATACCGGACAACTGATATCCCTGCACAATGCCCTCAAGACTGAACTTCAACGTCACATCGACACCTACAAGGCGGCCATTCACAAACTAGAAGAATTGAGTGTAATAACTGTCAATCAACATCCAGCTCATTCATCGCATCAGCGTTTGCTGGCCATCAACTACGGTGACATCCAACAGCGTTTGATAGACAACAAAACGCTATTAACAACGCTGGACAAGCCCGCCCTCAAGCAGTTGGCTGTCTTAGTGGAGAATCTGGGGCAAAGGGTACAAAATGACAAAGAGGTGCTACAATGTGTCAGTCTGATAAAACGTCTAGATGCTCAATCTTGCATAGAGAAACGACCTGCCGCAGGCCTACTTATGAATTTCACCCGTGGATGTGAGGCTGTGCTAAGCCTCATGGGACCAGAATCCGCTCCGCCAAGCCCAAGTGCGGGCAGTAACTTTAGTGACGGTTATCATTCAGATGATTCTGCTGCTGTCGATGAGATGAGGTTAGTTGGTGTGGTGTGTAGTAGGAGTGGGTGTTTGAGATGTTTCTTGTCGGGCTTTCCAATGCTCAGCTAAACAAAACAATTGACATCAATTATCCAAATTGGCACCTTTCGGAATTGTTTCTATAAAGAAGCACTTAACTCTGCTAGTGCTAGATGCCAATTTGAAATTTGAATGGCATTCTTTTGTATTGAGAGAGAAAAAAATTAATTTGAAGCTTTTGCATATTTTGTTTTTGTTTGTTTATCTTTGCAGTGAAATTGTATCACAATATCGATATCTGTATGAGGAAAATAGGACAGAAACACTGGAGGTGCTAGACAGTTTACCACAACTAAAGCACGTGCATAGTTTGAAAGCGAAACTTCTTTTTTCGATTATTGTGGTAAGTTAAGTAGCATAGAAGGTGAAGGCATTTTGTAGCAGTTATTGTGTATAGAGATAATTGTTTTGCACTGATCTTTTGTGGAGGAAAAAATGTCGATGGAATTCACTGGGAGAAATTTTTTTAATAATAATTGTTTATTAAGGTGGAGATAAAGGTTGGGAACAAATTTTGGTATGTGCAGAATTATGGATTAACGCACTTTCTCATTCAATGTGGTACATTGACTTTTACTGGTAAATACGACCTGGTGGGACGTTTAAAAATCACTTACAGAATAAGATGATATTGATTTACAAGTGAAGCTTATTTATTGAAATATTGAAAGTGAACTTCAGTGGAGGTAGTTTCCATAAAAAAACTTTATCAAAACATTGAAACGTGTCAGATTGCATTGACTGCAAACTAGTAACTCTTTGTGTTGGGGATAAGGGTTTTTTTATGTCCAACACCCATTAAAAAACGTTAAAAGCTTCTAGAAGGCAAAGTTGTACAATTAGCTGGAAAATTTAAAATTTCTTTAAGTCGGAGCTCAGGGGAAAATTGGTGATTGTAGGAGCGAATAGTGGGCATACAAAATATTGAATTGATCAGTGCTCAATTCCAAATTATGTTGCATTGATATGTGAATAATTTTTTCATACCTATCCCAAACACTGATTTTAAATTTGCTAATATCATACTTTTTTCATATTTTATGTTTTGAATGAGTTATAACGAACTTAAAACTATTATTTTTTTAAATTGTGTTGTAAAGTTATAATTTGTTGCCATCGTTAGAGTACTTTTTAAAAAGGTTGCAAAGTTGCCACCACCTTCATTTGAAATTAAAACTTGGATTTCCTTATTTTATAAATGGGATGACCAAGATAATTTATTCTTTTTGCTCTTAGTAAATATATGTACATCAAAAAATTTAAAAAAATATTTGGAAATTTTTTTATTTTCTAAATCAAAAATTATGAATACGTCAAAATTCAAATACTTTTTTTAAATCTATCATGATTTTACATAAAAGCCCATTTTGTTAATTCTTGAGGCTTTCCCAAACCAATGCGAAATAGTTTTTGATAAAGAAGAAACAATTGCACCAACATATTGCTGTCGATTATAACAACATTTTATCGATTTAAAAAACATTATTGCGTAAATATGGCGTAGATCACAGAGACAAAAAAATGATCTAAGTTTCAGTTTAAGCACTCAGAGCATGATCTTTTTTTTCAGATTAAAATGACGGAGCAAGTAGAGCAAAAGATTGAAGGCAGCCAACTTCACAAGACTTCTCATGTTCTCATGTTCGATATATATATCTGCACTCAAAATTATCAAATTTTGTCAACCCTGCAATGGTTTGATGATTGATCGAAAACTTTGATTTAAACTTTTCATACAACTTTTCAACAAGGAAGGTCTGTATTTCCTTCTGTATTCTTTATTTCACTTAACTTTGGAGGACCGACAAAAGGATTGAGCTATAGTAGTTTTAGCTAGTTAAAAAAAAGTAAAATTTTTGGCGGACAGAGATGAATTCATAACTTCATTGGTTCAAAATTCATTTTTCATTATTTTTAAAGCGATGCAACATAAACAACGAAAATATGAAATAAAAATTTTATTTTCCGGTGTCTACCTAATTTTTGATGAAACACGATTCACATCCCAAAAATCCTTTCACTTAAAAATAAAAATGTTAACGCCCATATTATTCACCAGAAGTTTCAATTTCATTATCTTCACTACTGCATTATATATTCAAAGTAATCTATAAATATTATAATTTTCACTCTCTTTCGCACGAATAATAAATCCACTCTCAATTTTCTCCTCATCATCATCATCATCATCTCTATAGATGCAAAATAGCCGGTAAAATTATTTTTATTGACAAACTTGTTTCATTACGTGTATTCGAATAAAATTGAATCAGCCGCAGGCTTTTAATGCTAAGTGGGTATTAAATCAACCACGCCATGCCACCGCCAATCTGCAAAATAGAATAATCATACACATTTTTAGAAAATTGGATAAGAAAGTGCTCTTTTTCTGCTTTAGATATAATTTTATCTAATAGACTTAACTTTACTTACTGTACTTACTTTCAATTTCGATTAGCTGTCGCAGATCGTTTAAATTAAGCATTTTTTTTTATTTAAATAAAATATTGATCACATCATTTCGATCTTAAGTCTGAAAGGAGCCAAATATGATTTCTTATTATTCACCTCGGTTACAGAATCCGATGAATGGTCTGCGGATGGCTTCCGACAGTTTTTTTCAGTTTTTACCATTAAAGAATCCGTCGCAAGAACCTTCATAAATGTCGGTAACGTAGTTTAAATTTTATTCGATTATGAAATACTCAGTCCATCCGAACTCCATATAAATTTTGGCATTTCAAATCCGCACCAAAGTTGTTGCGTATGCAACAAAACACAAAAATGGAAAGCTTAAAAAAGTGGGTTTAACATTTGAGTTTTTGATTATAGTTTTGATTTTTTGCAGAAAAAGAACAACAAATAGATTCCAATTCGAGAAAATGGTAAAATTGTCATTAAATAATTAATTAATTAAATTTATTGGTGTTCAATACAAATATCCATACTAAGCATTCTTGTGTTTCTGTCTCCATTATCGTATAGCGATTTTTAGTACAGGCATGCACCCAAACAAGTGGGTCGTGATTCGAACCAGGATATTTAGTGTTCACATACCAATTTAATGTCAAAAACTGTCAGCATCGATAAGAAAGTTTGAAAATGATAAGGAAGTTTTAGGAAACGATAATGTAGATCTTCCGGCGGATTTTATGATTGTTATTTATCGCGTAAGTGAGTTGAGTGTGGATCGAGTCAAGTTCGCGGGAATAAAATTTTTCGGATTCTGTAATCGAGGTGATTATTTTTGATCTCACTATTTAGATACATAGTTTTTAAATCCAAAATGATTTGATTCACAAATTTGCAAAAAAAAGTATTCTCATCAAAAGTGAAATTGTTTATAATTATTAGTATTAGTGTCATTTAATATGTTTTCTGTATGAGAAAAGTAGAATTTATAATGTAATTAAAAAAGACTTTGCTTTTAAGAGTTACATTTCTTGTCCTTGACTTTCTACTTGAGCAGAAGGTGAAGCATGTTCTGGATGGAAATGGACTGTAAAGAGACTGAATACCAATGCTTCCCATTTTCGGATCGACATAGAGCTATACCGGTCATCTATTTGACTTAAACAGTACTTCCCGAGTGCGTAAAACTTTTCTCGCAGAAGAAAGGCAGGTGCAAACACTCCTTCATTAAAAAAATTCTATGACTCCTGCATTTAAGTTGACCTCAGACATAGAATATTCTAAAACTGGAAACCCCGTAGTTGTTTTCTGAGGTCACCCTGGTGAATACTGGTGAGCCTTACGGTGGAAAAGCTATGGTCTCAGTCACAGTCAAGAGAAATACGAAGAAGAAGAATCTGAAGTGCATCAAAAATTAAATTTGACCTTACAGCATTTTAACAAGACTTACTATTCCTTGGAAGGTCTAAAGAATTTTTGAATATTTCAAATCTTCGTTAGACCCTCCTTGAGTATGCTATGTAGAATTGATCGCTTTGCGCTCGGTGGTCTTCCTTATCTCATCTTACTTTCGAGTGAATATTGTGTAAAATTAATCAATTTACAAGCCCAGCTGTAAGCAGGAATTATTATTTACACTTTATCTAGAATAAATGATTCCTATTCCTACGGCCACTTTTAATCTACATATTTCGAAAACTTTGATTTTAGTAAATCATTTCCAAGAAAACTTTGACTTACATTGCTTCCTCACTAAGAAACTCTCTCTACAATGGTTTTATCAGCATTTACACCATTAAAGATATCTGAGGAATGTGTTATATCAGCATTCAATCCAGTAAATTTATAATTGTTTGCTTCAATAATAAAGTTTACCTGAGGAATAAGTTATATAAGTTTTAACGAGTACTCCTAGCTGATATAATATGCTGCAGCAACTAAGAAAGGAACGCATTTGCTCCAATAACTAGCTATCTTGCTTCCATTCAGAAGCACCATATAAGCCCACAGCTTAAAATGACTCTTTGATTGGGAACTAACTCTGTATACTAACAAAAATAAAAGATAATTTAATAAATTATTTAATGCGTTTCCACCTTAGTGATAGTGATTTTATTTGTATGGAGAAGTCGTCACAATTCAAATCAAATTTAACCACCTCATCGATGTTGAAAAAAAAACGTGGATTGTTGGCTTTTGATTTAGTTAAAATTTTCGAAATTATTTTTTGACAACCATTTGTAAATGAATCTAAGCTGGATAAGATCAAAAAATTCACATAATGTTTATGAATTTCTGAAAAATGATAAACCAAAAAAATATAAATTTCAATGTTGACATTACTTTGACTTTACTACAATTGGTACAATAAATCTGACATCATAATGAGTAAACATCATAGATGTAAATAATGGGAGACTTCATTTCCCTTCCTAAATCCAAATCTGCTCCCTTTAAATCCCTTTAAAATCTAAGTTTTCAGTACACTTTTTCTTTCTTTAAAATGTTGCTAAACAAATTTATGTACATATGTACCTATCACTATAATGTTACCTGCTTGTAATCAGTAGAAAGCTTATTTAAAAATTTTACCAAATTATATTATTATGTGCGATCAATTTCATTTGCAATAATAGTTTCTATACTCATTGGATTTCAATCTATAAAAAATGGTTCTCCATTATATTTAATATTCGAGGCGATGATGCAGATATTTATTAATTTGATCTAGTATCGAAAGTTTTGATGTGTAATGAGGGATTGGGTTGCTTCAAGTTAAAGCTAATTAGAAATATTAATAAATTATTCAAACAAACTGATGTAATGCGAATAATATCGTTTTAATATCCACATAATTTATCGAAGAGAAGAACATCACTCATGATGTATTGCTTTAATTACATCAATTTGCTGTGAAGCTACCAAATTTAAAGCCATGTTTAAATCTCTTAATACATAATTTCAAATACTCGTATATTTTTTATAACTTTCTATTTCATTTTAATCAAAAATTCTCATTAAATTCTCATCTATCGACAGCTTTCGTTCCGAGCATGCCATGGGATGCGTGAACGCAAAGTGATCGAAGTGCGTCGAACTCTGAATTGCCCATTGGATAGCGTGAATGAGATCTCGTTGGCTTTGGATCGGTCTGTACGTGCGCATCTTCATATCACAGCTGAAACTTTTCCAATGGGAGATATAGAACGACAGGTGTCTAATCAGGTATGATGGCTGAATAAATTCTTTCCATTTCAAATCTACAAAAAAATCGATCCATTTTTTTCATTTTTATATACATTATGTATAGGTTCTATCAACATTGCATGAATATCCATGTTTAGAAACATGCTTGCCACTTACCAAATTTATTAGCGATTGCGTGAGACAAGCTTGGAAGATGGTCAATCAAAAATGCCCCTATTATCTGGATAGTGATTTTAATTTGGGTAATTCTATTTTGATTATTTTCAGTACTTAAATGATAATTTGATATTTTCCAGGTTTTCTTCGCCCAGAGAAACACGAGCGCCATCAACATTCCGATCGACGTTCTGATCTTATAAAAGCTTTCCTTTGGCCAGCTTTAATGCAAAATAATCAATGTGTATTCAAAGCTATAGTAGAAACTTAATAGTATTTTTTTTTTTAATTTGTTTATTGTTGTTGTATTTTCATTAGAAACAAAGTTAAGTAAAATTTAAAATAATAATAATAATTATAAAAAAAATACAATTATAACAAATTTGTACAAAATAATTTTAAAATCTAATTTTATGTTGTAAAGAAATAAATTTAAATATAACTTTTTTTTTCCTTGTTCTATAAGAGACTGTTTGTCGTCTATACTCTTCTACGATATCGGTAAAAGCTTAAGACTTATGCTAACTTTTTTATTTGTACATAGAAGTGGATTAAATCTATAATAATCTATTATATCACTTGGTGCATTAAATAATTTTTCACAGGGTTTCTCTTGGCCAATGCCGTACATTTCGGTGCCGAGAATTTTCCGAATGTACAAATGGAAGTAATTTTGTTGAGCATAAACAGTGACAATGTATTTGATTGAGATGTCCTGCAAATAATTAAATAAAATGGCGATTTTCTTGAATTTGTATCATTTTTCCATAAATTTAATTTTGTTTACATACTTGTTCTTTGTAAGGACGAACCAAACAAGCTCCATCTTCATAACAGGTAAGTATTTCTTCGGCAGCCTTGCGATCTACGGTGCGATAGTACGCTTCGGTTTCTATTTTCTTGGTGGGTATTACATAGTACTCTAGGTCTAAATCATCTGCATAAAAAAACAAAAAAAAATCTATTAAAAAAATATTCCAATAATAACTTTGTAATCAAATGAATATAAAGTTTTAAGTACCTACAAGAATTATTTTCACACTGCAAGAAACCTGACAATGGACGCGAAGCTATGAAGCATCCCAAAAAGACGAACATTTTTCTCACTCAGAGCTGAACCTGAATTCCTTCCTCAAACGGCTTTGATTTCTTTGTCAAAACAAAAAAAAATGCTTTTTTTCGTGGTCAACCACATCATACAAAAAGTGCATACAGTGTTCTAGAAAAAAACACCACATCTTTGAACAGAAAAATATGTTGTTTTTTTCGTATTTTAGAAAATTTAATAAACTTTATTTCTGTACCAAATGTTTGACCACAAATAGTCTTATGAATTTTTGGAGCTTCATTTTGGTATACTGTAGTAAAATACTTCTTTTATTTTGTTTTTAAAACATTTCTTTTCTACAAGGTGACACGTAAAATCTTCCATAAAATTGCTCCAAAAGAAAGTTGTACCAAATTTGCATGTTTTTTGCAGTATGGTGAAGGGGAAAAAGGGGCCCCTCTGCAGCTCTTTCTGCAGTTCTAAATGTAGAACTGCTCGAATTTTTGAAATATGAAACTTTTTCGTGTACTTGACATATTTCATAAAGCGTCAAATTTTGATAACACGCACAGAGGTATGGTTTAAAATTTGTCACTCAGGATCCTGATTCTTAACGAACTGTGACGCCACCAAATTTATTTATCTAACCATAATCGGTAACTAAATATCAACATTTAAGTACAACCTGACCTTTTGTGGGGTGATATATCTTTAAATTATTATAATGGACTTTTAACAAATATGTTCGTTTGTGTGCTATATTTTGCACATCATAATTAAACAAAATATGTACATGTCAACTTTTAGAAAAATGTTTGGATAGTTAATGTAGGTCATCAATTACAATTTTGGCTGGCAAATATGGAAATATTTTGGAATACTGTAGTAAAATACATATTTTGATAGAAATCTTATTAAAGTCTTTGGAGCATATTCATAGTCGTCTTACAAGTTGTTTCTTTGTCCCTTCTAAGCTGACCTGGAGTTTATGTTATTCATAGACAATTTGGACCCGGGTCCAAAAGATAAACTGGAGCTCAACTTTAAAAACGGCTGACTCTTTGACTAAGTTGTTTTTTTCTATCTGTCAAAAATCGATTGGATTTCAATGGATTGTGAGGCAATAGTAGTAAAATTGTAGTAGAATTCTGTTTTTTACTAAATAGAGCTGCCAAATTCTTTATGAATAGCAGCTGTTTCTAACGTGTGTGTTAACTTTAGACTCGAGGCCAGTTGGCCTCGGTTCTAAAGTTTGACTATGAATATGCCCCTTTAAGTTCTTGTTCCAAGTTACCACAGATCCGCTAACCACTTAAAATTAGAATCATCTAGTTACCAGTCTACCAGTCATTTAACATTTAGATGCCTCCTCATAAAATTTTAATGAAATTTTGAAATAATTTTCAGATCATTAAGCATTACTTTTTTGTGCTTAACTTTGAAAATTTAACACTCAAATTTTTTTTTTCTTTAGGGCCTGATTCGACACAACGCATTTACTGATCAGTGTGAAGAACTAGCATTTTAAGCCCATCGATCCTGGAAAAAAAAATTATGTATAAGCTTACATTTCATATGATTGAATTTAGAAATGATTAAACAATTTTTTAGTTTATAAGAAAAAAATCATCGTACGCTAATGGTGATTTTTTAACGATCAAATTCGAATTGAATCTTGAACCTATAATTTAAATATGTACTTGTATTTTGTAATAAAATACCTATACCATAAACAGTCTATTGTCTAACAAAAAAAATTTAAAACTAAATAAATATTCCACTGCATTTCAACTAAGTTGAATGAACCATTCAATTCTCAGTTAATATAAAATTGAATTATATTTCAATACCCATTAGTCTTTAAAAAAAAATCTTACAAAAATATCTCTACTTTATCCCTTCCGTTTCATAGTTTGTATAATTCCGGCGCCAAAATGTATAAACTATATGTGATATTCCCTCGTCCAAAAACAGGAAACTCAAATAATACTATGCTATTTTAAACATTGTAAACAAGAAATTCTAACAAATCGAATAACAATTCAGAACATCGAAATCTGAGAATGTCAAAAAAAAAAAACAGAGAAAACGAAATCCCACATTGAGCACGAAATCTTATTTAAAAAATTGCCTCATTACAACAACATCAATTTTATTTACAAATTAAATTTTCCAAAACAACTCAATTCAACATCAGCATTCCGCAATAAAATTCTAATCGATTGTAAACGATCATGACGCTTCCGACTTGATGTTTATTTATTTCTAAACACTAATCAAATTCACTGAATAAATTTTTTTAAAACAAATAATTAACATAAGACAGGCACTCACTAACGATGATATAATCATCAAAATTCGGTGATAGGTCATCATTGTCTTTTGTCTCTCCAATTGGTTTTCGTTTTTTTACACAACAGAATCCACTGTAATAAGCATTGGTGAGATTTTCAACAAATCGAAGAAATAAATTATGCAGAACCGTCCAATAGACGCGCAGACACCAGCACATGTTTGTTTTAATTTGGTACTTGGTTTTTGACGGGTCCGGTCGGGGAGATTTAGATTTAGATTCTCCAACAACAACAGTGTTAATTAACTACTTTGAACTTGAACTATACGGCTACCAAATTATTGACTATAAGGTCAACAAGAACACCGCTGCGATCAGAACCCGAAAACAGCAGCGAAGACGCGACATTGCCGTAAAACATCTCCGGCTAAACTACGCTACGAGAAGGCGAAAATTGTTTTCACCCAGAGTGTGACTTTGAAAAGGCAAAAAAAAAAAAAAAAAAAACAAGCTACACGACCGCCATCGCCACTCCACTCAATCGGATCATGGACCACGACGTAATCCATCTCCAAAGTAATACAGAAACAATAGGAGCAGGGAAGCATCCCAAAAGACGGGCGCTTCGTCAGATGGGAAATGCCATGCCTGCCGGGGGGTAGGTTACAGGGTGTTCCAAAAAGTAGTTTTATTTCAACAAAAGTGGTAATATGAATCATTTTGGGCTTGTGCAAAATACGAAAAAAATAAAATAAAAAACTTGAAAAATCAAGGTGAATTATGAATAAGCCAGTCTCAGGGTATTGGTATTCTGTGTTTTTTTTTTCTATTTAATTCAATCATAATATTTAGTTGTTGTTGTTTGTCGAGTTCAGTAAAATTACTTACTGAAGACAAAAAGATCTCTAAAAACACACCAGTACCTATATCATAAAATACAAAATATACAATAGCAACTAAAATGTAGAAGCAGACCCATAAAATTGAAACACCCTCTAGTATTTTTTGGTTGAAAGAATTATGGTAATGTGATTCTTGTTCAACAGATGTTTTACACTGATGGAAATATCATTCATCCAATATCCAAAGCTTCAACAACATGAAGAACATTTTTTGCGCTCCAAATAGTACTGATGCTTGCAGTATAATTTTGCTCTTGGATGTATTTTTTGTTTTTTTTTTTAAATTTCAAATGATGAAGATCATTTTAATTCATTTTGTTTTAATTATCATCCAACCAGAACATTAACTACAATTATAGGAGTTTTGTTGTCATTGAGAAAATGTGATATTAAATGAAAAATTTGTGTTAAAACGATTTATATAATATTTGTTTTTTTTTCTGATTAAGGTATATTATACGTACATATTTCTCAATATTGAGATAATATTTAATAGAGTTGTTGTTTGGTATACGATTATTAACTTTATTGATTTTGTTTTAAAATGGATAAGTTAAAGTATTAATTTTATAATATATTTAAGCTTAAAAATCCAGAAAAAAATTAAGGCAAAACTTCAAGAAAAATAATCATTTAAAAAACATATTTAAACATTCGTATTTTTCATATCACGATATGTTGCGAAAACGTATGAGGTTGATCCGGTTTAGAAAAGTGTGCAAAATGCATGCAAAATCGAGTATAAATCTGCCCTCGTTTTTTTTCTTTATTTTCGTATTCAATTTTAAATTTCCGCACATTAATAAAAATTAAAATGCATCACTGATTCGTACGTATACAATCCTTTTAATTTTGTAGGAAATGTAGAATTTGATTGACAATTGTTTCGTTTAGGCTTAATGCAAGGTTAGAACTGTCTGTGTTGAGTTTATGTTCGGAGCTTTTAGTTAGCTTAATAAGAAGGTTATTTGAGTTATTCGGGAATTGTAAAGTAAAATCACTAGAACGGTTATTAAATAGAAAACTTTGGTTATTCCTTAAACATTTTAAAGAAAAAAAAAATAGATGTGCCAATAAATATCATTAATTATAAAACATAAAGTTAAAAACAAAAATAAAATTAAACTAATTAATGTTTTATGCAATAGCAAATTTATAAACAAATTTTTTCTGAATTTTTTTTTTGAAAAATCCACAAAATTATTTTTGGAAAATTTTAGTAGCTTTTTAAAATCTTTTTAAAATTATAAAAAAAAACAACAAAAGCCGTTACTGAAAAAATGAGAAACCAAACAAACTGTTCTATGAGACATACTCTCAATAAGTTCTTAATTTGAAATTGTTTGCTGTTAAATCTTTGATTCGCTTATGAGAAATGTGAGATATGTTTTGGGATGATTTTGTATAAAAAAGATTTTCCAACCGTTAGTGTTGGTCTTAAGAAAAAACAAAAACCGATATATCCCAAGTTTAAAACAAGCCATCCAGCGACTTAGGCTGTAGCTAAACAATCAGATAGACAAACTGACAGAATTATATAATGTCAAATTTGATTAAAATCTTTTTACGAATACAAGACTGTAGGACAGTCGCAAGCAAAACACAACGTGAAGTCTTGAAAGCTAATGACATAAAAAGGTTATATTTTGGTGGCTATAAAAGTGATGATAAACAAGTGTAAAAAATACTGTAGCTCTTCAAGAAATAATTATTGTGCGAATAAGTATGTATTAAAATACTCTAGACTAAAGTTTTCAAGAAAAATATTCCAAAGCCCGTCCAAACTGAACCTATAAACATAATGGGGCTTATTCATAGTCGAACTTTAGAACCTAGTCCAACTGGTCTCGAGTCTAAAGTTAACACACAGGTTAGAAACAGCTGCTATTCATAAAGAAATTCGCAGCTCTGTTTAGTAAAAAACTGAATTCTACTACAATTTTAGTACTATTGCCTGTCAATCCATTAAAATCCAATCCGTTTTTTGAGAGTTAGTAAAAAACAACTTAGTCAAAGAGTCAGCCATTTTTAAAATTTGAGCTCCAGTTTTTCTTTTGGACCCGGGTTTAAATTGTCTATGAATAACATAAGCTCCAGGTTAGCTTAGAAGAGAAAAAGAAACAACCTGTCAGACGACTATGAATATGCCCCAATGTCTCATAAAATATATTTCCACTAGTTAAAGCGTGAAATGTTTCACATTAATGCTGGTGTCAAACTTAATCCCGGTTGCACCAAACGTTGTACCAAACAATTTTAGTTCTGAAAGCCAACAAATGAATCAATTAACTGAAATGCCTGATTCCTTTACAAACATATTGCATTTTAAAAGCTAGTTTAAATAAAATTATTAAGTATAACACATGTATTTAACTTTTTTGACATTGTGTTAAAATAGGATTATGTGGAAATGGAAAGGCTTTTTAGTGAAGTTTGACATCTCTCATTTTCCTATCTCACTTAGTGCAAGTTAAAATTTTTCGTTCAGTTCTTAAAAGAGATTATTAGATACAGGGATGGTTCACAAACATTGGAGGACATTGATGCAACCCCGACAAATTTGTCAGGACAATAGGTTCATAAGTATTTTAGGAAAAAGCATTGTTTTAGTAGATTTTGGTGGGACTGACCATTAGACATTTAAATTTACAGTGATTTTATACACATGTACCTAACTACTTGGACTCGACTATATTTATATCTATACAGTTATCGTATCAATTTTCTTAATTTAATGTCAATGAGGGCACAGGTTTAAAATTTGTAAGAAAAGCTGTATGATCTATTTTTTAAATTATTTTTTCATTAAAAAATACTTTCAATGCATCAGGGTAGCTCAAAAATCATCACATCTTCGACTAATTTCAATAAAATTCGCAAAAGCGATAACAACGAGTACAAACAATAACGAATCGAATGTTAGTCCCTGATTTGTGAAATATTTTTTGAATGTAAACATATTATTGCTTGCTCCCAAAAATCTTTAAACCATTTATATCCAAATCTTCACAAGCAACAGTCTAGTTGGCATTTTGTGACATTTTTGAACGTCACCTTTTGCTGTCTTTCATAATTTTATGTTAGTTATAACCTGTGTCGCTCGGTGAATGCTACCGTTATTTTATCTATTGTCATCCATTGGTTGTCATAATTGCCACCACCACCTCTAAGGTTTGCACGAGACTTATGATCTTTCCTCTCTGCTATGTTCTTAAGATAAATAAAAAGTTAAAGACCTATAATAAACAGGCTAAACAACTTCTTTGCATCCTTTTATTGAATTTCTTGTCAAGCCAAATCTCATATTATATGAGCGATCGGTGAGTACCGGCCTAAGTGCCAAATTTTCTGTGCCAGTTCTTACGTCAAAAAATTGCTAGCATTAATATCTATTTACATGCCAAAAATCAAAATGGCAAAAACAGTTTGAAGTATGTATAAAATGGCAATTGTGTATCATCATTTCATCATTTATGGACCTGTTTCGCGAATTGAAAATAATGCATTCCATCATTTAAGCTTTTTTGGTCCCAGGCTAAAATATGACATTGGATATTGTCTGCAATCTTCTTATCTTAAACAAAAAATACGCAAGCA
The DNA here is from genome assembly GCA_958431115.1 of Syrphus vitripennis. Classification (NCBI taxonomy): domain Eukaryota; kingdom Metazoa; phylum Arthropoda; class Insecta; order Diptera; family Syrphidae; genus Syrphus; species Syrphus vitripennis. The sequence continues at coordinate 24,135,103 of OY288108.1, forward strand.
TTTGTATTCATTGAATTTATTTAACTGTCTTTTCTTATAATTAAAATAACATGAATATGATAGTGATTATTTTTATTTTTCATTTCGTTTGTGTATTTTTAAATTTTTATTCCTTAATTTTTACATTTTGTGTTCATTGTTATTTATTTAATTTTTTTTGTTTAATTATTTTTAAATATCAATAATTATTGAATTCCATTTTATTTAATTGATGTTTAACTTGATATATTATTGTGGTATTTTGACGTGTTTAAATAGTTAAATTTAATTTATTGCATTAAACAAATATAATTAATTACTTAATTAAAATAAAATATTTAAAAATCTAAAATAATTATTTAAATGAAATTTTATTTGAAATATAAAATTAATTTTTTTTTTCATAATAAACACCAAATATAATAATTATAATTATATTATTACTCAATATAGCACCGGCGAATATCGATAGAACTATTTTAGAAACAAAAATAAATATATAAAACAAATTAATTTTTTTTACAATTTTGTGTAAACAATAATTATATATTTATATATTTACATTACACTCTAAATAAGAGAAAAAATTGTAATTTAAAAATATTAGAAAAAATATGATTTTGTACATTTTTGTTTTTTTTTTTGCTTTAATTTGTTTAAAGATATTTTTTTATGTTTTTGATTATGATAACATTGTAGATTTTATGAAATGTATATAATGTCGTTGACTTTTTGCTTGAATATAATATTTTTGTTTTTTTGTAATCTAATTCTTATTTTTTTTTGTTTTTTCAATTTATCGTCATTAAGGATATTTTATTTTTTAATAATAACGTTTGAATCGTATTATTAATTGACTTCAATAATTAACACTTTTTATCATTCCGTTGAAATTTAATTAACCATCAACAAATTTAATATTTATTTTTCTTTTTTGATTAATTGATTTTTTTTCAAATTAGCTTATTTTGTACAGTATGACGATGAGACATTAATCTTAATTTTTTTTAGTGAACCGTAGTTTGAATGAGCCGTAGTGGGTTTTACCTAATTTTGTTTTTCATCAGAAAGACCAATGAAAGATTGTTGAACGATAATATTATTTTTTTAAAGAGAATGTTTCCAAGATAATTGTTAACTTTGGGACTAATACATGATTTAATGAGTTGTAAAATAAAAGAATTTCATTCTTTTTTTCAAATTTCGGATCAGTTTCAGTTTTGGAGTGGGATGATCTAAAATACTCCATTTTCTTTGAAAGTCCTTGTTAAGTAGAGTTCGTTTCATTTAACCATATGTATCACCTTTTGCATAGAGAGTCCAGCAAACCAAATGAAATCAATGATATTCAATTATTCATAAGTTCTCAATGGAAGTTGAAACTTGTTTGGTAACTAGCAAAACTATAGTTTCAAAAATGTTATGACACCTTTGAGCCGTGCTTTCCTTTTGGGAGAAGAGCTCAAAAGCGGACAGAAATAAAAAGACTTTTAATATTATTTGTTTTATAAAAACTTAAATGATCTGCTGTCTATAGCTGGGCCGCGGCTGTGAGAGGTATAAACTCTACTTCTTCAAGTTCATGAAGCAAACACTTTTCATTCAGCTCTCTTGCGTTGCAACTATTTTCGAGTTAAAAAACATGAAAATGTAAGACCTTGTACCTTGCTCACAGAAACCTTTGGCTTACCAAATATGTATACCCAAATATATGGTATCTCAGTTTCCACAAAGTGATGATTTTGAGATTTGTGAATCAACAAACAGATCTATTTTATTGGTAAGTTCAAACGATCAAGCTGTAAGTCAACAGCAATTTTTTAGCTGTCTAAAAAAAAAACGGTACGTGTTCTCAAATTTATTTAAAAAATGGATTTCATTTGTTGACTTAACAATCTTGAAAAAAAACTCTAAAATAAAAATCTGAAACTTAACCCACTTTTAAACAACTGGGTTCTGAAAACATTCTCTCGTGGTTTTCGTTTATATTCGTTAAAATAAAAATTAAACCCGCCTAATCAATCTTTCTTTGGCATTTTTATGATGCTTAATAGTATCTGTTAAGTTTTAAATTAAGTCATATTATATTTATGTAAGTTGAACTAAATTCACTTGATGTGCTTTCATTTTATTTATGAACTGTTTTTTTTATTTTGTATTTTCTTAAAATTTTATTTTGGTATTTTGCATAGAATACGAGTACTAATTATGTGCAGCTTTTTTTTTTAATAGTGTGTACTTTTTTGTGTGATGGATGTTGTTTTACAAAATCTACAGCTTTAGCTTAGATAAAATTACTTTCTGCATTATTTAATTTTTTTTATTTGTTTTTACTTTTGAAATCAGTCTGTTGTTGTAATGGATTTTATTGTTTCTTGCAAATTATGATTTTTTTTTTGTTGTTTTTTTATGAATGTGCTTTGTAAATACTCATGTTTACCTACACTCAAGTCTTTGTTTTATTGTTTCAAGTAGGTTTTTTTATTTGTGTCGCAAATAATAATATTTTTTCAAAAAAGGAAATAAATTGTCCCAATTTAGTTGATTATTATGATATGTTTAATCGTATTTATTATTTATTTTTTTTTTTTTTGAAAAAAAAAATGAATTAAGTTTAAATGCCTGTGCAAAGCCGTGAGATATGATTTAACTGTAAATGATTTTTTTTATTTACTTAAGTCTTTTTTATGTGTGTATATATTTTCGTTTTACATAAATAATCAGTCAAAATTTAATATATTTTTTTTCTTTTCTTGCTATATGTTCTTGGATAAGGCGATTTTTTTTGTTTGCATAATAATTAAAATTTTTAATATATTTCGATTTTGTTGTAATTCCGCCATTATTGTTAGTATTTTTTTTTTATTTTAATTTTAAAACTTAAGATGGTGTCATTCTGTCGTTTTTCTTTTCAATGATTTATAAATCAATATATAAATACATTATGTAGGTAGGTAATATTTTTGTTGTGCTTTTTTTACTTTTTTTTAAAATCAATTTTGGTTTAAGCTGTATCTGTATAGGTAATGTATAATATTTAATTGAAAATTTACAATTAAAACAAAATTCAGTTAAGATTTTAGGTAGATAAATAAATGTCCAACAAAAAGACTGTCACCTTTTATGTAAAAAAATTGTCTCGTTGCTGGTAAAGCGGCAGTGAGTCTGTTGGAGATGTTGAACGTTCTTCTTCGGGTGATGATGTTGGTGTTTTATTTAAATCGGGAACTTTTGATGGTCTAGCTGCCATTGCTTTTTCTGTTGAAATAATTATTAAAAGAAAATAAGATATTGGTTTGTAAATATATGATACAGGTATATGGGTTTATTATATTGATTATGATATTTAAGCTTGCATCTTGCATAGATTTCTACTTAAAAGAAAAAATTATAAATATAAGCTAAAGGATGTACTCATACTCGTTATGCTAGTAATTGAAATAAACTTGCTTAGCATAATGGTGCAACTGTAGCAGAAAATTGTAAATTTGACAGTACAACAAGCTACAGCCATACCATTTAGAGCTTTCAGCAAGTAAATCATGTAATAATTATACATACTTACTACAACTGATGATTATAATCCGACTATCAAAAATTAAATGTTTATGCAGACATAATATTCTATTTTTATATTTGATTCGAGTACAAAATGAAGCCTTTTAATTTTTTTTTTCAAATCTATACTTGAAATAAAAGGGAAACTATTTATTTAAAAAGCTACATTTTCATAAAAAAAAATTTTTTTTCAGTTAATCAAATCCATTTGACAGTTAAATTCTTTTAATTTGGAAGTTTTTATATATCACCAAATATTGTTGTCACAAAAAATTAGAAGAAGTTTGGAAAACCTGAATAAAATTCCTAAAATAAACTGTTGAGACTTTATCGAAAATTGCTCACAAAAATTGTCACATAACAAAAAATATTTTGATCTTCAATTTTTAATTTTTATTATGATAAGTCCACAGGAATGGAGGAATAAGTAAAAAATATTTAAAAAAAAATTCAAAACTAGAGAGAATTTTTTTTGTTAAATCTCAGAGCGATCATTTTTCACAAAAATTTAAATTTTTTCCGTAATGTATTATTATTGTTCTTTAAATACCTATTAACTCTTAAAATAAAGGTGGTGGCAACCCTCTGCAAGACACTGGTCAATTTTAATGACACTGGTCATCCTATATTATGATAAACATTAGGCCAAACCAAAGTTATGACAATGAAACTTTGGTTCGGACACTGTGACGTATACGCACTTTTTTATTTTTTTGGAATATGAAGAATTGCAAGTTTTTTGATAAACTGAAGAAAAAAACACATATTATATTAACGTCATTTTACAAGTAGTGAACAAAACTTAAAGATCGTTGGAGTAGATTTTAAAGTTTATATATAAACTTATTGCAATTGCAAATTTGCATTTTCTTAATTTTTTAACTTTGATTGAATTGGCCAAGAATATTAATTTTTTTTTGTTGCAAGAACCAAACTAAATTTTTATTTTGCTGAATCCGAATCTAAGCTCAAAAAAATTTCAGCACATCAGGTTTTGATAATTGCAATTTGCTTTGGTAGTTTTTCAACATTTTTCGTACGTATTTAACTCGAAACCAAGCTGAGAAGCCATTTTGTTCTTTACAACCTAGTTTAAATATTTTCAATATTTCTTTTACTTTGAGGGAAATCTTTATTTGAAGGCCATGTGTGGCCATTATACCTATATACTTACAATACTAGCTACACATTTATTCAAAATTATGAGGAGAAAAAAGATGTCTCCGAAACTAAAAGCTATGGGGACGATGTTTTTCTTCCAAACATGTTTTTTTTTCAGAAAATAGTTATATATGCAATTATTACAAATTCGCACAACCAGCGATAGTAAATGTCAGGATAAAATACATTTTTTCAGAATATTAAGTTGCGCTAGGAAAGCTACAATTATGTATGTATATATTTTTTATATTCTAATATAAAACCCATTACTTTCAAAAACTAAGAAAAAAATATTTATGTATGAACATAGAAAATTGTTTAATGATTCGATGAAGAGATGCATATTAAAAATCATAAGGAAAGAAACACTACACTTATTATTATTATAAATAACATAAATTAATAAATTCATACTAAGTCAGAAACAAAACATTTTTCTTATAAGTTCAAAAACGTGCAAAAGAAATTGAAAAAAAAATATAAATATGTACACAATATATTTTTAGTTTTTCTTAAACAAATTGTTGCTGTAAAAAACCTAAATCTAAGGACGCAGTGAATGAAAAATGAGCTAAGGACATGAATTTATCATCGAACACCCTGTATTTGGACAAAAATAGACAAATTAGATAAAAAAAGACAAAACTTCAAAAAAATTGAAAAGCTCAATTTTGGTTTAGTTTACTATTTTAACGTCTTAAGTAAGTCTAAAAAGCAAATACTATTTCCTAGTCTAATAAAAAAGATAAAGAATCCTTTTTTTGTAGTATTAATCAATTTTTTAGAAAAATTTTCAGAAAACAAAAAAAGTTAAAAAAGAAAAATATCACTTTATTAAATGGAAATTAAAGTTTTTCACTGATGAAAAAAAAAAAACATTGGGTATAATGTGTTTTAGTGGGACGCATGTAAGTCAACAACAACGGCCTCCTTCGCTTTTCCTAAGCTACGCGAATAGATGATGTTTGATATAAGTAATGTATATAGTATGTATTTCAGAATGTTTTGATCTAAATTATACTGTGGACTGAAATAGTTCTCTTACAAAAACTAAAAAAATAACAATCGTTGGTTATTTAATTTGCGAGCATTTTCTAAAATATATTTAACTTTTATTTAAAAAAAAATAATAATTAAGAACTTAAATTTCAAAATAAATTCTATTTTAATAAAAATAAAATATTATAAAATGAAAAAGATAAATTTAAAAAAAAAATCATTTGTACAAACCTGTGTGGGTGTTTTGTGTGAACCGTTGAGCTTAATTGCAAAGCAAGCATATATTGCATAAATTGCATAGATTACAAATTGTATTGTGTTTCAAGTATTTTTTTTTGTTATATTTTTGTTGTTGTTTTAATATTTCAAATTTTGAAATAATGTTGATTTATTTTTTATTCAATATATCTTTCGTATTTTTTATTGATTCAATTTATGATAGCGTTAGAGAGAAGGCATCCGCAAAATTATAAACTTAGAAGAGCTCCATCTACTTTTGGTTAGATTGGCTAGGATTTCCTATATTTTTTGCACATCAGGAGCAAACACAAGCAAAAAAAAACATAAAAATATAAATTAAAGAAAAAAACACACACAAACAAAGTAAAAGTAAAATTACAATAATTATATTAATAAAATATACATTTTAATACATAAAGATAGATTTTTATTGAAATGAAATGCAAAAAAAAAAGTATTTTAAAAATACGAAATGTGCTTTAAAAAAAAACATATAAAATGTAAATTTATAATGAACAGAATGATGTCGAATCGTAGATGATTTTGATTGAATTGACAAATTGAAATGATTGATGACGATGATGATTAATGGATGTATTGCAATTGTTTAGGTAAAAATATCATCTAAAAATAATTACAAAACACATGACAATATTGATTGTTTATTATTTTGTTTTTTTTTTCAGAAATTTTTAAACAGCAAAAAGATTTTTTAAATTGAAAATGATTTTTATAGTTTCGATCTTATGTTTTGGTTTGTTTTCCGAAAAAAGAATTTATATTTTCAAAAAATAAAAGTAAAGTGTATGAAATAATAATTTTATTGAGTGAGCTTTTACAAATGAAGAATAATAATGAAAAATTAAGAACAAAATTGCATTCCAATTAGTTTTGTTTATAAAAAAAAAATGTAAAAATGTCAAATGATTTCTTACGGTGTATGTTTACTTAAATGTATGTATAAAACGACTGATGTAGTTTATTTTTTTTTTTTTTTTATTTTAAATATGTAAGACTTCACATACCTGCGACAATTTTGCTCATTTGCATTACTTGTTGAGCCAAGATTTGGTTGAGTTGAAGTAGATGTTCACGTTGTTTCTTTTCTGCATTTATTTTACTTGGAGGTAAACTGACAGTGTCCTGTAACACAAGTTCAATAATTTAAATATATCATACAAATTATATATATTAATTAGTTAATTTTTAAATAATTCAAAATGTTCGTCATTCTACTATTTTCTTTGTTTTCGAGAAACCTAAGAAATAATCTCTAATCTTATTTTATTGGAGCGTGGTAAAGCCTTTTTAGCTTTGAAACCTTTTGCCTTGATGGTTCAAAATGGGATGGGAGAAGTTTTTTGTCGACAACAATATAAGCTTCAGAGAAAAATGAACCATATAATGTTATGTTTCTGATACAATTTTAAAAAAACCGTGCACGGTGCAAATAAACCGAAATCGGCTAGTGAGCTAAATCCATGAATAAAAACTCAAACTAGCTATCGATGTCTTTTATAAAGTTGAAATAATTACGAATCAAAGATGACAAACTGTGACCATTATATCTTGTTCCAGTTTTTGGATCTTCAGGATTTTTTTTATAAAAAGTGTGGACTTATTAAAATTTTAAAAATAACGACTGTTATTTCGAAAACGAGAAAATAACGTCTTAAATTTCAAATTTTTTGAATTAAAATTATCATAGAAACTCATTGTTCTCTTTTTTTGCGACGGTTATTGCTGAAACACAAGAAAAATTGAATTGACTAACCCTAAAGTTTAAAACTTACATTCGAAGAATTAATGGGTGCATCTGAAAGCATTTTCTTAATCACTTCAACTTTTTCTTGTCGTCGTTTCTTTTCCTCGGGAGATAGTTCTGGAGTCTGAAAGTACCAGAAGTTACAAAATGTTCATAGTTTCTCCATAAATTGATTTAAGTATACCTTTTCTGGAATATACCGTTCTGGTATAACAATTTTATTTGGAGCCAAAAGCAAATTATCGATTGTATTCTCCGAAATCTTCTCACCATGTCCAAGAGCCGATCTAACAACATCTGGGGCATTGATTCTTGGTCGCAGGGCAACTTCCATATCAAGATCATCTCTAGCTCTCCAATTTGTGTTCTATAAAGAAAAAAAAAACCAAAAAGGTTTAAGAAAAATAGAATTAGCAAATACCAATGGCATCACTTACATTACGATTCATGTCATTTTCAGCCTGAACATTCTCCATAGCCTTTGTATTGACATTATTTGGAGCCGTATAATGGCGTCTTTTTTCTCTAGGAACTGCCCGCCGATGCTTGTGCGATGAAGGAACCTTTTCCGTATTAGAATTAGACTTTGTCGACATCGTCGTTGGTGTCGATAAAGTAGTATTGTCTTCGGAGGCACTACCAGCTGACATTTCGTTCATTATTTGACGAGCTGCTTCGCTCTGGAAGATCGTATTCAAGTCACCTATGCTCTTATTCAGGCTCTGCATGGACTCGGTCTTCTGGCGCAGGGCACTCTGAATCGATGCAGGAGGTGCCGGTGGCGGTGGTTGTTGTTGCTGTTGCTGCTGCTGATGATAGTGTCTCGATTTTGAATGATAGCCATTTGGCAAGGAAGACTGCTGTTGCTGTTGTTGATGCTGTTGCTGTTGCTGCTGATGGAACGGATAAACATTACAATTCCGATCAGACATTGAAACCATATATGGATTGTTGATGGTGGTCGTTGATGGCGTATTGCTGTAGTAATCGGTGTATTTGATAGATTGTCTTGGGCCAGAATGATTTTTGTGAACCTTTGGCATTAGCTTAGGAGGTTCAGTATAGGTACGTGGCAATGATTTAGAGCGCGCTTGATAATCTTCGTTTATGAATTGTTGATGATGATGCTCCTCTTCCTGAACATGGTCAAGATTCTGTGTTGATGTAGTGGTACTGCGTTCACGGTCACGATGACGTCTCTCCGATTCACGCTTCACTATTCGAACTGTTTTAATTTCTTGCTTTTCTTGATTTGATAAGTTAGCAAAGGGGTTGGTTTCCAAGAACCCATCGCTATCCACCCCACTTGTTTCTAGAGGATCCGGGTCTTGGTAGCGATAGCTACGATTGTTCTTGCCACTATCATCGAATTCACTGTGTTTGTTAGAGCCAGAATAATTAAGAACATTCGCGCTAGAATGTGCTGAACTGGTATCTACATAGAGGGGCGTAGAAAGACTTGGTGTGTCATTTACTGTCCGATCCACACTGACCATTGAGTCTAAATCAGTTTCTATCCAGCAAGTGCTTGAAGTTCTTTTTTTGATGTGTGAAGATGAAGTTGGAGTCGAGGAACCTTCTTTGTTTCCAATCTCCTGGTATAGTCGGTTGGAATTCTCTGTTAGCTGTCGTACAGCTTGACTTAACTCCTGACGTTGACGCTGCATGTCTCCGACAAGCTGTTGAACCCGTTTCAGTTCTGATTCCAGCATTGCTGTGGTCGAGCTAGCATACTGCACATTCTCACCTCGTATTGGATTCAGGGCATTTTGTGATCCACGCGATGCCTGTAACTTTTGTCTTAGGACTAAGAGCTCTTGCTCCAACCTAGCGTTGCCAGCAACCGTTTGTTCTAATTTCTAAAAGAAATATTAGTTTTTAGAAAATGAGATTAAAATTAAAGTAGGAGTCATTTTAGTCTGCGTAATTAAGGTGATATCATGATTGCGTCTGCTTTCGTGCAAGAGTTAAAGAGAAAAAATAGTTACATAAATTAATAGAGATCTACGTATAATAATATTTAAAGAGGAGTAGCTTAAGCGTGTAAGCATGACCATTTTATGAATCCTCTTCGTGGTGATCAAAGCAACAAAACATAAAAAACAAATCAAAGGAAATAAAAACAGACGACGACTACTAGGCACCTCGTCTACCTTAGAATTTTCAGCCAACAGCTGATGAACTCTTGACAGTTCTGCTTCGAGAATATGTTGTTGCTTTTTAGCCGCTTCCAAAACCATTGGTGTTCCATTTGAATCATGAATTCTAGCACGAAGACCGCCCAAAGCTCGTTCCAAGTCCTCCTTATCACGTTGCAAATTTTGCAATGTGCCGGATTCTTCCTGCAACAACTGATCCAATTGATACAGTTGTCTAACTTTAGACTGAAATGAGTAAAACATAAATAAATTACTAATCATAATTGAATTTCATCTAGTTATTGTTCGGTACTAACTTGAAGCTCTGTATGATTTGGACTTAAACGATCCCATTGCTTTTGCTCTTCCTGCAGCATACGTCGTTCTTGTACCCGTTGATTGAACTCCAATCGATCAAGGGTCACGGATTCGGGTCGTTGGATGCCATTTAGGCGTCCGGTAGTATCGTTGCTGCGATAGAGTGAACCCAATTTCACCATATTATCAACTAAATTCACCAATGGTTTGCTCTTCTCATATTGACGTTCAAGATCAAGAAGATGTTGTTTAAGATAATCTAAGCGTTGTATTGATTCAGCACGAGTTAAGCCTTCAGCTGTGCGTATTCGGTTCTGAAGTCAAGATAAACATAATTTATTTTTTCTTTTTAGTATGAAATTAGCAGACATTTTTTTAATAAATATTATTTACAAAGTGTTAATAACAAAAGGTAATTTTAATTTAAGCATTTTGTATCAATCAGTTTTCATGTTAGCAAGCAAATATTTCTTAAAAATTATAGAAACTTTTAATAATGCATAAAACATTCGATTCGTCGTACAACCCAATCACCTCATGTTAAACTAGGAGTTATTTTATAGATCCCGGGAATTTTCATAAATAATGTCCGACTACGGATGAAGACGTGAAATGTTTATGCTTTTAGTCTATTTCCAAAAACGTAGTTAAATCAATGTAATTAGACAGCAGAGGATATTAAATTGTAATTTATTTAATAAATATTAATAAACAAAAAAATTTAAATCATCAAAAAAATATTTATTATATATAAATTTTTTATTTTATTTATTTATTTAAATGACTATTTCAAAAAAAAAATTGAAGACTTTTAATATTTAATTTGGTATACCTACATACATACATACGTATGTATATGTATTTGAAAAAAATCCTTATAAACTGTTGCGCTTAGAAATATTTTATGCGACAAATTTTTACCACGATTTTTTTTACCGAATTTGTTTTTTTTTTTTAATTTTGTTTCTCTTTTTTTTTACAATAAAACTATTTTTGCACAATTTTTTTTGGTCAATTTTTCATTACTGTTTCAAAATTTAATAAAAAAATGTTAATAATTTCACTTGTCTAGCAACTGAACTAAACATGTTTCTTGAGAGGAACAGTGCCCCCACAAATTGAAGTGATGCTATGAATTAAGAAATATTATTTTTATTACTTCATTCTAGATTTCTATTTGCATTAAAACTCGTTTTAAAAATGCTTAACTCGTTAGAAAAATGTTAAAAATATTTATATCCGAGTTTAAAAACCATTTGTTTGCGATATGGACTACTAGGCGTATGAGTAACAATTTTTTTGTGATATTCTATTTATTTATGATTATAGAATTAAAGAAAGAACTAGAGGATTTTAATTCTGATTGAGGTTCTTGTTAGTGAATGAGTTTCTGAAAAAAAGTTGGAGTAATATTTGGAAAATGCAAATAAAATTGAGTTTTGTAATATTTTATAATGTAATGTACAGTACATACGAGTATATCGCAAATAAATGATTCAGTTTTTATTATACAGTAACTTATAGGTAGATAACATAATTAGAATAAGATCTTTATCCATCCATCGCCCAAATCTAATATATGTATCAATATTTACAAACTGTTTGCATGAATATATTTTAATAATATAAATTTACGAAGTTAGTTCTTAATAAGCTTTAAAATGTTTCCCAGTTACCATTGATTAGTATCTTGCATTTTATGCATATAGTTACGATAAAAAAAAAAATATATATAAACCTGAATTTCATGAATATCGGTGCAACATTGTTCAATAGCACGAGCTGTATTACTGTTTTGTCGACGCAATTGAATCAATAATAAAACCAATTCCTCGTGAGTGCGACTCAATAAGTCTCCAGCTGATACGTCCAGATTCTGTTTTATATTTTGTCAACGCATTTATAATTTCAACAAAGAGTAATAATTTAAAGTTTTGTTTTACGTGTACATAAAATATTTAAAAATAAAAAAAATATATATGTGTTACATGCTTAATAGAAATATAATGTATCATAATATCTGTGTGGTTTTTGGTATAATTATTATAACTCCATTTTTGCAAGGCATTTTAATTTTAATTCAAACGCTTTAAAACTACATACTTTCAAAAAACATAGGAATTATTTATTTAAAATTTAGCTCCGTCTAAAGTTTGATTTTGTCTATGGAGTTATCATGTTTTTACCAAAGTCTACAACTAACATAAAACCCCAAATACTCACCCTCATCTGAGAACTAGTTTCACGTTCAAGAAGATCAATCTCAGCTCGACTTCCAACCCGTCTCATGGGATGATATCCATTGGGTTCCCTGTAGGCATTTGCTGCATTATTAATATCATAACTGCTGCCTCTAAAGTCCATTGACATTCCTGGGCCAGCCATAGGGGTAGAGGTTGACATGCCGTAGATATTACGGTCTCGTTCAGTTGCCAGCTGTGTGGTTTTAGCGTATTTTGCATCCATTGCATTACCATAGTACGAACTGGCTAGTTTGGAAATTTGTTCATAGTTTAGCATTTGATCAGATGGATCTGGTTTAACGGTCAAATTGACTTTGGGGATATTGCGTACATTGCGAACAGATATTGATGCTGAAAAGTGATATTTAGTTAATATTGATTTTGTATTATTTTGATATTTTTACGAAATAAAAGAATATGAAAAATAATAATTAATAATTATAAAATAAGAAGCCAAATAAATTTGTCCAAATGTTTTTAAAATCATCAGCTGTTAAAGTAAACTAAAAGTCATCAGAACAAGACAAATTTAATTGAACTAAGATAAAAATATCAAAGCAGCTTTTATATGAACTTAAAGCTTATTAAAAATTAAATATACCTAATAATAAAATAAAATCTACGGGTATACATAAATAAAAATGTTTGTGAGCTTGGTCTGTTTTGTAGAGGAATAAATTAGTAACATTACAGCCTGTCATCGCAGGCTGTAATTTAGACTGGAATTGAGACTGTTATCGATATTTAGATTGTAATTTATGTACATATCTCTGCTATCAGACAGTGTATTTTCGAAACAATTACTATTTCAGACTGTAAGATCTCAACTAGTAATGCTGTACAATCTGTACAATTGTAGCTTTAGCTGTCTCCGTAATTGATATTTAAGAAAAATATGTGATGTCTAATTTCTTAGACTTTCATTAAATTACTTCCGATATATCAAACAGTAATTTAGTACAATCTTCTATCCAACACAATTAATTATATTTCGGGACAAAATAAGGTTATGTCTGCTATCTTATAATATAATTAAAAAACGTCTGCTAGGATTGATTGATTAGGATTTAAGATTTCGGAATGAAATTGAACGATTGCGGTCCGATACAAATCAGTTTTTGAGAGAAATATTATAGGTTCAAAACGACATTTAACTTTTGTTAGAATTTGAAAAGAACCCTACTTTATTATTTACAGTGTCCTAATATATTCCCTCCTGTTACGAGTATGTATAGTAAAAACTTCGGGCTACAAAACAAACTCACAAGCATTCATAAAAATAAAATCCGTTGCATATAAATATACACACATTAAATGAATAACAACTAAACTTAAAAAATAATTTAAAAAAAAAATCAAAATCTTACCAATCGGTGGTGTGAAAGAAAAATTGAAACAAAAACAAAAAGTGTGTGACTTGTGTGATAGTAGTAGTAAGTAGGTAGTAGTAGGTGTGTTTTAATTTTTTTTTTTTTTGCAAGTGTCATATTTATTCAACAACAACAAAAATTGTATATTTAATTTAGTTCTTTTTACAAATTTTATACAAATATGAAATTAGTTTTAACCATGCTTTTTTTATATTTCAAATGTGGTTTATTTTTTTGGCGCAATAATATATCATTCTTTAATCCACATTACTGTTATTTAAACTTGTCCTGTGTATAGAGATTGGCAAATGTAACAGTCTTAGTTTTGACAGTACTTTGTGTTTCTTCTGTCAAATTTGATGATGACTGCTGATGTTGTGAAGAGTTTAAATTACTTTCACTTTCATTGCCTTGTCCAATTTGATTTGCCGTATTGCTTTTTGGAGAATTAGTCTTTTCACCACATTTCACAGGGTTGCCATTATTATTACTACCATTATTATTGCCACTATTTTTCATCAAACCACTTGACATTGAATCCCATTGACGTATTGTTTCTCTATCTATCTCAGCTGATTTTCTTGAATAGTTTGAACCACCACTATCTTCACGCAGAACTTCATATACATCATCCATTGCTGCTGCCAGTTGCACGTAAACATCATTTTCATCTTTCTCATCTGATGCATTGACATCAGCTGTCAATATTTCAGAAATAGGATCGCTTAACCGAGTCTTATAGGACGATCTTCCTGAAACATTATCATTGACATAGGTAACATCTCGAGATATCTTAACCTTGGACTGCGGTTGCTTTGGTTCTGTCAGCCCTAACGGTTGAATACGATCTAATTCATCCATTGATCGTGCATGCCTCTGCGATACACGTCGCAGACTTTCGCGCCAAAGGGCGTCTTCTTCCCAAAGTTGTTCCCCAGCTCCGCTTAGGCCTGAAAGTTTCGATCGATTATTCAGTTCTGTAACAGGATCAGTATTAATGTGCTTGCTTAAATTAACCTCCACCGAGGGAAGTGGTGAGGATGTATTGGATGTAGATGCAAAAGATGATGACATTAATTGACGTTGATGATGGGAATGATCAAAGCTGTTCTCAGCCAGTGATGGCTCTCCACCACTGATCTTAAGATTCTTACCGTCACAATAGCTTAGCTTTTCTATGTTTGTTTTGGTCTTATACAAATTTTTACTATCGATGGTTTGATCTTTCTCGGTCAGAATGTCTACCGAAAGCGACCTAACCGAGCCTTTCAGACTTATATTGTCTACAACTATCACAGGATTTGTTATTGGCTTTTGGCTGATTGGGTTGTGAATATGGGAAATCCCAGTAGTTGATCGCTGATGTGGACTTATCGCAATATCTCGTTTGTTGTTGAGAGTTATTGGACTAGCAAGCTCCCGACTACTGGTTAGCTCGGAATAGTAGTAAGGAGCTGATTGTTCGGAAATATTGCTATTATTTCGACTATGAATAGGAGTGATTTGGGTTAGATCGAAAGCTGTACAAAAAGATGTCTGATCAAGATCAACCGATGACAAAGTTACGCTTTTAGCTGTTTCAGCAGAAAATGTCGTTCCGGGAATCGATGACATTCCCGAAGTCATTATTACATCGTCCGAAGCACACTGGGCATCATGCAATGAAAGATTTTTCTCTTTTAGAAGTGATTGTTGCGCTGCCACTGCTGGATGTTCCTTTTCTCCCTCAAACTTTTGCAGGGAGTCTGTAGATGAGACAAAGTTGATGTTTCCGTAGAAATGTTCATCACCCTTATTCCGGAATATTTCCGGAGGTTTGATCAGATTTCCAATAATACCTCCCATGACTACTGACCCTGTTGTGGTGTCATTCAAAAGGTTTTTGTCTGAGTTCTGATAGATGTAGAGATCATTCGTCGTTTGTAGGTGATTCAAATACGAATCTAGATCGGTGGTGTTGATTGTTTCTTCGAACTGTTCACTCATCGATTCTATTTCACTTATTGATTCTTCGGACAGCGGTCGACGACTCCGTTGTCTCTCAAGCTCTGAGTCAGAACCTTGCCGATAACGATATTCTACAGAATCTGTCTCACTGCTGTCACCTGTGGTGAGTTTCTGCGGCAGAGAGCTATTCGACTGGTACCGAGGACTTGATACAAACGACGGTGAATTGTTTTTGAGCTTATTGTACAAGTCAAAATCTGATGATGTGTTCGAACTATTGTCCGTCTGAATGCTGTAGTTTGAATCAGATAGAGTTCTTTCGTGATTCTTCAAAATTGGTGTTTTAAGCCCACGAATCTTCAAAAACTGATCAGGCAATGATAGCCGTGAACTTTTTAGACCTTCCGGTTTACTTATGTTCAGCGATGAGTTGCTTGAGTGGATTTTTGGAATCTGATCGAAGGATATATTGAATTTCTCTTTGCGTTTAACTGTATCATAATGCTCCGATGAAAATATCTCTTCAGTGTTCAATTCTTCCATTGGAGGAGGTGATAACGGTATCGGTGGTGGAGACACAATTTCACTATCTGAACTTTCAGCACAATTGGCCAAAGGTGTTGTGGCACCGAGATAATACGATGCAGGACGGAATGTATCCGAGAGACTAAAACGAGACCTTGATCTCATTTTTGTACTATCAGGGTTCTTTGAAGATTCATCATCAGCGTCTGAGCTGTCACTGCTCATAATTGTACTCTGTGAAGGTTTAAGAATATCGGGAAGATCTTTGCGCTTATTCTGTGATCGTTCGGAAGACTTCTTCGACTTTTTCTTCAAGGTATCCGAGGATTTCTTGAGAGTTTCAGTGTTCTTTGACTTCTTGAGCGTTGATTTACCAGAAGTAGAAATTTCTTCTGATGGCACGGTTTTGTTCAAAGACAACTCCATGTAGACTGGCTCTGGAACAGTTTGAGCAGGTTTTTCTGGTTTGGCTTTGGTATTGGCTAAAACACACACTACCTCGTAGTTTGAATTCGAATTGTCTTCAAGTCCCTTTGTCATTTCTACATAGGGATTTTCTTCTTCATGCGTGGAGTCATTGAGACCTGCAAACACCAAACTGGCTGATGGACTAAGGACATTACGTTTTGGTGTCATGGGAAGATAATGATCTTCAGCTGGACTTGGCAAGGTTGGAGGATCGTTTTCATAAAACTGTTCAGCTGACTGATCATCCAAAAGAAGACTATTTACAGATTCACTCTTTTCATCATTTTCCATCGATTTCGTAGGAGTGGGGGCTGTTTCTAAATCAGCTAACGCTTCGTCCAAGTCATCGTCGGTATACTCACAAGCTAATTCATTTTCCGTATCTTCTTCTTCGTCGTCAGTGTTGAACTCTTCTTTCTGAATTTGATTTTCAACTACTGTTTCTTCTTGCACAACTTCCGGTGGAGAAGAGTCGATTTTATCAGAATCTTTCTTCTCATCATTTTTCAATTCCATCGTAACATTTTCGTAATTCTTACTAGCAGCTGAAGAAGTTGTTGCTTCTAAAATCTTAGGCTTATAAACAGGCACATACGAAGAAACTGAATAATCATCTAACTGAAGGCTTGAGCTGAGTTCTTTTTTAGGCATTGCCGGTGAGTTTCTTTGTGGCAAAGCGGGTGGTAGTGGTTCTTTTAATATTAAATTAGAACCATCAACATCTTCGATCATGTTTTTCAAACTATGGGAAGGACTTTTTAGAATGGGCTTAGGGCTATTTTTTGTGTTATTTGTATTTTTTGGATATTGTACAATATTATTTGGATTGTTATTATTTTTTTGATTATTTTGTGTTTTTTTCAAGCAATGAGCATCAGTGGCTATTTTTATTAATTTTTTACTGTTGCTTATTTGTACGGAGCCTATCGAGGAGGAGTCTATTGCACTTTTGTTTGTTTCAATTGTATACATTGAGGACGAGGGAGTAGTACTAGTTGGAGTAGTAGACCTTCCTGCCGGCGGTTTCTCGGACCCATCTGACGAAATTATACATAACAATAAAAATTTACAGAGAAATTATATCAACGAAAAAAAATTGTGTTTTTGGTTTAAGTTAATTTTGTAGTGAAATTAATTTATAAAAAAAAAATTACATAATGAAATGAAAAACTAAAAGTGATTTAAAAAAAAAACTATTTACCGGCGCTTTTATAAAAATACCAACACCTCTGAAGAAAAAAAAAAAAAAGATTTAGAACCCTTACCATAATTTGCTTTTTTTCATTACACCGTTGTTTTCCCATTTTTTTTTTTACTTTCTACATGATTTTAATTTAGTTTTTTTTTTTGTATACTAAAGTGATCTTTTCATGCAAAATAATTTTATTTTTGTTTAATGTGGTGTTTTGAAAAATATTTTGTTTTCTAAAAATGTGATTTTCAGAGTTTGTTTTTTTTTTGCTGGTTTTGAGCTCTACTCATTTGCTTATTGTGTTAACAAGGTGTTAAAATACAATATGGTGTTAAATAAAAAAAAATATTGAAATTAAAAAAAAATTAAATAATAATAAAATATAATTTTTGGCGCGCACGGCAGGAAGGTAGTTAACAATTTTGTTGTTGCTGTTTTTTTTATATTGTTTCAGAATAATACTAAAAAAATATTTTATTTTGTTAAAAATAAATAAAAAAGAAAAAAAACTTAAAAAAATATATAACAAATTGCCAAAAAAAAACAAGATATGTAAATATAATTAAGACAGTGGGATAGGGTTCTAAGGCAAATAGAATAATCTAGAATCTACAAACATTCATGGGTTATCGTGTTAATAGTTTTATTTTTTGTACATATTTATAAGAGAACCAACTCTTGGAAATAAGATAAATATTGCAAGAAGTTTTTTTTATAAGCTTTAATTTTATTGACAATTAGGGCGCAAGATTCATTTATTTTAGTATTTTAGCCATGTTTTTTTTATTCGGAAAATTTTATGGACTTTTCTTGGGTTTCATTAAATTTCTAAAGATTTCTAGATTTCTAAAAAATCTTGTATAATTAGATTCGATATCTCAATTCACTGAAGATGATTCTGACACCTCCACATGCTTACGCCTGGGCGATAAGACCCCCTTTTGTATACGTCCACTTTAATATCTAAATCAGCGATGCATATTGGTGAACAATATTATTTTATTTAAATAAAAATAATTTTGCAAATCATTATCGCAAGAAGAAACAATTCGAATTCTTCAAACTATGCTTAATGTCATATTTAAAAAAAAATAATGAATTGCAAGATGAAAAACACAAAATGAAACATTTGCGAAGGAAAAATGAAAAAACTTAAATGCACAAACAAATTAAACTTAGTGAGTGAAAAAATAAGACATGTAACTATATAAACAAGAAAATCAATTAAAAGTAAAATTTCTTCACGTTTTTAATAGGGTATCAAAATCTGAAAGTAAATTAAACTCTGAACACAAAATGTGTTTGGAAATAGAAAATACGATCAGATTTCTACCCAAAAACACAGTTAATGGAATGAATTAATTTTAAAAAATTATAAAATTTTTTGATAATTCATATTTTTGTAACTATTAGGTCTCATAATTTTACCATGAGAAATACCGACTTCAGTAATTCAGAATATCAAAATTTTGAAATTTATTTTGAATTACTCTCTGCGTAAGCTACATAAATACTTTGCTAGTTAACTGTCGTTATGCTTAAATAAAGATGATTTCGTTTGAAAATCAGCAGTTTTTCGCACATAAGCCATTATTTAAAGGTAAATAATAATGGTCCTTTCCATGCACCCGTTGAAAGCTTATTCATCTCGAGAACAACTCTAATAAGTTTTATGAAATTTTTTCTCTGACCTTTGGCAAGTAATTTTAATTATTTGGTCAACAGTTTCTTTTCAATCATATTTTTGATTTTCGATTCTAAAACAAAAAGTTTTTTTGAATTAAAAAAAAAAATGTGTATAAAAAAAGAATCATGTCATTATTTTAAGTGAAACCCCTTCCTTTAGTATATTTTAATTTCAGTAAAGTTTGATTTTCTTTTTTGTTCAGTTAAAATATCGATATTTTGCCAACCGATTATAAGAAAGTGAAAAAAGCACTTTTCCCCTCCATCCACAAAAAGCATCACTTGACCGAATATTTTTTTCTAAAAGTCCACAAAATAAAGTATATAAAACGAATTGTATTTTACTTAACAGTTTTGCTCGAAGTAGATAAGTGCTCCCTCTAGTTCTCAACCTTTTATTGAAAAATAAGTACAAAAAAAAAACTTCCAGGCTTTTCCTTATATTCCAAATCGACGTCACTTTGAAAATATGTAGTAGGTACCTTAGTATGCTTTCAAATGAAACAAATCGAAAAAAATATCCCAAGAGTAGGTTTTGTATATAAAAGCAAAATAGAAAGAAAGAAGAATAAAAAAAAACATGAAAACATTGTATAACAATGGCGTGCACACAAAAAAACAGAAAAGAAAGTTAAGGATTTCTACAGTAGTCAGAAAAATCTTTTTAACACAAAAATATTAAAAAAAAAAAACACTCACAAAAGCACCAACAACAATGACATACAAAATTTAAACAAAAAAATAAATTTTTATAAAACCGACAAGCATACAAGATTTAGTGGAAAGAATTTTATTTTGTTTACCAAAATCTTAACGAAGGGTTACATACGGTTTATAAATGCAAGCATTAAATAAATAAATTTAGTTTAATTAATATTTTATAAAATTAAATATGAAACAAAAAAGAAAACTCACCTTCGTCATCGGATGAGAAACTATTGTAACCGGCATTGGCATGAGTTTCCGAACGACTCCTCTGAATACCAGACACTCCTCCTACCACCGCTACACCAGCGCCAGTGGAACCATTGCCAATATTGAGATTCTGAGGGGTGACAACAGCAGAACTAGCATTGTTGCCTGCTGCCACTGCCGCCGCTGCTCCTGCTGCTGCAAGGATGTTCGGATTGCTGCCTAGCTTTGTCATCAACGTTGCCGAACCACTCTGTTGCATACCTTTACGGGTGAGTGGTGATTGCAGCATCCTTTGCTTCCATTCAAGCAGACGCTTCATTGATTCCTCACGTTTTCTTTCGCCATCCTGCAGGGAGGATGTTGGCGTACTGGGTGCATCTTCGTCCCTGTTGCGGGGCAAACGGGCGCTAGCTGACCTCAAAAACTGTTCATGCTGACTCGGAAGCTGTTGAGAGCCCTGATGATGGTGTTGAGGGCGCAAATGAATGCCATTGCCGACGTTGTCCTTGCTGATGGCACTGTTGCTCACACCACGACTCATTCGTGGCACACTCGAAGTCCCCTGATTTATGGACGCCTCTTGGAGAAGTTCGTTTCGTTTGTAGGCTCGCTCATAAGGATTCTCATAGCCAATTGTGTGCATGCCACTTGGACTTGGGTAGGCCGAAGTGTATCCATATGCCGATGCCGGGGCTGGTGGTGGTGGCTGATGTTGGGGTTGTTGTTGCTGCTGCTGATTGTGCTGTTGTTGGGGCTGGGCCGTCTGAGGACTTTGCAGATAAAGAGCACTCTGTCGCATTTTTTCAGCATAGCTTGCCTCTGAGTAGTAAAAACTGTCTGGCGCACGGTTAATGTCCAAGCTCGATTTGGGTCGTGGGGCACGTATGGCATCTGGTTTGATGGCACCGCCAGTTGATGATGTTGCTGCTGCCGCTGCTGCTTCAGCTCTGGCCTCGTATTCTAGAAAATCAGCCGAGTGTGGTCGTATGATCGATGCGGTTGATGGTCTTGTACGCAAGTTTGTGCTGCTTCCAGCTGCCTGTGTACGAATAAAAGGTAAAAAAAAAAGAAGTTAATTGTCATAAAGTGTCCTTTGAGATTCTTATCAAAAAAATGCACTCATTTGTCCTATAGATATCACAAGAATTCAACCAAAGGGGATTGCCGCATTTCCGGAGACAAAACGAATCACACAAATACGGACAGAAAAATGTGGGAATGTTTCTGACCCTGTTTTTAACATGTCCGGGTAACTCCAATCACGAGTGAATCTCAACCAAAGTACAGGGAGTATATTTTTTTTTTCATAGAAAAAAAATAAATCTAAAAGGGCTGCTTTCTACCAGTTCCACCTGTCACTCTCTGACTCCTTGTTTTCTTGTCATTTTGGGATCAACCCTACGGCACGCGGCGATTAGTAGTAGGTACGGAATTTTTTGTGCTAAAAATGAAGCACAATTTATATCGTCTTCCACCTTGTTTAATGCCCTAAAAAAGTCTTTTACGTTTCCTAGTTTTAAAAGCTTCAAATGCAACAAGGAAAATCTCGTTAAAAAATTATTTTTATGTGTGTGGTTTGTACTTAAATGTGTGTTAAGGGTTGTGTAACAATTTCTCTTCATTCTTTGCTTACTCTTTTGTTTTGTGCCAGTTTTTACGAGTGTAATCCTCATGTTGATTAATTTTCAGGAAAACAAGAGAATGGGTGGTGGTAGTTATTTTTTGTTGTGTGTGTGTTTTTTTTTTAATTAAAACTCGAAGGCGGTCAGGATGGGTGTAAGGTTCTTGTGTGCACTTTTGTTTAATGCAATTTTCGGGAGAAAACAAAAAATTATTTATCCAGGATGTATATCTTACATGGTTGTACGAAATATGTATTTATATACAACTTCTTGAATGAGTTCTTGTAATTTATCTCAAGGCATGTTACAAATAAAGTTATTGTTGGAGTTTTTTTTTTGTACAAGGACGAAAGTGTGTTAGCAGAGCAGGAATGTTTTTTTGGTGTTTTGTAAATACCTACATATCTATAAATACATCTTATAAATATTTAATGGTATGAAATTATTTGAACAAATTTAACTTATTTAATTACTTTCTCATCGAAAAAAAAGAAGAAGAAAGAAGAATATACAAATAATTTGGAAAAATTTGGGAAACCATTTTTAGAATTTGCAAAAGCTAGTAAGCAAGAGACTTTTTAATAAACCGAACATTTGTTCCAAAATGTCTTCTAAACAATCACAGACTAATTGTTGAGTTCTGAAAGCTTCTTTCCATTTTTTTCAATAATTTCCGTATTCAGAAAACCATTTTGAAATGGGGATGCATGGGGTATTTTCTGAACATTAAATTGTTAATAACTGCTTTGCTGTACTTTTTAAAGTTCTTCAAATTGTTTTCAGAACAAACCGTTAAAACTTAAGAGAATTGAAAACAGTGCCCGAAATCGTGAAGAATTTAAAGATCGAAGAGTGGAAAACTTATCAATGATAGAGCTCCCCCATATTTAATTGAAAACACAATTTCGCCCCAGGCGCTCATCAAAACTACCATTTGATTGATTGATATAATCATATTATAATATCACTTACCTCTAAATGATTTGGTGTATATCTTGATGGCATCGGTGGAACATGTTTGGTTGAATCATACGTTGGCGGGCTCATAGGTCTTCTATACGCACTACCACCCGCCACCGCAGGCATTTCCTGTGGCTGTGGTGTTTTGCACTGTGTCAAATTATAAATATCCTCGTAATCCGAAAACGGACGATTCTTAGATCTTCCGTAGGCATCTGGTGTTCTACGCTCTGCACTTGCATAGCCCATCACCGACTGATTGGGTGGATATCGCTGCTGGATGATTTTTTGCATGTAAAGTTCTCGTTCGCCATAAATGTCGTCGCCAATACTACGCGATGGCATCCGCATCAATTGTTCCTCCAAATCGACACCCTGATGGCTATATCCTGATCCAGGTATATTTTGTGGCAATGAACCACCACCACCTGGCTGGGAAGAACTGTATTCGTTCGAATGATATGGCGATTGACGGTTGGCGTCCATGGCTAATTGTTGCATTTGATTGGCTAAATTGTCCGTTGAACTTTGCATTCTCAACGAGGATGTAACATTACCTGTTCGTGAGTCATAAATGGCATGATGTTGGGAGCGTTGCATTTGCTGGAGTGAGGGTGACATAACAGCATTACTCCGTCGTGCTGAGTGCTGTTGCTGCTGACTACTTTGTCCATGTTTTCGACCAGCACTACCTTCATTGTCCACAGAGTGTTCGGGACTTGGCGATGAATAGCCTCCGTCGTTAATCCGTCTAGGCTTGGGTGGAGCATTTGCGTATAACGGTTGGGCCCCATTATCTGATGCCGGAGTAACTGGGCCCTGACTTAGACTAAGCTTGCTCTGTTGCGACTGCAGTGTATGGATTCCAGAATCACTGTTGTCAGCACTCTGATTGAGTGACGAGACACTTGGTTGTGATGTCTGATCTGATTCACTGCTAGCCTGCATCATTGTGGCAGCTGTTAGAGCTCGGACCCACTGAATCATCGCCTCAGCAGTTTCAGCTGCCAACCAATAGGTGCGCATATTGGTGTGCTCACACTTGAAGGCATATTTTCGGTAGATTTTATCTTCCGGCAAACAAGCTGAAACTTTGTATGATGGAAGAAGAATTGATCCCAATAGCTTCTCCTCCTCGGGGCCCTTGTAATAATATAAGCAATACTCGGCCAGCACAAACCAACGTTTACGCCACACTTTCAGGCCATCCGAACCTTGTTTGTAAAGCCATCCCGACATTGCAACGGGTGATGTAGGTGGACGTTTTGTTATTGGTGATTTTATTGCCTGAATCGAACCAGAACTCTTCTTTCTATCCAGCTGCGAATGGCCAGCAGAAGTGGACGTTGCTGAGGGACTTTTGTTCAAGCTGTCCTCGCTACTTGGTGTTTTAGCGGGTGTCTTGTTTCCGCCAAGTACCCCAGAGATTTGAGTTTGACAAGCTTGGTTCACAACGTGACCTGGATGATTTTGCTGGATGTATACGGGACTGGGTTCGCTGCCTGGAGTTATCCCACTCATGTCACCTTTCAATGGTGGTGCCCCTTTTTGTCTTGTGTTGGATTGGCCATTGTCTTGAAGCTGTTGCTGATTTGACATTAACTGATGATGTTGCTGCTGCTTTTGTTGTTGTTGCTGAAGTTGTTGCTGCTGCTGTTGTTGTTGTTGTTGCTGTAGCTGCAATTGCAGTTGCAACTGATGTTGCTGTTGTGCGTAGAGACTGGCTTGATCCTGATGGAAGTGCTTTGTGTTGGGCGGAGCGACTTTCGATGGAACCGGCGCCGCCGGCTGGAATTGACTGCTTAAATTAAGTGTTGATGGTGGCACGGTACGATGTTGAGAGGATGGCCCAGTCGCTAACTGGTGAATCGGAGACTGTTGCTGCTGCGGAGATGACATCATGCTCGAACTCTGACTCATGTGATAGTGACCTTGAGGTACTGGTGGATTCAACGCCTGACGCATGGCAAATGTTCTCTGCTGATGCACCAGTGCCTCATTCTGAGTTTGGATTTGAGCTTGGATTTTGGCTTGCTGCAGCTGTTGGTATTGCTGCTGCAGTGCTGTGACTGGATTATGTTGATGTTGACTGCTTGCAGTTTGATACAACGGCCGTCCTGCTGCTGCGGACATTTGATATGTTCGCTCCGGAGGTGTTTGATAAATTTGTTCGCCCGTAAACTGCTGTTGATGGTAGGCTGTTGTTTTGAGCATATTCTTTCCCTGAGGTTGCATATCGATAGGGGTGAGCTGTGACCCACTTGAGCTGGGTGACTGTTGTTGTTGTTGGTGCTGCTGATGGTACATTGCTTGTTGATGGCCACCTCCATGATATTGCAGATGATGATTCTGGAAGACTGGCGAATGCGCTGATGTCCGATAGTCAGCTATATTAGTTTGATATGACAGGGGGACTTTTTTTTGCGGTGCTAAATGGGAATTGGCCTGCTGCATTTGTTGCAGCTTTTTACTATCCATGGTTGCTGCGTTGAAAAGTGGCGGAGAATCCAACCTGAAAGTACAACAAAAAAATAATCGTTGTTATAAATTAATATGAATACATCAAGAATGAATTGAGTTTGCATAAGTCTATATAGGTAGATAAATACATCATGATGTTCCCCCATTGCATAAGATGAATGGGAGCATTTAATAGCGTATAATTGATTAATACCTAGTTCATCAAATTGATGGTGAACACGGGAGAATTTGTGAAGAATTTTCAGATATACAATTATGGATGTACATTGTTAATATTGCAGAACAGCAGGGTGAATTTTAATTGATAAATTTACATCAATTAATGTTTGTTGCAGAATTTGAATTTAATTGGTTAATTTTTGGGGTAAGATTTTCACAATGCTCGTAGATGTTTGTTTGATTTTAAAATAGATGTTTAATTGGCAGATTAGACATACATTGGAGCATTACATAATACAAATTTAAAAAGATAAAACCAAGCAACCATAAAAATTTTTGAAAATAGGTTCATTTGGTTTTAAGGGCGATTATGTTTGATGTGATTCAATTTTCGTTCAACATTTTAAATACAGAAAACAAAATATGGTTTATTGGGATCCGAATGTTAGCTTTTCGGATTTCCTAGTGTACTTGGACTTTATTATTTTTAACAAGTAAGGTAAACTAATAGGGGAAATAGCAAGTAAGGTACGATGTTGGTTAATTGAGATATCCTCTATTGAAAGCATGTTTTTCTTTTCAGGGAATTCTTCAGAACTCAACCAAATTATCAGGCAAACTTGGTGATAGATAGCTAGAGACCGAGCTGGAGAATTTTGGTTGAGGACTTGATTTACCGACATTTACCAGAGTAAGCAAATAATTGTCAGGGTTCATGATTATAATATCTGTAGATAGCAGTTCTTTGAAAACTGATAGTTTTCAATGCACCTGGCTCACTCCTGACAGACTCGCAAATTGTAGCTAAGACTCTTGGGCCTTATTTAATAAACCTCTCTTTGTACGAAGGTCTGTAGTTACAGACTATTCTGTCTACCTGTACCTTATAACCTACAGCCTAAGCTACTGAAGCGATTTTTTCAAACTTGGAAACTAAGGCTTTTAAGTAATTCCCTAGAGGTAGACATTTGACAGATCTTTATGAAAATCTGATGGTAGTAAATGATTCTAGTCAAAATTAATTTCATCTGTTATTTATTAGCTGTCACATAAACTGTCACCAGCATAAGTGTTGCCACTTTAAACAACAAAACATCTTTAAAAAAAATTAAAGAAAACTGCCAAACTGCATATTTTGAGCTTTAGCTTTCAGCTATCACATAAACTGTCATTAAAATGAGCGTTGTCACTTTAAAAACCAAGCTATCAACAAAAAAAATCATTTTCGAAAGAACTGTAAAAGTTCAAAATGATGCATTTTGAGTTCCAGTTAATTTAAACCTTACAGATTCTTTTATTGTTATATTTATGAGAAAATTGATCTTATTCATTTATTATCGAATTCTTCTGTTTCAAAAAAGAAAGGACCTTCTGAATTTCTTAATTATGTAACAACAGAAATATTTAATTTTTTTAAAACCGTTTTTTACAAAAAAAAAAACAGAACTTACCAATCCCACAGCTGATACAAACAGGTAAACATGATGGCGGCGAATATTTATATAAATCTCTTTAGTCCAAAACGACAAAAACAAAAATACCAATAAAAGTTTTTAATAATAATATAAAGAACTCAAATGGAAACGAAAAAAAACACACACACAACCGAATTATTCGTATTTTTTTTATTTTTTTTTATTTTACTATATATTATTTTGTCTTCAGTTCAGTTAACCGAAAATATTTTATTTCGATTTCCAAATATTTCTCTATCCACTTTACAATTTCATTTTTCCGTTTCATTATTAATTTTATTTTGTTTTATTATTTATTCTTGGTGCTGCTGCTGTTCGTTGAACACGTAATAAATAAAACACAAAATCTGCCACACGAAATCACTGCTATATAGGTATAAAAAAAAAATATCAATAAAATATTTTTCTTAAAAATACATAATAATTCATTCGATAAAACATAAAATGACCGCATTGCACTGCACAAGCATCATGGCTATCATTGCAATGTTCATTTTTGTTGTTGTTATTGTGCAAAATTGTAGGTATGTATATTTTTATAGGTCAACGATGTATAATTATGCTACAGCTCGTGCTGTATGCAATGGTGATACCGGCTGCTGCTGCTGCTGCAGCCGATGCTGATTTTCAACCGAACTTTTGTTTTTTTTTTTTCTTGATTTTTAGGCACGTTTCATGCGAGTAATTCACACAATGTAATCATCAATTTGTAAATGAGTTTTTTTTTGTATTTCCTTTGGTCAAAATGGCCAAAAGTATCTCACAGACACAAAAAACACACTGCTAGGGGCTAGATTGAAGATTAAATTCGAATGCATTAGCTGAGCATCGCCAAAGCTCTAGTATTGTGGATGTGGATGATGCTGCTGCTGATGCCGCAACAGCTGATGGATGAACTGCAAACCATTTTGTCCTCAATCCAACCGAACCCGCAGAGTGATTACATACTGTGTGTGCACACACAGCACAGTACGTGTATAACGAAATGATTAGCCAAAGGAATGTCTCAGTCCATCTGTGCTGGCTATTTTGTTTTCGTAAAGGACGTATTTTTTTTCTGTTTTTGTGACGTTGTGTGCTACTTGAGTTATTTTTTGGGAATTCTTTATATATTTTTTTTGTGATTTTTTGTAATTTTACAGAAAGAGAAAAAAAAATGTTTCTGCAAGCTAAATTTGTATCCCCAAATAAAATTCCGCTTCTGGATTAATTATGTCAACACTTTAGATTTTACATAAATGAGGTTGATTTTGGCGTAAGATAGTACAGTCGGATATGCAAGAAAATTTAATTTCAAGTTAAATAGAGGCAAGTTAATACAAACACAGAAAATAAATTGAATTTTCCATCTATAATATTAAAATATTTATACAAATTGTTTTTTTTTAATTTTATTAAATATTTAAATTTTTTTAAATGAAGCCATAAAAATGTTGTCCAAAAGTCTTTTCTTTAAGAAGTAATAGATTTTATTATGTTTGGAATGCCCCTATTACTAATTTTATTTCATATTTGAAAAAAATTTTTAAAATTCCACTGAAATAATAAATAGTTTTTTTTTAACTATAAATTAATTGAACTATCATTATCATCGGCTCGACAACCGGGGTCCGGTCCTGGCCTCCTTCAACAAGTCTCTCCACCTATCCCGGTCTTGAGCCGACGCCATCCATTGCGCACCCCAAGGCTTCGGGCGTCCTGGTCTACGCCATCTCTCCAGCGCAAGCATGGTCTACCACGCTGCCGTCTACCATAGAATGTACCACAAAGGACTTTCCGAGCAGGTTCCTCTTCACTCATGCGAGCTAGGTGCCCTGCCCACCGGAGTCTACCGAGCTTAATTTTTGTCACTATGTCTGCTTCAAGGTAGATTGCGTACAATTCATGATTGTACCGTCTCCGGAATCGCCCTTCCTCACATATGGGGCCAACAATTCTCCTTAAGACTTTTCTCTCGAACGCGGCTAAGAGGTCGGAGTGTCTTTTGCTAAGCACCCAAGTCTCGGATCCATACGTGAGTACTGGCAGGACCATGGTCCTGTACAGCAGCAGTTTTGAAGTTATGGTGAGATTTCTGGATTTGAAGAGCTTTGACAGACTATAGTAATTGAACTATGTATTATGTAAATACGTAATCTCAATACATAATCACATAAAATGTAACATCCATTACTTTGAATTCCAAAAATATATTTGAAAACTTTCTCTTTTTCAAATACCTTACCGATAAAAATAGATTTGGATAGCTAAAAATATTGCAGTGCCATCAGTTAGCGATATACAGAAGATCAATCTTCTTGATGTTGTGTGTAAAATAATTGAACGTCAAAATGAAAAACAAACCACATACATAGATACATTTACTGTCTGTCTGATTTGTTCCCCAAAATAAATTTAAAACTAAAGAATGTTTTCGATCTAATCGAAGAACAAAATAATTTTATATAGAAACACATCCAAAAAAATGTGTTTTGATTTACAGTGTCAAGGTCAAAGTATTTTAAGATTTCACAGAAATAAATATTTTTATGTGGCATTGGAATGCAATTTTGTAAAAAAATTCTATGTAGTTATGCTTAAAGGTTTTTTTTGTTTTAATTTAACAGTCCTGAAATTTTTGTGATGGACTTCGTGACATCGTCATTATTTTGCAATACATTCAGCTGTCAAAATTGAACGAACAGGGAAAAAAACCAAAAGGCGAATATTAT
Organism: Syrphus vitripennis; assembly: GCA_958431115.1. Lineage (NCBI taxonomy): Eukaryota > Metazoa > Arthropoda > Insecta > Diptera > Syrphidae > Syrphus > Syrphus vitripennis. The sequence continues at coordinate 24,165,015 of OY288108.1, forward strand.
TGTTTCCCTTTTTTTCATTTAAGGAGAAGCTCGTATGAAATTATAGAGAAAATCTTATTAAAATAACCTCCAGCAAAAAATATTTTTTTTTTAATTTGTTATGCTGACATTTAGTTTTTTTTTCACGTATCAGCTCCTTTCTTCTAAGTATTGAATCTGAAAACTTTCAACCAAGCATTCTGCCTCTTTGCCAACAACTACAATTAGATAAAAGTTAATCACGCTAAACCACAGACAAAAGAAACATTTCTCTGTCTGTGTCTAAACTTCGTATTTGCATTTGTAAGTAGACTTTCAAAATCAAAAATATCTTTAAAGTAGTATTCTTATTACAAAATTTAAAAAAAAATCTTAATTTCAACATTAAAATTATCATGACAATATCGGACCGTAATAAATCTTACAAATCCCAAAAATAATTTATTCCAATTAATAAAGTGATTTATTTTATATGAAAGATGATGATGAATTCAGGCTCAAAGTTCTTTCAAATTCAGTACAAAAATCAATAATGGTTTTCTTGCTTGCTTTCAATAGACTAACTAACTCGAAATATTCTAAATGATTTTATTGAATCGAAAATGTATTAGCAACATTTAGATGGTATATGAAACATCATAAGCAGACTCCCAATAACCGAAGCACTCAATACAACAATTCAACTTGCAACTTGCACCCTAAAAGTGATAAATATCCCCTGAATGGTAATCAAAGGAAATTTCACCGGATATGGATGGCCACATACATAAAATACTCTAGAGTCCTATATGAAGGTACACGTATGATGTTATTGAAATAACACATATCCTTCCGGTGGCCCCCAATCAAACCCTTCTCATGAAATGTATATCCTTAAGGATACTTATACAACGTTAGACACTCTCAGTCAGCAGTGCTACGAAAAAAATGCATTCTACGTGCTCCAATATAAAACGATGCAATTTATTTTATTTTTTTTTTACTGTTGATTTCATTTGTTTTCCTTCCTTTTGTCCTCCTGGCAAGCTTCAACTTTCGATATACATACATATGTATATCCTTATCTGTGATATTTCGCATTTCCTTGTCATACTGTCATTTTTTTTTGTTGTTGTTGTAGAATTCAATAGAACAAAAAATCTTCATTTTATTCGTTCGTTCGAAATGAGAGGAAACACAATAATGTTGTTGTACCTAGAATTCTTATCTTTCTTAACTATGTATGTCCTTTTAGGTATCCTTGGATATTTGTATGTCATGTACCTTGTACCTACATTTTACTGGAATGACGAGAAACGATTGTAATTGAATGGAATGGGTAAAACTAATGGTTATATGGTACTCTGTTAACAGGACGACCGACGACGACGATGACGGCGACGTTCTCCATAAACAGTTTTTGTTCTTCATTTTTTTGTATCCTCTCTTAAGCTTTACAAAACAACGAATACTTAAAGGTATAGAAAAAAAAATATTTCAATGCTGAAACAATATTTTATTTTTCTCTATTATTTTCCGAAGTAAATGCCAAAAACAAATGACACACAAGAACGAACAATATTTAATTGCGATTCTCTCAAGAAAGACCATTAAACTTATTTATTTTGTCTGTTGAAGTATAGTGAGCAATATCCTGCTTTGGAAATTGAATTTATTTTTTCATCACAACAAAAAAAAAATCATTTTTATTTCAGTAATGGTAAATGATTATAGTGATTACTGATTACAAATTGTAAAGAACTAACACATTTTGAATTTATGATGATGTCAAGTGAAGAATGAATCTTGAAATGAAAGATTAAGAATTGGTTTGGACAGAAAATTAATAAGGATACAGTATACAGAGTGGTTTTGATTCCTTAGTGGTAACAACGTTAGTTTCCCAATGAAATTATTAAGATTGATTTTTGAAAAAAATGCTTTTAGAAAAAGTGTAAAATCTTGTTAGAAAAATTCAAACTTGTAACCTCTTTCGAAACATAAAAATTATTTAATAATCTATAATCATACCAAAACAATTGCAGTTGAAAACTTTCGAAATAACTAATTTTAAAAATGGAAAAATATTTTTTTTTTTCAACAATAAAGGCTGTAATGATTTTCTTTTATGTCCACTCAAAGTTGATTATCTGAAGTTCAGAGTTGTTACAGTATGTTTACAAAAAGTTAGAGAAGTTTGTGCAATAAGTCTTTTTTATACAAAAACTATTGTAAAATTAAATATCTAAGCCATTCCAAACGTAGGTGTAGCTACCTAATAAGTTATCATTACAAACACATTTCGAAAATGCTTTTGAACATTCACTATGGACGCTATTCATTTTCATACTTTAATATTTTTTTTTTTTTAACATAGAAAAAAAAATACGTATACGCCCCACTATCATCACAAATTGATTTTGATTCGAATGAGTGTTTTTGAGCATCTTGAAAATTTAATGGGTCTATTAAGTTTTCTTTACATAGTAACAATTTTATAAGGTGTTATTAGGTTGTGAAAATAGGCACTTTTTCTATTTATGAAATGGAAAAAAACGACAGAGTCAGAAACGTAACGTTTATTCCAAAACAAAATTCTGGCGTAATTTTCGAGAGCCCTAGATTTGTTATGGTCTTAATTTTTTTCAGCTCAAAAGCTTTTAATGCCAAATTCAAAACAATGAGATTTTATTTCCAATAAATTGAATGTATCTAGGTATAAATTCTAAGCAATCAATTTAAGTGATTTCAAATATAGAACACTACAAAAAAAATTACCACCCCTATACCATATTGACATTTGTATCCGGTTCAATGTTCATTGCTCTAAACAAAAAAAACAACATCATTTGTTTCTTCTTATTTTAAGTTTCAAAAAAAAACAAAAAATTGTGTCAACACTCTTGCAATTTCAAAATAAATATTTACTTATGTTTTCAACCTAAAAATATTTTTTTGGATAAGTTCCAAAAAGGATTTGCTTCCAGTGAATATAAGAAACAAACAAAAAAACAAAACTTTGAAATTTATGACATCCAAAAACACGAACTGGAACAGCTTCAATCAAAGAGTAAATGTGGAGAAAAAAAAAAGAAGAAAAATGTACGACAGGATGTCGTCCATATAGAAAATAATTCGGGAAAAAGGATAATAATTTACTTTGAAATTTTCAAAATGACTTTTGGGTTTAGGTATGCGGTTTAGCCTACATTTTCATTCCTTAGACACAAGCATATACATTATACAATATCTGAATGTTTTTAGAGGATTTAATAATTTTTTTTTTTTTGCTTTGATAACCAAAAAAATTGTAATTGAAAAATTGATTTAAGTGAAGAAGAATATCACAGCATTTAGAAAAGCGTAGATTCTGTTATAGAATATACTAAATTTAGCTTAACTGCTAATTCAGTTAACGAGATGTGGTTTTTTGGTTTAAATTATTTATTTATGTATCAGTATACCTAAATTTAATATCAGTTCTCATAACATTTTTGGATGTAGGGGAATGATGGTTAGATGTCATAGGACTACGAAATTTTCTATAATAGTTGTTGATATTATCGCTTGATTTACATACAAGTATGTATATGGCATGTGTTGTGCATACCCTAATAAACATATACAAACACAAACATAGGCATACATAGTAGACATCCTTGAGGGTTGCGTTCAGTGCATGTCATTTAATATTCATTACGGTTTATGGAAATGATTGATGCTAAATTATATGCCAGAGGATATTTATTGGTCTTTTGAGGGTAAGAGAGGCGAACGTGTAACGAGCCATGTCATGCATAATACTGGACGCGTGGTGTATAGGAGCTAATTTTTTTGAGAGAATAGGTAGATGGTGGCAAAATCAGTTTCAATATTTTCTGAGAAATTGAAATAAATTATTTCTAGTCTCTTACAAAATGCAAAATATTTTTATTTCGATTGAATAAAAATTGCAGAAAAATGTTTGGAAAAATATTTTTTTTTTTAAACTACAAGTAGTACTACAATAGCGCATTTCACTATTTATTCTCAAAAAACAAAAGAAAAATATAAAACTACATACTTCTCTATCGCTTATAAATCAACAACATGTAAGATAAATAAATATGTCTGCATACCTATATTATATGCGTTTTTCTTTATTAGTTCAGAATAGAGCTCTGAACGCTCCCAGCATACCCTGAACGATCTCTGAACTGAATGTTCCGATTTATTAAAGAAACACACTCCCAAGCTGTCACCTTTTCATTTGTCATTCACAGTTGTCATTTTCAATGTTCAACTTTTGAACTCCGTCTGCTCTATCCTTTTATTCTGAGCTCATAGAGCGCCTTCTGAGCTAAAAAAGAAACACGATTCTTTTTTTTTTTTTGACAGTTCAGGCTCTTTTCTAATTTAAACTAATAAAGAAAAACATCCTATGTATGCGGAAAATATTTATATCTTTAAACTATGTACTTTACATTCCATCATTTATGGATTTTTATGACACAATTTGTAGATCCTTCTAATTTATTCTTCGTTGTTTGCTAAGATTTTTACACTATGCTTGCTCAGATAAGATATATTTATTTTGGGGCATTACAAATGTTCTCATGTAGAATTTCATCTTGATTTATTAATAGATATTGGAATTTTTTTTTTATATTTAATTGGGAAAAAAAGATTTATTTTTTTTTAATTTTTCTTATTGGAATAAATATGTAAACATATATCCCATATGGTCTAGTGGCTAGGATATCTGGCTTTCACCCAGAAGGCCCGGGTTCGATTCCCGGTATGGGAAATATTCTTTTTTTATTTTTTAACCCGACATTGTTGCTTTTGGACAGACAAAATGTGAAGTATAGCATCCTGTGTGGATTAGGAAGAACACGGATAGGGGTTTTTTGGTTTATTCTCTATTTATTTATTTATAATCTCTCTTAAGATATGACAAAAAAAAACTCCGTCGACATTTCCATTTTAAATTTTTATAGGAGTGATGGAGACTAAGTTTGTTTTAGATTTTTAAAAGCTTAAATAACTGCAAGAATTTAATAAAATAAGTTTATTTCACTAAACCGGTTTAAAGTTAGCTAATTAAAATGAAAATATTGCAAATTCAAAACCAATAAGATCGATGATCTTAATCCCTAATTATTTTATAAACGAAAAACTAGTTTTTGCTCACAAACAAAAAAATCTTTTCTGTTCCAAAGGTTTTCAATTTAAAACTCATTAACAAAAAAAGACCTCTACCAGATACGCATCTTAGGATTTTTTTAGTAACATACATATTTTTAAATAGTTTTCCACTTGAGTATTTGATCCTAAAAACTAGAAAAAAACCAACTATCTAATGTGTATACCTATTGTATAATGTGTGTAAACCTATGTATATATATTCCTTTTGAACTTAAATTGAGTTCATTAATTGATTTTCATGATCTGTGTGTCATTAAATGTTTTAATTAAATCGATAATAGTAAGCCAATTTAAACAACAACAAAAAAGTCATTCATCCCTTGTTGGTATATAATTGCAAGTATCTAGCTACTACTGGCATACTGTTATACCAAGTACATCTCAATAGCCTAGCCATTGACTGGACTGTAAAATTATAGTATGCTAATTAACATTTTATTCAAATTTATAGACCATCAGTAGGTAAAATGTATACATTTTCGAAAATATATTTTCATCATCATTACTCGCATATGTGATGCATTGGGAATCCTCTTTTACAAAACTGGGATGACAGTGACAGCGGCGCTCGATGGTACTTCCGAAATCTGATACTCTAATTTATGTTACACTATATTGCATCAGATCAATCCGCTTAAACACTGTTAACTTATTATAGGTACTCAGCAACCTTACTAACAACACACAAAACTCCTCGTTGTAGTATCTGCATTATGTATACCTACTTGAATGCAAGTATTTTAAAAAGATTATTTTGTTTAATGGATATTATTGAACCCTCATCCCTTAGTAAGCTTCTGAAGCAAGTGGAGAATGTGACAAGAGTGTTAAAGGAGTTTTTTTTCAAGTAAATTTTTTTTTGTTCGATGATGAATGTGCAGTAATTGATCTATTATTTCTGTGGTGTTTCAATTTTATATTTTTTAGCAAAATCATTTTAGTTTCTATCTAAACGCAAGGAAATTTTTTGCAAGAGTTCTGGACGAACTTATTTTCAATTCAATGCATATTTGCACCACTTTTAAAGCAAATCTGTCCAACCAGTTAAGAGTCGTCTTTTGTTTCAAGTATTCAACAATTTTAGCTTTAAAGATTATCAAAATTTCTTTGGAACATGTAAGCTCTTTTTGTTTATAATTTTTTTAAAAGAAGTTTTAATAAATATATTTAAGCCCAGCATTGATTAATTTCATTGAATTGATTGAATTGATGAATTGATAAGATTCACAGAAACATTTTAGAAGGTTCAAAAAATGTCCACTCTACTCGCATGTTCCCCGACAAAAGTTTTTGACAGTACTTTTTTTTTAAGATTATGTTTGAGAACTTAAAAATTCGCTTTTTAAAATTTTGAATACATTTTTTCATTTTTGTTCACAATTCTTTTTTATTTCTTTTTGAATTCAATCACATTTTTTTTTCCAATCAAACTTTTTTTTTATACTTTTCATTTTTGGCGAATTTTTTAGCATTTTTTTCGGTATATTTTTCAAAAAAATGTTTTTGAATGATTCGAATAAATAAATACTGTAGACATCACATCAAGTTATGTACCGAGTACAAGCAACGTTTACTAATTGTTTTGACTTTTATTCTTTTTTATTTTGTATAAGCAAACGCCTTACCAGTACAAATAATAAAGGCGAAGAGTCACAATCGTGACAATTGTCGGTTAATGAAAAAGATGACTGACTTTTATTTAATACAAATTATATGTACTCGGTACATAACCTATTTATTATAATGCCAAAAAAAATAATATCCTGTGGTTAAAGCAAGTTATGTGTTGACTCCAAGCAATATGTGAATCTATATCGACTTGTATTATATATAAACATACTCAATACATAATTTATTTTAAACTACAGGCATCACATTATGTAATGTACTTAGTGCAACAATCTACATATATTAATTTTTATTAAATACTAGTTGGGCAGCAAGGTAACTAAGTTGTTCGTGTATTTTTTTCACACTGCCCGGCTGACGCAACTCCATTCGTCCGCGTAGGATATATTACGTCGTTTTGTCAAACAAAAATTATCGAAAAACAAAATCGAAACGAAAAAGTTTGACAAAAAATGTCAGTTAACAAAATACTGGGGTGGAATCGGCTAACGCGATTGTTGATTGTCGCTTTGTTGATAGTCGTTTTTGATTATCAACTCTGATTTGCTCTGTGTAAAGTGATCAATAAAACAGGCTGAGTTTTTGGCAGCACTTACAGTGAGAAACGTCATTTTGGTTCTCTTATTTATGTATTTGCTTTTATTTGACAATATTCTACACACAATTTATTTGCTTTAGAAATTGAATCCAAAATAACGATGTTACTCACAAAAATGTATGAAAACGATACCTAAATAGCTGTCACTTGAAATACAAGGAAAAAACGATTGTCGATTTGATAATCACCTTACATGGAGCAAAAGTATCGTTTTTGATTATCAACTATCAACTATCGCGTTAGCCGATACCACCCCTGGATTTATTTTTGTGAAAAAAGCAACATACTCGTACAAATAGGAAAACTTTGAAATCCACCCCTCAATCCACATCAAAACAAAACCACCAATATCGCACGATGCACAATTTTAAATGAACGTGTCAGATTCCAAAATATACATAATGTACTTTACATGTCAAACCCTCCTTTTCTGTTTTCAATATTATGCGTGCGTAGACATCTACTGCAATTTGAAAAATAAAATAAAACAAATATCCTTTTTTTTCCACTCATATGTTTGTTTGCTTGTTTGTTTCTATGGTATTTCCCTTAATTTATGCAAAAAGCAAAAGCAAACTGTTATCCAATCTACAATACTTTGTGACACGTTTACAATGTCGGCTTTCGTGTCACTCGTATTCCAATGCATATTGTAAGTAGGTATACATAACTCCCCACCAAGCCCCATAACACTATATGCACGTAATAATGTAATCCTCATGGATTACTGTCGTCTATGGGACTCTCTCTGAAATCATCATTTTTTTTTTCAACATTTTATGCAAGGACATCACTGACTCATGCGTCGCAAATATCCGATTTGTTTATTTCACATGATTTGTGTTTCGTTAAATAAATTTAATTATACCAGGATGGGGTTTTTTCCATCATAAAATGTATGCGCATTTTAAAGGATTTTTTCCATTTTATATTGAATAAGAAAAAATAAATAATTTCCTTCAACATGAATATCCTTGACTCAAAAAAAAAAAAAAAAAAAAAATTCCCAGAGGATGATAATAAAATGAATATCATTCAAGAGATGGATTGAGAATTGTGACAATTTGCAAAAGCAAAATATTTTCCCATACAAGGATACACACACGAGATCCTTATCCTATTTATTTTGCTCCCTAGAGTGGTTTTAGGAGATTGGAGGAGAGGGAGGCTAGGCGAACTGCTTGGCTCTCTTGACAGCCTGGGAAAAGGGGGCCGTCTATAGTAGTCTTATAGTCATGTTCAATCTTCTGTTGGTTGATGATGGTGGGTGTAGTTGCCCTGGAGTGCAAGTGTCGTATGGATCATCGGAAGAAGGATTCTTTTTCTATATATTTTTCCATGGATTCTGGAGCACAGCAACAGTGGATGACACAATGAGTTATATATGTATGTGCATATATGTAGGTACAGTACATACATAATACGCTTAAGGAGCACCAGGCGAGCGATTGATGTGACATAGTGTGGTTAAGTTTTGGTATTTGTTTTCTTTTCTGGCACTCTTCTTCTTTTTAGCACTCTCAACTCACAATACCCGTACCATACTGCTGCAGGATGTGAGTTGCACTTCAACATCAACCCCCTCCCCCACTGTCCCCCCCTCATAAATAAGAACAACATAATAACAAATAAGATGTCATCAAGTGCATACAATAGTGACTCCTCCACATATACAACAACAACGATAGGACTTAAAATAATAATAGACTTTAAGACTGGAAGGACGAAAGACCAAGAAGGAAAAGAAAAACTAAAAAAAAAACTAATCAAAGTTATAACGAAAGTGAAAGAAGAAAGCAATTGAGAACAACAACAAATACTATATCATCAAGAACCACTGGGTACATATTATAGAAGGAGAATATGCAGGCAAAATAAAAATAGATTTTCAGGACAAAGGTCCTTGAGGAATATATATTATATGGGTCAGAATGTAGTCCACGTTAAGGTTAACTGACAACGTTAACAAAAGGTGTGGGTGGAAGTGGATGGATGAACAATAAGACATCACCAACTACTCTGTGTTCCTGTTCTTCTTCTTCTTTTTTTGTATTCCTTTGTGATGGAGAGAATCTCATCCTGGAGCATTTTTAAAGGGCATCTTACAAGAAGGCTAATAATATAATACTTTCCGGTATCCTTACATATATAGAAGTTGTTGGAATTGCTTTGTTTGTCATGTAGATGGATTGGATGGAATATGTTGTAAGCATATGACAAATTACGGATGGATATTTGACTTACATTTTTTTACATCATTTTTTTTTACATCAGATGGAAGTAGGACACAACAAAAATAAAATATATACACTTTTGTTGAGCTCATTTCTAGATTTTTTTTAATGCTTAAACTTTTTGGAAAATTAAATCGGTCGAATTTAAAAAAAATATTTAAAGAGTTATGGGTGTATGCAGCTTAATTCGTCCGTCTTGCTCCACAGCCCTATCTAACAACCAACCGCCATATAAATCATTTGTAAAGCTTTCTTTATTTCAAAAATTATAATAAATAAGAAATTTTTTATGTCCTCGATGTTGTTATCTGTATAGTTTATAGGAATTGGCTGCCAATTGATGAAACATCAAAATTTCCATCCACGCCTTTATTTCTGAAAATTGTTCGGAAATAAAAAAATTGTTCAACAATAAAAATTAACTAAAAACATTTCATGCATTAATTTTTTTCTAGTGGATACCCAGATTATTTATTCAAAGATTTGTTTCTTTAAGAAATAAATCACTGCAAGAAATGTGTCTGAACAATTCTTTTCATGTTGACGTGAATTACTGAATTATGCAATTGTTCCAAAACGAACCATATTAATTGCATACAAAATAAAGTTTTTTTGTTTATCAAAATTTATTAATCATTTCAAAATGATTATTATTAGGGTTTTTAACTCGAAAGACATTTACATATTGAATGCTTTACATTGAAAGCTAAATTTTTTACAAGCTTTTAAGGTACAAAGCATAACAAATAGGTGAGGCCATGAGAGCAATAGTGGCGTAACCCATAAAATTCACTTTAGAGCTACGAGAGATTTAAGAAACAGGGTTTCTTTAAATATTTTTTGTATGTTCCCTTTGACATTTTTAATTAATCTAAAAACGTGGAAGAGTTTGAAAAAGACGTTCTTTAAAGGGCAAGCTTTTTTTTTTAATTCAAAATTATTTTGGAAAAAAAAGTGGATTACGCCACAATTGCATTCATGGTTTTCTGTAAAAATAAAGAAAAAAGAAAGGTTACGTCAAATTTATTATATTATTTTTTTTTTATTTCTTTCATAGTTCATATTTTAACAACAAAAACTATACGTACATTTTTACGTATTTTTTAATGATTTTAATCCTCGTCTGAAAAAACTTCAAATATTTCGAACACTTGTTGAAGTTTTTAAATTATTGTAAAAAAAAGTGATAGATTGGTGGTATGAATTGAAGCAGTTCTATTAAGTCTTTCTTTTTTTATCATTTATTTTAGGTTCCTCAAGCTGGTTGAGTTTTTTATTATTAAGGATTGTCTTTTTTTTACATTTACCTCTTAGAGTAAAACATCAATTTCATTGGAATACTTATACAAAATTGAAAATGTTTTATTTTTTTCGAAATTGGACATTTTCCTGTTTGTGATATTTTCTTCCAAAGATTTTGTGGAAAAAAAATCAGATGAAGTCATTTTCACAATCCCAAAATGGTTTCCTTTCTGGTCGAGGGATATCTTTATAAAATTTTGTATTATTTTTCATTGCACTAAAATCTTGGTCACATTGCAAAACGGAAATGACCACCATTTCTTTAACCATAATTCGGGATGGGATACCAAAAGTTGGCACAAAAGTGAAAGATTTATATTTCTATTTTGGCCCCCCCATTGGACAGAATACATAATAATTTTTTTAGACCATCCTATGTACGTTCTTTAAATAATGCATAAGACAAGATCTAATTTCTTGAGGTCCCCTTGACTCATCCCAAACATACATACATGTGAACTTTTTATACTTATGTACATATACCAAAGCAAATGGTCACAATCTATACCGAAACAAACAATTTCTAAGAGAAGTATGAAGGTTACGCCACTATTACACTTAAACTATGATCAAATTATAAGATGCAATAACACCTTTTTGAGTGTCATCTAGTTTTGAGTATAGAAAGCTGCATAAAACTATTTTTGTATTAAAATAGATATACATATTAAGAGTCCCATTTTCATGAAAAACTCATTTTTGAAAAAAAGTGGGTTACGCCACTATTACACTGATGGCCTCAGGTAGCAGCTATATGTTTGATTAAAAACTTTCTTGAAAAAAAGTCATTTCCGTCATACCAATTATATTTTATAATTTTCCATAATTTGTCTTCTAGGAAATAACTTTATTTTCAAATGATTCATTGCAATAATTGAACAATTATAAGCTTTTGACATCATCTTGCAGCTCATATGCATAAAATTTAATTACAATTCACCAAATTACGAATCGAAATATAGAAGTCTTACGACTACGGCTACAGGAAGACACACGTCTTTGGCAGAAGTTTATAAATGTTTTTTTTGTTCCCTTGGTTTCGGTTAAAATTGTTGAGGTACAGGGTGACTAGGTAAAAAAGTTTGACGTCTAAAAGAATTTTATTTGACTCAGACTGACAGTAAAAATAAAAACGAACTAAAGGAAGAATTGTTTCCGTCGATACATTTTCACTAGTGCTGTAAACTGGCCGAAATGAAGTTATTGTTATCAAATTATTCATTTTTAAAAAGAAACTTATTTAATAATAATTTCTTTTAGCAGAATAATTTTTCATTCCCAAAAATTAGGTTTACAGATTTTAATAAAAATGCACAGCAATTTTTTTGGGCATCATCCTGTACTTTGTGTGACTTTTGTTGGTAAACTTATACCTCGAAATACGTCTGCAAGATATGTCAATGAAATTAAAATGAAAACTTTACTCATTGAAGTTCCTATATTTTACGTTATATCCTTGCAAAAGAAGAAAACAAGAACGTTAGATATGGGTGTGTATTCGGTTTGTGATGATGGAAAAGTTTTTGGCACAAAACTTTTCCATTTCCCAAAATTATTCTATGCTGCTACAACTGTTCTGCTGTTGATGATGTTAGTCCTACATATATTGGTCTATACTGGTTGCATTGCTGCCATTTCCATTATAGTACCGTTTGAGAATTTAACTATTTCACAGCTATGTAGATATAGAAAGTAGAAAGCGCATTGATTTTCACTTTGGTGGGTACATCTTGTTCTATTTTATAATATCCTTGTCAATGCAATTTTATTTTGTTATTTTTCTTTACTCTCTGTATTCGTATTAATATTCTAAATGTGATTCTTCTTGTATGAGTATGACCTAAGGACATCATTCGTTGAATATTTAACTAGGATAAAACCGTGGTATAAAATATAAATGGTTCTATGTTGAAAGATGCATAAATTAGATTTGTAGGCCAAAAGACACCCACAAGGCAAAAGGGCATTTTTATGATAATAAATTTGAGGAAATAACAAGTTCTTGAGTTATTTTTCTTTTTTTTAATGAAAAAAGATTGAGAAATAGATAAAATTCCAAGGAGTGAAAGATTATATTATAAACATCTAATTTATTGAGCTTCTAGACTTAGAACCTCATAAATCGGGATATTTGAATGAAAAAGTATGCCTTCTATAAATTGTATGCACAAGTAGTTTCATTAGTTATTCACTCGAAGAAGCAAAAGATTGTAATGTTATTCAAGGCCTAAAGAATTTCGTATTTGTGGGATTTCCAAACAAAAGTGAAGTTCAATAAAAAGTCAATTGGTATCAGTTACTGTTCAATAAATGATCTATTCATTCTATTTTTATTTCTATTTCTTAGATCCAAGAGCCTTATTGTTTTTCATTTAAAATTAACTAATTTATTTGTGATGAAAAAATATTTCAAATGTTTTTGTATTTGAATTATAGAAGTTTAATCCTAAAATCTTAAATTTAAATATAAATCTATTTATAGAACAAAGGTATATGTCTTATTGACAACTGGCAAAGGCCCTCAAATTATTTTGATAAAACGGATTCTTATCTAGTTAAGGTAAGGAAGCCTTGAATAAAAAGACATAGTTTTTCTTTATTTGAATATTTCGGTTCTCATGAATCAATAAATCACTTACTTACTAGACCGCTCCGTTCCCCCTAATCCATAATACTGCACAAGAAAATATTTTGATAAGAATTGAATTTGAAAAATACCTTTTTATGTCAGATATATGAGAAAAGACTCTTTTGATATTTGACAAATGCAAATTTTAAATAATATAACATTATTTTTAAGGGCGTTTTTGACAAAATTTTACGTGTTGACTTCAGAAAATCATCTCATAAAAACGATTATATATTTCCTTCGTCCAATTTTAACGTTTTATTAAGATGTAGCATTACAAATAAACCTTTAACCACGTATCATGTGTTGAGATTATTCTTAACTAAATATTTCTTTTTGATAAACTTATAATTAAGTTTTCTTCTTTAAATACAACCACAAACAATTGAAATCATTAATTGAATAGTAACAGGTAGAAGGACCTACATCCTCAACTATTGAAGTTGAAATGAAAGTTTCATATAGCTCAAAAACTAATGGTGCCTGTCATATAGCACTTAAGACAAAACTTTTTCATCTCGAAAACAGCTCTTATTATTTTTATGAAATTTCTTATGTGAACAGAATTTCAATACTCGATTTTTTCAAAACCGGTTTCACGGATTGTGGTCAAGGTTTGTATGAAATAAGTTTTAAATATTATTGAATTTAATACAAAAGTTTTAAAAACTAAATACCTCTATTTTGAAAACGGGTGAATAATATTTTTCTTGTTTTTTATTCTAAAGTACTTTAACATTACATCTTTTATTTATGAATTTGATTAATATCGAAAGTTCTTCATTCTATTGTATTCAATAAATTATTAATTTTTTGTATTGATTAAATTATTCTCACACTGTAAGATATGAAACTCAAAATACACACGAGTCCTTGCAAAATTTGTTGAGCTTAATTTAGTTAAGAAGTTTTGTTTGCTCTGCCAGAAATGAACTGGCAATTTGTTTACAAAAGTTCTTCAACATCCTGTCTATTTTATGAAAATGAACAAACTTCGTTATCCAATATTGTGTATACCTTCTAATTCATGATAATAAAATCTACATTGGGTGTATTTCATATAAAACAGATTCATAGCCAATATAACAAACATTATTTCATACAACTAGTAGATGGATATTTCATGTTCCTATTTCCTTAAAGTTAGGATTAAACAACAATTTATTCAATATGAGTCAACAACTAGATTGTCAAAATCTCGATGCGCATATGTATTACTGTGAATATATGTATTTGATTTTGGAAGAAAAGTTCAGTTCATCAGAACCTTTTTTATAGTCCTCGTCACTGCGCGGTCCTTTTTTTTTTGTTGGGCTTTCCAAAACATTCGGGTTTGTGGTTCCGCATTGTACGATATACATACAATAGAAACATCTGACAATTCAAGCGAAATAATGATGACCTATGTTTATATGCATTGGACTCATAATTCTAGACCTTTTTCTGGCTTAAACGTAGGCGAGGTCTTCTTTATAATTTGGATATTTGCTCATTTGCTTCCGCTTTCCTATATGTACATATATCGAACCCATGTTATATTGTGCTTACGCACATTGAATACACATCATCAACATGAGGACAAAAAAGAATTTGTGTCCCATGCAAATCCTTGGGCTTTTATTTATCATTAAATTCCGTTGTCCTTTTTTTTTTGAATATATTTCATTTCGTTGATGATAGGCGACATTTCAGAGTTATATCGTCTGTCGTCCTTGAATAAACATCCTCTATTCGTATATGTGGATGGTAAAAAATTCAATATGGCTTCATCGCTAAACAAAACTATAATCGTTTTGGAATTCCTTATGAGATTCATTTGCATAAATGTGGAATCGCTTATAGCTAACCAAACCAACCAAGGACAACGCCACCGCAGCCAGAGGAGATATACAACACCAGCACCCTCATTCAATTGATGATTGTTGTCTGTGTAAAATGTAATTGTCATTCCAGAGGCGCTATATGCACACAGCATTCTCTATCCTTACAATTCCACATATCTTCTCGGTGCAAACATATTTACGAAGATATTGTATAATATGTGCTTCACATTCATTTGCACACTGCCCGTGGCTTTTAATATTCATCAATTTTCCATTTTTATCTGCAATTCTGCATAAATGCAAGTCGCATTAAAGTATCTTTCATTCTTGCTTGATGTGGGTTTAAGTTTTGTACTTGGTTGGCAAGGGAAAGTTGTGGGGTGTGTAGGAAGGGACAGTGTTAAAGTGTTGAGAATTAAGGTGTGTTCTTGATTGACTTCGGTATACGTTTGTGGTTGAAGAAAGAAGTGGAAAAAAAGAGTGAAAAGAATATTCTCTGTTAATACGATAATATATCCTTGAAGGACACGATAAGACTTCAGGATTTTGTCTTATCCATTTTTAATGTTTATTATCTATCTTTTTGTCATTCAGGATTTTATTTTTGAGTATATGTATAGGTACACATAAGGTAGGTAGAGTAAAGTTATGTACATACATAACACTATTTTAAAATGAATTTGACGCTAGAGGATGATTAAGATTTTTTTTTTTGTTTCAACAGTTTTTTTTAAATGTTTTAAAAATTTATAATAATTTTTAAAGAAATTTCTTTTTAATTCTTTTTAACTAACTCTCTTTAATTATCTAACCTTCTACGTCATAATAAACAAGAATTTTTCTAACCAGAGGTTTGCACTTATACCTTTGCAGTACAAAAAATTTGACGAAGGGATGTTGAAAACTAATGACAGAATTTTTTAATTTAACAATATGTCGACTATAACATCTTTCTTTTTTTTATATTTAGCGCGCACTAAAAGGGATTTTATGTACCCCTTTTATGTCAGAGACACAGTGAGAGCTTTATAGTTGAGTAGGAGGGTATTTGAAAGGAGATGCCGGTGAACATTAGTTTTGAATTTCGTCACATCACAATGAGAGGGAAAGACAGACCGTGGAAGGGTATTCCACATTCGCGTAGTATGGCTAAAAAACGAATCCCTGTACTTAACAGTACGACCGAAGTTGATGGGTTCAAGAGTAAACTGATGGGCATTCCTGGAAGCGCGAGTATTACGGTTGAATCGTTTAAGGGGAGGAATGCAACTGGCTATTTCATTACAGCACTTACCGTAAAATTAACGATAAAAGAGTGAGAGACAGGAAACCTTACTCCGGTGTTCGAGTAACGTAAAGCTATCGATTATGTTGCTGTCTCATATCATTTTGAGGGCTCGTCTTTGTATACTGTCCAAAAGGCTTAAGTAGGTTGCTGGAGTACCAACCCAGAGATGGAAGTTTTACTCAAGCTTTAGACGTAAATAACTTTTATAGATAATTGCCAGATCAGAAGGGGAAAGAATTTCTTGCATCTCCAAAGGAAACCTAAACATCTTGCGGCATTTTTGGCGACGTTAAGTATGTGATCATTCCACAAGAGATGGTTTGTAATGCACATACCTAAAATCGCAAGCTGATTAGTTTCTTCGATGCAAGTGCCACTCATAAATAAAGCAGCGAGGGATGCTTTTGGGTAGAAATTTGGATCAAAATCAAATAAACCATTTTTGACATAATAGAAAATCGAGAAAAATGGTTCTCTTGGAGGTAATGGTACCACGTACTTCTAAAAAAATGTTAGAATATTTTTCATAAAGTTCATCTTTTTTTAAGTCTACACGTTACAACACTCTGTTTTTTTTATTTGTTTCTTAAAATATGAACCAAATAAAAAATAGAAGTTAAATTTGAATTTTGTATGAATTTTTAAGTTTTTTTTTTCAGTAATTTTTGTTAAAATATTTGTCTAAATGAATATTGTACTAAACTTTGAATTTCTTACACAAGAATTTGAATTTTTTTCTATTTTGTGTACGAATTGCACTACGAGTGTTACTACTCGTTTTAAATACTGCGCAGTATTATTGACCACCCTAAGGACTGTATTGCGCAACTATTAGGGTAGGTTCTGTACACATTTCCACATACTATACACTTTCGAATTAATATTTTGAGAAATCATAGAATACCTGGTATAAAAATTAGGCATTTTAAAAGAATATCTTAATCCCGCACATATGTACATATTTTACATCAATTAAGGGCACCTAATCTATTATAAAATAAAACATGTTTAAAATATAACTATAACCCCAATCTTTTAAGTGTAACTCTCACATCGTAAAATATTTACGTAATCACACATTATATGTACCTCAATAGACATACATACATACTCTATACCTTTAACCAAAATTCTTTAAGATTTTCCCTTACCTAACTCACCCAATTTACTGTTGACCTACATCAAATTAATAGCGAATAAAACAGCACCAGCCCGCCACCCCCCAAAAAAAAAATTATGACTTTCTTTCGTTAAATACCTTCAACCTGTTTTACACACAACAGAAAACAAAAAAAACCAAATTAATGACTCAATTTAATGAAACAAAAAAAGACCATCCATTTTCCTTATTATTATCCTTTTAAATATATATTCTGTTTTTTTTTTGTATTCAAATGATTTTCTTTTATTTTTAGTCGCGATGTCATAAAAAATTGATTCTTCAATCAAAGAGGGGAGATCGATGTGTATGTAGATTGTAGGTAGCTGATGATGGAAATTAATTCCAAAAAAGTCAATTCCACTAAAATAGGTTATTTTATCGGGTAGGTTAAATAAATATTCCTACATATACCTATGCAGAGTAGGTATGCCTTTTGATACTTTAATGGAAAAAGCTCAAGGATTATCCCACCCGAAAAATTCAAAAAAAAAAAAAAAAAGTTTAGAGACTAAGCCATTCTTCGCGTGGTAGGTCAGTGGTTCGACGATATTTTGTCTGCCGACAGTCCCTCTATGCATAAGATTTTTTTTTCGATAAAATATATATTATCAAACGTAAGAGTGTATATCAAATATCAGAAAAATTCACACATAAACACACACCAAAGTCGCATACATAGACAGAAGGAAAAAAGCAATTACTCAAGTAAAAAAAAAAAATAATAATGGATGTATCCTTTTTTCTTCCTTGAGAGATTTCGTACGTAGGTAAGTGAGTGAGAGTAGTACCTACTCTCAGTATACGAAAAAGAATTGAGGTACACAAAAAAAAAAAAATTGTATCTGAGTTATGAAGCTCCTTAATTCCAGTAGTTTGATAGTGGGTACATACAATATGATGATGAGTGTCCTTATAAATAAATTCCAGAGTGCGTATAGAGAAAACACTTGCCACGCATTTATTATAAGATGGATTTTTTTTAAGCTCATTCACAATAATATATTAATAATAAATAGCGATTTGTTAAGGATATGTGTACTTGTCAGAAACATTTTTCATTTCACTCTTTTGTTTTTCCTTCACAAAAATTCGGTAGGTATGTGTATCTCAGAACGACCCCTCGAAAAAAAACACAATATAAAACTCAATTCTGCACACACTCATCACAATATACAGAAACATTTTTTTTTTTTTTAACTTTTTAATTCACCATATAACTATACCGCAACGCAACACGCACGCACTTAACCGCAGCAAATATGCAGATTACTTTTTATTTTTATAAATCGTTATAAATTCCTTGTACAAATAACGAGGATTCCAAAATTTGCGTATTTATAGTAGTCGAAACAACACAAAATAAAAAACAACAACGATTAGAAAACAAAAATCAAAAAGCATTAAAAGAAAAGGAAACAGAAAAATAAAGTTGGAGTGAAATAATGTCGCGCGCCGGAAAAGGATCCGTAACTTTGTATTCCTGATCCAAACGAAGCAATTGGCGTATCAAAACTGAGAGAGAAAATCTTTTGGTCGTATGGCATAACGTAGGTATTATGGGCTGATGGATTTCGTTTCGCTTTTACGGACCATTATACATATTCAATCCAGGAGCGGATGAGCTTTTTTGGTTCCATTATTATGGAAGAAAAGAAGGAATAAAAAGGAGTGGGAGTTTGAGTATAAAAGTGCATGAATTTTTTTTTTTTTGGTTGGCAAAGCTATATTCCTAGGGAAATTGCCGGGTATGAAAAAAGGTATGGAATGGAGAGTTTTAGCAATGGAAACATCACGCGCACGTCATGAATAAATCATGAGTGATTGTTTGTATTGAGCAGTATTACAATGTGAAGAAAAAAAAATGAGAATACGCATACTATCGTATGCTAAATGCTTTTTTATGACGTAGAATTGCGTTGCCTTTTGTGAATTTCATCAATTTCATTTTGTGGTGTGGTTTTATATAATGAAGAAGCTTGTTTTATAAAGGATCTTAGATTTTGATTAAGGTAGAGCTTTTTGCGGGAAGTGTTGCCAAACTTTTGGAAGGATAAAATTTATTCAATGAAATGCTATTTTAATTCAACATCTTCTCTATATAGAGTCTGGGCAATGTTTTGAACTATTCTCGACAGAAGATTATTTGAATTAGGACCATTAAGATTCAGACTCATGGCAGCGCAACGAAACGTTTCTTTTCTTGGGGTGGTATTTATCTGTACAGTGTGTTATAAACACATTATAAACACTCATAAGAGGGAGATCATAATATCTGATTATACGCAGTAGTGAAATTTACCTTTTGGTCGCTATTTTGAATTTTAGTTTTTGTTTGTCACACAAAAAATCTTATTTTGTATAAAGTGTAGAGAATTCCCTATGTTTAAGGTCTGAACCATTTTTTTAGTTTTTTAGTATTGACAAAGTTACAAGCCAACAAAATTAAAAATGTTAACTTCGACGATAATAAATTAGAAAACTTTTCCTGATTCATTTTCTTTTTCGGTATAATCGAATATAGTGGAAATCCGCTCCACTTTTATTTTTATCATTTTATTTTATTTAGTTTATTTTATTCGGATTACATAATTTTTGTATTTATTTTTTTATTTTATTTTACTTTATTTTAATTTTTTTTAGTCAGTGAAAAATGTTTTTTTTTTAATTTTTTTTTATTATATATATTTAATTAATATATATATTTAAGTTTAACGTACCGTATTTGCGGAAAATCATCCTTTATTCTTATGCGAAGTTAAGCCACTGAATGATTACAAAAAAGCATTATTTATGTAAAGCCTATATGAAGTTAATTGAGGTGCTATTGCAAACAAAAACTAATATTTATTAAGGAACACCCTGTTTATGAAACAGTAAAAGGCCTCTACTGTAAAGTCCCAAAATTTATAGTTACCTACCTAATAATATTCCACGGAGCACGGCTGTTTTTGTTTTCATTTTCGCAACATCCCTAAATTTACTTTCATTATCAAAACAAAAAAATCCTGAAGGGTATATTTTTGAAAAAAAAACTTGAAAAAGCTCACTCTTACGATATTAATATTATTCTCTCTTTTGTTTTTTCATACGTTTTCCGTATCTCTATTTCCCGTCATGCGCTCTCTATATTTATTCCAGCTTTTCACATCTTTTTTTCATGTTTTTCTTTTCATTTATGGTTTGTATTTTTTTTTTTTTTTATTCTTCCACAGGAATTTCTTGTAGAATTATTTAAGCTTTTCTAAACTTGCTGTAACATTCCGAAAGATATACACGGATTTACGCATACACAACACAGGATATTTTTTTGTTTCAATCCCTTTTTCTCTTAATGTTATCTAATTCGTCCTGAATGAAAATTTTCGGTTATGATATTTCGAAAACTAACTAATTATGTTTTGTTGATATGTATTTGTTTTTTTTGTTCTTTTTTGCAAATCTATTTTTGAGATATATGTACATATGTACCTTTGTACATAAACTTTTGAATGGGACAAAAACTTATTTAGCAGAATAGTTTCCTTGATTTCGTACACAACGAGGTTAATTTAAAATCATATTTTTGAGTAACAGATATTAATATTGTTCCGACAAAATTCCATAAAAATATTTTCCAAAAAAATATATAAAATCGCATTTCAAAATTAAATTTAAAGCAAAACAAAGTTATTTACCTACCAACTCATTTTAAATAAGATTATTATCTATATAATATATTGTATTATATTGTTTTATTTCTTCTTTTTTACAGACGAATGTGCTCGTAAAAAAGAGATGATAAAATATGATATACATACCTACATTTTTTTATTTCCTTTATATTTGCCTACAGGAGTTTTCCTCTTTGTCGTTATTTTTTTTTAATGAAATTGTAACAATGTTGGGAATCTGCATGATACTTTTTCAGGATGTTTTTTTTTTTTTTGAATCCTTGCAACTTTTTCTTGCACGAGTATTTTGGTTTGCGGTAAAATGGGACAGCAGATAGAAATACTTTTTTTTTACAACAGACTTGTGGTTGTTTATTTGGTGTTTTGTAAAGGTGAGCCGTAAAGTGAACACGTTTCCATAAAGATTTAAAAACATTATGAGTTTTCTTTAATTTACAGTAGGTATTTCTTGAATTTGTGCTAAATATTAAAAAGTCTGACACATCATGCTTAAAGTTATATACCAACAGAAATATTCATGTCGATTACAGAATCCACAAAACTCGATCCGCAATGATTCACAGTGTAGTGTTCTCTTTTCTTCTCATGATAAATGAATAGGTGGGAAACAGAGCTCTAACTGCGGATCGAGTTTTGCGGATTCTGTAATCGACATGATTATTTTAACATCCACATTATACATATGTATGGACTTTTTGAAAAAAAAAAAATTGGTTTGAAAACTCAATACGTACATACATATTTTGAGAATGGGTATACTTACTTAATTACCAAAGTACTTAAAAAATGTGTGTTACAAAATTTATGTTTCAAAAGCGGCTCCGACGATTTTTGAATTTTTTTTTTTCAAAAGTTCGTACCATCTTCAATTTTTAGTCAAAAAACCTATGCATATTTAAGAAAATCATCTCTATGCATATTTCAAGCAACATCATCCCTCAAATTTGAAAATTAAAAGAATTTTCTTAATGATTTTTTTTTTTCAAAATCCAGAGATTTGTAAGTTTTGGATTTTTGTCATATGAGAAAACTAAGAATATAGTTCTTTTGCAGAAATAGTTCACTATCCGTTAAGTAACAGTTTTGAAAACTATATAAAGTTAAAAACTTCAAAGCTTAATCAAATTAGTCAAAAACAGATTTTGTACATCGAAAAATGCGGTTTCTTTTTCTGATGTGATTGGACTATTAAGAAACCAAACTTTACTAAGTGATATACAATAATTCAAATTGAGAGAGCTGAATGTTCATATTCTAATAACTTACCTTAAATATCCAATTTATCTCTAAAAACACATGGTTTCACTGTTCACCTGAAATAAATTTAAAAGAAAATCATTTGTTAGTAAATTTATTTACACAATTCAAAACAAAAAAAATGCCGAGACACAATTGGACAAAGTAAGTTCAAAAAGTGAAAAGAATGATAAACTATAAAAAAAGTGTTGTGTATTTCAATCACGTTTATTGGGTATGTACATTTTTGTTTACTATAAAAGACAAAAAAACACGACTTGAGAAATTACATTGGGCAAATGCATGCATATATGATTTAGAAATAATACAAAACTAAAAAAAGTCCAATTCATTGATTATGTCTAAATTGTCAGTTGAAGAAGACAAATGTAGGTACTGTCCCTATAATGGTCAAATACTGCGAGACCATCATATCAGGAGTTGGAAATTTATGAGTGTTTCACGATTTGCATGCATAATGAGGCAAAACAAAACAAAATTTTCAAACAAAAAAAGTTCCAATTTTTCATTTAATTGATGAGAAGGGAGATGGAAGAAGATAATACTTAGACACTGTGGGCAGCAACAAATAGGACGAATGAATACATTTTTGGTTTGAAAGAGAAAATGGAATAAATTCTCGAACAAGGTGCATGCAACGACCAACAAACAGCGATAGTTTCAGTTTTAATTTTATTATTTTAGCCGCATTTTCTTCTTTTATGTCCAAAAAGTCTTTATTATTCAGCTGGGGTACAGCTGGATGGCTGTAGTATAATATCATGAAACTTCTGTTAGAGGTTTCAATAAAGAAATGAAAAAAAAAAAACTCAAGCAAACACAGAAAAATAGAAGAAACCCACTTATACAACATAGCTTTCATCGCCATCAGGACACATTTGCATAGCTATCATGCAAAAATTTTTAGATTCCACTTTTTTCCACCATCAACATCAGCACCATATCCAGAGATATACTCGACTCGTACCATCAACCACACCGCCTCTTGGTTTGGCACATTGAAAGGCTTCATTTGAATAGCTGTTGTATACGTACGCCTCTGCCTGCCTTCCTGCTAGAGGCATCCCAAAAAGGATAAACATAAAAGGAGTTAAGCCACACCATCCACCTTGAGGGCTAAAATGAATGGCAATAGCAGAGAGGAAAAGGAATTCCTTTCCTTTTCCATTCCATTCCAACACTCGAGACCCGTTTAAGTGGATGAGGTCAATTATTTAGCCCAATTTTTCACTCTCGTGAATGGTTAAATGATTTTGACATTTTTGTTCTTGGCTTTTTATGTGATGATGAGGAAATTTTTCGGGTAAGGATTATGCTCGTAGTATGGTATAATAATATGTGATTGGCAAGAAGGTGTCTCCAGGTTCACAATGAACTGGATATCTGATTAAAAATGAAAGTAGATAGGGCCGAAGAAGGGGATACAAATTGGAATAATTATAGAATTAAAAGGGTATTGAATTAGGTTATCAGTCACAAGTCTTCCGGTTGGGTAGGGTGAGTGCTAGTGAATGTTTTTGATTTAATTTGAAATGAACAATGAAATTCTCACCTCTTAAGTTTTTTTTTCTATAATTTGTTTTGTGTGTGTTTAGGGTTCAAAATAAAAAGAGGAAAAACTGGGATAGTACTCTAACTTTTCGTTTTTATTTAAACACCAAAGTTTACTGCATCAATCCGAATAATGAATCAACCATCCTGTTTGTGATGCCATTCACTTAACTGCTTCTATTCATTTAACAGCACTAAATCACAGCTAAGGGTATTGCAAAGCAAAATCCACAAAACTCAAAATCATGACAGTAAATTGAAATGCAATGAATATGGTCCAAAATCACGCCACTGCATGCATTTATTATTTAATGCTTGATGCTCACAAAGGGAACCATCAGAGATATACACAACAGTGCCTAAGTGATTTGAGACAAAAACCCCTTTTTCACTTCCTGGGCTTCTATGAAATGACCCATAATATGGGGATGCATATATAAACGATGGATGTCTCCGTGCATCCTTTTTGTAAGTTTATAAAGCAGAAAATATTTATTCGATGAGATGTGCAAAAACACATAAATATATTTGTGGCTACGTATAGATATCACTTTCAGCAGTTCTTGTCACTCCATTACGATGTGTCCTGTTCCGGTTGTATATAGTATAGATAGTAGGTACAGACCATTAGAAATTCAATGAACTTTTATTATGCTGCTAGCCAAAAAGGAAGTTTTTAGTCCCATCGAGACATAAATCCATTTACCTATCATCATCGTCGTCGGTAGTCGTATCCGTAGTCGTATCCTTTAATTTTTTTTAGAGAAATTGGTTTTTTGGAGATAAAAATAAAATCGATAATATTTGTGTGCAGCTGCAAAATATTCTTTAATGTTCTTCATAATATATAAAATTTAGACGAAGAATACAAAAGTGGATATAAACAGTGATGCCAAATAGAAGAACAAATACACGCGAACGTAAAAAGTTTTTAATAAACTAAAGAAAGTTAAATAAAAATTAACAAGATGTCATGGAATTTGCAAATAAAAGGTGTTTTTTCAGAGGTATAGAACTTTGAAATGTAATAAAATAAAGCCACGGCAGGCTCGGACGTAATTTAATCAGAAGATACAATATTGGATTATTTTGTCCAACATTTGCGGTATGTCGGAAATAACGTAGCGAATTTTGTCTTCCATGTGGTCGATCGTTTCGAGCTTATCGGCTTAGACTAGCGGTTTCACAATTTCAAACAGGAAAATTCAGGCATCACTTAACAGCTGTAAAAATGGCATCCAGTTAAAAAAGTGCTGCCAAGTCAAAGTTCTATACCCCTTTACAAATCAATATTTGAATTTGATCCATATTATGATTTTGGAAAATTAAAAAGACTGACCCAAGCCACTGTATAAGTACTTGTACAGCCGCGGCCCTGAGACATCTTATCGACGAGCCTCGACTTTCACGCATAGTTTTTTTTTTATTATATTTCCAAAAGAATCTATTGCTCATGCTCCTGTCTGGCATCACTGTCATATTGAAACTATAAAAAAAATGTTTGTCTGGCTTTTCAGTCGACATCCGAAGTCAATAAATTTTCACTCCTATTATACCGAGTTTAAGTATAACCCATAACCTCTTCACCCCCTGGCCAAACTTTTCCGTCTGAATGTTTAGATATTATAGTTTTTGCCTTTATGACTCGGCCTTATCCATTTTGTTTTCATTTCCTTCCGGTGTTGTTGACATTAAACTGTCGCAAATACATATCAATATAACGTCAGAGAATAACAAACAAAGGAAAAAAAAAGAAGATCAGCGCAACAGTAGTGCAGTTGGCTAAGCTCTAAAGGTTGATACAGAATAAACACTACACAGAACAAAGTCTCTCTCTCTTCTCGTTTGGGTAGAGCAGCACAAGTATTTAATGAAAAGCACCACATTAATGAATGCGCATACTATTAGTAGAGAGAAGCACCTACCTACATATGTACTATATTATGTAGTACAGAAAAAACATCTAAACCGTAACCGTCGGGAATTCCAACTAAAAACATTAAGGATTCTTGTCGAGTGTAGTAAGGAAGTAAGAGACCGAGTGTGATATTATCATTATTATTCAACGACAAAATAAAAAATAAGGAAAAAAAAAATAAACAGCAATAAAGTTTTTGGCTTTTCCGACGACACACCATCGAAGCAGTGTCGCTTTAATTGAAAAGCTTCAGTTAGTTGTTGTGTCTGATGTTATGTTAGGTATAGAGTTGAATGTCCTTTCTAACATCAGAATGTAAAAACACTGACAGTATGTTGGAAAAAATCATACTGCAAGACAAACATTGAAAAAAATAAATAACGTTAGTGGTATTTGAATTTGTCGAAGAGTTGGGAAGAAATTTTGAAATATTTCGATGGTACACACTTTATTTGTAATTTGTCAAAATTGATGGAAAAATGTATGCACTCAATACAGAAACTTAATTAAAATTGTGTAAATTGAATTATGTATACTGACATTTATATTAGGCATTCATAAAAGCGATATTAACACGAGTACATTTTACGCGTAATGAATACATTTAATATATAAAAATAAGTTTATACTGATATTTATTCAATGCGAAGCAAAGTAATCAATACAATTCCCAGAACTCATCGCAGATATGTGTCACATCTTCATTTTCTTAGTCCATACAATTATGTATTGAGATCACTGCTAAAAAGTAAGTGCCCTCAGTACAAACTTCTATGTGTAATGATTACAATAGAAATTTTTGTAGAAATCCATGTCAAGGAACCGCAATTCCTCCAAAAATTAAGTCTGCAGTAATTACATGCACTTAGTATATACAATAAATGTGGAATGATTCTACACTGAAACCTATTCAATGCAGACGAAAAACTACTGACTGAATCATCCAGAACTCAAAATATATGACACTTATTTATGTTATTAACCCATAGAATTATTCACTCTCTAGATCAATCCGTTTTGAGTAAAATTTAGATGTATTTATTACATATCAATTGATTTACCGACATAAACCCATTATATACACTAAAGAAAAAACCTATGGAATGTGTACATTCTAAGATTACATAAATGCATGTGATCTGCCATCAAAATTGAAAACTGTACTTACTACTATCCTAATAGGAAGTTATGTACTGACTGCAAACAACAAGTCTATACAAAATTTAACTGAATACAAATTTCGTTAGTAGTCAATACATACAATATTTAAGACCCGCAAACCTACAGACTTCACACTATGTCATATGCTGAGTAAAAGAAAAGTGGAATGATTTTATACAGTCCTTAAGTACTTAATACAATTTCCTTAATTCATCGTATATATGTAGGATTGTGACAAATATTTATGTAACTTGTCCATTAAAATATGTATAGTCCAGATCACTTCTAAGAAGACTATGTAATCAATACATATTTCAACATGTAATAATTACTAAAGCCATGTTTCTATTAATTCAAGTAATCACATGGTGTACACATTTATATTCAATTGAAATCTACCAAATCTGTGTCTTAGGAATTTTTCTTGTTGGACATATTTTATTTTAAAAACTTAATGCATTTCCATGGAAAATACGAATATATGTACCTATTCACCAACAACTTCCATCTCATAATAATACGAGATTAAAACGGAGTTTCCCAGCCAAAGTCCTCTATACGTGTTTATTTTCTAGGTACCTTTATGATGCCACAACACCATCCCATAAAGAGCATATTATACACAAAAGAAAGCATGGAAGGAAGGAAGGAAGAACTCATCATTATTAACGTTTAAGCGCATTCAAGAATAATTCATCCATGAGTGAATATGCTTCAAGTGTCCTTTTTGAATGAAAATCTATGCGATGCTTCTCAATTGAAATGAGTGATGAAATTGCACAGATCCTTTTGATGCTCTGTTCAGCCCAAACCCGTCTATATGGGATTCCATCTTCATTTACAACTTAATCAATGTCACACCATCACACAAACCCTAAAGAACATCTCTCTCCCTCTATCTCTTTATACTCGTACGATGTTAAGCTGTGGCTGCATGGAGGACCATCATCAGCTCAGCAACAACCAACTAACTTTATAGTCTCCATCCGGAGTTTTGTTTTTGTGGGGAGACAAACAACATCTCTATATCTAGGTATTTCCAGTATAGGGTGATTATTTATTGAATTAGAATGTTCAAAACCTATTATTTCAACTGAAAGCACTTCAAGCGTAATTAATGTTTACACATTCTATGGTATTTGGTATGGCGATAAAAACGCATGTTGTTGTGTAAATTTGGTCCTCTTGGCCAGAGCAAGTAATCTAGCTCTTTCGAGTTCTGGTACTGGTGACGTCCTACTTCAATTTTACGTTTTCGTAGTACACTACACAAAAATTGGGCTTGGAAAAAGTAATAAATCACTTTATTCTTCATTTTATACACAGCCACCAATGAGGGATGGTAATGTGGAGAAAATGTATATTGGTGGCTCTTTTTGAGTGAATTCTATTCAATGGCGTCTATATCCGTTTGTTGGTGCTAACTAGGCCGAAAATGCCTTCGAAAATACTTTGTTGACTATTTTAGAAATATATATAGCTGTGAGTTGAATTGAATGATTTATTAGTTATATAGGTACCATTGCATTCGTCGTTTTACTCTCTGATGCTTTTGGTGTCATTTATCACTTCACTATACGAGTATGTTTTGAAATTCACCTTTAGAAATATTATAGGTCATAGGTATAGCTTTAGATTTGCAACGAGGGCTTGGAAAACATATGTACCGAATAAATTTAATCTGACAAGAGAAATGTTGGATGTTTTTGATTTCAATGCAGAATTCAAAATTAAAGAGCAATGAATGATCATCATCAGAAACTACCGGGTAAGAGAGATTGAAATATATGAGTTTATGTTTTTGGTTTTTGCGGTAAGCTATTTTGAAAGGATTGAATGCATATATGCATAGGTACCTATATTTGATTTGTTAGTTGATTTGTTATAGATGAAAAGATAATATTGGAACTAAAAATGGGATGGAGCTTTTTAATATGCATGATTTCGCTATCAAAGAATTTACGTAGTTTTTGGGTTAATCAATATTACATTGATGAGGGTAGATGGTGATATCCTCAAACAAATTAATAGATCAATTCGCATAAAAAATTTGGTAATTAATTCAAGATATTAATCAGACCTGATATTACGATGAAAGAAAACGTAAAACAACTGTAGGTAGTGGGTCCCGCAATTCTTCTATAAACTTTGGATTTTCTATAAACTTTCGATTGAAGTTTTTTTTAATTCTCTAGAGCCCCAAAAATAACGGATTCTGCCAAACAAATTCAGATCAAATTATTTTGATGATTTTTTTTTTAGCGTTTTTAGGTAACTCAAATTATTTTCCCAAAGAAACATTTTTGAAAAAACATAACTTAGGTATTTAAATTTGAGTTATTTCAAAAATATTGAAAAATTCCAAAAGAACTCGGGAGAATTTAGTAGCATTTTGCTTATGTCCCTCACAAGCTTAATCAATCATAAAAACCCTTGACTTAACGAATTTAGGTTTTGTCCAATTTTTCGGTGTATATAACTACAGTTATTAGTTTTATTAATATTTTTTTTCGAGTAAAAACAATGGTTCCATGGAACAATTTTTGCTTAATTGAATTAAAAAAAAAAAAACATTTTAAAAATATTTAACTTGAACTAAAATATAAATACTGAAGGTTTTTGATTTCCTATCTCCCTTTAGAGATATTGGAATGTAAAAAGCTAAAAAACACGTTTTTTGAATCACGTTTTTGCAAGATAACAATGAATCAAAAACGATGTTTCTGATCTGTTTTATTATTTTATTAAAATACCTTGGAAAATATGAAGTATTTCAAAAACTTATATTTTGGTGCAAGAGAAATCAATTGCGACCAGTGTAATTTGACCTACAACTGTTTTTAAATTTGTCTTAAATTTTTTTTTCTGATACACAGAACAAAAGACATTCTTTAAATTGAATTTTGAATTTTGGCTTCTGGCCGCTTTATAGTCCATTGTCAGATCGTGCTTCTATAGACACAATAATCACTCAAGTTTAAATGTCAAAAAATATGTACCTGTATTTTCTAACCTATATTCACATTTCACCTTGAACAATTTTTAATTGAAGCACGATTTGACATTGTAGCCAGCTTTTTTGTATGTCAATTCAATATTCAGTTGGTTGCGATTCCACAGATTGGTATATTTAATAAAAATTTCTAAAGCTCAATCATGTTTCTCATCTCGTGTCAGTTTTAAATTAATACATACATATATAAGTATTACTCGTATATATTCATATTCAGATTAAAATGTACCCCCATTCTGTAACACGAGATTGTGCTGCTGCTGTTTAAATAAACTCATCAAAGCTCGTTGTTATTATTGCTCGTATACATTTTTTTTTTAAATACGATATCTGCGCAGACACAATATTAATATGAAATTAACGACAAATTTGCAACGTTAACTTAAAAATTAAACTGTACGGTGGACCAAGTGTCTTAACTTTTTTGACAAATTTTTAATTTAAAAAATAGTTATTTTAAGGCATATTTTTCTTCTCTCTTTATCTTTGAAAAAGATTTTGGAACTCACCGATTATGATAAATGGACCTTCTCAAGAGTTAAAATCACCGAATCCGATGTGGTTTAACACTGGTTTAAGCATATATTAGACAATTATTACACATAAGAAATTTGAACAAAAGTTAAACATTAGCTAATCCGCTGCTCGAGTTAAGATTACAGGAAAAATTAGTTGAGAAAAAGCAACTCTTTCATTGAATGGAAGAAGACAAAAATTTCGGAGGACAAATCAACGGCTTAACCATGCTTAAATCACTAAATTCGATGAGTTTAATCGGGTTTAATTTGTTCCTGTGTTGTAAACACTTGGTCTAAAACATTTAAATCATATTTTGATCGGAGGATAAACCAGGTCTGTACATTAAGCTGTATCTAAACAAAAAGAACAAAGTATACAACAGGAGCACTTTTGGTCGAAAAACAATTTACTTTGTTCTGCTGTAAAACAACTCATTTTTATTCTGAATGACCGAATATGCACGTAAAATTATGTAATTTTCCAATTTGTTTCATATTTTGTTTTTGCTTTCCATCATGGAGAGATCTATCTGGTCGTTTGGCAGGGAAAAATAA
This sequence comes from Syrphus vitripennis, assembly GCA_958431115.1. NCBI lineage: Eukaryota > Metazoa > Arthropoda > Insecta > Diptera > Syrphidae > Syrphus > Syrphus vitripennis. The sequence continues at coordinate 24,196,469 of OY288108.1, forward strand.
ATTGTGCAATACCTGACAATTCAATTAGGGTATATCTGCTGTCATCAGATTTTCTGTATAATTTTTTAGTTTTGAAGAGGCAGCAAGTTTTTCCAAAATAAAATTGCCAAATATTGATTAATTATGTAGATTAATAAATTACTTTGTGCATAGTTTATAGAGGCATTAAAAAATATAATTGGATTTCAGCTTGAAGCTAATTATTCAGTAGTTAAAGAGATAGAGCATCAGAGCCTTGGGCTATTAAATTTTAGCTATAATTAAAGCAATTTAAAAATAAATGAACTGTTATCGTATCATTAAGTGAACTGTAATATTTTTTGGATCTTCTTTAAGGTTTTTTTTTTAAACCACTGACTTATTAAAAAAAATAGTTAATAATTGGCTATTGTGAATAATAATAATATTTCCTTTCAAACACTTGGAAACAGGACTGGAACTTTTTCTTTAGAAGGAACAGGGTGTTTGTTTTTGTTTTGTCGAAAAAAAGAAACGTTCTACTAGCCATTTTATAACTGATACATTAAAAGTCAAATGCACTTCAAATACACTTTAAGTACAATAAAATTTAAATCAATAATTAAAAACAACTTTATTTATCAATTTACATTCATACACTGCTATTATGTCACAAGTCCATATTTAGCGGAGAATTATTATGTATAGTTCACTGCCTTCGGGATGAATGACTCTGCGGTGGTGGGTTGAACAATAATTTGTTACCTTTTGTGGCATATTTCCCACAATTATGGTTTCATAAGAGTGTCAGTTCAATTCCAATTCCATAAACAGACACGCACAGTACATAGTGCATTTTTAATGTGATCATCGTGTAAACGTTATAGAGGTACGTGCTGGTTTTTGATGGAAATAATATAATAATTATAAAGTCTGTGAGAAAAAAAAAATTATTCAGACAAGAAAAGACCAGTAAGGAAGAAAGTATATTAATTAAATATGTATTTTAAGATTATGTTCGATGGAAATCGAAAGTGGGTAAAAATGAGCGGAAGTTGAATATTGTGTATGTGGGAACTTTGGGGACTTAGGAGCTGGTTTGGTTTGGTATTGAGTTGAATTATTTAATGAAATATTTTTGACAGGAATGATATGACAACTGGCATGTTAAAATAAATTAGACTTGATTGGATGTCATTTTTGTTTATATCCGTGTTTTACAAATCTGACAAAAATTTCAATATGGGGCCGAGTTGCTGTAAAGTTTTTTTTTTCTAAATAGACATAGAATTTATCTTCATTTTATATGAAATATATTTCATTTGAAATTTGAAAAATTCGAAAAATTCTTTAAGATGCAAACGATTACTGAAAGAATGCAAAAAGTTCAAATAATACAAAGAATGCAGAAAATTAATGAAGTCCCAAAAGACTGAAATCATGCAATGCAATCGAAAAGATCTTTTACAACTCTGCTAGTCTTTGGGGTAGATAAAAATAGAGCCTGTCGATATTTCACCTAACTACAATTTTGCGAAAAATTGACAAACTCTTTAAGAGTTCAACTCATCAAAAATGGAGCGCTTCTCAACATAGAATTGTTATCCCCTCCATTTTTGCACCCACACAGGAATGGTTGAGAGTTGTAATTCACTTAGGCCGTGGTTCTTAATGCAATGTCGGTCCACAATATTTATTTATTATTTATATTAAAGCATTACAAAGCTTATATTAGTTCCCTAAATAATCAATGCAGTTTATTTTTCTAATATTTTGAGATTTTTTTATATTTAAATGAAATTTTCAATTTCGAGCTCCAAACATACATTCTTTTTTGACAACAAATCTGTACAATTAAAACTCTTCACTGATGCATCTCATTATAAGGTATACCTGCCTTTATTTCCTCATGCAAAAAGCAATAATTATAATATGTAATTAAAGACTTGATTTTTATTGTATTTTTACTGCAGAGAATCAACATCAGCATTCCAGTTGTTGTAAGCACAGTAATAATAATAATTATTGTTTTATTATTCACAACAGCGCACTTCAATTTAAACGCGCTTCTCAGAAATTTTATACATATTTGAAAACGTAGAAAAACAATTTATTTAAAAAAAAAAACAGAAAACCTCATAATACATCTGTGTAAATAAATATTTATTTTCATAATAATGTCTCCACACTTATTTTTCTATTATTAATTAAAAATAATAAAATACTGCGATGTGAGTAGGTAAGTTTAAAATTAGATTTAATATGCATCAGAAGTGTTGATATAAAATATTAAAATTATCCACGTTTCACCTTACAAATTCCTGGTAGTAAGTAAAATGATCAATTTCCATGGAATTTTAATTAATATATAATTATTTTAAAATTATGTTTGATAAACTTTTCAAGAGTTCCTTCATCAGTAGGTAAAGTTGCTACCTACAGCTACATATATATTCTCCAAGAAACGTGATGTTATTTGTGTCACATAATAGAAGATTGTGGACGGAGGAGTGGGTGGCATGTTTACAGAGTGCATGTCAAACATCCAAGAAGCATGAGTTCATTGACCAAATTGTTATTTTTTCGTGTAGAACTGTGGCAGGAAATTTGCATGGAAGAAACAAACAAATTATTCATATTAGGCATCCTCAAATGTCCACATCTTATATAAATTTAATTTTGAAGGATTATAGTTACTATGGAGAATAACTTGGAAATATCTTTTGGCAGCCGTGGAAAAACTTAAATTACTAAGAATATACGAAGAGTAAACAAAATTATAGTAAAAAAGTTTTTATGTGCAAACTACCGACGCGTTGCACAGTAAGCAATGATAAAACTAAGAAAAAAAATGTTTGGTACCTTAATCTGTATTCCATTTGGCTTTAAGGAATATGTTTTTAACAAAAGAGAATGAATGAATGATATTTTGGGTATAATTGCACTGTACCCCTTTGATCTACTTTGCTCCCATCTAAAACTGGATGATGAAGGTTCTCTTCTACGAAACTTAAAAAGTCTTGTCTCAATCTCGTCTCCTGGCCAGCCCTATCAATTAGTCGTTCCGGAAGTCTACTTGTGGATAATCACGGACATATGAGAGCACATCAAATCAAGGGTAAAATGTTCCACATGAATCACCGGAGAGTTTTCAATTAAGGAATCGTCTTGGGTCCTTTGCTTTTTTTAAAGCAAAAAGTCTAAGTATTTTGGATCTGTGATTAACAGCGAAGGATCTTGTGATAAAAACATCGACCTAGCATAGCAGGGAGTGACCAAGCGTGGTCGAATAAAAAGGAAGAACATTCGTGAAAGCATTTTTGTTAAAAATACGAGCTTACACAAAATACAGTAAGAACAACTTAGCTCGAACTAACATGTACAAAAAAGATGACTCGAGAACCCAGGGAATAGTATATGACGTTTCAAAACTATCGCGGATGAAAGATAGCCGCAAAAACTCCAGGATCATACAAATGCAACTACACTTGAATTTAGTTGGTCTGTCGGTGTTCCTAAAGTCAACTCCGTAAACCACAAGTTAATGTCAGATAGTGCACTGGGAGATTTGTGGTCCCAGAAATAGACTCTGTATCATGAAAATACCCGGTTAAAGAAGAAGAACAACAAAGAATTAATATATAAAAAAATACTTGTTTGATCAGATTTTGCGACGCTGCAAGGATCAAGAAAGTTGAAGTAAATGTTGTATAATAATTAAAAACTTTTTTTCAAGAATTTTGAAGAAATTTGTTCTATTGAACCAACCCTTTACTGGTTCACCTTCTTCAAATAATTGTTTATATTGCATTCTTACGTCCTTATAAGATTTCATAGTGATAACCCACATATGTTAATCTATCATTAAGGATGCAGGAAAATACAATAAACTCTTCACCATAAATACTTACTGTAGGTAGGTAGTAATTAAAAATAAAATTTTAAGAAAAAGAATATCTACCTCCCCGAACCCATCATCAGGTTTTCAATGCTTCTGACATACAATGAAAACATGATTTAAAATCCAATTAAAATCCTTCCCTTCACCATCTCTTCGCTGCTGCTTTATCTCCTTCCCAATTCACCAAGAAATTCGTTCAGAATCCTTCAAAAGCTCTAAAAACACGCATATACACACCGCACACACAAGGATCTCTGTTTATTGTCAGTAGTTTGCTTCAGATTGAAATATTGCGATGCAAAAATTACAAAAACAAAATAATAAATAAAATCTGTGTCACCACTGACAGCTTCCTCGCATCTGTTCAAGATTGATGAAAAAATGCCACAACCACTGCCACCAGTAGTATACTAGGATACCTTATACCTTCAGGTTATTCTTCCCAGCATCAGAATCCGAAGCAGCATCGCAGGAAATGTGCATCAGCATCATGTGAAGAGTGAAAATCCCTTAGAACACAAACCAAAAAAAAAAAAACTTATTCACATCACCTTTTGACCTATTTTCCTTTAACTTTAAATCGACGAACAGTCAAAGTGTAATCACAGCCATAAACCACGAAACGTCTTTAACCCAGAGAGTCACACTATTTTATACGGTGATATGGTGGCTGACTGCGATGCTCTGTGGCATCGCTCTTCTTTCGTCGTCGCCACAAATAATTGTATTTTGTTTTCTTTTTTTTTTGCAGTTTGCACATTTCATGGCTTCTCTGATTCAGAAGAATACCTCTACGTAAAAAAAAGGGTAAAGGGTGAAACCAATAATAAAGAGAAGAAAAAAAACCAAACACACACAAAATAAAATTGGAAAATAAAAACGTTCCTAAAATGAAAAAAAAAATAAAAAAACAAATCGAAGAAAAAAATACAGTGGCATTTTCTTTACGTTTAGGAATCATCATCTACAAACTAATGAGAACCAAATAGGGTTCTTTTGAACGTATAAAACACGATGATTGTGGTATTGGCTCTCTTTATATCTATAGTTGTATATGGGAACAACAAATAGAAATATCCCCCGGATTTGCAGATAGTATTATTGTGGTGAAAGGGTCTTCGGGAAATAATGTTTATGTAGGTAGGTACGTACTTTCCAATTGTTTGTTTATTGTGATGACATTGCAAATTAGTTTTCCGCTAGTGGCAGAAAAAAAAACCCAAAAATAAAAGGGGAGCATTTGCAGAAGAGAAATCAATCAATCGAAGAGGGACAATTTCTGAAGTTGGCTGGCTTAATAAGTGAGGTGAATTTCATCAAGTCGAATATTTGGCAGAATCTGAATTGACTTTTCAAAAGGCTCAAAATGGAAGGCAGCCATGTGTCATCAGAAACAGTTGCGATCTCATTTATCAAGTATATACTCGTACTCGTACATTCAGTTCAATGATCCTTAACCTGTCCTGAAAGATCTCAACATACAACATATAAATCCGCTGGTCCGGATGGTATCCCCGCCATTCTTCTGAAGAGGTGTTCTTCCATGCTGGAAAAACCCTTCCGTAAGCTTTTCCATCTATCCTATTCTTCTGGGCTTGTTCCGATCAGTTGGAAAACAGCATTTGTCCAGCCTATCAAAAAAGGCGACCAATTGCACTTACATCCCTTCTTTCCAAGGTCATGGAAACGCTGATCAAGAAATATCTTGAAGATCGAAAGCTTCTTAATTACCGGCAATACGGCGATCGCAGCAAAATATGATAAGTACGTTAAATTCTGACTCAGACAGCATTGTACAATGCGGATTAAAAAATCGCGTAGAATTAAATGCTTCGAAAACTCAATGCTGCCTTCTGTCGTTAAAGCGAGACGTACCCCCGCTGCCATTATCTATGTGTAACACAAAACTCATCTTTTGTGGTATGATCACATACTTAACGTCACCAAAAATGCCGCAAGATGTTAAGGTTTCCTTTGGAGATGCAAAAATTCTTTTCCCCTTCTGATCTGGCTATTATCTAGAAAATTTATTTGCGTAGAAAGCTTGAGTATAACTCCCATCTTTGCGCTGGTACTCCAGCAACTTACTTAAACCTCTTGGACAGTATACAAAGATCAAAATGATCGGAGACAGGAACATCATCGATACTTTTACGTCACTTGAACACCGGCGTAACGTTTCCTGTCTTTTCTGTTTCATTGTTACTTTTACGGTAAGTGCTCTAATGAAATAGCCAGTTGCATTCCTTCCTTAAACGTTTCAACCGTAATACTCGCGCTTCCAGGAATGCTCATCAGTTTACCCAATTTCGGTCGTACTGTCAAGTACAGGGATTCGTTCTTTAGCCGTACTACGCGAATGTGGAATAACCTTCCACGCTCTGTCTTTCCCTCTCATTCTGATATACTGAAATTCAAGACTAATGTTCACCGACATCTCCTTTCAAATCCCCTCCCACTTACCTAAAGCTCGCACTGTGTCTCTGACATATAAAGGGTACATAAAATCCCCTTTAGTGCGCGCTAATTATAAAAAAAAATCATATCAGAACATGGAAATTTCGCAGAATATCATTCCATGGACACCATGGAAATCAAGCTTTTGCTTTATTAATCATTAAGATGGCGATGTCTGACCATAAGTCCTTTACTGATAATTTACTTCGAAGACACAACACACCAAAGACTGACAAACCGTAATCGATAATTTTTTTTATGAAATTTTAAATTGTAGACTTGTGAAATTCAACTTACTTACTTCATTTAAAGTTGTAACAGAAATTCAATAACAATTCAACTAACTATATAGCCAGTTCCCCCTTATACTTTTTGTATTGATTGACCTTAAACTTTGGGTGCACCACAACCACATTGGGTAATATAAGAGGAAGCCCACAAACCGTGGCGACGACAACGACAACGACGAACGACTTCTTTGTAATTATATCGCATCCAGTCGGCAACAAGTCGAGTAATTAATTTATTTCATGGGCTCTGCGCTCATCGAATAATTTGCAAGCCAATTGTTGGCTGTGTATGCACCCTGGCTCTGATATAAAAGGCCGCTCTTAAATGAAGACGAAGAACGAACGAATGGGCTTTTGTAAATGTGCAGCTTCGTTATGGTTTATAATTTAAAGAAGACTCATCGTGGGCTCTTTGTTGATGCAATGTTACTCCCATGTCCAAGTACGTATAGATACAGCCAGCCATGGGGAGCAAACACTTGTTTGACTTTAATTATCATCATAGAATATGAAGGTTTCATCGAGCTCAGTCTTTATAGGTCCATTTTGCTATTTTACAAGAAGTATCTTAATCTACCCCACCAAGTAATTTATTTAAAACGCAAATGCAATCTCTTGTGCTCTCACCACCGCACCGGATGATGGTGGAAAAAATGGCAGCTTTATATTTTTTTTTTTTGTGAAGTGATTTTGTTTTTATTTTGATATAATGCGCGTTTGCTTATGGAAAAGTAGGGTTCTTTGCGAGGGCTATATAATTTATAATTGAGTGGAAAAGATGCGCGCTATTTGATTAAAATTATGCAGTGGAATTTTCAATGCACCAGAAATGATAAATTAAGTAGGTACATAGCTTTACTTGTTCTTTTACAGTTATATACACAAGTTTGTGTTTTTTGGATTGCGTGCAGTGGGGTCATTATCTGCGCTTTGATTTTACAATTTGTTTGAATAATTATTCAAGTAAAGAAAATGATTTCGAACATGGAAAGACTTGAGTGAATACTGCAGAAATCAGTAAATATTAGAAGGATATTCAGTTTTCCGGTTCTAACTGTCAAACAAGCATTTTCCGTATAAGTGTATTGAATCGGATTATCGGAGAATCGGAGGACCTCAGTTAGCTAAATCATGCAAATTAGATGCCTTATTAGATAGAGATATTCAAGAATTTTCTTCTTCTACTGCAAAAAGAAAAAGGAACTAGTTATATTAGGAAAATCAAAATATCTCGGAAGTATTGACTCTACTGACGGCCGAACTAAACTAGTTATTAACAATTAAATCATAAGAGCAAAGTTTGCGTCCGGAATGCTGTCCAAAAAATGGAAAACCGACTCTCAAGACCAAGCTTTGACTGTTCCAATAAATAGATTTCCTGAAACACCGTGGGAATTTTCTGGCCCAATCGCTTCTCAACCAATCAATGAATAACTACATTCGACAACAGGACAGAAAGCCATTGAGTCTATTATTCGAAGACATCGCAGTAGATTGGGCAACAAGTGCAAAATGCATTCCTAGTCAAGCAATGACATGGAGCCCTCACAAGCAGACCTGCAGACGGGGGGCCAATCTAGAAGTATCGAAGAGATATCAGCACAAATGAGGAAGAGTTGAAAATATCTGAAATACATGTCCAAGAAGGCAAGAACGGTACACGATAGTGCGTGGACATATGTCCCACAAGGAAACTCACGGATGTAATAGGTCCCAGTACCTTAAAAAATATGTAAAGGAAGCAAGTAGCTTCTTTTTCTACTTCCTTTTTCTTCGTCTTTTCTTATTTTTGTCTTCTTCTTTTTATACTTTTTCATCTTTTTGCTCTTCTTTTTATACTTATTCGTCTTCTTCTTCTTTTGCTTGTTGTTCTTCTTCTTTTCCTTGTATATTTTTAGAAAGCAATTTTCAGAATGTAAAAAAATATAAAACTTAAATTAAATTTGAGAAGTCTTGAGAAGGAGGTACAAAATTCAATTTTTTTTTCTTCCAAGACTTAAAAATTAAAAAAAAAAATATGCATTTAACGCAATAATAACAATTGAAGATCCTAAGCAACTTTCTAAGTTTTACGATTTCTTGAAGGAACAAAATCTTTTATCGACGGATTGTCGGTGATTTTTATTTAATCAAAAAAAAAAATCTAAACGGCCACTGGATCCCGGAACATCCACTATTTCAAATACATATCTACAATTACAAAAGCTTTATTTATAAATAAATAATCTTCACTAAAAAATATCTTTTTCCCTCATCAATTCATTATTTCTCCGAATTCAGGCACCATTTTCAAAGAAAAAAAAATTAATGTATAAAACAGAAAAGCTGCTAACAACAATAGGCAGGTATAGGTACCTACATTATTTTTTTTATGTGCTGTAAATCTTTTATTCTAAACACGTTTCTTTCTTTATCTGAATTTCAGAATAAATACTGCACCATTCGATGATGATGACCTAAAAAAGTCACTTTCATTTCAACTCTTATAGTATTGCCCATAGTGAAAATGATGTCCGTTCAGAAATCTATAGCCGAAAGGCACATCAAGCAAAGGGTATTAAACCTTTTTTTTTCTTATACATATCTACTTCTTATAGTTTTGCCAAACTTCAACTTTTTCCAGTTTTCATTGTAAAATATATTCAGCTGGCGTGGCACTATAGTTTCTCATTAATGCTCGCCATAGTTGCGCCGCGCCGCGTCGGCCGCCGTCTGCGCTGGGCTTGCTGACCACACCACACAACATCTGCTTACATTCGTTCTCTTGGGATAAATCAATGACCCACCCGGTTTTCTATAGAAAAGAGCTTCATATCAAACAAAACAGCAAACAAAAAAATGCACGAAAAAATGCTTCGGTCTTGACTCTTGGGTTGGCAAATAAGAAAAAGTCTAAATCAGCTTTTAAAATTCAACACAAACCAGTCGAGTCTTGGGGAGGAAAATTGGAAAGATTACTATTATCAGCGATTGTTGTCGCTCGATTGGTCATCGTTTTCAATGGCTCCGCCATAACTATAACCGAGCCGCACTGTTGGACACGGCTTGGATGATTATTTTTGTAGATACATACCTTGGTATAATTTAGATATATAGAAAAAAGGGAAACTTTAATCTCCGAGGTATAGAAAAAGATGTCTTTTGTATGACAAAGTATGTTATTAACATTTTGCTTATACCTTCGCCTTCCCCTGCTCTTCCCAACAAAACCGATGTGTTAGCTTGTTTCGATTAAGTTCAACAAAAGGAAAGAAAAGAAAATTGCTGTTTATGTGAGGAACGTGAGTTAGCTCTATTGAACAGGGCACACACCTGCGTCCATACTGCATTTTTTAACTTCTATACATCCGAAGAAAGAGAAAACAGCGAAAGGTGTAAGTTTTGGAAAGATTTATTTTAATTTTGTTTTTTTTTTTTATCTAAGTTTGTTGGGTTTTTCATTTTTAATATTTGAACTATGAAAGCACTTAGCGAGAAGAAAGTGCATTTAACAACCAAGGTGGTAATTAGGCTTTGTAGATATCTTAGAATGAGAAGTATTATATTGTAAAATTATAATGGAAACAAATTACTGCTTAAGCAGCTTGGGCATTAAGTAATGATGATTTATTATGTTAATTTTACTTTTGACAGTGTAGGTAGTAATGTCATGAGATGAAGCCGAGACGAGACTAAGTTCTTGGCAGACTAAGTTCTTGGCATCCAAGACGAGATTTTTAGTGACAATGTGACGGATGTGAAAATATGTAAAGGGTGTCCCAACAAGAACTCAAGATTTAAATTTTAAATAAAACGCAGATATTTAAAAAAAAACGCGAATTCTTTATTATATCGTAAAGTAGACAGGATGAGATTATGTATGGAACAACACATCGGGCAGATGGCCGCCGCGGCTTTGCTGGCACATACGCGTTCTTTTAATGAAATTTTCATATTTCATTAATGCAGCGTCCAATTTCCTATTTTAAGGCTTGAGTCGTCGTCGTCGGCTTTTTCGCATAAACCACCGACTTCAAAAAACCCCAAAGAAAAAAGTTCAATGGTGTTAAATAGCACGATCTAGGCGGCCAATTCTGGTCTCCAAAACGCAAAATAACATGACCGGCAAATGACTGATGCAGCAATTGAATTGTTTCTCTTGCTGTATGAGATGTGCATGGTCAGCTGGCTTCAGTTTCTGAGTCAATTGAACTTTGTTTGCATGAAGATGCAAATTCAAAATTCGCTGCATAGTGGATTTGGAAACACCAATTAATCCATTAATCGCTTTACAGTTGACTCTTTTGGAGTAGATATTATTGTAACCCCAAATTGATCGCAATTTGCGAACTGTAGCCGCAAAACTTTCACCATTTTGGTAAAACAATTTCACAATGAGAATGCGTTGTTCATTCGTGTAGCGTTCCATTTTTATTAACCTTATACCTTCTACTAACAAACAATAATAATTGTTCAAATGTCAAACAATGACACTTTGAATGGCGCCAAATTTAAATCTTGGGTTCTTGTTGGGACACCCTTTATATGTAGTAATATTTCAAAACTTATCAACTTATTCATTTTCTTCAGATTTGGGATTTAAAATTAAAAATACACTGAAGGTAATAAAATTATAACTCTTGGTGAAATTGCAACAAGTCTATTTTTATCCGAAAATAAATTAAAGGTTTTTGTAATTTAAGAATCCTCTTTCCAAATAAGAAATCCATTTTCGACCAATACTTTTAGTTTGGTTTTGCTAATTGAAAAATTGTAAGTCGATGAAGTGACTTAGTATCTTTAATTATATTGGGAAGCTTCGAATATTTTTATGCGATACAATGGTGTATTATATATGAACTCTAAGCTACATACGTTTTTACTTACGAGTATATACGGTACCACAATAATGGGACAAGTCTGTACCACTGGAGCGATTCAAACCTTTGCAGTTAAGGTTTTGAGGTGAACTGAGGGAAAATTGAAATATAGGGCAATCCTCAATGTATTCGGTTTGGTGTATTCAGTAATCAACATAAGTATTGCACATCAAAATTTTCTGAAATATTATTTTTTTTTCAAGGTTTAGTATTAGAATTTTTAATTCTTTGGGTCCTTAGACTTTGTAGATAACATTCTTATTTTTTAGCTCAATATTCTTTTTTGGCTCATTTAAGAAATTCATATAATGAAATTTAAGCTTTTTGTCTTTTCTCTATAATATGACGTTCTTATTTTGGTATTTGTTTTTTAAGTATGAGTCACTCTAACATAATATAGAACCGAATACATACAACCAATCGTCTAAAAAAATCATAAATGAAAATGATTGTTGATTCAAAACAGCTTTCAACGGCCACTTTAGTCCACAGCAACTTCATTTGGAGTCTTCACTTAACAGTGAGGCGCTTGTAAATTCATCTTACATAGACTATACGAAAATGATTATTACTCACAGTTGTAGGAGTAAATTTATACAACTTGTGTTGTATTTTGCATTTTGTCAACAAACTAAGCAGAAAACAAACTATTTAGCATGTACCTGGTTCTAATTTGAACCTTCGTGCAAAAAGTGAAAGTAGCTCGAAATTAAAAATTAGTTTAAAATAAACATGTTATATATAACTGCCTGTCTAGTAAAAGAAAAATAATGCTGAGCTAACGTAAATCTTTTATTAGGATTAAAGCAACATTTTAATTATCTTAATTGCAGGTCCATAATTTGTTTTAAAACTTACTATCAAAAGCTAGTAAATGTCAGTCTCTTTTATTTGCTTCCAACTATAGTTTCCTTTCTTCACCTTATTAAGCCTTATCTATTAAATTTTCTCATAAACAATTTACACTTTCTCATATAATTACATACATATCACTGCAACAGCACCTGCAAGTAGTTTTAGTAGATTGTCAGTTGTTGTGGTCATTTTAATTGAGTTATATACTTTCCTTTGAGTTCATTATACTTAATAGCCCTAAGGCTAATATAACGCAATACTAGCTCTCTCACTATTGAAACATAAACCCGCTGCATTTCAATGAAAGTGGTTGAGTTACAAAATGAATTGTAAGGTTAATTAAAAACTTTTCATATTTTTTTTTTTTTCATTAAAATAAAATCGTCTGTCTGGATGGATGGATGTTTTTTATTTATTTTTTTGCTTTCCTTAGCTCATAACTCAATATAAGTAACCTACCTACAATCCTACATATTATGTATGTTCATATAGCAAGAGCAGCAGCCAGTTAATCAAAAAGAATGTCACCAAACAACTTTCCAATGTTTATATTTTTTTTTTTTGTGATGATTTTAATTCAACAGACATCTTTTGGATGGAATCAACGCGAGACAGTGATGGTGATTGATTTCCCAGGAATTTTCACTTTCAATTTATGATTTTTTTTTTATTATTAAATAAATTAAATGAAGGTTGATAAAATAAATATGTTTTAATAAACGTAATCTTTAATAGTAAGAGCATTCACTGACAAGCTGTAAAATATATAAAAACAATTAAGAAATTTAATTGATTGTATTCCTGTATCTTAAATATGTCACTTGATACTTTGGAATATTGGATTGCAACTGTAATTTGGTTGACAGCTGTTTTATTAAGTACACCGACACTTAGTCATTGGCTTATCAATGACAAGCATTAATCAAAATTACAGGCAAAACGTGAGGCACAAACGATTGAAGGTTAACGGTCTTATTGTTAGTATCCTCTCCCAAATGACTGCATTAAGATTTTGAAAATCTGGCGTTGAATAAGAAGTGTTTTCTATTTATTATTATTTTTATTAAGTGACTTACACCCATGAACTATTCCCGTGTGCGTGTTATTGCAAAAATTGAGGGAACCTACAATTTTATGCCGAATCTGAGCGCCTGGAGTGAGAAGCACTCTATTCTTGACAAACTCTTCGAGAATTTTTCAATTTCGCTCAAGAAGCAGTAAAAAAAAGAGGCGTTTAAAAAGCGTTTAGATAAAATTAGGTTGGGAATATAACCAAGACCTCCAACATGGCAGTTCAATGCACTAATCATTATACCATTATAATTAATGGGTTTTAACCATTTTATAATTTTTAACCCAAGCGAAATTGTGCAAGCTCAACTTACAAAAAATAAAAGAATCTGACCATAACTTTGGAAATCTTGAAGCAGTCTGTAATTTCAGCCAAAAAATTTATGGTGGAAAACACAAATTGTTAAAATGTCTTGAATTAAACATTCCAACATGCCATAGAGAAGAACTTTACAAAGCCATGAGAGAATTCGGCATCCCAAATAAACTGACACGACTTTGTAGGTTGACCAACGTAAAAAGCCAAGTAAAAATAGCCGGATTGCTATCCAGACCGATCAATATCTTTATTGGGCTCCGACAAGGGGATGGTCAATCCTTGACTCTGGCACGGCAACAAGAGGGACCATCGTCAACAGGTCCAGCCAGATACTGGCTTACGCAGAAGACATTGACATCATCGAAAGGACCGAACAAGCACGATTCCTTCATCCAGATCGAGCAGGCGGCACAAAATCTGTACATGGTGGCGTCGAATGCGAGAAGAACAGTTGGTCAAATAATCAAGGTAGCGGAGCACGGAGCACTTGGGTCAATACTAGCAGCGGATAATAATATAGAAGAAGAAATACGCGGGTGGCTGCTCAATTCCAACAGAGCCTACTACAGTCTGTCAAAGCTCTTCAAATCCACAAATCTCACCATAACTTCAAAACTGCTGCTGTACAGGACCATGGTCCTGCCAGTACTCACGTATGGATCTGAGACTTGGGTGCTTAGCAAAAGACACTCCGACCTCTTAGCCGCGTTCGAGAGAAAAGTATAAGGGAGAATTGTTAGCCCCATATGTGAGGAAAGACGATTTCGGAGACGGTACAATCATGAATTGTACGCAATTTACATACCTTGAAGTAGACATAGTGACAAAAATTAAGCTCGGTAGACTTTGGTGGGCAGGGCACCTAGCTCGCATGAGCGAAGAGGAACCGGCTCGGAAAATCCTTTGTGGTACATTCTATGGTAGACGGCAGTGTGGCAGACCATGCTTGCGCTAGAGAGATGGCGTAGACCCCAGGACGCCCGAAGCCTTAGGGTACACAACTGGATGGCGTCGGCTCGAGACCGGGATAGGTCGAGAGACTTGTTGCCAGGACCGGACCCCGGTTGTCAAGCCGAAGATGATGATGACACAAGTTGTTGTTGTTCATTTAAAACATTCTAGATTATTTTATACTTATTTAAGGTTCTGAAAAAAAACGCTCTAAAAATCTTTTAATTTTTAATATTTTTCTCAATCTTTTTTTTTAGTTCATATAATAAATTTTATTCTTTTCTTTGCATTCCTTCGCAAATGAGTGGAAGAATTACCAAAAGAATGCAAAAAAAAGCTGAAAATTAATGCAAATGAATGAGAATTCAAAAAGAAGTCTTATACGGAAAACTTTCATTGTAATTAACTTAACTTGGCAAAAAAACTTGTAATTTTTTCCATGGTAAAAACAAAAGGTGTCATAATAAAATTCTGCACAATATAAACAAAACACATAAATTCTAACTAGTCCTTTATATGTACTTAATGTGACCTAAGAGTCTGAAAGTCATTTTCTTTAACTTAATTTTTTAAAGTTCTAGTTCCAATATAATGAAGATGGCATTTTATATTCATTAAAACTTTAAGTACCGAACTAAAGAAACAGCTTTCCACCATTTCGTGTATTATGTAGAAACCTTTATTTAAAAGTACCTACTTTTCTTTTGTTCTTTAAAATGCACATTAATCTTCTAATGATCATGAATCATGATGAACAATGAACACATAAAACTTTTTAAAAAAAGTTAAATAGGTATACCCACATACCGAGAATATAAAACTAGAGCACTGAACGTTCAAGATATACATAGTTGGTATGTACCTTAATCCTTAAATTTTTTGTATTCGTTTCCTTTAAGACAATAACTCTTAGTCAATGTCAATTCTGAGCGTGAGATATATAAGCTTAGTGATTCTTTGGAAACAAAAAAAAAAAAAAACCCAAACCCAAACCCAATCCTTTCATATATAATATACCACATAGAACCACACATTTATATTCATCAAAGACAACTTGCACTTTGCCATCACTTCACCCTGGTAATCCCTCTTAACATTGAACCCACCCACAGGTCGTGGTTTTATTCTCCCCTTTTTTTTTTATTTCTTCTAATAAACGAAACCATATCCCACATAATACGAGAAGGTACAGCAACTTATTTTGTCGACAAGAAAAGCTTGCCCCATTAACAGCTATGCCAACTATATACTGTAACAGCGGTCAAGTGAGAATCAATACAAAAAATGAGCTATAAAATTTTGAAATAAAAAATAATAAAAAAGGCAAAAAAAATTGTGACGACTAACAGTCAACTCCATGGATTTTTATTTGTTTTATTCTCTGTGTTAAAGCCGGTCTCCTCCTCCACGCCGCCGCGTTACCATCATTTCTAAAGGCCTCATCTGCATGGAGAAGCGTGTAAGTAGCTCATTCATTAGTGTAATTATGTTTGCTAGAGATTTTTTTTTTGCTCTGTCTCTCTCTCTCTCGCTCTCTCTGATTCTGTTATTCTGTACTCTTAAGTGTTACATTAACCTTAATAAACCTCAAGTCAAAGTGGGTCACTTTGTATATGTCGTTATTATTGATGTCGAATGCGAGGGCACACCTGCCGTTATAGACATTTGACAGTCAGTCAACGTCAAATAAGTCGAACTTTAATGATTAACGATGGGAAAATGTTTGTTGACATTTTAAAGTTTATCAATGTATGTATGATGAATGTGGTGTATTAAAATAATTATGGGATGAAACAACAACAAAGTTACTGCAATCAATGCATGGATTATGATTTGTGCAATTTTAAAATAGGTTTATCTTAAGTGCAATGCAACATGCAAACTTACCGTTTCATGGAAATTAATGCAAATTAGATTGAGTTGATGGTAGAGCTGTGCATTGTCATCAATCTGTAAGAAGATAAAAACGATGGAGTGAAATATTGTGGGAAATTTTAAAATGTTGTTGGTAAAATAAAATAGGTACATACTTATTATGAAATAATTAAGTAATTAATTAATTTAATGTTATTAAAAATGTCAACCCACTTATAATAATGTACAACTCACTTAAGCTGGATTTAAACTTTCGGTCTTTAGATCGGTGTACATTGTTGCCAATTCGTGGAATAATAAATGTGTGAATGTTAAAAATTGTTCAACATAAAGAAAGAACAAATCAACAACGAACAAATTTTTAGTGTACCTACTGTTCCCTACCCAATATGAACTGCATAAAAAGATCGAATGTTATAAATGCTTCATGTTGGTTCGCAAAGATTGATAAACATACATTGTAAGCGGAGCTAGAACAGAAAAATTGAAATAGCACCAGAAACGTTACTAGCAACAGCAGCCGCCATTATTTTAGGACTACTCGTAATAAATTTCAAACGTTCGATGCGGATTAAAACAGCACCAGCAACGTCAACAGTTTCGTTTGTCCAAAGTCCAAAAATGTGCTATTGTTGTTTCGAAAGTGAAAGCAAATGTTTAATCTATTTCGCGCTTTAAACAAAACGTCCTTAACAAGAAATACAAAACGACCAATTCAACTGGTACCGTCATGTTCGAGGAAGATTTCCTAAAAACTCTTTTCAAAACGCAATATGATTCTAAGCTTTCTGATACTAGGTTTTTTTTTGGTAACTTGATATTTCTTACGAATTTGAACAAATTTACGTAATTCGCTGTGAAACAGGTTAGAAAAATACTCAACATTTCAAGTCACCAAAAAGACATTCTATCACGAAGAAGAATGGAATGGCCTAAGAACACCATGAGCAAACAAATTAGAACTTAGACTAATCTTTGGTAATTGGAATCGGACACGTAATAATAAAAAAGTAGGAGGCTTACTGATGTTTTCTGAATTCAACGTATCGGCGAGGCATTGCGAATCCTTAAAGTGAAGCAGTCGAGGTCATCCAAAGATGCTTTCCTATAAAGATGACAAAAGGGATGGCAATCTTTTTTTGGACCAGTCGGCAGAAGGAATTCAAGTTAAAAAAAAATGGAATTTGTATCTATTTTGAAAAACACGTTTTCGACAGACTAATATTTTTTTAAGAATTTTTTTGTCAAATATTGTAATGACGGAATTTATTTGAGAAAATAATTTTTTTTCCGCCAATTTTTTGGGCACCAGATTTTTTCGACAAAGCTTATTTCACAATTAATTCTTTGACATTTTTTTTTTATTTTCACAAATTTTTTTTCCTCACAAAAAAGATGACAATCTCAAAATTTGGTGAGAATTGTTTGCTCCTTTAATGCCCAGTTTCAGTGCGCGATAAAAGTAAGCTGAAAAAAAAAACAAATTCAGAAGATAGCTATATCCACGCCTTAGGTCCATTTTGTAATGTTGCAGTTCCTGGAGGAAATCTTGGTTTCCATTCGTATTCATTTAAATATGTATAGCAAAACCACATCGAAATAATCGAATCTATATACTAACAAGAGCATCGTCTAACGATTTGACTTAATTATACAAAGTACATGGTGGCATCAAATGCGAGAAGAAGAAGTTGGTCAAACAATAAAGGTAACGGAGCACGAAATTGAAGTGGTGCAATCCTTTAATTGCCTTGGGTCAATATTAGCAGCCGATAATAATATAGAAGAAGAAATACGCGGCTGCTCAATTCCAACAGAGCCTACTATAGTCTGTCAAATTTCTTCAAATCCAGAAATCTCACCATAACTTCAAAACTGCTGCTGTACAGGACCATGATCCTGTCAGTACTCACGTATGGATCCGAGACTTGGGTGCTTAGCAAAAGACACTCCGACCTCTTAGCCGCGTTCGAGAGAAAAGGAGAATTGTTGGTCCCATATGTGAGGAAGTACGATTCCGGAGACAGTACAATCATGAATCGTACGCAATCTACCTTGAAGCAGACATAGTGACAAGAAAGACAAGGAAGTTGAAGGAGGCCAGGACTGGACCCCGGTTGTCGAGCCGATGATGATGATATCTCAATTAAAATATTATAAATGTCAAAAGTGATAAATATAATGTCTTTTATCTATAAGCACCTACATACATGCATTCCTTCCTACTTACTTTATCCACCATTGACAATTTTAATTACATTTTTGAAAAAAAAAAATATTTTTCAAAATATTATTCTTCTCTTTATGCGTATTCTTTTAGGCCATTTAGTATTAAACATCTTGTTTTTGTTATCATATTCTGATCGCTTCTTTTCTCGCAATCATCATTCATAATCATAACATTAAAACCAAGACCTAGGCTAATTCGTCTTATGCAATGCATTATTTTCGTGGTCAAAGTCAACTGTGTGGAACACAAAACAAAATAAACAAAAAACAAACCAACCAAACAAAAAACATTATATAGCGTGAACACATAAAGTTGCCAATAAAATCGTTTAAAATACATTTTTTTTTGTTGTTGTTTATGGTAAGGTAGTTGCTTTAATTAAAATGCCAGCTGGAGTTGAAGTTTTGTAGAGCGTGGGAATTTTTCTCTGGTTTTTTTCTAAAATTTTTCTTCCCTCACTGGATGAAGAGGAAGACTACGACGACGACGACTACTCTGACATCAGTGCACACGGCAGGTGTCAAATTGAGAAATCTATCCATTGAAGGGTAGCAGTAGCAGCAGTGGAGCAATTAGATAAAAACCACGATGGTTGGTTGATGGTTGTGAGTTAGATAGATATACAATCTCGAGATCTCGGAGCAGACATTTCCCGCCGACAACATTAGGTTTTTTTTTTCACATGATGAGTGTGTGTGCTTTTGGGACTTCTTCATTTTCTGTTATTTTTATCTTCTAGCTTGGGTTTAATTTTTTTTTTTATTTTTGTGGTTTGTCTGAATGTGTCTGTCTATCTGATTCCATTTTTCTTCTTTCCTATAGAATACGAGTATATTAGGAATATTTCTTAGAAAATGTTTGTGATGGTAATACCGAATGACGGGCGTCCGCCATAAGGTGTCTTCGTCTACAACTTTGAATGATGCTGAATTCTAAATCTGTGTTAATTGGTTTTGACATCAAACGCTGGATATCAAATGAAGTACAGCTTAATTCATTTAATAGTAGGAATTCAATTTGAGCAATTTTTATAGAATGAATTTCCCGCAAAGGAAATTATATTAATAATTAGCAAAGATGTCGGCAAAGAATTATTGTTCGTCCATATGGTTACATCGATTGATTTGAAGATTTATTGAGGCAATAAGGAAGGTACATACTAGGGGCGATGTAATAGAACAATGGAAGTACTTGGTGAAGAACGGAATCAGTCGAACAGGAATCAGCACGACTTGAGAAGATTTGGAGAGAGCTGAAGCACATCTCTAGAAACCATACACGATGGTTTATGCGCCGAAAGGGAAACTGACGGACATGATGTCAGAGTACCTAAGTAAGTAAATTCTCAAGTAGGTGGGGAGTGATTTTCCTTAGACTCGGACGTAATTTAATCTGGAGGTCCAACATTTGTGGCCGTATAGCGGCAATAACGCGGCGAATGTTGTCCTCCAAGTCCCCGATTGTTCCGGGTTTATTAGAGTTGACCAAGGGTTATAAATAAAACTACAAATTCGCTGATCCGAAACGTTATACTATGCGGTTACCAAACGTTTCCTTCAATAAATCAATTGTGACCCGAGCTGTGTGCCATCTCAAAGTTTTGTTCATTAAGGACAATGTCTTACTGGGTTTTGCTATAGAAATATTTGAACATTTTACAACATAAAATAAAAATAGATACCTTGTATGGGAAGAACCGAATTCCTGCAAGAGAAAAAAAAGAAAAAATCCCTATCATCCTCACAACCAACTGAACCATTTTCTCTGGACAAAAAAAGAAAAACCACAGAATTTCTTCGATTTTATTTGAATTTTATCTTATACATAATATCCATGCAGATTTAGCTCACACATTTTAAAAATCCAATTCCCAGAAGCGCTCTTCAATTTCTTTCCAAAGAATGAACTAAGAAAATACTTCAATCGCAAACTTCTATGGTTTGCTATAATAAGATTGCACACACTGAATTCTTAATTGACCTCAAGTAAACATCCTGTAAATTGAGTTTGTACATTTACTATATACACTTTTTTTTTGAAAGTGGTTACATGATGTGTCAAGCCCACCTGCTGTTTTTGGTTTTGAACTTTCTCATTTCATTTTGATAAGAAAACAAAAATTGGGAGTAGAAAACTTTTTACAAAAACACCTTTCCAAAAATGTAATTTTTTTTTCTACGATTTAAGGATACCTCGCACGTAGATGTATTTATATATGTACCAGTACTTTTATTCTCATCAGCACCATAGCGACCGACGGACGACGCGACGCATACAATGGCAACGATGGCGAAGGATAACGTGCACAAGTTGTTAAAGAAGAAGAACTTTTTCAAATGAACTTATGTTTGTCGTTCACCGTTAAGTTATTTAATTTCCGTTTACTTCATACTTGATTTTTCTTCCTACTTTTTTTGTTGGTTTTTTGGGGTGTTATCGGGTGTTATGGCATTACGAGAAGGAACGAACTTTGTGCGCTATTTTCCAATTTTAAGTTTAACTAAAAAATAATATTATTTGCGTGCTCTTTAATGGAATAACTTTGTGTCATTTTTTTTTAAGTCGTATTATGACCATAAGCGAAAAGAAGCGAGGAGAGAGAAAGTTCTATGACTGTTTTTTATTCAGTTGGTTTTTAAAATTAAACGTTTTCAAGTGGTTTTTGATGTTTGTAATTTGAATAATTTGTTAATGGTTATTTGTTTAATCATTGCTATTAACTATTAAATTTATAATTCATATTATTTTGAAATACTTTGTCTACAGTATGGATCATATTTGGCAAATATATACAAATTGGTAATTATATTTGTGAAGTTGTTTTTGATGAGCGGTTCTCAATAAAAGAATAAAAAATAAAGAAGCTTCAAATCGCAACTCACCACTCTTTGAATGACTTCAAGGCATCATATAATGGCATCATCTTTAACTTGTCCTTTTCTGCGATGGAGAACACTCGCTACTTCATCTAGGCCCTTTTGAATGATGTCTTGCAAAATGAGTTTTGAAATAAAGTTACTACTTTACTACTCTCTAAAAATGCTTAGGGTGGATTGTAAAAATTTGGTTGAGCCTTGATTCAAAATTTTAGTTCAGCAATATCGGCGGATTAGCTGTGGTTCGACGGTGTGGTTCAAGCAAGTATTTGGCTTCTATAACTAACTAGAACCTTGAACCAGATCTTAACCTCAATTAACTTGCCGAATTCGGAAGATAAAAAACCCTGAACCAAATTTTTAATATTTGTCCAACGTTTTTAAATAAATGTCTGTGAATTGGCCATACACTTTGAAAGGGTAAAGAGTACATTGCGAGTAAAGTGATGCAATGGAACCTTCTAACACAGGTTGACAGATGAACTGGCCGACCTAGAAGTTACTTGGAATTGAAACAGTCAAAGAAGAATCATCACAACTGGAGATGAGTTGGAGAGACTTAAAATTCATCTCGAGGAATTATAAACAATGGCCCGTAAGGAGAAACTAACGGACATGATACTTTGCATATGAAAAACTTAGTGGCGAGTATTTTTTCATGTTTTTTTTATGTTGCCCCGACCCATGTGGTGAAGCTGTATTCCATAGATGTAGAATTTGATTTGGGGAATCTTTCACACACGGAAATTGGGAGTAGGATCAAGAGGAGAATATTATTTGGATTGCCATAACCAAAAAATATCAATAAACATGTGATGTCATTGCACACTTACCCTAAGATGCCCTCTCAAAATCCAATGTACAATTCAATTTGAAGACTTCCCATCTTCTTTTTGAACATCATTCAACACTTATACCTTACACTTTTGATTCAATACTTAAACTTAACAAACATGAGTTTAGGTCTTACCATATTATCAATTTTTACGTTTGATACACCACAACTTCCTACTTGTTCCCGCTTAAAAAAACACCCTTTCATCTAAAATTTTTTTGAAGACATGTTTGTGAGTTGGGATCGAAATTTTGTATGGGTCATAAATCTGCTTTCAAAGTTCTGCAGGCAGAAGTTCGGCTTTCCAAAATCTTTTCAGTGCAAAATTTTAGAGGTATCTCAAAATTCTATTTCGAAAACCAGTATTCTGTCCTAGTCCCGCTTTTTTATTCTTCAATTTCTTGGTAATTTAAATGTTTTCGGTAAGTTTTATGATGGTAGGTACTAATGTTTGTTTTATAAGGACATCATGTACTTAATATTTTATATCTACCTGACAACAAATTCAAAGAAAGAAGCAACTTACAACTTAAAATGTTTCTTAGTTCGTTGTCAACTCCTTTTTAAACATAAAATGTATTTCCTGCGCTTCTAAAAACATTCACACACACACACTGATTCTATGAGTTCAAAAGTGCGTTCACATTTATAGTTTCACTCTAAAACGCCATTTAATTGCCTTTCATTTAAAATGCAATAAAAAAAAGGGAAAACCAGGAAACCGAAAAAAAAAAATAAAGACATCATTATACAGATAGCTTAATAACTCACTTGTCAGATTCAACAAATTTGACTATATCATTAACTATGACAAAAAAAAAGTAAAACGAAAAAGGTTTAGCTTACAAAAAGTGCCAAACGCCGTCAAACGCCTGTCCAGTATACTTCATGTTCATAGCTCATTTATAGAAACCCTCATTGTCATTATGCCTACTATTTCCTCGGAATTGTTGTCATCAAATATAAAAAAAAAAAGAAAAATAAAGTAATTATTGAAGAAAAGAAAATATTAGATTTTCTTGAAGATGTAGGAATATGTTCCTACAACAAAAGACCACCATCACCGCCACGACATAGTTCGTCATGTCAGTCGGATGGTTTTGATTTACCCTATTTATCTACCTATGTCAAAGGTTATTAAAAGTTAGAATTACAACTTATTTTTTTTCCCTACGACGACAACCGTGCGACAAACCAGAAAATAGAATAAAGTCGATGTATGTATACCCAGGTACTGAAGTACTTAAGGGCCAAGTTAAGGTCATACCTGCACTACACCACCACCGACCGTAATCAACTGTATCCCACCCAACAAGAGACGGATCTCTCTCCCTCTCTCTCTATCTTTTTATGTATAACTAATTGTGTTTTTCTTACATTTAATTGGAGCGTTTATGGAGTGAGCCAAGGCAAAAAAAAAAAAAGATTCAAGTACTTTTATAGAAACCCAGTTCCCTAGTTACTGAAATTTTCTCTGGAAAAAGTAAAAACTGAAACACCAAGAGAAAAGAATATAAAAGCATAGCGCATAGGTATATGTAAGTTTGTTTACATCGCTGTAGCTAATTCTAAGTGCAATTAACTTGGATAGCACCCAAAAGTAGTATAGGTAGACACATGTATCAAAGTAATAAAGACAACGATTGAGTCGCACGCTTTTGGATTAGCATTTATTTTAGATTTTTTTTTAATAAAATGTCTACTTTAACTGTTATAGCTGTGCAAGTTCGTTAAAATTTGGCTATCACATGAGTTGCGAAATGCGACACGAATAAATCCATTAAAGCAACTTCCCAAAATTATTTAGCCATTCTAGGTAAGCAAGTTTTTATTTCGCAAAATCTTCATTTTGCAAATTTCATAATTTTATCTCGCATTTAATTTTATAATAATTATAACATTTCATTAATTCGCGATTTAACTTATGTATATTTCGTTAAATATTTTGTCGCTTTTTAGTTTTTTTCGCATTTTATTATTTTTCATAAAATTATTTAAATTTTTAATTGTTTCGCCTTTTGATATTTATTTCAGGTGCAATATAATGAGTTTCGCATGAAATTAAATAATTTAAGGTCTTTAGAATCAATAAGAAATTCATTAACACGTACGTTAAATTTCGAATTGGAATTGAGTTAAAAAGCTAAATAATCTAATGCAAGATGCGATGGAAATGCAAAACAGGAAAAATCGCAAAATATGTTGCGAAGTAATGAAAATGCAAAATAACAAAAGGAAACTTATCAGTCAGCTAAAAAGAATTTAGCAAAACATCAAATTGCCAAACAGTGATGTCAACTTTTGTGAAATGATCGATTTTTGGGTTTAAATTTATGGAAAAAAAAAAGTATTACGAATCGATTAAAGGTATACAATTTTTAGTGATATACAGTACTAAACGGACAGAGGACTTTTTGCGAAATAATTGCTTTGTCGGTTGATTTAAAATCTAAAAGTAAATAATTTACGAAAAAAAAAATATTGCGAATTGATTGAAATATATGTGCAGGTGCACTGATAATTGCTAAGTTAAATTTGCGAAAAAATGTTGTTGAAATGGCAAAGAAAGAATAAATGATTATATGTACAAATGCAAGCAGAATAATTTTGTCACAATATGAAATCATACATTTTGAAAGTTTGACTCTTAAAACCAAAAAGAAAATTAGTTTTTGAGTTCCCGCAAATTTTGATCGGGAATTGCTCGTGAACTCAAACTCTCCACGAAGGTTTATACCCTTTTATTTAAGGAAGAAAAAAATTCAAATTCATATAGATTCACGATACTTATAATTCGCAAGTATGCACTAGACTTAAAAATCATCGTATTGAGAGTTGAGATAAGTGAAAAAAAAATATTTTTCGTTTTTAGAAACTCATGATGCATCAATATGTTTGAAATTTATTTTATTATAAACATTAATGCGAAAGTTAGGTATCTTATCTTTTTATTAAATAAAATCTTGAGGTCGATTTTTTTTTTACAAATCCATGACATGATCTTAATATATCACAAATTAAAATTATAAACATCTGGGGCTATGAAGTGTTCGTTGACGGTAGATATACGAACAACATAAGCCATGAGACTGTGATAAAGCAACTCTCAGGCTAAGTGGTGAATAGAGCTGACAAGAAATCTGGAATCAGTTCGTTTTAAAAATTTGTTCTTCCAATTATGGCAAAAAATATATTTGTAAGAAAGTTCAGCACATTTAGAGCACTCTAAAAAGAAGGAAATTGTCTATAATATTGAGTTTACATTTTTAATTAATAAAATGCCTATAAACGGAAATACCAAAAAAAAATTATTAATGAAGTAAACATTTTAACAAAAAATAGAAACACAACACTAACAGGGCTTCAAAGTGGATTGAGCATAAAATATGCTGACATTTTTGGGTAATGTGTAACCGGTTTGGACGTTTTTCCCTTTTTTTTTTTGTTTGTTGTTTAGGTATTGATTTGGAATTGAAATTTTTATTTTATTCTCAAGCTTGAAATTGGGTTTTTAATGTTTTAAGTATAATATGTGTATACAAGTTTTAGGAATGAGTCATAATACCTGCTGCATGCGATGAGAATTTGTTGATATTTTATGGCTTTGAATCATTTATTATAGTGCAACAAAATTAATTTAATCTGTTCACGGGACGTGATATCATACGCGGTGATATGGTTGACGGGCATTTAGTGAATTTATAATGAATCCGGATGATGATATAACAAATTCAATTGAATACGATGATACGAATTTCTGTTGGATTTTACTTCGAGTTCTGTAAAACTTTCTCTTTCCAAAAGAATGTGACAAAAAATGTATTTTAGGGAAATAAATAGTTAAATCAATAGAAAACTAACACAAACAGCAGTTATGGTAGGATTGAGTTTGCATTTAGATTTTTGAAAATAACTCCAACAGCGTTACCCTAAGATGAAGCTGAACTGTGGTTCAGCACATTAAGAACTGTTCAATGAAGGGTCTGTAAGCGGCTGACATGCTAACGAAAAGTATCTTTCCGAATACTCAAATGAAGAAGTTAGCCTTCTTTTAAACTTCCTTTTCGATTACTGCAGTCAACCACATGATACGGTATAAGGTAAATTTCAAACTTTTTTATGAAGAACATTTCGAGATCGACTCGTACTTTCAGAAATGTCTTACTCGATTCAGAATCCTTTGAAACACAAATGTAGAGCCGGCCACATCACCCCAAGATGTAGATAATTTATGGTACTTCTGATCCTGCGTTCTTTGTGAGATTTTCGTGACAAATTAAGATTAAGTTTCCCAGTAGTTTCGACGGATTTTTGTACCTTATAAAGTGTCGGAGTGATTGTTTGGGGCTATATAGTACCAGCTCCAAGTCTAACACCAGGACACAAAATACATAAATAAAATTGGGATTTGCCGGTTAGAATCGATTCAGCAGGAAAGATAGGTTCCGATAAGTTTAAGATTCGAAAAATATAATTAAATAGTATAGGTACCTTATAATTTTAAATGTTTTTTTTAATGCATTCAATTTATGTATGGCTTATACGAAACACGTGATGCATCCAATGGTTTCTGAAACGTTTTTTTAATTTTAACTATTAAGGGTTATACACACCTTTTTCTCGCTCTTTTGTCTTTTAATTTAATTTGGTGCAATGAATAAAACTTCATCAGTAATTACCTGAAATAGAAAAAATGATGTTAATTGCATAAATGAAAACATTTTACAAAAAGTTTAGAACAAAAAGTAATGATGTTGCCTATGGTGCAATATCTAAGTAACTAGCCTTTTGCAATAATAATAATTGAGATAAAAAATGTTTTCAGGCGACTACTTGAGGGGGGTTGAAATTCAATTTTTTTCTTATTAATTCTTCACAATATTTAAAAATCTACAAACAGGTAGAGACAATTGTCCAACTTTGTTCAAAAACCTATTTTTTTCAGAAAAAAATTATAGTCACAAAAAAGCACAAAAAATTAAACATCTTGTTGAATTATGTTGTATAATATATTGAATGTACTAGTATACAAAAAATTTTCAAACACTCTCTATATACTAGAACTCAAATAATACCACCATTCATTTTTAATATAATTTTTTGTTTTCATTTTGAAAAACTACCAAAGTTTTTTTCTCTACCTCACAGCTTACAAAACACTTAAATCCATTTATTCCATTTCAAATCGAGCAAACTTGGACTATACCTAAATACCCAAAACACCGCACCACTGTTGTAGAAAAACAGGAAAAGCAAAGGATCTAAGTTCATTGCCTCCAAAAAGGTTGATAAACTTTTCTACCTTCCCTTAAACACACAAATTATTATTATTATTATTATTATTATAGGAGCTACCTACTCGTATACCTATGTATATATCGACCAAATAATACAAAAACAATAATCCTATCAGGAAAGTTTATGTTCGGTCTTTATTGAAAATGTAATTCAATTCAAAGTAATGAAAAGTTTTTTTTTTTTAATATCTAGGCTAGGAACTATATAGGAATTGAAAACAAATACCATAGAAACTCCGTTTTGCTTATATATACGTAAAAGAAAAAAAAAAGAAAACAAAAAAGTTAAACCGTAAAACAAAACAATAACGCTCTTTTCGGATATAAAGGCATCCTGTTACCAACATCCAACATTCACTAAGGCAACAAATTTTTCATAATATTGCACAACCCAAACACTCAACAGAATGCAGGGAAAGGACGATGGAATTCCATTGGGAATAAAATTTCACAATAGGTATAGCAAAGGATTAAGCCCTTCGGTCGATAAATATCTATAGTCGCTAAAAGTTCAACAAAATTGCAACACTTTTCAACAATAATATTGGAAAAATAAAAAACTTATCCTCCTACAGCTGCGAATTGGATTCATTCTTTGCATACTTGTTGTTCAATAGATTTCTATGACAAAATAGGCGGTGTGGTTATTGTGGACTAGAGAAGAGAGATGAAATAGTTTGCATGTGCAACAGGGTGGCACGTTTTATTTCAATATTTTTATGTAGATTGTGAGGTCTAAGTTGCAATCGCTATGGATATGATATTTGACAGTTCGTCAATTGATTTATTTTGGTGGATCAAGTTCCTTAGTGAAAAAGCTCTTTCAAAATAGTATTTTTTCAAATTTTCATTTCGATAACACATAGGATATTCTGCATTCAATTATGTACAAAGTCAAGTTTTAGAATTTTTAGTTGTTTAAAATTCATTATTTGAACAAATTTTGATGAAATATTGTTTGTTTAATTAATAACTATCAACACATTATCTCCACCTTTTGGTAATGACGATTTTCATATTATAAATAAGTAAACATGAGAATATAAGAGTTGGTTCTTAAAAACCAATTTTTTTTACAATTCTTTGTAATGCCGCAAAAATAAATAACATTTCGACATTATTTCATACTCTCTATACATTTAAACAAATTAAATTGAAATTTGATTTTCACTGATTAAACACTTGTAAATGTTTTTTTCAAAAACATTTTCCATAGCTGAAACACTGAAGCATACAAAAAATCAACCACCACCGTGGAACGCCACCTAGCGTCAAAATATTAATTTCAAAAAATAAGGGGAATTTCTTTGATTTGTTTTGAAATTGATTTTCGGAAGCAGGTAGCAATTGAAAAATTTTCCAATGTAAAAGTTTTCATTTTGAATATTTAATATTGCTAACTAGAATTTTTGAAACGAAGAGTTCTGAAAAACATGTATGCAAAGGTGGTGAGTGATGACCGTCCGTTGCGCGTCTAAGTTTGTGTAAGTTTCAAAAGAAAAAGGAGAAAATGAAGAAAAAGAAAATAAAGAGTAAGAGGAAGTAAAAAAGAGGGAATGAGAAGAAACTAAACGCAATTTTTTTAGAAAAACATTAACAAGATGTAGCAGAAGACAAAAAAGAATAGAAGAAAAATAAGAAGAAGAAATACAACAACAACAACAACAACAAAAACAATAACAAAAATAAAAACTACAACAAAATTAAAAAAGATAAAACAAATGATTTTAAATCAAATTTAGTTATTCGACATCTGGCAACATCATTTTTAATTTTCGTATAATTTAAAACAAAAATGATGCAACGAAATATGAATTTTGAAAATTAATCTCATATACAAACATGTACAACATTCCAATAACCACAAACACAAACCCATACAGTAGATTTCGATGCTGTCGCTGTGGCATTTTGTTTTTGATTTCCATCAAAGATAATAAATGCTACCTCATAGCTGTGACCAATGCAACGTGTCCATAAAAGATTGCAATTTGCTTCAGGCCAAGCTTTAGTGTTGCGCCACACACTTCGACTTTCAGGCAACTGAGCACACAATGCAACTTCTTGCATTCAAGTCGATATTTATGCATGATGGTAAACAATCTCCCCTCACATCGATGACGGCCGACCTGTTTCGTGCTTCAATTGATGCAGGTAATTAGTATTCACCTGTCTTGACATCTGCATTCTAATGCAAGTCACAAGGTGATAAGTTTATAGATAATCTCACTCACTCACTCTCTCTCTCTTTCTGTCTCTGTTGATGCATGCAAACTCATGCAAACATCAAAAAGCTATTTTAAAGATTTGCCTATAATATAAATTACCATAGACTTGTAGTGTAAATGCATTTCTGGGCATTGAGCCAAAGATTGATGCAGATAAAGTTCATGAAACTATTTCTCCTTTGAAATTATATGCGGTGTATGATTGCAATTTAATTAGGTTCCGGGATAACCAACCAATAACCGATGTGATTGTATCCGTATCCGCATTTTTAAATATGCGAAAGAATATATGCCTGCAATCTTTTGTAGAATGATGATGAAGGTGGATGCTGAAGATTTTTTTTTTCAAAATCTCTGTTTACTCTTTGGTTTCATTTGCAAATATGTAGTCTTAATCAAGCACAAATTAGAAGAAGGGAAAAAAATATAGAACACCACTTGATTTTGTTCGAAATTAAATCGAGAAAGCTTGTTTACGTTGAGCTTCCTTCCGAATGCCTGCTGCAACAGTACGGTATGCTTGAATTGGTACACTCTTAAAATGAAATAAGATCCTTCTCTAGATAACAAGAACTTAGTAGTAAAGGTGAAGATTATAAAGTCTCTTATTAATTTGAATTTTGTCTACTTATACAGATACACGTTGTAACTATTTTCAAATTAATGGAAATATGCTTTATTTAAAAACAGAGGTCACGGGTAAGACAACCTCCTCTTGTGTCTGAGTTAGGCACCTATTGAACAGTATTTTTATTTTTAACACATTTTTTAAAGTTGGAAAGCTGTCTAGAGTTAGACGAAGCCCATCTTAGATTATTAATACAAAACAAATTTTAGTACTTAACAAACAATTTCAAGCTATTTAGTTTATTTAAAATTGATTTTTTTTTTCTTAAATAGAAATATTAAAATCATAGCATGACTTTTTTTGGACGCTAGATCATCGTCATGTTAAATTTTAGTAGGTATAAAGCAAAAAAAAAACAAAAAATTAAATGGTGTTTCATCAAGTGAGCCGGAATGTAATCCCATTCTTTATTAAAGAAATAATTATTATTGAAAAGTTTAGTACCTATGTTGTATGAATTTTATGTGGTGAGACTTTTTAAAGTGGTTTAAACCTTAATTAAAATTATTATGATGGAAAGTGGTTTGACTGACTTTTGCTTTTATTGAAGAGCACTTCAAACATTTGAAAATATTACCTTCCCTTCATAGATATAAAATTTTCTTTCACATTTTGCTGCCGTAAAGCTGTAAAAAAATTGAGTTATGTTGGAAAGTTGGTCATTGTGGGCTTGGTATGATTAGATATTTTAATGAAGCTATATGAGTGAAAAGTGCTGATTTCGTTTGAAATTTTTGTAAAAGGCTGCAAAAGTAAAGTTGATGTTATCGTTGGCTAGTTGGAAGTGGTTTTAAGCTAAAACTTACTCTGTAATTTTTCCGACACACACAAATTAGAGGAATATTATAATAATAATTTATCAATAAGGGTATTTATGCAACCGCATAAGCTGATAATCTAGTAAAATGGTTAATATCCAACAAAATTAAGTGTTACGGTGTTAAGTTTTTAAACTGAAGGTTAAGATAAATTGAAAATATTGAAAAACAATATAATTTGAAAATCAACTGAGCTACATATCATTTATCGTTTGTAGTGTTCTGCATTCAGTTTGAGCTCATATTTTTTTATCACGCTCATGTTGGGCTTTCGAGACATTGAATTTTTTTTTTTCAAAATATGCTCCGGAAGACCTTTCAAGAAATCATAACCAGAATTTCTGACTTATCAATTCAATCTCGCAAGAAAAGGAAATTTACATCAAACATACAAGAAAGCAAGAAATTGTAAGGTTGGGAAATAAATTCTGTACGGGTCATAATTCTATTTTTTTTTTTTAATTCTAATGTCATGTTTTCCTAATCCTAGGTTTACGAGATCCTAAATAATCAAAAGTCTGATTATCCATATTCTGCCTGTTCCAAAATTAAGTTTTTGAAAAAATCATTATTTTTTTTAATTGCTAAATATTTTGTTAATGCTAAATCATCTTGATATTGTAAAAAATTGAGTAATTTAAAAATTATTGAACAAATGTTACATCCCCACTTGTTTACTTTTAATATGTATGTTGGCAAACAGCAAAACCAAAAAGTCTTGATTGGCTTTACAATAACAAAAATTGTAAAATAAAAATTTATGAGTTAACAGTTTTGTTAATTTAATCAAAACTTATTTCAAAAAAAAAAAATCTGTTAATCAATATCTCATTCTTACACAAGTTATATTCTATTATGATAGCTGACATGCAAATCAAAATGATAATTTCGCTAGCTGATTTATAATGAGGCATACATAATTTCAAATTCGATATCACCATTTTTGAAATCACCCTTTTGAATTTTGACATCCTTTTCCTCTGTTTCGTAATTTTTTAAACAAAACCGGAAAACATTAAGTCACTTTTTTTTATTGATTTTTAATTTAAATATATAAATCATTATCCATATAATATGATTTGATAACCTATTAAGTTTTTTTTTTTTGTGTGTCGCATATGAAACCACTTTCATTCCATTTTGTCAACGGCAATCAATTTTATTTAGTTGTTCATCGAGGTTATTGTACGGGGTAAACGTTCGCATTATTATTATGCAAATAGTAAGCAATATTATTTTTAAAAAAATAATCAGCGTAAAACATTTAAATTTGAATTAATTAAAATATGATTGGATTGCACTTTTCATTGATATCAGAACCCACTATAAATGTATACTTTACTACTTGTTTTCTTCCCAGAAAAAAAAAATGTGTCGTAAAAGCATAAACAAAATTTATTTTTAAATATA
The DNA here is from genome assembly GCA_958431115.1 of Syrphus vitripennis. Classification (NCBI taxonomy): domain Eukaryota; kingdom Metazoa; phylum Arthropoda; class Insecta; order Diptera; family Syrphidae; genus Syrphus; species Syrphus vitripennis. The sequence goes on from OY288108.1 coordinate 24,229,327, forward strand.
CCTACACATTGTAATTATAATGATTAATTGCAATAATTCACCTCTTAACTTTTAGCGAATAAAAAAAGGGAAAAAAAGCCTTTTATGTTTATTTTTTTGTGGATAAAATTAATTTTAAATCTTTCAAAACCTTATCCGCTTGTTAATTGATACTAATTTGTTTTCAAATTACAAAATCCAACTTTCTCACTTTTATTATAGGTAGGTGTGTAAACTGTAAACTTATTACTTATATACTTTCTTATTTTTGTGTCGACAGAAAATAAATCGTGTCTCTCTTATTTGATTGACATTAATTGAAAAATTTTCTAATCGTTGTGGTTTGTTTTTTTTTTTTTTCTTTTTGACTCACGATTAAATAATTAACTGACAAGTGAGAATAATCTTAATCAAATTCTATACGATGCTGCCATATATCCGTGTATTGGTTTATTGATTTAAATTCTTTCATCATTATTCAAACAGAAAAAAATTTTAAAAATAAGAGATGTTTAAACTAAAGCTTGTCTAAAGTTCTATACTGAAAACTATTTATGATTTTTTTGAATAAACTAAGTGGAACAGGGCCATGAGAAATATACACAACTCACATAGTACATTATACATTATTTATTCATTCGTTTGATTTTTGTGGCTTTGTTTGATTTATTAGCAATATTTGATGTTTGATTAATTTAAATATACTTATTGTACATTGGTATAAGGTATAACTGGTTAAAACAGATATTTCACCACATTTTCAATTAACCTCATTTATTGTTGGGAAAAAAAACAGATCAAACAATTAGCAGGGTTTTTGATATCTTATTTAGCATTTTATTTATTTTAAATTCTAGTATAATATATTTCTGTTTATTTTCTCATATATTTCAATATTATGGCTTTGTTGTCAAGTGTGAAATTTTATTTTACCAACTAATCAATAAATAGGGTGTTCCATCAAGGGCATGTGTTATTTGCGTTCAATATTTTTTTTTAATGTCGGTCTTAGAGTGTTGTTGTTTGACAGCTGTCATGTGTGAATAAGAATATTAAGGCTTATAAACGGTTTTTTAAGGGTACATGAGGTAAATTCATTGAAAATTATCTAATTTTTCTTTCAAATCCGTATTTCGAAATAATATAAATTCAGCCAAAATAAAATGAACGCATTTAGACACATATACATTTGTATGCTATTGTGAACCAGTCCCAAAAATTTCAGAAAAGAAAACAACAATGAATTGTCAAATAAAATTATCTCAGTTACACAAAAATGTTTACAAGTGTCACTTTCAAACTGCAACCCTAAATTTTGGTTTGTGCTTTTTTTGGTGTGGTTGCTTTACGATTGTCTACTTTTTTCAAAATGTTAATAAATGTCAATTAATGTCATTTTGTGATTTATGCTTTTTCCGAATTTATGTGGCCTAATTTATGTGGCCTAAAATTATGTCGCCTAAGTCATCCTAAAATATTTAACTTTTTAAGTCCAAATGGCCTTATTAAAAAAGGATGTCTGGGCTGAACGGTGCCATCCTGTAGAAAAATGGAGTAAACTATCGATAGCAAGTATAAATATATCGCTGAAGTATGCTCTTTGGTTCGAAAGGTTTGAGTAAAGAAGGTAGGCTAAAACAAAAGTGCATTTTATATTTAACAAGCTGACCCAGCAGACGTTTTGTTCTGCCCTTGCCTGTGGTGGTGCTATTAGTTTGATTTCTGAATAAAAGTACGTATACGCCCAGGTGTACATATAATGGTGTTATTGTCGTCTTAAAAGACTGACTTTTCTCTGAAAAACAAACAGTGATATGAAAGCTTAAAGTTAGTGGTTGAATCTATAAAGAACAAATAAGTAAATTTTTTGTCTCAATCGATTTTAATCAAATTCTTGGATGTTGCATCAGCTCTTAGAATTGATATTTCCCCTCGTTGGTTTTCGACTCACTTGCTTCTCTATTCAAATGATTTGGCAGCACTCAAACAAGTAATAGTAATCATTTCAGTTATCTACTTTAATCCACTTTTTTAATCTACTGGTAGAATACAAATCTATCAGTTTACCATTCGAATTAGTTTTTTTTATCTGTCGCGTTTATCTTAAAGTTTGATTTCATTAATTATCAATTTCAGAGTTATAATTTTAGCAAACAAAAAAAAAGTCAATGATTTCCGTTGCATATTGCCAGCCGGCCGGTAAATTTACTATTATAAACAGTGTTACTGCCATTAGAACAGTAAGTTGTTAAATTGCATCTCAAACAATTAAAATAATAAACCCAATTTAATTTTATTTGGGTCTTATTTTCTCATTAAACTAAACTGTTGTACCAACCACCGCACCGCACACCAGAGTGTCACATTTACTCAAACGAGAAAACCATTATTTTGAAAAAAAAATAATAATGTCGTTCGTTAAACGCTAGGCATAGCATGCATAGGCAATACATAAACAGACGTATTATATTGGATTGTTTCCACTCAGTTAACTATCAAATCTTTTCCTCATTGGAAACACGAAAAAGCCACAGACTGAATTACCGAGACAGTATCGTCTATTTTTTTTTTTTGCCATCGTCGACGACGACGGTTGCTCGTCTGCCTGCTTCCCCATACCATTGTCTGGAAATCTGAAATTCAAGTCTGCATCCTAAGGCACTTTATTCAGCATTTATTGCGTATTTTATGGTCTTCATATTATCATCCCATTGATGAATTGGTCTTGTGGAATATCTCATTTCAAATGCGTCCATCGTCGTATAGTCGTCATAGTCATCCTCCTCTCTGACGTCTATAATGTATATATGGAACACATAGCAAGACAATGCAGTTCCAATATATGAATACATAAGTTCTTGGCAAAAAAAAAAGAATGGCCATGCAAAATGGTTTTCTAACTCCTACCCTTTCATATACCAAAAAGGAGCTAGTTACATAGAAATCCACAGTTAGCATTTTGTTTTGAGAATTCGAGGGCGTTCGCTTCGTTGGAGTTGTAATGTACTAATGTTGCAAAAGTTTCAGGTTCAAGAACAAGTGCATTATGTTCCAGTAGAGTGGGTTTTTTGGCATCGCCTCTTATTTCATAGTCGTTCAAATTTATAAAAAAGAAGCACGAAACATTGAACCCCAAAGAAGGTTGTTGTTGTTGTATGATGACTGTCAAAGCCTTTAAAGGAAATTAAGCATCGAAATCAGTCATTTAAAGCGAAAAGCGGTTATAGAAGAATCTAAACACTTGATACCCAAGCCACATAAATGTCAAAGATAGCAAACAGACCAAACGTATTATGTGGTCTTGAGTTAACTAACCAGAGCGTAAAGGAGGTCTTTGTAGGAAATACTTACAAACTCTCAAACAAAAGACTCAATAAATAACGGTTGCATCAAGCCTATTTGCTCATCTAAAACTTATGTTAGCTTAAGTTTATGATTGGTTCATTGATTCTGTGGTAAACACAAAAACCTTGGAAACGGTTTTTGTGTCATATAGCTTAAACATTATTTTGTTACCTTTGAAACATTTGGTGTCAGTGTACCCCAACTCTGAAATTAGTGCGTGTCTATTCGACCGTATCAATAATAATAGTTCCCTTTCCCATACAGACAATATTCCCGATGCGATATTTGAAAGGTGGTTGGTGGCTCTACATTTTAATGGACCAGTGATAAAGATAAAGTTTTTGGTATGTTTGGTAAACATCTGTCCAAATGGTTTTGCACCCTCCAATCTCAAACAATAATTTGGCCTGGTGGTGCCAGCATGTAGAACCAAACCAAAATAGGGAAGTAGAGGGTGTGTGGTGTATTTCCTGTCTGGATATGGATGTCTGGCCGTTCTCAACTTAATATGGCAGGAAATTAAAAATCTATATGGCAATGGCAGTGGTGTATCTCGTATCTGATGTAAATCGAATGCTATACCTAGGTATAACTATATAAAGTGGTTTCCCATTATTTGGTCAGATACATGTGTAAATAACTATAGCAGGTGCGGTCCGGCTCTATTCGTGGTAGCTTGGTTTAATTGTAGAATAATTGCACACGAATATTGGTCACAATAAAGTTACTGGACCTACCGATACAAATACTATTCGAGAGAAGTTAATGATTCTTTTGTGATAAATATAAATAAAACAAAATGTAAAACATGTTGTTTGAGGCATGTTTTTGGTGTATTGTATATTATTATTTGTTTGAATTTAATTTTCGCGTGCGGTGAACCATTTAGGAAGAGCGGTTGTGTATATTGTTTTGTTTCAATAGATTTTGCTGAAATTCGATCACACTATGTAAATTGAAGCAGAGGTGGCGTAATGGTTGTAGGAATGGCTGGAAATCGATCTCCACTCCCCCAATCTACTCTATTTCTATTTTGTGTAAAATGGCTATAACGATTAAATTATGGATTTGAAATTGAATGCATATCGTAAAAATAAAATGTCTGAATATTTTGTTTAGAGAATTTTGTGGACACGAGTTCTTCTTGAGGAACTTTTCGATAGCATCCGCGGTTTACACTATGACTATGAAAGTACAAAATTCAGATAATTCAAATTTGTTAGAATTTTTTTTTTGTGTCTATTTTGATTAGATTATAATATGGGTACATAAAAGACACCTATAGTTTTGTCAAGGACCTCGCAGTTTTGTTCTTGCACACGTCTCATTTTGAGCGTTCAACGTCTCAGTTCATGTAGAAAAATATCATTAATCTTTATCCAAATCAAGTCTCATGATCTAATAATGTATTTTTAATGTTACGGGACGATGAATATGCAACGAAAAGGTTGCAAAGGGTTGGTATACTCTAGCAGTTAGCTAGATGGTCGGAGGATAAAGTCGATACGTTCTAAAACCGATTCAATTTAACGACTTCGCTACGCAGCAAGACGTTCTCGCTATCAACAAAGCAATGCAAATGACTATGTACCGAGAAAGTTCGAATTTGGGCGGCTAGTAAAAGACTGCCAAGTCATTTTCCGGCTAAGTTTTTACTAACCTCTTAAGAAGTCGTATTCCACCAGCATCAATTGGTGAAAACCACAGGGAGTTTTCAAAAGTGCACTAGGTTTCGAACGACCGCCATTGCGAAACCCAGGCTTCGAAAATCATCACGTTAGCAAGCACATTCAGCTAAAAAAGATGGATATAAAACGGCACTACATAGAAGGGCTAAGGTAGCTAGAGCTAATTGTTACGCAAATATGACAGGTTTACGCGATTAACCACGTTCAACAGAACTTAACGCTGTTGCTAGAATACCCATTTTATCTTTTTGCTTATATGTAGGTTTTCTTAAATATCATTATATGCAACTCTTTAACTTCTTTAGTGATTTAAATTGTGACTAAAATCTATTTTCAATAGAGCGATGTTATATTTTTTTATTTTTATAAATCTGTATATTTTATGTTAATTAAGCCATTCCATTCATTGCCTTGAGACCATAAAATCAAGTACGTACACCAAACTACAAATTGACTTTTATAATTTGATTAAAAATTTGAATTTTTTTAATCTAACCTACTTAAATATTTCTTTCCTTAGACTTATTAGCATTAACGTTTATTTATGTATTAAGACCATTTGGTTTTTAGTATTTGACTTTAAATCGAAACGATACGAAAATAGTACCTACTTAATAACAAAAAAATATTGAAGAAGAAAAAATATTAGTTTGAACAAAAAAATTTAAGTTCTTTTTTCAAAATTTTGAATATACATTTTTTTTTAAACTATTCACAAAAATAACTTAGGGGTTGTGACTGAGACAGTAGAAATAAGGAACACAATCACCAGCATGAACACTGTTTTAGACAAACCGGACAAGAAATTTGAAAATATGTATGTTCAAATACGCCCTTCGCATCATTGCCATTCAGCACTTTCTAAGTTTTGTTATGTAAGCAAGACAATGAAGAGCAGAGACTTTTTGGTATAAATTCCGGCAAACAGATTTGCCAGGTGGTTTTTCTGGAAACTTAAAAAAACGTTTTAGACAAATTAAGTGCTAGTACCGCTTTGTTAACTTAGATCCGGTAAAGCTTTACAATCAAAAATTATTCAACGATGAGTTTCAATGAAAGCTATAAACCTCTAACTGGTGTCAATTATATAAATTTCAAGAACATCATGTTTAGCACTTTATTTATAAAAATATGATTCTTTTGCATTATCTCCACCCGTTTCTTACTAAAAACATATCCTCTCAGCAAGAAATTATATAAAACCACACCTAGGAATATTGCTGCAAAATTAATAATTTAGGTACCTAATATGTACACAATTTGATTACAAAATACTACCTAACAATTATAAGAGGAACCTTAGTAGAAAAATCTCCTAAAATTACTAATTAGATATCTTATAAGAAACTTTAAACTTGCATACCTACCTGCCAACGTACCTACTTAACTTTCATCAAAAGTAAGAAAACTCAATTATTGTAATACAATTGTTTGCTTAAAAATGTAGACACTATTTCTCATTAGTTACTTCCCAGAAATACTAAAATATGTAGATATTGCTAGATATAAAAATTCTCTATAAGTTTTTAACCACAAAACCGTTAAGTTTTACCTACCTACCTACCTACCAGTTAAAAGCACATTCCTCGCAGCAAAAACAAACACGAACACACCCAACTACCTATGTACATATATTTAATTTCGCACTCTCTAGCTCTAGGTAAATCAAAAAAAAGATGCCACAAATGTTCGACCACATTTCCGCTACAAAACTACAGATAAATAAATAGATCGATATACAATAACTAAAGCTAAAAGGAATGTTGGAGAAGTAACAGCAAAAATATAAATCTAAATCCATAGCCAGAAGACTTTGATATCATATTTCCTTTCTCATTCCAAAGTGCACAGAAAAACAAAGAAAAAGTGCAAATATTTAAAAAATGTAATACAATACTACCACACACTGACTTTTAACAAAACCAACCTTTATCCTGATTTATTGTGGTTTAGCACACATTATAAAACAAAAAAAAAACAGTCCCCTTCTCAAAGTCAAATGGTTATAAATTGAAATTAAAAATACATACAACAAAAACAAAATGATATTGGCAACATTTCGACTTGTTGAATCACAGCTAAAATATGCCAAAATAACAGGCAAGGCACACTCAAAAAGACACGTAACAAAAACGACGACACAAACATACTCGTACACCCAAACCTCAACATCATCAACAATTATTGCTGCCACTTCAACAATATTCAACGACCAGCTCCGGCTTCCAACAAATCCCAATTCCAATTCCAAGCCCAACAAGCCATCAGCAACAAAAGAGGAAACCTCAAAAATACACACGACCAGAACTGTTCGAATATTGTTTTACCTACCTATTTTTTTTTTCCAACTCACCACACACCAGGAGTGGTTATGCTTATGGTTATTTTACTTCTAACTATATACAATGTATGATGGAGAACTTGGGGGGAAAACCCCCCTATTCAAATAGATATAGAAAACCAGGCGCAGTGTGACAACCTTTTCGAGCGCCAAATCAATTTTAAACAGTGTCAGTGGCTTTGAAACCCCGTTTCAAAGCACCCAACCCCAACTCAAACCCGCCCGCACCCCCTTCAATAATATTCATCATGCATCTCAAATAAACACGTTTAGATACTTGAATACACAAAAAGATACACTTTCCACTCTACAAAGAGTATCTAAGTATCTTTAAAGAGGTTTGTTTTGAAGTATGGATTATAAAACACGTGCAATTACGGTGAATTAGTCGGCCATATAGTAGTTTAACCTGTTTTTTTTTGGTTGGGTTTGTTTCTTTTGAAATTCAAAAATGCTATCAAAGTAATAATCATTCTCTTTGGTGATACATTCATATACGAGTATAAATAAAAATAAATTCTTTGAAATCAAGTTTTTGTGTGTGTTTTAATTTCATACAAAAACTGACCTGACCCTCTAAACAAGGACTACCTACATCCTTACTTTAATGATATAGATACCTGTGAAAGATACTTATAAAATGGATCTACCCATGAACCTAGCTATGTATTATATTTATAAGTAGGTACCTACCTGCTTGAATCTTCCTTTTTTAAAGACGGATGGATGTGTTTGTGTTGAGTTTGGAGTGTTGCTTGCTTTTATCCGAATAGATTGATGTTGTTGTTTTTTGTTGTTGTAGTTTTTATTATAAAAATATCCTCCTTCACCATTTGCTGCTTGTTTTTTCACCTTGCATCGAAGATCGAATCAAGAATTTGTGTGATTCTTCTTTAATACAGGTTTTTTTCGTTGTTCAATGATGAGTAATCCACAAGGTTTAAAAAGAAAAAAAAACACTCATACAAAATCAAGGAACTTTTGATGACGAGGACTTTTCTCAATCTTTAATTATTTTCCATTTAGATACCTACATAGGAAGGTATTTAAAAAAATGCAACTTCCACACAAAGACACAAAAATTCCAAAGGATTTTTTTCAAGCTATACAAATGAAAAAAAAAACTTCAGATCTAGCTAGATGAAAAAACAAGCTAAAAAAATGCAGAATAGACGCTTAGAAACTTGTTTAGATACACTTGCACTTGCCACACTTCTTTCCTCTATTCCTTGATTAAATATTTATATTACAAAAAAAAATTGTAGAAAAAGATACACAAATTTTCACTCGACACAGCCATAGATACGAATGAATTTCCATAGATACAACTTGTTTTCTTGCAATTTGAGATGAGAAAACATACAAAACTAAATAAAATAATCAAAACGTACGAACGCAAACAGCGATATAATATTTTTTTTTTATTAAAGACAAAAGATGGTTAAAAGTAAAGATTGATTTTTTGTTGTTGTATCTTAGATATCTCTTTAATACTAGATATTGCTTCAAAAGTAGATATGAGGTGCTAGATAATGATGACGATTTAAGAAGAACAAAACAATAGAAAAATTGAATTTTTTTTAATTTAACGGACTTTTAATATATGACACGTCCGCTGTATTTCACAGATACGTCCAACAACTCCGATAGCACGATTGAAACTGCTTTAAAAACTTGTTTTCAAAATAAACGTTTGAATCGAATTCAATCGGTTTAACACATACAAATGCAACAAAAGCGCATACTGAAATAACACATAGAAATTAAAAAAGGCACACACCACACAGATACCCATAGCAAACAGTACAGGTAGTTTTGGTACAAAAGATACTAAAGTAGAAAACCTGCTGCTGCTAATGCTGCTGCTGATGGCTGATGTTGCAAGTGTTTCTTCGGTTTGGTTTCGGGTATACATTGTTGAGTAGACTTTTTTGTAGCAACATTCCATTTGCAAATGAACACATTGGATGTTTTTGTTGCTAGGTGACGAAGAGCGTGGTGGATTAATAGTTTAGTTGTTGTTAATGGGAGTGTGTATTATTGGTACTTTGGGGAGAACTTTTGGGGTATTATAGTGTTGGCTAATAGATTCAGAGCTGTCGCTTTATTTAACGTCATTTCCTACAACATAAATAATTAAAGTTCGTTCGATTTTTCTTAAAACTTTATTTAGAAGTATTTTTATTTTTTACTCAATTTGAAAGTGTAAAATAAAAATACGTATGTAAATGTAATAAAATGAATAAAATCGATTTTATTTTTGTTTTGCAACAACATTTAAGATTTTAGTTTTAAAATGAGTTTCTGAACTAGGACGCTTTGCTGAGGGTTGCCGACAGTACGAAGATAGAATTGTAATGCCAAAATACGCTGCAAAATAAATAGTTTATTATGAGCCAAGTACACGTTTTGAAGTTTAAAGTGACTTGTTTGTATTTTATTGATATTTTAATAAAATAAGGTTAAGGTAACGGTACCCAACCAATTAAGTTTCACTGCTGACTAGAAAAGCAAACACAAAAAATATTTTCAACTCAACATTATTGAGTATCAAATTTAACGTAGGGTGCCATTTACATTTTAATTTCCAAAACCTTTCCTTAAAACGTTTTCTGGCGACTTTTGGAACAAGTATTTTGGGAATAAAAATATTTGAGTTCAAAAAATATTGTTCATTTCTCATTCATTTTACAGATGGTTATATGTAATTTGTTTGTCTTCTAAATATTTTTTGTTTAGATCTTAATTTATACATATGTACTTGGAAGCAAGCTAGAATATAATATTCTTTTTTTGTTATTCCTTCAAAAAGTTCATAGTCACTCCATCGTTTGTGAACATTATCTTTCCATATTTTTTAATTATTTATTGAGAAAAATGCATAATTTTTTGACATAGTTAAGAACAGAAAAATTAGTTTAATTTCATAGTTTAGGAGCGCATGTGCCCTCTTGTCATTATTTAGTATGGCGTACCTGTAAATGAAGTGGCCTCTTATGTAACTGAAATATTGCAAATGTCGTCAAAAATATTGCAAGTTAATGTAAGTGACTTTTTTGTTTAATTTCACGTTGGCCGCCATTTGGCAATTCAATACATTTTACATAGTACATAATAAACAGTAAATAACTAATTACTATTCAATAAACAGACAAAATAGCTTTAGTCCACAAATATTTGGCTTATTGTTGCTCGTCAATTTGTTATTCTAGCCATTTTTCATTTCGCCATGTTTCGCCACTTGATATTTACTAGATATTATTAATTGTCTCGCATGTTCCTTAAAAATCGAAAGTCAAAACAAAAAAAAATCTAAACAGCTAAACTAAACGCCGAAATAAAAAAAAATTAAACAGCTAAAATTAAAGAATAAACAAATAGTTAACACTTTGTTTTATGCAATCCAAGAAAGAGCGAGTAATATCTTCGGGAGTAAAGTTAGCTAAAGACTTCGCTTTGAATTCGCGGCAAATGCTTTGTTCAAATTTTCTAAGATCGTTTAGGGAAAGTTTTTTTTTACAATTTTTTAAATCATGAAATTAGAATAACCCGATTTCGGTTGATTAATGCCATTTAACATGAACCTCTGTAAGTTGTGTTGTAAATTTAGCCCACCGGGAACAAATTAGTCAAGGTTAAAATAACCTATTACAGTGCCTTAGTGTGGTAAGGCAATAAAACGAGTAAATAATCTTTTTCTTAATACTTATGTGTATTCCGAAATGAAGTTAAGTTTTTTAAATACAACAGATATTTTTTTATGATTTGAAATTCCTAAAATGGCAACACTGTTCTCAAAGTTAAAATGTTTGAATAAAAACTTATGTTCGACTGTGGTTTTGTTGCGCAAATGAATAGAATAGATTCACGATGCAACAACCACAACAAATAAACCACCCACATTCTCTGCAGATGCAGAAATGCTTCGCTTATTTGATATTCGTATTCGGTTTCGTTTTGACGCCGCGCTGGCCGCACCGCGGCACGAGACGTTTTAAAGATGAGTTGCCAAATGCATTTCTTTTTCTATTGAATAATGGGAATTTGTTATCGCGGAATGGATGAGGATTGAAGATGTTGGATGGATGAGTCTCAGTTTTGGGATACAGGGAATAAACAAGAGCGCAGCATTGAGCATGAGTGATGAATGGGACTTCATTGTTAGATTGACAGATACAAAGTTTGCGGTAACTGGGTGGTGGGGTGGCGATGGCGGTTTTTGGTTGTGTGAATTCCTTTGACGTTTTAAGCATCTTTTGTGTTGACATAGTTTTATTTTCGTTTTCTAGACATCAGTCAATGGAATTTTTTTTGCAAAACTACAACTACATATTTGAATTTCAATTGAATATATGGATGAATATGGTAGTTGTTTTTTTTTGCCATTGGTCTGAGTGTGACTTTGTAGATGCAATTTAAGTACTGTCGTTTTATTTCCATAGTTTTTTTTTGTTGGATGCTTTGCATAAAAGGTTATGCAAGGTAATGCTGCCGCATAAAATTTAGTTTTTTAAGCATGAACAAATTTTTTTGTATTAAAAATATATGTAAAAATATTAGCAAGGGATTCAATTGTGTTCTTCAACGTGAATGCCTGTCAGAAGAGCCTGTTCATTCACAGCGGGCAATCGGTTATCCATGATTATTCCAAATGATAATCTTACATTGCGTTTCTTCACTACAAATTTAATCAAGGAACTCATCATCAGAACGTTTAATTTAAGATTTCTATAATCAGCCGATCTTGGGTATATTAGCACAATATTAAGGTTTGGCTAGAATTTTGTTTATCCTTGGTTAAGAATATTCAAATTGAAACCAAATGTAAGTTCTACTTGTATATATTTTGTGGTTACTTTTGAAGTAACACTTTAATGTTTAATTTGAAAAAATCAGATTTCCTTGCAAGGTAGAGTACGATAACTTTAACACCAAAAATTGATGATTTTTTATAGAGAGGTCAAAACTAGCAACGAATTTTAAAAAAAAAATATGCTTTGAATAATTTTGAGTTTTAAACAAGATTTTTCAAAAAATGTGCATGGATTTCAGTTTATTTAAAATAGGCTAATAAGACAAAGTGTTACCTATTTAAGTAGGTAAGTTATTTTTTAATAATTTCTTTTATATTTTTATTTTTTAATGACTTTTTAAATAGCATTTCCTTCATAAACGTCAAAAAAAATGTCAAACATAGACAGGGATGTCACAAGAACTGTGACATGGGATATGGAGCAATTTGTGGTAGAATAAAGTAAACTAATGATCATAGATTCTTAATTATGGATTAAGAGAATACATAACGATCAAATTGCAACTCAAATCCACTGTGAGTGGATTGGGCCTTAGAATAAGTGTACATATCTGTTTATAAACTCGCTTTGTATTGGGACTTGCGAAGTATATTTAAGTATGTAATTATGAGTAAACGATGAATTAATCGCTTTCATTTCTTACCTCAAAATTAATTTAATAATAATTAGTTTGATTATAATTTGAATGGAAGAAAAAACATCAATTTTCTACAAAGATTCTTTTCAATTCATATAAATCATCTATGGAATCATATAAAAAGTTTTTCATCATATTTTCTTAAATTATAATTTATAATGTATAGGGTTGTATACACAGTAGGTATGAATGTCCGGAGTAGGATAAATTTTCCATTCTCCACACTTTCACACCCTTATTTTAATTCTTAGTCCATTTCCACAATATTTACATAAATTATGTTCTTTAGTGAGGTAAAATAAAGAACCTTCTTAATGAAGAGGAAATGAAAATAAAAGCAAACACCATAAAAATGTCAAAGAATGTAGCTATAGGTTAGTTAAGGCTAAAATTGTCTCTGTAGTATACAAAGGAGGTAATGCATCTCTAGTTCATTCGCACGGATGCAAACAACGTTCTGGAATCAGGAGTATCTTGTATGCGAATGTACGTCTAACATACTAAATAATCCTCTACTTTGTTTATTTATCCATTTATTAAAAAGGAAAACCTTTGCACTTTGCTCTACAACCCAAGGTAAAAATCTTATCTTTGAAAACGAGATCTTATAGGGAGCAAAATAATAGTTGAGTATAGGTTTTTCTCTTTGAGAGGAAACGTCACCATCAGTATAAAGGACTGAACTAAAAGCAAAAAAAAAATCAAACAACAAGATATAAAAACAAATTTATTTCAAGGACGTTATCTTGTCGCCGACATCGAAACATCGATCTGACGACGAGTTATGCATATCTTTTGAATACATCCTCTTTTGGTATTTATTCGAGTAAACATAGATAAATCCGATAAGAACGTAAAGATAAAGTTTGTTGAAAATATCATGTTATTAATGAAAAAAAATAACCAATCCAAAAATTGAATATGTCCACAGGAAAGTACCGTCAAAAGGTTGCATTGTATCGCAATATTTTGGAATATTAAAAAAAAGGAAATACAACTAAAAATTAAGCTTAGTTTAGACGATTGATAAATCTGGCAATTTATCATAACTGTTAGAAAAAAAACCGCTTCCAAATTTTTAAAATTTCTTTATATCTCATAGTTTGCCAGTTAGCTTCGTATGAAACTTTAAACAAATTCGTGGAAAATTTCACGTTACCAAACACACCTAGGGCTGTTTGCACCACCCTATGCTTTACGCTAATTAGCTTTCCAACTAACATTTTGCTTTCGATTTCTAAACTATAGCCTTGTTCAATGTTCATAGCGAAGTGCTTTTGAAGCCCTGTTAAATAAAAGTAAGATCGTGATTGGACTATATTCTGATATAATTGATTCCTTAAATATTTTCTGTAGCATCATACATATGTCAGCTATATCAGCGTTGTAGGACTTAAGCGCTATTGGAATCAACGTTGATAACCTCCTTCCTTCCTGAAATATTTAATAAAGTATTTTTTTCTTATTCAATGTTAAAAAATCAGGGAGTATTTGCTCAAAATTTTATGCTCTCAATCTTGTTAGAAATTGACAAATTCTCCAAAAATATCACTTGTCAAAAATAGAGTGCATCTCACATTAGACGTTGGGATACGGATAAGTCTACTCCGTTTCTGTAATAAAACGCAAACGGGGATATTTGACAGTTGTATGTCTTTAAACACTTTCTACTTGGACTGTCACGTCACCAAATGTATTTATTTGCTCCAATATTAAAGAAGCATTTGCTTCAATAATCCACAGCTATAACTTATTGCTCTGATATATTGCACTATTTGTTTCAATATCAAAGAAGCAAGGAATTTTTAAATATTAAAGATAATACACCTCTGCATAGACCTATCGATTTTGTGTCTATAATTGCATATCGAATCGTATATGTATTTTCTGCAGGAAGAATATGTCCTTCATTATACAATATTCATTCTTCAGCTGCTGCAATTTGACTCCTGTTATTAACTTAACACTTTAACCAGTATGACAAATTCGACAGATCTTCAGATTTTTTTTAATTAGATGTATGGTAGAAAAAGTGCAAGAACCACCCACTTTATAGGATATTCAGATCCTTCAATGATATGTGTATACTCATATACAGCCTGACTTTCAACTAAATGTACATTACAAACAACATATGTACATATCTATATACACATCTTGTACATAATCCTGTTTTCCTGATGCAGACAATAGCAGGTACTTGAAATAAAAAAAAAGTATCTTGTGAAGAGTATGAACTTAAAGATAGAACATGTTTATCGATTCGATATCTTAAGAATCACCTTAACATTGATCCCATTGACTACCATCAGCCTTCAGTGTGTGGAATAACAAACCCACACAAAAAATAGAGACTGCATAAAGTAAGAGTCCCTTCATCAGCCTGTCTGTAGGTATAGATTCCACTTGGAATTGTTTTTTTTTCCTCTTCATCTTTGGCTGAGCCCAGAGCATAAATGTAGAATAATATCAGCTGCTGTCAGTGTCAAGACTAAATTTTTGTTTAGAATTTATGAGCAATGAACATCCTGTTTGTCAATTTATAAATGCAATAGGATTTAAGAGAATGTTAGACTATAAACAGTTTAAAATGTTTTCTTATTGGAAATCAGGTAATCATAAGATCAACTAAACAAAAATAAAAGACCTTTTCCTTTAAATTAATATCATGTTCAATTGCTTATTAAATAATTTTGATTAAAATAAAATATAACTTTTTAATATTGCTGTCAGAAAGATGAGGGACTGTAGCATACTCGTAGTCACTGTTTGAACAGTTTCTTAGAAAAAAAACTTGAGTTTTTCAAATCAAATTTAAATTGATTCATCTCTAGGCTGAGATAAATCGGAATTTAAACAAAAAAAATATGTTTATCTTATAAATGTCTATAAAAATTATAACACAAATCACAATGTAAACACTTTTAAATAAAATCAATGCAATATTCAATAAAGACAGAAAATACTCGTATAAGTATTATCTTTTAGGTTAAACATATTTGTATAAAAAAAAAATTAGACTCGAGTTGGATTAGAATTAGCATACAGAATTAAAGCTTGGAGAATGTTTTTAAAATAGTTCAATGAGCAAATAAAACGACTTACACAGGAGCTTTGTGTATTTTACATTATTTAAACGGCTGTTAATAATTGTAAATTAATAAAAACAAAGGGAACACTCGGGCGTATACTTATTTTTTTTCTTTCAGATATTTGACTCTTTCATATAAAGGTCTATAATAATGTACACATGTATGTAAGTCAGAAACGTAAACGATATTTTGAGCAAATTTCTATTAAATTTTCCTATTACAGGAAAGTTTAGAAGAAAAACGATTGCCTGCAGAATAATTCATGTAAATATTTTGAAATGCAATTTTCTTTATTTAACCAAAAGTAATACTGTCTAAACTTTACTTTACCTACGACTGTAAATACTATAGGATAAGTTTTGCATTCGTAAAAATTATCGAACTGAAGACATTAATTTATCTGTCGGTATGGCGGTCTGTCTTTCTACAGCTCTAACTTCGATCTTAAGGTTATCTAGTAATTCTCTAGATAATTCAATCTATCAAGATGAGAATCGGGTGTTAACAAAATAACGCATTGTCTGTTGAATTATTTTTTTAGGTTGACACCTAACTAACTGATAGATCACTTTCAGATCTCAGGTTGTATTCATGCTTTATATATAAAAGTACTATAAAAAAAAATGTTCCATTCGTATATTCAGCAAAGTCTTGCGATAATTTCTGTTGAATACGGGAGTTTTTATTATAGAAAGTAATACCACTTGGTGACTCGATATTTAAGCAAATATTAAACCAAAAAAAATTAAAGATTATTTACCGTTAATCCTCTGACTGATCATACCGTAAAATCAATAAAAAGAAACTTTTAGGTCAAATCAATGTAAAAGCCCAATTTATTATTCTTGTGCAATGCAACATAAAGTGTTTTGTTATTCATATTCTTGCTGAAATAGGAGGTGTGGCATTTGATAATGCACCTAGCTTGTTTTGTATCTTGTTAGTGATGCGTGGAATGTCACGTGGAGATATATTGGAGTTGAAATAGCTTAGGCGCGCTCAAATTGTTTTTTTTTTTTTTGTAATTGTAATTAGAAACAATCACTTTTTCTCATTTGTTTTTGAGGTCATTCTAAAACGGTGTCACGGTTGTGTGGCAGTTGTAGTTGTTTTGTTTGTAAATACCTAACCCAATATTTATTGTTACAATATGAGGGCTCAGACTGATAGGTGCAACTTTATCCTACTTTGAAAAACAAAACAAAAAAATACCGATACTGTTTCAGTAGATGGGCTTTCAATGGGTGTATTATGTATATATGATTGATTTTACATTGAATGACATTAAACGCTATAATAAGGGTATTCATTCAAAAAGATAAATTAACGCTTTGAGTAAAATTTTAACTTTACTGTAGGCTCTTGTATTAAACCTACTTTGAAAATTTCTTGAAATTATTAATTAGACACATTATATAAATTTATGTTTTATGAAAATAAAATATGTATTTCGAAATTTATAGTAAAAATATTAGGTCGAATGCGGGTTTTTCTTACTGAATTTTATTAGTTTTTTTTATTACTGAATTTTTTATTATATTAATTGATATAATAATAAAGGTGCTTGTAAATTTAAAAAACAACTTTTGAAACTGTATTCTTTAAATTTAAAGATACGTCTTAACAATTTTTTTAGTGCAGGTATATAAATTCAACTTTTTTTTTAATGTGACCACTTTGTAGAAAATCAATGTGTCTCAAATGAAATTGAAAAACCGGTCTTACCTTACATACCTATATGTAAACAAAAAATTAGCAAATTATTGATACTCTTAAAATCAGGTATCAGAAAATTACATGAAAAATTACCTCGCACTATAGTCAGCCTTTAAGTTATACACCTTATGTAAATTACGGTTTTACATAAAATATAAATGAATTTGAAATATGTATATGATAAAAACTTTACTGGGTAAATTGAGTCAAACTGTCAATTCCAACGAAATTAGGATTTAACATTTTATTCCCGTCCAAATATAGTTTGATGCCCAATGGTCAAGCCTTAATATGAAGGACTTTTAACGGATTTAAAAAAAAAAAACTCTAAAATATCCCAATTTTCCCTACGAAAATTCAGGTCTTTGTCCTGGAATTTATTAATTAAAAAAAAAAAGTTTTATAGAAAACATGAACGATTTAATAGCATGTTAAGTCGCCACGACACTTTCGCACCGATTTTGCATTGGTTTAAGTTGGTCTTTAGGGGTTTCTTAGGATACGGCGATGAAACATTGTTGTTTTCTCTTTCTGTCTCATACAGAAATTTCAAATTTATGAGGCTGGTGCACAATCAAATCCAAATTTTTGTTTGGCTGAATGCGTTCACCTAATTTTCGAGATAATTTCGGGCATTTTTTTTTTTAAATTAACTCATTTGGAAATATGAATTTGTATAGCAAATGAGGTAACTTGTGAGCTAATTTGGAAATTATGATCGAAAATGACTTTATTTGGCCTTTCCGTCTGATAGAAAAATTTCAAATTTATGAGGCTGCTTTACATTCGAATCCAAATGTTTGTTTAGCTGAACACACTCACCTAATTTCGTACAAATTTGGTCGAAATTACGTCATTTGGAAATGTTAATTTGTATGGGAAATTAACAAATTATCATAGAAATTACATTATTTGGCCTAATAACGCACTATTAGCAACTTACAATTTCCAAACTAAAAATAACATATGCCCCTATTGTGAATTGTTCAAAAGTCATACTCAGGAACTATTTTTAATTATACTGCTGAATACCAAAAATGTTAGCTGAATGCAACAAAATGTCAAATCTGACATCAACATATTTTTGTTATTTCTAGTTTCATTTGTTTTGTTTTCTTCAAAATCTACCCGAGTTACTAATACTATACAAATCAATATTAGGCCCTGGAAAAATGAGTGAATTGGACATCTTAACCAATGGTAAGACCTTAAAATAAAAATCATACTAATTTAATTATTTTCACTATAAAAATACTCTTCCATCTGCAGACGACATCTTTACAAGCCTTGTTAACCAAATTGAAGTAGACAAAATAGAAAACGATATAAATGAACATACGACATTAACCAACGGCGACAGCGTTAATAAAAAACCTCCCCGTAAAAAACGCAAGAAGGATCCCAAAAATGATGAATTCTATGAAGTTATTGTACCATCCATGACACTCGACGATTTTCGCTACCATTTTCGCATGAGTCGCAGCTGCTTCCAATCCATAATGACTCGGGTCGCCAATAGAATACGAGTTTTTAGTTTAGAAAGAAAATTTCTTTTCACCATTTGGATGTTGACAACTCGCGAGAGTTTTTGTGCTGTTGCTCATCGATTTGGTCTAGCCAAGGGTCCCTCCCATCAGTACTTTCGTGATATTATGGATGGTTTGATAGTTCTATTTAAGGAATATGTCTGTTGGCCAAATTCAGATGAGCTTTCACATATCGAACAGGTAAAAATTGCACGGAAAATACAATATGGAATTACTGGATATTAAAGTTAATCTTTTTTTTTAGGGTTTCAAACCCAAAACGGGTGCCTATGTGCCTGGAATCGCTGGCAGTATCAGTAGTTGTCATTTACTTATAAAGAAACCATCGCGATATTCAATCTATTGCAATCCAAGGGGAACGCATTCGGTTATTCTTCAAGGTAAATGGAAAATTAAAATTCTACTCGACAATTTTTTGAATTTTTGTGTATTTTTTCAGCCGTCTCCGATCATCAGAAAATATTTACTGATGTGTATGTTGGCGCCCCGGGCTGTCTTGTTCCTGAAAGAGTATTCAACAACAGTCCCCTTTCAAAAGCTATCACAGAACTTCTCCCAGAAGATTATCACATTGTCGGAAACAATTCTTATCCGCAAAAGCAAAACCTAATCGTACCTTTCTTAGACGAGCACCTAGTTAACGAATCCCAAAAACACTTTAACGAATGTTTGTCTAAAGCCAATACAACTGTAAGAGAAGCATTTAAGCTGCTTTTGGCACGCTTCCAACGCTTGACCTTCCTAGACACAGCCAACCCGGAAATGGCAAACAAGATGATTGTCAGTTGTATTATTTTGCACAATCACATTCTCATGCATGACCTAGACGAAGATCCGACTACGTTTATTACAGATTGGCCAGAACTGTATATAAATGAGGATCCTAAAGATGTCACTGCTAGCGATGACGACCTGGAAGGAATAGCAAAAAGGAACTATTTGCTGTCATTGTTTGAGTTAATTTGAGTTCAAATAAAGTTTTAAAAGTTAAATTTTATTATTTATTATTTATTATTTATTAAACAAACTCCTTGCTTTTGGCTCTGGCTTTTAAGTATGACAATTTCATTTGATTAAAGTGAACCTTTCTTTGGCGAATACGATTTGATTCCTTAAGTTGCTCAAGTAGTTGTTCGATAGCAATAGTACGGCGCTCCTCCAGAATAAACATTTTTTTAGCGAATTCAAAGTCTATTGCCTCATCATTAGCCGTTGTTTCTGTGTTTATTTTGGTTTGTGTATGCCTATTGGTTTCTGTGTTTATGTTGGCTTCTGTTTCCAAATGAGCATCGACCGTCGAGTCATCTTCTTCCTCAGGTTCATCGGCTCTCGAGTCATCCTCTTCCCCATGATCATCGGCTCTCGAGTCATCTTCTTGCCCGTGATCATCGGCTCTCGAGTCATCTTCTTGCCCGTGATCATCGGCTCTCGAGTCATCCTCTTGCCCGTGATCATAGGCTTTTAAGTCATCCTCTTGCTCTTGTCCATCGAAATCCCCCGGAGAAAACGAACAATTAACGTCGACAAAAGATTCGTACAATTCCGGTTGCGCTTCAAAATTTGACTCCGATTCCTCTGGCGACTCATCTAAAGACTCTGGTTTGCTACAACGTGTTGTGTTTTCTGTTGTTTCATTTTTTACCTTTGCATTAGTTGTAACTGCTCGTCGTTTATTTGCGAATCTGGTTCTTGGATTCAAGACACTTCTTTTTTTTATAACCCCACCACCTACGGTGCTTTTTCTTTTGCATTTTTTATTAATAACATCTTTATTTTCTACGTACCCATCATAGATACTGTGCAATTGTTCAAAATAAGGCCACGGATGGCGAAGTCCTGTTAAGGTAATTCTTTTTTTTTTCATCGATTCAACAGTTCCATGGTAGCAACATTTAAGATTTCGCAGTTTTCGATCAAGATTTTCTAGTTCGAATGTATATCCTTTATTTTTCATTCTTTTTTGTAGTTCCACCAATATATCACGGCGACGATGATTTGGATCCCAGAATGCTTCCCTCATATCGACGCATTCATTTAGGAAATCCAAAACGATTGTGTGGACCCAGGTTGTGTCTTTTGTGGATGGCACTACACGTTCTCTTTTCCACATTAACTTTGGTGGAAGCGGTAGAGCCGACTTTGGAAGTGGAAGGTCCGGATACAAAGATGCCATTGTTGGTGCGTCCTCAATATCCAATTCTTCGGCAAAGATTTCCATCATTTTATTGAAGAATACCCAGGTGCTACTTCGATTCTTATTTTGGCACATAGAATCAAATTGTCTTTTTAAATAATGGTATTTTCTTTCTAAGGTTTTAACACTATAAAAAAGCCCATACTGGGCAAATAAGATATTCCTAATTTCGCCGAAAAATCTGTTGCAACGATGTCTTGGATCGTGGAGTTCTTTCTTTTTCTTTAGAACTTCTTCGATAAAGTAATGCACTGCTTGTTCGTCCAATGGAGATTCATCTTCAGTAGCTAGAGAAATAAACAAAAATAGAGTTAGTTTCTTTTGCATACAATTTAGATTTCAAAGTTTTATTTACCATTAACAACTACAATTTCTTCGGATACATCATAATCTGCTGTGCTGCTAAGCAGTTGCTGTGGCAGGTGTGTTGGTTCATTCATTTTGTGGTTTATTTTACAAAGTTTATTTTACAAAGAAACATAAATTTGTTTTAGTTAAATTGAAAAAGTAATTTCTGCAGTTTAATACAAGATTAGCTTTAATCTTTTTCGACGAAGTAGAAGCTGTCATTTCTAATATAAATGGTTGCGTTCAGACCCCGTAAATAGCAGAATATTATTGGGTCAGTTCATGTTTCTGAGTTTTTCAGATAGCGGCATTGTATATAAATTTATATACAATGAATAGCGCCCCATAAAAAAATTGAACACACAAAAGCGTGTGTCAGTTTTCCGTCCTTCTAATTTGATGACTAATTTTTATTTTTGATTGGTATACATTTGAAAGAAAAACATAATAAATTGAATTAAAAAATTAACAAATTGCTTGATACATTAAGGGCCAGTTGTACAATCATCAGGCTTAGTTCATATTTAAATACTTGTGCAACTATAAAACTCTGGAAAGATCTTCCAAACCTACGTGAATCTGTTGCGAAGACGACCAATACAATAGTGGTGTTTTCTTGGGATTTTATAAATAAAGTACACAGTAAAAAAAATACCCAAGAAAACGGTTCCGATGTATCGTATTTTCTTTTAACTGAACAGCTATCACAAGAAAAAAGGGTAGACTTTTATGATTCAGAAATATAAACACCCTGTTATGAACAAAAACTGAATTTCATAGAACTAAAATGAAAAACATATGTGTCTATGTATTATTCAAGTTCAGTTTTTGCTTATGTATTTTATCTTTTCTCTCAATTTCAAATACGAAAATTGATTTTCGCTCATAAAACAAAAAAACAAAACTGGAAGCCAGGCGTGGTAGAAAATTTAATTATATTTTGGAATCTCAGTAGATTATTTTTGTTTTTCTTTGAACGTGTCCATTACATATGTCTTTGCTGAAACGTAACGTGAAAAAAAACTTATACAACTGTCAAAAATCAAAACAGTAGAAGAGAAATTAGAAAAGCATCGCACTACGTCACGTCAGTCAAATATTTATCTTTTCAAAAATATATTTATTTATACAAAATAACATAAATTAAAAAAACTCTTAGCGAAAACATGGTTAAAAAAGTGCTTATGATATGTTTGGGTAACAAAAGAATCTATACATATTTATTGTAAATTTTATATCTTTAAAAATAATTCAGGAAACATCTGCCGGTCCCCAATTGCTGAAGCAGTAATGCAAGACACTATTGAAAAAGCCGGCGTTGCAAAGGATTGGCAAGTCGACAGTGCCGGAATCGGTGATTGGCATGCTGGAAATTCACCCGATTACCGTGCTCTAAATATCATGAAAAACCATGGACTTAAATACTCGAATCATGCTCGACAAATTCGTAAAGTTGATTTCGAAGAATTCGATTATATCTTTGGAATGGACGATGAAAATATGGATGATCTAAATCGGCTGGCACCGAAAGGATCGAAGGCAAAACTCTTGATGCTAGGTGATTTTGGATTGGACAAAAAAGAACGAATCATCAAGGATCCGTACTATGTAATTTGAAAGGATTTTTTTTTTGTTTAACAAAGTACCAAAATAATTGTTTGATGTTTCTTTTTAGCTTAAAGGAGAAGCTGCCTTCGAGAAGGCTTATCAACAATGTGTGATTGCATGCGATGCCTTTTTCAAAGAGGCTCTAGCTGGAAAAATCTAAATAAAATAAATTGTGAATCTGCTTGGGTGATTTTAGGCCAAATAAATAATTATATTGTTTCTTAAAAGTGACTTTGTTTTGCATTATTTAAGAAATTTGCCTTAAGCAATTGTATTGAGAATAGAATAACAATGATCAAGGTAGGTAGGTGTTTAGGTATGTACACTGTGCATTCTTATAAGAATCGTGTCTCAGAAGGGTGTGGCATGATATTGGGAATCATGCATTCGTTTTTCAGATTTCAGAGAAAAGGCTTCCAGATTAATTCGGTGTAATTTCAGACCACTGAACCGAAATATTCTTTTGTTTAATTTCACAACACTAACGCTGTCAGACCCAGCTGATTCTAAATGACGTGTTTCTTTTCACTAAAAACAAAAATAAAAAGAGAATTTATTTGTGTAATAAATAATAACCTTTGCAAAATCAGAGTGCATCGGTATGGTGAAGTTTTACGATGATGCTTACTATTATTATTTCAATAAAACTGAAATGCTGTTTTCTCTATACTCGTCAGTTGTTGTTGAACATTCAACCAGAAAAAAAACTATAAAATATTAACAAGATGAGTGAGAGCGAAGTTAAGAAAATACTTTTTGTCTGCATAGGTATGTAGGTTTGCGGCATTATACTGCGGTACTTGATTTCTTGAGAAATACTCTTTTTCTTAGGAAACACCTGCCGATCACCTATGGCTGAAAGTGTAATGCTTGATCTTGTTCGAAAGAATCGTCTTGATTGGGAAATTGATAGTGCAGGACTTCGGTCGTGGAATGTTGGTGTAACTCCACAAGAACGATGCATCAAAGTATTAGCTGAACACGGTTTGAAAACAAGACATTTGGGAAGAGAAGTAAATTACTAAATATGTATATGATTGTTTTAAAATAGGTATGTAGTAAACATTATTTTTTTGTTTTATAGCTTGAGGAAAAAGATTATCACACTTTTGATTATATCTTTGGAATGGATGAAATGAATATTAAAGAACTTAACGATCGATCACCCCAACAATGTAAAGCTAAGATCGAACTCCTTGGTTCGTATATTGGCAGAAAAGAGGATGAAATAATAGTTGACCCATATTTCGTAAGTTTTATTTTGTTAAAGTGAAATATTGCTTTTTTTTGTAAATTGAAGAAAATTGAAGGTACTATTATTAAAAATGCTTGGTTCAGTTAATTTTTTAACTCTACTAATTGCTTAAGAAGGTCGGCTAACGAGCAATAAATAATTTCGACGCAAACTTTTGTAAAATTCCGCTCATCTTACATAAATTATATGAAAAGAAATCTACTTTGAACCATATCCATCAAGTTATATTATATTAGATTTTAGTTCTTTTTTTAAGAAAACTGGACTTGGGTTTCCCTTGCAAATATGTGCTTGTATTTTTTTTAATTTGTGGCATTCGCAGTTGAAAAATATTATTGTTTCTTTGCAGGAACAAGGAATAGCTGGTTTTCGGAGATGCTATGAGCAAATCTACACCAGCTGTATAAACTTTTTAGCAACCCAGGTACACAAGGAATAATTATTGCGGAGTCTTAAATTATACATAATTTGTTTGTACATAGAAATATTATGAGTATGTTATATATTGGAAAATAAAACAAATTGAACTATACATAATTTATCAGTCATATTTATTAACTAATAGATCTTAGAAATATTTCAAACATCACCTGCAATTACTCTATCTAAGAAATTATCCCACTTCTGCTCGATTATTGCATAAGCTTCTTTACTTTCAGAGTCATTTAAAACTGAATATCTGAAAAAAAACGTATTAGGCACTTCACCTACATTTTACTACAATAAATTTCTTACTTAATAGAGTTCCAAACTAATTGTTTCAGGGTCTTTAATCCAGCATGATTTGGAGCAAAGCTCATTATGGCATAATAAAAGTCATAGCTTAGTCCTTTAGCATTCCAAAAGCCAGGATCATCATTTGTAATCACAATGGGAATATTTTCCGAAATATAAAATGCTGCTGGATGATTCCTGAGATCCCAAACCAAATTTAAAACTTGATTTGATATTGGACTTATTTCCAGAGCAATATCACGTTTCTTAACGGCATTCCATAGGACAGGATGTTTTACCAATGCATAACCATGACCAATTCTTGTTGAATTCAAGAGAATAGCGTCGAGTAGATTGTAATCTGATGAAGCTCCATACCAATCTGAATAATCATAGTAAATTTTTAATTTTTAAAACTGAAAAGTGATTAAGTTATCTTACTTGTTTCTCCGGCGTGGAAAAAGAACTTAGCAGTTTCTGGAAGAGTTTTCAGTTCGTCAATTAAGTTGTAAAGTGGATTTCCTAAATCTTCTTGACCAACCAAGTCAAACCCGATGACAAAATTTGGATTTTCCTCACTAACGAAATAAAAGTAATTACAAAGTTTTTGCACTGAGAGAACATCTATGTATAATACTTACTGAAATTTTTTGAAAAAGTCGAACTTATTGGTCACGCTTCTCAATTCAACATTTCTATTTACAGAGAAGATAACCTTTACTCCGAGAAAATCAGGATTCATAGCTTGAAATCGTTGGACAAGTGCTATAAGCTCATTGGCGGCAAACTCCGGAGGATATTCCTTTCCCTCATCGTCATAAAGCTGATAGAAAGAGAAAATTTCAAGAAAAAGTTAAAATTGAAAAATAAAACAAAACATTCTCACATTTTTAAAGTCCATTCTCAATTCTATATACATAATACCATCCTGATATGATTCTTCTAACAAACGCCAATGATAAGCCCGAAAAGCTGGAATGTATTTCAAAACATCCGAAACTGTTGAAAATGTATTTTGAAACTTTTTCCATACTTTATTTAAGCTCGAATATTCCACTTTGAATTAAAACGAAAAAAAGAGAAATCTATAGAAATATTTTATCGTTTTAAACGTTGCCTTACTTTCTGGAATTGGGGTATACAAATTGATCGTCCTTTCCAACTGCGTATCAAAGTATCTCCTACTTTGCGCTTTTCGCCTTTTGACACTAACCATCGAATATGGAGATTTGCATTCATGTTTATTGCTTCTCCGAAATGAAAGAATTGACACTCCTTGAACATCAACGCATGTTAAAAGTCCTGGCATATAAGTGAGATTTCTTATCACCCAATCTGAAGATACCAGAGCACTATTGTGAGCATGCAGTAGAGCACCTTTGGGCATTTCCTTCAAGAATTGAAAAACTTTGCTGTTTTCAATTAAATGTTTGGCTTTGAAGAAATGCATTCCAGGTGCATAGTTTTCTTCAGTGTCATCAAATCCATGAGATAGTTCGGCCAATTTATGCTTCATAAAAATTCTATTAACTGATTCTTCTTTTTCTGATAAAACAACAGTTCCACCAGTTGAAAGAAGATCTTCAGCATCCATAACTGCATTACGTGCATCTTCATAGCCTTAAAAAAAAGCAGTGATTTAACATTATATTTTAAGCCAATTGTGATAATAAAAAATGTATGAAACTTACTAAGAAAATTGAGTTTCTGTTCTTTCCCTTCTAGAGTAAAACAACAAGAACATGTTATAACTGCTGTGACCAAAATAAAAACCAATTTAGTCCATGACATCTTAAATCAAAAAAACATACTTTATATACAAAAAAATACGACATAAGAAGGTACAAAAACAGCAGTTGAAAAAAAAACTGTTTGGAAAATATGATAACTTGAACATCAGATGCACCTGGACTTCTTAAGTGATCACTCTTGAAAGTAAACTTAATTTCCTATGTTTTTTGTTAAAAACATTTGATCAAAATTTTCATATGACTCAGTAAAAATCGTATGTACAATTTTGAAAACAAATTTAGGTAACGGCTTAGTTATTTAATCAATCGTACGACTAATTCGCACGAACTTGCCCCTATTAAAGTACTTTAGAATAAACACAAATGTTACAAACTAGAAAAAAAAATATAAAAAACATAAAATTCATTCCAAAAAAAGAGTGCGGAGAGCTTATGGATTTTAATTGATATTTATTGATATTTTTTTGATGCAATAATCCAAAAAATAGTCTCCTCTTGCCCCTACCACCAATTTCCGATGCTTAAAGACTCCGTAAATCGAATTTTACACCTCACATTTAGCAGCGCAACCACAAGGGTCTGGGCAACATTAAAAAAAACTTGCCATTATAGTACTATAGTTTTCATATACAAAGTCTCAACACAAAAGATTCCATCTAATGTAACTACACAATTTCGAAAACAGTTCAAAAATCGTTAGAGCCATTTCAATATTTTAAACATACATTTTTTCTAAAATTTTTCTTCAAAAACAATTTACAGTAGTACATATTGTGTTTCAAAATAAAAATTAGATTTTTTTTTACAACAAAAATCCTTTTTTTTTTTGAAAATTTTGATGAATATATTATCACAAACCGTCAAACCGTTTATAAGACCGTTAATAATGGTTTTTTTGAAAAATATTTTTTTGCAACTATTAAACTAATTTTTTCGCAATTGCACTATGTTTCATTTGACCACCATCATTTTTTTAGAGAAAATTTTAATTTTTGCACATAACTCGCCAATATTTTATTCTACATTTGCATAAATTGCAATGTTTTACAAAAATGCAATCAAATGATAACAACGTAAGTAATTCATCAGACATTTATTGTTTAGTATAGGTACTGTAATAATAATTAATACATGAAATTGTCGATTTTCAACCACTGGGGTGATACTATTAAGCCAACATTATTACTTAGCCAAAAACTAATAATAAAGGTAGTTTTTGTAAATCACAAATTAACAATAACCGTTGTTGATACATGATACTGGTTTAGTTTTTTTTTTTAACTTTTGAATACTATTATTATTATTTTCGGTAATCACCTTTACGATTTCATTTTGCTCGGACACTAAACGTTATAAATTATTTTAACAGAGTGCTCTATAATTTCAAACCGCAAACACCCGAGTGAATTAAATGAATTGGATCAGAAACTCTTTTCAATGAAGAAACAAATTTATTTTATAATCGCTTAAATTTGTTCAGTACATCAGCGAAAACAGCAACGAGGTTTAAAAGATCTTATTACTTCGGCAGTATCTTAAAGACTGATTTGAAAGATGAACACCACTATACAATGTAGATTATTGTCATACAGCTTTTGAGGAAGAAGCTTGTGAGGGAAATATTCAATAAGCAGTTTTATATTATTGTTTAAACTGTTACTGTGGATGCCTTAGCTCTTAACATGTCTAAAATTATATCTAAGCGTGGCTTAAAAATTTAAACATCTCTTAATGGTATGGTTAACATATTTAAAAGTCTCACTATCGAAGAAGAGTGTTAGTTAGTTATTTTTGGAGATTAAAATGATTTGGTGTTCATGACGTATGAGTAATTAAGTTATTTTTTTTTTGCTCTAATAGTGTAATCTTCGGATACCTACTGTATTATTTAAATTAGTAGTGGGCGGGTGGTTAGTTATGAATTTGTGAATCAATCAAACAAATTGAAGAATAATTTTACTGACGTAAATGCGGTTGTTTTATATACATAATTATGATTTAGTGAATGAACGAAATTGTTTAGAATTTATCAATATACTGCCGATCTTGTTTTCTCTTCTTTTTCGGTCTTTTGTTTATTCATATACCTAATAGAAAACTCTAGGACTAGAAAAAAAACTTACAACCACAACAACTTACAAAAATTACAAGTTTTAAGACTAAATAACCCTGACGTATTCCGCTAATTTCAAATTTTAAAATAAATTGGTTCTTTTCACTTTTCGATAACGGTCCTTTTTTATTTTGAAAATAAAATGAGACCACGAAATAAATATTGTTTCATTATAAAAGTAAATTACACCGTCATTTAGCGCCATACTCTAGTTTTTATTGCTTTGATAACTTTTAAATTTAGAAGGCGTGTCCGCGAGCGTAAATTTATTGTTGTAATTTGTAAACCACTTGTAAACCTCTTTCCATCATTCTTGAAAATTTCATTTAAATCTCTGTTGAGTTGTTCACATTCATTACACTTATGTGCACTGCACGAATCCAATGTGAAATCCGTGTTATTATATGCTTGTGAAACATGGAAAGTCTCGGCCACCATCTCGAGAAAATTGCAGGCTTTTGTGAACCGCTGTCTGCGTTACATCCTTAAAATTCGCTGGCCACAAACAATATCTAACCAGGAATTGTGGCGTAAGACAGGTTAGAGGCGCTTGAACATCGACATCAGAAAGCGCAAATGGCAATGGATTGGTCACACACTGAGGAAACCAAACGATGATATTGCGAAGCAGTCCTTTGAATGGAATCCTCAGGGGTCACGGTTGGAAGACCAAGAACAACATGGAAATCTACGGTGCTATAGGAAGCTAACTCCCAGAGAAAGACGTGGTCACAGTTAGGGTATCTAGCTGCAGATCGAGAAGGATGGAGACGTTTTGTTGACGCCCTATGCCCCGTACGGGGTTAGAGGATAAAGATAAATTGTCCATAAGATTCTCAGCACACGTTTTAGTAAATTTGGATAGTAAAACAATTTTTGTTTAAATTGGTTTTTTTGAGTGCGGGGAAGTTTATCGTTGACATTTGGCTAAAAAATTTATTATTTCTGAAATTTTCATCAACATTTTCAAAATGGATTGGTTGTTTTTTTAGTTTTATTGAATGAACCCACTTTTTCCGTAAAAACTTAACCACTGTGCACTAGGACGTATACGAACTTTTTATTTTATTGAAATTACACTCTCACCTCTTAACTAATGCTTAATATAAAACTGTATTTCTTTGTGGTGCCCCAACTAGCTTGAACAGGAGCCTAGTTGACCTAAAGGCAAATCAAAGTAAACAATTTAATTTGTTATTGTTTAATTTTGAAACATATTCTTTTTTGCAATAATTTTAAGTTGTGATTTAAAAAAGTTAACTTAAAAAAAAAACAGGCGGACAAAAACTAAATTTTATTAAAAATTAATGGATCATGAATAAACTCATTTTACTTATCTAATTTTAAGATTTCTTTTTTAATTTGTATTTTATCCACGAAGTTACGATTTTAAAAATATATGTTTTATTTATCTTAAATGGTTATCTGTGATTAATTTTTAAAGAAAAAAAATGATCCCTTAATTTTTGACTGATTACGTAATGTTGAAATTTGAATTTTTGGGTTTTCCCCAAAATCAAGATTCAAAATGTAGAAAAAAATACCAATATTTTGTTATACATATCATAGAACACGAATATGGAATATCAGAGCCCATTATGCCAACATAAAAAAATAAAAATATACAAAAAATAGTTTTCATCATTATTTTTAGATTAAGTATTTATTAAATAACATGCATATATGTAAGTACGGAAATATATTTTATTTAAAATAGCTCTCTAAAATCTCAAATTTGTAACATCGTCAATAAATTCATCCCATTTCCTTCTGAATACTTTGTTGATCTTTCGACGTTCGTCACCGTTTAAAACTGAATATCTGTTGATAAAAAAAATATACATGTAAAAAAATTCAAATTAAAAATTTCTAAAAAAAAACATCTCACTTGATTGAATTCAAAGCGAATTGTTTAAGTATCCTCAAATCGGCATCAACTGGTGCAAAACTCATGAAAGCATAATAAAAATCATAACTCAGACCTTTGCCATTCCAAACTCCTGGATCATCTGCTGATATTATGATGGGTATATCTTCAGCGATAAAAAATGATGCTGGATGATTTCTTAAATCCCAAACCAATCCGAGTACTTGATTTGAAATCGGATTAACTTCAATTGCAATGCCACGGTTTTTCACTGTATCCCAAAGTTGTGGATGTTTGGATAAGGCAAATCCATGTCCAATACGATGAGTATTCAAAAGAATAGCATCCATAAGATTCCAGTCGGTTTTGCCATACCATTCTGGAATTGTAAATATAGTTTATGGATTCTGAAAGGAAATTTGAAAAAAAAATCATATAACTTGTTTCTCCAGCATGAAAGAAGAAATGAGCTCCAGTTGGTAAATCAGATAATTCAGTAACAAATTTATGCAAGGGATCACCCAAATCTTCTTGGCCAACCAAGTCAAATCCAATTATAAAATTCGGTTTAGCCGAGCTGAAAAGAAAAAATACATGTTTTTATTGTTAAATAAAAATCCCAAAGTGTTCATTAGATAACAGAAACGTTTAAGGCAGTAAATTATTTTCATCTTAGTTTTCTTTATTCTATCCGACATTGTTATAGGTTCGTTTTTGTCAACCCCATTGAGCTTGTTAAAAAAACGACTACTAGGCTAAACAACTCCATCTTTAAACAAGGTGTAGTTTCCATACAAACTATCGATAGCAAATTTGAAAATGATGCTGGCAATCAATCTCTATTCGAGTTTAAGTTATGTCCCGAAAAATGTCTGGGATAGGCAAAGCTGTAATGGGATTAATTGATGTTTCCAAAATAGATTTGTATGAATAAAAGGTGCACTTTATCAAAACTCCATTAGGTTTGTTAAGCTTGAAATTTCCATTCTAACCATATCGATATCAATTGTTTAGATAGAGCCCCAATTATTTCCATCCATGCTAAAGCTAAGGCCCGGAATTGTCTGGTCTCCGTGGTAAATATAGCTACGACTTTTTATACGATTTTTCCAATGAAATGATGGCCAACGAGCTCACTTTTCAAGGCATATTTAGGCATCTAGTATAAATATTAAAATCTTAGACAAAAACGTAAACTTGATGTTTTGGCAGCACTGAAATGTCCATGACATTTACCATGTATTTTTTCTAATTCGATATTATTCACTCATTTAATCCAACGTAAATCCAAAAAATACTGTTATGTCGTTTTCAATTGGTAATCCCTTTGTATATGAAAACTATAGTACTCTCATGGTGAGTTTTTTTTAGGGTTGCCTGGATCCTGGTGGTGGCGCTGCAAAATGTGAGGTGTAAAATCCGATTTGGGGAGTCTTTAAGCGTCGAAAATTGGTGGTAGGAGCAAGAGGAGACTATTTTTTTGATAATTGCATCCAAAAAATAACAATAAATATCATTTAAAACCTCCATAAGCTCTCCGCAAAAATAAAAGAGTAAGGGTTGCCGGCATACATTAAATGTCGCCCCATTCGACTTCCACCATGAGAGTACTATAGTTTTCATATACAAAGGTAATCCGGAATTGGTTTTAGATTCGGAATCCCTATTGACCAGTATTTTTCGATTCTGAAAACTTTGAAGTTTGGTGTGAATGTATTAGTATTTCAAGCAATCACTGCACTGTTCGCACAATTTGTAAATTTAAAAGAATATGACATTTATCAAATGTGACATTCAAATCTTTGAATGTGTGAGTGATTCTGTTTTTGCTTCTGGTTTCAAATCCAGAAGAGAAATTCTCTTTTTTTTAGAATCAGAACTGTCACTTTTGCCCAATTGAAGGCATTCAGAAGCCTTTTTTCTGCTTCCAGATTGCCAATTGGAAACGACATTAGTAAATTAATTCTTAAATTAAAAACTACATATTTACATATATTGAATTAAAAATTAAATAGTATGGCGGTTAAAAATATTTTATAGAATAAGACTTTATATTAGCTTATAAAACAATACTACCATTCATGTTAAATTGTATTTTAAAAAAGTCTTTTTACTCACTGCAGCTCCTTAAATCGAACAATTCTTTCTGTCATATCATCAACGGTTCCCTTATTTTTCTTCGCAAAAATAACTTTCATGCCGATAAAATCGGGATTTGAATCTTTGTATTCGTTAACCACCTTTTCTAGCTCATCTGCGACTTCCAGCGCATCATATGTTTTATTTCTATCTCCATACAGCTAAAAAAATTTATTCAAAATAACTACACATAGAGGTCAAATAACTATTACAAAATATTAAACTACCTCGGACAAAGAAGCTCGGATCTCAGCATAAATTATATTATCCTCATATAATTCCTCCATCATGCGACGATGGTAGGCTCGAAATACTGGTAAATACCTATAAAAGTTATCGATCGAATCAAAAACATCCTCGAAACGTCTCCAAATTTTTTGACTCTCTGTTATGAGTGCTGAAATCTAATATATCTGCAGAACTTTCTAAAATTGTTGTTTCTAACACAAATATACTTACACTCTGGATGCATTGTATACATGTTTATATGTTTCTCTAATTGCCGATCATACTGTCGCCGATCATCGGTATTTAATCGTTCTACACAAACATTTTTTAACTCGCTCGAACAACGACTTGTATTGCGAAATGTAAACAACATCACACCTCTCTCATCGCGACACGTGTAAACGTTATATTGTGATGTTAGATTCTTAACGACCCATTTAGATGAAACAATTCCTTTATTGTGTCCATGAAGAAAGGCACCTTTTGGCATTTTTTGAATAATTCGAAAGACCTCACTTTGGCGTATTAACGGTTTCGCATGAAAGAAATGCATTCCCGGTGGGTACATGTCAGGTTTTTTGAGGCCTAAAGCAATCTGAAAATATAAATATGTCAGGATCATTAAAACAAAAAGATCCAAGTCATTCTACTTATATTAGGAAATAATAAAAAAAACAAACGATTGAACAAAAAATGATTTAACCTCTTGCCGTTTGGCATTCATTAAAATAGAATTGGCCTTCTCTTCTTTTGGTGACAGCCATAAATTACCACCAGTAGCAGAGAGACGTTCCGCTTCCATGATCTTCTCGCGTACGGAATCATAAGCTGAAATGCAAATAAGTTGTTTTGGGTAATATAGCGCTAAGAAAATTATAGTGTTAAATCGTTTGCAAATTTGTATTAAGTGATTTAAATAGATTGATCTTTTTTTCAAATTATTTGGTTGAAGAAACTTACGGATTATTTTTGTTTTTTTGTTGTTTTAGTCACGTTATCTACTTATTTTTCAAATTCAAACAAAATATTGACCTTTTTGTTTAAAAAAATTGGGTATGTTACATAGAGTAAAAATTGTACTAAAATGTAAGGCTATTTAGCCTGAAGCAATAACTATGTAATTAAGATCTATGCTATTAGTTTAATGAAAGCTTCTTTGGCTTGTAGTTAGTCCAGTGCAATCGGAGTTTAACACAATTTTTTTTACAAAACTTTAAAGAATTGAACATTTCTCAATTTTTGAGTGGCACTTAATCAATGCCCAAAAAAATTTCTTTATTCAATTTCAGCCACTTGATTTTCAAACTACAATTATTTCTTTTAGCTAGTTGAAAAACTTTTGACGCACAACACTGATCGTAAGATTGAATTATTAGCTGATGACTCGCGGTAGGCGATTTCAATGAATTTCCACTTGGTTATTCTCCTGAGAAATTTTTTTATCGGGAATTTTTTGTGAAATTTATTTTTAGAAAAAAAAAATTGTTTTTCATTTTTTAAATATGTTAATTCCTGTTTGGAAATCTCCCAAAATACCTACTTTTAATCAAAAAAATGCATTCCATCGAAAGTGCATATTTTGGTATTTTATCTGTAAGGTGTATATTTTTTGTAAAAGTGCATATTTTTGTTTATTTTTACACATTAATAACAACCGATCGTATGATGAAACAATGTTGAAAATTTTTCTTTGACAATTTGTTTTAACTTTTTTATTTGATATTTTCCTCGGCATGTTTTTTAGACGAACATTTTTATCGAAAAAAAAAATTATTTAGTATCTAATAAAAAAAAAAATTTTTTAAAGTAATTGGATGCAACAAAATAATTTTAATGGGAAAAAAATGTTTGCGATGAGGCAAATAACCTTTTTTGAAAAATTTCACATTAAACTGAGGTTTTCTAATTTTATATTTTTTTCTACAGAAATAATTGTTTTTTTGTTTGTCTCAAATGCATTTTTTTATACTTCGCGGAAGTGAATGCTGTTTTATTACACTAGGTTTTTTAATTTCATTTCAATTTCAATTTTTTATTCAATTCAACATTAATTTTATTCAATTCCAGTTCAAATTTGAACAGCAGCCAAAGTGTTTCTAGCTATACATACAAGTCAAATCCGGTAAATAACAGTTTTGAGTTCGAACTTTTGAAAAACAGCCTGATTTTAATAATGGTTTTTTGTTTTGTTAAATGTTTGTATTTTTAAAACTACTACATGTACGAGTATACATATATAGATTTATGAAGAAAAGTAATTTGACTGATTTAAATTTGAAGTATTTATTGGTAAGGTGGGACAACATTTCAAAAGATATTAAGTTTGAATTATATTAGATACGAAAAATACTAAAATACAGACTACACCCAAAAGCTTTTTTTTTTTTAAATAAAATTGTCAGATTATAATTTGGAACAATTTAATATTTTTGTTTTATTTAATGATGCAAAAAATTATAATTCCTAGTATTTCCATACCACAAATGATCAATTTGCTTAGGCGCTTGTCCTTAAATTTGAAATACTGATTCTAATTTTGAAGTTAATGACTTCATTGATACTGAAGTGAGAAGAAAGTCGAAAATCTAAAACTGAGTTGGTTGTTTACATTAGGCTTTTTGATGTAAGAAAAATTATAGTGTTACGTGTAATCCCAGAGCTATTAGTGTTTTTTCACTTTAA
The DNA here is from genome assembly GCA_958431115.1 of Syrphus vitripennis. NCBI lineage: Eukaryota > Metazoa > Arthropoda > Insecta > Diptera > Syrphidae > Syrphus > Syrphus vitripennis. Next base: position 24,265,385 of record OY288108.1, read on the forward strand.
GGTATTAATCAAACAAAGAACTTCAAAGGTTGATAAATTAAATAAAATAAATAATTCTCAAACAAAAAAAAACTTAAAAAAAACCTTAAACTAACAGAATAAATTAACTTCCAAAAGTGGAAGAAGCCTAGGAAAGTAATAATTTATTGAAGGTTTGTTAAGATATCTGACATTTTCTAATTAAATTCCCTATCGATACCGGAGCAGGAGTAGCACATCTCTTACCATTTGGAAATTTCATAGATACCCATGAAATAAAAAAGTAACTATAGAAATAATTAATTTAATATAAAATACTTTACCCCATTTTTTAGTAAATCCACCTGAAAAATTGAAACAAAATATGTATGTATACATAGGAAATTCAGTTCTAATAAGCGAACAGAAAACAACAGGTAGACGATAGACATCACATAACAAAAATTCTACATTCTAACTTTGATACAAAATAAAAATATCATTCATCAACAAATTGTTAGGTATCAACAAAAATCAAACTAAATTATCCAGGGGATGCAATCCCCTTCTTCAGCTAACATAACAACAACAAAAAATCGAAAAAGAAAAAAAAACAAACGGTCATCCAATTCAAAATTATGATTATCTAGATATTAAATTTTAGCATTACTTACACAGCTCCAAAGTTTGAACTGAACACGATAAAAGCAAATTGATTGCGACAACATAAACTATGAATAAAATAATTCGACTCATTTTTGCAGATTGCAAGCAAAATTTACAAATTTTTTTTTCTGTTGAATTTAGGTTGCGACAGAATAATTAAAATATGTTCGTTTGGAAATATATTGATAAATGTTTATAACGTTTCCGATAAGATTTTTGAGTGACACTTTAAATAAAAATTTTAAAAATTTATTTATTTATTTTCAAAATCCTTTAATCTAAAGGTCGAGTCGAGAAACTGTTTTTTTCTATTCAATCCGACATTTATGAAATCGCGAACTGAACTGAGCAAATTATCGTGTGGATAGGAGGTACATATTTGCATATCTGGGTGATGAGTGTTGACTATGGCATAATAAATAAAAACAATGCTCCAGCTGATGGTCCAGAACATCGCCGTCACTCGGGGTGATTCCGATAGCCCATATTATCAACATGTATGTAATTTACAAGCGTATGTACATAAACAACGCAACGCAACGGTCCGAGTTTGCTCTCTATGAACTTGTCAAGTTCAGGTCAGTGTGGCAATATCTGACGTTGACATTCACTTGTTATGTGCATTATCTGTGAGGTAGGCACTTGTACATTGGTACATACACCTTTTACTATAATTGGACAATCTAGGGCGAACATCTTGTGTAAAAAACAATGAAATTGGTTTAACTGATAAAATTAAATTTTTGATGGATCATTAAGGACCAAAGAGATTTTTTTTTTCAGAAGTGGGCATCCAAGTACAGTCTTTTAACATTAAATTTATTACAGATTTTTTACAGATTGAATTTGTTTTTTTTGGCCAGTTAAACTCGATTTTTTCATTAAAAAAAAAAAACTTATAAAAGGATGAATCATCAGGAATCATTTTTACGCAATACCTCGCACCTACCCAAAACATAGTGTGCCCAAGCAGGGGGGTTGCACTATTTATACGCCCCGCTAGTGCTGGATGCATGAATAAAAAAAATATCTCATAAAAACGTAGTTGTAGCTTTTTTCTCAAAAGATAAAGTAAAGAATTCTAAAAAAAATTAGTAAATAATCTTAAAGTTTTGAAAAATTACATTTTAAAAGGATTGGCTTTAAAAAAATGTACAATACCAAAATAAAGGAACTTTTATACCAATATGGCCAAAGATAGTGAACACCATCTCCTGGGTGGCGAATAATTCATTCCATTTATGGAATTTCGAAAAAGACAACTTATGGTGTTACACTACATAATCCCTAATCATTATCATAAAGGTGGACCAAGTCCCACATATTTTTGCCGCATTCCTGTTTATTAGATCAACAACTAAAGAATATTGAGGAGACTAGGGAATCAAAGACAAGGAGATCAAGTTTCCTAGTTTCTTCATAATAGAATTGGGGAACATCAAAAAATACTATTGTTACTTAGAAGAGAAAACAATAGCCTGGAATGAATTGACGAAACCGTAAAATATAATGAACTATGTGTGATTTGAATTTAGACTACTATACAAGCATTAATATGATTTGAAAGGTACATGTCGATACCGATACATTAGCTCTTTTTAATTCTTAAGGAGCTGTAGTATTAGAGGGGCGGGGGATTCAAGTCCACCAGAGGGTGCATTCTTCCCCTTCTCTTCTATATTGGGTCCCAGAATGGTTCAAAATAAATTTGAACCTCTCAGAATTTCGCACTTGTTAATCATAATTCATAATGGTAAAGATTGTTTTTTTAATTTGAACAAACCCTTTGACACCACGTTTTTGCCCATGACCTTCCATGAATGCAATTTTCTAATCCTTTCGTTTAACTTTTTTTAACAATTATATATAAACTGTAGTCAACTGTAGTCAATTGTAATTAGATAGTAATTAGCTCAGTTGCATAAATAAGCCCCTATAGTATTAAGTTCTTTAATTCAAGTAGTAAGATGTATTGCCATATCAACATCTCATTTCACTTGTCAAAATAGCTTAATCTCAACACTTGAATTCAGTTGAAGCTATAAACTAATGTCTTCGGAGTTACTCCTTTTCGATCCATATTACTCCAAAAGCCTTCGATTCTCAACAAACAATTTTGCTACCTATTTCCAAGTAAGACTTATATAATAGTCCTTCTGAATGATATGAATGCAATTTTTTCGGAATGTTTTTCGGTTTTAAGAAAAAGATTTTAAAAGAGTAGATCCTATCACAAGTACACAAACTATAGTTGCATTCATATGAACTGCGATCTGCGTCTGCGAATTGTGAATGGTCGAAAAATTTTACATTTAATTCATATTAGTGGTCGCAGGGAGCTACGAACCAAACAACAGACACGTTAAATTCGTGCGAATTATTTGTCCGCAGCTGTGTGGTTACTTGGTTTTGTGGACTGCAAATTCAAATTTGACAGGTCCATTGTATATAAATTTGCAAATTGTTGGTCACATAGTACTATCATGGCGAGCATTTTTAAATGTTGCCCTGACCCTTGTGGTGGCGCTCAGTTATTTAGGTGAAGAATTCGATTTGGGGAATCTTTCAACCATCGGAAATTGGGGTAAGAGCAAGAGAAGAATGTTATTTCGACTGCCGTATGCAATAAATATCAAGCTCTCCGCAAAAAAAAATTACAAGGCTAAAAATCCAAGCTAAAATTTATCTTTGTACATTGTATATGAATTTGTATAGTACTCTCATGAACACGTTCCACAAGTCGGCCACCTAGCGATCACACAACTAACTAATTTTCTGGTTGCTATTTCTGTGTATATACAAGTGCGCCCCCAGACGACCACACAACACAACTCAAAAATCATCGTGAAAGATACATTTTTGATCGACGTGGTTTTAGCTCAAAGCCCTGGTAGGTAGAGGTTAATTTATTTTATTATTCTTTATGTTTCAATAAAGTTGTAATAATAATAATAATAATAATAATAATAATAATAATAATAATAATAATCGATCTGAGTACAAGATTTTATAACAATTTTTGTTCAATGAAAACGTAGTATTAACTTTGGCAGACGAAAAGTAAGAACGCTTGTTAGTACTAAAAGTACTAAACGAAAACTACGGCATAGTGTTTCCACCTTAATTCGCCCATCTGTGGTATCTATTTTCCCAAAGTGGAACGCATCGCATATATATTCCTTGACAGTTCTTAACAAACAGAGTCGCTCATTTTATTTGCAGAAAAAAAAGAAAAAATCGTTTTTTTTTAATAAATTAAATTACTCAATATTTAACCATTTAAGAGTTGTTTAAATTAGTATAAGTCTATAGATTAATAAATAATATTTCATTTTCAGTTAATAAAAACATTGCACTTAGCCCCAAAAGTTCGATTAGAAATGTTTTATTCACAACACAGTTCGCGTAGTCACCAACTCAGTAGTGTCACACACTAGCTGCTGCTCTCATAAATGAAAAAAGTTCCTTATAATATGTATAGTCTACTTCTACTTTAATTTCGAAAAAAGAAGAAAGAAAAAATTTTAATCCTAAATAGGTAAATTGGAAGTGTTGAAGTGGAGAAGAAAGATTGTGATGAATTTTCGTTTGTTCTTTTTTTTTCAAACAATGTGTTTTTGGCTTATTGAATTTTTTTTTTTTTTTTTAATTTTATTCTCATAGCCAATTGCAGTGAGAAGAAGGTGAAAGTTTACAAGTGTGATGACTCTTTCGAACAGCCAGTCTTCAAGTGGTACAAGTAATGCGGACACGTCCACTCAGCATCATCAGCAACATCATCGATCATCCACAAGTAGCAGCAGGCATTCTGCTAGTGGTGTCGGCGGTGCGGGAACGGGTGCCGGAGCAGGTGCTCAACCACCTCCTCCACGTCGAAATGATTCCGATCGGACAAAGAATCCGAGGAATGTTCTGCACTCCACCCAATCCGTGGCTGAAAAATATTCTAGAAATTCTTTAGATTCGTCGTACCGCAGCAACGTGATGACTCCAACATCGACTTCCGATGATTTAAATCAGTCGACCAAATCCAAAGACCAGTATGTGGACGAATCGCTTTATAAAACTGCCCCCGAACTCATTGATCCATCGATTATTAGTCGCGGTCCGCCGATAGCCATCCGGCGGTATACTAGATCCGCTTTGTATCTGCTGCGCAATGATATACGTTCGCGTTACCGTCCAAAATGCACCTCGAAACTGCAAGTTCTGTGCATCTGGAAGACGAGCAACAGCTCCTATGCAAAAAATTCATCAAATCCCATGGAAGCGACTGCCTCTTCGCCACGAATGTCTACGTTACACCGACTTCAAGGTAGCCACGATGATCCAGATAGCTTGCACCACCAAAAGAACTATCATTTGGATCATCGTAGCATTTCGTCATCGCATCTAATGCCGGCGTTTGCCAAGCGTCGCATAGGCAATCCCATGGGGATAAGCAGTCCTCCAGGTGCAGGTCCATCTGCTGCAGGTGCTGGTGAACAGATGAAAGTTCAGGGTCCGGCAAGTGGAAAGAATTCCGAACACAACAAGTTCGTTTCGCCACAGAGGAAAAACACCCAAAGTCACTCGTCCGATGGCGATCGAGAGATTGAGCGAGGCGACAACGATCGCGACCGCAATTGGAATCGTGACAGAGACATGAACTCCTCGACCACCGGACCGTCGACTGCTCGCGAACGCAGAATCGGTAGTGGTCGATTACTGCCACGAGATGTCAACTGGGACTTTGTTGCCACAGAGAAGGAATCTACTGCTCTGGAGAAGAATCCACCAACTGGGTTCACTAACACTTCTATAGATTCCAACAATTCATCTTCTAATCAACGCTATGACAACACTCATCGTTCGCCAACATCTAAAGATTCCAATTTTGGCGGTGGCACCGGAACTGGTGGTGCAGGAGGTGGTAAAAATCCACCACCAACAAACCGCCAAGAATCAAGATTTGATTCGCGACGAAGTTCATTTGCACGTGGCGATTATGAACGCGATAATCGAGGAGATAATTCCAATTATGTGCGACGTTTTATGTCCGATTTGATGAATCAAAATGCTAATAACAGCTTTCCAAGCCAAAAACCGAATCATGGTGGCGGTGAAAATAATCGTCGTCGTAATAATCGCAATGTTGAGCCAGAATGGTTTAGTGGAGGCCCAACATCTCAGCATGATACAATTGAATTGCGTGGATTTGATGAAGTCGAAGATTCTAATTCTAACAGCAGTGGAAGTATTAAAGGTAAGCTTGTAATTGAAATAACTATTTTTTATATAAAACTGTTTAAATTAATAAACAATTTATCGAATTTTATAATCTTTACAAAAATCTAGTATACGAAAAAAAATTATTGTTTCAATTTTTCATTCATTAAATTTAAATCGGAAACTTGAAGAACAAAAAAAAATATAAAAAAAAACAAATATTAAAAAAAAATAAAGCTTTCTACGTATAATTGTAATTGTAGGTTTCAGTTTAGATTTAGATATCAAATTAGCACAAAAAATTGTAAAGCTTGAACTTGTTCTTCCTTAAATTCTAAGGCGAATATACCAAATTTGGTATATTTGCTCTCCATGTAGATACGTTTCCCTATTTCCAGCTCTTTTCAATACTTAAATGTATGTGACTAGTGCCTTAAAAAAAGGGAGCGAAAAAGTTTTAAAATATTTACCCACGTACAGATTGTTGAGCATATTTGACAGCTTTGCTGACGAATTATAATGTGTACCATCTGTTAGTCGTTCCTTCGTTGATAATTTTTGTGTCATGATAAGTTCAAACGAAATTGTCGTGCATGTTTCAAAGTGTGTACATAACTTAAGTTTCTTAAAGTTTTTAACAAGGTGGTTTTCAATTTAAGTTTTATCCGTGTAACCTGCTTTTAATTAATTAATAATCGGATCTTTATTACAGGATTTATATTTTTCCAAAAATAATTGTTTTACTTATATAATTTAACGTCAATAAAAAACATCAAAGGGATGAAAGGTCATTTCAACAAAGAAATTGAAATTGCCACTTCGAAGACTTTAATTATTGATTCTATTAGATCATGTGATAACGTATGTGACGCTACGCATCTTGGTTGACATTAAACTGAAGATCTGTTTCTTATCACTTGCAAAAAATTCCACCCGAAATGTCCTGTTCATCTTCCTATTAGAAGTTATTGCGGCCAAAATTCGCCAAGCAGAATCTTGTTAAATTTTTTGAAAGTTTCCATTGATAAAATTCAATTTCTTTTTTCATAATAGTTTTTAAAATTAAGGGCGATCACGTGAAACTTATGATAGGGCTCATAATGTACTTTATAAAAAAAAAGTTTATTTAAAAAATAGTGGGAAAACTACGAAGAAAAAAAATGAATTACTAATCTAATAAAGATGAACGACACTTGGCTAACCTTCTAAAATATTCTTTGTGTCTTAATTTAAGCATTTAATTTGTTTATTTTTTAGTAAAGTTTTTCTACTTTTAAGGATAACGTTCTCCGTTCTGACCTTTAGCTACTTACTTCTGTTAGATTTTAAGCAAAAAAAAACCTTAAATATACAAACATACATACGTATATCTTTCTCAATTTAAAAATTCCACAAAGCTCTTAATTTAAGGAGATCTACTTAACAAAAAATATTATGATTTTGTATGATCGCCTTATCTCAAAGGTGACAGATGATAGAAAATTTGTTATTCCAGCTCACCTCAAAAAAAAAAAAACTTTAGGTAAAATATATTTTAATTTTTGGAATACACAAAAAAGTTAAAACCTTGACCCTAAAACTCAATCTAAAAATCACGTGTTCGCTTTATATGTGACTGCGAATGGCGGGATAACGCAGCAACTTTTCGAAAGTTGAAAAACAGGAAACACCCTAACAAACGGATATAAAAAAGAGGGTTCAAGGTAAACACGGAGTAAAGGCTCAACCATACAGAACTAATCATTCTCTGAAAAACTGATATCGACACACCACTCGAGGGAATTTTTTATTTCTTTTTAATTCGTCAAAGTTCACCTATAATGTATGTGTCAGGTGTTGGAGATTAGATATTTCTTGAAATATTTCACTTACCTTTGATTTTTTTATGAGTCCTCGATCGTTGTTATTGATAACTTACTTAGCAAGGATTTGAGATACTTTGTATTCAAAAAAATAAATTAAGGGACCTCAACTACTGCTCCCGTTAAGAAATGAAACAAAGAGTTTAATTTTTATGGAAGTTTATTGTGCTCGGCGGTACAATCAGAAGTGAAGTTGATAATTCCAGTTTACATTGAAGAAGCTTACAATATGATATTCCATAAATGCTGAATGCAGTTCCCATGCATTAGCTCGCTTTAAATTTCCCGGTGGGAACGACTGCCGACGATCATGGCTCGTGTGCAACGTATGCACTTTTCTTATAGTCAGGTGAATGAGTGACCGTCATAACTTCAATTATACGCCAAAATTCAAAATATTTCTTAACTTTTATTTTATTTTTGCATAAAACAACCTTCCACGCTATTCCTGTCCTTATTTCAGGGTATGCAATAATAATGAACTCGTTGTAATCGCTAATCTTAAGGTTTCAATTAAAAATGAGTGTTATACATACTTCCAAATTTTGTCAAACTATCATTCTTTACTATTCATTATCTATTATTGTAAAGCGAATGTATTTTAAAGAGAAATTCATTTTCGGATATTGTGGATGGATATTTTTTCGTGTTTTTGTTGTCTTAAATTCATAATGCAACTTCCGAACGTTGTATCTACATAGATAGATAGATAGTTAACCAAGCTAGTTAACTTCAAAGTATGAAGTGTATTTTTTAATCTATTAACTTGCATGCTATTTTTAAAAATGAACCATATTTTATCTTCAAAAGCAAAAAAATTGAATATTTCTACGTTTGTTATAATGACCAACACTGAAGTTCTTTAAATCGTAGAGCCTAACAAAATTCTTAAATACATTTTCTCACCAATAACTTTTTTACATTTAATAGGTCGACTTTCGAAGCAGACTTCAAACAAAAATGACGCAGGAAAATCACCCAAAGGCAGTGAAAATGATTTATGTTCAACTAAGATAAACAAAGACGAAGAAATCTCTGTCCATAGCGACGATGAAGGAAATATTTTGCCACGTGAAAAGTTGCCAGATAATTTCGAAGCACCTCTCCTAAAAGCTGGTGCTCTCATTAAAACCGATACAAATTCTCAAGATGCGATAGAACAGAATAATTTTGGCAAACCAGATGATAAACAAGCTGAGAACCAAAGCCAAAATGAAGAAAAACAAGGATTCAATTTTGATGCTTTTCTCAATGAGGAATCGTTGAATAATCTATTACTTTTGGGTGAACAAAGTGGTGGAGGAGAAAAGGAAGTTGGATCACGTTTTAGTCGTTGGTTTGGTCAAGGTCAAAGTGACAATTCAAAGACCACCAATGGAGATACACCAAAACCAGAAGAACATGCTCCAATAACAATGCTTGAAGAGAAACCACAATCCACTTCTGTAAATTTATCTAACCAAAGTAATACTCTAATGGAATTTCTACAACGAGGTAAAATGAACAAACAGATTGCACCAGGTCGACCCAATTCGCATTTAAGTCTAGAGGAACTTGAAGCAAGAATGCGTAAAGTTGGCACAGATGATGCCCCATTAGTCAAAGAACAACCAGATCCGATTAAAATGCATGACAACCCTTTGAATCAATTCCTTGCAAATAATAATGTACTTCAACATCAGCAGCAGCAAATAAAGCCACCAAACCTAGAAGATGGACACCCCATTCATCACCATCAACAACATATCCCGATATTTCCGTCTCATCCAATTGGTCATAATTTAGTGCAACCACAGACACAAGACATGGATGCATTTAAGAAGCTTCTCGAGCAAATAACTCCGGCAGGAAAACCTCCCACCAATATAAAACAATCAATTGCGCCAATTCAGCCACAACAATTACAACGTCCTCTGCCACCTCCGGCTTTGTCAATGCCTCCACCACCACATTTCATGAAAAATGATGAACTCACTAAGTTTATTCATCAACAGCAGCAACAAGCTCAGCATGGACCACAGTTGGCTGCTGCAATCAATCAACAACAGCAACCGAATGATCACGCTATGTTCTTAGCACCCCAACAACGATTTGAAGCTCAATTACTACTCCAAGGATTGTCTCGTGGTGAAGTCACACAAAGTGCATTGGGACAACAACTTGCAAATCCCAACATATCGCCACGTAGAAAAGAAGTGCTTGTAGCTGTTCTAAAGGAGAGCTCTAGAGACACTTCTCCGAATGTAATTATGCCCCCTGGTCCGCAAATAATGTCACCAGTTCTTGGTGGGCAAGGTCACGGTAACTTGAATATTCCAACACAACCACCGCCACTTATCATCCCTGGCCCTCCAATTAATCACCCTATTCAGCCGATTCCATCCCCTCGTGAGTTACAGTATCACACACAATCTATCATGCAAAATGCTTTGATAAAGAAGAAATTGGAGGAGCAACAGGAGAACTTTAGGCGTCGTCGTCAAGAAATTCAAAAACAACAGCAACAGCAGCAGCAGCAAGTGCAGCATAAACCTTCATCACAAGCCGACGCTAATGATTTTGGTAACATCAATGCATCGCAACAACAGCAGCAGCAACAACAACAATATTCTCAAAACCAACAGCATGCAAAAACTCAACAACAGCAGCGCCATGTTAATTCTCCAACTCCTTTGGCTTTTACCCCAACATCTGTCCTTAGGAAAATGACTGCTGAAAAGGATTCAGTCGGTGGTGTATTCCATGCCGCATCTTCATCCAACGTCACTAGAACAGCAAACACTTCACCATTAATGGTAGCTACCAATACTGGACCTGGTAATGCAAATTCCAATAAACCAATGCACTCTTTGTTGATGCATTTCCAACAACAACAACAACAACAGCAGCAGCAACAACAACAACAACAACAGCAAACAAATGCATCTCAAAATCAACCAAGAATGATTCTGGGAATTGGCAGTCACTCCCAGCAACAACAACAACAAGGCATGCCCATTCTATCTGGTCCACCCATTCAACAGCAACAACATCAAGACAATTCCAGATTGAATCAAACACTTCGTAATAATAATCCAATGAAGTGGACAGGCGCAGGGGCAACAATTGTAAACCAAGTTCCAACAAATAAGCCAATGGGACGACCAATTCTTAAGGGAAATCTTACACAGCAAATGCCAAATGCTGGTTTGAATCCGATTCACCAACAACAACAGCAACCAACTCCACAAATGGCATTTGCATCAAAAATCGAATTCCAACAAATTCAACAACAGCGTGCTGCCAATAATCAACAACAACAACAACAGCAGCAACTAGGTCACCCACAGCAGCAAAAGCCACAACAACAACAACAACAACCAATGTCAATGCCTCCTCAACAGCAGCAACAACAACAGCAACAATCGCAAAACATTATCATGACTCAATTGTATCAACAACGCGCTGCCTTGCAACGTGTTCAACAATACCAATTCGATCAACTTCACCAACAACAACAGCAGCAGCAACAACAACAACAACAACAACAAATAAATTTAATTCAAAACAACGGCAACCGCCCAGATCGCAGTGGTAATAATGCTATTCCTCCTGCATGTGGAAATATCATAAATTATCAACGCGATGGTGGTCTATCTCCAACAAGTAACCAGTTGGCTAGATGGTTTTCACCAGAGCTTTTGGCTCAAGCATCTGCTGGCAAATTGCCACTTTTGAACATGAACCAAGCTTTGAGCTTGGAAGAATTTGAGAAAAGCATACAACATTCCTCAACGGCTGCGAACAATTAAAACATAAAAAGAGAAATAAAACAAAACAAAAAGAAAAAAAAAATCAACGGTAGTACTTTCAAACATAAATAACAGTAATATTTATAGAAACATATTTTGGCAAAAATTTTTTTGTTTTTCTTTTTTTCTTTGCAAAAATGTTTCCTCAATATTAAAAAAAAATTGTTAATTAAAAAAAAATATTTAATTAAAATAGTCACAAAATACGCTAGTAAGTGTATTTTTCTTTGAGAAACCTAATTGAAGGCGCAAATAAAGCCCAAATTGATTTTTAGGTAGTTTTGAAAAATTATATATATTATATAGCTATAAACTGTCTTCGAAAGAATTTCTCTTCACATAATTTTTTTTTCTTTAATTTTAAACTTAAAATAATTAAACAAAAAAAAATATATTCAAAAAACAAAATAGTAAAAAAAAAATTAAAAAATAAAACAAATACATTTTAATCGGATAATTGGGGAATCATTTTAAGTTCATTTTGTTTTAGAATTCATAAAAAAAAGAACAGAAAAAAATAAGATTTAAGTTTGTTAAGACTAAGGAAGTATAATTATTAGATTTTAAGTGAATAAATAAACATAAAAACTTACTGCTTACAAATTCGTGTTAATGTTATTATTTGAATATTTTTTTTAATTTTGACTTCTTGGGGGTATGAAGAGAAAGATATTAAAATAAGAATTATCATCAGTCAGTAAAATTTTGGAGCTAATTATGGTAAACGAAAGATGCCCAACATGGAGAAGAACTAAGTTCACATGGCAGATTTGAGATTTGTAAACATTAAGGAAAACTATAGAATTAATTTATAACCTAAAACTATAGAATTAATTTATAACCTAATCTTGTGTATGTTTTTTTGATTTTTTAAAAAATAAATATTAATAATTATGATTTTCTTCCTTTCCTCCTATTCCCTCATTTAAGAAAAGCACTGGAAATCATTCCAAATTGGCTATGATAGGCCAACATTTAAAGACATTAAGCGGCATATATGTAAAACCCCTTGAAAGTGACTTGGTCATTGTTCAAAAAAAAAAAAAAAAATGTTTGGCTTAAAAAAGGTTCAGTCGATATTGCAAGTTGTGTCATTTTTCGAAAAGTAACCCTAAATGGAGGGACATACCCCCTCCCCCATACAACTTGCCTTTTATCCCATCGTATACAAATCAACTTGTGATGGTTTCTCAAATAAATTGATTTTGAAGACGCGGAAAGCAGACAACATGAATTAATTTCTCTATTCTCTATACACCTTATCGAACTCGTAAGTAATTAATATGGATTACGAATACTTTGTTTTTTATTTTGATTTTTTTTTTTTTGTTTATAACTTATGTATCTTTCAATTTTAAGTTGTTTTATAAATTACAATTCGCTGTTTTAGCTAAGCAACTATCAAGATTTCAATTATTCATTCTGTCTTTGATTTTCACGAAAGAATAATAACAATAATAATAAAAAAATAAAAAGTTATTTTATTTTTGATTTTTTTACTGCTAGAAATGTATCCAAAAGCACAACAATAAAAAATTAGTAGCATAAACTTTTGTATTCATGTACATTCTTAAAATGAAAATGACGTTTTATTGGTCTGAGAGAGTTCTTACAAATATTTATTTTAAAATCTTAAAACTAAACAGCATTTGGCGCAAACCACCCATGCAAGCATTTAGGAACCGGACCACTCGAATGAAATTCACATCTTCCCATCTCCGTCCAAGTCGTTGCACATAGCACAAGTAGTCCAACGTGGTTATCATTGACGCCTCCCCATACCATAGCTGCAAGCACAACTCCATCGTCTTCGTCCTTCAATAAATAAATTGTGCATAAACATTATAGTTTTTAAAAATTAATATCATTACTTCAGCTCCTGGTGTTGGGACGAAAATCGGTTCACTTGGGTAACAATTTTCCTCGCACCATTTCTTTGAAGTCTTTGATATGACATCCACCTTTATTAACTAAAAATAAAAATCCGCTAAAGAATTCTTTTAAAAAGCAAAATATATCGTCTTACTGTGCCAGGATTTTCACAATCAACATCCGAACTTATTGCGTAAAAATATCGATATTTCTGACCTAGATAGGTGTCGTAGTTGATTCTTGGAGTCTCACATCCCAGATCACATAGCAGTTCCGGTCTGACCATAATAGTTTTATCTGGCATCTCATAAGCCGCGGCTTTAGTATTTTCAAGCTCAACCAAATTTACCAAGCACTCATATTTGAATTCGTTAATCCGTTGAGATTCGGTTTTTATTGATTCACAGTTATTTGTAGGAAAATGAGTTATATCGTCATACTGCGACTCGGATCGTTTGAACTGATTTTGTGCTTTGGTTTGTTGTAATCTCGAACTGATGCCTCCAAGAGAAAATGACTTTGTAAATCCGCGGCGTTGAATTGCAGTTCCATTTAAAGGAAGAACAAATCTTAAAGGACGACCCCTAAACATGGCCGCATAGTTTGGATTAGTTTGCATATTCATCATGCTATCCAGGTACATACAGTTGATCATGGATGGATCCTTATAGCAACAAATGTCTATAACTACATGGTTGTCTTCTTCATACTGATTTATAATATGAAGGTAAAAAAATGCCTCCGACCGAAAAGTATACAATAATTTGCCAGTTTTACGACTAAGTAAATAGAAATGTGTAGATTTGTTCTCGAACCATTTAAGGCAGGACGAAAAGTTTTGACTATTAAGATGGGATTTGACGAATTCTGCAAGGGATATTGATAAAGGTTGTTCAACTACGATGAAATAGTTCTCTGTTATTCCTAAAAAAAGACGATATATTAAGTTTATAGAATTTAATTACACAACATAATAAAATGGTTGTTTTTAAGAATACAAAGCAGTGTTAATATCGTTGCATACTTTTAGACGTACCGTTCTTAAAATAAATAAAATAAAAACATACATTTGTACATAAATTTATTTTATATAATATTTAAGTTATGAAAATTGCGCACATGGCAATTTGGTATCAAGTTCAAAAGATGTTAAAATTTATGGTCGCACAGACTTTATTTTTTAAAATTTAAATATTTCATACATCTTCAAATATGCAACGATATTTCTATTTAAAATTTGATGATTAAAGGTTAAAAAACATTGTACTTCCACCATAAAAGTCAATTGTGTGACCCTTTCTCAATTTTTTTTGTGGAGAGCTTGTGGAGGCTTTAATATATATTTTTTGATTTTGGCATTTTATTTATTTTCCTTACCAAATGTGTGCATATAACCGGGATTCAAAAGCCAACGACACGGTACAGACGCGACAACATATGCGTCTTCGAACATTGAATCACCAGGCGGAAAACAAATAATATTATACGCAGGGCCAGAGCGACCAGCCGACAATCCCAAGTTGTAAACAGTTTTGTCCGCCAAAACATGTGGATGTGATGTATGACTGACAACTCCAACATAGTCATTAAGAAAAACGCGGCCTTCAGTTTCTAATGTGACTGGATTTATCCTATACGAAGAAATGAAAGAAAGTGAAATATTTAATTTAAAAGCACATACATAAGTACCAGGCAAAGTAAAACAAAAATGAGATTTATTTTAATTTAATAAATAAATTTAAAATATAATTTCTATTTAGATTCGTGCAAAGTTTTAGTTAAGTACGATGCTAAAGTATTTTTTAGTATGCAAAACCGTAACTAGCGGTTATGGTTTTTATTTTTATCAAATAGTTAGGAGCTAGGTATTTGAATATTGGTAAAGGGTAACCATTATGTTTAAAACATTTTTAGCAAATTTCATAATTCTATCTGTTCGCTGACAACGCTTTTGGCAATAAACCCAAGCATGCCTTTCCCCTTACAAAGAAGTAGGTACTTTCCATCTCAAGATATTTATAATGGGCTTTTTTGATTCATGATGCTAATGAAAAGTTACATAGGTACATAAACACTTCCATAATTGTATATACGAGTAGGTTTATGCTTTTAATCTTATTAGATAGAACATTAAATTTCACACTGCACATATTGAAAACTTTTTCAAAATCTCAGAAATGAAGTTTTCGATTTTTTTACAGCTGTATCGAAATGTGTTTTCTATTTTACTAATATACTAGTAGTTTTGTTTATAAAACAAAATAAACTCGAAGTTTCTAACTGGCTCGTTGGTCTAGGGGTATGATTTCCGCTTAGGGTGCGGGAGGTCCCGGGTTCAAATCCCGGACGAGCCCAAGAGAATATCTTTTTTTTCAGTTTTTATTTTTTTTTATTCAAATAGCTTACCGGTGTATAAATGGAGCCTCAGTAAATGTATAATATTCATCACCAAACGGATAGATTGATATCATGGTGTTGTCTGAACTGACATCAGAACGAAATATAGCTGAAACTCTGCACACAAAAAAAATTAAAGAACAAAGAAAGTCAATAATTATCAGATTGTTTCAAAATCCAGTTAAAAAATATTTACTTATCAAATATTGAATGGCATGGATCAGGTACAGAGGCAGTTCCAAATTCGGTCACAATTATCCTTTGGGCCTGAGTGTTCTTTTTGAGAGTTTCTGTTTGTATGAATCTGTTTTGATAAGTTACAGTACCGTTTTTTATTGCAAAACGATGAAGTAACGCTGAACAATCGAATAGATGCTGAAATGTCATATCACCAACTTTCCAATTTCCAGGTCCATTGCGTAGTAAGCTTCCATTTAACCATGAAGGAATTGTTCCTAATCAGACATTAAATTAATAATAAAAATACTCGCATATTTACTTACATACATAATAACAAACAAAATATTTTTACCCATCTACGAACAAGTAATGAATGTCGAGAACAACTAATTATTTCAGTAATAGCAAAACATATTTGTACTCAATATTTTCGTCAGTAAAATGTTCTTGATTTTCCTCAAAAAAAAGTGCTCATACGCCATACATCAATTTAGTTTATTTTGGTTAGTTGAATTTTTGAGACTATTTTTTTCTAAGTTATGGTGTTTTTTTTTTATAAAGTTACCTTTGACTTGTCCTTCTATTGGTTCTATTACCTCCTCCTTACAAGACCTAAGCCATACATCTGATGCACAGTTGGGAAAACAGCGTCCACTGCCATCTATGCGCTCTGATTCTGGGTCATTTTGGTTAGCGTCATATTTGACCTAAGAAATTAAATAAAATTTATCTTCAAGTTTTTGATTCGTAAAATAAATTGAAATCGAAATATTTATCAAACCAGAAATTACTATGATAGAGAACACGTAATAAATGGGTCCCGTTATTCTGCCTGTCTGTCTGTATCTTGATATACAGCCCTGAACTACTGAAGAGATTGTCTTCAAACTTGGAACTCTAGATAAAACCTTTAGAGCCGCTATTGAAACTTTTTTTTTAGTTCCAACTCAAAAATAGCTTTTACGATATGCATTGCATACGTAATTGAAATTATATGGAAATATTACTTTTCAAAAAAACTGTTATTTTCGGTACCTGGCCATAGAAACTATTTTTTGGTTTATGATTTTCTTATAAACGGTTTGAAGAATTGTGATCAAAATTTTTATGAAAGAGGTCCCATATAATCTCAACAAATTTGAATATACATAGAAATTTTTTGGATTTTTGAAAAAAACCTGTTTTTTTAAATGGGTGGATATTTTTTTTTTGAAATGTTTAACTAAATATTAAAATAAAATATTTTTCTGAAAAAATGCCTCGAATTTTTGAAATTTTGTTTTTAAAAATTCATATTTCTTCAGTTTTGAAAAACTACTTTTTCTTTGGATACTTAAGCAATTCAAACAATAAGTTTTATGCCTTTTCATATACTTGTCTTTTAGATACCTAAACATTCGAGAAAGTTTAAACAAACTTATACAATTTTGGGTGAAATCTTTAAGGTATTTCGGCAACTTATTAAAGCTAAAAAATTTGCAAAATAATTGAATGCCACAAAAAAAAACATAAACAAGAAATTGCCAAATAATATAAAGAAATTAAAAAATTGCCGAGTAAAAAAGTTGCTAGATTTCAAAAAGCATAAACAACAAACAAACAACAAACTAAATGAAAACTCCAAAATAAATAATGTGAAATTATACCTAACTTAATTTGAAAAAGTGGAATGCGTGTTATAAAAATAAAAAATAAAAAATGTATACCGAAAAACAGCTAAATCGAAATACAATAAAATGTTAGTATATGTCAAATAATTATTTAACAGGTTTACAAAATAAAATTAATTGATTGCGATCCGATTTAAAAAAAAAAAAAAACATTGAGACCGTATTCATGAAAATTTGTCATCAAGAAAAGGTATTCTAATATATCTTCATGTACGTTTTAATTTTAAAATAAAAGGCACCTAATTTATATTAAGGTTTAGGTCCCAAAGAATGTTAATCCGGTTGAGAAACGCAAAATTAAAAGAATGCGACAATTGAAATAGTCAGGACTAAAACAACAACTTTCCCACTTCATCTTAAGGACCCACAGTGTGGAATTCGGCAGGTTGACCCAAAAAAAACGGCCACCGTTTCATGTCTGAAGCAGTTTCTTTTGAACTGGGTTCTCAAGACATCGTTTTGTATAAACGACAGTAAGTTGATCATCTTTGGCTGTATTTTTGAAATACTTTGAAATTTACCAAAATTACACTCTTATACAAAACAAAGCTAATTTTTAAAGGAAACATTAGTTTGAATGTGCTTCATAGTCACATACACAAACTGAAGGTCAAGAACGGGCGGCCCAAGGTCCGGTAAGTAAAAATAAATTTTTTTTAAACTGATTTCTTGAAAACCGAAGGCTATATGAATAAAAAGTAAAAAACCGTTTGAAAACTACTAAAATTTGTTGTATTGTGAATAAATTGTTGATTAATACATTTTTTTTTTAAATCTAATTTCCAAGTGTCTGCCTTGTTCTTAGTTTTTGATTTTTTCGTTAACAGATTTTCCGATTTCGAGGAAAAAAAAATATTCACAATTTCATTTTTGGTCAATTATCCAAATTGCATTTCCGTTCTTGCAAGCAAGGGACTGGTTAAGTTCTAGATTGGGTTTGTATGCTTTATAAACTTAAGAGCATTCATTATTACAGACCCAGATTACTTCTGAGAAAATGGCCAGTTGATGCTAAAATAATCTGGAGATTAGCTTAGAATGCAAATACTTGCATTAGCAGTACTAATAGTATTCAAAACATAAATAAGAATATGCCCAATTTTATAGAAAAAAAAACTGCACTTGCACTGGATTTCAGATTTTTTTTTATTAAAAATTTGATTTTAAATAATGGTGACCAAGACCAATAAGATTTTTCTTATTTAATCTAAAGACTTTGAATATTTTTTAATGATTTAAAAAGTTAATATTTTTGATTAAGATTAGAAACAAATCTTTCCAAATTTATGCACTTCAGACCAACTCTAAATAAATTTCAAAGAGACATCAATATCAGTTCGAACACATAATGGACACGTGTTCTAAATATTTTATTAAATATTTTTTCTTTAATTTTATTAAAAAAGACACACACTAACCGCAAAAACATCTCGTATAAAACTTTTTAAAACTCCATCTCCCATTTTTCGAACACTATAAGTCCTTCGAATATTCTGCATGCAAATTCAGGTATCCAAGAAAAAAAGGATTCTTTTAAGTTGACGAAACTTCAATGGATGTTATGCGATTTAGTGTGTATAGACCGTTACAACTGTATCCGTTGAAATCTTACCGTAAACTAAACAAATAATTTCAATAATAATAATCCGTCCCCTCATATTCGACAAGGGAAAAGTATTCTATATGGAGATAATTTAATGCAAAACAAAACTGATGTATGTATATATAACATAAAATAACTACCCTCATTGATGGTTCTCTGTTCCGAGAGGGTGTGCAAAAATAAGCTTTTCCCATATACGTTCAAGTTAATAACTTCCAAGTAGTATAATATGCGTCCCATTCAATTAGACTTTGACTTATCCATGGTCGACGACAAACTTTAGGGGTTTCTTGCATATCCATGAGTTACCTTCTTCTTTTTAAGTCTGTAAACTATGCCGAGCCGATGAGTCTTTGCGCGCAGTTATTTTTTTTTTTTTTTCATTTTATATTTAAACAACGCTTATTCTAGACATTCTTTGAATTCGTAATGTGGGGTAGAAAACAACTGGCCGGGTTGGTCATGCGGTCTACCTATTTCGACCTTGACTTGTAACGTGAGATGGAAAAACAAGGCAGAAATAGGAACTAGGAAGATATATACGAGTACCTATAATATGTTTGTGAATGAACTTGGATACACGTATTTTATTGTTTTATGTGACGTGGAAAATATTTATTAAAGGAATTGTGTACACGTGGAAAAAAGTGCATTAATGCGGAGCAGTTGGTTTAATTTATCGTTCCCTTATGCCAGTGGAATATATATGGAAATTATTTTTTTTCAGGTTTTCCTATATTTTTTATGTTTTAATATGAAGGAGAAAATAAAATTTTTAAAAATTTATAAGCTCATTTTGTGCATCGAATATTAGTCAAACAAAAAATTATGGAGCTATGTATTTCATTTTGACTATTTGGATTTCAAAGAAAATGTAGAAAATAATATTAGGTTTGTTCTTTGAACTTTACCCAACGTTGACCCAGGTTTTCTTGGCAACCCCAAGAGTTGTCAAAAAACTTGGGGTTTTCAATTCTCAAAAAACGCTTAAAGGCTGTCTTTGACATTCAAACCAGAAACATGAAATTGATATTCTGTGCTGTAATAAGACTGCAAAGATTTTAAATCCCTTCAGCTAACATTTTAAATGTCTACATTCCTAACTTTTAACATAAAATGACTTTTAATATTTCAATGTTAAATCGTAAGGCAGTTCAATACAATATGTGGGTTGCAAATGCGTTATACATACAAAAAAGTGGGGTTAGAAATAGCATTTAAAAAAGAGAAAGATTATTCATTTCACTTTTGTGCAATGTGACTGACTTTCCATTTTACTGCTTGAGAGGCTACCTTTTGTTGGATTTAATTCGTCATTAATTGGCATTAATCCGTCTATTATACATACTTACTTTTTGGGAGTTAGTTATTCAGTCGTATCGTAAGGTTTTATATTTTTTGGGATCGCAAATATATACTTTTCAGGTAACTGAGCTTAAATATTCTAACGGGTAAATTTAAACTTACAAAGAGCAGTGGAAGAGCGTTTCGAAGCAAAGAAGTTCGGACTAAAAAATAGACCCATATTTTTTAATTTTATATTTACAAACAACTTTTTCTTACAGTGTAACTTTTAAAGAAGGGTAGGTGACATTGAGGTGAGTTCTCTTATGACGCTCAATTGAAACATGATAAAGATAATAAACATAATAATATGCGATCTTGATGTGCACTTAGCTGGATGTGGTTTCGTTTAGTAATAATTAAGCTGGTTCTCATTCATCATACCAAGCAATTCAGTAAGTAAGAACTAATTGGCGGTAAGCGTTAGCTGTGTGGAGATGCGGTCATTGTCAAACCAAAGTGCATCCAAATGATAAACCTGAATAAAATGAAAGTTGACACTAAAAATAAAGGCAGATGAAAAACTTATAAAGTGATTGGCCTACTCTGGAAGGTAGAGGTATATATGTATTTACAGTATAAGCGTGCATACGGATTAAGATTCAGTCAATGATTGTTTCAATTAAGGTATTTCAATTTTTTTTATTGATCCAATTGAAAAGACAAATAGACATGCAAATTTTGTTTGAAAAGGGTTGGAACACGTGACGGAATAAACAGTACTGCAAATAATTGGAAGCGATTTAGTGATTTGAAAGAATAAAGTGTGGTTGTTAACAGCTTAATCTTCTTGTTGACGAAAAAAAAATAGATTTGATTTGAATCAAGTAGGCACTTGAATAGATTGTCTTAGTTTATTTAATTTTGATTTGTATGAAAAAGGGGAAAGCTATGGCTTCAATGGTGGTTCAATGAACCGTTTGTGAGCTTACGGCTTCTGAAACTGAACAAAATGAAATTGAAACTTATAAAAAAGTCGAGATAGCGAAACAACAATAACCGATCCAGAGTGTTGGATATATTACATTTTGAACAAAAACACTTGACACTGCCATAATTATTTAAGGACAACTTAACGATAAATTATACATTAATTGAACCATATTTTAAACGGTTAATGTCGATCTTTAGTAAATATCCCCAAGGTTGTCACAAAAACCTTAATTTTGCAATAGAAATCGCACATCATTTGAAGCCAAATGTCCACCAGGAGCGACACCTACTCAATTAAATAATTTGATGAACCACAAAAATAAATCAATTTCTGTTATAGTTAGTTAACATAAAATTTGTTGGTTCTATTAATAATTTTTATGAAAAAATGCACAATTGTTTACCATTTTTGATTTTGAAAAAATTTCTCTATTTTGGGCCATTTTTTGTTATGAAAAAATGTCCCTATTATTTGGTAATTTTCTATTATTTGCTCGTGACCATTTTTTATTAGGGCCATATTGCGTTTACATTTTTTATATGAACATACATAATTTATTATTTCATATTAAATAAATATGTACCTACATATATGTATTTATAGTATTTTATACTCTTGTTAGGGGCGAGTTATAGCGAACAGGAAAATGGATCAGGAAAATTTTTCTGATGGATTATTTAGTAAGTTCTCGATCGATTTGTAACACATAAGCTGAAGTAATCGATGACAAATGACAATTTTAATGCACTATGTAAAAAAAAAACTTATTGAACGTAGGATTTTTGATAAAAAAGCATTTGTTTATTTTCCTGATGCAAGTTCATCAGGAAAACAAATAAATGCATTTTTATCAAAAAACCTTTGTTCAATCAGTTTTTTTTTTACATAGTGCATTAAAATTGTCATTTGTCATCGATTACTTCAGCTTATGTGTTACAAATCGATCGAGAACTTACTAAATAATCCATCAGAAAAATTTTCCTGATCCATTTTCCTGTTCGCTATAACTCGCCCCTTAGATGGAAAATTACAAACGGAAAAGGAGGTTATTTTGGTTTGTATAGTGGCGCAGCTATCGCTTCAAAAGCGGAAACTGGCAGCGACATCTTGCTCTTCAACGTTATTACTTATCTCAGCATATACAAATTCTGATAAACTAACCACCACAGTCTCTCAAACTTTATAAAAAAGACCAAAACAAAATGCCAAGAAATGACAATTGATAGCAAACAGCTGTTTGCTATCCAGTTGAAATACAAACGACAAAACAAAAAGCGGAAAAAGAAACAAATTTACAAATATGCGAAGTTATGTGCGTCCATCATCGTCTGCCTAGTTATTTGTTTTAATATATTTTTTTTTCAAACCACAGTGGAATTTAAAAACAAAAAGTGTCAATTCCAACACACCTCTCAATCTGCTAGCTGTTAAGTTCGTTTTTATAAACTATTTGCATTTTTCATTTGTTATTAAAGATGTGAGATTCTTTTGAAAAGTACGCAACATTCTTGTTTTGTACCTCGTTATTCTTTCTAAAGTGAAATAAAGTTTCTTTGTGTACCGTGGATTTATTTTAATTTTTATTTTTAACAATGGCTAGTAGAACTACGCGTCGTCCTAATTTAAGGAATCTTAATCCAGTTTTTCACAAACGCGAAAAATCTGAGGATAATAGTGAATTGTCGCAGGAAATGATTAAACAAGCCAGGAAGTCTGGTGTGTTAAATCTGTCGAGAAGAGCATTGGCCACAGGTAGGGGGCATTTTTCTTACACAAGATTTATGTACCTATATTGATTTATTTTTCTAAAAATAAAAAGTTTCTGTTTACCTTTTTAAAGACACTCGTGTAAAAATCAATACTATTTAACTGCTATGTATCTATAATATCGATTTGAATTCACATCAAACTACTAGTGTTCCATGTTTTCTCCATCTACTTTTACGCTTATAAGGCCTTAATGACGTTCAAGGTCATTTTGATTTACTTTCGCAGTAGATAGGTAGCTTGTAGGGATAGGGAGTAGAGTTTCGAATGTGAAGTTATTTATATACCTACTGTATAAAGAGGACGGACTTGGCAGGTCAATAGCCTAGAGAGTTATTTTTATCTGATTTGCACTTTTGCTTTTTTAAATTTACAATTAAAATGATTTCGTTTTGATGAAATGTTTTTTTTCTAGGTAGGTAAGTAGGTACTTGTGACCCTGATAAATCACCGAAATGGAATTATATATTTGTTTAGTCAAGAAAAACGACTAGTGAAATGTTAAAACAATGCATGTCATGTCAAATCATCATACATGGAATAAGGAACATTGTTGACGTGAAGTCATTTGTATTTATCATTCAGAAATCCATGTGTGGGCACAAAAAAAAACACATTAATGTTAATTAAAGAATTTAAAAATGAATTGATCGTGATTAAATTGATAAACTCAACAATTAAAATTGTTATACATTTGCAGTAGGGCTATATTGCATATTAGAACATTTGATTGGGTATTCTTTTAATGTAATGTGGTGACTTGTTTACTATTTATATCAACAAACAATATCAAATTTGCATGGCGTTTTGCTATCGTAGTAGCACGTACTTTCAAAGCTAATAGTCAGTTAGAAAATTGTTGTAAAAAAAATTGTACAAATTGGAACTAACATGATCTAATACCTACATAGTTGTGTTTAATGAAGAAAAAAGCTAGATCATAACATAGGAAAAGAGAACAAGTTCGCGAGTAAAAAATAAACAATATACCAACGAGTTTGATAAGAAAATTAAGTATTCGAAAAATCATAGTTCAATTTAAATTTGCTTTTTTGCTTATTTTGGAAATTCAAATCTTACCTTCTCGTTTTTGTTTTTTATTCTAAACTAGGTGCTTCATATTTTCCCATTTTAACTGATTACGTTTTACTTTTTTGTTCGAAATTGAGATTTTAATACGAAAAATATTGTTTATTAAATGGAACACAAATTTTTTGATAGACAAAATCAATATAACAATTATAACAGTTTTTTACGCTTAAATATTTTTGCTAGCAACAACGGGCTCTGGTCGGTTTAAATTTTGGGTTTAACTGTTTTTTTTTTTGAACAGATACATATATGTACATATTTACAATTGATTTTTATTTTTCTAATTGTTTTTTTTTATAAAAAAATATTTTAAGAAATTGTCACTGTTTGGCCTACACTAATTGTATTTTAAAATAATTTTTGATGAATCATCTCGGGTTTTTTAATTCCGGTTGTATTTGTAATTGTTTGTGCATCCTCGTAGTATTCGATAGCTTCGTCGTCATTGAATGAAATAAGTCCTTCTTCCAGAAGTGCCCTTAAACCTACGTATCAGTGCTCGGAATGTGTTTGCGTCGTTTGCGACCAAAGTGAAGTCGAGTTCAAAACCGCATGATTTTCCTTTCAAATAATCAAAGTCTCTTCATGCTGGTTTTAGATATTGTAAACCAGGCAGGAAAGGAGTATGTCGGGTGTAAGAAACAAATGAGATGAAAAGCATTCGAAACACACAGGAAAGCCATTTGTGTATCGCACACAACTTCTGAATGAAATGTAAACGTTTCAAAAATATGCGCCACTCAAATGTATCTGTATAAGAATCAAATTAAAAATCATCCCTATTTCACTTTACAGTTCTTTCCAATTCAAGTACTTGAACCATCAATACCTTCTCACTATCGTTAGTCAAGAATCTAAAAAAGTTGTCTCAATTGGTTAGAATCACTAGACCCACAAATACACGAAAATATTGCAAAGTATTTACTCGTATATGCAAGAAAAGACTTTCCAAAACCAAAAGATGGGTGACGTGATGTGATATGGAATTTAAGTTATTGCCAGGTTCCGAACAAAAAATCAGGTAAGCATATGATATAAGTACTTACAATAACCAAGATACCACGTTTTGAAGGTTTTTACATATCAGTTATAAAATAATTTTCTCAGGCAAGTCGCCTATTCATCTGTTTTGTATTTATTCTTACAGTACTTTTCTAAATGATACACCAATACCATTTTAAAAAATAAATAGAATTCATTCCTTAAATGCAAAAGTTTTACCCCCTTTTGCAGACAAAAAAATAAGCAATAAAAACTACAAAAACTAAACTTAAAGGGGCAGTAAGAGATAAGCCCAATACCATATGTAGATAGTAGATGCATGAAAACTTTCTTTGCGCAACTCTTGCTCGTTTTAATATAGAAAGAAAACACTATTATTACTCACCTTATTGTTTGTCTACATGCTTGTGAATCTATTCAACATTGTATTATGAAAAGCTGAACTTGACATTGAATTATGTAATATATACATTAGAGTACACACCCAAGAGTGAATTTCACGGTTCATAAAATTTTTTTATGTTGTCATTCTCGTTACATTCCCAAGAACACTTTATACGATTTATTTCTCTATTCAAGTGACCAGTTAACATTAATCCTTCAGATCAACCAGAACTTTTTGTCTTGACTCTCAAACAAATTCAAAATAGCTACCTCAAAAGGAACATATCATATACAGTGTGTGCATGCTCATGCACCATATCCAAAGCGTAGATACTTTAGAGTTCGTAGTAAGGAACTTAAATCGATGGAAACTGAAACTCCAATTATTGAAGTTGAATCGAAGAGTAATAAGACCATTAATTATTTAATCAATAAACTAACAGTATTGTTGTTTTTCTAATTTTAGTTCCTGATAAAGTATGGAACCTCCACGAACCGGAAAAAGAAGTCGAAGTTACTTTGGACACGTTGATGGAAAGAGAAGAAGATGCCTGGTGGAATCAACGAGCTTTAATTAATCTCGATTTAAGCTCAAATACTTTGACAAGTTTATCGCCAAAAATTCAAAACCTTCACGCTCTGACAGTTTTGAGTGTAAGTATCCAATTAAAATTGTTTGCATACAGTTTGTTGTAATATACTTTCATATATATGTATATTAACAGTTGTACGACAATGCTTTGACTTCAATTCCAAAAGAAATAGGCCAATTAGAAAAACTTACTAGAGTCAATTTGAGTCGGAATAAACTAAAAGAACTTCCTGCTGAGTTTTTTCGCATTCGGGATCTGAAGCATTTGAGTTTGGCATATAATTGTTTTGAAGAGTTGAATCCGGATATTAGCGATTTGCATATGCTGGAAGTTTTGGTAAGCCTTTATGTAAATATGGTTTAATGATAAAGTAAAACAAAATTTAATAAAAAAAATTACAAAGTAGCTCCAAGAAAAGCTGTATCAATTCAATACTAAGCTATCTAAAAATTTCCTTGGTATATAAAAATAAACGAAAACTACTAAACACAAAAAATACTACTTCCAATACTCTAAATCAAACATAAAATATACATTTAACATTAACAATATATTCATTTTCATACCTTAGACAAACGCATATATTCATTTTCATACGTTAGACAAACGCTACTGAAAGTTGAATTAACGTATATTTTACTTGTTTAATACTCGTACAAGCTTACCTGATAACTGTCTTCAAATTCGCAAGATAAGTTGGTTGATTTCCCCTTCCAAATGTGTGCGCCAACATAAAACACAATTTTTTTATTTTTTTTGTTCTAAAATTTACTATAGGTTTCTAGAACAAACGTCTAAAAAAAAAGATTAAAAAATCTCTTAAAATAGTGACCAAAAAAAAATAATAAACAATAATAACATTTTATCGAGACTAATTTTATACTTGAATTTTAGAACAGAATCCTGATCGTTTTTTTTTTTCAATTCAATGATGATATTCTGTCTCAAAAAGATTTTTACCGTTTTTCTTTAACTTAGTCTAAAAACTACTAGCTATTAAAAATAAATAAATTCAAAATATTAAAATAACAAAGAAATTTTTATTGTATAAGGCTTTCAAAAACTTATATTATGCTTTATTACCATTTTTTTATAATAACGTTCCTAACCACAACATAAATAAATAAAACTACCAAAGGACGTGTCAAATAATAATCTAAAATCACTTCCTGGTGGTATCGGGTTTCTTGTGCGACTAACTCAACTTTTATGCTCTTATAACCATCTCAAAGAACTACCTGACGATCTAGTAATGATGAGATGTAAGTTTACAGTACAGTGAATATAATATCATTAATCCAAATACTTCGAAAAAACCCTATACATACCTTACAGCCCTTCAAAAGTTAGATTTAATGCACAATGATCTGGAACTTTTGCCCATGGATATAGGTGGCTTAAGAAAGCTTCAATGTCTTTACGCACAACATAATGACATCAAATTACTGCCGGACTTTGATGGATGTGTTGAACTTCAAGAACTTCATATTGCCAATAATTTTATTAAGGTTTGAATGGATTATTAATCTTTACTACAAATATTACTTCAAATTTTTTTTTTTTCTTAAAAAAAATTAATTTTCAGGAAATGCCTGGGGATCTTTGCTCAAAATTGCCACATTTAAAAATTTTAGATTTACGTGATAACAAGATTGAAAAACTTCCAGATGAAATAGCTCTTTTGCAGAGCTTAATTCGACTTGATCTGTCCAATAACTCAATCAATAGTCTACCAAACTCTTTACACACATTAGCTCATTTAGTGAGTCTTCAAGTTGAAGGAAATCCAATCAAATCGATTCGACGTGATATTCTTCAGTGTGGCACTGGCAGAATATTAAAAACTCTTCGAGATCGAAGCCAAATGGATACAAATACAATGCCAGAAGTCAAAGATTCTGCATTGGTTGGCGAAGAAAATAACATATTTCCTGACAAGTATAGTAGATTAATATTCTACATTATTACCATTTAATTCAAAAGCTTAAAATTTAAGATTTAAAATTCGGAAAACTCGAAGCCTTATTGTAACAATGCAGAACATTACAACAATACCAGATAAAGTCTTCTTGGATGCTAAAGAAGAAGCAGCCAACATTGTGGATTTTTCAAAAAATCGTTTAGAAAATGTACCTGAGGGGTAATTAAAATATTTAAAAACCCATCATGAGATTTCGTTAAAGCCATTATTTTTTTAGACTCCAAAAACTTATCGATTGTGCCACAGAAATAATTCTGTCCCAGAACTTAATATCTTCTATCCCGGTTTTTATATCTCATTTCTCTAGACTAAGTCGGCTCGATGTGTCGTGCAATAATCTCTCCGACTTGCCAAACGAGTTTGGGCTTTTAGCTATGTTACGCGAGCTTAACATAGCAAATAACAAGTTGGATACATTTATAAATATTAACGCAGTATTTTTGTTAATTTCTTGGATATTTTTAATTTCTAAATACAGGTTTAAATATTTTCCGTCATGTATTTATGAACTACAAGGACTTGAAATCCTTCTAGCACGAGAGAATCAAATCGAAAAAATTGATGCTTCAGCTACTGGCCTTGGGGCTCTTAAACGATTAGCTACTTTGGACTTGAGAAACAACAACATTGAGCAAGTTCCGCCGATATTGGGAAATCTAAAAAATATTACGTTAGCCAAACATATTTTTTATAACCAATAAGAATTGTTATTATTTTTATGCTTTTTACTTTCAGATGCTTAGATATAATTGGCAATCGTTTTCGGCAGCCACGCCATCAAGTCTTGGAAAAAGGAACTGATGCAGTTATGTCTTATCTTAGAGATAGAATCCCCAACTAACAAATAGCTCCCTATACTTGAATATATTTTAAATGGAAAAGCCTTAAAACCACAGCGCACTAGATCAGCTTTTTTTTAAATTCTATATTACCATATTTACCACAGAGTTACTAGTCAGATAAATATTTTGAAATATTTTATTTTATAGTTCTTTTGTGCTAAGAACGCACACGAGGCACAAGGCGATGAAGTTAAATGTTACAAAATCTAAGTACATATTATAATATACTTTTCATATAAAATATATATGTATTACAAATAATTATTAAAATGTTTGAAATTAATTGAAGTCATTTTTTTTATTCATGTACTATTTATTTCAGTAGTTTTGTTTTGTGATATTATTTCATAATTCAGATCGTTTCAAATATTGTTTAAAACATACTGCTAGTGTGTTAAATACAGAAAAGTTAACCATATGCCAAATATTTATATATACGACAAATATAAATGAAGATATCAGCCTTTTGAAAGAACAAGAAGTTAGTATAAATTTCAATAGACATAAATCAAAGTAAGGCTAACGTGAATAAAATTTGCCATGGAACTTCGTCGCCAATCTTCGAAAACTTGGAAGATAATTGTGGTCGCAGTTTCTTTCGGAATTTAATGGCACTGGAAATAATTATTCCATGGACAGTGGGCTATTATTTTGAAAATGCAAGGACCGATGGAAATTATTGACATTTTCAATTTAAGAAGATGGAAAAAATCTCGTTGGAAATTTATGCACGATAGCTCCCTATTATGCATACATAAAAATACAGAAAATGTCGTTAAAGAAAAATATAAAAAAAGAATAAAGTTGAATTCAATATTTGCTAAAATATGTAGGTAAAAAAGAAGTTCGAACCCAAAACTGAAAATGCATCTTATATAAATACCTACAAAATATGAATTTTTCAAGGAAAGGATTTCAAAAATCGTTTGAGCGGTTTTTCAAAAAAAAAAATAATTTCATATAAATGTAATCTAATAAAATGTACTTATGTATATAAAATGTTATGAAAATATTAATACAAATATAAATATTTTTTTGGAAATTTTTTCATTAAGAAAATCAAAATTCCAATTCTATGGTAGCGTTAATAACGGTTTTTTGCAAAATATTTTTTTTCTTAATTACCTATTCTAATTACATACTTGCAAAAACTTACATATGTAATTTCTTCCGGTAGTATGAAAAGGTTGCTTCATCTCCACTCTCATCTTCATATGTTTTGTAAACCTTTTTCAAATTTGTACACATTTCATCGCTGCGTAAACAAAAATACCACTAGGAAAATATTATCAATTCCGCTTTGCGACATCCGCAAGCCATTCCACATTTGGATGTGCTAAACAAAGATATTTCATAATGTCGAGGCAGATATTTAATATTAAAAATCGATCGATGGGCAATGCGTCATAGAACATTTGCATTAGGTACATAGAAAATCAAAAGTAAACATACTTTTAAACGGCGCCGGCGTTAATCGTAACCCCACCGCTTATTAAACAAGACTGTATCACCGAAATCCAGCGGAGTCAGATTCACTTTTGCTATATGTACAAATACTCATAACTAGGGCTAGGATTCTCATGCACTTAAAAATGGAAAATATGCGCTTAAAATATGCATTTAAAAATGAAAAATATGCACTAAAAATATGCATTTAAAACCATAAACATGACCCCATACCTTCATATTTCTTTTCAATAAATAGCTATCTACCAAAAAAAAAAACTTTTTATTCAGTTTTAAACAATAAATTCAGTCTTTTATTATTATAACAGGAACAAGAAAAAATAACATCAAGAAATTAACAAACATAAGCAATAAATAAAAATAATATCAATATCAACACAAACATGTCCATTTAAATAATACAAAAACTCAAAATAATTAATTGTTTATCTAATCTTCACAATTTTTATATGTATTATTTGCATAAATCATGAAATTTTTCTTCACGTTTTTGAAAGTGAAGCTTTGGCGATTTGGCCTTTGGAACGATTTAAACATGGAAAAGGAACGTTCCACGTCAACTGACGTAAGCGGTGCATTTTTCATACCGGGAGTTAAATTTTCTAAATTATTTTCACCGCTGCAGCTTAATGTGAACACATTACTTATATTTTTCATTTTTGAAAATCCTTAATTTTTTTTTTGCGGAGAGCTTATAGAGGTTTTAAATGATATTTATTTATATTTTTGGATGCAATAATCCAAAAAAATAGTCTCCTCTTGCCCCACCATGTCAAAAATTGGTAGCGTTCAATATTAAGAAACTGGCTGTTCACAAGGGACGCGCGTCTTCAAGTGCGTATGGACTGCTAGAGAACGACGCAACGCTCGCAAACTAAATTGAATATAATGGAACGCGGGATGAGAGCTGTCACTCCAGAAGCTGATTGAAATAAAATCTTTAAAAACACTTCTAATACTATAATGGTGCATGTTATTTTTTTTTTAAACCTATATTTTTTTTAATTCTATGTTTATTTTGTTAAAATATGCACAAAAATATGCATTTATTATGAAAATATGCAAGAATATGCAAAATATGCATTTATTGTAAAATATGCAAAAATATGCACTAACGTTTGGATGCCATTTTAAAGGAAAATACATGATTCGTAAAGATAATTTGGTCTGATGCTTCTAAAGCTCATCAAAAAAAATATGCATTTGCATGGAAATCCTAGCCCTACTCATAACTATTGTATCTCTAAATGTTTCGTATTGCCAAACAAAAAAATAAAACTACTTATTTGCACAACAGCTATTGACTCTCTGGGAATACAATGACAACTCATAATTAATGTCTGTGTAATTAACATTTAAAAAGCTGCAGTCTGCAGTATGTTTGGCTGTTTATTAAAATCACCAAATATAGGTCAAATTAATTAATTCGTCATAATATAATTATTGCATCGTTTGCGAAATTTGTATATTTTTCTTCTTTTCAAAAAACCAGAACACTAAACCAAGTGGTCCTAGAACTTATACTTTTAAATATACAAACAAGAATTAAAAGCAAGTTATGTAAAAAAGAATCCAATTTATAATATATTGAATTTTTTTTTATGATTTTGTTGTTTAGACTTTTTTGGTTTATTTCAGATTGAATGCAAACAAAAGGCTTTACTCCAATACTGCTACCCAACGTTTCGTATTCTTCTGGGGTTTTTTTATTTATTCGATTTTTTAAGTTACATGACACATTTTATGTTTACTCTTTTTTATGTTTCTTTATTTACATATTATCAGCTACTTTATAAATAAATATAAATAAATAATAAGCTACTTTATTTTTACTTTATAAATAAAGTACCTGATTATTAAGCTCTGGTATAAGTTTAATTTGATTGTTTTTTTTTTTCTGTTTTGATTCGTGGATTTTTGTTAATTCATTTTATTTAACTGACGGCATTAACCGTCGTCGTCCTTGGGACAAAACATAAAAAAGAGTAAATATAAAAATTGTCATGTAATTTAAGAAATCAAATAAATAAGAAGCGGAAGAAGAATGGAGTAAAGTCTTTTATTTGCATTCAATCTAAAATAGACCAAAAAAGCTTAAACAACAAAATCGTTAAAAAAATCCAATTTATTTATACATATGTATGTAGCTATGTTGGCTTATATTTTTGAAAGTAAAACCATTGCATACTAAAAACAAAAGTTAATAAATTAAAATACTAAAAAATAATCGGTTTTATTTGCACATTGAATTAAGGAATGGAGTTTGGACCGTTTTTTTTAAATAATTATTTTTCAATTTTAAGTTATTTTTTTAGAAAATTGTTCCTCCCACCAGAAACATTTTGGGAAATAGACACCCGCTCCAATATTTTTTTTTCTCGTCTTAGTTCAACCTATACACTATTTAGCTTTTTATCACACCTTATGCAAATCACCCAGTATATCAATCACGGTGATCAATATGTGACTTTGGATGCAGTTCCCCGGTCGGTAGTTAAGATTGATATATACTACCACAGAATAATAATTTACATTTCAAACAAAATTATCATAAAAGTACATTCAATTTAGTCAAAAAAATGTGCCAACGTGCGTCATCGTGAAAATTTATTAAAGCCTGGACTTTGGATTATCTTGTTGCTCAAAATCTAAAGCCTCTATTTTAAAATAATTTTTTTTTTCAATTCCTACAAAAATTTTAATAGCCGTACTATAAATCTATAAACGAACTTTTTTCTATCTCGAATTAAGTCTGAATTCATTTTTTATTTCAACCTACATTTTTGCTTCGTCGTTTTAGTGAACCGACAACTCGTAATAAGGCTGATTAGAATCCATTTGAAATGCTTTGATGAGTCTTTGTGTTATAAAAATAGCTAGTACTTTCAGCACTATCTATATGTTAGTAGCAGGTACCTAACTTTACTCAGACTCAGACTTTGTGACTCGTCCAAGTCCTATTTGAGATAACTTATTATTTATTATTACATCTTCGCGGTTACCACTCGTTATATATATTTCTACTAAACTTCGAAGGCTGTTCAGACGAATATCATGGATATCTAAAATCATTTTTGGTAACAAAAACTCAAGTAGTGTTAATTTTTAGAGCTGTCCAATTGAGGTGTACACGATTATGAATTTAACAGGAAACATCGAAAAAGAAAGGTTTGGTGACGGTTGGCTACAAGATATTTTCAGGTTATTATTGTAAGTCTCATAAATTTTAAACAGGGCTTGGTGAATACTGCTCTTAATGTAATGGACTTGGAATTCACAAAGTACATTGTTAAAATAAACACCAATTTGTCTTAAAGTGTTATTGAAAAGAGGTGCATTTATATTTTGGATGATTGCATTTTCTAGAGGCTCATGTTTTGAAGTTTTTCAAGAAAATACATGGTCTTTTTTGTACTTTTTATAAAGTACAATTTTTTTTTTAATTATAAATTATGGTACAGTAATTTCTAATTTCCTCTAAGAGGCAATCATTTTTCAATTTCTTTTTACTCAAACTCAACTGTCATTTTAATTCTGTTTTATGTTAGACAGAGTATAGCCCTTTCTATTGTATAGTAAAGTGTATAACATTTCACTCATTTTGGAGTAAGATTGAAGTGTGATACATAGTACTTCATCACTCACTAGAATAAAACACAAAACAGTAATAAAAGTATATCTGCGGTGCAGAGCAGTGAGCACGCTCATCAAACATGGCTAAAATTTTTCGCGGGCAAATTGTGCACACCAAGTCATTGAATGATTTTGAAGTATTGACAAATGGATTTATTGCAATAGACACAAATGGAAAGGTAATTAAACCAATTAACATTCAAATAAACATAATAGATTATACACAAAGGTTTTTTAAAATTTCTTAACTAGATTATCAGCTGCGGTAATGACTACGATTCATGGCATTCAAAGCAGAATATCGACAATTTTGAGATCATTTATCTCACTCCAGATCAATTTCTAATGCCTGGTTTCGTTGATTGTCACATTCATGCACCACAAGTTGCTCAAATAGGTCTCGGATTAGATATGCCATTGTTGGACTGGCTGAACACTTATACATTTCCACTGGAGACCAAATTTGCTGATAAAGAATTTGCACAAAAAGTTTACAAACAGGTTGTGGTGAGTAAATTTATCTTTTTTATTGTACATACATATTTACATTCAATAGAAATAAGTCAGTAGGTACTCAAAATTTTCTTATCACAGTTTTTATGAATATGATTATTATGGGTTATTTAATCGTTAGAATATAGATAGACGTAGGTATACGTTATCAGTTATGAGGCTTCTGTGTATAACATGAATGTAGCGTGAAATAAAGTGCTTGTTTTTAGTTTTTAGTGATAATTAATTTTCAAATTAAATTCAATATATGTTTTTATACAGTGTGTTTGCCGAGAAGTTTTAATACAATATATTTTTTTTCAGTTGATTCAGTTTATAGTAAAAAAAATAAAATTAGTTTATTCATAAATATGGTGTTGGTGTAGTTTCAGATCGATAATAATTTTTTGTAAAAAAAAATCATGTTCTTTATATGTATGTATATTAATAAGGGGAAAATTTAAAACTTATTTCGGTCCTTAAGAGCAATTTAAAAATTTAAAGGTGGTTTAAATATACCTACCTATATTAGTAAAATAAACAATAATTTTAACTGAATCCACTCTATAGCTAGTCAAAATGATCATATTAGTAGCCAAATTCGTAAAGCATTTAAAAAAATTTAACACGCATTTTTATCTTAAAATGTTGTTTCTTCCATTTGTCATTTAAAATTTTAAAAGGACGTTGTGGAGCGTGATTCTTTTCTTCTTTTATTACGTAAATAGATTTATGTATTTGTGGCGAATATTTATAAAAGATCCGAAAAGTAAAGTTTGAATATTAAGATAATATTAAGATCGTGGTGACTCGTAGTTCGTATCCTAATAAACAAAATATTATTTACTATAATTTAAAACTAAAAAATTATTAATTAACAAATAATACTTACAACTATTGCACATTTAAAAAAAAAACTAAAAGTGTGTTCCGAATCGAGTAATTTCTATTAATAGTTTTCGGAAAAAACTTAAATTTTTTTTTAAAATAGTAGAAAAAAGTTTTTCCATTAAAAATTTTGAGGCTATAGATACATATACTTATTTTTTCTTAACTAAACAAACGTACTTATTTTATTTTTACTTGCGTCTATAGGTATTAATATTAAAAAAAAGGCGTAAATTAAGCATTATAGGTAACGTATTTAAAAAAAACAACATAAACACTTACAATTTTAATTCCTAGTGCATAATTTTTGAAAAATTAATGTTCAAACTCAAATTCTTTTTTCAAAATTAAGTGTTATTGAGTGCAATTTTCATTTTAATATTCAATGCTCTCAATCAGTTTGAAGTCAAACACCAAAAACCAAATTTAATATGTAGTCTTAAAGAATAACTAAATAGAATCAAAATAAATTACAGAACTAATTTTTTTGAATTTTTTCACGAACTTTTAAATTTAAGATTTAAATAAACTGCATATTTTTTTTTATTTTTTTAAACATATAAAAATATCAAAAAACTTAACTTTATTTTTGTATTTCTAGAAAACAACATTACGCTGTGGAACTACTTTGGCTTCTTATTTTGGAACCAATCACAAAGACAGTACTCTTATCTTGGCAAAGGAAGCCTTACAACAGGGTCAACGAGCTTTAGTAGGAAAAGTTTGTTCCAATTGCAATATTCCTGATCACTATAAGTAATTATAATTTTATTTTATTGCACATTCACATAAAGGGGTCGTACACGTTGAAACAGTTGCAAGGTTCGTAAAGATTTTCAACGGTTTTACGGTTGAACGAAAATTTCTACGGACCTTTTGCGACCGTTCTTACGACTGTTCGCTTGAGCCAAATTTCCAATTATTTGTTAATCTCTATTTACTAGGGAAACATATGAGGAGTCAATCAAAGAAACTGAAGCTTACATTAATGATTTTAAGCTACTCGAAACAAATTTGGTGCAGCCAACCATAACACCTCGATTCGCAATAAGCTGCGATAAAGAACTTCTATCAGGATTAGGTAGTATAGCCAAAGAGCATGATTTACACATCCAGGTAATGAATTGTAGGCATTTTAAAAATATTGGGCATTATGTATATAATTTTTTTTTTCAGACCCATATCAGTGAAAGTATTTCTGAAATCGAATTTGTCCATGAAATCTTTTCAAAGAGTTATGCTGAAGTTTATGATAGTGCAAAATTGCTTACAAAAAAGGTAAGAACGTTTTTAAGGAATTGAAGTACCTATTCTGATCTAAAATTAAATTAATTTAAATTTTTGAAGACAGTCTTAGCCCACGCAGTCCATTTAGAAGACGATGAAATCAAGCTAATCAGTTCGCGGGGATCATCTGTAGCTCATTGCCCTGCCTCAAATACAATGCTGTCATCGGGACTTTGTGATGTATTCAGAATGTTGAATCAAGGAATTAAAGTTGGACTTGGGACTGGTAATTTAATTAAATCTTCAGATAAAGCAATAGGGTATTAACTTTTTTATATTTTAAAGACGTTTCCGGTGGAAATTCAATTTCAATTCAAGATGCAATTTTACGTGCCATGGATGTCTCTCACCATCTTGAGTTTGTTAAAAAACAACATATTAAAGGATGTGCAAATACGGATCATTCATCAACTGTTGAATATAAACCTCTTGACTTTAAACAAGCTATATATCTTGCAACTCTCGGTGGAGCCCAAGCTTTGGCTTTGGATAATGTAACAGGAAATTTTGAATGCGGCAAAGAATTTGATGCCATTCTCATCGATACAACTAAATATCCACTGCATAATTTTGATTCATATAAAACATGGGACGAGGGTAAATCTAAAGAAATGAGATTATTAGAACTAGTACAGAAATTTATTTATGTTGGCGATGAGCGAAATATTGTCAATGTTTTTGTTGCCGGTGTGCAAGTTAAAGTTTAAAAATATAAATTTGAAAATGAATCGAAAGTATTGTACTTTTTACAAATTAAATAAATGATTTTGTTTGCATGTTAATAAATTTTTTTTACTGTATGTTGCCCTTTAAAACTTTGTTCAATTTGAATAGTAATTGTTGAATATTTGGTGAAAAGTCGAATAGTCCTTAAAAGTTTGTGAAAATGACGAATGAATAATGTTTCTGTAACATTGGCCTTTGGAGCCTTAGGGTGAAGCAGTAGAGTGACAATCGCCTTCCGCCAGTAAATAAAAAAGAAAAAGTATATGACACTGCATGCAGCAAGCTTCATTTACATAAGTCATCTTATTGATTAATTTGTTTATCAGCTACAATAGACACACGACAGGCTTTAAGTACTTATGTACCTAACGGCCTAAGGGAAGAGTTCAATAGGTTTCTTTTTTTTAAAGCTTCAATAGGCTTGTTAAAAAAATTACGAACTAAATGCAACAACAACAAGCTTAGCTTTGCCCAGAGATTTTTCAGAGTTTTACTTATGTCTGGATAGAGATTGGTTAACAGCGATATTTGTTATTGATGGTTTTTAAGGAAACATTATATTTTTTGCAATCAAGACTTATTTTTTTGCTAAGATTTTCCTTCGAAAAGTTTCATAGAGAAATGGAGTGCCATTTCTAAAAATTTATTAAATAATTAGGGCGTCCTGGTCTACGTCATCTCTCCAGCGCAAGCATGGTCTACCACGCTGCCGTCTACCATAGAATGTACCACAAATGAGGCGTCCTGGTCTACGCCATCTCTCCAGCGCAAGCGTGGTCTACCACGCTGCCGTCTACCATAGAATGTACCACAAATGACTTTCCGGGCCAGTTCCTTTTCAGCGGAGTCTACCGAGCTTAATTTTTGTCTCTATTTCTGCTTCAAGGTAGATTGCGTACAATTCATGAATGTACCGTCTCCGGAACCGTACTGAAAGTTTTATATACATTTTCCGTTACAAGAAAGGTGAACGATTGAAAACGAATGTTAATTCCTAGACAAAATAAAACGATAAAAAAAACTACTTGTGGTATTATGTTTCATTTACATAAACATTTATGTATATATATTGTATCAGATTATATATATGTATGTAGAACACATGCATATCAATGCACTGCCCTCAATTCAACTTAACTTACAAAGCTTTAGCAAAAATTATGTTTCTCAATATATATATATTTTTTTTTGTAATTTTTAAATAATTTTTGCTCCTTTCTGATTTTAAATATATATTTTATGTATTCACGTATAATACTATAATAACATTAATATTGCATTAATATAATTTTATATATTAAATATTTATATTTTTTGTTTCTTTAATTTATATGCACATTATTTTTTATTTGATTTTTTTCCCTACATTTTTTTTAAATTTGGAATGAATTCAATTCAATAGTAATAATAAATATAACATTTAACTCACTATCTATTTTTATTTTTTTTTTGTGAAGTAAAATTTTGTTAAGAAAATAATTAGTTTAGGTATATATAAATATAATGAATGCAATTCATCATTTTTTTAAGTATATAAATAGAACTTGTATTATCTTTTTTTATTTAATTAATTTATTTTTATCGAATAACAGTGGACAGTAGGTATATAATAAATTTATTTATTTTTTAAGTGTGGTTTTTTTTTGAAAGATTTAAATAATTAATAACTTAACAGTCTCTATTTTTCATTATAATCCAATTTTATATATTATTATAAATAATAAAACAAAAAAAAATAATGATTCCACTTAAATACTAAGAAAATAAAATGTATGTAAAACAATCCAAAAAGACACAATCCATTAATCTCAAAATAGAAAACAAAAAACAGCACACCTAATGAAACATTGTATTCTCAAAAATTCAATTAACAGAAAGTAAAAAGATTCAACTTATATGAAATATAGATTAATTTAAATGCAGAACATGAACTGGAAAGACTATCTTTACATATTTTGTTTTGTTCCTAGCCTAGCATGTTTGATATAAAAGGAAAGTACGTGTAAATATAAAATAGTTTATTAGAAATTAAGTAATCTGTCCTGGCAACATAACATTTATTTTATTTCATTTCATTTAGTTTTATTTTGTTTACATTTCATTCTTTACTCGATCTCACTATGGCGTTGCATTGCATGTTTTCTTTTAGATTTGAGTGATAGAAATAATTTTAACTCTTTAAAAGAATTCATTTTTCTCTTTCTATTTGAGGTTATTATAAGAAAATAGAAATACAATACATAAAGTGCCGGATTTATTATTATTATTAAGGCTTATGAATTAAACATATTTTGTTGAGTAGCATCATTTTCGAAATCACTCCAAGCATTATTTAGCTCCATAAAAATCAGTTTTGCAATTTCTTCATTATCTGTACCGTTGTGCTAAAAAAAAAAAAATGAAATCGAGTGTCAGAGAAGTTTTCAATAATTTATAATTTACTATAGACTGCTGATTCTCAAACCTATCACTTTCTTA
Source organism: Syrphus vitripennis (assembly GCA_958431115.1). Taxonomy (NCBI): domain Eukaryota; kingdom Metazoa; phylum Arthropoda; class Insecta; order Diptera; family Syrphidae; genus Syrphus; species Syrphus vitripennis. The sequence continues at coordinate 24,305,502 of OY288108.1, forward strand.
AAAGTTTTCGAACATATGCATTTTACGACTATAATAATAAATCGATATATTTAAATAATGCCGCGTTAAATTACGCTCTGATAGAGATATGAAGTAAGACAACACGGTCTTATAATGATGTCAAGATAATAATTCCCAAGTATATAACATATTTTCCGCGAATAAATACATAGGCCTGGTATATCCAGTGCCATGATAACAAACATTTACAATGAACTTTTAAAATATTCAAAAAGAATTTGTTTCAATTTTATGAAAATGTTAAATTTTGCAAAAACTTACTTTGTCCGGGTGTACAGCTAAACATGCTCTGCGATAAGCTTTCTTAACATCTACTGGCGTAATTAAAGTTGACATCTCACACTTTTTCCACTTTGCATCCGCCCATAAAACTGTGTGCATTGAGCACAATAAAGCACGAATGTTATTTTTCTTTCCTTCCGTCTGCAAAATAAAAGAAAAAAAAAATATGACATCAGTTCCATATAAGTATATTTTATACAAATCCACTTACCCATTCCATAATCCTTAATTTATCTGGATCCATATCCTTAACTAGTTCTTCTTTTCTCATTTCATTGATAGACCTAGGGCCATGTTGTGTTTTGCTTGCAAAGTTATAACCCTGTTCACCTAGAATATCTCCAAATATATCAGCATTTTTGGGTGTTCCTCCAGCACCCGCTGGTGTTTTAGGTTCAAAATGCGATCTGCTATAATCTGGTCTGTTGTTTGCCGAATTTGGTGGTGGTTGTGATTGTGGTGATGGTGTTGCAGTCGGAATAGGCTGACTAGGGAATTGAACACCAATGCCTCCATTGGGTGATTTAATGTTGTGTGACGGCGATGGAGTTGAAAGATTTACTTGTGGTGGTGGAATAGTTCCAGTTGCATTTGTGTTTCGTGCATAACTGTGAGTAGGACTCGAAAACTGAGTTGTATAGGGACTATTGGCCACTGGTGTTGTGCCAGGTGTTTTGTTATTACTAAGAGTATTGGGATTAAAATTTATATTCAATCCAGATGCCAAATTAGCTATGTCCGCGAAAGGATCCTTGGGCTATATTATAAAAATGTATACAAAAGTTCAACAAAAATTAATCAAATGAGCTGAAAAAAAGCACAAACCTGTTGTGGTGATGTTTCTTTGCTAGGCACTTGACTAGAACCACAGCCAGTCGTAGTAAATGATGTTGCAGGTGATCTTGGAAAACTCATTGGTACCGATGACGAAGCAATTCTAGGAGCTGTTGTAGTTGGCGCCGATCCAAACGCATTGAAGTCTAAATTAAATTCTCCTCCTACTGTTGCAGTTGTGGGTGCACTTATCGATCCAAATATATCATCCAATCCTGCAGCCGATTTTGGTTGGGTATTATCTTAACAACATAAGTACAAATTTAAAAAGAGTTGCACATTTTGAAATAGAAAATAGAAAACTTTACCTAAAATATCAGGTATTGGAGCTGAACGCAAATCACCTGAATCAAACGATCCCAACAAATCAAAGCTAGCCTCCTTTGACGATGCATTTGGAGGCTGACTTTGAGATGTTGACGTATCTTGAGTCATTGATTGGCTTCCCAAATTAAGTAAGTCTATTGGGGGAGCTGGTGAGTTGTTTGCATAAGGACGCTCGTTGCTGCTTTCTGTAACATCTGGCATAACTAAAGGTGCTTCATGTTTATGTTCTGGGATTTCTGATGATGCACACTGCGTTGTAGTTTCTATATGGGGTATAGGAGGCGCTGGCCTTGTTGGTGGTTGCTGCTGACGCGGACGTTCCGGTCTAGATCCTGCAGTTGGTTTAGTAACTACAATATAAAAATCATTATATTTAGATAAAGAGGGATATTTTTTAATGAAGAAACTACCAAAATTGTCAACCATTTCAACGTATTCCAATTGCGAACTAAAAAGATTGATTGGATTACGTTTTGGTTTAGCCGGTAGCCAGGGTGGATTTTTTGATGGCCGACTTTCAGCATCAGTAACAACAATTGAAAGTGATACTGTGAAGTTAGATGGAACGTGTTCTTGGTCAGGTAATTCATCCAGATCGTTGGTTGTGAAAGTAATTAGGGTTTCTTGTTCGGGTATAAAGCCCGTGTTTAATTGTAATTGACATATTTTCAAGCCTTGCGGACGGCCCATTCCTTTGAGGGCATTTCGTGCATGATACAAAACAACCGTAAGATCGCCACACACAGTCAGATTAATTGGCAGAACAATTTTTCCCGGTCCAGACAAGTACAATCTAAAAAAATAATAATGAACAAGTTTCAGGTAAAGAACAAAATTTTAAACTCACTTCATTTTTTCATAATCTTGTACTGTGCTCATCAGAAGCCTTTCATTGCAATAAACCTCGATGTACATTCGACAACCATCTCGAGCTTTGGTCATTCGCGGAACTGGCTGGCATACTAGCGAAACCACATTTAGGGTTTTGTAATGGGGTAAGAGAGGTGTTGTTCTCAAGATATCACCCAAATAATACAAATAACGAAACTCTGAAGGTCTCAGATTTATTGGATGTCTTTTGACAGCAAATACCTGAACAGCATCTTCGGGTTCATGAATAAGTCCACTATACATGAGCAGGGCACATACCATGGTAGCTGCACTGCAGCCACCACTATCACTTGTCTGAATAATAACAATACTTTTCGGATCGGCCGTCAAGAAACCATACATGTCTTCGGCAACAGAAAACATTCCTTGTAAATGAGGTGCTTTTGATTGAGGACAAGTGTATATGGAACCTGCCTCGACTGTTCGCACTGGTGGTGGTAAGCGTGGACAGTTTCGGTTGCCAAAATTATAGACGCTTACTTTTGCTGGTGGATAACGACTTTCGATGGACAACCGCACGTCCTCAATGTTGTTGGTTTTGTAGGCTGATTCAAAGCCTTCAGATGGACATGGCATTACCAAGATTCGTGATGTTATGTAACTAATATCGATGTCAACCCTTGCAATTGTTTGTTGCATAGTTTGCATTACTTTAGACGAGGTGTCCTTGAGATTCTTTAGAAAACTTCCGGCACCTCCTCGAATTGAAGAGAAAAGACTTCCTGATTGTGCGCCACCAGCAGCATTAATGGGTACCTGTGGTTGATTTTGACCTGGATAGTTGTAGTGCATATTGTTAGCAGCTGGAGGTGGTCTAGCTGGACGTTGCTGTTGTTGTTGGGGAAAACTATCTGAGGTACTGTTGTCAGAGTAAGCTGATAGATTAGGAGAATTAGTAGGTCTTGGTGGCGGAGGTCGTGTCGGCAGAGGAGTCGGTACAGGTCCATTTGTAGTTGCTGGACTGTGCTCCGGGGAGCCACTTGGTGGTGTTAGTATTGGTTTTCCCTAAAAAATTAACACATTTATCTCCATTACTCAAATAAAAACAAAATGAAGATAATTACAATTAATTCGATTGATCCTTTTAATGGCCAATTTTTAGTTTCAGATATCGCTGCTAACCGATCCAGTATTGTTGAAACATTAAATCTATTTGATGGATCTACTGTTAGACATCCCTTTATAACATCATGGAAACAATTATATCTGGAATCTGAGGGCATTATATAATTTCCATTTGTGATGCGAAGCTTTGCTGAGTCTTCAAATGGATGTTTTTGGAAACACAAACAATAAAGAACGCATCCCAATGCCCAAATATCTAATTTGGGACCAATCACATAGTTGTTCCAAGTGTCAAGCATTTCTGGAGATCTGTACATGGGTGTGGTAACAGTTGTGAGCTGCAGGTATACAAATAAGTGAGTGAAATTAGTTCGAGAAAAATATATAACTCTATGAATGAATGCTAATTGTTCATTAAAATCGAAAATAATTATTGACATGTTGCAAATTTTTAAAATTGCGCCATAGCGTCAGGGGTAACATCATTGTAAATAAAGTTTTTAAAAATGGCGATTTAACACTTTTATGAGGCCAGATTCGTATTCATAAAAAAAAAACCTTCAAACGTGATTATTATCTTCATGTATTGCACAATCACTTCTGGCGTTTTGTTTGTGATATCAGCTATCGGCCGGCGAAACGCGCTGTCAAAATTTCATTAATATCAAAAAAATGAGTAATGCAACAAAACGACTACTTATCTTTTGATACCATTGATGGATGCACAAAAAATTACTCAAAACCGTTAACAATAAACAATAAACGACGACACACAGTCGGTCCAAATCGCTTAAGTAATCGATTTTGAGAAACATGAACAATTCAGATAATATTTAATTTTTGCAGCAATATAATGTTTTCCACGCTATGCATGTTTTTTTTTTAATATATTGCTTTAGGGTAATAATATTTTTTCAAGCACAATTTATTTAAAATAGTAATAGTTTTTTACACATTTTTTGAGCCGTTTTCCATATAAATAAGGGTATGCATGCAACTGCGTAAACTGTTAATCTGGTAAAATGGTAAAGTATATTAAAGGCGTTTCATGAACTCCCGTTTTAATTGTATCTTCTTCTTCTTTATCTATAGACGATTGTCATGGTTTCCAACACAACTCTCGCCATCTACTTCAAAATCGTCGGGTGACATCAAAAAACACGTTAAATGATATGACAAACCAATCAGCTGCTAAATAGGTCTCATTAAATATCAAACGACTGCTTTTAGAAGTTAACACATTTACCTTACAATCAAAACAAATATATTCCAATGAACTAGAACCTTAAGTCTGTTTAAAGGAAATTTGTTTTGTGGTTTACGCTGCTGGTCGAAGAATAGTCAAAAAGATTGAGCGACCAAAATGGGAGACCAACAATTTTAGCATTCTCTTAGTTCTCTATCATTTTCATTTAGTGTCTGAGGACAAAATCGTATTTCATATAAAGTTACCAGATTACCATATTTTGGATATTATAGACACGAAGTTAACAAGGAAATTTAAAGAAACCAAAAGCCTTAGCCTTACAAATTATAAAACATCGCCTAATAGATAAAATACAAAACAAGAACCATTACCAAGATTTAGCGCGGTCAAATGAGACAGATGATTCAGCGAGAGATCTCGTTTCACTCGCCATATACATACAATATATGTCATACAGAGGTAAATCTCATCACAGCTTATAAATTAACATTCAGCTGTAACTTTTAAGCGATTCCAACTGTATTTTTTTTTTTTATTTTTCTCTTTAAATAAAATAGTAAAATATGTTGCAAGTTAAAAAAAAGTTCCCAATGCTAAAAATACCGAAAAGTATAATTTCGTTCTCAAAATGACCCTCATATAAAGAGTTGGTCCAAAAAAAAATCATAGAAAATAACACTAGGTTAATTGGATTTTATTTCAAGAAAATTAAAATTATTAAATCCAATTTTTTAGTAATGTCATCTGCGTGATAAATTAGTCCAGCTTGCTATAAATTACTTTCATCCCTGCTCTCTCAATTTAAAATACTGAGAAATTTCAAAATCGAATAGGTACAGTAATTTAGTACTCTATTTGCCAATCATCGTGTGCATATTTTACCTTTATTAAAAAAAAAAAAACTATTCACTTACCTGATCTTCCAATATATTTCTCTGCTGGACACCCCATTCTACATTGGGCTCGAATGTCTGTGTTGTTGCCGATCCAAAATCGCATAACTTCAACTGATTGTCGTTACCCAATAAAAAGTTTTCTATCTGCAAAAAATAAAAACAGAAGTTTATCAACAAACTTTATACCCGGAAACAACTTGAAAACAAACTTTTATATCCCGATGTGTTATTGGAGGATTTTGAACATGTAAATGTCCAACTGCTTTTGTGGCCTGGTAGAAAACTTTAAGCACCACAGCAGGATCTAATACAGTTCCCAGGCAATCAACCAATGAACCACCTGTGTCAAAAACAAAGACGAATGATTTAAATGCTTGTTCCCTCAAGGCAAACACACCAAAGATAATAATATTCATACCTTTACAAAGTTCTGTGAGAAGCAAATACTCAGCTCTTCCATGTGGACCATTTGTTTTATCAATGAACGTTGCACCAATAAATGCCACGACATTCGGATGTCCCGACAATTGTTTGTGTATATTTATCTCGTTGATAATATTGCTGCATGCTTGCTTATCAGCGCCTATGAGTCTTTTGAGGGCGTATTCCTTTCCGTTTACAATGTCTTGTGCCACATAGACGAATGCGAAACCACCTACGCGATGATTCCATAGGTGCACCGATGAAAAATTAAAAAAACACATAGAAAACATAAAAATCAATTCCTAATTCATCAAAAACAGATGACTATATGTTTTTCTGTTTTATTGATTTATAACAAATGATGTGTTTGAAAATTTTGAATCAATGACCAAGAAGAACATGGACTTGATCACAACAACCAGAGATCATCAGTTTGGCCAAAAGGTGAAAGCCTTCTTTGCAAAGTATAAAAATGAATGCAAACAAAGAAAACCCTCAGAGTGTAGTTTTTTTTTTTGTGGGTGAATGGAACAAATGATTAACCCAGGCAGAACGAAAATAGTAATACCAAAAAAAAAAACATACAAGGCTTGGTGAGGGAAGAAAAAAATAAAAGATTTTTACCTTCAGCAATAACTCTTTTGATTCGTAATTTAATTGAACCAATTTCAACAGTTTGGCCAACAAACTCATTGTCGGATTCACCATTGGGCCCAGAGTTGAAGTAACCCATTGCGGATTTTAAAAAATCACTCATCTTTTTGAGATGAAACTTTTATGAACACAAATCGAAAAACTAAAATTTAACAAACCAGACGAAGCAAATTACGCCATGACAGTGACAGTAGTTGTACAAGAAGTTCAATGGAGAATTTTTTATTTGACGTTTTGTATTTTAGTCTACAGATTCGAAAATTGTTCAGCGCTGCCAGTTTTTGTTTTTTTTTGTCAAAAATAAGATTCCTTTGTATATGAAAACTATAGTACTATCATGGCGAGTTTTTTTTAGGGTTGCAGAGGTCCTGGTGGTGGCGCTGCAAAATGTGAGGTGTAAAATTCGATTTGGGGAGTCTTTAAGCGTCGAAAATTGGTGGTAGGGGCAAGAGTAGACTATTTTTTGGATTATTGCATCCAAAAAATATCAATAAATATCATTTAAAACCTCCATAAGCTCTCCGCAAAAAAAAAAAGAGTAAGGGTTGCATAGGTAAATTAGATGTCGCCCCATTCGACTTCCACCATGATAGTACTATAGTTTTCATATACAAAGAAGATTCTAATGTGAATTAAGTTTCTGATTCAGAAGTTTTTATTAAAAGGTTTCCACAAACCAATGCGAAGGATTCGGTCGCAAGGTATGGCGCAAAAGTGAAAAACTAAATATGAGATGAAAAATAGATATGAGATGCATGTATGTGAAAATCATTTGGTTCTGAAAATGCTAAAAAGCCATATATTAGTTAGCTAACTAATTTTTGAACAAGATAAATATCTCGTTTCTGTTGTAGTACATGTATTTCTATGGATCAAATGCTATAGTAAAAAGTATCTATTAAATCAAACTTATTTTGGCAAAAAGTAGGTCTCCTAAATTATGTGTAACACATTTTTTCACAGATAAATATTTGAGTAAAGTTCAACGATAATCTAAATTGTAAAATACAAAAATAATCAAAATGATATAAACAGACAGGTGAAAAACAAAAAACAAATTGTCTCTCTAACTTCAAAATTAACCGAGATTTTAAGCAAATTTAGCTCAACATGAGCTGCATATTTATTGCTGTATACGTCCATCGGCCATTGTAACCCGCTCTTTTTGGAAACTTTTGCTTCACCCTGGACCGTACAATTTTATAAAAAAAAAAATCAAAAACTTCACCAAATGTCAAAAACAAAGAATATCCAGTGAGTTGTGAGTAATCCATTTTTCCTAACATAAAAATATAATCACATAATTATTTTCCCAAAAATACAAAAACGTAATCTTCCAATTAGAATTTAATAAATCTTAATAAGCAATAATGTCCCACCAAACAGGAATAAAAGGTTTGTTAAAAACGAAAACTCCAATACATTTGTCCAAATTTAAACTCCAGTTCCTCTTCGTCTCTTCTTTAGCTAATGACCAACTTTTGAAAGTCTTTGGCAAAAGTAAAAATGGCAAAGTGAGAGTTATTAAAGTATCAATTGAAAATGGTAAGAAATTGTCATATAATTTTAAAAAGAAATTGACATTTTAATGTATGTTCCAAAAAAAAAGAGGAACTTGTGAGCGCCGGCAGCCAGGATGTTAAAAAGGACTGGGAAAAGGATTACGATAAATTAATTGGCCCCATGATCGAGGAATCAATACCGTGCTATATACTGTATCGCTTAGATAGCAAAACATCTCTCGGTCACGCATGGCTGCTCATTAGTTGGGTTCCAGATACGGCCAGTGTTAGACAGAAGATGGTTTACGCCTCAACCAAAGCTACACTGAAGCAAGAATTCGGTTCTGCACACATCACAGAAGAACTCCACGCAACCGGACCCGACGAAATCACCTTAAATGGATATTATAAGAACAAGAAGGCATTTGCTGCTCCAGCTCCTCTAACCATGCGCGAAGAAGAGATGCAGGAACTGAAGAAGACTGAAGTCAATACAGAAATCAGCACTGATACGCGACACCAAACGCTCGGAGGTGTGTCCTGTCCACTTACCGAGGCAACTGTTGCCGCGGTCAGAGATGCAGTCAAAGGTTCATATGGATATTTGCAGTTCCGCATTGATTTACAAGTAAGTTAGGAATTTTTGATTTGAACTAATTTTATTATTTCTCGACGAATGCTTGACTAGGAGGAGCGAATTCACGTTGTTAATGCCACAAATATTGCCCTAGAAGAGCTTCCAAAACAAATACCCGAAGATCATGCCCGTTACCACCTATTCCTCTTCAAACACACCCACGAGGGTGATTACCTCGAATCGTATGTCTTCATTTACTCCATGCCCGGTTACTCGTGTTCTGTTCGCGAACGCATGATGTACTCCAGCTGCAAGGCACCCTTTCTGGAGGCCCTAGAAGCTCTTGGATTAGAAATCACCAAGAAGGTTCCTAAGCAAATACCGAAACTTTCTAAACTCTCGATAAATATTATCTCTTTTTTTCAGCTCGAAATCGACAATGGAGCGGAATTAACCGAAGCTTACCTGCAGGATGAGCTGCATCCAAAGAAAATCCTCCACCGACCCGCATTTGCCAAACCCAAGGGGCCGCCTAACCGAGGCGCCAAGCGTATGACGCGTCCCCAGCAATCCGACTGAAGAAATTCGATCTCCATCGTGTGCATTGACCTTGTTGACTCTTAACCGTATTGCTCGCATTTATTCTTGCATATATAAAAATATAGTAGAAAGCATCTCGTGGATTTGTGCTTACCGTTAACTCAAGCTGCGATTTTCTTATACAATTAATAGATATTCTTTTTTGTGTTCGTGTTTTTTTTTTTTTATTTTGTGTGCCTCTGGAAAAAGAGGAAAGCAATATATTTTCTAATTCTCTAAACTGAAATTGAGTTTTCTTTCCTCCTCTTTTAATTTACTGTATCTAGGGAAATCTTTTGTCCAGATTCGCCAAGATTTGCATCGTGGTGGACTATAATTTGTTGTTGCTCCCCTTGAGCTTTGAAAGCTTCTCGAACGTTTTCTTCGCGTTCCAGACGCCATTTGTACTGCCAATAGCGCATTTCCTCCATCGATGTGCCAGACAGCTTGAGCAGTCCTAAAGAAGCGAGTCCGGCAATTCCTCCCAAGCTGGCTCCGATTATGCCCCCTGCAGTCATACCCTTCAGTCCCATGCTGGTCTTGTAAAGACTACCTAAAGAGTTTCGTTTGAGTCAAGATTATGGGATCAGTTACCGATGGTTTACCTGTTATTCCTCCAGCAGCAAGATATTCATAGATTGAAGATTTTTCTCTATATACCGAAATCAAAGTTATGATGCCACTGAAATGACAATATTAGGTTTAGTAGGTAAATTTTAAGCGGGAGACAAGTCAAATTCTTACAAATATGACGTTGTAAACAGACTAACACGCCAGCCCCATTTAAATGCTCCTTTGGCGAAGCTTACAGTGAATTCATTTTGTAGCTTTCTCTGAAATTACAACGTTATTCATAACATGAAGGTCATTCATGCTATATCAAGTGCTAACCTTGGCATCCAAGTGTGATTTAAATGTAGAGGCTTGATTGTTGTTCATGAAATCCTCGTACGTCGTTCGAGAATTGATAAACCCACCGTATACGGCACCGAAAAGAAAACCACAAAATCCAGCTTGGTAGACTGAATTTAGTTCAGGAGATATGCTTCCAAATTCACTAGGGTATATAAATGTTTTAATATATAATTGAAAAAAAAACAAAATGAATTTTATGTTTTTTATGTAAGTAACGTACTCCACTTTGAACATTTCTTTAAGACGATCCAGGCCGGTTTCATTTGAAGGCGGTCTATCGACGAAGGATTTGTAGGTTTTGTTATCTTTGGCAATGGTGTCATTTGCTTCATTTAACAGAGGAAAAAGCCCAGCAATTAAGAAACGTGATCTATATTTTAAAAAACTCATTTCATTGATTTATTTTGCGATCAGAATTAAATAAAAAATTGATGGTTTTTTTTACTGGCGAAATGGTTGGAAAAAGGTATTTTTTGCAACAGAAAGTCAGAAAACAGCTGTTAAATGTCAAATTTCTTGTACTAAAAGTTTCTTCATTTTTAGTTTAAGGTTAGGTTAGAAGTTGGTTAGAGACAAATGAATGTGTTCAGCTCCGTAAATGCTCTATGTTTTAAGGTCAAACCAAACCGATGCAAAAGCGGTGCGAAACTGTCGAAACTACTAGATGAAACAACAATAACAACGGATTAACATTGGTTTATGCATCACGACTCCTTTCCGTACAAAGACTCAAATAAATATTGTTCCCTTCTCCTAAACAACATGACCGCTAATTGTGTAAATGTGGTCAGTAAGATATTGAAATAACTTTTGTTTTCCTTTTCTCATTTCGAAATGTGATTTTGTATAGGAAACGAGATACTTTAGGTCTTATTTTGGAAGTTATAAACGAAATAACCTCATTTGGCATAATAATATGGCTGTTTGCACCAAAAGCTTTTAAAAAACTAAGAGGCTCTTATACTACGTTCTCACTACATCCGAAATAAAGAATTTCGCAAATTAAGAAAAAATGTAATTTCTTTTAACAGCTCATTGTTCCTCTTTCTGTCTCATAGATAAATTTCAAATTTATGAGGCTGATGGATTAAAAAAAACAGGTTTATATTTTGTGAATTATGTGCCCATTTTAGTTATGAAACACTGTATTTATGTATTTAATCGATTATCATAATAAGGATATTCGATATTTTTAAAATTTATAAATGTATGACGCCCAGAAATGTATATACCACCAGGGAATGTATAAATCTTTTCTACTGCCCAAATCGAAGGATTGCTGTTTCCTTCAATATAAATCTGCATTTGAAGTTTTTAAATAAATAAGATTCAACTCTCCGTGGAACTAAAACAAACCCATACGTAAAATAAACCCAAAATTAAGAATAATTTAAGCCTTTCGAAGTAATTACGAAATTTTTAAAATTGATCGAAATTTTAATTTAATTTCAAGTGACATTGAAAATCGATTCCTATTCGATTTCGATCAAAATGTAGACCATCTGAACATGTGATAATAAAATTGGTTCCGCACAATTCTTGTTAAAAACCCCGTTGGTATTGAAATTGGAAGACAAAATAGAAATGTTCATGAGAGTTTGGGGCTTTTAGCATCCAGTGGTGGTTTCCTACTTTAAACGTTTCTTTGAAAAATAAAACAATTGTATTTTAATTTAAAGTGAAAACAGTTTTATTAGGTGTTCCATTTCTTTTGGTATTTTTTTTTTAATATACACTTAAGACATGATAGGTATTGTCAATGTTTAGTAAAATTTAAATTTGTTTATTTATTGTCAAATTTCTTTACAATATTATTATCATTATTGTCTTTTTTCATCATGTTTTCCCTCTTTTATGATTTATTATATTGTTAATTTAATTAATTTTAGATATTTAAAAAGAGCAATTATTTATAAAAAAATCTTTACACACTTCACCATCACCTGCTTTGTTTAATTAATAAATATTTTTTAATGAGCTTTTTTTATATGAACTTCAAAAAAATTTAAGTACATTCCTATATAATAAATGTTTTTTTTTTCTTAATTTTGAAATTTCCATTAATTTATAACATAATTATATTGAATGAATTTGAATATAGGAAAGATTTTTTTTTTGTTTTATTAATTTTTTTTATTTATGTTTTGTATATATATATATAAAAGATTTAAATGAGAAAATATTTCTTGTTTACAATTTTTTTATTTTCTTATATTTATATATATATATCTGAAAATTCTTATTTATGTTCTTTGTACAAGATATATATATATAATTTTATATTAATAGATATTTTTAGTTAAAATTATAATTATGTTTTTTTTTTGTATTCTTAATACATATTAGCAATTGATCATTTTACATTTAACTTTGGGACACATAAAAAAGAAATTTTACATCACAATTAATTTATAAATATTTTTGTAAAAGGTATGTTGTTGCAATTAAGCAATAAAATTTATGTGTAACACAAAGAGATTTGGAAATTAAAAAGAAAAGGAAATAATAAGATTTATTTGAAAAAAAAACGTTAATAAATGTTTAATTCTTAATAAATATTATTTAATGTAAGCTTAAATCTTTGTTTTTACATTTTGTGCGTTTATTTATGTTATTTTACTATTTTCTATTATGTTTTAAGTTTTCGGGTTAAAAATAAAATGTGATTGAAACTGACAATGGCTTTCATTAAAAAGATAGGTACTACAAATAAAAAGATCCTATATTGTTTTATGGAAATGTCCCGAAGTTATCGCAGTCAAGCCATTTAAGTTTTAGATAAAAAATACCTTTTTTTTTCTCTGAAATTTCTAGGAAAAAGCCTATAAAATCACCTCTTGTATAGGAGGCGGCGCAGAGTATTTTGTCTTCAATTTTATGTTGCGCTTTTTTGGTTTATTTATTGCAACCAAAGTAGAAGAAAAAATGCTGATACAAGAGGTGTCGATGACAGAGCCACCTATCACGGCCATATTTTTAGACTGTCTATTTTTGAGATAAAACAAAATATGTATGATGTGAATATTACTAAATTGCTTTAAATAACAGAAGTTGCTAACAACTTTTCAGCAGCGCTAACTACCGAATCCATGCTTAACACTTAACACTTTTCCGGGAAGAGATAAAACTTTTTTCAAGCACGAAAGATATTCACTTTCTATTGTAAGTCATTTTTGTGAAAGATATCCAAACAAATTTGAATAAGCTTGAATATTGTAGCTACAATGTGAACTGTTTTTTTTAAACATAGGCATTGTACATATGTATATAAATTTGCATAGTACCTACTCTTATGAACACGTTCCACACGTGCTTCGGCCTCCCAGCGATTACTATTTCACTTATTTTAAAAATAACGTAGATTTATTCTTGTACTTAAATTATAAAAAGAAATATAAATATTTTATAAGAAATTTTCTAGACAAATGAATTTTTATTAAAAAAAAAAAACGAAAAAACATGGCTTTCATATTCGCTAATAAAAAGGAAACACGCAACAAAAAATATTTTCAGACGAAAATAGTAAATGAAAAGCAAGTAATGACTTCTTCATCAGCCAAGCAATACGAGTAGGTATGTGGCAAGAAATTTTGTATAGAATACTTTAAGTAGCATGAGCAATATTCATCGAATACAATATGGTATTCCATGAAATATTTGTCCTTAAGCCCCATGATAGGAATCTTAACCAAGCTATTATTGGGTGCGTTTTTTTGGAAATCCATATTGAGTTGTACGAAAAACTGTCGTAATGAATAGTTCGGAGGAAAGAAGTATAATAATAATAAATAAATTTTCTATACGAAATATTGATAAGACAACAATAATGCAGTTCCGGCAATGCCGTAATTATCGGGACAAAAGTGAACTCCAGATAATTATCTCCATATAGTTGAATTGTGCCCCACAAAGGGGGTAGATACATAAGTATATAATGGATAGAAATAGCCAGTAGCATTCATGCCCTCAAACAAATGCATCGTAAATTTAGCGTACAGTATAAAAAAAGCAGCAAAGCCTTATCATAAATGCCGCGTTCAAAAGAGTTACCAATGCGAGTAAGAGAAATACTCTCATTTCCAAAAAAAATTGCAGACAACTAATTTAAATCAGAAATACATTTACGTAATTTAAGAAGTAGAGGTAAACATCATAATTTCCATAAAATTCTTCTCGTTTTCCATACAAATTCACATTCCCAAATGAGGTTCAACCAAACTTGAACGAAATTATCTCGGAAATTAGGTGAACGCATTCAGGCAAACATACATTTAAATCCGATTGTGAAACCAATTCATAAATTTCAAATTTCTCAACGAGACAGAAGGAGAGAACAACAATTTTTTCAATTTACGAAATTACCGCATTTCGAATCTAATGTGAACGTAGTATAATGAAAATAGCCTATTTCTAAGATACGACAACAAATATGTTCTTTTGTAATTATTGTACTTCTGTTATTGCTAGAATCTGTTTTAAATCAATTAAAAGGGGTTAATCGAATAGGTACTTGTTCAATTTAATGTGCCAATTCAGAAGAAAATTCATTTAAGCCATCACAAACATGTGATGGAACCTATATCTACTTATGTAAGTTTATCTTTAAAATTAACATACTTGTTTTATATTCATTTGTATAGAATTTTGAACTTAAAAATCAAATTAAAAAAAAAGAAATAATTTTTTCTCCAAACTTCAATTTTTTTTTCAAAATATATTTTAGTCTTTATAGTGTGCATTATTGTTTTTAAGTGCTTTCTAATATTAAATTAAGCTTAAGTTTAAAATTTTTAATTTTTTTTTGTGTATTGTCTTCAATTTCTCCTTAAGATTATCATTTTTAAAACTAAATTTTTAATATTGTCATTTCATTTTCAAGTTATTGTTCTCTTTCTGTATGTAGAAAAAAATTTTGTATATAAATACCTTATAAGTTTTGTACAATAAATTTAATTCAACGAAAAATATACTTATTTCATATTTATATAATTTTACTTTCCTTTAAAAAAAGCACCCACCCATATATTTATAAATATTTAAACTAAAAACATATAACAAAACTGCATGCAATACATAACATACCTACTTTAGAGTGTAAGTATACGTTTTTTTAAATATGAAGATAAATATATTATTTAAAAAGAAAACAAAATAAACAAAAACAAATGTTAAATACATTTCTTATTTTTTTTTAAATTAGTAAAATTTCTTATATCTATACAGATTTTATATAATATAGTTATTTATTTTTATTTAATAAAAAAAAGTTGTAAGTTATTGTATTTATGTCATTTTGTTTATCTTATTGTCAAAATTCATCATTTTTCACATATATATTGTCATTTATTATTTTTTTCTTATTGTTTCAAAACCAAATTTTGAATTGTACAAGTCAAGAGATATTTTTTTAAATTTTTAAATTAAACATCTATTTAACATTAGTGTTTTTTCAACAAAATATATATTTTTATATATTTATTTATTTCATTTTATACCTAAAGTCTAAGTCAAAATTATTATCTAATTATATTTAGGTGTTTTTCAAGATTCATCCCAACACACTCGCATGCACACATAAAAACTCCACCGAACGTTCAAAGATATGTTTTAAGGTGATATAGCCTGGCTAATTGTTTTTTTTTTTTATGTTTATATTTTCATCAAATCGAAGTTTGAATTAATGAACGATAAATTGAAATGTTAGCTTGTTCTTTTTTATTTACTAATAATTCTTAAATTATAATTTATTGAATAAATTTCTATCTAGCTATAGTTTGATTGGATTTTTTTCTATTTAAATTGCTCCAAGAGAATATTTTTTTTTTAATTTTATTTTTTTGTTTAATTTACATCTATTTTGTTTGCTTTGGGATATGATGGTTTCTTTTTTTGTTTGATTCCAAAATTGATAATTATTATAATTAGTATTTTATTTGAAATTTCTAACTGATATGATTTAATTAATTTGATATGGCTGAGTTTGAAATTCATTTTTTTTGGTTTTTGTTTAAATGGAAAATGTATATTTTATTTTAATATTCAATTATTGTTTATTTAAGACTATTTTTCGTTCAAAAAATTCAAATTTCAATTCGATGGTTATTTTTTATTTTAATTTTGAATGACTATCAGGCAGGTCTGCTGATGGTTAAAAAAAGATTTATCGCAGCCAGGCTAAGAAGTGTTGAAAATATTAGAGAAACTAATGTCGATGGAGTATTTAGATTGTGTGCAGTTGAAGCATCCACATCGACGACATTTATTTTCCATCCAAGGTTATTGTGGGTAAAGCACTATAAATTTAATAGAAAAAAAAAACAAATTAGTACAAAAAAAAGATACAAATACCTACAATAAATGTGGATCTTTATACAGCTTATTTCAAACAGTTTTTTTTTATACTAAAGTGCAGTTGCACAAAAACAAAAACTGTGGTTCAGCACTTTTTGTCTTTTAAATTTGGGAGGTTAGTTGAGGTTTAGCTCTGTTTAAAGGTGCTTGTTTGTGATAACAGCAAGTTCCATGAATGAACCAACTTTGAACCATACAGTTAATTCACCGAAAACAAAACTGGTCTTAAAATTAGATAGACGATAGACCACACCTTTTAAGTAGTAGGAGATTTTAATATAATAACTAAGTACCTAACTTTGCCCAGAAAAGTAAAGCTTGTCAGCCATTGACTTTTCTGCCATTTTCTCGCCATTACAAAAAAAAAAACTAAAGGTAGAACTATAATAGTCGGACGTAGTAGGAAGCTAATGTCAAAACCGAACGAAAATTAGCTTTCCGAAGTCCGAACACTAAAATGGAGAAGTCAGCCATATTATGTGCTTCCACCATTTTGATTTTTGTATCTATCTGTCAATTCACTTTCGCAGGAGCGGTCGATGAGCGCTCTTGCTATCGATAGCGAAAGTTAACGAAGCCTAACGAAAGGCACTTAATAGCAATCATGGGCGAGTCATATAAATTTCTCGTATTCGCTTCGTTTCTTACAACCACTTCAGCTTACGTTCGACGATTATAGTTCTACCTTAACACAAGAAAAGTAAACTGGCTGTCAAACAAGCGACAAACGGTTAACACACACTTCTCCCTTTTATCGAAATAAAATGTGGCAAAGCTTCATTTCCGGTCTGTATAAAAAGTTCAGTGTCAAGTATCTAGTTAATATACATAAGTATAAAATCTATATTGGTACGTTCAATAAACAAAGAAGCACAAGTTTAAAGTTCAAAATAATGGCATTCATAAATATAAATAAGATTATCATTGAACATAATATGTACCCTGTCTTCGATTCTCAGTAGAGGTTAGATATTAATAAATGCTTACCTGATAGTAGAGTAAATCTGGGGCATCGGCTGGAACTGTCCAATTGAGGTAGCCCGGTTCTCCTTCTTCACATTCAAGAACAAGTGTTTTCATATATTCTTCAAATGTTTCAGTTTCGGCGGATTTATCAACAGTCTTATGTTGCCATTCACAGTAACGGCCAGCTAATTAAAAAAAAAATTCAATTTATTATTATTAGGCATAAATTGATCTCCCAAAACAAAAACCAGCACAAAAAATTGAAGTTTTCCAACTTTGATTACTTCAGGCGTGAGTGTGTCACAATAAGAAAATCTAAAATCTGAAAGTCTTAAGTTTGGCATGGGACAACTTGGAAAGCATCTCCGTTCTGGTTTCTATTCCGTGTTTTTGGTCAAAAGTAACGTTTTTTTTGTACCCGGAAAAATCTCTGGGTTTTAGGATTCAATGAAAGAGAAAAATGGAACAACGCATGTTGCTCTATTTCTCTAAATTGTTTAAGCCCCGTGTTCGTTTTTTCTTCACATTCCCTCGGGGTTCAAAAAAAAAACACGATTGAAGTAAGGATTTTAATTTTTGTTTGCAAGGATAGTTCGAGCGAAGCCTTGACTTATGTTTTAGGAGCATTTGTATACGCAATAATATAGTACAGTGTTTTTTCTTACCCCGGCGAAATCGACGAAATAGCCGATTTATGCTTTTACTGATGCGATCACAGAGGAAAAATGAAATTTGTATAAAAAAATATTGTTAACTTGTATGAAACTTTCACTTGTCGCCCATCTCTATCTGTTTGGTGATTTAACTTTAAAATCTTAAACCCTCGTGGAATTTTACCCTCAGGGTGTAGAATAAACACGACTAATATTGTGGGTTTAAATTTCAAGCACTATTCTTTTCTGCCGA
Source organism: Syrphus vitripennis (assembly GCA_958431115.1). Classification (NCBI taxonomy): domain Eukaryota; kingdom Metazoa; phylum Arthropoda; class Insecta; order Diptera; family Syrphidae; genus Syrphus; species Syrphus vitripennis. The sequence goes on from OY288108.1 coordinate 24,323,898, forward strand.
TACGTTACTCTCGTTTTTAGTAATAATTCTAACAAACCTGCAGTCGGAATTGGATTTCCATCATCATCGAACTCAACACCAGCGTATGGATTCTGTTGACGCAATTCAATGCCAGTCTTCTGTCCGATTCCTCCTTCTGGTGAATCAGTTATGTAAAATGGATGATATCTAGGTATATAGAAGAAAGATAGTTAAACCTCTTTTATTATCTACTTTGCATCCAATATAAACCTCGCTGGATTAGCTGGATCATCACCACCTTCCACATAAAACGTATACGTTTTGCCCCTCACCACAGTGATCTCTGGAATAAGTAGATCGTTCAAATACCATGCAATACCCCATGATGGATTTCCTGTGATCGGAGAGTATCCACGTTTGCCACCTGTCGGACCGATTCTAGCATTAAATATACTTTCATGTTCGATTTTCCTTGTAGGCCATGGTGTTGGACCAGACTCGTCCTTCACCTGATGCAACGATGCTTTGCATGAATGATCGTTCTAAAAATAAATTAATTTTAATATTTCAATTGATTGAATCTAATTTTGTTTCCCAAGCTCACTCTAGATGCAAAATTAATTCGAATATCATCGACATTATGATCAGTTCCGGTGTGTGAATGTGCATTAGCCTCTTTGCGGTTATTAAGTGTACCAATAGCAGCAATCACAGATACTTCACGATCAGTAGGAATGGCTAAGTCATTTATTGGCTCATTGGTTTGCAAAAGTCGTTTGTATCGAATGCTTGTTACACCATTTTTACGATCTCCACTTACTAAAAGTTTGAGAATTTTTAATGTATAATCAGGACCGGTGAACCTCTCTTTAAAGATATTACAAAAACTATACTTACAAACGACAACATCGTTTCTTCCACCGATTCTCTCATCGGGACACGCTCCATGTTGTCCATCGCATTGGGATAAATCTGAGAGGTAGTAATCCTCAGCCCGGAATACCCGAGCATTGGTGTCATAGAAAGCAACTACAACATCGCCCATGGACATTTGGGCGCGACCATTAGCACCAGATAGACCAAAAGCCATATACTGATCTTCTCGAATTCGACCGAACAATTCGACTTGTAGATAATCACCTTGCAGTTCCCATTTGACTTGCAGCTTGTTGGGCAGAATTTCTCGACAATTTGCATAGGTTACTTTAGGTGTTGTTGTTGTCTATAAATAAGATACACAGATATTAATTATATTAAAAGGAAAATATATTTTTAACAATAATATAACAATAATATACACAGGTTTAATGTATAATTTCTGAACTTTCTTATTTTAAGAATAATATACCTTTTTAATTTATTTTTGGAGTCGCTTGTATGCTTTTATATTATGCATATATAATTACGTAGTATGTATATAGTTGAATATTATGACAGTTTATGGCACCTACACAATACGTTTCGATTTTACTTTTATGCAGATGATTTGTGCCCAGAGCTATTCACTTCTTCTGACTTTATGAAATGCCATTCATTAAATCTAAGAAAAAAAATAGAAATGGCGCCCAACATGAGAATAAAAGAAATCACTAAAAGAGCTTTTGTTTCCTCACGAGTATCTATGTATGATTTGAGTTCCAGATGCGAGGTAATTTATTTTCAATTCATACACCTTACGTTAGCCCACAAGGTTCATATTGAATTATATGGATACGCAAGAACAATTACTCTCAACGGATAAGGTTAACAGTTGGCAAATTTCTTGAATCTTTTCATACTTGGAGCGTTTCGTGTTGCGAGACTTTTTTATTTTTTTTTACTATTGTAAGCGAACGTAAAAGCAAAATAAAAGAATTTAAAATACTTTTCCTCCTTCTTTGAGCATTTGGCTTATGGCGCATTTATTTTAATTTTTTCTTTTTTCTAATTTTGACATTTGACAAGAAAAACAAAATCTATTGAGTTAAAAAAAACCGTTCATTTCTCTACCACGCGTGTCCCAGGCAGCATTCAGCAAGGCATATTTTGATATGTCAAAAAACCTAATCTGTGATGAACCTGATCACGTCACCTCGGAAACACTTGTTCTGAGAGGTGAGAAATTCTATGGCGCTTGGCTAATTTCACAGGTATTACATATTTTATTGAAAAAAGAAACCAAACACACCTATGGTACTTAAGCAATTAAAAAAATTACGGGATCAATAATGCTTTAAAATATTTTATAACTGCAATGGAGTTTTTAAAATGAACATTGACAACATTTTGAAAATAATCACACTTTATGGAAGAAATGACCTTGGTCATACTTTATTGACAAATTGTCATTAAATTACTAAAATCAAATCAATAACTTTCTTGAACAAAAATAATTTAATTCAGTAATTGAAAATAACATGTTTGAAGTGAAATATTTAAAAAAGAATGACTTTTTTTTTCGAAAAAATTTCAACGTTATGTAACTGACAGTGGATTTCAAGGATACAAAAATTTGAAAATTGTTACTTAAATGGTTAAAATTATTGGGGCCTATAACACAATACATAAAGTGCTTGTCAAACAAGTGAAATTCAACAACTTTTTAAAATTTGTGTAACACGGAATAACAAGTCTAGGAGAACTATAACATGGCTTCTTTGACCAAGTGGGAAATTTTACAATTTCACAATTTTTGTAACTGTAAACAACAAGTGTAAAGAAAAAAAGAGATAAACGTGTCGAATTATTGATAAATTTCAAACGACGCCGACATGGCCGAAGACTTGTTAAAAGTCAACAAGTCCATAAACTCTTCAACGCCGAAGACAATAATTACTTCAGAGTCTCGTCATTTTACAATTTTTTCAGAAAACATCTCTAATGTAAGTACAATTTTTTTCTGGAGGAACTATGTTAAAAATCATGGACAACAAAAATATTTCCTGCTGTTTAATGTTTATCACTTTTTTTCTTTTTCAGTCAATGAACCAGAGAAAGCTAAACAAAATGTGTTTGTTTTCTCCGGTTTTGGAAAAAATGCTTATTTTTTTTTTCTTTGGTAATCTTGCGACTTATTTTGGTAGCTTGACTTGTTAAACTGATTCAACAAGTGAAGGGATTTTTTTTTAACAATTGTTACGGTTTTTATTGTGTTACAGAAGTAATTTTCACTTGTTAAACAATCATAGTTGAACAAGTAGTTGTAGACTAGTTAACTTGTTGTTCTGTGTTATAGGCCCCTGATAGCGTCAAAAAATTATTGTTTTATTACACCTGGCACCTTCATACAGTGCCAGGTGTGGAGGCACCATCTAGTTTTTTAAATCAGAGAACTTTTTGAATGCACAATTTAATGTCTATAGATTTATAAAAACAATCTTTATTAAAAGAATCAGAACAAAAGAATATTTCTCTTAATCTTTTGATTCTTTTCTTTAATGATCATACTGCTCAAACCCTTTAATATTTTGGGCAGTATCCAAATTTTCAATTTGTCGTTTTAACACTTAAAAAGTTATAATTTACCTGAAATTTGTTATTCAAAATATCTACCAATTTTAATCACTCAAAATCATTATGTCTCAGCCAATTGAAAAAAAAACAACTAAAAATCTATATATATATAGTTAACCAACACTAATAAATTTAATGCTGCATGAAGAATGTTGAGTTTCGAAAGAAAATAATAAAAATACGAATAATATCAATCTATACTTACCGGAGTGTACCACCATGGCGGCTTTTATGTGAAAAAGATACAAAAAAAAATCAAATGATTTGATCATGTCGATATATGCAAATTTTACAATGAAACCATGGAACTAAATTGAAAGTCTTACAAATTAAAAACAATTTTTGAGATATGTGTATATAAACTTTATATAGCGCGTTTTTCTAAACAATATAAATATAAATTAATATTTTCGACAAACTAAACTCAATTAACTTAACACACACGGAATTAGAATAAAAATAAGGTATCAATTCAAATCAATCCGATATAGGTAACAATAGAATAAAATTTTCAATGAATTATAGGACTTACAAGCTCAGAGCAAATGTATAGGTAGGCATATAAAGCATAAAATGCACGACACACAAACTCACCGTAATTTTGGTTTGTCCCAAAGCCGGTGGCACATCCAAATCCTTTGGTATAAAGACATGTCCGAAATTGTGCCGATATTCAACACACCACACAGCCAACCAATCGATATCGTATGCTGTCAAATTGCCAGGCAATTGAATTTCAATATCCTCACCCTGGTATCCTCGTAATGGCTCTAAGGACCCGATTTCGTTTGGTACCTAACCAAACGGAGAAATAATCCACACACAAAAGCAAATAAAACCATCAATTGAATGAGGAGTGGTAAAATGTTGAAACATCAATCGACATCTCAAATGGAAGTTTTGTCACTTACCTTGATTCCCATGATATTGGGCTCAGTGCCGTTGCCCACCCAGAAGTATGCATCTGGACCGGCTCCGTCATAATGCAGATTGGGTATGTAGAAAGTTTTTGCATCCAGGACACTAATGTTACTCGACATCAATCCATGAGCAAGTCTCTTGAATTCAGGAAGGACTCGTGGTTTGGGCACATCCAGTCCTGGTGGAATAAAGACTTCACCGAAATCAACCTGTTGTTTGTTGATTAAAACAAAAAAAAAAGTCGAAATCAAAATATGGAAATCTTGCTTATATAGATTTTTGATTTGAGAAATTTATTTGTCATTTTCAAATTAAGATGTTTGAGAGTTGTTTTGGGTAGGAAAATAAATTTTTGTTTGTAGAGACATTTATCTATGTATACAATAGAAACAACTGGAAAATGCCTTAACATAAATGCTTTTACTCTGCGTAACTCACTTATTCACTCATTGAGAAGTGTTTTAGAGAATTAAGATGGTCTGATGGCCTAACTCTGTAATTAGCTGTGAGTATATTAGTTTTTGTTATTATACATAATTTTGAATTTAAAAAAAACTTTCGAACAAATTTTACTGTCGAATTGAATTACAGAGTTACAGAGTTAGATTAGCAACTATCACATGGTGGTCCATGCCCATTCCCATGTCTGCACCTATCCTGTTAACGACGTCCTCAACCGTTCAAGGATTGGGAAGTGATAAATTAGGTTGGAAGATGCTTATTCTTCGAACAATATCTAACTGACTTTCAATTTAGATGAGAAGCCAATAACTTTCTAAATAAATAGCGTCCCTAATCTCACGAGCTGACGTAATTACTGTTTTAACACTTTTGTAAAACGCACCATTCAATTCAAAAATTGAAATCCTTAAGTTAACAAAACAAGATCCACCCTCATTAAAATCAGTTTTTTGTACAAAGTGGACAAAAAATAGATACGTCAGTTCTAGAGATACGCAAAAATTAGCGTAAATTAATTTTATTAAGTTGAAAATATAATTTTTCTACAAATAAACTTTCAATAAAAAAACTAATTCAAAATTCTTTGTACAAATTAAAAACTACTGCATAATAATAAATTAACCAACTCAAATAGTTAATAATTTCAAAAATAATACAAAATGTTCATTCAATGGCGGGCGCCATCATTTTGTAACATTTTTCTATTCCATTTTAATTTTTGGCGGCCGGTCGGTAATGCTTGGGGTTGTTATCGCACACACACACACTCAAACACGAATACACAAATCTAATTTTATACGTCTCCATAAACCCGTACAATATACTTATTATATGTATATACCTACTACAAAAAAGTATATATTTAAGGGGAGAACACGATATACAGCTACAATATAACGAACCCCACACATATTTTTGGGGATGAATTAACTTGGGAACCGCGCCCCTTTTTCCTAACTTAGCCATCTAAAAAAAAGGAGTATAGAATATAACAATATTGCTCAAAGTGCAACGAAACACAAAAAAGCTTCAACTTATGCTACCTTCAATCCCTGAATCCTTTTAGTCGAGCATGTTGCCACAGCAAAAAGAACTAGGTAAGTATAAAGTAAGCCAAAAGTCCTTGTTTGATGAAAGTTGTTTAATTTTTTTTTTTTTTCGTAACTCAGCTTGTTTGAGGTTAAAAGAGAAAAGTTTAGACAGCTATAAGCGTCTTAGGTATATTTTCTACTTCTTTTTAAGATCCTTGCATGCATTTAGATTGTAACCACTGAAATGTAGTATGCTTTGATAAAGGAAGTAGGGTATATGACCGCAGCTGTAAGGTGTACAGTATACAGGTACACCGATGGGACTCGTTGAAGGTGGATACAGAATGGGGGATTGCGCGCGCATAAAAAAGAATCCATATTTTATGTTGCTGCTCCATTGAAAAGTTACAATTGGGGAGACATTTAATGAGTCTTATACAGAAATGGCTGCTTAGTTCGGGATTTCCTTTCATAAAAAAAAAATGGTGGAAGCAGGGTATGGAAGGGGGAAGAGGAGGTAGGGGGAGACTCATATGTAGTTGAGTATGTGTGTCGTCAATGCACCATTGAGTTAATAAAAGCTGAAATCTCTTGAATGCGGATTGGGACACAGTTCCTACTCAATTAAAATGGCATCCTGATGTGAATAGATGATAGAATGACGTACGAATGGAGGAAAAAAAGGTCCTACATATATTTACTTTAAATTATGTATGTCCATATGTACCTCTATGTCGTTCAATGTGAAATGGGGGTTTATTTTAGATTCTAAAAAACTCCATTTCTCCTCAGCTACAGATAATTAAATGACTGAATGGTATAAAAATAGTTTTCAAAACAATAATTGTTGTACCTATTTATTGGTTATGAAAATTCGATAAAAAATATTGATACGATTTATAACGTCTTTTAAAAAGTGTGAATTTCATAGTTTTAGCATTTTGTAATGGTTCAGTCGGCAGAAGACGTAAGAAATTTTATAACTTTGAAAATGGAGCTACTGTAAATAATGCGCGTTAGCAGCCATTTTGAAAAACGTCTTTTAACCCATATCTTGAGAACGGCTTTTCGTGCAAGAAATTTAAAGAAGTTTTCCATGGAATTATTCTACATATTTTCACAGCTACAGATTTTACCAATGTTGCTGAAAAATTCTAGGCTTAAGTTAATTTCTGGTATTATTATGTAAGCATTCAAATATTAAAATATATAACAACATTTACATGCCTACATTATTGTAATGAAAGCTAGAATTTATTACATTATTAGCAACGCCAGATACATGAGAAGGATAGATAAATTTCTTAGTTTAATCCCAAAAAGATATAGGAAAACAAATCCTAATGGTCTCACTCTTGATTACTTTTCGACAGTACTTAATCTTTGAGATCCATTTAAAATTAACTTTGAGGTAGACGTTATGACGGGCGCCATTGGAGTAGAGACTTTTTGTGATTCACAATAACTAAATAACAAACGTCAAATTTGTCATTTTTATTGAATTTGAGAGGATATGAATGTACTGGCTATCATATCCATCCCTATACCTTGTTGAATTATTATTGAATGAGAATAAATAATGACAGGCCCCGGGAAAATAAATGTTGGATATAGTTCCCAGAAGACTTTTTTCGTATGAACTGAGTTCAATGAAAATTGTGTCTTAAGAAGGCGCCTCATTGTTTATTGAGGTGTCCAAGTGAAGTTATTTGGAGGAAAAGCCAATTTGTGTAGACTAAAGACCATTAACTGCCAGAACTTTTCACAGAGAAAAGTTGGAGACAACTGAATTACATCTCCAGGATTCGTACACGAGGACACGTAGGAGAAGTGGAATCCCTATGTCCCGCAAAGGAAAACCCAAAGGCAGAATAGAAGTAAGTAAGCAAGGAATGGAACAGTCCAAAACCGAGAGTCTACCAATGTTTTCTTCCGTTGGGGAGAGTACGATAACTTGGGCGCCAAGATTTTATAACGGTTTCTTATAGAGGGGTCCAAAATAAGTATTTTTTACTATGGGAGGGGGGGGTCTATCTTGCCCCGTTTAGGTGGGATTGGCAATTTAAAAAATACGTACATCAAATGGAAAAAAAATAATTAAAAAATAACGGTAATACTTACAATTAAATTTAACACTTTTTTTTACAGCCAGTATTCTGTACTATAAGCCATTTTTTAAATCAAGCAAAATGTATGCACAGTTTTCGAAAAAGTGAGTTTCAAACTCAAAATTCGAGAAAAAAACACAAAAAAAAAAGTTTAAAGTGTAATTTCTCAAAACCATTAAATTTATTATAATATTTTTTTATAGAATTTGATGCTCTTATTAATTTCTAATTAAAAACTGAAAACTAGATGATGATTTATGTCTTCTAGTTCTTGAGAAAATTAAATTTTAATTAAATTATTTTTTCCTTGCTTGAGTATTTACGTAGTCTTATTTTGATAGTAATAATCGAATATGGATTAAGATATACCTGGGATGAATTAGTTTTTATTAAATTCAGCTTATTTAAATGCCAAAGAAACTTTGCGTGCACCCCACTTTGCACCCCACCCACCTTGCACGCCCCCAAATCCTATAGCGAGCCCAAGAAGGGGGGTTTCACCACCCACACACACCTCGGTGTGGCATACACCCAAACTCGCACCTACCCCAAATCCTACAGTGGGCCCAAGCAGGGGGGTTGCAGGGGGGCAGCATGCCCCCCCATACGCACCTCATTGTTGCATACAACCAAACTCGCACACACCCCACTGTTGCATATACCCAAACTCGCATCTACCATTTTTACCATCAAAATAAGACCACTCAAACAAAAAAAAAACATAAAAAATTGAAATATTAGTTGTGGTTATTTTTAATTTTCTCAAAAACTAGAAGTCATAAAATAATCTAGTTTTCAGGTTTTGATTAGGAATTAATAAGAGTATTGAATTCTATAAAAAAAAATTATATTAAATTTTATGGTTGTGAGAAATTACACTTCAAAGTTTTTTTTTGTGTGTTTTTTTTTCGAATTTTGAGTTCAAAACTCAGTTTTTCGAAAACTGTGCATACATTTTGCCTGATTTAAAAAGTGGCTTATAGTACAGAATACTGGCTGTAAAAAAAAGTATCAAATTTAATTGTAAATATTACCGTTATTTTTTAATGATTTTTTTCCGATTTTTGTTCTTTTTTATAAAATTGCCCCTCCCGCCCAAATGGGGCAAGATAGACCCCCCCCCTCCCATAGTAAAAAATACTTGTTTTGGACCCTTCTACCAAAAACCGTTATCAATTCTTGGCGCCCAAGTTATCGTACTCGTGCCCTTCCGTTAATCTAATGAACCTCACTGGTAGGACTTTAAGTTGAAACATGGAAGTGGGAGCCTTGTAGAGTGAAGTATATTTTTATATCTAAAGCTATAAAATTAAGTCAAAATAGTTAAAAAAAAAAGTATACATGAGCCTAGAAAATAATATCTATGTATAGGTTATGAAAAACGATAAAATGCATGCATTTAATTACCAAAATCATTAAAACAAAATCTCTTAAAATTTTCCAAACACCCCAGGATAAAATCATTATTTATTCATCATTATAATATTCGGATGGAAAGTAAAACCAATTAATTTGCATTGACCATGAAGAATTTATTTAAAGCCTTCACTCACCGTAAATCTTCGGCACCAAACTGAAAGCCATCGAATGTCCTTGATTCTCTTTCCCATAGGCAATCTGAGAATGATGTCTGTATTGTTGTGTGCTTGCAGGATTGGTGGATCTCTGTAGGTAAGATAAAATTTTCAATTTTTTTAATGTACTCGTATATATAATATAAAGATTAAAATTAAAAGCAATTTTATTTTTATATATAAAATGATTTATAAATTAATCTATGTATATACTATCCTTGTTTTACACAATGACCTATATTTAGTCTGTAACTGTAATATTTTTTAAAGATCGTAAAGAAAAAATTGCTCTTGTAAATAAATATTTTTGCAGTTGTTGTTTTTCACAAAAAAAAAATGTTAATAACAGCTTAACGCACAAGTCGTAATTACTGCTATAGGAAACAAAACACCCTTCGAATTTTTAGTTCTTCCTTCTTCCAAATTTTGAAACGGACACATAATGTTGTACTGCTCTTTTTGAATGAAAGTTGGCTTTTGAGAATAAGATTTCAATATTTATTCCCGTAGACAACAAATTCCCAAGGAAACTTCAAACATAATTTACGTTTGAGCCCTTACATGTTTGAACCTCACTTATTTAGGTGCTTATTAAGGTCCATGGACCTTTTATGCCCGTTATTCCCCCCTACGGAGCATAGTTTCTGCACTACTCCAACGCGCCATATTGTACGGGCTCTGGAGATGTATTTAAGCTTTCTCCAACTCTTTCCGAGTTGTACTGATTCCTTTTCGAACATTCTTCACTTTTAGGTTGGCCCGTAAGGAAGTACGGATTTGGAGTGCTACAGTTGCAGCTTGGTCTTTAAGGTTATATAATTATTTCTAAATATTTTGGACAGCAAACCGAACCCTGTCTTGGCCTACCCGAATCTACTGTTTATACCGGTTCCGCTAGGTAGAGACAGTACTCCCAAGTATGCTCTTTAGCCCAAGGCTTTTAACTTCTCTCTCCGTCCACCAGTTCCTTAGTCTCCAGTAGGAACTGGATGTCTTTGCATAATCCTTTTTATTTTACCTAACCTCCTGATTACACTAATTTAGGCCGGTATTCACCGATTGCTTGTAACTTTTTGAGCCCTAAAATTAAAAAAATCTTCAATCATTCATACAAGGGAAATTTTTAGGATTTTCTTGAGTTATGAGGGCTTAAAAAGTTATGAGTGCTCGGTGAATACCACCCTTAGATTTGAATCTTTTGAAATAATGTAATTATAATTTTCTAAATATTTAGAAAATATTACAACTACACGACCTTTCATTTTGGTCGTCAAGTTGGACACTTCTCAACAAACTAAATTTTCAATAGAATTCAAAAAGTTGAAAAGTTGAAAATTTTAAAACCACAAAAGCCCTGAGAATCTGAATAAGTTCCCAAAATTGAATTTGAATCTTATGCACTGTTAAATTTCTTCACATAATTGCATTGCTTACTATTTAGCTCGAAAATGTACCATATGTTATTGTGTAACAGTTATTTTTTTTTGGAAAAGTAGAAGTCCTCTATACATGCAACATGCCACTGCTTTAATCTCAATCGATAATAGTTCTCAAAGGTAAAGGTATATACCATCATTATTTCTTAAACAACAATTCTCATTCCATTATAGCCCATTGACTTCCTTATCCTTAACCTACTTTTTGTCTTATTTGATTTTTCTTCATTATTTTCTCTCCTCTAACAGATACTCCTAAATCTGTATCTAGTTTCTTAAATCCCAAACTCAAGGCTTCATCGAAAAAAAAGAATCCAATTTAATCATAATATAAACAACTACAACTCATATCTCTCTGTCTCTCTCTTCCTTCTCTATCATTTAGATAATATTTGTTTCGCCTACTTTTGCCACAGTTGGTGCCACCAGCCAATATCCTGCAGGTTAGACATTTTCAATAATAAACCCAATTCATTGATCGAACTATGTTATAGACAGAGTCATTGCTTTTGTACAAATATCCTTGTGTGACACATTAAACTTCAACTTCAAACAGAAAACGATCCTTATCTATACTGTGCCAAAGCAAATACTATTCGTTCTTTCAAATACTCGTATGTCTATCAAATTCGAATAAAACACACAAACATGCATAAGCATATATATTACGTACACTATAAACACCCCCCAGGATACTCGTCAAGACAGAGTATATCTTTTGCCAATCATCATCTATCTGCACCACCTTCATCTTTTGAACCTCAACAATAAATATAATTGGAAAAAAAATAATAAAATAAAATCCTAAATAAAACAACCAACAAGAAGGAACATAGTACTAGGTTAGGTAGAGGTACACACATAAAGTTCAAAAGAGCTTACTAAAAACATGCCCAAAAGTCAGGCCTGGATTTGTTAATACGAGTATGAAGTAAATATCTTTTTTCTTCAAAAGGTGGCGAAGACAATTTAAATAAAAATGGCTAAATATATAATTGAATTTAATACAATTTTCTGTGTGTTTTGATAGAAAATTAATAACTCACACATTTTACATCGATCTAAAGATTAAAGGGGGAAACTGAATGGCTTCAAATTTAGTACATATAATTTATAATTTGAATCTATAAATTAATATGTGGTACATTTCTGCACTTCCATTTTTAATTGACTTGTTGACAACATATTTTCATAATTTATTTTTATTCGAAACGTGTAACGGATCGCTCTGGCAGAATATAATTTTTTTTATGGTTATTTTTAGCAAAAAAAATCATTATATTGAATACCCAATTTTTTTCAATCTATTTGCGCTTCTTGATCTTGGTTACTTTTGCAACAACAAAGCTGTGAACTACACTTCGTAGTATATTAGTATAAAATTTTATGAAGTTGAGTTCAAAAAATTTCATCAAAATCATTAGATCCGTTTTCGAGACAAATATGTTTTGTCTTAAAGGTCATATGACACTTATAAATACCAAGTTTGAAGAAAATTGGCAAGCTATAGGTACATGTAACTCAGAGTGTACTCTCTAAGACCATGCTCTTCAGTGCAAGATTAAAGTTAACATCGAGTTAACTAACCAATTATCTTAAATTAACCCTGGATTAACTGATTTTTCCTTCTGCATTCATCCACAACTTAAAATAGCTTATGGAGTTAGCTAATCGATTATTGATTTTTCAGGATTAATTGGATATGGTAACTTTGGTAGCGTCACCATTGACAGGGAAAGAATGATTATTTGCAGGATTAAATTACTCAGAGTTAACTTAGAGATAGTTCACCACTGAGAAACTGGGTCTGAGTAAACTTCTGAGTTAGTTTATGCAGCAAATAATTTAAACTAGAGTTAACTCAGATGTACAATGTACATAGTTTTTCAGTAAATGATTTAATCGAAATCGATGTGCGGGCCTGTGAAAATCACACTTTCGCTAATATAATTGAAATGGCGAAACTATCGAAATCATCAAAACATTCAAGATTAGCTAACGACAACATTTCTAAGCCATTAACTTTTCTCTATAAAATGTAAGCAAAGTATCAAAAAAATATAGAAAAAGTAGTATGCCAAAATTGAAATTTTCACAACTAATTCAGGAGTAACTAACGGCACAATAACGAAGCCACAAATATGGAAAACATTAACAGAAAAAATTGAAATTGTCAAAACTTATTAACGACTTATGATTGCATATTCTACGAGATGATGTTTCCTTTTTACTGGGGGCGTCAAGTGAACGAAAAATCTATTTTCTCACAACTAATCAACGGCAAATTAACCAACTAATAGTTTTTCAATCGGTGAGAGTTCTTTCACTAGATTGACACTGTTCGACTCACAAACGTTGTTCAAAACATTTATGAACAACACGATTTCAATTAACCGCAAATTACTACTCTTTCTCATGTGTTTATTTTTTATGGGTAAACAGAAAGTGCTTGAGATTTTTCGAGAAATCTTTATTTTTATCATGACAAATTCACTCCTGTCAAAACCAAACAGTCGAGTCGATACTTTTCATGTTTCATATCTGCTTGCCACCTTATACCTTATTTCACATCATCCACACATCAATATCGCATCTTCGTCATATAAAGTCGGCCTCATCATCATCATATATAGTCATCGTTCTTATCCTCGTGATCCGTTCCAAGGGTGAAATTAAGTACTCATCCGTGACTAACGTCTCCTGAGCCCAGATTGTTAACAATCGAATCCATTCATGAAAAACCTCAAACTGGGTGCTGGGGGAGGGGGGGAGGTAGAATGTGTGTGTGGTTTTCTTGATTCTGATGGCAGGGAGAGGTATGGAGTTTTCATATGGATAGTGGTTATACTGGATAAAACTGATTACTTTCTAATGTTTATTTACCCTCTGGGTTCTCGGGTTGTTATACGAGTCTTATAGGAGGATGTGAACTCGTTTTTTTTTTTTCTTTCAAATGATGTGAATGATGTGGATATGTTTTGATTTTTATCGAAAAAATCAGCGGGGGGTTGGTTAGGATAGGACAGAATCGGTATATATATGTAGGTTGAATTGGGTATATACTTATTTCATTTTTGTTACAACGCAGACACGCATGACGACGACAATATTTTTTGTACAATAATAAAAATCATGTATGTAGGTTAAGGGGGTTGGATGGGAATATAAAGAGGAAAACCATTAAAATCACACGACAAATAATAATATCACTTTTGATTGAGGGACACTGTTAAAAATATTTTATTATTGATTGGAGTCATCAGGCTATGACGATTCTGGGTGAAATTGAGTTAAGAGTACCGGAGGGGCTTTCGAACCCTGCTATACCTAAGACATATTGGAAGCATTTTGTGCTTTTTGATTTATTCTGCATATTTTTTTTCTGTTAAAGTTGGTGGATTGCGTTTAATAAACTATGAAATTGAAGAATAAATATTAAATAGATTATTATGAGTGGATCAGTGAAAAATTGCATTGAAGTCGGATGTGGTTATGTAAAAAATTGCTGCATAAGAAACTGGAAGATTGGATGATTTTATTTTCCAGACTTTCTCTTACATGACCATAAAAATGCAAGTCACAGATAGTAACATCCTAAATTATGATAGTATGCACCTAAATATTAGAAGTTGCCCTTACCCGTGGATTAGTTAACGTAATTTGAACATTCTATGGTAGACGACAGCGTGGTAGACCATGCTTGCGCTGGCTGGATAGATGGCGTAGACCAGGACGCCCGAAGCCTTGGGGTGCGCAACTGGATGGCGTCGGCTCAAGACTGGGATAGGTGGAGAGCCTTGTTGAAGGAGGCCAGGACCGGACCCCGGTTGTCGAGCCGATGATGATGATGATGAATTTGAACATTAAGTGTATTTTATTAAATACTTTAAACATACATGCAGTGTTTCGTGAAATGGTGAAAGTAGCATTTCTTTATTAAAGTATCCTGTCTTCTCACGAGTTCCACGGATTTGAACTCCCTTTTTGGAATAGTGCCCCAATACGAGCGGAGTTTTGAAGGGGCGGAATGATTTATGAAAGCAAAATATTAATATTACATACATACAGTTACGCACATAATGATGAACTGAATGGCTCGGAAGGCGGTACAATTTGCAGAATTTTCTTATAACTTATTTTTATATTCTCGCAGTTCAAAAAAAAAATGTTCACTTGGTTGTTCCCTCACAATTTTTATTTTGCGATTTTTTTTTATTTTTTTCCTTAAACAAAACCTTTTTTTCCACAATCTATTTTTTTACCAATTTTTATTCCCGATTTTCACAAAAATTTCCACTTTACTGTTCCCTGACAATTTTATTCATTTTGAGAAAAAAAAGTGTTGGCATAGAAGAAAATTTTTAGTGACTACATTTTGTTTTCGCAACATTTAAAAAAAAAAATATTAAAACTAATACCTATTGCACATCAAAATTGTACTTCCTACCGAGAGAAGGAATAAAGAAATTGGCTGTTTTGGGAAGTACACGAACTGAAGTTATCGCTAAATTAAATTCGCAGATAAATTTATTTCGTTAGCGTATAGAATTGGTATTTGACAACTCTTACGTGTGCACAATCTTGCAATAACTTAACTGAAAAAAGAGTTTTTTTTTCTTATAAGAAATTACATTTCAAACCTAAATTCATAATTATGTAGATAGTAAAAAGTTTCAATCAATGCAAAAAACTCAACTTTTCATATGATAGAACTACATATTTATCTTTTTGCAAATTGACTTGTTGCATACTTGTCCCATTAAATTCAAGTGTCAGACATGCATAAGCACAAATATGTGTGGTCTAATACTCAATGTCATTTCAAGGCATTCATCATTCCTTAATATACCAACCAGAACCACCCAACTTGTTCCTAAACATATCCACGTGAAAGACTCAGCCTGTAAAACACCCTCATCCCACGGCCACCCATGCTACAAATATAATAACTGATCAAATTGCATTTAAGGAACATTAAATATGCGCATAATATATCCATTAAAAGGGACACATCAATTTTTATTTTATTTTTCATAACAAAGAGCTATGTTATGAATGTCACCATCAGTGGCGGATTTACAAATTTTCAAGATATAGGCTATATAGTTTTTGCCGCCTTTTCCTCTACAATTGTAATATCATACATTATTTTTACAATGCAACAATTGGGTTGAAATTGCACGTGAAATAATTTTTCGCTATATTTTTGAGCTAAACGAAGCTCAATCGTGGTATGGGCGGGGTAATGTACCTATACCTACTATTTACGCAATAATGAATACTTTGCAAACGTGAATAAATAATCCTTATTGCGCTTACAAACAGTTAAAAATAGTCGACTCAGTCTACTATGAACTATGAAAATCCACGTGAAAACTTTAACTTCACTTAGGATACAAAAATTACCGTGAAAATCATCATAATTACATATATGACTTTTGAAAATTCTGGTGAAATTTCTCTAATTGCTTAAATTGCTTAAATTCACGTGGTAGTTTAAATTTAATTGAAAATTTTGAAAATTCACGCGACATTCTAAATTTACTGAAGCATGAATTAAAAAATTTTTATTTCAAAAAATATTTAATTTTGTTAAAAATTCATGTGATACCTATATTAAATTGACTTGAAAGTTTATGTGAAAGTTCGGTTTTAATTAGGAAAAATATATTTTGGCAATTTTTCAAAGTCTTGAACTAAAAACTGAATCAAAAAATTAGTACTGTATTGGGTAGAATTTGAAAGAAATGCGAATAAAAAAAATCAACTTTTTTCGTTTTGCATATTTTTTTTTTTTTTCAAAAAACGGTTGATTCTTTCAAGCAAATGTTTTTTTTTTAACTTTTTTTTATTTTACCGATGAAAATTCGTACGGAAAATTTTTTAGCAGTAAGGTTAAAAACAAACAAATTTTTTGCATAAACTACCTATTTTTAGAGATTTTACATCAATTTTTATCCTTTTAATTTTTCAAATGGTCATTTCTTGAGATTTGAAAAATTAAAAGAATATCATGTACCTTCCTATAAAAAAGAAATAAAAAAAGATATCTTAGAAATAATTATGATAAAAAATACAAAAATACAAAAGTATCGTACTTGCAAGACATAAAAGTATAATTGTATCTGTAAAACATTAAAATTTGCACAATTTCGCACAAATTGAAAATCAGATATACGAAATTATTTGAAAATAGAAAATAATATAGCTATAAGTATATCTACACTTCTACATATATCAAAAAATCTACCTATGTAAAAAAAACCTTTGAATAAATCCACAGCCCAAAGAATTCTTTTCATTTTTCCCCTTGTTGTTCAAAAAAATTCCTTACAAATCTGCCGCCCTAGGCTCGAGCCTACTCAGCCTGCTGGTAAATCCGCCACTGGTCACCATGAATGATGACAATGACGAATACGACGACGACGTTAACCATCTCTTTCTGGGAAATAAACGTTGACATCAACAGGCTGTACCGACAAGTAGAGTCTATTCCTATATACTTAAGTTGTAAAAGCACCCTCTAATCCCATACCCTCTAGGTATATAGATTTTAAATCAGCCGGCACTTACACCAGTTCGTCATTGTGTTAGGGCAGGGTTGATGATGGGCTCTAACTTCTCGTCTATATTCCTATATAGGCTTTCATTCATCCTTAATTATTCTGAGGCATTTTTCCATTAGAATACGACGTCAGAAGTATTTAACCAAATGACTGATGAATGTTTAATGAGTCTTGATTCTGATGAGAATTTTACTCGTGTCGTTGATGTTTTTTTTTCGGTCAGGCCAACCCTTACATAAACTTGTTAGGAAAATAATATACAGCAAAGTGTCAAGTGTCGGTTTTGATGGTTCTTGCATTAATGCACCTTAAATATTCCGACATCGCACCATCGCACATACATATGTATGTACAATCAGATTCCATTAGAAAATTATAAATAAATATAAAATATTTATTAAGGGTATAAAAATACAACAAAATATACTGAATAAAAAATTTAAACGTTTTTGCAAATTTAATACTTCAAAATATTGATTCGTAACCGAAAATACATATTATAACTAACTATACTCAAAGTGTGAAATGTCAAGCATCGAGTACTCTGATTTCTGAAAAATAATTCATGTATGTACATACATATATTTATTTGCTCCCAAATTTCCGGAATAAATAATATTCATAAAATAATATTTTTGACGTAACAAAATGTAAATGCTCCGATTTTTATTTCTCAAATTTTTATTAAAAGTACTTTTAATTTACTTAAATTATAGTTATTAAATTCCCTCGCTGACTTTCAAAAAATATTCCACATACGCCACCAAACACTTTCAATATTTATTTTTTATCACAAATTGGTTGTCAGGCGCCTTAAGGGTGAGTGTCCCATGAAAAAATAGGTTAGAGTTTTGCGCTAAGTCGTATAGCGTTCACACTTTTCCGAATATTTTAATGAAACAAACGGATATCGATAGGAAATAGGATGGGTAAAATATTTCAGGAGCTTTAAAAAAAAAAAATTAAAATTGGACCTAAAAATTAGCAAACAGATGGAAAAATAAAAAAAAAATTGTAGAGTGCTTGCAAATATGATGGGGCATATAGTAAATAAATTTTTTTTATTTTTTTTTTATTTTTTTTCTTAAGAAAATATATCTGCAAGATGAGTATCGGTTTTATTTTTTTTTTATTTTTTTTATTTAATTCCAAAAAAATCTTACAAACCCATGAAAAATGAAGGAAATTTACTAAGTGGTATGAATGTTTTACTGGATGTAACTTAATAAGTATAAAAGATAAAGAAGTCAAACTATCTTTTTTACAAAGCCAATAAATAGGTGTGTAATTACTTAACTTTTTTTTTCAATTTTTTCAATTTTTTTTTTTTTTTTTAACAAAAAGTAAAAAAAACACTTTTTTTTTCTTAAAATTTTCTGGTTTGCACAGGGGCTTTTAGAATTATATTTTTTAATTTTTGTGAATAATTTTTTATGAAAGATTCATATATTCTGAAAAAAGTCTCGGTTTTCAAAAAAAAAAAAAACTCATAGGATATATTTCAAAATGCAATTCAATATGACAATATTTGTAATACCATTGTAAGAGAACGACTGGCAATAGAATTCTGGCATATTTTTTTCATTTTTTTCTGGTATTTTGTTTATCCACTTTTCAAAAAAAAATAATTTTTCCGCTTACCATTTATTTAATTTTATTCTTAGAAAAGACGTCTATTTTGCATTTTTTAACAAAAAAAATCCTTGCACACGCACACAAAGAAGTTGTAGTTCCACAAAATTCCACTGCAATATCAGCGCTAAAGAAGAGAATTTCTATCTCTTTGCAAATAAATTTCGCCCGCCCGTTCGCTCTCACATATATTTTGTCTTGTTTTTTTTTTTTGTGCTTGGCTAAGTTTTTTTTTATTTTTCTTTTCTTACCCGTCATCTTATAATTATTAGAAAATGTAAAAAAAACCTGCTGTTAGAAATAATTTTTTTTCTAGATATATTTGATGCAAGGTCATGATTCATGAATGACAATTTGTATATGACGTAGCCACATGCAGAAGAATTTGATTTTTTTTGGTTGGGCAAGTTACTTGTAGGTTGTTACACATTGTATTTTGTTATCGCGATTCATGATATCGCGATGGATATGATCGTTCTTTAGATATAAAACTCAGAAGTTTGAAAAATTAGGTAGATAATTATATACCTATGTCCTGTTTTTTTTTCTTTGTTCAAATCGTAACTCGTAGACTTGATGGTTGATGGAAGTTCGTGTTCACTTCTTGTGGTCGTATCGATGCAGGATTTTTGGTTGAATATTGTGCAGTATAG
The DNA here is from genome assembly GCA_958431115.1 of Syrphus vitripennis. Taxonomy (NCBI): domain Eukaryota; kingdom Metazoa; phylum Arthropoda; class Insecta; order Diptera; family Syrphidae; genus Syrphus; species Syrphus vitripennis. The sequence goes on from OY288108.1 coordinate 24,343,734, forward strand.
GTACCTATATATACTTATGTGTATACATTTATACTCATTGGTTGGGTCATTTGTTTGTTTTGCGAAAAGAAATATGTATACATATATATAGGTATACAAGTCATTTTGTATTGTTTTTTCTGCGATAGTTTATGTAAAATAGTGTAATTGAATGATGAATGATTGAAATGCTTGATATCGTTGGTAGAGAATTTAATTTTGAGTAGGTATAGCGATAGATTTGATTAAAATTATTATTTAGTGATTGAATGCAGTTTGCATTTCACTGGGAGGGTAATACCTTCAGATATGTGCAATTAATAATGTCAAGTGGATTACGCCAAAATATGCATACATATACGTAAGAATCTAGTATACGTAATTTAGGTCGTTTTCAAAACAGTGAGTTCTATTTTTTTGTATGATCATTAGATTTTGGGATATCAATGATAAAAGAAAAAAACGCATTTGAACAATGACAAAATTATATCCCGTTATTTTCCATACCTGTGCCGGCAATGTCTGTAAAAATTATTTTTTTTTCAAATATTTTAAAAGAAGTTTGAAATTATTTTTATTTTGTTTTAATTTGACCATAATTTAAATACATAGTTGAAACCTTTCAAAAATCACGTTATTTTTTAATTATTTGTTTTCCATTTAACGTACATATATTTTAAATTGCCCCTACCGCCTAAACGGGGGGAGATAGACCCCGCCTCTCATAATAAAAAATGCTTGTATTGCCGTGTTCTACAAAAATCCGTTATCATTTCTCGGCGCCCCGGTTATCATACTCTCCCCATACAACCGTATGAATGAGCCGGTAAGTGAAATGTTCTTTCAAAAAATTCTCAAAAGAAAACTTACATTTTACATAATACCTAACTAATAATGAATATTTTTTTTAAATTAGAAGATCATATCATAACGAACAAAAAAATATGTAGGTAGATATCTACAACAAATAAAAATATCCACCGCCACCAAACCGAAAACCCCTCTCTAGCATTATGTATATCGTTTTTTGTCGCTTATTCATATTATGTACATATATTACTTTTCTCATTTCTCATAGTATGACATACTCGTAACATCCAAAAAACAAAACAACTACCTACCTATAGCAAAAAAAAAAAAAAACTTAAAAAAACATCATTCGCGCCGTGCCTATGTCATAGCCACCGGCCGTCGCGTCGCGTGTCGGTCAGACTCATCTCTCATGTCTCAGCACAACAGGCTCTGGCAATAAATATGTAATATGTATGTATGACTGTGTGCGCTTGTGTGCCTCTGTCTTCTGATACATACCAATACCATACCCATATGGCTCTGTGGCTGGCATTATCTGGCTCTGAGAAAAGTATTGCACAAGAGAGAAGTTAGCTTATAGAAGAGAATCATTCTTCTACTAATACATTCAAATGTATTTACATGAGTTCTGAGTTTGCTTCTAAGGGACACCCACCCTTAAATGCCCCTTGAAAATGATAAATATAATATACAATACAAATTAATTTTAGAATTTCATTTTTGCTATGCGGAAGAAAGAAAAGCGAAAAATGTCCTGAAGCGAACAAATGCAACGATACTAGGTATCTTTTATTTGGCCTCAGACATGGAACAATCAAAAAATTGAAGAGCTATTGACGTTTTCTGAGGTCAACCTGGAAAACCCACGCGAATGAATTGTGAGAGTTGTGCTTCCCTTAGAGGTTATATGTAACAATTGTCATTGAGAGAAGAAGAGAAGAATTTCATTTGGGACACAGCATAGCCCAACACAACATTAAATCAAAAAATTTCTAACCCACATCAATGTTGTTGGAAAACTCGAAGTCTTTCGGTGTTTTATTTTAGCACATTCTTTAGCCCTTAAAAAAACTACGAAAAAAACTTTAAAGTTTGACAGAAATGATTTTTCGGAAAAATAAAAGTTTTATAGAAAAAAGATATGCTTTTCAGAAAAAAAGATTTTTAGAAATGTGTCAAAAACATGCGAAAAATTTGACTCAAAAAAGTTTCAAAAAATTAATTTGTCAAAAAAAATGGAAAATTTGTCAGTTAAAGCATTTCACATTCTCCTGATGACATTCTCCTGAAGTTGAGCTCCAAGGATAATCATTAAGTTAATAAAATAAATGAAATATAGCTGTCCTCTTAACAAGCAAGAGCAACTGACCCAGTGAGCCTAAGCCCTAGCTTTTTAAGTATGCAAGATAAGGTCAGTAGTAGCTCGTGAACTAATGTTTATTGCTTAGGATTTTCATGCTGGAGGCCTGGGTTTAATTCCTATAGCCTCGTCCATCTAAAAAAGAGAAATGTATTTTTTTCTTGTCACGGGCTGCTGCCTTCCTTTGATTGTATCACTTGTCAAAAATAGAGTGCCTCTCACCCCCAGCATAAAATTTTAGGTCCACTGAATTTAAGAAACACATAATTTTAGAATTACAGAGTTTTGAAATACAGAACTTTGACACGTGCAAAATTAAGACGTCAGCCCTTTTTTTTAAATCATTAGAGCCAGCCAGCTTAGACAGCTGCAGTTATTTTTTGAGCTAAGAAAATTCAATTTCACCTCTAGGGAATCTTCTTAAAACCTTAAGTTCCCCTGGTATAGTTTACGCAGTAGATCGAGGTATAGACAGACAGAATTATGGGACCCACTTGTCAGGTCTGATTAATACATATCTCTATTACGATTTTTTTTACGAATGCAATGTTTCTTTCAAAATAAAAAAGAGCCAAATCAACACCGTTTTTTAACTGCATATGCTCAATTGTAACGACCTCAAGTATTGTGCTGACCGCTGATTAAAATGTTATACTATTCTATATATGAAATTTTGAAAAATAAGTACACCCAGTCGTATACGCACTTTTAATCTCCATTATGTTCTTTAATTAATTTATCTATCAATTTTATCACAACGCATCATCTTCAAACAGCTGAAAAACTTTATATTTCTAGTGCTAAGAAATCTGCACTAGCATTACACTCTTATAACTTTCCTTTTTTACGGAATTGTGATTCGGGTTCTCTCTTATAATAAAATATTGAGTGTTTTAATTTATTTTTGAATAAAAGAACAACTTGACAACCACGATCGCCCACATTGTAAGTTATTCATAAGCACAATAGTTCAATTTAACCCAAACAACGAAATCATTGACCCATAATGTACTGTATCAAACCACGCATTCGCATTTTAAATTGAACAAAATAAAACACCTTATAAACGAAACGTCACTAACTTTGGTTTTGCATAACAATGAAAATCCTTCGCAAGTTGTAAATCGTAAATAGACTTCTTTAATCATAAACCTCCTATAAATGTATAGTATAGTTACCAGATGCCAGTTGCTGTGATGCACGGTTACTCTTGTCAGGGAATGATATAAATGGTAAAAGTTTTCAAGAAAATTTGCATTCTCCCCGTGCACACGCTATTGTCATGCTGCTAATTTAATTACTTACGCTCATTGCTGACTGGCTACATAAAAGATAATTACATGATAAAAACCTAAAAACCAGGGCGTCAGCATCACAGTAGTATAGAAGCATCGCAAACAGACAAGAGGCAGCAGGAGAATACAAAACCGCCTCATCCTTGTTTTTCATTTCATTGTCATGCTCGTTGAGCATCATCACCAGGACGACAACAACGACAACGACAACGACGACGGTGACTATGCTACACCGCGCTGACAATGAATGGAAAGAGCCTTTGGTCTTCGAAGTTGGTTGTTATAAACACCCCATCCGTCCCTCCCCATTTCAACCGAAAGTATTCTGCGAGCCAAGTTAACACAAATAGAAAGAGCCCTAAACTAAGGAACTCCTTTTCTCTTGCACCAACCCACCGCAAAAAACACCACCAAACCACCTCTTTTTTTAGCCAAGACATTGATTGAGGATGAGGCTGCGGCATCCATCCAGAGAGTGAAACATCAACGAAACGTGACACACGTTTGGCAAGCACATCATCTCTCTTTCAAAAATGCCTATGAGCTGTGAATATGATGGCTTGATGGCTGATGTGAAGGGTGCGAAAGCGAACATTCGAATATCCTTGTTCGTGCCCATTTCCTAAAACGGAACAAAAACGCCGAACCAAACTAATAAAGGCCGACACGTGCCGTCAACAATGAAACGCATTAAAGTGAATTACAATGAAGTTACTCATTCTCCTGTCTCCCTACTCTATGATGATGATGATGATGTCCTTCGTTGAATGAAATACGAACAATACCTCCTCTTACTTACCCCAACCATATTTTCTTATATCAGTTTACAATCGAAACAAAAAAAAAAAAAAATATTATATTATGAAACTTAGAATGTGCATTAAAAACTCATAACGAAAGAATATGAATGGAAGGTAGGTTCCGGTTGTTTAGTTCGACTCATATGTATGTTGTGAGAATGGAAGATGGGGAATATACCCAGGAGCCACTCCAATGTATATAAAGTAAGCAGCTTTAAGTCTAAAAGCTTATCATCATAGATAGGTATAGAGACGTATTGAAGAGCAATGATCTAATTTCCACCATATACAACTTTATAGCTACCTACTGCAGAAGTTTGTATGTAGGAATATATTTTTCTTGGAACAAAAGATTCAATACAAGAGACTTTTATAAAGATATCCTTAAGTGACGAAATAGAAACATTCAGACATATGCAGTGCAATTAAAAAAGATGTGAATCTTTTGATAATGAAGAAGCAGACAGATTGTATTGATTTGAAAGCAATGGAGAAGTTCAAAGAAGAAGATTTGATTTTAGAATTATTGAAGACTTTAGATACGAAGTATTTTTACGTATGGAAAAGTTCCTCCGGATTATATACAAATCGGCTGCAAAACAAATACAGTTCATATTCGATTCCAATCAATTCGAAGGAATAGTTTCACTATATGTGTCCAAAGTCTTTGATAACACTTACAAAGGACTACGATTCTAAAAAAAATCCAAGAAATGACCCTTATTAGGTAAGGAAAAGATTACATATTTTGATTTTAAATAAATTGTTGCGGTGTTCTGAGTTCCATGTTTTGTATTTTTTATTCAAAAGTGAAACGCTATGAATAAGCTCGCCCGCCCTTGATATAGGAATTAAACAAACTTGCATGATCTTACGATATACTCGCGCCAACAATTCTATTGACTAGTGATTCGAATTTCAATAGTTTAAGCTACGATTAGGCAGTTAATAAAAAAGGTCAAAGTGTCAAGTTGTGTAATCATTATTGTAACTATCTATTGACACATTGACGTCAGCGTTGACACTTGCAATTAAGAGTTTTTGGCAAACTTAACGAGACCGTCAGTATACGCACTGTCTCGTGCAAGCCTACAAGGTGGCGGTGGTTTTGATCTCAAAAACGGCTCAAACCATTTTTTTTTAAACTGTTATTTATTAAAGGCCCTCGATTTTCGCATAAACTATTTGACGAATTGCGATTAAGATTATTATGAAAGACAGTCTACATAATATTAATAACTTTCATACTATTTTTTTTTGAAATAAAACATCTTTTTTAACGGCTCTAAGGATTTTTGATTTTTTCCCAAAAAATTGTGTTTTTACGAATTGTACATAACATCAGTACAAACTTCTTTTTAGCTTATTTTACCAATTTAAAAAATGAATTTTATGCTTTTTCTTATTTTTCTCTATCTAAATTTTTGTAATTTATTTTATTTATTTTTATGGGGTTTTTCATTGGTAAAAATAATCAATTTTTTTTTATTTTAATCGCGTTTCATTGGGCAGAAATAATTGATTATTTTTTGGTTATAATCAATTTTGCAGTTCTAAATTTTAAATTTACATTAAATTCTAAATTTACCCCTCCAAGCACTAACACTAAACCAATTTTTATCTATTAGTTTGATTAAAGTGGCGTGTGATTTGTTTGTTCCAATTTTTTGAAATGATGAGGCTTCTATTTCACAAGGAAAAAAAAGCACTGCGTAAAAGATTTCTTCAAGAATTTAATTGCTTGTCTAATTAATTGAAAAGTCTAAATTTACTTGTTCATTCATTTTTATTTCTTTTATTCTCCTTTAAAATGTTGCTAACCACTTTTAAAATGGAAACAAATTAAAATGCAGATATGACAGCTACACTTACAGTATCAATTATTAATTCGTCATGAAAATAATCAATCAAAAATAAATAATCAAAAAATCAATAAGAAATTTTGTGATTGGTATGAAGTGATATACTTTATTGAAACTTCAAATAAGCGTTTTATTTCATATTAGAATAAAAACCAAAAGAGTGAAAGAATGTTTCTTTTTATGGGGAAGCACATTATAGTTATGTGATTTGGTGTTTTTGAAAAGAGAATCAAAATAATGTCTCATAAGCACAAACACCTCTCATCTTCAAATCCTATTTAAATGCATTCGTACAAAAAAGCAACAATTGAACTTTGGATATGTTTATGATGTTGAAATCTTACGTCGATACTAATCTATTATTACTAGACTACTACGTTTTGTAACTTCTCATATCAAAAAAATCGGTTCGATGTGACCAATTTTTTCATTGCTCTCGGCCGGCTGGCGTGGGCGTTTATAAATCGAACACTCGTGAGTGCGTACTCTCACCTGATAGACATGTGGTAAAATATAACATAAAAAAAGCACACTAATGCACAATTGGTAGGTATCAATGTCTACAATTCTACATACATTACAAAATTTCACTTAAACAACAAAAAACCATTTCATTTCAATAAAACTAACCCCAAAAAACTGGATATGCATTTCTAAACCATCAGACCACATCAATATCGATTGTTTTTTATGTTCCATTTCTATTTAGGGAATACACAAAAAAATAGAAAAAGTTAAAAAAAAAAACATTTTATGTTCTAAATATGTTAGCTTAACTAGACAAAAGAAAAATTGAATATTGAATTCCTCGAACAATCATCGTCTGTCGTCATCGTCTTTTTACTCACAACTCACAACTATACGAACAAACATACAATAACGATGAAGTCGACGAACCACTTAGAACATTATGCAATACGAACGAAAAACGTAACAAACAAAAACATTTTCGCTCAAGTTATAGACGTGAATTCATTTCCATTCAATACGTTTTTCAGTTCTTTTTTTTTTCTCAGTTATATTCGCATCTCTCCATCCGCTCGATTTCAATAAAAGCAGTCGTTTGCAAATCCTTCCTTCATCCTCATTTTCGGCCTTCTAAATCCAAATCCGACTCCCCAGGGAGAACTAGAGCTACCAAAAAAAAATAAAAACATCAATGAATATTCGTACCGCAAGGGGGAGCTGGTGTTACTACTGCTTCTGCTGCTGGTTTGATTGAATAGATTTGTAGAATTGTTGCGTGTTGCCGCGCCTGTCACTCTACCCACAGCATAACCATCTTTACATTCCACATAAAGGAAAATTCCAAAAACTCACACACAAACACATCCAAAAACGTACTACTACAAGCAAACACCGACAAAGAAACGGCAGAGCCGAATAAAAACTGTTGATCGAATTGTTTGAAAGGATGCTTTTCAGCTTTTCAACCAAAGCATAGGGTAGAAGCTTGATACAGGATGGATTGAATGGGAGTAGCGATGGTGGAAGTGGAAGTGGGTTGAGGGATAGAAATGAAGGATGGATGGATGGATGGATAGATGTCCTGGGGATGAGTTTTGTTGTGATTTTCAAGTACTTAAACGGAATAATAATGTTATACGAGCCATATAGCTTATACAAATGAAGTGTACGAGGTATTAGCGAGAGTATTAAGACATAATACCCCACGATGAAGGTTTTTTTTTCTCCTCTCGTCTTATCCTACATTTCTATTTTTTATTCTTGTATATATTTTTAAAATGTGACCTTTCTTGCTTTTATTGCACGAAGGATTAAGGATTGAGACAGAAGAAGAAGAAAAAAAATTATGCCATTTGAAGACTTTCATATATGAGAGTTCTACAAAAGATGCAAATGACAGAAGTCTTGAGTATTCTAAAGTTTTGTAAGTTTTTTTTTTACTTGTTTTATAATGTCAAGAGTAGTAGGTAACGATGGTAACCTTGACTCGAATATAGAATTCTTTCAAATGAGCGACAAGAGTTAATCCTTGTTTTTTTTTTAATATCTAAGATGTTTTCTTAAAATGGAACAGAAAAAATCGAAGGAGTTTTTCCATGGAATAGGATATAATGCTACTATTTTTGTTGTAACAGTTTTTTTCAGCTCAAAATGGCTGCGTTCAGTGACAACAGAAAAGATGTGACCAATAAAACAAAATTAATTCTTCATTTGTTTAAAATGGAACTTTGGGTTTTGTTACTTCAATGTTGAATATTAACCAAGGAGGGTTACATTATTATTCTTTTTTATGTTATAATAACTCAATTAGCTGTTGAACGCATCCAATAAACACAGTTCTATTTTTGGGAGCTAAGTTATTTAAAAGTGGGAAAGTCCAAAAATACGTTAATGATGCATCGTGTGAACAAGTACTTGAGTTGCCACGTTCAGCTTGTACAGCGGCTGTTTGTATTATTTTACAACTTAACCATTTTTTAATCTGATTGTTGTCATTCACCCTAGTTGACATTTGAGTAGTTAGGAACTTAAGGTGTAATATCCATTTTCTGAATTGTATCGATTTTCAAAAGATTCGGTTTAAAAATTTAAAAAAATTAGCAAAGAAATTTTTATACAAAAAATCAGTCTCGGAACAAAAGATGACATTAACATGTATTTCTATTGAATATGAAGAGCTTGGGAACAAAAGGCGACATTTCCGTTCCGTTTTTTTTTTTTGTTTTTGAATACCATTACTTTATTATGTACATATATTGACTGCCGAAAAGATTCAGATTTTAATCCAAAAAATCACTTTCAGGACAAAAAGTGACATTTCCTTTGTGTTGGATGAAAAAGTGGAATTAACGAGCAGTTCTATTATAAAAACTATTTCAATACCACCTGAAAAATTAATAAATAATCTGAATTTCGTTCTAATCAATTTCTAGAAAAGAATGATAAAAGTGTAAATGTCACCTTTTGTTCCTAAGCTTGCAAAGTCAATTGATGCATACAACATATCGTCTCCTAGGTTTCCTCACATTTATATTGGTAAATATTGAAATTAACACAATCATATTGAAGATATAGGTTTATTGCAAAAGTTAAATTATAATTATTTTTTTTATTATAATTATAATTATTATCATTTTGGTTAGCTGTGGTTCATTTTCACATTAGTTTTTAGATCTATGTTTTTTTAAAACAAAAACAATAATGTTTATTTGGTTTTGTAGATGTTTTTTTTTTTGACATTGTTCTGATATTGGTCCAAACATAATAAATAGAAGTTATCGATTTCCTTGAATTTTGACAAGTAAATTTCTTTTTGATTTTTTTTTTCTCTTTTCATTTTTTTTATAAAAAAAACCACTCCATGGCAAAATCCTGGATCCGCTATGGACATGTACAATAGCTCCATAAAAACTTAAGAGACCATAAAACATTCATAAATTCATCTCTCAGGAAATTCTGCTTCAGTATACTATATGCAAACAATACAAAATTAGATTTCCTAGTTTTTGCCTAAATTTTCAAGGAAAAAGGACAGAGTATATTTCATCTGAGGCATATCTAAGTCCAAGAACCACACCCTCACCTAGAGCTATTATGCCTTCCAACCACCCTTATAGTTTGTATGACTTAGTATTTCCGTTTGAAAATTTTAATTTCCAAATAGCTTTGCTTTCCTAAGCTCCAACTCTCATTCTCTGAACGAACGTATATATGAACAGTACTGACAGAAAAATATACCATCTCTTGGCACATAAATATTAAACACACAAATAAAAAATCATGTGTCGAATATAAGACTTACATTCCTGTATATTCCTCTGGATAGGGAATAATATATCCTTCTGGACTCGGTCGTGGTGTTTTGCCAACCCAGAAGAATGCATCCGGACCGGTTCCATCGTATGCGAATGATTTTATGAATATAGTTGATTCATCTACCGCATAAATGGAGCCCTGCAAAATGTAAAGAAATACAAGACTTTATCTATATGTACAGTACATATTATATATGTTTTAATGCATGGATCATGATGACGTGCATATTCTATATGTGTGGGTTTATTTATACAAACAGACATGTGCATTATATGATTCGAAAAATAAGGGCTTGTGTTTCCCTGACATACTCCTATATGAGACTTTTACAGTCTTCCTGGATGAAAATTATATTTTATCTGCAGAAAATTTCTTCATTTTTTTTTGTCATTCTTTCTTTTATCTCTTACCTTAATTCCATGTGCAAAGTTAGAAAACTGTCCGATATAACGACCGTAATATGGCTCAGGTGGAGCCCGCCCAAAAGCTGCAAATATACAATAAAAAAAAAATAATATGAGAGGGGATAATACTATAGAGTTGGTCTTAAAGGCTTTTAAAATAATTAATTAATATTGTGGTTGTGTATAATTTCGCACAATGGATAAAATAAATAGGTCACTTTACGTAATGGAAAGTTGAAGGAGGATTTATATTATAATTAATTTCTTAAAGACTTCAGCCTACCACATCCTATTTATATTAATTTTATGAACTAAAAATATTAAAACAGTTTTTATGGACTTCTAAGATGAACATTGAAAGAATTATTGCATTTTTTTTTCGAAAATCCATCGAAACTTCAAATAATCGTTTCAATTCAATTCATTTCTAAAGGTATTTTAAAAAGAATCAATTCGAAAGAACCCTTTTTTATTTTCATCCTAAATCGGGCCTGTAGCTCGCTTCGGAAGACCAATTATTTCAATAAAGGCCCCAAAAACAATTTACTGAAATACATGAATTCAAAACTGAATTTTTGAAAGTGGTGCGTCAAAATGTTTATAACAACAACGACGTAGAGCGAGTTGAACTAGAAATTTCTTTTTGTATTTTTCTTCCTTTTTTTGATCCTCATAACGGTTCTGCAACTGAAGAAACTTCTCTACTCTTCATTTCTTCTTTAAATTCTGTGTTAGCAGATTTTAAAACTTCCCTTCGTTTGCAAATCAGTGATTGTTCTTTTGGAGTGAACAATCAATCTACTGAAATTATTTTTGAAACACTGACTTCATGGTGAAAGCTGATGATAGAAATTTTTCAAATACTAAAATAGTAATGTATTTATTTTGTCACTCTCGGTGTCGTTAAAATCGAAGATTTTAGTCTTCTTTCAGTATCGGTATCGTAAAACTTATAGTCTTCTATAGTAACTCGGAATTTTCGGTTTTATTGTGTGGAAATAGAGAACAATGGATTAATTTTAATATTCAGCCTGCCTTAAATTAACATTGAAATGTTCATTATAATATTTTAAAAACGCAATTTTTCAATGTTTTCTTTGCTGGTAGCTAGGTTTAACATTACACCTTCAATTGAAATGTAATTACAAGAAATCTTTAAATAAAAGACTAATTTTAATTTGAGGGAACTGAAAATGTCAGAAGACCTGCACGATGGTTCGGTTTGTCTGAGATCGCGGAAAAAATATATACATATATCATACATATATCCAGTAATATAAAAGAGAGCGTGTCGAAATTTGCTACATATGTTTGTGTTCGTGAAACACCCATTTCTTCAAAATTAATTTTTTTTTTGGGACTCTTCAAAGTGGGACAAAGATGCATTAAATTTTCTATTACTTTTGCTTCTTGTAATAAAATTTTATGAACTGTTTCGCCAGTTTAGCTGTCTTTTAAGAACAAATCTTAAATTTTTCGGTATTAATTGAATTCCAATACGTCCGAAAGTCTAGTTATCAACCTTGAATCTGTTTTGGTGATCTCGTAGTCATTTGTTGTTCTAGTTCCTTGTTTTACAATGTCAACCTTTTTACCAACCTTTTCGTAACAGCTTAAATATCCCCACTAGTTCTCCATGATTTAAAGCTTAACTTGTAGAGAAGAACACATTCGATAAATCTAATCTTTGTTTGTTGTGATCATATTCCTAACCTAAGAGCATCTTCAATCAAGATCTTAATACTGATTCTAGATAAGTTATTCATTTTAGAAGGCATATCTCCACAAATGATGCAGAGGGGCATGATCGACGAACGTCATAAAAAGACATGTTTCCTGATTTAGACTGGTGATCTACATTCGTATTAATTTGAGAACTTCCATTCGCGCTTTCTGGAAAGCTTTAAGGTGTAATTGATTATATCGCTTTCCTTTTATTTGCTTTGATGTGATCTATCCCTTAGCCGCTTCTTACGACAAGCGGCAACAAATTGAAAATCCAATGACAACTAACAAAAGTAAAACACACCTTTTTGCTGATCAAGTTGTTGTTTTGTTTTCAAGACTTCTTCATATACCTCACCAAACAGCAAACAAAAACTCTGATTGATTACTTAACAAACACTACTATCTCCAATGCTCTACTTTTCCCATTAAATTCTTCGTGAAATGATGTTATCTATCTATTTATAAACCTATTTACTTGATTTTAACGTTGGGAATTCATAGTTAACAGGTATCTTGTTCTCCACCACCCCTACCGGTCCTCAACGGCCGATTTGGTATCAAAAATCAACCCTGCTGATGGCTCAATTACCGTAAATGTATAGACGAAATTTACCATTACAATCTTCTTCATCAATCCATTAACGAATCCCGTATCCTGGTTTGACGTGTGTATGCTTCGTGTGCACTTGTTTCACATTTCTACTTAATATATGCATTCAAGTTCCAATGGGGTTTTTTCCCTTGTTTTTTCCTCAATTTCCCTTGTCTTCATTTCGTCTATACTTTTGCGGGTAAATTTATATTGTGTATTTGACAAATATTTACCGAGAACTTAATAAAAACATTCATCACACTCGTTCAAAAAATAAAACACACAGATACGGATCTACTACCCGTCTATGCTAACATCGCAGTGTCTACCAACAACTCATATAGGAAGGACCCAAGCGACAAAGAGAGAAGTGCGCTACGAGTATCTTCGGCATTTCAAAATCCACCAGCGACTTAGCAGAAACCAGCTACGACAACGACGACGAACGGTTTGAATCTTGGGTAGGTATCCGTAACCCAAAAAATATAAAAGGGGTGATTCGCTAATGTTATCCCTTCCCAACCCTACTTAGGAAGCGAGCACTAAATTTAGAGAAAGGTTCTTACTTATGTGTTGGCACGGTTCTACTTCATCAGTCGCAAAGTAGTCAAGCAAAAGGGTACAGGAATAAGGTGGGTATGTTTGAAGGGATGGAGCTAGAAGGGAGAACTTAATTACGAGATATCGACAAACGTCGTCGTCGTCGTCCTGGCAGCTCTCCTGTATGTCCCATGGGCACGTGCTCTGATAGATTTTTTTGTTCTCTCCCAGATTAATGTACGCATTAGTGGATTTAATGTATTTCCGTCCCTTACCTCCATCATCATCATCACAACCACCATCGTGTTTTGTCCAATGTGTATAGTATGGGGTGCGGGGTGAATCCGTCTAGGCCTTGGGTTGTATTTATTTTGTCGAATTGCTTTTTTCTATTGCTCTCATTTTTTGACGCAAAAAGGAAGGGGCGATGATAAAATCTTTTATATACAGAGATGCGCGCTAGGGTTGACAGAATGCTACCCCACAACCCCGGTCGTATACCTGCTCACATCCTGACGACAGGTATATCCATTTGAATTCAACAGAAAAATAAATAAAACGATAGAAGACTCGTTTTGGAATGAGTTTCAATATCAAATGGATTAGTTTTTTATTTTTTTTTTTTTTCGACGAAGGCTGGTTGGGTATCGAGTTAAAAAGAGAAATTGAAGAAAAAAACTGCCGATGCTGATCGGATGTGATTTTTTTATGCTTTGCTTTATATTGTGAAAAAATGGTTAAAGATTGACGATATAGGTACACATATTGACATCACAAATGAATGTGATGGGAATGTGATGTATCGAATGGTAGAGATTATTGACCTGAGTTTTACTTTAAATAGAGCGGCGGTGCTCTCTCTCTCTCTATCTGTTGGATGTTATTTTTGTTGAAAAAGCTCTAATATAGATTTAGATACTCTGGTATCTGGTTATTAGGCGTAAAGTCACATAATGCTTCTCAATCACTGTTCAAATGAATTTGAGAGAGAGGTAGCGACGGAACTGCTATAAGTTTTTATTATTGGTGAAATCTGCAAATTTTGTAGCATTTGCATTTTCTCCAGTGAGATTGAAGAAATCACTTAATAAAAGTACAGGTTGCTGTTTCGATCGTGACACTCTTCGATTTCATTGAGCGGGGCTTGCGAATTGTTTCTTCTTCCTGTGCAGGGCGATCTTCTTTCCTTTCTTCTGACTCAATCCTCTTCTCTCGCTATCGGTAGCATTTAGTTGTCATATTCTGTGTAGATAGATGTCATGTCAACCGCATAGATCAAAGATTCTTTGTTGCTGTTGCAAAGATTCTCCAGTCGGTACAAGGAGATAGAGAGCAAAAAAGGGAGACAGAGAGAGAGAGAGAGGAGAATAGAATTTTCGATAATCTTTCAGGGCTATACAGTTGCATATGCTGTGAATACTAATACAACTGCTGAAACACCTGAATGAAACGCTGTATGGACAGAAGACCCTCAAGATTTTTCGCATTCCCGTTTCGGTTGCGCTGTCAGCAAAAACAAGACTTCCAAGATATTAAAATTTTCCACTAAAACAAAAATATCTGCTTGAAAAGAACATCTAGGGTGATCGTTTTCTTTAAGTCGTATTGATATTTAGTTCAACCATGTCAACTATGATGATCTTGTTCTATGAAGCTTATACATACTCGTACATCACTTATCACATTACGAATAGTATAAGAGAAGCTAGATAAAGTTGGCACTGTCGAACGCCTTTTCGAAACCAATGAACAGCAGGGGAAGTGTTCGTTGGCACTGTCGAACGCCTTTTCGAAACCAATGAACAGCAGGGGAAGTGTTCGTAGCATTGATTAATAATGATCCGTAAGGTTTTAATGTGCTCCACACAGGAAGTTCAAGTGCAGAGTCCTCCTGTGTATTTTGTAGGTGTTATTTAACTCGCTCCAGAAAGATTCTTGTTATTTACTTGGCTAATGCAAGCAGCACCAAAACTCCTCTCCTACTCCATCGCACCTTCTTCTCCATATAGTGTGTTCGATGTGTTCGGTGAAACCCACTTATCTCTTTTTTTCCTGTTGAGAAGTACATCTAGTCTTTGCTAAAGAATTGCCTGGCAGTCCTCATATTTAGCTGCATGTGACATACACTCTTCATCAATATCACTAAAGCTGTCATCTTGCTAGAGAAAACCATATGCTTGCAGTAAAAGTTGCTGTTAATTCAGAGACTGTCATGACAATCAAAAGCGTTACCACTGGCAAAACCACTTCTTACTTTCGTGACTTCTTCCCAAGATAATGATAAATGATCATTTTCATGAATATCAGAGTGGCTTTCGTAAGAATAGGTGCACTGATCGACTGATGGTATATCTCACCGAACATGGGCCTAACTCCTTGACCTTACATCATTTTGGAGAACGTGAGATTATTACACTTGATATCCATGAATCTCTTCTTCTTTGGATTAGAAATTACCTTTTGGATCGCTATTTGATATTCCCAAGCCCTCCATTTTTTCTTCGATTCTCTTGCTTATATTCATCAATGATCTGAGATTTCTAATCTGTCAAACTGTCTTGCTGATGATAATACTTATACTTTTTTATATTTGTTTGTGTGTTCTTCTTCTTCGGATATAGAAATACGATAGTTAGGATATCGATAGTTTTGCCCAATTAAGTTTCAAAATTGAAACTCCAAGCGTTAAGGAATTTAAATAGTGGTATAAAAACAAGTATTCGGCAAAAAAAATCATGAAAATCAAAGCTGTCTGGTTCGGATTAAAAACTCTTAATGACTGGACTTAATTCGGATATTAATAAACAACAAAAAAATTTAAATAATTTTCAGAACTTATATTTTACAAGAAAAACAATTTATCGCTTAAGCTTCTACAAATTTTCCCTTAAGACTAATGATTTAAAAAACAAAATCTCCTCAACAACTATCTTGATGAGTCTACAATAATCAGGTCGCAACACGAGGACAGGGGGAACTTTAACAAAACAGAAAAAACATAATCCACTTCGAACCCTAATTTTTCCAAAGTATACTAAAAATAAAGAACTTGAGCTCCGAGGAAATCCTTCATCTAATCACTTAATCGCATTTTAGTTCTTTCATCTCTGGCAAAGTATATCTATTAACAATACACATCACTTGGGGTGGGCGTATAGAAATGAAGCTATTCGAATCGTTTGGCAACTGGCAATACACCGTTATACGAGTGTATGTGCGAACAAGAATTCTGTAGTTAGGAGTAACTATATAAACCGTACTATAGACCGTAAAATATGCGCGCAATCGTTTGAACGATAAAGGGGAAGAACGCATTAATTCATTGTTCCGCGTTTACCTATACATTGATAAGGGATCTCAAGGCGGCAAGGACTGCAACAAAAATAAATTAAAATAGAAGAACATCGTGGCGTCCCATCGTGGGGTGTTATCATGGTGACAGCGATTCTTAGTCAATTGTTTCAATGTCCTTCCTGTTTTATTTGTGTGTATATTGCTCAGCTATTTCGCTGGTTGACTACAACAAAATACAGATACTGAAGCATCTATCAGTTTGCAGAATTGATTGAAGTTAATCCTTCAAAATTAATGCGTATTCAATTTTTTCTTCTTCTAAGCTTAGGGGATTAAAAAATCATGTGGAAAAAAAAGACACTCACACCATAAATTTTGTCAAAAGGCCCCTGGTCCAAGGATTGATTCTTTGGGAAAATACAAAAGTTTTATGCAAACATTTACATACGTTCTAATTGTATACATGAAGTATACAATAAATTCAAGATTTCAGGCAAAACTATGTACATAAATTAAAATTCAATCAAGGAAAACAATTCCAAATTGTTAAGAATTTTCTAAGGAAATCAAAAAGATTAATTAGCTTAATAATAATTTTCCGAGAAATGGAATGATTTTCTTTTAATAAGCTGTGGGCAGATTAGATTTTCTGATTTTATGTTATCTATTATTCAAATTAGTGAAGCATTCCCTCTGGAAAAAGGTACAACATTTATTATAGAGTATAGAGCACTTGGAAATTTGCCTTTAGCTGCTACATATATGGAACTAGTTGTGACAGTTTCAATTTTGTCGTTCTATGATGTTTTCTATATTTTTCTTTTGTTGTTTTGCTAACTTCACCTAAGCTAGCCAAGCACCTGCTCAACAATGTGTAAGCACTTTTTACAGAAAAATATGTACGGCTTCGAAATTCGCCGTAAGTTAGTTCTTAATTAATTATGACAGTTGAATTTTTGTTGTGCTATGTTTTCTATGTTTCTTACTCCATTTGAAGTTATTAAGGCACCCCTTACAAAAGGGGTAGAAAGTCTTTCATAATTTGCTTTAAC
The DNA here is from genome assembly GCA_958431115.1 of Syrphus vitripennis. Classification (NCBI taxonomy): domain Eukaryota; kingdom Metazoa; phylum Arthropoda; class Insecta; order Diptera; family Syrphidae; genus Syrphus; species Syrphus vitripennis. Next base: position 24,361,236 of record OY288108.1, read on the forward strand.
TTAGCTCCGAATTAGTTGGTTAATTTTAATTTTGTCATGCTATGTTTTGATTTTCAATTTTCTAATTTTCTGTCAAGTTATTGAAGCATTTCCAAAAAAGAGATAAAAATCTTTTACAGAGGAATTTGTCATTAGCCACTCCAGAATAATTTTTGACAGTTTTAATTTTTTGTGCTTCCTATATTTTTTGTGCTTGCTATTTTTTTTTCTAATTTTCTATCAAGTTGTTAAGTTTCATGGAGTACTCTCATAATCATAATCACTCATAGGATCATAGATCTCTATCAAAAGCCAATAAGAGAGAGCGCTGAAACAATTAGACCAAAGATAAAGAGATCAAAAAAATAAAAAGCCTTGTTGAAACATGCTCATCTGTTCTACTGATGGCGGTACTGAACTAAGATATTACTAGCTGAATATACTAGGTCTGTATTCGATAAGGTGTCAAAAATATTTTGAAACTACTCTGTTGGCGAAGAACTGTCAAAAAGGAATTAGCACAACGGTGAAAGAGTTGGGGGAAGGTATAATACATCTCAAAGAACCGTTACACATTGATTAATTGAATAGCCCAGTCCAGCTTATGCTCCAGCCTGGAATGAGGATAATCGAGATTCAAGTGGTGGACTTCCTGATAGAGGAGGTATTAGGGTTAGAAAATGAAGGAAATATGTTGGTTGAGTCCCAGGTGCATTCCGATAGAGTATGTAGCATAATCTCACCTAAGTAGCTAAGACTTCCATAAACAGAACTATTATAGATATTTTAACTTGCCAGTATGAAGTCACTAATTGAAATATTAAATCTCTTAATAAATCACGTTGCAAGTAGGCCATTCCATAGCCCCATTTTAATTTTATGTAATTAGATATATAAAAGTCTTTCATTTAAAACATACCTTCAAAATGGGCTATCAAAACAATTTCTCCTTGATTTTTACCGACTTTGCTTAAAAAGAGTTGATTAAGGTAGATGCCTACACATTTTTGTAAAGAGCACAAGGTATTTAAAATGCAGGATAAGTAAAGGATTAACTCATCCCTCTTTTGTTGTTCCATCTTTTAACCCCGGTTACAGTTTCTTTGCAAAATACATTATTTCCTTTCGCTTTGAATGCAAAAATTTGCATATAAAATTAATTCAGCGCTCGAATCCCTTCAAATCTCATTTAATTTTCAAGCAATAAAAAGTGTTTATTAAGCTGTCTTAATTTTCTTTTTTTTTCGAGATGCTCTGCAACATGAGATGAGAAAGAGAGAGTAGGAGAGAGAGAGCTCTTTATCATTTGCAGCCAAACAAATTAAGACGAAAATAATTAAACCATTTGTAGACAAAATCATCAAATGAATACCGTATACCTACAATTGTTAAGCTATTAAAAACCAAAACCACCACCACTCACAACCATTATTACCACCATATAAAAACCTTCGAAGAATGAGAGTCCACCCTTCTTTTGGTTATATGCTTTTTGAAAACCGTTAAAAGAGGGGAACAAATCAAATGAATTCTGCTGACTCAATAAAAATCAAAAAGCGTTAACGCCAACAACATGCGACGACAACGATGGATGTCGACTTGAACGGAGAAAGCAAATCACCATTCGCTTTCTGTTTTTATATTTTTTTTGTTGTATTGTAGATTCTTTCACACGCTGCGCGCCGTATAGTCTACCTTTGTCGTCTGCCGCCGTGTCGTCGGCCGTTCGTTTCGGTCTTTGAGTTTAGATGCATTACAGTGGAAATAATCATCTATTGCAAAAAGCGGCAATAGTCTATAGCTTGTCTAGCTGATATCGAGCAAAGAGTCAGGGCCGATAGATTTTTGTCAAGGCCTTGGTACATGGCTTTTCCGTGGATTCTAAAAAAAGTCTTCGTGTCGGAAATCATAATTTCGACAACAGTAAGTGGTAATTAACTTTTGTCCAGAGCAACAAGAAGAAGAAGAAGAAGAAGAAGAAGAAGAAGAAGAAGAAGAAGAAGAAGAAGAAGAAGAAGAAGAAGAAGAAGAAGAAGAAGAAGAAGAAGAAGAAGAAGAAGAAGGAGAAGGAGAAGAAGATAAAAGTTCTTGTAAGAAAAATGAGGAATTTTTTGAAACTAGTTTCTAAAATAAATTTCACTTAAGCGCCTTAAATAACTTTCTTCCATAAAAATCAGATTCCTTCCCTGACTAGCTGACATTAAGAAGGAGCGTGTAGTCTCATGTTATACGCTTTTATGTCCTTAAAACAGCAGTCAACTTAACCAAGCCACGAGCTCATGAGTTTCATTGTGCGGGGGTGCTAAAATGAACACAATGATAGCATGGGATATGTTCGGCAGGTTGACGACGATAACATATCATCATCGGGTTGTTACGGCCAACAAATTCCTGACATAACAACACGATGTATGCCTGTAATGATAGATATGACTTTTCTTTCTACATCACACCACCATCGCAGCACCCTGCCGCTCTACTATCATCATCATTACGACCCTTTTAAAACTCACCGTGCTATATTGAGTAAAGAAAAAAAAAAAAAAAAAGATGGGAGTGTTATTGTTGTTAGTCGGGTGATTCTGATAAGTGTGTGTGGCGGCAACGACAACGGTGGCAATGGCAGCAGCAGGCGCTTTGCACCATCACTGTTGCTTGTGGATGGCTAATTTAATCGAAGCAAATTGCTCCGCAATCTGCACTGGATTAGAATTTAAGGACACACTGTGTGGGGTTGCATGTACGAGCAGCTCCTTGGGGAGGAGGTGACGATATGGCGTATAGAGTTTCCGGCTATAATACTATATAATTTTATTTCTTATGTTTTCCTCGCTTTGGAGGTGGTAACAATTCGCTTGAGATAATTCGAAAGGAAATTTATTATCATCATAATCATTTATTATGCAGTGTGATGGAAGTTTCTGACTTCTTCGGAAGTGAAATGAAAATTGCCTGAAACGAAAACGATAAAAAGGACGAACCTTTTGACTCAATGCGGAATTATAACAAGTTGAATATAGGAATTTAAATTATAAGTGTTTTTTTTTTGGGGTGTGGGCGGTGTGGAGATAAATACAATTATGGTATGTAAGGAGTTTTGAAAAGGTTAACGATTGTATATCCCTTGCATAGTCCAATGCAAAGTCTTTTAATTTAATCGGATGTGAATTTATTCTTAATTTTGTAGGCTCAATTGGTCCTACACCATGTAACTCCTGTGGAAACAACAGTTCTGATATAGCTATTCAACCAAATTATATTTTTTTTCGTTAAGGCACAAAACAAATCTAACGCTGTCAAATCACATCCAATTGGCCAATTGACGTCCCAGACGTGAAAGTCACGTTTGGGACGTCAATTGGTTGTTATGTGTGGCTTAATGTTCCGTCTTGTTTGAAGCACATATCGGCCAAGTTAAGACCTTCAATCGGTGGCCAAAAAAATCCATAAATTCAGATCATCAGCAACACTTGCACGTCCAGCAGCAATGTTTTCAAATTAACGTGCATTACGATGAAGCCAGGCAACAAAGCGTTTGAAATAAAAGCGTTTCAAAGGCCTTACTAACCACTTTGGCATAAACGCTATCTAAAGAAAAAAAACTTTATTTTACTAATTTGCGGTCGCTGAAAACGAGAATGACATTATTTTTTTTTAAAGAACCGTTTTCGAGATATGCGCTGACTGCTGTTTTTTATTTATTTCATAGCTTTTCATAAAATTTTGTTTTTCCTAACACGCAGGAAACATACAAGCAATCTTTAATTTAAAGATTTACTTACTTTTAAATATGTAATTACTTTGTATATTTCATAAAAAATTGTAATTTTAGCTTTTCACTATCTTATAAGATATTATATCTTACTGTGTATAAGCAATGTGGTAAATAAATAAATAAAAAAAAAAAGGCTTCTAAATTTATTGTTCAATTTAATAATGAATTTGGTATTCAAATTTTTACCTTTTTTTTTTTAATTTGCGTGCGCTCAAGGGGATGGTGTAGGTACCCTTTATATGTTTTTCAACACAGCGCGGGCGTGAAGGATAGGGATGGGAAGGGAAAGGTGTACGGAAAGGTATGTATGGTATGGCGCGAGGTACTGAGACTGAAGGTCGTAGTTGTCTCAGATATTATCTCCAGGGTTGGCGGCTGGGCTAAAGCGGAGAAAATGCCGTGTCTTATATCAATGTCCCTTAATAATTCACATTATTTTGTTCATTGTCATATTTGTTGGGCATACTAGTATTTACTCAATTACAATGAGTAAACCAGCGGCCCAACAATGATCAATGATAATGGAATAAAAACATGACATAGAACTACGACAGGGATCGAACCTGTGACCTGTGAGGTTGACAGGCGACCACGCATACCATCGCGCCACGGCCAACCCAACTATATGTAAATTAAAAACATCAGTTAAGAGGCCAGTGTTTGAAAAACAGACCAAAAAACCTTTTTTTTGCGCATATCTCGAAAACGTTTCATTGAAAAAAAATTAATGTCATTTTCGTTTTCAGCGACACCAAATTAGGTTTCGGTGACCCAAAAATTTTGTAAACTAGTGTAATTGGCGAATCACAAACATCGAAGTCATGTGACATAAATTTTGAACGTCCATATCAAAATAAAAGAAAAAGGTCCTTATAGTCCATATTACTAAATGCAAAAGGCAGAAGGGGTGATTTGTGAATTTTATTTGATACATATATTTATTATAAATATTATTATTTCGCAATTTCTTGTTTCGCAATTTTTCCATTGCATATTTTATTGTTTTTCAATGTCATATTTTACTATATGTACTTCATAATGGTTTCAAATGGCAAATATAATGGCAAATTTCACACACGTCTATCAATTTCAAAAAGGAAGACAATTTAAAAGATATGTAATTAATCGTCTAAAAAGACATTTTTATTTTTGTATTAAATTAATAATAAAAAAATTCAACCACTTAATGAATTTCTGTAGACAAAATGTTCCACATACGCCACCGAACACCTTTAATACGGAAAAATGTTTCAGAGAATCCGTAGTTTGAGCTGTTAGTCATGGATATTTTTAATCAGATAATTTCGGTTGATTATCTGCCATTAAAGCAGAACCTCTGAAAGTTGTCTTAGAATCTGAATCCACTACGAACAAACTGCCAATAAGGTTCGGTAAATGAAACTGTATTTCAAATATGGAACCGACTTGCCGTTTTCACTTACAATTAGATGCATTTTTAATTCACGCAGTAATCTAATGGAAAGAAAAACACCTTTTTTGATAGATTTAAAAAAAGAAAGAAAGTATTTTTTTTATTCTTGTTGAAATGATTGATTGAAAACCAATTATTCATAATAAAAATTGTTTTTTATTCAGCTTCATTTTTTGCAGACATTAATCGGATTTTGCAAAGAAAGGTGAAAATGTTATTCATTTGCCATTTTATGGCGGAGAATACAAGCCCCCAAAGTATTCAACGTATTTTAACAACAACTACCTTTAATGATTAATGCCTTTTAAATGGATACTTAAAAAATACATGCTCTAAACAAATCTTACCTAATATTTGTGGGTTTAATATCGTTCATTTAAATTGACTATGTATTATGTTAAAAATTGTACTTCAAAATGCTAATCATAAAATTTAAGGTCATTGAACTTTTTCAAATAATATTAGAATTGTGGTGAAATCAATTAAGGTTCAAAATAAGAAAAAAATATATCCTTCTCTAAATGACCAACAAAATTGACTTGTTTAAATCTTTGGAAGTAGTTCGTTATTTTTTTTTTTTTTTTTCATTTTATTCACATTAATGTGTATCTTATAAATAAAAAAATACCTATCCATTACGTGTTGAAGGTTTGGGAGGTTTCCTAAAAGACATAACTATTGTTTTGCTTCTAAAGTACAATGACTTTCGTTGTCTGCGCACACCAAAAAGCCACTCTTGTTTTTTTTTTAAATATAATTACCATAATATAACTCTTTAACTGCTAATTTGTGTTCACATGAAATAAATTTTATAACCCGTTCTATTGTTGAAGTTGTTTGGTTGCCGGCCGGCTGCTAGGGCTGGGAGTAAGTTTTTTGAACCATCCTACCTGAACAAATATAAAATTGAGTTGGTTTTTTTTTCATCTGCACAAACAATGAATTATTATGTAGTAAATTTTAAGCACGTTTTTTTTTTTAATTCTGGGAAAATATCTCACGCCATTCATAATTACATCAAGCCAATTGTTTATATTCTTTGTTGGTTTTGAGTAGGTTATCTTGTTTATGTGACTTACTTAAGCTTATTACCACGTTATAAGTTATTGTTCGTTGAAGTTTTAGAAAAAAAAATTGTGCTCGATTTTCTGCGAAGTTACTAGAAACATTTTTTTTTACTGCCCGTCACTTGATTGATGGAATAGCATTTTCAGTAAGTAGATTTTTTTTTATTTATTTATTTTTTAACAAGTAAGTAAGTTGCAATTGCTGACGACATTTGGGATATAAAATATCTCTAAAAATACATCGAAATGTTCAGATTTTAGTCATGAGCTGCAAAAATAAGGTATTCACAATTACGTCACCTTTTTTATTACAGCTATTAAAAAAAAAGTTTGAAAAAAAAGAAACATTACGCAAGATATAATGATAAGAATGCTGAGGTACTTGTGAGTAGATGAAAACTAAAATCTACTACATTATACAAGTAGATGAGCATAGTAGTTACGCACCAATATGCACCAGAGGGCACCTGTTATTTAAGAATTTTTTTCAGACAAATGATGCAGTTTGAAGTCTTGTTAGTCAAAAAAACAGACTGAGTAAAACTAAACAAACGAAAAAAAAGTGAACATAAATGGCTAGCAAAATACTCACAATTACTTCGCCACCTCCAAAGCAAAACGTCTATGTTTTTATTCGAAACCCATCATGGACTAAAAACTTAAAAAAACAATGTCGTATTAAACCTACTTTCCAGTCTATTTCTCAATCACCTCTGCCAAAAACGGGACAACAATTACTATATCACGATCGAACTAAATTTGAAGTCTTTTTGTTTCCATATTAACTTAATGGCTAAAATTTAGGGAGCTTGTGACAGATTGCTACGGCTTGAAAAAATAAATTGTAAATGATAAAAGACGTTATAGGATTAAATGATGATAAACCTAATTAATTTCTTGAATATAGTTTTACCAGTTGAATAGTTTTTTTTTCTGTACATAAGCATAGTTCATATTATAAAATAAATAAAGGACTTCAACTCCAATACTAAAAATGTTGGGAGGATTTGCTCCAGTAAATCAATATTTATTGAAGTAAATGCTTATTTAACTCATTCCTAAGCTATTTATTGGACTTTTTGTGTAGAAACGAAGAGAATTTATATATAAAAACTCGTATGATCAAATTTGCTAAGAAGACGCCATTTTTAAAGTTCAGCAGAAATATTGTTATATTTTAAACAAAAGCTTTCAAAGAATACCTTTAGATCAATGTGAGATATTATTTCCTAGCTACTATCTACTATAAGATCCAAAAAAAATAATTATTTGAAGATGTGCAAAAGGACTCAAGTAAGTTCTACTTCTTAACTGTTAGGAGTATTGTAGAATGCTTCAATGATTGCGAGAAATAAACACTTGAAACTTATTTGAATAAAAATAGAAGTAAAATTGTTGTACACATTGGAACTTGAACGCAATATCTTATACTTTATTTATTAAACTGTCACCATGCCCTTATTCATATTTATTTTCAAGATATAAGTTATTATGTAAGGCAAACCCACGAAACCAGTTGCACTTAAATTAAAACGTGCACCAGATTCTTGAATTCGAATTATTGTTTTGATGGCGTATAGCGATCGTGGCGGCTCGCGGTGTTGAACATATATGGCAATGGTAACTTGTCTGGCTCTGGACGGACAACTTGGCTGATGTTATTACATCATTTAGAGGTATCTACAATAGGTATGTGCGACTCAGCTATATACCTTTATTATACCCTTCTGTTGCGAAAAGAAAAATGTGTAATTTAGTTTCCGATGGCATCGTTCGCTGTTAGCTGTAACTCTTGTCATTTCGCTATACGATGCGATGAGGTGTGAATATCAAAAAAGGAATCAACCATGACGAAAAGAATTGGAAGTTTGGTCAAAAATGGCACACACAACACACCCGGTTGATTGCTGTTTAATGTATGATTTGTTGGCAATATTAATTTGCGTAATTCAGATTTATTGATTAAAATGTTAATTAAAAAGTTTTTTTTTTTTATTAAAAATTTTTGAAATGTTATTGAGTTTTTTGAGTAATTTTGATTTTATGTAGACGTTTCAAAAGTGGTTTCTTGCTAGAGATTATTTCATAGAAACTAGAAAGTATGGACTTTCGTTTAACAACTCGAACATAAATTTCTTGATCATAAAAATGCCTACACTTTATTTTTGAATATTTGACAAAGTCATCTGATATGCATACAATAACTATTAATAAAAATATTTCCTAAGCAGGTAGAGAACAACAGTATGTCCGATGCATTAAAACTGTCAAAATCATTGCGCTTCAATAGTTTTAGGTATCTGAATGATGGAAGGCCCCACTGTATGTGCCTGTCTATGACGTAAATGGGAGAATTGGACAGATTATTTGCAGCTTTAAGGTATCTGCCTGAATTTGGTCCAAACTGTAGGTGTCCCCCAAGTGTTAGAAAAAGTTGGAAGCCTATTATTCCCTCTGAAATATCCAAAAATAAACTTTGATAAAACAAAGAAAGTTTGTATCATTTTGTTTTTTTAACACTTATTATTTCCGAAACATCCCTGGATTCGCTGTTTGCAATACTCGCATTCGTTTACACTTATTTAAGGTATCTATTCATTCCAAAAATTCACACCAAAAATATCAGCTGTAATAAAATAACGTACCTATGTATGTCTGCCGTCTTTCATATCTTAGTCTTTTACTCTTTAATTTATTTATTCAAAATTAGTTACGAAAATTAAAATTCGTTGCATTTTTTTTACATTGCACGTTTCAGAGCTGTATGTACGTGTCACCTTGATGGCTTGCAATTTATTTTCATATTAAATTTTAAAAAATGATTTTATGAACTCTAATTTTTGTATCAACAATATATTCAACATTCGAAGTGAATGGAATATCAAACCAAAGACAATTACCACTGATTTTGATTTTATTTTTTTTTTGTAAACTTCGATGTGCAAGGTGAACAAATCAATTTGAAAGCCACATATCTGCAAGTAAATGATGAGATAACTGTTGTGGCGTCAGTGAGAATAGCTTTCATTAATGATTAAACTTGACTCAAAAATATCGATGTTCAATTATTAGATTGCATTGCAATTTGAATTTTTCAATGCACATTATATTTTTATCCAATACTCTCATAGAATTAAAAAAAAAAATCATTTCTGATGCCGACTTTTTTCCGAATTGAAAAAAAAAAAACAATATACCCGTAACTATTAATATGTATCAAGTTTTTAATCGATTTGAAATATTAAGGTTTAAGAGATATTTTTTTTTTTGTATGAAAATCTAAACTAGAATAAATTGCCATCGGCATTTAAAAAAATAGTTTTTTTTTTCTCAAGTATAGGTTCTAATGAAATCACGATCAACTGATCTTGAGATGATGAATTCAAGATCATCTCAAGAATAACATAAATTTACGATTCCTTTCTATTTTAGCCTCGAAAAAAAAATTATGTGATGTTGAAACTGAAAGGCATAGGTAGGTAGTCTTTTATAGTTACGCAACTTTTGTTTTTCGTGTAAAAATCATTTAACTAAAAGAAAAGATATTTTTTTTTTGTTATAAAAGCAAAACTGGTTTAGCTGATGATAAAATTGATTGTAATGCTATCTCTTCTTTGAGAAAAACAATATAATCTTCTAGTTTATTTTGTCAATATTGTCATTTAAAAAGACAATTTCTTACAAAAAGATGAAAATATGGTCGCGTGAAATAAAGCCCGCGATCTAAAAATTATTGTTAGATCCGCAAGGTCTTATTTTATTTTTTAAAAATTAAACTAGGCCGCGATTTAATAAAAAGTTCCTTTTCCAGCGAAAATTGTTTTCTGATGGGATTAATGTACATAGTTGTAAAGCTAGGCATCTTTATACTCTGTGGAGTCGAGGTGTCTTATTTCATTTTTCTAATAAGACCGCGATCAAAAAATGAAACTATGGCCGTGATCTGCCACGCGTTATTCATTCTTCAAAGGTGGCCTTATTGCATTTTCGAAATGAAATTAAACCACATTGAAAATCAATAGCGGCCTCATTTCAAGCGAGCGTTCTTACTTACAAATCTATTCTATTGTAGATCACTACCGAAAAATTTATAATGCAGAAGTGTAAGAAAAAAGAAAATCCGAAAAAATCGAAATGTTCGAGCTAGAGGGAAATTCGACTTATAAATGGAGTTCGACTCAGATAAAGATGACTTAATTATGATACATAATTGCAGAAAAAGATCAAGAAATAAATTTACATTTGCTTTTTTTATTAAAGAAAAATTAACAATTAATTTTTTTTAAGAAAAAAAATGTTTGAATATTGTTTGTAGAAAATTATCCATTAATGCCAAAAATAAATCTGTTTATTATACAGTGCATTGATGTACATATATATATATAGTTCCCAGACAATTAATTTAAAAAAATGGTTTGATTACTTTTTGTGCGGAAGTAATTTTATTTATTTATGTAATTCCCTAAAGCGGAAGCTATTTAGTTGAAAAAAAAGTTCTTATAAAACCATTGTTAATGGTACCTAATATGTAGGGGTCCCTAATAATGGACTAATAATTCAAAAAATATTTTTTGAATTTATGCCCTTAAGTGTATTTTAAAATAATAAGTGTGAAACAAAAATGTCACACTTATTTTCATGGTCAATGAGATTTTTTCCACAGATCATCTTCTTCTATGGAAACCAAAGAGAAAATATTTTTAATTTTTCTTCTATTTTTTCCTTTTTTCTATGCATCTTTGTTTTTTTTTTTTAATTTTAATTTAACCTTACTATACAGAATTGGAACCTTAAGAAACTTTAACTTTTTTTGTTGGAAAAAAATTACGTTATTAGTTGTCGATCCTGAGAAAAATAAGTTTTATTTCATGGTTTTCAGTATTTGAAGATCACATACCGTTATTTGTGGTCCTTTAAACATTTATTTTATACATTTCCTATAGACAAGTAATGTTTAAAAAGCATTTAGTAAAAATAAAAAAAATATGGCCAAATTTAAAATCGAGTTAGAGAGAAATTAATTCTAATTTCTGTCTCAGTTGAATAAATAAATCTCCTTACTTTAAAATTGATTGTCAATTATAACCCATTGTTTTTTGCCCGAAGCACGGTTATATGTAAATATTCTTAAATATTTTTAATTATTTTTTCAAACTGTTCAATTTATCCATATTTTTGTAGATATTTATTTAAATATAATTAATTAATTATGTAATACGTATAAATCAAATACAAAATAATTAAAATGTGCATATACATATATGCACCCATAATTAAAAATATCAATTTTTAGAATTTTGTAACAAGAGTAACAGCAAAAATATACATACGTATCTAATTAGCTCGTATTAAATTATACTGCATCTCTATCATAACATTGCATACTTTCAAACGCCCCCATAAAACCCCTATAAATCAACTCTCACTTTAACACCATCCTACTCGACAAAAAACTAACTTAAGGTAAATATCAATTAAATTCAAATGACATAACCTGCAAAGGAAGACAATATAAATTATTCTGACAATTACAGTAATTTATTCGTCCTAGTCTTTTCTATATAGCGCATCATTATACATGCATTTTAAATATATATACATCTCCATGAAGATAAAAATAAAAAAAAAATCTCATTATAATATTTAAATTTAAAAAAAAAAACATATAATAAATAAAAAACTAGCATAACTTAAATTCTGAAATAGTAGAAAATTCATATAAATGTTTGTATATTTTTTTTTATACATAATTATAAAACGTATCCTTGTATCCAAAATGTATACACCCGAAATATTTTATAGTAATATGGATCCTTTTTATTATATAAAAGATAGTGTGTATGTGTATACTTACCAATGCTTATGAGAGAGAAAGCTATAAGGCAAAATGCGATGATATTCTTCTGCCATGTCCCTCTGACGACGACAACGTTAGAAAATGGAGTCGCGACGAATGCGTTAGGATGAATAAAATGTCGTCCGTGTAGTGGTTGCCGCAACATTATGACATCCGTGATGATGGTGATGGTGTGGGTGGTGATGATAGTGATGGTTGTGCTTGTGGTTGTAGTAGTGAGCTTTTTTCAAAATGGCGGACATTCAATTGTGTAATCCTTAATTTTCTTTCTTCGTTTTTTTTTGTATTATTTTTATAATTATATTTAATTTTTATTTTTTTAGTTGTTGTTTTTTTTTTATATTTTTAAACTTATCACTTAACACTGATTTGTATTAAATTTGTTAAAAACATTTATATTGACATTTAGTGACGAAAAAACACACAAAAGGACAATTAGTATAAGCTTGGAAAATATCAATAAATCACTTCTTTTTTTTTTCTTAAAATTTTATAAATATTTTTTAATTAATCTTTTAAAATTTTATTTATATTTTGTCACTAACAATTATTAAATATTTCTTTAAAAAAATATATATGTATATTCTCTCACAAAATCCGAGGTTTATTGAAAACTTTTTTATTTAGTGACATTTTTTTTTTCTATTTCTAAGTTTAAATAAAATATTTATGAAAAAAAAACTAAAAAAATCACCACCACTCCACGAATAAAAAAAAATAAAAAGAAACAAATTCAACGAAAAAGTGTTTTTTTTATTAAACTGGTTTTTTTATTGTAAAATAATTTTTAGCTAATTTCTTGTATGTATATTAAAAACGTATAATGCGATCTCCAAAACGTTCGTCAGGGAATACGGTCTCGGACTAAATCATCGTACATAGGTATTCAGTAGGTTTGCTGCAAAAAGATACTTTGCTGTTGCTGTTGCTGGCCCATAGCAATGTTGTGTATAGATACTTTTGGCAGATACATTCATGGTGGGGAAAGCTTTTTTTTAGATGATGATGGTGATGCTGATGGAGTCACCTCCACGTACATCCTGTAAATGGATACAAAACAAAAAAAGGGGAAAAGGTTTATGAAATGCATCGGAATTTTAATAAATATATACATAGAGAAGAAGGGGAGAAGTTTAGATACAAATGTATCTTAAAAGCTCAATTTTTTTGTTGTTGGTATTTTAGTTATTTGTTTTTATTTTATTTTTATCTATGGACATTATATTTTTTTTTTGTTGTTGTCGTTGTCGGTTCGGGGCAGTATATATGGCATCGTATAAACCCATCAAAGGTTTTTGAGAGCTAAGAAATAAGTTGGAAAATAAGTTTTGTTTTGTTACCACAAAAACCAGATAAAGGTATAGTATGGACAAAGTAGGTTAGGTATAAGTACACAAAGAAACAACTGAATTTAACTGAAAAAAACGTTGGTAGTAACTATTAAAAGTAATGACAAAAAGCTTACTTTTTTGTAGCAGGTACTGTTTGGAATTATGATGGATTGCATGATGGTTATTTTAGTTTATTTATACATAACTGAATATGTACAAAAGTATATATATTTTCTTAAATATTAAAGGATACGAGTACATCATGGTTAAATGAAAAAAGCTTTAAAAAATAATTTTAAAAGAGCATCGATGACTTTTCATATTTTAGAGCGACAACCCTTGTGTATGATCAAAGTGCTGGAAATTTATCGTGTAAAATAAAAAGTTACCTCCTGAAAATCTTCTTTGAATTATTTAAGTCAAATTAGAACATTTAATGATAAATGGCATACTTTAACTGTTGGCAAATAAAAAGTTGGTTTTGAATTAAATATGCTAGATCTTGATGTCTTTATAAATTAGACCCTTCGTTATTCTAGGAATTGGAAAGTAAATATAAAGGTGGAAAAACAGTTTCAAAAATTCTCTTGGTTGTTCCGATTTTTAATTTGTTAATTATTTAATTGTTTTGATTTTTGATTTATTTGTTAAGAAATTATATCAATTAATTTATAATTTAATTATTAGTAGTAGACCGTGCTTACTGCGTAGGAATATCATGCCGGAGGTCTGCGTTCGATTCCTAGCCTCGTCCACCAAAAAACAGAAACAGAAATGTTTCTTCACGGACTGCTGCTTCTTGCAAGAATTTAAAGAATTCTTTAAAAGTATCGCTTGTCTGTTTAGAAGAAGAGTGCCTCTCACCCCCAGTCTTTTGGATTTGTTCTTCATATACTGTTGCGCCACCAAATTATTTATTTAATTTATTCAACAAGACTTTTTCCAAAGAAATTAAAATATCAAATGATTATATAATTCTTGTCATTACTAATACATTTCATAACATCATAGTTCACTAGTACTAGTGCCCCATACCAACCCACAGTTCATACCGAGGGATAAATTGAAAATGCAGTTAAACATTTAAAACAAATTAAAACCAAAAAATATAAAAGTGCAACGAATATTAGAACCGGGGTGTACAAATTAAACTACATTTTTTTTAAAGATGGTTATTAACGATAACTCTCATTTTTGTTCTGTCAACAGAAGTCAAACACAATCCCGAAGTCCATATTCCCAGAAACTCATAATCTTGAAAACCCATAATCTTGAAAACTCATAAATTATTTAAAAAATATTATTTGTTTGGATTTCGATTTCGAGATTCTGTGTTTTCTGTAGTCTGACCCTATTCCAAATAAAACTTTTCTTTTCTTTGAAAATCCTCGATACCTGATAATTCTTTGATCAAAAAAAAAAAAAATCAGCGAATTTTGAATCCTGGTGTGTGATTTTTTCCTTGGAGAAACTTGGAAAAGTTTCTATAAGAAAAATTAATGATTTTAAAATATCTCACACTTGTTTCATCTTATTCCAAAAAATGCTTTAGACACACAATTGATGATTGAGATTTAATCCAAACTTATCCCATAAAATTTCAAATTAGGAAGTTAAAACAAAAGAGCTGAGCTTCAAACTTCATCGAAACAAAAAAATTTACAAAAACAAAAAGCTGCCATTTAATAAAAAAATTAAAGTTTAAATATTTAACTAAATATACTATGTAAATATGTGCTTATGTATATGTGCATATACAACATATTATTTATCTGATTGATTATCTAATGGAGAAAAAAAAGTTTCTAGGTCAATATGTTTGAGTTATAACAATAACAAGCCCAACTCTTGCACAAGCGGTGATGTATATAATTTATCATTTAAAAACAAAAAACTAATCTACACCAGTTCCGAATTTTTGAAACCATTTAATTTACAGATTGCCGATGTTTTAAAATGTTTTTAGTTTTATCGTTAAAGAACGACTGAAGTTTGATTTACTTTGTTCAAAAATCAATTTGACTTTTGGACACTTTTTTTACACTTTTTTTTATTTCAACTTATTCTTACATGAACTGAAATTCACAAGCCCACATCAAACTTATGTCAAATGTTGTTGTTTTTTTATTTTAGAAACAATTTTGTTTTTCTAATTTGAAGCTAAGAAAAATTAATTTTTTTGCTGATTTCTGATCAAAAACTTTATTTATTTCCAAACTAAAATCAGAACAAAGTTTATTTTAATTACAGACTTATTTTAAGATAAAACAATTCTTCACTGAAATTTATCTAGTTAAGTTAATTTTTTATTTTGAAATTATATTTGGTATGAAATAAAAAAAGTTCAAAAAATTAATAAAATTATTTTTTAATATTATTTTTTATTTATTTAAAAAAATGAATGTCAGCCATATTTTTGGCTTTCATCGTGAATCGTGACCTATAACTTTATAAAAAGTTAACCTAATCAAGTTTCATCGGCCTACACTTTGAAATTCCAGAAAAATCGTTTTTAATTTTTATCAAAAGCAGATTTAAAAAAGCGAAGGAGCTTCCGAGGGTATACATTTTAAATAATTTTATCTTTGAAATATCACGTTTTCGACAAACTCTCTCTAATTTTATAAGTTTAACTTATGCGAAAAAACGGAGCTTACATCAAAATTTCATTCACTTTTGGCGCACGATTTTGAATAATGTAAAAGATATTACCTTCTATATGCGATATAGAGTTCCTACTTTTTGTCTACAAAGAGGAGGCAGATCCGAAATTATAAAAAAAAAATTAAAGCTCGAGAACTGGATAATTTAATTTTTGTGACCTTTACAGACGTATTGACGTCAAAGAATCTTAATTATTAAACAGCATAACAAAGGATATTGTAACCTTTACATCAATCGCAAAGCTGTTTGTTCTATAAGAATATTAAATTAATTTTCTTTCAATTTAAACTTCAAGAAGAATTTGAACACAAAATCATTCCCTATATTTTCTTCATCATAATTATAGATGAGTAATTGTACCTACATACCTGCCGACATACTAACATCACTTCAAAAATTATACCATAATCCAATTGAAAACTTTTCATCATCAAAACCCAATGAAAATTTCCATAGATATTTCAGTTAATAAACATATGAGAAACTCTTGACGTGAAACAAGAACACATATATCACACCCACGCATCATAGGGTTCTTTTATTGAAACATAAAGGTCACCTAAATGCCAAATTCAAAGGTTATCCCGCACTTGCTAAGTCTTTCAAAAAAAAAAAAAACATCTTTAAAACTCATGGCCGCATGTTAAGTAGGTTTCTGCATTCAATCTAAATGTTACACTTTATTTCCAAAAATTTGGAGAAGAAAATAAAATGTCACCATCAAGCAAAGAACCAAGAGATGTGGGTGGCGAGGTTACAGGTATTACATGAGGATTCATCGAATTTTACTACGAAAAACGTAAAAAGAGCTTTTTATTATAACACTTTGCCAATATGGTGGGGGTGAAAAAAAATAATGATGTCCACCCCAAACAATCCACCCACAGGCCCAGAATTTCAGTCATATATACAACAATCCCCGGAAGACATCTTTTTAGGGCGCAAACTCTTGCTTTGTTGGTGGTATTTGTGCTTTTTTTTATGTTGTTCTTGAATGAATAGAGAGAGCTTGTGTGATATTTTAAGAATTTGATTTAACAATAATAAATAATACACCAATACTTAACGGAGGAAATAAGTGGGCGGATCTTTTATTTTCATCCTTTCGCTAAGGGTATACAATATTTTGGTTGACAAATTCATTTCGATTGTCGTTCGGGTAGGATGTCTTTTCAACTTCGCTAAAACATAACCATAAAAAATAGGATACACATATAAAATATGGTCTTCGAAAACTCGACTGTATGTAATATAAGAAAAGGTGAAAGTGCAGAAATAACTACGTGTATATTGCAACCGGATTAAGTTGATATTAAGCCCTTATTGAATTACAAAAAAATTGAATAAAATTCGTCAGCTTATTCTTGTTCCTGTTTCATCATCATCAGAGATCTATAAAAGTTTTGTGGAGAATTTAAGAACTTAAAATAAATATTTACTTTAATTTTATTTAAAAAAAAAATATAATACTTGTATGCTGATTTAATAATTAAAAAAAAAAAATTATTTATTTTAGAACTGACTTTTTTTGCCGTCGGTATTTTTATTGCTTGTTGTTAGGTTCCAGAATTGCGTACCGTTATATAAATGTGCTGTTTTGATACTGTAGTTGCTATAGGTATTGATTATGGTGCGTGACGATTAATTGTTGACTTCAATGTTTTAATTGGTTCCTAAAACTATAGGCAAAATATGACTGACTGACAGATTTTTTTTTAATTTCTTAATAAGTTTGTAATTTATTAGATATAAAAAAAAATTCTCTGCATGAAATGTTACCTTTTTTTTAAGATGCACTCCTTTTCAAAACATGTACCTATTTTCACACCGTTTTCTTTTTTCAAGTGAATTCTTAGAGAACATTTGATTCTATTCATAAATACCTTTATCGTTATGACCAGTACACTATTCCCAATCTAAATTCCAAAATCATCGCTCTTTCCCTCCGAAACACTCTTAATATTCAAAAAATATTAAATTTGTTAGCGTGAGAGTTTTAGTTGTATCTTTACGACCGTTATTTTGTTAAACAATAAGCTGTGATAGGTGTTTTTATTTTTGTTTGAAAAGATTTATTTATCCATCTATCCATTGTAAGATTTATGAAAACAACCTAGAAATTCATTAATTTAAAAACCGAAAACTCATTTAAAAATATGTTACCTTTTTGTAACAGAAACAAAAGTATTCCCTTCATATGATTAATCCGAATTCGTTCTCAAAATCACTAAGTGTCGACTAATGTCGACGTTAAGCTATTTTTGCGTGTTAGCTAAGATAACTCATCTTACTTCAATCCTAAAAGCAATTTAGTGAAATGGATAAAATACTTCCCAAACTAATGCGAAACCGGTGCGAAACTGTTTTGACGATGAAAAAACAACAGGTTGTTGTCAATAATGGTAACGCCGGCCGTGTTGTTATTTTTGGTTCATTTTCTTATCCGAATGCAATAAATACAACGAAAACGATAACAACAAAATAGAATTCCATAACCAACTCACTCATGTCGTTTTCAATTGGCAATCTGGAAGCAGAAAAAAGCATTCTGAATGCGTTCAATTGGGCAAAAGTGACAGTTCTGATTCTAAAAAAAAAGAAAAGAGAATTTCTCTTCTGGATTTGAAATCAGAAGCAAAAACAGAATCACTCACATATTCAAAGATTTTGCTCCTCCTTACAAGCGAAAAAAATAAATGAAATTTGACACATACATATAATATGTCACACATGTTAAACTTACTAATACAGTCACACCAAACTTCAAATTCTTTAGAATCGAAAATGTTCAATTGGGATTCCGAATCTTAAACCAATTCCGGATTGCCAATTTAAAACGACATCACTTTTACTATGGAGCTTTTTGTGGATTTGTCTTGTTCTTTTCTCTTTCTATTTTGACATTTGAACAACAACAAAATTAATTGAATTTTGAACCTGTCCTGCTATTTTGAAGTTTGAAATCGATATTTAATAAAAAGCGAAATCTGAGTACAGGTTTTTGAGAATTGAAAATTAAAAAGAGATTTTCTGTCAGAATTTCTGAATTCAAAATTCAAATCCGTGTTCCGATTCATTGTATCGGCTTTGGTTTTTTTTTTAATTTATAAAGTGTAAAATAAATATTACAAAGATGTAAGCTGCTTTTTGTAGTATCGTACAATATTGGCAGATATGTACATTATTTTAGGAGTATTTAAAATTTTTTTGAAAACAATTATTACTCCTCATAATAACACAACTTTAAAAATAGGACACAAAAACAGTTTTCAAATATTCAGAAGGGGTTTTTATCGATAATCCAACCTGAAAGAATAATTCAAAATAAGGTATCGATACTTTAAAAGTTATTTTTTGGTATTTTTTTTCATTGTTAATTTGCTGGCATGACAGTATTATTATAGGTCCCCACAGAATTATTTCACGAGAAGGCGAACCATGGAGATTCTTTATTCTTTCCCACATCAGAGCTCATAACGTGGAATCGAATCTATCAGAAATCAAATCCAGAAAAGCAGAATTGAGATTGAAGTGCTTTGAAGAAAAAGTGATTAAACTTAACATTTTAAAAACATGGTATGTTATGACTTAGGATTATAACACAATGTCGTATATGTAATGTATTCGAAGTATTTACTATTAACTGTGAATCAGGTAGAAGGTAATTTCTTAGTTTTAAGTATAAGCTTTGGAAATATCGTTTTGATTAAGTCTAAAGAAGGTAAGTGAACTTGTCCAACTTAATATTCTCAAATAAAATTTCACTGATGGTGCTGTAAAAGATTGTAATCTTGCGAGTGTATTTTCTAACAAAATTTCATTGAATTCAAATTAAAGATTGCATTAAGTTATTCTTTTTTGAAGACTGCAAATTCAAACTATGGAATCAGCCGTCTTTTACCTTAAAAAAATGCAATCACCAATTTGCAATCTTCTAGCACTTCATACATTCTTTTTAGATTCTTTTGCAGTTATTTTTTACAATTGAAAAATTTAGATAAAAAACTTCAAACTTTATAATGAAATAAAATGTTCATCAAATATTTATCGCTGTGTGTTTTATTTAGGTTTACTTTCGAAACCGAAAAAATTGAAGACCTTTTATTTCATTGGGACTAACTAAATCATCAAACTCGTACCACTTAGGTGCTTACTCGCTTTCCCGTGCAGCGCAGAGATCGAACTAACAATGTTCAGTTTTGGGAAGCACTACGCACTTCACATAAGTTAAGATAAAATAAGGTACGAGTACTTGCATGGACGTGCTGCCTTCCCAAATGCAACATCGCTCAGGGAGGCTCGTAGCTGCTTTTAAAAGGTAGTTCTGCTGACAGTCAGCAGAACCACAGTACACATATTGAAGGTAATATCAGTAGCGTTTTCATTTTTGTTCTCTACTGCGCATCTGGCAAAATCGTAGCCTCATTTGTTGTTGTGCCATACTTGTTATTGTTGGATATTGTTGTTTACAATATCACCTATTCGGCCATATTGGAATTTTGTTGTGGTGTTTATGTGTTAATACTCTGTCATATCACCATGCCGGCCATCTTTACTACCCTTTTGACAGGTCTCGTTTTTGAAAACCTGCGCAATATAATACCTTCTATATATGTGTACTGTGGTTGACACAGTCACGAAGTGTATCGTCCTAGGCGCGTAATACCCTTGTGTGTGTCTTTTGTAGATCTATAAAGTATTCTGCAAATCACGTCGCGTATAGCAGTGTCCGTCGCCAGGCCTATTATAGTTTCAAGTATTTATTGTTTAAGGCTGGTACTCACTGGGCGCTCTTAACTCAGAAGATCCTGATTAGGTCATACAAATTTCCCTTTAAGATCCAGGTTGGTATTCACCGAAAGTTCATAAGTTTGAGGCTTTATGAGTGGAGATAATTAAAAAACAAAAAATTCCTTACTAGGTGTTTTTTATTATCCTTATGATCTGATCCGGATCAATTTCTAACACGTAAATACAATAACAATAAGGGTTATCATGCAACGAGATAATTTTCCGCTTTGCAAAAATATATAATTTTCCGCTTTACGTTTGCATGAGCACCCCATAAAAATTCTTGCATAAATGTGAGAAATAATCAGCTGTCACAACTAAACGTCACAAATTACTTCTCGAAACTTTATGAGGTTTATTTCTTCACTTTCTGCATCAATGCTGTGAGATAAATCTTTGTATATGAAAACTATAGTACCTTTATAGTACTATCATGGCGAGTTTTTTTTAGGGTTGCGCGGATCCTCGTGGTGGCGCTGCCAAATTAGAGGTGTAAAATTCGAATTGGGGAATCTTTAAGCGTCAAAATTGGTGGTAGGGGCATGAGGAGACTATTTTTTGGATTATTGCATCCAAAAAATATCAATAAATATCATTTAAAACCTCCATAAGCTCTCCGCAAAAAAAAAAAGAGTAAGGGTTGCGCAGACACCTTAGATGTCGCCCCATTCGACTTCCACCATGATAGTGCTATAGTTTTCATATACAAAGCTTCCACCATGATACTACTATGTTTTTCATATACAAAAGAAGTATTTTCCTCAAAAATATATATCTCAAATTAAGTATGCTTTTTGTTGTTCTTACTGTACCATTAAATTAATCACCATTTATAAAACTAGTCCCAGTATTTTGTATCACATATCAGAACCTTTACAAACTCACCATTGTCCTAGATTTAAACCACTCGTAGCAATCTGCAGTAGATTGGGTCATACAAATCTATTACTTTTTTTTAATGCAACTAAACGAAAGAGTGAGTGAAGTGAATATATCATTCACAAAAAGAAACCATCGGTTTTCCTCTGGCTCTGATTCACTTCTGTTGTTTCTTATTCTTATTTTTTCCTTTGAACTGGAATTCAAAACATCTCGAATCCGATAGCTCTTCTCATTAAATTTTGTAAACAATTTGATAAACTTCTGAATTTACATACATGTTATTTTGATATCAAATCAAAGACTAATTTTATCCGAGTTGTGTTTAATGTTTTCAAATAAAAACCCATATGTATCTGCAACCAAAAGAATGGTTTACAGTTTCATCACATTATTTTGCTGAAGAAAAGAATTAAAAAAATCATGATGACTGAGAGAAGACATTTTAACAACAAAAACCGCCAAAATTCAAGGTACCGTATTTTGTTTAAATTTTTTTAATACATTTAGCTTACATTCAACTAAGTAAAAATAATAAACGAGATTAAAACAAGAGGAAAAGAAAACTAAAATTATTTTCATTGCGAGAAATCACACTCATTAGATACATAGATGTGTTCGGCTTCCATAAGCTGTGTGAAATTGAAAAGAACTGTAAAAAATCTACGGAAGTTGGGATGAAGCCATCTTTTGATGAACTAAATAGTTTAATGAAGGCTTTAAAAATTTACAAATTCGACGTATTTCTGTCTTCGAGTCCTGACATTCAAAACTGAATATATCGTTCAAACTTTATGTTAACTCGAATGAGCTGCAGCATGAATTTTTGTATGTTCTTTTACTCGTATTTGTATTGCGACTACTTGAGGATGATTTTGTAGATGAGAATGGTGAGGAACTCTAATTGATCTCATCCACAGAATGATCATCATGACATAGTGGGCAGCCACGATCTAGACAGTGGTTTCTAAGCAAAAGTTTAAAAATTAAATGATAAGATTTCATACATTTTTAAAATACGTGCAATGTACACCAAAATGATTATGAGCAGTTAGGTTGCCTAAAATAATTAACATGCTGTCTTAGGCCCTTAGACAAGTAAATATAAGTGATTTAGGTCTGCATTCACCGAACGCTCATAAATCTAGACTCAAGTCAAAAAAATCCTCCCAATTGATTTTTATAAACTTATGAGCGCTTTTTGAAGGTGAATACGAGCCTAATTGTTCAATTGAATAAGTACTTTGGCCTTGAATACAATGGCAGTTTGAAAATATTGAAGTATGTTAGCTTGCATTTTACATTCCTGCATACAAATATAAAGAGATCAGTGCTTGAAATTGGATTCCAGCGTAAATTTAATTTGATAATCTTATCAATATAAATCGAATTAAAACTCAAATATCCGTACAACTTAACATTCAACTTGGTTATAAATGTTTTTTTTTTAAACAGACGTGGTTCTCTGCAGATCTCATCATCTAACAATGTTATCAACACTTAAAATAACTCGTTTAACAGTAGGAAGACTTCACTTTAAAACTCATTGCTCCTTAATATAATTTTTATGATAGGTCGTCTATTAGTAGTAGTTGAGGTGGCTTTTAAGTGCTTTCATATTTCGACTTTCGACCCTAGCTAGACTCATTTTACTACAAATTACAATGAAAGAATTCTTCGTATTGCAAGTTTCAACTATCAGTTTATAATTAATAAAAATTAAAATTTACCTTTTCCAAACCAAATTTATACAATTATGATGGAAACGCTCTCAGCTCATATTTTGCCCACGAGTGTACACTTGGTTCAAAGACTCGAGAGCCCAAAAACGCGAGCCCGAATAGCCCGCAATTGGGTGAGAACGTTAAAGCTCAATAGTAAAATGCTCGCTTATGTGCGATCGCACAAAAAGTAAAATGTAAAACTCCTTCAAGATCAGGCGCTCGTGAGCACTGCGAGACCATATTGCTTTTTTAATTTATTTCATCACTCCAATAGAATAAAGAACATTCGATAATACGAAATACGAGTAACGTCAGTTAAAGATAAATCACATTTAATAAGAGCTTACTGTGTAAAACTAAAAACCCTGTTTTGCCATTATTAAAAATATTATGACATCATGACATATCTAGGGTGGAATCGTGTAAGGTGATTTGTGATAGGTGACAGTCACAATCAACAAATTCGGTGATAGTCACCGGTGACAATCACGATTTGGCGACTTTTTCTGGTGACAGCTCTTTAGTTGTCACCAGAAAAAGTCGCCAAATCGTGATTGTCACCGGTGACTATCACCGAATTTGTTGATTGTGACTGTCACCTATCACAAATCACCTTACACGATTCCACCCCTAGTGTTTCAATGTTTCGCAAAATGAAATAATTTTTTGTAAGCCGAAAGCCAAAGGTACTACTGCTGACATTGTATTAATACATTTGTTGTTAAATTAATAAATAATAATAATCATAATAAAAAAATTTTGTATTAAAAAAATACAAATTAATGTGAGATTTGTCTTTCCACATACGATATGCAGAATGCATTCCTTGGTCATTGTACATGAGCTAAACTACCTGCCGATAATATACCGCACTTCTTAGAAATGCGATCCTCAAAAAAATTGATTTCAGAAATAATGGTAGAAAATTGGGGTTTCCATTACAAAGACAACTAAATACAACTCAAAAAAAAAAATTCAAAAAAATTAAAGGAAACATTGGTTTAAATACATCCATTAATTTATTTATTCTACCATGGATTTCAAAACTTTAAGAAATATCTTATTTTTTCTAAATTATTATTATCGCACTAAATGAGAGCGCTCTTAACGATAGCGTTTAGTACTGTTTAACTTAAAAGTTAATTGCATATCTTTGCATTTTCAAAAATACCTACATCTTTTTTTTGATTTTTCAAAAAAATTCATTACAAAAAGAGGGAGAGAACACTTTTAAGGTTAAGAGTCTCTTAACTCTAAAAATCTTCCCTCATTAGGTCATACAAATTTTCCTTTTATGAGCTTATGAGCTAAGATTCTCTAAAACTTAATAGCGCTTAGTGAGTAGTAGCCTTTGAGTTGAGAGCACTCGGTGAATACGAGCCTAAGGTCATAAAATTTCCTTTTCATCAGCGAATGAAGGAGCTAAGAGGCTCTTAAACTTGAGAGCACTTGGTGAATACCAGCGTAAGTCATTTATTTAGAGAACCACAAAAAATGAATATGTAGAATAACCTTCATACACCCCATAAAGGCTTAACCAAACTAATGCGAAACTGTCGTGACAACGAAAAAACTATAGCAACAACGTGTTGTTGTCAATCATAGTAACGTTTTGTTATTGTTCATCTTCGTATCCGAATGTTTCGCATTGGTCTGGGCAAGCCTTATGTCGTTTTCAATTGGCAATCTGGAAGTAGAAAAAAGCATTCTGAATGCGTTCAATTGGGCAAAAGTGACAGTTCTGATTCTAAAAAAAAGAGAATTTCTCTTCTGGATTTGAAATCAGAAGCAAAAACAGAATCACTCACACATTCAAAGATTTAGTGTCACGCTTGATAATTGTCATATTTTTTTAAATTTACAACTGTGAAGTGATTGCTTGAACTACTAATACTCTCACACCAAACATCAAATTTTTCAGAATCGAAAAAAACTGTTCAATTGCGATTCCGAATCTAAAACCAATTCCGGATTGCCAATTGAAAACGACATTAGGTACATAGGTATTCACACATTCAAATCACTAGAGGACATGTCAATATTCGCTGTTTGGCTTCCCCAAACCAATGCAAAACCGATGCTTAACATTAAGTGATGAGAAACAAAAACGAGTTGTTGTCAATCAATGTTGTGTGTGTCGTCGCCGAACGTTTCTTATATGTAACTTTGGGAGAGCCTTAAATCTTACCAAAAATTTAGGCAAATCTTAGTTTAAAGAAAAAAATAAATTGATTTATTTAACCAATGGAAACTCCTTTGAAAGTCTAAGCAACCCCTTTATTAATTTCCCACCATTGATGAATATCCCTTACAAAAAATCCCGTTGCCTAAATTGTAGTAGATTCAAATCAGCCATTTATAAAATATCTTTCTCTTTTCTTCCTTCGACAATCAACATTCGTTTTCGTTGCTTCGTTTCATTTTTTCGTTAGTGTCTTTTACTCATACGAGTTGAGAGGACGCTGTGTGCTCTATTTCCAGAATTGACAAACAAAATTTTGCCATTTTTGCAACTAATACCGTTCAATTGAGAATAGTTAAAAACAAATAAAAATCGTTTTCACTCAAAAATTCAATCAATAAATAAAATAACTTCTGAAAAAAAAAGAAACTAATTCAAAAAGAAAAACTACTGTGTGATTCAACATCTTTTTTATCGACAAAAAAAGACCCACAACGAGGAGGCAGACAAAAAAAAGAGACATTTGTCGGTGGTGACAGACAACGCCTTCACGAAGTTTTTTTTTATTTTTATTATAATTTAATTTTTTTAGTTCTTTTATTAATTTTATTTCAATAATTAATCTACCAAGTGTCGCGAACATATTATTACATATATATTTTGATTAATTTCTATTTGGGG
Organism: Syrphus vitripennis; assembly: GCA_958431115.1. Lineage (NCBI taxonomy): Eukaryota > Metazoa > Arthropoda > Insecta > Diptera > Syrphidae > Syrphus > Syrphus vitripennis. The sequence continues at coordinate 24,387,598 of OY288108.1, forward strand.
TAGAAGAATATTGAGTTTTTTGCTTTCGTCGTTTTATTTGTCTCGCTCGTCGCAGAAAATTGAAATTGATTTTCCAACTAAAAAAAGAAAAAACCAATAACCAACTTACCAATAAATAATCAAAACAGAAAGAACCACAAACAAAAGGTGAGTCTTGTCCTGATAATCATCCATTGCAAGTTCTAAGTCTGTCTTCGCAGATTATTTTAATTATTAAAAATAAACTTTTCTTTAGTTTTTCCATTTTGTTGGAGAAAATGTTTTGATTTTTCTTCTTTTTTTTGTTCAATTAATTTCATTGCTCGTGTGTGAATAGAAAAAAAAATGATAAGCACGCTCCGTCATGAGGAAGGTTTTTTTTATTTATTTTATTATTAATAAATAGGGGGAATGTTGCTGAAGAGGGGTAGGCTGGCAGTACGAAGGCAAATTATAATTCATGCTTCTACAAGTAACAATGACAAAGGAAGAAGAAGATTCGCCAGTTTGCTTTTGCTTGGGGGGCCAGGGCGCATTCGTCGAGTTTTTATTTTTCATTTTTGCGAATTCATTCACCCTGTCTCAATTATGATGATGGGGCGAGTAGGAGGCAGGATGCAGGATGGGAAGGCTTGTCTTTCCATCTCTAACCCAAAACTCCCTCCAACACTTGTTGCTTTAAATTTTAATGCATTTTGTAAATGCAGAAATAAGTTCCCTTATGTAAGTTCTAATGTTCTAGATTTTGATAGGTACTGCATAGAAATAAAAAAGTCGTTTTTGGTCTGAACGGGTTCTTGGAAATATTTAGTCCATCGACAAGTAAAAAAACTTGTAAACCATCTTATCTGACGTCGTTGTTTTCATTGTCGTCGTGGTAGTCTTGAATGCAGCCAAACCACATTTACGACGACGTCACCGTTGCAAAATGAGCATTATAACATTTTTTATCATGGAGTGAGCTGCGTGCGCACACAGCCCCAGCATAAAATCTAACCATAACCGTTCTCAGAACTTTCTCTTAAAGGTATTTTTGAATCCGGCATGAGATTCCATTCCAAACAATCGACGACACGATAACGAAACGATGATATTGCCAATTTTAGAATCTAGTTGTGAGGAAGTTCTGTTATCTGGTATTTTGTTTTGTTTATTTATTTTTGTATCGCAGTTTATCTTCTTTTGTTTTTATTTGTATACCTACCTAGTAAAAAAAATTAGGTTTTTGTTTGCTGACGTAGCAGTAAGTAGATTGTTGTTTATCTTGAAGGTTACTCATTCAGATGGCAGTAGTCAAATATGTTCGATGTTATAGACTCAAATAGATAATGCCCAAAAAATTATGATTCATTATGTTATTGAATTTGTAAACAAATTTTTTTATTGGTTTTTATGTTGAGTTGTTTATAATTAGGAATAGCCTTGTCTAAAGACAGTTTCATTTTCGGTCGTACTTCATTTAAGGCTAGTGTATTGTTCGAGTTCTGAAGTTAGGTAAATGATATTTTCAAAGCAATTTAGGGATGTACCTATGTACATACATATATCTACTACATGTTATTTATCAAAACTATTTTATTTATAATTCTTTTGCACGCGAAAAAGATAAAATCTTATTGTTTTTTTCTCGGTCTCCGAAAAATTTAAAATAATTTAGAAAATGAAAACAAAAAATCTTTATTTCTAAGTTTTTACTAAAACTGGTCATTGAAATAATAAAAACACTATGATAAATAATGTGACTTATATCAAATACTGTTTTTGAAAAGCATGACATTCTGAAATGTTTTATATTTGAGGTCAAGTTTTTAATATTTTGAAAAAAATCAGAAAACAATCAGTAAAAATTTGATGGTAAACAAAGGCAAGAACGTAAAGAAATATTTATTTGCCTTGATGAATTAATATATGATTGTATTTAAAATGACTTCATGTTTTAGTTGGTACATATTAATGGTTATATAGATAGAGTTTTGATCTTGCTAATAATTCAAAATAGAATAGTCGGCAGAGGCAAAGAGAAGAGTTTCCATAATACTAAACCATCCATTTCAAATTTTATGATTTCAATCGATAGTGCGTAGCTCTAAGTTTTGTTGCCAACAGACATATATTGAAAACTCCTTTTGATCTCAACTCGGGATGAAGTCAACTGTATTTAGATTAATGCTTGATCCCGAAAATCAAACATCCACCCAGTGCTGCTTTATGCCTCTGTAAATGCATAAAGGATTTTTTTTATTAAACTCAGTTTTAACAGTTTAAAAATGCCATTTACAATAACAGAAATTTTTGTATGTTTATTGATTTAAATAAAAATAAAAATAGAATTTATATTATTGTATAAATAAATACCAGATAACAATTTTAGTCTGTGGCATAATGGGAGAATTGAGAGCGTATAAGAAAAGAATTACGTTGATCATTTTAAAAAACATGTGCTCTTTAAAGATACAAATATAAAAAAAAACATTAATTAATATATATTAGTTTGCCTCTATAAAATAGATGCATAGAATGCTTTACACACGACTAATACATGGCTTTATTAAAAACAGTGAAAGTAAATTGAAAAAAAAAATGTATAGAAATGTGTTCTTTTTTTTAAAGCTCAAAATAAAGACTTGGTGAAAATTTCTATCGGTCATAATTATGTGACCAATCACTATATGAAATGTCATTGCTAAAATGCAAATTTTTAGTTAGTTTTAGGCAGTTTATTTTTATTTGACGTGCTCTTAAACCGAATCAAAACTGAAGACGAGGTGCCCAATGGTCTTTAATGTAAATATTTGATGCTATCAGTATAAAAGAATAATTTAACAATATTACATTTCAGAAATTATGTATTATTTGTCTGCAATTAGGTTACCGTAGATATATTCTGAAACTATGCATTGAACTATGACTACGAATACGCCCCCTTGACTTATTTCATTCCTTATCATAACAACTTTTGCTTTTTGTATATTTAAACAAACTAATAACTGGAAAATTCTAGATAAAAAAATCTATATAAGGTGGAATGGGTAGTTTGATGTCAAGGAAAAAAATAATAAACGGTCGTCGTCATAGCAATAATTTGATTTTCTAACTCAAAAAAATCCTATTTAATTTTCTGATGGTTGAGGAGGTAAATAAGTCATAATTATTTAAATATTGTAAAGAAACATTTCTCAGGGTTGCAGGGTTGTCAATTTGAAACGGGTTATGATACGAGCTATGAGAGTTGGAGCAATGACTGCCTGCGAAGTGTGCTTTGAGTATTTTTTTTTTTAGAAAAAGATATTGCTTTTTAAATCATGTAAACGGTTTTTCTTAAAGCCAAAAAGGGTAAAAAAATATACATATGTAAGTTCCACGTTTTATAATCTTAGCTTAGTTTCTCAATAAAATTAAAAACAATTTTTTTATAACAGATTATATTAAAAGAGATTAGAAGAAAATTGCCACCCCAATGATATTAATGATAACATACAAATATTATTTTTAAAGAGAAACATTTAAAGAGCGGGAAGTTAGAAAAATTTTTTATGGGTGGACCATTTTATAACGCTGGTATGATTGAGTTGTATTTTCTGATTATTTAAGTTTTTTGCGGGCTAATTTGAAAATTCATTTTAAAACGTGCTCTCCCACTGTGCGACTATTGTCCCCACTAGACATAACATTCATGATTTGTTGAGACCGTTTTTAAAGTACATATAGTAGACAGAAGATTTTTATGTTCTTAATGTATTTTGCGATTTTATATAGTTAACAAACTGTACTGTTAAAGCTCTAAGGATACACAGTGATAATTTTTGTTTTTTAATATATGCAAAGTTAATCAAAAATTGGAAAAAAATGCTAATCAATTCCAAAGATCTTTCTTTATGCAATAACAATATTTGTTTTGTTAACTTTAACCCTGTTTAGATCTCGTTTATTATTTATATTTTGTTTAAAGACCACCTATAATTTTATACGTAGTGTCTGTGCAGTTCGCAAACAAAAAAAAAATTCAAACAAACAATTTTTTACATTAATTTTATTTTCTCACTATTATTGGCGTATCATCATCATTTTTTTCAACAACAAAAAAAAACTCAAAAGGTTGCGTAAACAACATCATCATATGTACTGGTCAGCGGAAGACCACCACCGCCAGAATTATTATAACGGTTTGCAAAGTGTCCAACATCAAAATGGACTTCAACAAACGACGGCGGCGATGCCGCCGCATCAACAACAACAACTCGCTCCACAACCGACTATTATTCAGCAGCAGCAGCAACAACAACAACAGCAGCAGCAACAACAACTTCACCAGCAACATCAACAGCATCGTCCGGCGCAGCAGCAAATTCAATCACATTATGCAAATCAACAACAGTTCCAACAACAACAATGGGCCGCCGGAAGGCCAGCCCATATCTTGACCTTACCGCCTTTTATGCAACAATATCCCAACAACGTGCCCAATTCAACGCAATTTTGTGCACCTACGCCAAATTACTATCAAACCCAACCACAATACCCGCAAACAACAGCAGTTTCCGCAACTCCACAACAGCGACAATGTTTGCCACAAGGTTGTACCGTTTATTCAATACCGCCTCAGGCTCCTACGATGCGGCAGAGCGTCATAACACAACCACCGCCCAATATAATGACACCGACAACATCAGCGGCCCAACAATTGCAAGTGCAATACTTCCCGACATTTTGTCAGCCACCATTGTTGGGACAACAGCCGTATGCGCCAGTAATGACATCTTCATTATCGGAGGCTCATGTTGCAAAGCCCCGCAAATATGCTATCCCCATAATCCATCCCGACACAAAAGAGAACATCATGGAGAAAAAGTATCGTAGCAATGAGTCACCAGATGCTGACGGTACATCCTCAATTACAACGACCCCGTCATCTACATCGATCGATGAGACAAAAGAACCAATAAGTGACATAAAAGAAGACCAAGTGAACGATGGCGTAGTTCTACAGGAAGAGAGCATTATCGAAGAAATCACAGAAGAAGATATAACGGACGCAACACCAGCAGGTCTTGATCACGGTAATTAAACTAAAATAAAAAAAACACAATATTTCTCTCAACCTGCTCCTTATTTCGCGCACTACACAAACATAATATGATTTAGAAAAAAAAGTGACTCAATCATACAACTTTATTGTTTCAGTTGAATCGATTGACACGATTGATGATGCAGAAGTGCAAGAAGAGACGGTCGAAATCAAGACGAAGATGCCATGTGAAGAGTTGATAGAAGAAGCCGCCGATCAGATACAATCTTCCACCAGTTCTATCATAACAACACCACTTGACACACAAACTGAGAAGATAATAAGCGGTGATGATGAAGGAGCACTAACTCCTCCACCATCACCCACCGAAGGAAGTATGAAATCATAGATTCTATGAGAAAAAAAAACCCTTATGATTAATGTCAAAATCAAATTTTCAGATATCTCTGCAACTTTAGCAATGGGACAGGATGAAAAATCATTAGTTATTGAGTCGACATTAGAAAAACAACAATCACCTCTAAAAGATGTTGCTCCAGATGATAGTAAAGTCGGTAATGAGAGCAAAACCCAACCAACGCCAGTTGCTCCAGATGAAAAAGTCATCAAGAACAGCAAAACACAACCATCACCGCCGCCACCCATTTTACCACCAACGACAAAACAAACATCAAAAAAGACGAAAAGGAATAGCAAACGCCTAAAAGAAAGTCAAAAGAAACAAAAGGCCGATTTGATGAAAATTGAAAATAATAATACTAACAAGGCTACTAACCAAAATGAGAATAATAAGGCTAAAGCTAGTGCTGACAAAATCGTCGATCCTTGCAATTCAACAAATTCAAACAGACTGAAATCCAAAGCCAAAGAAATTTCTAAAAATAACAGCAGTAGTAAAAAAGAGGAACCTACAAGTACAACAACAACTCCAACAAAAGTAATTACTCCTCCAGCTGATGTTGAATTTATATGTTCCAGAGCAACTACTACAACGGCGGCGTTGGATACCAATGAAAACAGCGAAGAAAGTAAATTGAAGTTCCTTTATTTAACCTTAATAGTCTTGTGTTTTTGGGTGTTTATTTAGCTATTAGGGATTTATGTGGAATTCGCATTCGAAGCGTTTTTATGCAATTTTGCAACGTTGAAGTGAAATTCTTTTCTATAACTGAATATGTCAATTTTTGATTCCATCTCGATAGCATCAAAATGCTTGATTTGTTTCTGAATTATTGCCATTGGCCATGCAAATTAGTTTTTGGACTAAATGATTTTAAAAAAGTATTTACTTCATTTTGGATGAACAAAAAAACAAGCAGAATCTGTTGATTCTAGCTTTTAAAATTTCCCACGAACAAAAATTTTCTGGTAGAATTTTGTTAAAGTGTAGCCCATAGTTAGTCTGAAATTTGTTTTTAGTTATCACTTTTATTTTAAGCAAATACTGGCCAAGTTTGTTTTTCGAAAAAAAAAAGTTATAGTTAGTTCAGAATTTTTATTGACAAGTTATGAGACTGGAAATCATTCTCTGAATTCAGTTTTATTGACTAGATATGTGAAATATGTACATTTTATTATTTATTCAAATCTTTTTTGTAAAGTTTGAATTAACAGATGAAATGAAAACAGTTGTATTCAATAATTTATATATTTACATATACATTTTAAAATTCGTTGCCGAGAGAACCCTATAATTCAAAATAAAGCGAAATGTGCACCCAAATTCATTCCTTCACAGAACTAGAGATTTAATTTTCAACACTCTAAATTTAAAATATATATTTTAGGATCCCTTCAAGTTGATGACTCTACAGAAACTCTCAATACTTATGATGAAAACGACCATTCGTCATCATTGCAACTTGACGATGGTCCACTAATACAATACAAATCAAACGAAATTGCCGCCAAAATGTTTGAATTCGAAACAAAGGATGACAATGAAATTCTATTTCTTAATAGTTCAGTATCTGGCTATGAAGAGGATATATCTCCGCAATCGAAAACAAAAGAAAAGGAAGATGAAGACAAAATTCAAGATATTCTCTTCGGCGACTTTACGGAAGCAGAAAGTTCCCCTCAAGAGTTGTTATCTGAGGAATGCAATGAAAAAAATCAATCGAAAGAAGATGAAGGAGAAAATAAGGAAGATGAAGAACAACAATTATTTGCCAGCTCAATAAATGACTCAAAAGAGAAAAAATACACCCTACTTGAACTGAGATCACTTGCAATGGAACCGGCCTCTAAACTTCCACCATCATTTAGAGGCCATATTTGTGAAATAATTGGAAAAAACCCTCGAGATAGTTTTGGTGGGGTAGCAGCAACTGCAGCACAACAGCAAAGTCAAAATAAGTTTTACCCTCAGATGTCTTATAAGGATTCGATAAGTTTAAATAGAAGGCGCAGTAAACAGCCATTCCAATCGCAGCAGCAACAACAAGTCGATAACCAGCAACAGCAAGGAGGAAATCGCGATATAATTCGAATATATCTACCAAAAAATGAGGATGTTCAACTGGCCGAGAGTAAAAACGCGTGGGTGCCGCAGGCAATAAAAAGTTTTGTTCCTAAATTAGAAGAAGATGACGAACAAATTCTAAAAAAAATTCGTGGTATTCTCAATAAACTCACCCCAGAGAACTTTGATAAACTACTGCAAAGTGCGTCTAATTTCCCTATGAAAACTGTCGAAAGAATAAATAAAGTCATGCTGTTGATATTCGAAAAGACCGTGAGCGAGCCCAATTTCGCTCCCACATATGCTCGGTTTTGCAAATTCCTTTTTAACCCACAAGATTCTAACTACGCAATGTTTAAAGCCAGTTTGATTTCACGAATTCAAGAGGAGTTCGATGGCAATGTTAATAATGCCAAAGCAAAGGAGGCCAAACTGAAGCCAATAATGGAAAGATTGGCAGCCGCCACAGATGCTAAGGAAAAGCAAGAGATCAAAGCGGAATTGGATGATCAGGAATATCAGTTTAGACGTCGTGCCTGGGGAACTGTGCGCTTTATTGGTGAAATGTGTAAAATGGGTTTCATTCGAATTGATAGAGTTTGTATTTGTGTCGAGAGCCTGCTAGATGTGAGATGCGAGGAAAAGCTGGAGTTTATGTGCAAGTTGTTGACCACAGTAGGACCTCAGCTTGAATCGGCCAGCCAACATCCAGATTATGATAAGGGTTGGGCGATAAAAGAAAGATTGGATAAAATTTTTGCTAAAATACGAGAGGTGGTTGAGAAAAAAAATCAAGGTGCAGGGCAAAAAATCAGCAGTAGAGTTCGATTTATGATGCAGGACATTATTGACTTGCGTGCTCGATTGTGGGATCAAAAGGAGACCGCAACTCCAATGCCACTACCCTCTCGAGAGGTGTCACCAGCAATGATAAGGAGAATGCCTTCTAGCCAACAACAACAAAGAGGATCTCGCAACTTTATGTCACCTATGTCAGGTGGGTATGACAAGAAGAGGCAACAAAACAACGAAAACCAACAGAAAAGTACGTCTATTGACCAGAATAAGCTGTTGTTCAATTTTAGCGATGAAATTAAGCTTGGCTATTCATCCCCACTGATGTGGCAAGTAACTAAAAAGACTCAACAGCAACAAAGACCAACTTCACCCGCCAGCAGCAATCATCAAAGCCGAACGCTATTAACACAGGCGAGGCAATCAGCACAATCATCGCAGCCGGAACCGCAGGATCTTACTGATGCCGAATGCGAGCGTTTGCTTAACGGACTTATTGAAATGGAAGGAGAGGGAGAATCTTCATTCGCCAAATGGAATTCCATTCCAGCGCATCACCAAGTATGTATCATTAACTACGTCCTAACTGAATATCTTCATTTGAGGAAATGCGAATTAGATCTCTGCAAGCAACTCTTCGTTAGCCTTTTCAAAGAGAAACTGATCACCCGGAAAGTCTTCAAAGAGGGATATGAGAAGTTTAGTGAAACGTGGTATGATATTCTTTTGAATGATGTGCCAAATGGTTGGACGAACATTTTTAAATTCCTTGGTCCTTCGCTACATCTAGAACTAGTCGAGATTAATGCCATTTGGGATAAAAGATGGTTCAACACAGTATGTGGAGATCGATTTCTTCAAAGCATGATTGTATATTTTACTTCGGAGTTCGGAGCGAATTACATGCGATATTTCTGGGACAACAACTCCCTAGAATGGAGTATATTTTTACAAGAAGACAAAATTCAAACTTTTATAGCGACGAATCGTTTCCAATTCATTGATGATCTTAAATGTAATGCACCCATGTTTATTCAACGCAGCACCGATGAGCTGGTGCAGCGCATAAAAGAACTCCTCGCACAATCCAGTCAAGACCTCGACATCATAATTGACTTCATAAATACAAATGTGCGTATTGACTGTGAATTCGTTCGTAGGCTAACAATGTTCCTCTGTTATTATTCTGTGATTTATATTCCCAAAAATAGTAGTAATAGTACTAAAAAATCTAAAACATCCGATAACTCCACCACGTCTGCGTATTCAACATGCAAATTACGACCAGAGAGATTTAATAAAAATTGCATACCACTACTAAGACGCTGCATAGATTCTAACGACGAATTTGAATTGAGTTGCCTCAATGCCATTGTTGCTGAATGCAATGTACTTGACTGCGATAACTTTCCTGTAGATTTGTTGAATTCGATTCTGGTGGAACTTTATGGTGAAGTAATATCAAAAGAATCATTTGAAAAGTGGCGAGAACAATTGTCAACCGTTGAAGGAGGTTTACCAAAAGATTTAGATGCTTGTTTCCGAACGTTACCCATTTAAGTACTAGCAAAAAAAAAAAACAAGAAACAGAAATACACAGGAACAATTTAGCAAAAATATATAAATATATTATAAAAAAAGGAAATAAAAACACATTCTTAAACAAACAAAAAAAAAATCGCAAAAATAAGCAATCGAATTGCCAACCAAAGAAAAAAAATATTTTTTTTATTTTTTTTTCCATTTTGCAGTCCAAATTCAAAATAAAAATTGTAATTGAAAAAAAATAAAAATTAATACGAAATTTATAATCAAAGAAGAAAATAAAATTAAAAAAAAAAAATAAATAAAACAAGCTTTAAGCCTTTAGTACCAATAGGTTTAATAACACAAAATTGAAAACAAAAATAATATATTATTAACGAAATTTCAAACAGAATGTTTTGTTATAAATGGATAAAAATAAATGTTGCAAAATATGCAAACAAAATCTTAATATTTTTTTTTATTGTCATTATGAATTTTTTGAGAATGAATTGGAGTTTGGAGAGAAAAAGCAGTTCCAAGAAATAAGTAAGTTAAGACAGCTCAAAGAAAAAAAATCATACTGATACTAAATTTCAAAAAATGAAGCCAAGGGGCTGCCAGCCAGATAATTGCTTGAGTTTACTATAAAAAATATGAATGATATAAGGTTTTTCATATAATGGTAATATTAAATTAAGATGTCAATTTCATCTAGTTTGGCTGCCCTGTCTGTATCCTTGTTTCCCCTAACGGAGAACATTTTGATTTAAAGTGAATACATAGTGTTACAGAGAGCAATGAGTAACTGATCATTTCGGTGGGGTATGATATTTATTGCTTTAAGCTAAAAGTTTGAAAATTGAGAGTAATCATTCTATATAAATTTTCATAGTACTCTCATGAACACGTTTCACACGTCGTCCCCCTGGCGATCACACAACTAACTAATTTTCTGGTTGCTGTTTCTGTGTATATACAAGTGCGCCCCCAGACGACCACACAACACAACTCAAAAATCATCGTGATAATAGTACTATAAGTTTTATATACAATGTAGTAATATTAAATTGGTTGATATGGAAATATTTTTTATGTTTGAAGAACCATTTGATGTATGTATATAGAGTTTTCTTGTAAAGACTAATCGATAGATAAATTTTTTTGCAATCTCAACTCAATTTGGCAAGAAGTGGACTTATGACCAAACTCCGTAACACCCTTATTTACGATGGTCGTTTAACTAAAACGGCAGTAACACGACTAGGCTATAAAAGACGCAATTAACAAAACAAAAACTTCATGATTTCCTCCGCTCTACACTTCTCTCATCATATCACAAGCCATTCTCCCTTTTGAAACACCAACTATCGTTTCCAGAACTCTGTCGTGTTTGTGAAACGACTATTGTAATAAAGGTATGCAAGGGGATTTGCATTAGAAACAAAGAAGATCAAGGTGTGTAGGTTAAATTAAAATAAGGTTTTTTTTATTTTATGAAAGTCGAAAACAGATTGTCGTAAAACATATGTTTGAAGACCAAGACGCAAACAATTTTCGTCGCAGTACACAATCAAGACTTTGAGAATACATATTTTCTTGGATCCGCATTGGTTCTATAATATTTTTTATGGAAATAATGGGCTCGGCAGCTTGGCAATAGAAAAAAAAAAAAATAAATCTTAAAAGAAATAGTGTGGCAACCGATACTTAAAGCTTGGGATAACGTTTCCATTAGAAAGTGCTAGGAAGTTGTTGATACAATAAAGTTCTTCAAAATCGAATGAATTTTGAGAGTTCGAGTATTATTTACACCTATTGTTTTACACAGCACAAATTCAAGTGAGTTAAAATAAATGTACTGAATGAGTTTCAAGAGCATAATTTTACATTAAACGCCTTTATAAGCGTGTTTATAAATGAGTAGTTGAAAATAAAAAAAAACTCAATATTCAAAATATTTAAAATACAATTTTGTAAGAATTTTTTTAATCTAATAAATAAAACATTTCGCTATCAGAGTGTCCAAAAATACAATTACATATGTATATCGATATTCCTCGAATTATATGATAATATTATTGTTGTATTGATAATATTGTTTTTGTAATGAACTATTCACTCAAAAATAAACGATAAAATATTGACGAATGTTTTGAATTGAATTCAATTAAAATGGTATAATAAGGACAATCTGTTGTTCTTGAGTTGATTACTTTTTGAACTGTGAAAGAACTAACCAGAATAAGTGGACACATAATCAAACTTTCATATGGAGTAATATTTACCAAAAAAAATCGGTGCACGTATGTATGTACATACATACATATGTAAACTTCAAAAACGATAAAAGTAGGAAGGCAATAAAAAAATATTTTACTCATGTTGTGACGATATTTGGATAGATTTATTGTTATTCGAAGTAGAAAATTAAAAAAAAGATTATATCGTTTTTGTAAGTTTTTGATTTTTATAAAGACAACGACAACGTTTGAATTTTATTGTCACATATTAATTATGTTTTTATTCAAGCGTTATAATTTTTAACTCAATTTAAAAAGATACAAGTACTCACAAGCTTGAATTCAATTTCAAAGATATCTAGTAAAAGAAATGTATGTATGTAAAATAATTATGGGAGTAAAAGCTCAGCAAAAAAAAAATAAACAAAGTGATAGATTCTGATTTCTTTCTCTATACTTCCTTATTTTTTTCCTTAAGATCTTGATAGTTTACTAATTTTTTAATCAGTAAGTTCTTGTAGCCCAATCTATTGAATAATGGAACGAAGAGGCCGCATTCCTGTGGCCAAATTCCGCACTCAGGAAGGTAAAACAAGGAGTCGTAGTCGTGTCCGAGAGCCAGATTACAATGAACAAGATCCAGAGACTGATCTGTTTACTCTCATTGAAGATAACATTGCCTTAAAAGAGGATAATAAAACATTAAAAGCTGGAATTGAAGATTGTAAGTAATCGGGTTTTTTTGAAAATACATTCATACTCATTTCTTGCATTTTATTTTAAAAAGATAAAAAGCTTCAAAATGAACTCCTGGAGGAAAATTCTAAACTTAAAGAGGAACTAGAGAACATGCGACGCTCTCAAACTGACTTTGAATTACGAATTAAAGATATGGCTGGGAAACTGTCCAAAACTGCAACAGAAAAATCAGCTTTGGATAAGTTGCATAGGATGAAAATTGAAAAAATCAATTCGTAAGTACATATCTTAAAAACGTCTTTTTGTGAAAGTATTGAAATTTATAGTCTTTTTAATTTGTTATAGACTTACCACTCAATTGCAATCGCTCCAAGAAAACCAAGATAATCTATCAACTACACTTGAAGATTCTATGGGACTGAAGAGTAAGATTCTGAAGCTTATCCCTTCTCTGACGAACAATGAAATGGAAAGCCTAATTGACATTGAAGATGGCTCCCGAACAAGCATTCTTACCGGTGCATGCATTGAAAGGCTATTAGATGAGTTTGTACAATTAAAGGGAACTTTAGGCGCTGTTGAGCTTCAACTGTACGAAGCAAATGAAAAAATATCTGATATGATGGAAAATGTAATTGGAATATTCGTATCTCTACTTGTTTAAATCATTTTTTTTCTTATATTTTGTTTCCGTTTTTTATTTTAGCAACAACATTTTGAAGAAGAAAACGAATCCTTGCGCTCTGAGAACACCAATCTAACAAGAGTAGCTCAGTTGTTGACACAAAACATGAAGGAGAGTGTGGAAACAAGTAAAAAGTAAATATTTGTTTTGAGCGAGAATAGCCAAGTTCAAATTTGTATATTAGGCTTTGTGTTGTAGTCACAGTTCAAGCTACGAAACTCAACTCTTGTTGGGATATATATGTAGATCACAGTTCATGTATTAAGATTTGTGTACTGTCTAAAATGAAATCTGAACACGGCCAAGTTTTAATACGTAATCCAATTATGACATATTTAAAAAAAAAATTTTTTTTAATTTTTTTGAAATTGATAGAATGGAAGAAGCTTTAATAAAATTGAAGCAGCGAAACGATGATTTGAGCAAGAAATCGAAGGATCTACTTGATGGCCAGGTGTCACCACCTAGTACTCCTACTGCAACTCCAACCGTATCTACAACAGTAGCATCAATACAATTGGTGCAACCCATTGAAGAACCGAATGAAGAATTGCCAAGTCCCAATCGTGAACATGGGGAAAGAATTGTTGAAATGGTGAGTATTCAATTAAATTTTTTTTTGATAAAGTGTTATTATAATGTAAGAGCCGACAACAATTTTTTTGGAGAGAATATACATACCTACTCTTATAACCAAAATACAAATATGAGAGTTTATGAGTAGGTGGAATTCTAATGAAAAATTAAATCGACCATTATTTTTCAATGATAATATGAGTAATTTCAATTTTACGAGACCTAGCACTTTGATGAAAACAAACAGAATGATTTATAAAAATAAATTAATTCAAAGAAATACTGCCAAGCATCCAAATTTGTAGGGCTGTCATAGGAAACCATAAATATTACTCAAAGAGGTTCATTAAACGTTATCGTCCAAGAAATCATATCATTTTAGTTATCAAAAAGTTATCGGCTATTATAGAAATAGAAGATATCGCCATTGTATGTATCAAATTTACATATCTTCGAGGGAATTCATTTCGACAAAATATCTTATTTACTTTTTGTTTCAATTTTATAAAACAAAACTATGTTTTTACTTTGTCTTTTTTACTGGTATGGTGAAGCCATACCTATTAATTTTTTTTAGAAATATTAAGTGTCAATAGGTACATAATTTATTTGTTTCATATTTTAATTAATAAATTGCCCATTTTAATGGATGAATGCAGAAAAGCCTACACAATCGTTAAATCGGCTTCATTTGAAATTTAATAAATATCTTTAAGACAAAAATCAAAACTAACTTTCCAATTTTTTTTAGTGTGCTGAATTTGAAACTGCTTTCAGATTTTTTTTTCCATCACGTCAAGCTTTTCAAATATTTTTGTTTGGAAATTTAAAATACATATGATCTTTTTGAGGTTTAGTTCAACTCGGGTTAATTTTATTGCTCAATAATTTTCAAACTCAAATTAAAGAAGGTGATTTCTTTTATAGTGTAAGACATCGGAAAACTGAACATTGAAAGAGAATTTTGGTTCTATTATGAACCAATAAAATTTTGGTCGTAAACAACCCGGCATTGTAACACAACTTTAAAATAGCAAAAGAAAAACTACTTTTTTTTTTAATTTGATAGCCGTAATATCTCAACGCAATGTGTTATTTAGGAAAATTTTGTTGTAAAAACTTTCTCGCTGAATTCCGAAAACAACTTTTTTTTTACAGTTTTCAAACAGAATAATCTTAAAAAGCAAACTTTATTAAAATTTATCTTGTTTGAACAGTGTAGTTACAAAAAAAAATTATCCTGAGAAATTGCTTTGGCTATTAAGTAGATCGGGAAATGGAGTTGGGTACGTGCATACGTTCTGCCCGGAATTTCAAACTTTTTTGTTGATCCAATACTTAGGATCCCCAGTGCTAACTACCTGAAATGATAGAGGACAAAAGAATTTTCAAAATTCACTTGGTTGCACACTGAAACACTTAACTAATTTTTGGAGAGCGTCTTTCTTTCACGAAAAAGCAAAAGTTCAAAAAGAACGTTGGGGAACAAATTTATTTCTTAAGTGTCTTTTTGTACGCGAATTTCAAAGCATTGTTTTCTGCAAAATACATTTAATTGACTTGTTGCATTGATAGGTTTCAAGAGAACCATAGTTAAAAATAATCCAATAAAATTTATGTTTGTTTCTGTTCGCTAGGTAACTTAACTTTTTTGTATTGCACGGCAAAAAAACAAAGGCATCTATTAGTCCTCACAAAAAGATTTTAGGTGTTGTTTTTTTTTTCAGTTTTTTTTTAGATCTACGAATCAAACGGGCTTGCAGCCATTTGACTCAGTTGTTAATGGCTAGCTTAAAGTGTTTATCAGCTTAAAAAATGCCCAAAAATAACAAAGTACCGTAAAATCTCAGAAAGATAAACGGTAAAATGAGATGAACAGAAATAATATAAACTTATTAAATCAGGCTTAGAATACAAAGCCCGTTTTAACCAGCTTAAATTAAGTCTATGAAAAAGGTCATGTAAATCTATTACACATGAACTATTTTTTTACGTTACCATTTTGTAAAAAATAAATGGGTTGGATTTGGTTTTATTTGAAAGTAGAATAAAAAATGTGCATTTTTCAATTATAAAAATAACTTTAACTAAATGGTATTTTTCTTTTGACAAAAATTGTTTTTAATTGAATCACTGATCGAGTCTTTGAAGTAAAAAATAAATTCTTTTAAAATGTAATTATGTATATTACCGTTAGCTTGATTTTTTTTTGAAAAAAGTGTCTACACTACCTCCAAAGATAACAACTCATTTATTTCCAACTCAATTTGGTTGTTTGTAACGTTATTTAGTCTAATATTTATAAATAAGAAATCAAAGTAGTTTTAATTGTTGGCATAAAAAATGTACCTTTAACACTTTATACACATTTGAAATAAGCACCAGCCTACGAACATGTAGTTGTGTCTTATTTTAATATAAACAAATATTATTACCTTTTATGAAATTATTTCCTTATTTTCTACAATATTATTTATTTACACCAAAACAGGGTATGAAAAGAGTTTCGGGCTTTTTCAAACCCTTTCAATCAATATTCAAGAGTTCCTAAAAAATCTTTAAACCAACCCAACTATATAAATCAGCTCAGCAATACTCAACTTGACGGTATGTTATAAAACAACAAAAAAAAGCAAGCAAATGTGTTCGGTGTTCGTGTATCGTGTATCGTCTGTGAAGAAAATGTTTTCTGCGAACTAAAATTATCATCCCTTGGGAAGCATTTGAATTTGAAATATTGTCCACTAATTTATTTAAATAATAAATAGTTTGAATTTGCTTCTTTAAACTTCTAATTTAATTGATTTTTTTTGAATTAACCTTTTTTTTTTTAAATTATAAAGTCCTTGTCTTACTAACAATAATTGTTTTACGGTTTGTGGTGTTACTTAAAATGTTTCAAAAATTAATTCTTTACTAAACGAAAATCCTTTTTTACTAATTTTCCTTTGTAGAAATCTCTTATGGAAGCGGCTATCGAAAAAACTACTAACGACGAAATTAAAACTTTACATATTAAACTGGAAATTCTGGAAGAGGAATTGAAAAAGGCACTTGCCCGTGCTGAAAAAGCCGAAACTACCCTTAATACCTACAAGCGTCAACAATCAAATGAGAATAATTTGCATCCAAAAGTAGCTACACCATTGATGCCCCCACCTCCGCCACCACCAGTACCTGCTTCGTTGTTATACTCTCCAAATATTTCTACACTTTATAGAAAGTCGAATAACTCATCGTCCTCTTTTGGTTCTACTTGCCACCTCCATTCATCCCAGAATGATTTACAAACAGGAAATGGAAATGGTGATGGTGGCGGTGGTATTAGGGGTTGTGATGCAACAACTAACAGAAACAACGAAAGCTTCTGTAGCAGTTGCAACCATCAAATGAAGCAACAAGTAGGGGCGGCAACAGGTACGTCAAATCTGAAAACTTGCTTCTTCTACCTTCACATTCTCACACACGACAAATTCAAACAAACACAAACACATTCAATTATACAATAAATGTATTTGTAGTCTTTCCACGTTTTGCCTCTCACACTCATTTATTATTGTTGCGCTTATTATATTCCCCTCGCAAACATAGACATCCCCATATTCCGAAACCGTATCCTTTTATGCCGTATATCCTTGGTTAGCTATTAAGTGTCGAAGTTACATATATACAGTTCATTACTATACCTACATACCATCTCTCATATCACCGTTATCGTCATGTGCGCATAGATACTGATCAAAAGCAAGGACACATTTATTTATATATATAAAGAGGTTGATGAGGGGACAGTAGGGAGAAGTGGGTTGATGGAGGAATGAGATAAATGTATGGATGCTTTTTAAGGATGAATAACAGTCGCATTAAAGATTTAATGCAGTAGTGTTGCCAGATTATGTTTACGTTTTTAATTGGCTTCTATCTGCGGACCAAACTCTGAAAGACGAAAATCAGACACAACTTTAAAGTAACATTAGATTTTCGATTCCCCTTAAATAATAATCAGACAATTAATTCTTCAGCTGTAAGTAATCTGTAATTTCGAAGAAATATCAGTGATTTTTAAAAAAGTTTTATGGATTCTATGTCTCATTTGGAAACTAGAAATTTAGTTTTATACAATCAATAGAAAATATTTATAAACGAGGTGATGGAGAAACATTATAAATTATTTTTTTTCAAAATGTCGATTTTCTAAGTTTTTTTTTTTAACTTGTGTGTTGAATTTAAAGTTAGTTTTATTTTCTGGGGTCTGACAGGCCCTTAATCTGTCAAAAGTATAATTATTTTTGCCATGAGCTCGAAAACCTGCAAACCGATTGAATCCAAATTTCCATAAAATGTTTGGATTTAATTCAAGAATTTTACCTTGAAGTTTGTTCGAAATCGGTCTAGTAGTTTTCCAACAAGTTACATACAAAAAATTCCATGGGATAGCTAAAAACAATTTTTTACAATTTTTTTTAAGGTACTTATAAAACAAACGTAGGAGATTAATTAAGATGAGTTACAGCGCTCAAGAGAGAACCAAAATGATTTTATTCATCAACTCATAATGAGTGATATAGCTCTTTCCTCTTAATTGGATGCATTAATAAACAAAATTGTCGCATATGGGGTATAATAACCTAATAAGGTTGATCCATCCACGGGAATCGCATTCACTTAAGTGCACTGTCTGGTGTGGTGTGATACAGAAAAAAAATTTTAAAAAATTTAAAAAAAAATGTTGAAAGGTATAGGGCTGATAGTCAAGAGGTGTGGTTTCAGCAAGATGGAGCTACTGCGCACACTGCTCGCGCCACATGGGTCTTCTAAGGGAAATTTTTGGCGACCGGGTAATTTCTAGTTGACTAAACCTGACTTTTTTCTGTGGGGTTATTTGAAGGGTAATGTTTACGTTAATAAACCAAAAACATTCGAGCTGACATTAAATTTTGTTTGTTAGGACGTGCTTCGTAGTTTTGATGATCGGCCAGTGAGTGAATCCGTTGCTGACTGTTTTTACGATATTTCCAGTCCTATTATCTCAGAACGCTATTATGCGTTATATGCTATTCTTGATCAGCTCAACAAATATTCCGAACTTCAAGTTTTTGATTTTATTGGTAGTAAAGTTAAGAAGGGTCAAAGATTGCCTGGGTTTTCTATGATTAATTATAAAATTAGGCTGCATCGAATCGAAAAAAAAAATTTGCTAACCATAATACTTCAGCTAATATTTCATGAAAGTCGTGGAATGAATGTAATTTCAATAAATTAATTGTATTAAATATGAATACGTTTATAAGGCTCGTATCAGTACTCGGTAAGTATCGTCCTAAGTCTTCTCTCTCGATTTGGATCGAAGTTCATTTGAAATTTTATTTTTGAATTAGAGCTTCGGAAGTAAACAATTGTTATTCTACATTTCGGCTCATTTAAATTTCAAAATTTTATTCATCGTTTTTCAGCGCAAAATGTAAACAAAACTTATTTATTTTTAAAGATTTTCTAAAAAAAAATAAAGTTCAAGCTTTAATAATTGTAAAACTTGTGACTACGCATAATTCAAAGAAATTTCAAATTTTTTGAAATCGAATTTCGTTTCGAGCGAAATTGAAGTGACTTTAATTTCATTTCGATCTAAATGGAAAACAAGGTACATAAATACATTTTTCTGCTGTGTTTTATATAACACATCTTTTTAACATAAACACTGTTATGTATTTAAATCAAAATCGAATTGAAATCATTTTAATCGAAATGAAATTCCAATTCAAACAATTTTGCAATTGCTTCGAAATGTCAAATTTGCAAATTATCCATTTTGAGTTATTTTACAAAGTCAAGCAATAATTTATTACCACGAAAATAGTTTCAATATTACTCTTATTGTACCGGAAACCGGTGTAATATTATCTGTTCTGTCACATCTTTCTGCAAAGTATTCGCACATGCTAAGACCTCAAAAACGAACTCGATCGATCTTTTAATCCACAGATCCTTAGAATGTCCACAAAGCTTCTTCCGTTGACTAAATTAACCAATTATTCAGTGCTTACAATTCCATTTTAAAGTCCCTGAACAAAGTACCAATTCGTAAAATTGAAAAATAACTAAACAATGGCAACACCTAACCACTTCAACACTTTCCATGAAATATTGAAGCCATGAAGTGTGGCAGGAAATTGAGGAATATTGCGCGCAAACCATTTGAAACCTAAATCCCGTGGATCATTTATTCTTATAAAACGTTGATTTCATGCTTTCCATTTCCGTCCGTCCCCCCGACCAATGATGGATACAACCAGTCAACAACCACCACCACTACCCCATGAGCCATCCCAACAAAAATGTCACGTCGTGAGTCGTTCACACTTCACTCATCGTCAAAAAGCTGTTTACAAAAAAAAAAAACTCATGCTAACGGTAATTCACTTGCCAACTACCACTCTCGATGATGAAGTAGTACTGGGAAGCAAAAAAAAATAACCTGATGCCTCTGACTGGCTTCAGTTTCATGGAGACAGAAAATATAAGAGCAGGTTTGGGGAATGGTTAAGGGAGGATGTACGAAGCACGTTTTTCCATTGTCTAGCTAGAAGGCAAGTATTGGTTGCGTGTAAAAAAAAACATTTCTTCTTTTTACTAAACGTATGTAATGTTGTGAAATAATCCAAAACTGATGGACGATTGAAATCGATAAAAGATCTAAGTGTGACATAATGGCACAACCGCATTTTTAATCTTGGTAGGAGGTTGACTATTGATTGTAAACTATGTAGCTTTTAATTAAATAAGTTTGATTCTACAATGAAAACAATAAAATAAGCTTTACGACTCAAAGTGTTGTGACAAAGTAAGGAATTCAAATTTTTGGTCTGGAACTTAAAATAAAAAAAAATTCTATTTTCACTCCTAAAAATTTAATCTTAAGACCGCAAATTGTTATTTCCTTGTGCAACTTTTAAATCTCTATTCTAGAACGGAACATCTATTTCTTTGTTGAAAAACTTTATTGGAAAACAGGTTTAAAAATTAAATCAGTTTATGGTTTGGCCAACTACCAGAACCTAGTTCATATTTAGGGACACTTCATACCCCGGCATTGTTCATAATAGTATCTCCAATAATATAATTTGAGGATTTAATTTATGTAGATACCACTTTTGAACTGTCCTTGAATGAACTATGGCGGTATAAACTGTCTTTGTATGTACTAAACCCGTCCTGGAAAATTGAACAAATTCCAGAAGTTTGGGCAAATTCCTAAACTCAACATTTGCAAAGCAAACCACATGTAAAGCAAATGAAGAAAGCAGTTGAAATGTCAAATGTTTTTGACATTTGCACAAATACATTTGCATTTGCGCATGAAAATAAAATCTACTTCATTTAGGGACAATCTGCTTAGCAGGGATGTTTATTGTTTAAGTTTGCATTTTGGAATTGTTTGCTTAGCATAATTTGCGCAAGTTTTGGGTTTAGGAATTTGCCCTTTTTTATATTTCATGCAAAACCTGAAAAATGGTGAATAAACGTTTCAAACCACCGTGAATATTTTTATCACTCGTGTAGTTTGATTAATAAAAAAAATATTCTTATATTCAACAATTTTTTGTTTTATTAATTTTTGAATATTAACAACTGATCTGTGATACCAACCAAGAGATACAAGTTTTTTTCTTTAATTTTGTTAAGCTCATGTTAATTTATTTAACTGTCAATTTTTTTTATTATAATAGGTTTGTTCGATGTAAGCACTGGGTCGCCCTGAATTCGCTCTGAAGCGTTTTATATAGCTCTTTTTTCGCCCTAGTTTATTTGTTCTGTGTTCGATGTGAGCTCTGAGCGAGCTCTGGACGCACTCCAACCGACTCCAGGTTTTTCTTAGAGCAAAAAATTAGAGCTGTCAAAATTCGTATCCGCTGTTTGGCAAAAAAATCAGCTGAGGTGTTCGATGTAAAATTAAAACCCGAGCTGACCTGGATTTTTTGACAATTAAATGACATTCTCCAGGGCGCCCTGGAGCGAGTTACGTCGAACAAACCTAATGCTGGCCTTATTTCGGATGTTTCAACGTCGTCGGGTAACCGAAGATGATTTTTTTTTATTTATTACATCCATTTCATTAATAAATATTCATGTTTTTGTCATTTTCGTTTGGCAGTTTGGACTTACTCCTTTTACTCCAAAAGCCTTCAAATCGCTGTTCCAAGTAATGTTTTCGGAGTGTTTTTCTGTTCTCGATTTTATAAAAGAGTAATCTCGGGACACACCAATATACAAATAAATATTATTTGTCAAAAAATGAAAAATACTTAAAGAATGCATTTGTAAAACAGAAAATGGAAAGGTAGTAGTAAAAATAGTAGAACTGTTCCAAAAGTCCAATCAAAAACATAATAACTTAAAATTTTGAAGAAAAAAAAAACCTATGGCCTTTAGTCACACCGTATGCAAATCACCCTGTATATTGCATTATGCACAAACAATCCTCTGACTGAGTTTCAATTTAAACAAAAAAAAAATATGTTCCACATACGCCACCGTGCACCTTTGAGATGCTGCGGAAATAGAAGTGAAGATTTTAAAACCAATTAGGGATCTTAAATTTTGAACTTAAACACAAGAGCCGTGTAGTGTAGCACGTGACACGGGTACCCGTGCAATCAAAAGCTCTAAAAAATATTGCCTGTTCAAAATCCATTGCCAAATCGTACTTGCATACAGGTTTTTTTTTCAAGTGAAATAATGTCAAAATAATCATTCTTTTTTTTTGTGCAAGTACAAGCGACCAATAAAATTAAATTTCATTTTTATTATTTTAAGTTAATTTCCTTTAAACCAACAAAACTGTACACGGTAGTCGGTACCTGCGTCCACACCATATAATAAATTTTTGTTCATGATAGCTTGATGATGATTTTACGATGCGCTAGTCTCCGTTACTCATACCAACATTAAAATAAGTAGTCACTTGAGAGGAGGAGGACGACAAGGAGAATCTGTTGGTTTATTGTACCAACCCCACATTTCAGGTTACGACTGTGTCTTAATTATCCACTCGTTTTTCTTATTAACTACTAGGTTTCTTTTTTTTTTTCTTTTATTTTTCTTTACTCCTACGTGAGTATGGCGGTGATTTTTTCGAGTCCTTGATTATAATCAAAGCCACAACGGGAGGCAGGAGGACGCAACGACAACGATAGGAATCTTTCTATTTTTTCATTTTTAATTCTCCGATTGCTTCATTCCCCAATAATAATTGAAAGACTTAAGTTTAGAGAGTGGGGGGGGGGGAGGAGAGAGGCTGGAACAAAACTTATACCTACACTCCTCCAATACAACATACTATACCTACCAACAGGTATAATATCATGGAGGAAGCTCTATATAGAATGAAATTTATTTGTATATTTCATATTAAATATGCGTATATAAATATAGATATACATATAGTATAATATTGAACGATACCGTATAGTGCAGGTGAATTTGTTTCATACAGAAGCAACATCAAGGCAAATAATAATAACAACAAGTATTAAATATAAAATATCGATCGATTTATGATTTTGGTCATGATGAGATATCTCTCTTTAGTATATGTACATCATTTATATTGATGATTATGATGATGATGAGATAGGAAATACCTATAACATCATCATCATAATAATCATTTCTTTTTATAGAGGGACAAAAATTTGATTTTTAAATTTTAATAGACACACTTACCAGCCAACGGCAGAGCAGTGTCACTGTCGCTGTCGCTGAATGTCTATGTAATCCTTGTTCGTATAAATATATCCTTTTAATCCATTGGGGAATAATAACAACAACAACAACAACACCACACTAGATATAGTAACACAGTAATCACTTTAACCATAAAATAAACACAAAAGCCAAACACTTATCCCACAGCAGACACAAGCCAGGAGGATCAACAAATAACCCATAAACTCGCATATAAAAAAAAATAAAACATGAACGCTTGGAATGGAAAAAAAAAACAAGGACGTGTGGAGTTTTTTTTTTTACTTTTATTTTTATTATTTAATAATCCTGGCTCAAGTATTTTTTGTTATTGTATGTTGTTCAACTTTGGCGAGAATAGGAATGCGGTGTTCATTCGACAAGAACGCGACACGAATAAAAATCAATCAGTCGTGAAGTGTAGGAAAGCAGGATATGGAGAGTGTCCTGTGTGTGTTGTCGTTTGTCGTACTACTTGAGCAACACTGTGCAGTGTACGAGGACGACGAATAAATACGTTTGGCACAACGAAACGCAACGAGGAACAATACAACACAACTTTTTGGATGATTCTATATTTTGCCGCCTATATTTTTGCCTTTCCTTGTGCTGCTGCGAAGGATGCTGAAGCTGATGCTGGTTGATGTTGTGGGGTTGGTTTGGTATATCACAAGCATGACATTCTATGCCAATCCCTCGTCGTCTTCGTCGTTGTTGCTCCACTCACTCAGTCACTATGGTGGGCTATGATGATACTACTCTGGCTGGAGACGGGGCTATATGGTCGGGGGCATTGGGGAATAGGAAACTTGGAGGGATTTTGTGGCTTCTTTTTACCACCCACTGTTTGAATTTGTATTCTCTGCCTCTCTCTCTTTCTCTCTATACATCCAGCTGATGATGGGAATGTTTTGCCTCCCATCAGTCCCATCATCACCCCCTGTGGAGTTTGTTGGTACTTGATGGGCTTACTACTTCTACCTTCGTTGTGAGTCTCATGTCGGTGGTATCCTTGTGTCCTTGGAGGGAGGCCATCTAAAGCTTCTTTTTCTAGGAAAGGATATATTGTGTAGATTTTGCTATGGTGATATTTGATGCTTATATATATTTTTTTTTTTTTTTTGTATTTTTACAACCAGCATCAGGCTCCAACCACCCACTATCCACCATCATACACACTTTCTTTCTTCTTGTTATGGCACAGGGTTTGTCCTTTTTGCTGCTCTGTTTTAGTTGTTTGTTGCTTTGGCTGAAGCAGCAGCAGCAGGAGCGGGTAAAAAAGTAAAGTATATATTTTAGCACTCGGTCTTCTAAGAAATCTCTACTGGCCCCTTGAAATACCACCCGTTGTTTTCTTTTTCTTCTTGATTTTTTTTTATGTTAGAAGGAAGATTTATTTGAGAGCCATTTTTTTTGTGTTGTTGTTGATTTTATTATTTTTTATTATTTTGTCGTACTTTCTTAGCAAATCTGTTTTTTTTTTTTTTTTCTTCATACATAGCTTTAGTAGATATAGAAAAATAAAAGGATGCGAAACAACCAAATCAAGAGTGAGCCATAAGATAAGGTGTGAGTTTGACAACGCGCGCGGGACATGTTGTTACAAAGGGATTTTTCCATTTTTTTTTTTTTGTTATAAATATAATTCTGTTGTCTTTTTTTATTGTGCGAATATTCGAAGAAAAAAAATTATTTTGCGGATTCTCATGGAGAATATAGGGATTTAATATTTACTGGAAAAAACAGACAAAGTTTTTGGTAAATTACTTGTGAAGGGTTGCATGTACCTAACATAATAACTTTTCAAGTTTTTTTAAGCTTATGTTAATTTTGTTTGGTTTCGTTTTATTTGCATATTAATAAGGATATATAGCTTGAATCGTATTATAGCACGATTATACACATACTTGAAGAGGAAGTTTATATGAATAATTTTTTTTTTAAATAATCATTAATTCTACTTTATGCCATCGCACTGCTTAATGCGGTATAACAAGTTAATCGGTTGTTTATACTTTGAAGTCTTGTGATTAGAGGATTATTTATCTCTAATGCGTTTGAAATCTTTTTCTTATATTTAAGGTTATTTTTAGATTTCATAGTTAATTCAGAATAAATGTGCAAATAGTAGAAAGATATACAAATCAGTTGTTATGATAACTCGAAGTTTATAACGGAATATAATTTTGGAATACCACAGAGTAGCCTTTTAGATCCTATAATCTTTTTTTTTTTTTTTTTTTTTAATAAATACCGATGTAAAAATAACCAAAACATTTCCAAATAATATTCGTTTTTATTTTAAATTATTTGAATTTGCTGCAATTTTATTACAGAATAACGCATAAAGAAGTTGAAGTGTGAAAACATAAAAAAGTTACATTCCAATTTCAATTAAGTGTATTATTAACCCTTGAATGCAATAACTTTTTTTTAATAGTTTAATAAGCTTTTTAACCCTTTTTATTCTGGCATTACGAAATAAAGGATATTTATCGGGAGTAAAGGAGAAAGAAAGTTTCACTTTCCCGTCTCAGGTAGCCATGTAAATTTTTTTTAATAGTCCCTCATCTAATTATAGCACTCAGATTGCGATGTAATTGGACGTTGTTAAACATCAACGCCAAAGTTTGTTTTTTCAAAAACAAAATTTATTGTTTTCCTACATCTTGTTATTAGGCACCCCAGACTGTTCTGTTTCAATGAAAGGTCATAATTTGTTGTAACTCTTATGTATGAGTGATTCCAAAATGTAGAAATTGTCTCCACTATTTCCCCATTTGAAAGCGAGGCTTTTGAATTCTTATCTCGATCTCTTCAAAATCGAAAAATGCCGGTCTCGTATAATTCAATCTCAGTCTCTTTCTTTTTGGTGCGAATTTATTTCGAGAACTTAAATTGTAACAAAAAAAAATTATTCTTTGACCTGTTTTTGAAGATGCTTGCACCGTCGCTTATTACTTCCTTGAGATGAGACTATCGTAAAAAGGTTTGGAAAACCTTATTGTGCTATATCCAATAGACTGATTCAAAAAAAAAAAATGTCCTATGTTCAATGCTACCCGCTGACACTGAGTATTGAGAAAACCAAATATCAATAAAATTCAAAAATTTTGAGTTCGGCATAAAGGTACACGTTAACGCATCATCAGAAAAGTCAGCTCTGTCGATTTTGAGCTTGATATGTAATGAAGGGACTGATTCTATGGTTTTTAGTACGAGTTTGTTCACCAGTGATTGTTCCAGTTGATTATATGCGTCCCGTTTGTTAAATAATTTAAATCGAAGAGCCTATGACAGCAGTTAATTGAAGTTTCACTAATCCAGTTGATTTTGGTTGAAGTACTTGCTTTTCTGTTTTATTAGAAACTGGAAAATAAAAACAACTGTCTATTGTCACACATTCTTAGTTATAGACAAAAAAATACATCGTAATGAAATTGCAGTTTTTTTTTCTTCAAAAAAGATACATATATCTATTTTTTCTCAACTAAAAGATAAAGAAGACATTTGTAGGATTAACTCAAAGGCTCTTTTATCTGTGCTGATTAGGCAAACCCCGATATATATTTTTCAAACAAAAAATGAATAATATTTTCAAACTCGGAAGAGCGATTGTTCAATAGTAATTTTAACCTCAAATAGAACTTATTTTTTTTTTTTTTTTAGATAACTTAGCTTAATTGATGATAGAAAAATCAGCTCTAAAACACTTAAAAAGATTTGGACTATAATACAATTAAAAATTAAATTATTTTTCCTACAAACAACTATTAGCAGTATGAACGAACATATTCTTCTTGAATTTAGTCCACAGAATCACAAATGAATGAAAATGAAAGGAAATCCAATTTGCCTCTTGACAAAGCTTTTTTTTCTTCTTTGTTTTGTTAGATGGAATCAATCCATTATAGATTTTTTTAATACTGCATCAATGTCTATATAAAAATGTCTCCACAAATAATAAGAATTATTGCGAAACGAAACTAAATTGGAGCACGCAAAAATAATTACCCAACTAATAATAATCATATCCAATTAACAAGGGAGTTTCATTTTGGCCATGAGAAATGATTTCTCTATTTGTTGTTATTGTTATTATTATTATGTCGTACACCAACAGAGCACACAACATTCGCACACAATCAGTGCAGCACAAGGCTTCCCCGAAATCCAGTTTTTTGCCATCGACCCTCTTTCAGTATATAAATTCAATGCGCTCTTAACACAAAAGGTCTTTGGGAAAAAAAAACAAAAATCAATTGGGCGTTTGAAGGGGGTTTTGTGTGGCAAGCCAAGAGAGGTTGTTGGATAAATAAGTTAAGTCGACAAGTTGACAATTTGAAAACAGTGCCCTCGGGAAGAAACGATGGATGGATGTGCTTGTGTGTATGATTTCCTCCTAGTGAAACAACGACCGATAAAACAAACCACAAATACGAACCGACAAAAAATTCGAAATGTTTCGCAGCGAAATCAAGAGCAAACGGATCGGGAAAATGAATGAAAAACGAAAAATCTTTATATGGATGCTAATGGGGCTCTGTGACGTTCTGTGAGAAGAAATTCTAAATGGCACATAAGGCCATTTAAAGTGAAAAATAAATGTTTATGAATTTTTTAAAGAAGTTTTACTTTCTGTTTTTTTTTACTAGGTACGTACGGAAATGAGATAATTGTGGAAACTGTGTGTGCGCTATAAAGTAGTTAAGACTTCCTCTTTTCTTAATTGTAACTGTCCATTTCTAAAAATTCTTTTCCAGAAT
Organism: Syrphus vitripennis; assembly: GCA_958431115.1. NCBI lineage: Eukaryota > Metazoa > Arthropoda > Insecta > Diptera > Syrphidae > Syrphus > Syrphus vitripennis. Next base: position 24,416,099 of record OY288108.1, read on the forward strand.
TTAAAAAAAATTACATTTATGGAAAACAAACGCATATGCATAAAAAGAAGGTTATTTTGCTCTTAATTTGTTTTAATCGCAAAACTCCAAACTTGTCCGTCTAGGAAACGAACACACCTAATGATTGTTAATTCATTTAGAAAATTTAAAATGCTTTATAAAAGATGGGTTACATGAAATTTGTGCGTTTAAAATGAACATAATTAAAATTAATCAATAAACAATTCTCATAAAAGTCTTCTAAAAAATCTTATCACCGCATCTGTGGAATTAAAAAAAATATAGTATAGAATTTAAAAAAATATATTAATATTGTATAGTTTTAGTACATGCAACATACATATAATGTTTTTTAATGGTAATACAAAAATTATAAAAAAAAAGAATTTTCAAGAAATCACTCAAAAATATCAAAGCTCAATTCGAAAAAAAATTCCAAAAAATTGGCTATGCGAAATTAGACCCCAAAATTTGAGAAATTTTGTTGTTGTTGTTGTTGTTTTGTGTACTTTCTTTTGGGGCCTTATTTCATTTTTTCTTTTGGGGCCTTATTTCCTGGGGCCTAATTTCGCGGAGCCAAAAAATTGAGCAGAATCGAACACATTTTAGTTAGTGGTTTTTCATTTTGTTACTCTTCAAGATAGATTTTTTTCAAAAAATATCTACGTTCCCATTTAAATGAATTTCAAATGAATTTTCAAATAATATGTACATAGTATCAGAACTAACCTATCCTTTAAAAATCCTCTAAAATATTTTATTCGTATAAATCAAAAGTAAGTACATGTGACTTAGTCGTATACTTTAATTATTTTTTTTTTGTTGTTGTTGGGATATCACTCTTTGGAGTTTGGCTTCAACAGCAATTAGATACACAAGAACATGTATGTAAATATGTATCTATGTTCTCATTAATTCTATTGATTTTCCAGACCAGTCCAATGGATTAAATCTTTAAGACATTAGTTTGGCCTTTTTATGTGTACGTTTATGAGAATGAGAATTATGGACTAATGAGCCATCCATGGGGTGATGTCACCAATTATGAATTGATGCATGCGTCCTATTCCAATCGGTTCATACAGTATGGCCAACATGGCTAGTATACTTTCATATAAAAAGAAAACCCTGAAAACTAGGTTTAAAAGGTAATCACGACATTCCAACACTATTGTTAAAAAAGCCAGATTTAATAGGCCTCAGACATGGTACATATTACAGAGACGGGAGGCCTGCCGTTTTTTGTGGTCAACACGGCAAACCCCACAATTGTAGTTGTGATCCCAGGCAAGTTCATAACAATCGCCGGGAAATGATAAAGAAAAAAAACCTTTTTAACATTTTTTGGACTTTGAAGACAGTTTTTAGCTATGTTTCAAACTTTGTTATCTTCAAGTCTATAGTCCTTTTAATGTTGAATCGAATGAGCTGTCATTGATTAAAAACAATGACTTGATATTTTGAGGTTCTATGAAAGTTTTCAACCTACAACCTCACAAGTGATTTTAAGTTTAATCCGTCATCTAGTCATCGCATCGGTTTGATTAAAATTTAATAGCGAACGCGCTTCAGCGTTAGGTCTTATAACCTAATACCATAAAACCAAATTAAAAAAGTTACGATATCCAAAAAAGTACTAAGAGACACCAAAAAATGTCTCCAAGTCTCAAAAAACATATATAATTTCCAAATGGAGTAGTTATTGAGTTTTGTTTTTTTTTTTTGTGTTTTGGATTTGAAACTGGCAAAATTGTTTTCTAACGGCAGTAACGCAGCAGTAACGAATATTTTAATAAATTCACAATATGGCGCCCAGACTCTTAGAAGAAAATGATCAAATATGTAATGCACCTATGTTCATTTTTACTTTTTCACCTTTTTATATTTATTTTATTTCATTTTAAAGTTGTATACCTTTTTAAAAAAAATACCCTTTAAATTGCATAATAAATATAACCTATTCAATATATTATGTATCTCATAATATTGTTTTCTTTATTTGTTTCTTTAAAAAAACAACAATCAAAAATTTACGAGCACTAGTATTTTAATTTTGAGCTTCTTAATTAATTTTTAGCTTCTTTGCACTTTGTTGTCTATTCTTAATCTACCATTTAAATAAATGTTATCATGTTATATTTTTGGAACCCAAACAGCATTCTAACACTATCACCATCCTTGGAAGTAATAACTTACACTGTCAATCATTTAAATGGTAAATAATAAGAAAAATCATCTGAATAATAACAATTTCAATGTTCTTTATGTTAAGCATCATTCGTACTCGTACCCAAACAAGTTTTTTTTTTCTGATTCTAAAAAATATTAACTTTACTAATGAAAAATTTCAATTTGTGTATTACAGGTCTTGACGCTTTAGTACGCGAACTCAAATCAGGCAAAGTAACACTACGACGTAATCGAAGAAAAACCAAAACGAACGAAGCCCTCCAAGAAATGTTCCAAGTCTTAGAAATAAGCCAAAAGCAAAACAGAAATTCCCAAATTGTAATCGATATTCACATATGACCGTTAGATTGTGTCAAAAAACGATAACAAAAGCCTTTTTGCAATGCCTTTATGCCTTTTTGTATTTAAAAAAAGTTTTAAAAACACATATAGCCTTTAATTTTTTGAGCCTTATTAGTACATAATTTATAATCACATAGCATATTCAGATATTATTTAACATCACCTTATCTTACTAACCATTTTTTTTTCTACATAAGTCGCGAAACGCGTCCTATTCTGTAGGCTGCTTCTTTACTATAATGTTTTTTTTTTTAAACCGAGTTTATTTTTTGTTAAGTATTTTAGTAAATCGGCTATAAAACCTGTAATTTATGGTGCTTAATTTAACCAAAAAAAAAACGCAATTACAAAATTATTGTCTTCCATGAAATTTACTAGTAACTATTTAAAAATTTGTTAACTAATCACTTTTATAAATTTTTATTTTATAGCACATTTTTATTTAGGTATATTTTTTTAACATTATACAGCAGTACATTAAATGTACCTTATGTTTTTTTTTTATTATATTTTAATTTTTTACTCAGAAAATAACCAACGAATATTTCTTTTTTTCGAATAAATGTAATATTGCTAATAGTTATTATTGTTATAATAAAGCATGACAAAAAAAACATTAAAACGATGTGTGTTTTACTTTAAAAAAAAATAATTCACAGGTTATCTATCTCCATTGGCCTGTTCTACATCTATAGTTGACAATTTACTCAGTCAAAAAGTTAAAGTATCAACGTTTTTTCTTAAAATATTTAAGCGATCCAATTCGGACTCGTCACAGTGAAAAAAATAACGGATCCTAGAAGCTTAAATCAGGATACTTGTTTTTTAAGAAACATAGATACATTTCATCAGATACATACACCGGCAAAATAGTTCACTGAACATTTGATCTCTCGCAGAGTAAAAGAGATATTGGAAAATTTTAAACTGAATTTGAAGGAGAGGATTAGCATCAGGAACCATTAAAAATCGATTTCAAAACATTAACTCGCGTTGTAATAATACAAAATAAAGATTTTCTAATCTTTAAATTAATATACATATCTCGAAAACCTGACGTGTAGAAAAACATCTGAAAACTGAGGCATTATTCGACAAATCATGCATTTTGGAACTGTTTGCTTAGCATAATTTGCGCAAGTTTTGGGTTTAGGAATTTGCCCAATGTTATGACCACTTATGGGGGCTTTGTTCGAAAAACTTTCAAAGTAAACTTCGCTTTGCCACTCGCAATAAAAAATGTGGAGAAACACAAAATTCCTTAGTATATGAACCGAGAAGAAAGGTAACTTGATTTTGCTTGTGACATCATTATTTGACGGGGAACACATATCACGTATCTTTTTTTAATTATATTTTGACTTTAAATATTTCCCCTTTTGTTACCCAATTAATTTAATAAGTCAAAACACATCCCAAATAAATTCTCCGCTAAAAAGTTTCATTTAAAAAAAAAACTGCTTTGTTTAAAATGTTTGTTTTTTTTTACTGATTTTTATTAAACTTAAAAATCTTTGGCTAAAACATATATCTAATAATACATATATAAATTTTGTAATTGACACTATTGCGCTTTTGTCATAATCTTAATTAACAAAATATCATATAATTTTCATCATTATAGTAAATAGATTATGGGGTATAAGTATGAACAGAGTAAATATCAAACTTTTTATACATTTTTCCTTTGTGTACTATTTGTTGCTAATATTTAGGACTGTAAACATGCATTTTTTTCTTAACTAACTACTCGAAAATATTTAAAATAAATTTTAAAAATCTAATTAAAAACAGAAAAAAAAATACATAAATAATATTTATATGACTTTTTGTTAAGCTTGTAAGTAGTTTAATTTTGTATTCCTTATAAAATTAGAATTGTGGCACTTTTGTTGCTTTCTGTAATTTTTTTTTTTTGTTAATACCATATAATCTTAACGATGGTTCTGATTTTTAAGTTTGGATTGTCCAATTAGATGTTTCGTTTTGTGGTTGCTTATTACTTTTATAGAATAAGTAGAGTTTATAAGTAGTTCAAATATCAACATTGAGTACATTATTTTTATAAAATTGTAACATTGAACATGTAAATATTAAACAAAACAAAACTACTAAAATAAGTAAATGTCATTATAGTTAGCATTAGATTTGTGGATGTTTTCTTTTAAATGTCCCTTGCTGATTTGTACATAGAGTATCTTATTTTATAAAAACAAACAAACAAATAATCTTAAAAAGGAAGACTTATTACTTGATCCTCCGAGGATACACTTATAGCTAAACACATTTTTTTTAGAGTCGTAAAAATAGTATTTGGCGTTTGCGATATTCCTGACGTTACAACCAGCAATGAATTTGTGCTTGTGCGAGTGCGAGCAAAATTATTAAAATAGAAAATCATACGTTTCTTATAACACTGTTATGGAATGTGCTTGTTGTTTCTTGATGGTTTTGGCGGCGGAGTTGGTGGCCGCCGCTTATCGTCAGTTAAAACAGGATTCGTTGTCTCAACATATTCATACGTTGAATTCATAATACTGGTGGGACTCATTGCTACAAACGAACTGCTTTGTGTCCAGTCAATTCCTCCTGTGAGACTTGTAAAGTCTGAGGAATCACGCGTTTTAGCTGGCAGTGGTGGTGGTTTAAGGTCTTCTTCAGATGTTGAATCGGTTGTATCCACAATATCTGTTTTGAATGAGATCGAAGCTGTGTTACAAATGGAATTGATATTTTTTTTTACTTTTTATTTATTTTTAATTACCAACTGAATTTCGATTACTGCTATCACCACCAGAAAGAGATTGAGTATCAGCGGCAGAGAAACCTTTCATACTAGATGTTGGTGTTGCTATGCTAGCCGGTCGGGAGAGACGACGCTCTTTTTCTTTTTCCGAACGAAGTGGTCGCTTTGATGTTAGCTGTAAATTAATAATAAAACAAATTACAACAAACATAGTATAGAAACTTCACCCAAGATAATTAAGTGAAAGTTAAATAAATTTTCTTATTGGTTTATTGGTTAAGTTCTATTTTATTTATCGGCTATCACAAACAATTTTGAAATGCGAAAGGGTTCCCAATTTATTTTTTTTTTTTTTTGAAAATGTCTTTGGGAGGAACCAGACATGATAAGACACCAATTAACAAATTCTTGGTAACGGTACTTGTCCTAATTTTTTTTCTGAAAATCTTGATTTTTTTCAAAAACTTTATTTTTATGAAAAAAAAAATTAGAAAAAATTGTATCATTTAAAAATTAAATTAAAACTTGTCAAACAACTTTCGATCATTATCCCTTTTCTTATTGTTTAGATCATTCCAAATATTGGGGATTTTCGCTTTTATTGTATTTGCCTTTCTTTTATTTAATAGGTGTTCAATAATTATATTTTAAAGTATTTAGAAAAAGATATGATTAAAACATTTTCTTGCTAGAAATACAATAATTAAATTACTTTAATTAATTTACCTCTTCGGTTAGTACTCTTGGGTCATGATTTGGTTTCGAAAGCGATGTATTCGAGGCTGATGTTAATGATAGTGAGTCTTTTTCAGGTGTAGAAGTTATAGTTGACAATGGTGTTGTATACCATTGACTATTGGCTACCGGTAGACTAAGTGCTTCTCTATCAAGCTATTAGAAACAAAATTTACAAATTATAAGACATTTAATGAACAAGTTATCAAAAGCAAAACACAAATCATACCTTCTTAATAGTTCTTCTTTTGGTTGGTGTTTTTTCTTTGGATTTGCTCTTAACACTCGGTGAATGTCCCAGCGTTGTTCTACATTGTCAAAATCAAACACAAAATATAACAAAAATAAAAAAAAATGAAGCAACGAAAAATCAACAAAAAAAATCAAAACAAAAATCTAAATGAAAAAAAACATAGTGGAACATAAAAGTGTGCTTTGTTACAACAGATGTGTGGAAAAGATATCAAATCTACAGAGGTATAAAATGGTATTATTATTATATTTTATTTTACGAGTATTGTTTTTTTTATTTAATTATTATTTATGTTTGATTACTACGGCACCTTGTTATGTTCGTATTGAAATTAAAGCTAGCGAATGTAGATTTAATCGAATTGCTTTGAGCTCGTCCATAAAATGTTGACTTCGAAAGGCCACTACTATAAAATTAAATGAAAATGAATTATGAAATTTATGGACAATTTTTAAATTTTTGTTAAAATGAAACTTACTCCGATGAACCCATACTGGTCTCTGATAAACGATTACTACCATCAAATATTGGATGCATCATGGAACCGTTACGACGTAATTGGACGAATGAGTCTCTTTCAAATTTCAGATCACATGACTGTAAATCAAAATATTTATATTTTTGGAATTAAAAAAAATTGGGCTTTCGGAAATAAAATTACGCTTTGAATTTTTAACATTTTCGAAAATTAAGAATGTGAATGGCTGTCGAAATTTCAATTTAATATTCCAGTTTAATAGGCTTTCATTTTAATGTGCCAAATTCGAGTAAAATTCAGAGGGAAATTTGTTCAAGATAGAACTAAATGTCTTCGTCTTACCTTCTTTCCATATTTGCTCTCGACAGATATTTGCATTTCACTGAAACATTTTTCAATTCGTTCGTGGAAGAGTTTCAGGGTTTCGGGTGCTTTCGATTTGTGCACAGAAATAGCTAAAACAGTTAAATATTTTCATTATACTATATATCAGGATGAAGATACTCCAAGTAATTCAAGTATACCTATTTCCAAGAGTGGTATCTGTGAGGCAATCAAATCCTTGAGTCTATCTATCAGTTCTTCATCGTCGGGATTCTCTTCCAGATAGTCTGGCGTTAGGAAAGCCTCTTCATACTTTCCAAATCCACCCATCACAGCTGGATCAACAATTCCATTGATTTTCATACTCAATGGATTCAATGGTATATTTTCATCGTTTCTATGTTGAATAATCAAATCACGTAGGGCTTTGTTCGTTGATTCCATAGTTTCTACAGCCAATTCAATTGGAGATATCTAAATAGAAGAAAGGACAGTTTTAAAACAAATGAAATTCATAACATCTCCAATCTCCATTTTGTAACTCACCTTGAATTTTTCAGAATTTACCACTGGAAACCACCTGAGAATTCCAGGCAACGGAAAACTAGTTGTAATAATCGTTCTCTCCAACCACAAACCACGCACATCATCACCACCACTATCTTTCTCCCTAAATGGTCTCGAATATTTGAATTTCTGCACGTTGTTCGATGTGTAATACTTAGCAATCTCATTTGAAATCACATTATCATTGAATTTACTAAATGCTTCATCCATAATTGGTTCCACATTGTTTATCTGAATGAATTGCCCATCTGCCTGTGTTATCTCAGGCCCAGGTGTAGTCAAAGTTTGCATCAACTCTGCTGTTGGATGTTGAACTAAGATTCGAGTGCAGAAGTCACTTAACCGTTCGTATTCTTTGCCTCGGAAGACAAAGACTTTATTTCGAAAGATATTGGGGAATTTCATGCCGTAATAGCCAACACGGAAATACTCCGAGGTGTGACGCATTTCTTTGAGAATTTTTTCAAAGAACTCGGCCATTGTTTTATAGAGATCAGCCAACTTCAGATAATCAAATGTGACTTCTTCATATTGCTTCGCCAGCACTTTGCACATATCTATTGCACACTCCCAGACCTTACCTTTGTTGAAATAGTCTATTATTTCATAGTAAAGAGCTTCCTTGAGTTGTCTATGGGTTTGACACCTCATATGTCGATGTGATCTCAGTAGAGGCGAAAGTTCTGTGTCATTCCACTGCAAGAGATTTGTGTGCAGCTTCAGGGTAAATGCAGCCTCCGTGTAATTCTCAAGTTCCATATGCAGATCACACAATTTATATACATATCTTATGTACATCTCCTTGCGATTGACTTCCAGATAAAACTGAAGTATACTAAACGTGCAACCCATGCGATTTTCCTTGCTTTCGTCTTGAATAATGGAACGATACTCCAGTAACCTTTCCATAAGCTTCGTCACCATATTAACAAATCTTGTTCCTTCTACATTGAGTGTATTATGTGCCATGCAATTCTCTAGCATGATTTTCTTAAAGAGATCCTTAAATTCCTGGTCACCTTTTCCCATTCCAATAAACACATCTAGTTTCTCGATCATCTCTGTTTCGAATTCATTGAAATTCGCCTTGTAATGGGCATTATTTCGCTTGGTGTCTCCATAGCTGTCCATTAGCATTTTCGAACTGTAATACTCGCACTGCATCATATCAAAGAAAATCGGTATAGTGGCCTTTCGCAATTCCACTTCTGGAATCATGCTCATCTCCAGAATTGGCTCAACCAATTGTGGCACGAATTGTGGCTTATGTTCACCCAACTGGAACCACATCTTACGAATCTCATTTGCAGTCTCTTTGCGCATATCTTGATATTTTTCAAATATCGTTGCTCGTTTGTTGTCTGAGAAGTCGTTCAATTGCAACGGTGATTGTATGAGGAACGCAATGGAACACTGAAAATAATTTGACCAAACCTGTTTTTCGAAAGGTTCGAAAAATGCATCAATTATAACAGTGGATAGTTTTTGTAAACTACCAAGAATAACTGTATTTTGATGCATAATCATGTCCATCCAATCCTTGGGAAATACTGGCTTCGGATGGGGGGATACGAGCTCTTGGAAAACCAACAACAATTCAATGATAAAACTTTGCAAATCATATTTGTTACTAAAACTACGCACAAATGTGTCATAGTGATAAATGGTCATGCTCCGAAGTATTCCTAACATAATGGCAACTAAATTTCCAACCAAAGGATTTTCTCGATCCATGGCCTGAGAGGTTTTGATCACAGTACGTAATAGAATAACCATAACATCTTTGATGTCATCTTCTGTTGATCCAATGTCATCACGAAAGAGGAGTTTTAAAATGTTATTCATTATGTTGATGCATTCGTTCACCTAAGAGAAGTTGCAAGAAGATTTAATTTTATTTATTTGAGGGTTATACTTTATTTGAAAAAAAAAATGTAAAATATTTCATTTCCAATATTTGAAGTTGATGCCAATCGAAAACACTTGTCGTTTTCCGTGCAAATGACAGGTTTTATTTAAATTAATAAAACAACTGTGAATGCAAAGATGTCATATTTTTTCTTTATTAATCGAACTTAAATATTATTTTATTTAAGAATTCAGAGTGATGTATTTGATTCATAAATATGAAAATAGAAGCAAAAATATAAATTATGTTAAATTGCCTTAATTTTGCACTTACAGCTTCATTTATATTTTGACGTTTGACATTTCGGATAATAAACTATTTTCTTTTTTATAAAGGAGTCTATTTCCTTTCTTCTAGATGGTTGAGGCAATTTTCTAAGAAAAAGGCTTCTTAAAGTAGTTTAAAAGCAACGACAATATAATGCACTTACAAAAACTCTTCATTAATTTGCATACTCTTTCAAAAATTTAAGTTCTTAAATAGTATTTTTGTTTCTATGTTCAATTTAACAGATTATGAGCTACTTATGAAACTTAAGGCGTTCCCGTTGTTTTTTTTTTTAATATTTAAGTATATTTTTCACTTTTCTAAAGTCACACTTTTTGCAGTTCGGCTGCACACAAAGTTACCGTTTTTTGAAGAAAAAAACCAGAGACAAATAACATCAAACGTGGGGAATTCTTTTCGGATTGGAATGTACAATTTAAACATGTTCTAGATGGATGAAATTTGGCGAAGTGATTTTACTTGTTATACGACGAAAATAAAAAAAAAAAACCTTTGAAATGAACGACACAAGAATGTTTCTAGCATTCAAATATTGGAAAACAAATTATTTTCTCATTTGTTAAAATATAATAAACTTATTAAAATAATTTAAAATTTCAAAAATAAAAAAAAGACAAATAAACGAAGCCAAGCTTAGTGAACAAATACACTCACTCACATAGATACATACTTTTTTTTGTTGAAATTATAAAAAAACGACTCACAATTTTTGTTTAAAAATCTTTGTTATATAATTTTTTTTGTTTTGCTTTTTTTTAAGTTTAATAAAATGTTACCTTTAACTTAGCTGTAGTTTCACGTGTATGCAGTTGTGATTTTAATTGCCCCAAAACTTTAGCTGCTTTTGTAAGATTCTTTTCTTGTTGCCATATATCGGATTTGCAGTCGCCCTATTGTTAAGTTTTTTATATTTTTTATTTTTAGTGCATGTAGAATTTTTTTTCTTTTATTCGTTTCATTTTTTGAATTATATTCTATTTTAGGGGTAGTTTACTCGATGTAGTAAAAAAAAATTAACAAATAGAAAAGTGAAGTTACACATTCCGGTATAGTTGAAAATGTATGATATATTATTATTTAACTGCTGAACTATTACTTTTAATTTATGTATTTTTTTATGTGAAATGGTATTTAGCACAAATAATGGCTTTTTTAAATTACATTCCAGTTACTATTTATTTTTATATGGATGAATAAATTAACTAAGTGAACCCAAGCAAAAATTGTAAAAACAAATTTGATGAAGTGAAATAATAGATTATGTGAGATAATATAATAATGATAAAATCAATATTTAACGAGATGCAATATTATTCTAACGCGTGCTTTGTAAGAAGTGCCGCTGCTGTTAATGTTTAAAATGATACATCTTCTAAGAGAAATGCATGTATCTTTTAAAACGTGTGTTTCACTAGCAGGTCTCTAACTGAAACAGGTAACAGGATACTTTTGAGAATATCAATCAATTTTGTTAACCAGTTTAATTAAAAACTTTTTCTTTAATTTTTGACAGATTTTACAAAGTATTTAATAACGAAAAAAATATTTCATATCAAAATTTTAGATACTGGAAACTTGCGTGTTTATTTTTTTTTTTTTTTCTAACAATGCTTAAGAGACTATCTGTATTTACCTATTAAAAATATATTTTTATTAAAAGGCGTTATAAATTACTTAAGAGTTATACAGATTAGACAATAAAACTTTTTGATTGAGATCCAAGAGTGGCTGATAAGCTGAAGCAAGTTAAAAATTAAATAAAAACTTTATTAGACTAGGTATAAAACTTTTTGTTGACTTTAAATCACTTTAATTTTGACCTTGTTGGGGGTACTTCTTCATTTTATTTTTTTGCCTAGTCTCAATCTACAATCCTTAGCATTTAACAAAATGAAATGCATAAGTGAATACGCTCGCCGAGATATAGATCAGCAAAAGAAAACCACAAATATAAGATTGTTTAATTTTCTTTTACTGGATCTGATTTAAGCTCGTCGAAGATAGTTTATTTCTTAATACTTAGATGAGAACAAACAAAAATCTGTGCACAAATAACAGCTTAGCATTAAATATTTAAGAAAGCAAATTATTATAAGGACCAAAGCATTTTGTCTAAACAATAAACTTATTTCCATTTTTTACCGAAAGTGTTGTAATTTTAACTTAAGGAATAGCAAACTTAAATATTCAGTTGCCAAATTATATGAATGTTCTAATTTAGAAAACTTTAAAATGATCAATGAAAGTCAACATTTACTAACAAAATGGAATGAACATTTGTGTCAATTTACAATGAATTTAAGCTTAAATTTAATTTTCTAAACATACAAAGCAAAATAGCAATAAATAAAACCTTAAGAAGCAAAAGCAAGAAACCCAAGTTAAAGCATAAATAAAAATGTATTTTTTTATTGATACGATGAGAATGAATAGATAATAATTAATTTATTTAATGAGATATGAAGGTGTATTGTTTTATTTTTACCTACGAAATCGGTTCGATCGAAATTTTTATCCCATTTGTAATAAATTTATATATCATACCTCGATCATTTTTAATGGACAAACACAGTTACATGAAACGAATTGTAGTTTTTTTTTTATTTTCTCTTATTAAAACAAGTGCCTTGAATTTAGTTATTTATGTTTATTATTTATTTATTTTAAAGTGCGACGTTGTTTTATCCAATTGGCATTCTTGTGAATTATTATTTAAAAAAAAGTATAATGGCAGTCAATTTTGGTATCTACATGCAGTCTACAACAAGGACATTTGTTTTCAAGACAAATTAACATATTTTGTTAACAAAACTAAAAAAAAATATCAGCAAATAAAACACATTTATAGTATTTTGTCTATTAACATTTACAATATAAAAATATTCTTGTTTAAATTAAACAAAAACAAGAAAACAACAAATATTAAAACAATTAAAACACACAACATGCTAAACAACCGTGAATGTAAGTTAAATTATTTTTTGTTTTAATATATGTATAATATGCAAATGAAAAGTCGCTTGAACACAATAAAATAAAAATTTTGAATATTATAACATAGGTCAGGCTAAAATAGGCACATTTAATTCGCAAATTAAAAAAATTTTAATTCACGATTTAAATTTTTTTAATCATTATTGTCATTATGTAAATTTACGAAGCAAGAAAACATGAAATATTCAAGCGTACTCAACCAGACGAGGCAGTTTGACATTCATTGTTCATCACATCAACACAAAAAGTTCTTCAGTTAACTACAAGCAATGTTAGCCAAGGAGGTCAGACAAGATTAAAATAACAATAGATGAGTTTGAAACGACTAGGCAACGTTCAAAACGGAGTAATTTGACCCTGTTTTAGCTACGACGATTTGAACGACTGAACGTTTTTTGGAATTGATCTGAAAAAATACAAGAAGAGAACAGAACCTTATCCTCTGGACTCTTCAAAATAATATTTATGACATTTGTGCTCCGTAACACCACCCAGTCCTTTCACAGGTTCATGGAAGAAATTAAGTATAATCTGACTCCTAAATCTAATAAGCATAATGTTAATTTGGTGATATCGGAGACATGTTCAAGGAATGTGGAGTTTTTGAAAACCTAACGTATTCCAACTTTTAAATCCTCGCATGTAAACTAATTATTATTTTTTTTTTTTTGAGAAACTAAAGTTAGAGTTCTTAGTCATAAATACAGCAAATGAGCCATCTTCCATTGATTAGAAATATTCCCGTTTGAAGTTATTTAACAAGGCTGGTTGATTTTGTTAAAACAAAATTTAAATGTAAAATTAAAAATTATTTTGCTTTCTATAAAAAAAAAAAAAAAATATGACATTGATTTTTTCGTAATTGTAATTTTAAGATATAGCACGAAAAAAATAAACATGCACATTTTAAGCGATATGAATCTTTTGTCTTAAATCTTAGTTAAGTATTTCTTCGGATTAAGACTGAAAAATTTACGGTTCAGATTTTTAAATCTATTTGACATTAGTCTAGTATACTTTTTTTAATGCAAGATTTGGGGATTTATTTTCAGGAGAATAGAGGAACTTTTCATAAATCTCAGTATTCTCAAAAACTATAAACTGGCTAATTAAGTAAGCAAATAAGCAAAATCCTTTGGAATAATAATTTTGGATTCTCTCATTTTTCAAATATGCTCAGTGATTAATGCTGTAAAAAAAATGTTAAAGTATTTCGACCTTCAAGGTACCAAGAATTGTTTAGGAAAGTAAAGTATGTTCGTAGTACCTGCGTGTGTGATTTGTGTCATTTTTGTATTTGATTGAAAAATTGTTATTTACAAAATGAAATGATCACCATTCCATGATCGTTATTATTATTAAATTGTGAATGCATTCATTTTTGATCCCAAAACTTGACCATGACCTATGTTATAGTATGTCATTTATTATTAGGAAAAAAAAATATATATAATAAATATTCGAATAACTAACTTATATAATAAAACACCACTTACCTCTTCACCGCTTTCAAGTCGATCTTTAATGTGTTTACAAAAGACCGGCAAGAGTATTGCTCTGCATTCGGGATAATGAAATAATTTCGAATCAACAAAATCTTTAATGCAAACCATTTTCGATTGGGTCAAACGACCTGGTGGGAATTGCATCAATATTTTAACTATACTATTGCTATAATTTTAAAACAAAAACAAAAGTTAAAAAAGATCATAATACATATAAATAATATAAATAAATTACCTCAATTCGACTTTGTCATAAACTTGAAGAAGATCTGTAGCAATTACATGAAGATTTTTTAAAAGTGCACCTTCAGATTTTAAAAGATCGTTAGAACAATCAATCATCTCGATAAACATATTCAGCAGTTCTTAATAAAAAAATATTGTAAATAAATGAGTTTACTATTAGTTTAACCGATAAAGACTGTATTAATCTTACCTTCAAGCTTTGTTTCAAAATCTTTTTCATTGGAATTGTCATTCAATGCGGCAAAGAGTATTCGTGATCGAATAATAAATTTCATTACGTAATGTAAGAATTTTGTAGTTTTATACAATCGTCTGACTTCGGCTTTCTCTTCATCGGCTTCGTAGTTATTTGTGGTGCCTGCATTGATGGCTTCACGTATATGATTTTGTAAAATGTCAATTAATTTGCTAATACAAATACAAATAAAACTTATTAAAGTAGAAGTTAATCATAACATTTTGTAACTTTTTTACTTGTAAGCCAATGTAGCTGAGAAACTTTCGTTGATATACACATCCAGAACTGACAGAAAATGTTGATATTTAAGATCTGAAACTGTTTCCACTAGATGAATAATGCTCATAAAGACTAGATTATCGTAACGTTCATGATTATCATTCTCAACCTGAAATATAATTTTTGTTAATTTTTAAAATATTATCTGCGGTTATTAATTTCTATAACTTACCAATATATTAAATAGGGCATCTAGTATGTCTTGTAAAAATTTAACAACTTCTTCACCAGGAACTGTTGCAAGAGCTTTAAGTGAATCTTCTAAGGATTCTTTGTGCGCAGACCAATTAAGTAGACCCAGTAAGCTTACTAAAATAGAATTAAATAGATAAATTAATTAAAATAGAAACTGACCTATTAGCAATTAAAAAGAGCAACTACTTTTTAAAATAATATAATTGGGCCCAAAGACCTAAGTTTGTAAGTAAATTCATAACTTAGGGCCGAGGAGCCAATTGGGAGATCTGGAATCTCGTCGATCATTTTAATGGCCTCAAGGAATAAGGGTGACTTTTTTCAAAAAACACTCACCACTCTGTGTCAATTTTGTACTGCATAAATTAACACCAATCGATACACTATCTTTTGTCAGTAATGTTAGTCCAAGCGTTGATGGTTTAGTACCACTTGGTATCTCAGCATTTGTCGATGGAAGATCCATATAAGAAGTAAGAACATTTTTATCAAATTTCTTATGATCGATTTTGTAAACTACTAAGTTATGTTGTCCTTGCTATAAACAAAATAAAGAAAATTAATTTCAACACAAAAATTCATCAATTCTCATTTTGAACTTACAGTTATAGTTGTACCATTATTTTGCATTAATTTAACATAAGATAAACCAAATGGTTTCTCATTACGATCTTTTTGTTCATTAGAACTTCGATGTTTATACAAAAATTTCAAATGACACTGTTTGAATTCATCTATTGGCACATGAACCTAAATAAAAAAAAAGAATTTAAATCGAAAATTTAAATATTTAAAATATGAAAAAAGTATTTACTTTAAATGTTTCCAACCACTTTGGCTTATCATCGTGATAGTAAACAACGGATTTATATTCATCGACAGGAGGATGGCCAACTCCAACACTTATCACACCTGGCACAGCTTCACCTTTTTCATTGCAAACCGAAACTGTAACTTCTATGTTTTTCTCACTACTTTTTGCACTTCTGGAAAACTCAGCTCCCATTAGTGTTAAGTAGAGATCATTTCGAACATCGCCTGGTAGAATAACTTCGGGGAAACCCATTTTACGAGCAAGTGGCACTTTACCGTGGATAAGATGAGGAAATTCTTCTTTAACCTAAGAAATGATGAATACAAAAAAAGTTTTCAATTTGATAAATAATAATAAAATTTATATCTGAGCCAGAGACTTGATCTGCGAAGCTTGATTTAGCAATGACCCTGTCTTTTTTAGCTAAAGGCTGACAGAGCAACCTAATAGAATAGTGGTCATAATTTATATGAAATTGCCAAATCAAAATATTTTAAATCTCTCCCCACAATTCAATTTGGGCAATTATTTAATAGCTTGAAATAAATGGGGTTAAGGGCATTTACCAACATGATCATTTCGGTTTTTCACTGTTTAGCTCTTTTAGCTTACGTAAAAATCATTAGCTTCTTGTTGGTCAGTGATCATTAAATTAATAAATTTTAAATTTTTTTAAAGAGCAACAGGAAGGTATTCTTGAATGGACTAGTGTTCATCACCTATATCTCATGTGCGTCTCGGTGTTTTCTCATGAACTGTGTAGAATCGGTATGTGACACTTCTCACCAGGAGACTCATTTTTATTATTAGAAGGATCCTCCTTTGCCTAGAAGTGGTAGTAGAATAATTGGCCGAAGCAGGCAGGGCAATTTTTGAGCAGAGCTAATATTCTTTTAAATGAATCCTTCTACATTTTTCTGTTGACCTTAAAAAAACAACATAAATATGTATAAAACTCACCTGCTTTATATCTCCCTGCAGTACTTCTATGCTCACAGCAACCTTCGAATCGATTTTGCCGATATCCTTGTTCTGCACCAGTTTCTTTAAGGTCGTATCAAAATTATCCTTTTCACACAATATAAACGGCAAATCAATATTTCTCTTGAAATCATCTGGTTTCCCAATAATTGGCGTAAGATCTTTACAAGCCACACCAAATGGTCTTCGCATTTGTTCTATATTATATCCCAGCGACCCATTCGAGCTTATTGATAGCTGTGAACTTTTCTTACTCGCCGAGCTAAGTCTCGTGCTAGATAGACTTGATCTTTTTTCTTTGTCCTTTTCCTTGTCTCGATCTTTATCCTTCATTTCCATTGATCCAATTCGAACAGCAAAACAAACCAAATATAACATACTAACATTTAAGTCATTTGTACTTAAATCTGTGAAGAGGACACGAATATTATCAAATTGATCGATGTCGCGTGCAATCCCCAATCGACCCCATCGAACCACGTAGTTTTCTGTAATTGGCTTATGGGTTTCGCCATTGTACAATGTAAATAGAAGATCTGAGTCCTCTTGGAATTTGCAAACAAATGCATGGACTGTAAGCAGGACGTTGTGGGAGTATTTGTTCATTGTACGTGAGGTACGATGTTTTGAGAGGGGATTCTAGAAAATAAAATTTGTCATTAAGCAAACAAAAAGAAAAAAATATGTTGTCAATCATAGAATATAGGTACATACATTCGCCCTTCGGATACGATCAACGGCATTCAAATGATGATCATACAACTCGGTTGTACATGTAGCATTTGTGTCGAGCATATTGCCGCTTTCGTCTCGCACTACCATATCCAATCCAAGTTGACTATTTCCTGTGTCTATTTGCGTTGTGGCTAGCAATTTAATTTGGCGCATTTCATCTGCGGGTAGATTGGCGGATATAAGAATCGCCCTAAGATGAATCAATTGGAACATTTTTAGTTTTACTGGAATGAAATCTGGATGGCAGTTCTATTTGGAGAGGAGAGATTTTTAATTTTATTAATTTGGTATGGAAATTTGATATTGTTAAATACTCACCAGATAATATTCCATTTCTAAACGACCCCATTCTAATATCACTTTTGTTGTTTCTTCGACTATTTCTGATCGTTTTATGTAATAGTCGCCTTTAACGAGGACCCATTCAACAGTTTCAATGTATGCTTTTGGAAAGATTCCTCGTTTGTCTTTTCGTCTGATGGTGAAAAAAGAAGAGGAGGTTGAATTTGTTTGGTTTTAAATTAATGTAGAGTTCATATTCAAATAGTTGAAGGGGAAATCAAATACTTATTCAAAAAAATACATTTTACAGCAACTAATAGAAACCCATTTGGTTTGGTTTATGAATCTAAAACTTGTATTGGAGGTGTACCCAGATTTTCTTTTTTTCATTTGATTTAAGATTTTCTGTGCATAAAAAAAAACCACCAAAATTTGTTCAAATTTTCAAATTGCCATAAAAACATCCAACAAATATACGGCAAGACAGAATTCCTTGTGACCCGCAAAATACTTTTTATAAATAAAATTGTTATAACGGCGCGGCGCCTGTCTGGGGAATGAACATAATCTAAGCGGAGCCAGGGAGTTTGGTTAAGTGATTTAGCGGTAATTTAAGGTGTCGCCCATGTTTTGGACACATACATATCTCATTAAGAAAATAAATACTTTTTTTGTATTTTTGCCCAACGTTTCGTTTTCTTCAGCTGAAGTGAATAGTTGTACAAATAAAATCAACGATATTTGTGTACCATTCTATTACTTCTATTTTGGGAGTGGTTTTTCATTTGGTTTTTTTTTTATTCTCTATCAGGTAGGTTTCATGTTTTGAGATTTTGGAATAGTTTTTCAGGTAGGTTTCATGTTTTGAGATTTTGGAATAGTTTTTCAATTGTTCATAATGAACATTCTATTGAATCTAAAATATGAAAAGAGGCACGAAATATCAAAAAAGGGCGCAAGACGATCATCATGGAAACATCAAACCAAAATTTACTGCACTCAGTAAAAATTGCCCTAAAATAGAGACTGCTTTTTTTATTGTTAGTCATATTTTTCTATATATTTCGGAGTTATTCTTTTTTCAATTGCACTCGATTAAAGCGCCATCAAATTAATCAAAACAAAATTTCTGTTGTCATAATCATCCTTCATGTATATTTTTTTTTCGAAATCAAACGGCTTCCGTTTTGACACCATATTTAGAATTGTGTCCGTCATCCATATGACCACAGAATTTCTACATATTTAAGTTGAAGATATCAACAAAAACTGCACAACCCTAATGATTGTTTAACAAATATTAGTTCCAAAGTGAACGAAATCTCCACTCCCAAAGAAAAATAAACAAAAAAACAAAAAAAAACTGAAGAACCAAAACGTTCTGATGTGTCTTCTTATCTTGTTTCGAGTTTTTTTTTTTTTGTTGTGTTTCATAACTATCGACTGACGGTCGCCAAGAATTACGTTACAGTTCACTCAGTTAGGAATACTTTTATGCATTTATCTTTACATCAATTGGTTTATTATAGTAGATCGTTTACTTAGAAAAACAAATTAAACGGAACATTTGTATACAGTGATCACACAATCGGTCATCCATATAAATACACATTTTAAGCGCTATCCAAAAGAATCGCACTGTAGGTCCAAAAGGTCTTCGTTATCAAAATTTTTGTTTATCTTATTTGCATATTTTAACCTCGACAGAGAACACAAATTCAATTGACCCAATCAGACAGCCAGGCTGATTGCTCATTTATCAATAAATTATTTCACAATCGATATTTCATTATTACGAATAACATACGAGTAAGTTCAAGGGAGTCAATTTTTCTCACGAAATGGTAAAATTTATTTTAGATATACTCACTTGGTATTATATCCGTAATACCATTGGGCAAGCTCTTTAAGGATCACAACGGAATCACCAACATCCAGTATCAATCTGTGGGGTTTATTTTCTTCTTCGAAGTTGTCTATTGCTACGGAAGTAGAGGAAAGAGATAAACAAATGCAAATATTATCATTTTTCTAAAATAGAATGAAAAAAATATTTATTTAAAAACTTATATGGGTTCAAAAAAAGGTGAGATAACGATTAGAGCAACAACCAACTTTTAGCTAACTGATGCTATTCAAACAACACTTCTCCGGGGTGACTAGCTGGTAGACAAAACTACAATGTTTATATTTGCTTCATTTGGCATTCAATATTCATGTAGGTTTGTTTTTTTTTTTTTTTGCGGGATTTAAAAAGGGGAAGCTTGAAATGGCAAATAAAATAGACATTTTAAACATGTTGCTTTAGATAAATGTACATATGTAGACAGGCATAATATTGGAGCAGAACCAATACCAACCAGCTGGTTTTGGTTTGTCCTCTCTTTTGGTCGGGGTTTGTAACGTTTGTGATTTTTTTGTTGTTTTTTTTTTTTTTGCCTTGTTATCGAGTTACTTCCTACAGATGTAGAACACTGCATTTATAATCAACACAAAAGTGGGGAATACTATTATTGTGAACGACTCAACCCCCAGCCCAGATCACAGCAGATCCCTAACAAGAGAGAGTATACATTATGATATGAGGTTAATTGTTTTTAATGTCAGATACACGCAGTTTATGCGATGCGAGACAAGTACAAACACAGCCGAGTTTAGTGTGTTTTTTTTTTTTAATTGATGGTATACTCTCATAGTGGATATATGTACATAAATGAATGAATAAAAATCTTGACTTGTAAATGGGTTCAATTTGTGGAATTCTCTATATTTCTATCTATAGTAACTTTGATGAGTTTGAAGTGTTTTTATTGTTGTATTATTATTTTTTCATTGCTATTTTTATTTTAACCCCTTGCTACTTCCTCTTATCTAGTATTTGGAGAATGACAATTTAATTTTTATTTTATTTGTTGACACCACTAAGTGCAAAAAAATATTACTTGAAAAATGAGGAAAACTCAGTGAGAAAAATTAGTCTTATTTGGCTTATGCAACGCTGTTTCTTTTAGGCTTTTTAATAACTGAATTTTTTGTCGACTTAAATATTATATTTCAATGTTTTGAACCAAAATGGTATGGATCCTAAATATTGAACCATTTTTTGGGGTTAATTTCTTTTCTACTTCATTTCAATTCAACATTTAGGTTTTCAATAAATTTTATTATTGATAAGGCCATTTACACGAGGCACGTGACTCGTCAGATATGTTTTGTACTTACTGAATTTCGAAAAGAGTTAGTGACAAGTAATCATTATGTAATAAGGGTCCAAAAATACAATTTAAATTCATTTTCGATACCAAAAAATCGATGGATTCAAATATCAATTACACCCATTAGAAAATGATTTTTGTTTTGCCCTTTATAAGAATTTGATTTTTCAAGTTTTTACATTTCTAAGTTACTAGGTTTCGACAGAAATTAGATTCATTAAAAAATTAAAAGATTTTTGAAGTTATTTACGACCATCCGCCATCTTTAAAAAACATTAAATTTTGATTTTGTTCTGAATCTTTTGTTTTAATTTCTTGGGCCAAAATCGATAAGAACCATTTGTACAGGACACAAAAAAACTTAATTGTAGATTTATTAGTTTAACAGTTATGGGACTGAAATGACGTTTCTTATGATGTGTGTTGAATAATTTAAAATTTTTTCGATATTGAATTTTGACTAATTTATAGTCCTTATTTTTAAAATGAGCCCTCAGCATGATTATCCAACTCATACTCAAGGTCGAAATACGCATTGCTTGAGTCAACAAAATGTTTCAATATATCAGATAGCTGATATCTTTTAAAGTTCAATGATTACTTATACTTTTTTTCGCACCAATAAAAAGCCTAATTTGTCACTTTCAGTTTCATTTACAGGGTGTCCCATACACAATTCAAGCTGAATACGGCGATGGGCCAGATCATGACCTGGCTCAGAATATTGTACTTTTGTATAGCTATGTATAATCATAACGGTTTTCGACTTATGGCTGTTTTTTTTTTAAGTACCGTTAGTTAAGGTTCGTACTCTTGATTTTGAGGGGAAAATATATAATAGTTCAAATTTAAGTTTTTTTAATTTTTTTGAAAACCGTTACTTTTTTTGAAATAAATAGGATTGGAAAAAAATCGTGCACAGACGAAAGACCTCCTAAAAAGTCGAAAATTGGGGTACTTTTTAAAACCTTCTTACATACATATGTATATCATCGGACTTACATATTATGTCCGTTCGTTTCCCCTTACGAGGCACAGGGCCTCAAGTACTCCCACGCGACGCATACAGTTCCTGAAGATGCATTTCAGGTCTCTCCAACTCTTCGACCGTTCTTCGTCAAGTGCTTCTAGGTCGGCCTGCTCGTCTGCTGTGAAAGAGTTCCATTGCACTCCATTCCCTTTTGAATCGTATGGCCAATCCACTCCCACTTACGTCTTCGTATGAAAGAGTCAATAGATTCCTGCACTGTCTTTGCTTTAAGTTCATCATTAAAGATTAAAAGACAAATTCCTTGATTTCGTTTAACGGAGATCCACGATCCTATGCATACGTCGTCCGCATAGTCAGGTATGATTGCAAAGCCAGCTCTGCCTAACCCAACTTTGGATTTGGAGATTTTAGGACTTGCTTAGAACAATTGCTTACTATCTAAATAGGGTATTTCCTTACCAAATCAAACATCGGAAGTTAGAATTTCGAAAGAAAATCGTATCCTTTCAACGAAAGTCTAGAAATCAAACTCAAGTTTCATTTATGTTCCATTCTAAAAATTAACTTTTTTTTAATTTCAAAAACTTTATTCCTTTTTATAAAAACCTAATAAATAATAATAACAAGGACTCTTTTTTCTTTAAATTAAAACACTCCACAAAAAAAAAACAACCTCGTACCTTAAGCATCCACGATATACACATAAACTTACATATGAATATATTTCATTTTAATCAAAAAAACTTTGTGAATGACTCAAAATGAAAGCATTTAAAAGCAATCAACCCAATTACCTTTCAATTACATGGGTTGCAGAACCCATTAACCTCTTTGCATTATTCAGTATCCTTTATATTCGTAATAGCTCCCTTTTCAAAAAGTCATTCACTTTTTCTTTGCTCCTATGCTCTAAGCCAAAAAAAAAACGAAAAAAAAAATAGTACAGACATAACTATACATATTCGTATGAAATAGAGGGTTGATATTTGTTATGGTACTTACTCTATATTGTAGAGAAAATAACATTTCAACAGGCTGGATCAAGTGCTGAGCACGTGCTAAATACACGACACAAATACAACCCTTAAAGAATTTCTCAATCCTAATCGTTCATACTCGCTCATATAGCTATAAAAAACATTCATTCAATATTGTGATCTCTCTTGGGCTAGAAAATGTGATATAGAACGAAAAGAAGGTATGAACATTTTTTTTTTACATTTATGCGGCTTTATCCATATAGTGCGTCGTCGACCCTCATTTAGAAAAGTTTTAATATAGAATTTAAAAAACAAGCAAAGCTGTTTCCTTTATCCTCTCTTTTTCTACATTTAAGGTATACATTTATAAAATAAATTGAATCTTTCCCTCGGGGATATGCATCCGATAAAACTATCTTAGCCGCAAGCTAATCGTGCGTAAGAGCATATAAATGTTTAACTAGTATATCAGCAAAAGGGTCGTAGTATGACATCAAGGCATTCTAAGGCGTTACTAACTTTGGGGCCTTCAAAACTTTTCTGTCTCACTAATAGAGCTTATTGCAAAAAAAAATAAGGTTTTAATGAGTAGCTTAGGTTTTTTACTGTATTATCTTTGTCTTTTTTTTAAGTTAAATAAAATCAATCTATTTGCGCCTCTTGATTTTTATTACTCTTCCAACAAGAAAGCTGTCAACATTTGCATTTCGAAAAGTACTCTCACATTTTTGTGTCAAACGAAGAAAAATCATCGACTTAACTACATTAACTTACTTTTTGTCAAAAGTGGCAAATATTGAAAAACAAAACGATGCGCTAGATATTTCTTCATCAATTTGAAATAATCAAACACAATTTGCCAAAAAATTATAAAAAATCATACAGGCATCTTTATCGCTTATTCAATTTTTTACTTTTGCACTTTTTTCCACTTTTAGCAGAAAGTAGGTAGGTTAATGTAGTTAAGCCTTAATTGAGTCAATCATAACATGGGTAGATATAGGCAAGGTTTAAATTGTATCCTAGACCCAAAAAGTTGAAATCGTTTCTGTCATCAAATGTGATTTGTGGTTTTTCAAAAACTTGTAGTTATTTTCGCGAAAATCACATATCTAATTGGTAATAACCTAATACCGGCCGGTATTCACTGAGCACTCATATGTTGAAGAGATTCATAACTCAAAAAATCCCCACTATACCCTTAAACTTACGAGCGCGCGGTGAATACCGGCCTTAAAGAATTGTTTTGCCTTAAGGGCCAACGATTATCAGCTTACGTGAGCTTGGGCTAGGTCAAAATCTAACGAAAAGCTACCAGGAGCATTGTTAAAATAAAGTTTACCCATAATTTCGTATCATAACTTAAGCTGCTGACATTTGCGCTCTTGTTTAAGCTACCAAAAGTGAATGAAACCTAACGAAACTGAGCAAAACGAAGAAAAGCGTCTATTATGTGCATGTCAAATCATTACTGTGTATTGGCCCTGTTGTTAAAGCTGACATAAACGAGCAATTATAGTTGGGGCCTTATACAAAATCCAACCCTGATTAGCAAACATAATAATATAAATAGAGAAACGAAGACATCATCATCGTTGAACAGGTACATGCTGCACCACACTGAGCACTGAATATACAATTTACGTACAATAAATAAATGGATATTTATATAGCTTCTGCTTCATTATCGCACCTGCACTGGAAACGTGGAGTATGAAGCGTGTGTGGAGCCAAAGCAATTGAATAAAAATAACTTACGCGGTAAGTTTTAGATTTATTTTGCAGTGCTTGCAGGTTTACGCACATTAAACAAAGAAACAAAAAAAAAATAAACAACCAAATCACCTCACCTTTCGTCATAGAAATTGGACAAACATGGAATTGGCTGCGACATAAATTGACGTTGGAGTCCGTTTTTTTTTTTTTTTTTTTTGTATCAATGCTGAAAGTCTTGATTGCGTGCTTCAACTATTAATTGGAAAAACCAATGAGTAAGTAAATGCTAATTGTTCGAAAGAAGAAATCGCCATAGCCTAAAGAAATAACCCAATTGGGAGTTGCGAGTGACAAAGAGTCGACTCCTCAACATAAGCAAACAAATATTTTCAAAAAAAAAAAAACAAACAAAAATTTCAGATACATATGTGTACGTGTAAGTGAACCTAGTTGAAAAAAAAGTTTAAAAATTGTTGAAATTAAAAGTAATTATTTGTTCATCGTAAAATTATGTTACATCCTCAGACATATTAAGGGATGCATGGCAACTACTACTCCAACGCCCCATTGTATACCGTTCCTAGAAGCGAAGCTGGAGAAGATAGTTAAAAGGTTCCTTTTCATCTGTTATTTTAGTGCTCAACAAGGTTTCTCTTGTTTATCTGGTGTCGATTGATGCCGCAATTAGGTACGGTTTTCATAAGTTCACTCTTAAGGTGTAAAAAAATTTTAATTTCTTATTCGATTACGTCTTAAGATAATCACGTAAAAGTCTTGAATCCAAAATCTGAAGAAAAAAATAGCTTTTGTGGTTAAGGTTATTGGACGAAATACATAATCACATTTGAAAATCATGTACCTACCCATAGTTTTATTTTTCGAAACAACTTTTATGCTGTTGTTAAAATAATGGGGTAAAAGTTTATTTAAAAACTTAAAGCTCCAGCTAAAACTGCATTCTATAAACCAAACATGAAAAATTAATCAGCGGTTGCGTGGTTTCGGTGGTTGATTTGAGCTAACATTTATCTTATTTCTTATTTAGTATGTACATACATTTCTTAAAGTCGAAGTCAAACATATATTTCAAAATCTACCGCTTTTTTTCATTTTTATCAGTTTAATGCTGCTGATGTAAAAATACTTTTAATACATTTTCAAACAAACGATGATTTTTATTTTTGGGAATTTGATCAAACCCAAAATCGATTTTAAATTTAAGAAGCTTTAAAGTCATAAAATAATGTCGTTAGTTCCATACTAAAAACTTCATTTTAAATTTTAGTGCAACCGAACATAAAAGAATGTATTAATCCAAAATCAATGTTCCATTTTAATTTTTTGTATTTGAAAACTTAATAACGGATGAAATAAGGTTACATTTGATTTTATACAGCGCGAAATCGCGGTTTTATTTCATTTGAAAAATGAATAAATTTAATTTTGAAAATGAAATAATACCACGCGGCATATTTTAATTATTTCGATAATTTTCAATTATTGCCTTATTTCCATCCATTACTTAATTCGAATTTGTTAGTTTTATGTTTGTTTGAGTTCGAAAATAGTTATACTAAAAAGCATTGAAAACTAACCAGTGTGATCATGATTTTTTTTTCTTCTTCTTAAAAAATTTTATTTTCAAAATTTACAATGCAATATTATTTTTATACTTTTAAGAAGCAGCGGTATTTAAATAAATCCGTGATGGCCCTTGCCAATATATGTACATACATGGGAATAATTAAAAAATATAAACAGCTTTTTCTGTTCTATAAAATTTTCCACAGAAACTGCTTTAGACATTAATTAGATTTTCGCTTTGTTAAAACTTTTTATTTATTCGTGTACAAATAAAATATTCAAGAAATGCTAGGAGTAACCAAAGAAAAACAACTTTATAAAATTAAAAAAAAAAGCATTTCTATAAAGAGTTTATGAATAAGAACAAAACATTAATATCTAACCTTATGTGTTACATATATAAAAACTCAACATATGAAAATTCAAAATGTGTCTTGAAAGTAAAAAAAAAAATTTAAAACAAAAATCCAGTAATTCAGATAAAAACTTGAAAAATATAAAAAAAAAAAACACACAATATTAACACTCATCGCGGCGTACTGAAAATCAAATTACATTATGTACAAGTAAAAACAATTGAACTCGACATTTTTTATAAATCTCGACATTACTATGACAAGGAAGAAGAAAAAGTAGACATAACGTAATTCTGTTTATTTTTCTGTTCATTTACAGGTAACAGTCTAAACGAAGTGGTTGATTTTAAAGCTAAACATTTTTTGAACTAAGAAGTAGATGACACTTTAGTCGTGTTACTTATTTTAATAAAATCATTGTAACAATAGTAATACGTTTAAGTAAATGAGAAAATTCCTAAACGCAAAACATAAAAAAAAGTCAACTTTTCATTCAAAAATTTTACTTTACAACTTTCGAGTTTAAACATTTGGGTAATTGTAAACTAATGTTGGTGCCTCCCAAGTATATACATGAAGTATGATATTAAAATGAAGTTGCTTCGCATTAGAGCAAGAGTGACAAGGTGTGATCGAATAAAAAGCAATAAGATCAGAGGAAGTCATCACGTCAAAAATTCCTTCTTGGGAAAAATACAACACAAATTAACTGGTATTATCATGTAAAAAGAAGAGGCTCTGAGAATTTAATTGAATAACTAAAAGCAAAGTACGTTGCAATAACACTGAGGATGAAAGGCAGACGCAAAAAATCATTAATCAAACAAATGCAACGGCACCTGTTTTTAGTTGGCCTCAGACATTGAATAATCCAAAACCGAGGTTTTCTGAGTTCAACCCGGCGAACCCTTTTGACATTTGTCATTTTATTTTGAGCTCATGGAGGGCACTCGGAAACATAACCAGAGCAAAGCACATTTAAAAAAAAAAAAATTGAAATAACCAAAAAAAAATTATTGCTTTAATCGTATAGAAAATTTGCGTTATGAGTAAAATTGAATGTGAAATTAAAGAAATTCGTAATTCACGTTACCTCACGTTTTCATTATTGTATGATTGTAGAAAAATTCTAATTTTGTAATTTGTCCATTTTTTTCATTGAATTACCCATATGCCATTTGATAGAATGGTCCGAAAAAGTTACCTCGTTTATTAATTGGTTACTATAGATTTCCCAAAAGGTCCCTTGAATTTCTTTTGAAAACACAAGTTCAAATTCAAAACATTGCCTAAATAATTGCAGAAATTACAATTAACTTTTTTAAGCTTTTACTGGCCTTCCAGGCAGCTAACATCATACATCTACCTACCCTACAAGATGCCTTGAATACCGTTGGACCTGAAAATCTATCTATCCCCAACATTTGTTTACCCTTTGTTTCATTAATGCGATGATTTTTCGTTGTATTTTTTCATATTAAAAAATTGACCCAATAAGGCCAACTAGCTAACTTCCCAAAATCAAAAACTTCATCTTATCTACAACTTCAGTCTAAATTTTGACATCATACATCCCAAGTGTTTTAAATTATTCTTGAAATTCTGTCGGAAGTTTAATACACCAACATTTAGGTTAATGACTCATTCCCATTCCGAGTTATACCTACCTACATAATCTATCACCTCAGATTATGTCTACTGTGGTTTCGTATAAAATATCAATGTAATGCTATCGGGAAATGTGAAGGAAAACATGACAATCGACGACGACTCATTTTCGAGAGGTGTACACAATCGAGCGTGCAACATGAAGAGAACAACGACATCCGCTTTTTTTTTCTTCTTGTTGTTAATCAGAAAAAGAGATTCCTTCGCATTCGGTCCGAATTATTCACAACAAAGCATTGAGAAATTCAATTCGGGGTGTTAGATCTTGGATGGGTGTTGTTTTCTTTTTCCACTTGATACGCAAAGACGTCGCCGTCGCAGGACAAGCAATCAAGTCGAAGGGGGGATTGGGCGCGTTGTTTTTCATAAGATTCCCCCCGTTCTATACAAATTCTAATCGACATCGAATTCTTCGATGTACAAATACGACTGCGACATTACCCCAAATGAAACACGATTATGTTTGTCGACTTTTTTTAATTACTGTTCGAGTCGTCGCGTCGTCGTACGTTTGATGCTTTTTTGTTTAATTTGTAGAGGGTGATTGAGGGGATATGACAAAACAAATGGAAGCAATTTAAGAGTTTTTGGAATGAATTTAATTTATTAAGATTATCATCTAGACATTCAATTTATTTTGATTCGATTTCCAATGGCTAGAATCTATCTGGATTTTCTTATAAACGTGTTGTGTGTAGTTTTATCAAAAAATGCAACAAGTTACACCCTAGGAGGTCTTTTACGTTGTCATTGTTGCTCATTCAGTTTTTGTATTCAAGGGTAATTGTTGCGACGAGGAAGGGGAGATCTAGAGAATCATTGAAATTGAACGATAAATGTTGAATCTGTTGCTCAAAAGTTGCCATAGCATCGTGAGGGTTGTTGATGAATAAAATCCAAGCAACTTTTTTTCTTTATTTTTGAAAAAAAATCTGCTAAAATTTTCATTCTCAATTCTCAACAGTTTGGAACTTACCAATTCCAAATCGACGTTGGTCATCTGTATCCAGCCACACACTCATTTTTGATTTTATTTATTTCTTTCTAAAGTAAAAAGATGTTGCCTATTTACTTTTTTTATTTCACTTCTCTTTTTGGCACAAAACACTTGTTACACATAAGAAAAAAACACTCAACAACACATTAATTGTTTAAATATCATACGAATAAAACACGAATTTATTAGTTTTTAAGAATTTTTGTCAACATTAAATTGAGAGACGTCGCCATCGGTCGCGGCCCCACGGACATTTTTTCGAAAATAGAAAAAAAATAAAGTAAAATACTCAACTGATTACAAACTTTACGCACACATTGTAGTATAAGTGCGCAGTTGGGGAGAGGCTTTTGCTGGAGAACAACAACAAATTCGTATACCTATTTGAAATTTCTGACAGCTTGAATTGAGTGTGTGTGGGTGGATATTCAGCAAGTTGTGTGGAGGAAGACGCACAAGCCGCAATGGGATTGAACGCAACCCACACGAGTGTGTTCAGTTGTAGCGGACTTAACGGGTAGACTACATTGCATGTGTTTACAATTCAAACCGGCAGATTAATTAATTGAGTTTTAGTTAAACCACTGAAAATCTGTAGCAATATTTTACAACTAGCCCTCAGCATTTGGAATATAGAAAATGATAAACCACGAATTAAATATTTGTCTAGCTGGACCCATTGTATATGGATATGGAATACTACTACTATGGAGAGGGACGAACGACGTGACCTCTGATGAGACGGACAGAAGCTTTCCCCAACCTCAAGTGGAGAGGATTGTTGACTTGAGAATGGGGCGTTTATTAAGAGAAAGAATAATAAAAATGAGTTTTTAGAAATTAACAGAGGATAGAGAATGATGTATAAAATTGGTATGTAAATTTGTAGGAGTTGGAGGGAGTTGATTTTTTTATTCAGTGTCTTCTTTCAAAAAGGAAATATAATTTTTTTCTATGTGGGTAGAGGAATGATGAAAATTGTATAGCAAAAGGACTGCATAGGTATGTATGTACATATGAACAAATGTGAAGGGTTGCCACTTGGCACATACAAAAATATTGTTAAGAGAATTTATTTCATTTTTCTTTTGCAATTGAAGTTACTTTGAAAAGAATTTATATTTATTTAATTAATTTTTTTTTTTTAATTTCACGTATATTTCCGATTACGTCATACTTTTAAATTTACTTTTAACTTTTGAAAGTTCTTAAAAAAGACTTGAAAATACAAGTCAACTTTCATGTATTTTTAAGTAAAATTGTGAAGTGAAATTTTAAATTTACTTCTCATATTTGAAAATTCAAGTAATATTTACAAATTACGTAAAGTTTTTAAAATATTGCAACGTAAGTTATTGAAGATGTTTAAAATGCACGTTAATTTTTAAAATTATTAAATTCTGTTGAAAATTAACGTGAGATTTTGAATTTACTAAAGAATTTTATAAATTCACGTGAAAGTTTTATTTAACTTAAGAAACTAAAAATCACCATGAAATATTAAAATTATTAAATTCTTTTGAAAATTCACGTGGTATTTTAAATTAGTTTAGGACTTGAAATTTCAAGAATTTTTAAAACTCCCGTAAAATACAAAAATAGCGGGCAGTAAAATGAAGTGTTTTTTTTTCTGAAAATTCACGTGAAATTTATAAAATGATATAATCCTTTTGAAATACACCAAGTTTTTTTTTGCAAATTCACGTGTATTCTCTGTTTTGGATTATAATTGAAACGTTAACATGTGTTTTTACCATTTTTCTATAGGAAAGCTTCACTTTCTGTTTGTGAAAAACACCCAATTTTATGTATTTAGTTCCATATTGATATATATGGTATGAAAATAAAGAGTGGTCAATAGGAGAAACGATCCTCAATGCTTAACATTTTAATGTCTGACGTCATGACATGAGCAAAAATCATGTCCAGCTACATAATATGGGAAACAATAACTGAACGCGTCCAATGAGTGTGTCTAAGCTCATGTAAACAGGTTACGTCGTTGCACAAACAAATAGCAATAACAAATACATACTCATAGTACAAAAGATAAAGAAAATGCAAGCAAAAAGCAAAAACATTACTTCGCTCGGCATACGGCAGAGAAATTTCTAAATATTGAAAAAACTTCGTATAAAAACAAAAAAAAGCTTCTTTAACATTTGATTTAAGAAAATTTATTGTTCTCAGTGATAAAACAAAATTATAAATAATAATTTCCTCCACAAAATTCTAGGTTCTACAGATTTGGAAAAAGTTGTGAAATTAAATTAAACTTTCTTTTGCGCGGTGCGCAATTTTTTTTCTTGTTCATGTTTATACATGTTTTGTTTTCCCAAAACTATTGAACTTTATAATTGAAAGCAAATAAACAAAATTTAAACATAAATTGACAATGGGAGTTCACAAAAACTCAATCCATTTTCCTTCTGCATCTGGTTCTGTAACAAACGCAGCCACTGCATCGGCATTTGGTAATCAAGCAACAGGTTTTACTACTGGATTTGGAAGACAAACTAATAACAATACAGTTTTTGGAACATTTTCGAATCAAAATAATCAACAGAGCAGCAATAATAGCTCTGGATTTGGATCACAACATATTTTTGGAAACAATTCTTTTCACAACACAGGTAGCTATTATTTTTTTTTTTGAATATTATCAACTTAAATTTATAAAAATAGTAGGTACTTATGGGTAAAAGAATGAATTTATTTATTTAGTCATAGACATCCATTATTGCTCTGAGTCAAAGTTAATCAACCATTTTCCCCAACAAACTTATTATCAATAAGACAAAGTGAGTCACAGCTCTGTTGGAAATAAAAGATTTCTGCAATTTTGAAAATATGTTATGTTCTCTGTTAGGAGCTATTTATCTTAAAAAATCCATAAAGTAACTATGTATTACAAAAATATAAATATCTGGGAATCCCCTTTCTAATCAACAAACCTATAAAATTAAAACTTATGCAGATCAGTGCAACTCAATGGCTTTGAATTATTCTCACTTTTCCATTTAGTGCAATAAAGAGACATCTACTCCACTTCTGGAGTGTCCTTTGATTTCAAAACCGAGCTAGAATAATTATTGTCAATAATTGTGGTCCCAAAATAGTGGCTTAACTTTGCATTTTGAACGCCGCCTTCTGAGGCTACTCAATGTGAGCATAGAAACGGAGTTTAGCGGTTGATGAAACTTTGCCCTATTCAAAACTTTTGGTTATTCCACAAAAATAAAAACATATAATATACAGTTTTTCTTAGGCAAAATCACTTAATTAACTACAATAAATAAAAGAAAATTAAAAGTTATTAATTTTTTTTACAATTACATACATATTTATAGAAAATTCAATGCATTTCCATTCAATTTGTGATTTTCATCTGCAATATACAGATACACCCTTTATTACTAAAGACTTCTTTTTAGGTGCACATTAAAATAGCAGCATTCTTTAAACGTTTTCTTTTCGTTAATCTTTTAAGTGCTAAATATCATAAAACAAGCGAGTAATTTTAGTAAAAAAGTATAAAGTATTAAGTTGGGGAAAATGAGAATTGTAGAAAACCGTTAAACCATCCCCACTGTCAGATTTCGAATATGGGCATTGTATATAAATTTGCATAGTACTATCATCAGCACGTTCCACACGTCGGCCCCCAAGCGAAATTCTTTGGCTGCTGTTTCTGTTTAAAAACAAGTGCGCCCTCAAACGACCTCATCACAAAGCTGTGTGGAACGTGCTGATGAGAGTACTATGCAAATTTATATAATATGTACAATGAATATGGGTGATTATTAAAAAAAAAATTAATTTTTTCGGTTTTATGATTTTTTTTGGGATGGCTCATTTTAAAAAGTTCTTTCTGGCACAATTTAGGAAGTAAAAATTTTAGAAAACGCCATGGTGGCCAAGAAATTTTGAGGATTTTGAAAGGTGTTGCTTAACCCTTGAAGTGTTACTTCGCAAATATATTGTCAGTATTTATAAGAATTTAAATTTACAATTGATCATTTACAAAATTGATTGATTAACAAAACTACCTACATTTGAAAATAGTAATTTACTATTCAATTATTTTTTTTTTCTTCTCAAAAGGGTTCCATCAACCATTTGGATTTGGTTGCATGATGTCGCAACAAACTACAACAAATATTTGTTTCACAGGCTTTGGAGAACCTAAAACAAATTATTGTTTCACTAATTCTTCTAGTCCTGCTACATTGAAGAAAGTAACCTTGGTTTTCGAACATCCAGATGTAATTTTTGGAAGCAGCATGTTCAAAAAACCAGATACAATAGTTGAAATCGAAGCTCATCCATTAAATAGCCAGACTTGGTTATGGAATAACAATGATTTTTCATTTTGTGTTGGCCATATTGAAAAATTAAACAGCATATTTATTATGAAAAGTCCAAAACCTATAAGTAAGTATAAATACTTTACATATTTGTTCATGAATTTGGAAAACCTCACCAATGTTCAAAGAAAAAATTAATGTATTAAATTCTATTTTTTTCAGAACTCTCAGTGAAAGTTAAACAACCTGGTTATAGCTTCAGCAATATTATGTCATCTTCGATGAATTATGAAAATCGGAAAATTACTTTATCTTTCCAATCGGATCAACCGCAATATATACCAAATACTAATATCCAAAGACCATTAGAAACTATTGTGGAAATTCCCTTGCCAATAGTAAGATATGATCCGGTATGTACATTTTTGAATGAAGATTTTATGTTTTCTGTTGGTCCATCTGGTGGTGTCAGCAATTCTTTCGAAGTTCAAACATCCAAAAATGCTGGTAAGAGAATTTGACAATTTTTTTTTTTCATGTACAAAAATAATTTTTTATGTATCTTCTGTATTTTTTTGCCAGTTTTTAAAATAACATTTGGGGAAGCAGGAATTTGTAACAGAAACCAGCTATTTCGAATGAATAAAATGAATGCCTTTCCAAGTAAAAGTGGTCAGTTATTTGGTAGTCAGGCAGCTTCTGCATTTGGGGCAAATAAATGTTTTGGGAGTTCAACAACCGGCCAAACATCGAATCAACCTGCATTTGGTGCAAATCAAGTTTTTGGAAGTTCAACAAATGGCCAAACATCGAATCAGCCTTCTGTATTTGGTGCAAATCAAGTTTTTGGAAATTCAACAACTGGCCAAACATCGAATCAACCTTTTCCATTTGGTTCAAATCAAGTTTTTGGAAGTTCAACAAGTGGCCAAACATCAAATCAACCTTCTCCATTTGGTGCAAAACAAGTTTTTGGAAGTTTAACAACTGGCCAAACATCGAATCAACCTTCTCCATTTGGTTCAAATCAAGTTTTTGGAAGTTCAACAACTGGCCAAATATCGAATCAAGCTTCTCCATTTGGTTCAAATCAAGTTTTTGGAGGTTCAACAAGTGGCCAAACATCAAATAAACCTTCTCCATTTGGTGCAAAACAAGTTTTTGGAAGTTCAACAACTGGCCAAACAACAAATCAACCCACTCCTTTTGGTTCAAATCAAGTTTTTGGAAGTTCAACAACTGGCCAAACAACGAATCAACCTACTCCTTTTGGTTCAAATCAAGTTATTGGAGGTTCAACAAGTGGCCAAACATCAAATAAACCTTCTCCATTTGGTTCAAATAAAGTTTTTGGAAGTTCAACAACTGGCCAAACATCGAATCAACCTTCTGCATTTAGTGCGAATCAAATTTTTGGAAGTTCAATAAGTGGCCAAACATTGAATCAACCTTCTGCATCTGGTGCAAATCAAATTTTTGGAAGTTCAACAACTGGCCAAACATCGAATCAACCTTTTCCATTTGGTTCAAATCAAGTTTTTGGAAGTTCAACAAGTGGCCAAACATTGAATCAACCTTCTGCATTTGGTGCCAATCAAATTTTTGGAAGTTCAACAACTGGCCAAACATCGAATCAACCTTCTCCATTTGGTTCAAAACAAGTTTTTGGAAGTTCAACAACTGGCCAAATATCGAATCAACCTTCTCCATTTGGTTCAAATCAAGTTTTTGGAAGTTCAACAACTGGCCAAACATCGAATCAACCTTCTCCATTTGGTTCAAATCAAGTTTTTGGAAGTTCAACAACTGGCCAAACATCGAATCAACCTTCTCCATTTGGTTCAAATCAAGTTTTTGGAAGTTCAACAACTGGCCAAACATGGAATCAACCTTCTCCATTTGGTTCAAATCAAGTTTTTGGAAGTTCAACAACTGGCCAAACATCAAATAAACCTTCTCCATTTGGTGCAAAACAAGTTTTTGGAAGTTCAACAACTGGCCAAACATCGAATCAACCTTCTCCATTTGGTGCAAAACAAGTTTTTGGAAGTTCAACAACTGGCCAAACATCGAATCAACCTTCTCCATTTGGTTCAAATCAAGTTTTTGGAAGTTCAACAACTGGCCAAACATCGAATCAGCCTTCTCCATTTGGTGCAAAACAAGTTTTTGGAAGTTCAACAACTGGCCAAACAACGAATCGACCAACTCCTTTTGGTTCAAATCAAGTTTTTGGAAGTTCAACAACTGGCCAAACATCGAATCAACCTTCTCCATTTGGTTCAAATCAAGTTTTTGGAAGTTCAACAACTGGCCAAACATCGAATCAACCTTCTCCATTTGGTTCAAATCAAGTTTTTGGAAGTTCAACAACTGGCCAAACATCAAATCAACGTTCTGCATTTGGTGCCAATCAAGTTTTTGGAAGTGCAACAACAAGACAAACTTCGAATCCAACTTCAACATTTAGCGGAAATCAATGTGTTGGATCTTCGAATCATGCCCAACCAATAAATTCCAACCAAACACAAACTTGCTTTTTTGGTAAACTACCAACAAACCAAAAAACTGGTGGAACTTTGGGATATACCGTTAACCAATCATTCGAATGCTTAAAAAAAAGAAATGATGGAATAAATAAATTTGGAACAAATGATCAATCATTATTCAAAGATAATAAAGATTTAACGTCGGTTCATTACCAGCCAACCCTTGGCTCTGATGTTTTACAAAATCACCCAGGGCGTGTCGAAACGAAAACACATTGCATCACCGCAATGAATGAATATTCAAATGCGTCTTTGGAAGAACTCCGCTATCAAGATTACATAAGAAACTCCACCTCATGTGAACTGCCAAATGAGTCTTTCGAAGAACTTCGACACAAAGCATACATGAGAAAATCCTTCAGTGAATCACCATTAAAAGAAAACAACGTGACAACAAATTCTGGGTGCAAGACAAACGAATTAGCTATTTTAAATGGAAACACATTCGTCGGCTGCAGTCCATCTCATGAAAAAATAATTGGAAATAAAACAAATCAAGCATTTTTCGATCAGCTTCATCAATTGATTCCATATTTGAATGCAGGTTCCTTTTGCAAATGTGTTAACGCACAAAAACATCTTCATAATGATAATGAATTTTACCAAGATGTCTTTAAATACTTGGAACATATTCAAAAACAATGTCGCCAACTGGAGTGTACTCTTGACAAGAAAAGTGCAAATGATATGTTTCCAGAGGACCATTCATGCAAACCGATACAACAAAAGAATACAACAGATACAACAAAAGAATCAAATAAATCTTTGACGGACGTAAAGACACAAAAATCTTCAATGTTAGTTTGCGGCATCTCAACCAATTCTGCTTCTGCAAATACCAATTTCAATGAAGATAGATTACAATCAGAGGGTCCAGTCCCTGAAAATGATGTACCATCTGTCGAAAAAGTTTCCTGCATTTTCGACTGCAACGAAGAGGCAAATAAGAGTTTATTGTTTGGCACAGATGTAAGTAATATCAATGCCCAATCAACAGCATCCAAAGCACTTGAAGCTGCAACTGCCATTATACAAAACCTTATAAAGTCTGAAAATTCTGATAAAGCCAAAAATAATAAAATAAACCAGTCCGAAGATCATTCAAACAAATCTAAGATACTTAAATCAAACGAAGCAGACTCAACTCAACATACACAAAAATTGCCAATGTTTCTTTTTGGGAATTCTAATAATTCTGTGGTAAATAACAGTTTAACTGAAAGCAGTTCGTCATCAATAAATCCCGATGCCTCTGAAAAAAAAGGATCCAATATTTTTGGTCCCAGTGTATTTCCAGCTGCAGGAACAACATTATCAACAAGTGGCATCACAGAAAATATAAAAAGCAACAACAATAGCCTAAAATCTACCGAGAGTTTAGTATTTAGCAAAGATTTTAATGCCATAAATATGCCAAAAACAACCAAACCTCTTGATCTTGATAAATCGGAAGAGACGAAAACAGAGATTTTCTCATCAATTGTTACAAGTGTCAAGCCTGCCAATATGTTTGATTCAGTGCTGATGTTGTCATTGAAAGACAACTCATCGAGCAGCAGCTTAGAGGCAGAAAAGTCGAAATCAAAAAAGCCCGACAAGAAAGTGATTGCCTCAACTAAAGTTGAGCGGTATTCCAGCGGAAAGGTAGGGATGAAGGTCATGCGATTATGCCCATTACATTTACCGAGTAGTAAAAGATTCCCAAAGCTCGATAGTCCAAGCATTTCCGAAAATATATCATCAATTTTGCCATTTTGTGGCTCGATCAAAATGCCCGACAAGACCACCAATTCCAGCAGCACAGAAGGGCATTTCACAGGATTTTCCACATTAAATTTTCCGAGCATTAAACCTGCTGAAAATTTCACTGGCTCAATTTTTTCAACCAAAGATAACACATTGGAAAAAAAATCAACTTCGCCATTTAGTGGTTCAAGTCAAATTCCTGAAGTGAAGTTAAACTATCGTATTTTTTCTACAAAAGATAGCATTTTCAATAAAAACATGGAGGCGGAGAAGTCCATAGGATTTTTCCCATTTGTTATATCAAGCGATAAAACTGACAACACAAATGAAATTGAAAGTACCTCAAAGAAAAATTCAGATGTTACTAAACCACAGGAAAATGAAGGAAATTTTCAAAAAGAATCAGATAATGGATGCTCTTTTCGTGTATCAAATTTTGGCAAAGCAGGCGAACCACTCTTTTTACCAAATGAGTAAAAAATTTTAAGAAATAACATATTCACGTTACATTAATATAAAATCAATTTTGTTTAACTCTAGCAACAAAATACAGGGAGAAGAAAAGCAGATTGTTTCAATTAAGCAAATAGATGAATCAATGAATCATGTACAAGATGATTTTGTATCATCGCAAGTCTTTAAAATGGTAAATTTGAACATAAATTAAAGTTTGTTTTTGTTATTGATAGACTTTTTGTTGTTGCATTTTATAGAAAAAGATCAGTGAAATATTAGCCGAAATAAATGAGAAAGCAGCAACACGTAAGGAATCATTAAACGAATCTGATACGGATAGTGATATTTCGAACTACAGTTTGATATCTAATCGATCATCAAACAAGGATGAAAAAGACAAAGCACTGGTTACACGGACTGAAGAACATCCGACTGGAATAGTTTTGAAACGATATGGGTATGTAACAGTCTTTGTTTAGTTTTGATCGTAAATCATTGTTAATTGGCATTTAAAATGATAGTGCTTATTCTTCTTAAAAAAAGTTTAATTTTTCCGGATTCGATTTGAGAACTTAAACCAAAATCATCCCCACTCCCACATAAATCAGTCAAAATTGTGGAAGGCTTGTAATTTTTACAGAAGAATTTTCCAGCCAAATTATTGAAAAAGAGAAAAATAGATTGAGTGTACAGGTTCGCTGAAGTGAAACTTCTTTCTTAAATTATTATTGCCTCTCTCTTAACGTATGCAACTCTTTTTATATCAAAAATATCTCTCACAAGCAATTGGGAAAAATAATCTGAACGATTTTAGCTATTATATAGGTCGTGCATTTGACTTTTGTTTAATATAAGTTGCTTTTTATATGAAAAACATAGTACTATCTGGTGGCAGTCGAATGGAGCGACATCTAAATTATAGGTTCAACCCTTCTTGCAGAGAGCTTGTGGAGGTTTTAATTTATATTTTTGGTTATGGAAATCAAAATAATGTTCTCCTCTTGCTTCTATTCCCAATTTCCGGGCCCGAAAGATTCCCCAAAACAAAATATACAAAGTAAATTGTGGTTTCATTTTTGCGTTAAGAAATTGAAATTTAATTTCTGATAAGAAAAATATGAACAATAAAATGTCAAACTATTAAGATGCGGGGTGCTAACAATTCGATAGTTTTTGTGAGGCTGTGAGAATTGTTAGTCCGTAATTTTAATGTGCAATGTATTTATAAATGGATTAATTTTTTAAAATGAAAAGTTCGTTGGAAAGCGCAAAGCGTCCTTGGCAATTAACTTTAAAAAAAAAAACCAAAAAAGGAACGGAGTTGCGTGAGCGGAGCAATTGTGAAATTGTTCATGTTTTGTATTTTTAAAGACTATATTGTTATGAAAAACACCACATGTAGCATATATGTAAACATACAAATTCGACTCTTCTAAAATAATCAGCTAAATCACACAAAAAAATATATAAATATTAAAATATATAGACAGTTAAAAAAGGAAGGTACCGCAAAGTATTGAAATACAGATATTTAAAATTGTCCTTAATCTTTTTACTATATATCTTAAATTATTCTACTTTGAAGTTACTACATCTTGCCAACACTAGATGATTTAAAATCTCAAATCACCCAAGATGGAGCTTGTATTGTGCCGAATTTTACAATTGGTCGTAAAGGCTATGGAAGTGTCTATTTCAACAAAGAAATCAATGTGGCTGACCTCAATGTAGATGATTTAGGTAAATATGCAATAAAATTGCTTTCTTTTATTATATTCCTTATTAATTTTCTTTGTAATATAAATATTTTCAGTTCATTTCCGTAACAAAGAAATTATCATATATCCAAATGATTCCACAAAACCAGATGTTATTGCTTATCTAAAAAACTATGATGTGCTGGTAACGCTTGAACAAGTTTGGCCATATGATAGGACTAAGCACAAACCCATAAAAGATCCTCAACTTTTGGATGAAATTAAATTTAAAGATAAATTACGTTTGGTTTGTCACAAAAATGATGTTGATTTTATTGATTATCTTCCCAAAACTGGAAGTTGGCTATTTAAAATGAAACAATTTTCCAAAAATAATATTAGTTTTTGGGATTTAGAAGATGACCATACATATTGTCGAAAATAAGAACAGCTTAACGGAAATCCCAAAAATATTGTAAAATTAAAAATAAATATAATTTGCTTTTGTTTTCATGTTTTTAAATGTAATTAAATAAAATACTTGTTTTGTAAAAAATTAACTTAACCTGACCGCCTGCAGAGAAATTCTCTTTCTAAATAAAATGGAAGAATATAGTAAAATTTTGTAAAACTCTAGTACTTTATTATGTAAAACTCTACTATTTTATTACGTGTTCATATTTAAATGCTTTAATAAT
Organism: Syrphus vitripennis; assembly: GCA_958431115.1. NCBI lineage: Eukaryota > Metazoa > Arthropoda > Insecta > Diptera > Syrphidae > Syrphus > Syrphus vitripennis. Next base: position 24,457,160 of record OY288108.1, read on the forward strand.
AATAAATAATTGGTTTTGATGAAAAAACGGTGCCTTTTACTATAGAATAAAATTAAATAGACGGCTCTCATTTTGCTTTGCAGATTTGTCCCGTTACGCTTTTCTTGTTTGTCTATGACCCCGTGATTCCGACCAGGGGGGATCAAATCTTTGATCTTTTCTCTTCCCATAAAGTTCAATTTTTACATAAAGCCAAAGAATGTTAATACTAATTGCTTTATTTAAAATTTATTTTTTTTAAATAAAAACAAACTAGCGCCTATTTTTCAATAGTCAAATAAACCCCAGAGTCCAGCCATAGGAAAGTATTCCTGTTGCTATAGTGTTTATACCCCTGAAAGGTTTAGTTAATGAATGAAAAATTAGCTTTATATAATGATTGCGTATGTATGTACATGAATGTAAAACATTTTTAATCGACATTAAAATTCTATTAACTGTGATTTGATACAATAACTTTCAAGTAAGCTTGTATGTGACCTTTTGCCTCATTTTTAACATCACTTGGTAATTTTTTCATTTTGTCTTTCAAATTTTGATAAAACTCTTTATCGTCATCTGATGATGTATCTGAATATTTTCTTCGTTTAGCAGCAGCACGCGCACGGGTATTATGTTTTCGAATATCATTTTTTTCAATATTTTGTGCAAATTCTGATGGAGAACATTCGAAAAGTTCCTCAAAAAGTATATCTTCGTGATGATCTTCTTTTGAAACCTAATTACAAAAAATAAAAATCAGAACTTTTTTATGATTTTATTTTTTTTTTATCTACGAATTACCATAGGTTGTTCTGAGAAACTGTAGTCTTCTATGATGTCAGCAAAGTTTAAACATCCCGTTACTTCAACAAAGTCTGGTGCGTCTCTAAAATTTTGAAAATATTTTTTTTCTGAGGGATTAATGTAAAATGTTAAGAAAATTTGAAAGCAAGAATATTCGAGCAAGCTTTCATATTAAAAGTACTATGTATGTGTACTTGATAAAATACGGAATGCTCAACTTAGCTAGCACTGTCATTTAAAAAGAAGATGCTCTGAAAATGCTCTAGGTGCGAAAGCTCATGGATAAACGACAACGGATTGCACGTCAAGCTTTAATGTCCTAATTGCTATTAAGAAAATCATCGATAAAAAAAACTGAAAACATTTTTCGCACAAAAGAAAAAGTAGCTAACCCAGGAGAAAAATAACCAGGAAATTTCTCAAACAAAGAGCTTTGAAAACGCATTTTATTTTAGACGAAAGTGGGGCTCGTTATGCAGGCTAGACTCGTGGCTTGGAAAATTAAACGGGCCCTATTCTAATAGGCAAAAGCGAACAAACGGTATCGATTTGATGATACATGTTATCGTTTTTCTACGGATATTATAGAGACCGCAATCATCAAAACGATATCGTTAGAAATCTTTAGTTTTTTGGGCCCTAGGAAAAGCCCAATAAGTTAACTTCGGTTGACAAAGCAATAGGTCATTGGATATCTTATTCGGGAAAAAATTATCACCGAAAGATTTACGATTTGTCCGATAAAATTTCTACATAACACAAAATTATGTGGGAAACAAAATTCTCTTCAAAATTGCCGAAAGAGTAAATAGACCAAAAACAGGATCTTGACTGGGTGTATATTAAAGATTAGTTTTCATGACTTACATCTGGGTTTTGATAAACGGCCTCAAGAAATCCATTTCTTCCAAATACTTCCAGAAACATTTTCTATCATTCGCCTGACTTATAATAACTCGAGTATAACTATTTTGGAGCGCCTGCCATTTTTCTTTACAACGATTTACTGTAAAAAATGAACAAAAATAAAAATACATTTTTAAAAGTTGACAAAAAAAATATTTAACATTGTTTTTTACCTGACGTGTTAAATTTTATTGCAATTTGTCCCCAAGCTTCTTCCTTTTTCATGTGGTCTTTATAATCATCTTCAGCCCAATTCCAAAGTAATTGTTTTTCTTTAATTGTTTCAATGAATTCAACTGTCGGCGATTTCTTATTTACCACAGTTTTATTCATTTTTAATTTCTATTGAATTCGTGGGGAATTGTTAGATTTGTGTTGCATTCAAATTTTCAATTTACTTACCAATGCTTTTACACTGCAGGAGTCTGAATCATTATTGGCTTCATAACCGCTTTCAAGTCTAAATGGTATTTGAAATTTAGTTTTTTATGTGATAAATCTTTAAAAATTCATACTTTTGTAACTTCAAATGTGGACGCAGAAATGTCATTGCGTCATAATATTTCCATTTACCATTTTCTTCGGCACAACCTTGATTATGGTTTGTAAGATACACAGTAAAGGTGTCCCTTAGATTTGTCCATTTTTGTTTAGAATCATCAACTTAAAAAGATCAAGAGCGATAGTAACAATTATTTAATATAATTGTTAATTTATGCATACTGGATAAGCCATATTCCTTGGCAATAACATTCCAAGCTTGTTGTCTTTTAAGTGGGTTTTTATAGTTAATATCCTTCGTGTTCCACAAGATTTTTTGCTGTTCAACTGTTTGAATAAAATTTTCTGTCCAATTGTCATCTGGAAAAGCAGCAAACATATTACTCGTACATTGGCTGTCTGAGTTGATTTCATTTGATTCGAAAGATATCTGTGTCTTAAAATTTTAAAATTGAATTAGTCAATTTATTATACATATGAAATTAATTTTTATTTAAGTATTACCATATCTTCTTTTGGTTCAGTTTTTGTTTCATTTAAGTGAGCAACAGTATCAGCAGCATGCAATTCATTATTAGCTGATCTGAAATTGAAATTACTCTTTACATTAACTTTTTTTGTTTTGGAGAAAATAAACTAAACTTACACATTTGCTTTAAGATATGGCAACAAAAAATCCAACTCTTTAAAATTTTCCCATGTATTATTGTCTGGGCATTTAGCGAATTCACGGATAAAGGCGCTTCTCAGTGTGGCCCATTTTCTTTTACATTCCAAAGCTGAAAATAATTAAAAAACTTAATTGCACTCAAAAATTTGCTATAAACAATAATGGTAATATAAAGACAGTATATGTTATTTGTTATTAATCAATTGTAAAGCTTACACGACACACAAAAATGAGCAGCTATCTCCTTCCAAGCTTGTAATCTATATTTCTTCATTTTACATCTTTCATCATTGAGATCCCATAAAATTGTATGTTTTTTTATTTCATTGACAAATTCTTTGACCGTAAATTTTTTCAAAATATTTGTTGAGCATAATTGTGATTTATCCTTCAATGTTAAAATTTTCATGAGTAAAAATTAAAAAAAAATTGTGTTAATTAGTTAACTACATATATTATGTATATAATGTACATACCTCCAATGAACTTGAATAACTATCATCATTTCTTCGATTGAATTCAGAATCGCCTACAAGACTTTGACCCCTGAAATAAATCATACAACCATAAATTTATTCTTCAGTAAATATAATATTGATTTTGACTTACTTCTTGTATTTAACGTGTGGCCCCAAAAATTTCATGTTTGCGTAGTAATTCCAACCCTTATACTTTTCTTTTATGGGTTTAAAATAATTTCGAACAAATGAATCTCGAAGGGCTTTCCATTTCTTTTTGCATTCTTCAACTGCAATAAACACAAATAAACTTTATTTTTTAATTTGCCTTTCAAAAAAAAAAAATAAAATGCAAAATAAGATCTAACGGACTTGCTCTTATCTTAAAGTGTTTTAGAATAAACAAAAAAATTACCAAAAAATGATCATAACCAATTTTAAATAACTCGGAACATATGCCGAATTTCAACATGTGCTTTTCTGATTATAAACATTTGAACACGCTATAAAGGTGGTTCTTAAAAAAAAATAAATACTATCAAAATTTATGGTCATGGAACTCGTGTAGGCAAATATGTATAAATAAGTAATCGTTGTTTAACGTATTTAACAATTAATCAAAACAGCAAAACTTACCTGAAGTGCAAAAATGAACAGCTATCTCCTCCCATTCCTTGGTCCTTATTTCGTTATTTCTATAATTTTCATCGTTGGTGTTCCATAAAATATCATGTTGCTTAACAACATCAATAAAATCTTCCACGCTGAATTTATCTGATGGCTTCGATTCAATATCATGCTTGTCTAACTCCTTTAAACAAAATTTTAAAAAATTAACTGAGGAACAACACAATTAATGTTAATTACATCAAATACACTTGAAAGACTATTATCTTCATCATGTTTCTCTTTGATGTTTTCTTCTTTAAGTTCTTCTATTTCTGTTTTAGGTTTGAATTCTGGGTCTTCAGATAAATCTTCTACGATACCACTTATTGCTCTGAAATATTAACAATACCAGAATATTATATTGGACGGCTGCAATATAAAGTATGGTAGTTATATCTAGCAGTTTACTTTTTGTTTCTTAAGTTTGGTACTAGAAATTTCATTTCATTGTAGTGTTTCCAAGTCTTGTCTTCTTCTCTCATAGATTTATAATAATTTCTACAAAAGGCATCCCTAAGTGCCTTCCATTTCTTTTTGCACTCGGCAATTTCTAAAAATATACAATTATTTAAAATATTCACTATTCATTTTTTATATCTGCAGACATTGGCATAGAAAAATATGTAATTTTGCATTCTTGTGAAAATTATGCATGCACATTCAAATGAAACTGAAGCACGATGGGCTCAAGCCAATATATTTTTTAATATCTTGTTCAACTTATTAACTTACTTGATAAACCCAAATTTTCAGCTATCTCCTCCCATGCCTCTAATCTTACTTCATTATTCCTATAATTCTTGTTGTTTAGATTCCATATACATTCATGTTGTTTTACAAGGTTAATAAATTCATTAACATTCGATTCTATTAATGTCTGTGAGGTTTTATCATTTTCATTTTGTGTTTCCTATAATATTGTTTATATTTCTAGCAACGAAAATTGAAAAAAAAAATATTGATAAAATGAATACCTCAGATGATGACGCCGAATCATCCTTTGCTTCAATTTTCAAATCTTCTACCACAATACCAGAGCTGTTCCGCAGTGATTCCAAAGAATCTCTGAAAAAATCCCTTGTGAGATTAAAATTCATAATTGCTAACATTAAGTTTATAAATGCTTACTTTTTCTCTCTTAAATGCGGACCTAAGAACTTCAGTTGATGGTAATATTTCCAGTGTATATCTTCTTCTTTAACTTGTTTAAGAAAGTTTCGAACAAATAGATCTCGGAGTCCTTTCCATTTCTTTTTGCAATCTAAAACTACAAGTAAAATGTTTGTTTAAAATAAGTAATTAAAATAAGACTCCCCAAAATTTCATTTTAATAAATTGCGAAAACGAGTCCAAACAAAACTTTACAGATTTGGAGATGCATCAAAAATAAAAACTTACCCGATACTCCGAATTGATCTGCAACCTCTTTCCATACAACACATCTTAATTTATTATTTTTATAGTTATTGAAAGTCGAATCCCATAAAATTTTTTGTTTTTTCATAGCTTCGATAAAGTTTTCATTTGAAAACTGTTTTCCGTTTCCACTTTGTTCGTCCTTATTTTCGTTATCTGTATCCTATGAAAAATTTTGTATTAGGAAACTTAAATTGAATTGTATAATACTAGAAATATTTAAAATTACACATGTTATAGATGAAATACTATCTTCATCATCAGACTCTCTCGCAAGTTCCAACGATTTTGCCAAACTTAATCTGATCAAACATAATTCTATGGGTCAAACAACTTAAAAAATAATTCTATGTAAAATATATTACTTGTTGCTTTTAAGATATGGTGCTAGAAAAAACAATTGTTGAAAGTGAGGCCAAGTGTTGGTTTTTTCATCTGGATTTTTATTATAACTTCGAGCAAATAAGTCCCTTAGAGCCTTCCACTTTTTTTTAACTTCTTCAACTTAAAGTTAATAATAAATAAGTTTAACATTAAAATCAAACACAGAATTAATTTATGATTAAATGTAAATACCAGATGATTCAAGTGAATGTGCAACTTTTCTCCAAGCTTTTAGTTTTTTATAAACACTTTTATAATGCTTGCTATATTGATTCCACAACAATGGATGTTTTTTTACTTCTGCAATAACTAGTTCAGGGAAGTCGGGTCTATTAGTTACAGATAAAACACTTGGAGGCGGGTTATATGATAAATCGTTTTGTTCCACCATTGTATTCCTATGGAAAAAGATACAATAAAAAAATTTAAATTATTGTTTTGATTGTTAAAAATTAAATATCTTCTTAGGAGTGACTGATGCTTAGAATTTTTAGCATTTAATTCAAAACTTGACATTACGTTGATTCAAGGTACACACAAAAACAAGGTTGCAATTCCATCGGGGCATGTTTGTTTGTTAGCCAATAGTCTAGTTTAATATTGGTGATTTGAATATATATTTTTAAACCAAAAAATAACGGTAGCCTTATAAAAAACCTCTTTTGATAGAAAAATAAACGTAGAAACGACGACTACGAGTAAATTAGCTCCGTGGTCCAATTAACGGTGGATTGCGCCGTTTTTTTTATTTATGCAACTGGAACTAAGCATTCTCAGTCCAGCTTTGCTTTTAGCTGGTCTCGATAGCGCAATGCGTACTGCATAAGGCTATGAGATTTAAATTGGTCTACACTAAAATCCCTGCTGGATAAGAAGTTTTATAATTAAAATTGAACAATTTAAGACCAAGTGTTGTTGTTTTATTCAAAACATTCAAGTTTGATCCAAGGTTTTGACCTCAACATTGGCAAACATCTGAAAAAACGTTGGTTTTAGCCACGAAGGACTGTTAAATAACTGAATTTTCTCCCATTTGAGCGTAATACTATTTTTGTAGACTCCAAAGTCTTTTAAATACAGCTTTTCAAAATGTAGCAACAAAAAAGTTATAAAAAGTAGTGGGAATAAACAGTATATTAACAATGTCAGGGTGTTTCCGTTAAACTGAATCAAACTGCTAGAACTTGTAAAGTTTCAAAGAAAAAAAAAACTTTTGGGGACCAAGGGTTATCTTCCCTTCTTGGTGCAGAGTCTGTAATAGACATAAATAAAAATTCCAAACTTGTAAATTTTACGCTCAAAGAACATTAAAAGAGTATAACACCTTTTTATTTTAGCATATATTTTTTTGTGCGATAGAAGTGCTATGTATATACTTCTTAATCGTTCTTAAAAAAATCTATAAATATAAATAAAAACTTACTCAGTGTCTTCCTGTTCAATAAATGGTCGTACAAAATCTAATTGCTTAAAGTACGTCCATGTACTCCTGTTGTTAGGATGCTTAGCACATTCGCGTGCCAAATAGATTTTAAGACATTTCCATTTCTTCTTGCAATTTTCGGCTGCAATTTTTAAATTTCTAAGTTTTGCATCATAATTTTTTTTCTCATCAAATCACACTTACCTGATATGCCCATTTTCGTTTCAATTTCAATCCAAGCCTCATCCTCCATCTGTGTGCATTCAAAATTAGGATGATTATAGTTCCACAAAAGTGGTCGTTGTTTTACTTCTTCAATGAATTGTGGTACGGGGTTCTTTTTGATGGTTGATTTTCTTTGGCTCTCGGGTTTAGCTTGAATCGGATCTAAAGGACTAGCATCCATATCGGTTTCTACACTAGACACAGAAGAGGATTCATCGCATGGTTTATTGTCAGCAAACAATGTTCTGAAATGTAAATTAATGTTAGAAATTTATAAATAAACTATGACGTAAATATTTTGTGGAGTTGAAAACCTCTTCTTTGTTAACAAGGGAATCAAAAATTTCATATCTTTGTCATATTTCCACTTGCTCTGTTTGTTTCCTGGCGGCAAATCATTGCTATTTGATCTCAGTTTTTGACGACGAGCAAATGTCCTGCGAAGACCCTTCCACTTTGTTTTACAATCTTCAACTTCAGTATAAACAAAATATGGTTATTTAAATTACGTTGTTTTATTTTTTCAAGGTAGGTACCTGGAAGATTAAATTGGTTTCCAATTTGTTCCCACACTTTTTGCTTTTGGGTTTTATTATAAAATGCCCGAAGATTATAGTTCCATAGTATTTCTTTAGTTTTGATTGCACTGATGAATTCTCTGATTGACATTTTCAAAATAGGTATATATTTGTTTATTTATTTATTAATTTATTGTATCGTTATAAATTTTAACTTAAGTTAGTGGTAATCAGCTGTATACAAATTCAATTCAACCAAGAGCAAAGTCAAAAAATGGTTGCTTGACGCGTCGCCATTGCTGCCATTTGTAGCCTTGCCCCTTGAAGCTTGTAGGTATAGTATGCCACTGCCGCTGCCGCTGGCCGCTGACGCAATGGTGCGTTGAGCTCAGTGAGTGCGTTCAAAATTCTTTTGAAATTGGTGGATGTGCTTGGGCAATTTATCAAAACCATTGTTTTGTTGATGAGATTTTAAGAAAAAAATAAAATAGAGAAAGAAAACAAAAAATACATGAAATATACATGATATGTATATAAACACTGACGCGCTCTGATCTGTATTGTTTCATTTTCAGACGATCTTTGGCGATAGCAAAAAAGTAGCCTTACTAACTAAGCAACCAATTTTCTTCAGTAGGTGAGTATTGTAAAAAAAAAACTACTGCTGGGCTGAAGAACGCCATATAGGAAAAAATTACAAGCAATCGATAACAACTATGAAAATGCAGCTCTTACTTTATGTCTATTCGAGAAATCTATGGGCAACGTGATGCCCATCGGGTAAGTTATTGTTGTATTTAACTCGTTTGTTTAGCCTAGCTGTGGTTTTTATCAACTTGTCCATTGGGGCTTTAAGAAAATACAACTAGTGTAAATCATATACGTTCCCATTGTATATAAATTTAAACGTCGGCCACCTAGCGATCACACCACTTACTAATATTTTGGTTGCTGTTTCTGTGTATATACAAGTGCGCCCTCAAACGACCACACCACACAACACAAACATCGTGATGATAGTACTATAATTTTTATATACAATGTACATGCCTGACTTCTATACACTACTCCACAACAAACCCCAATAGTGTGGTTCCAACTTAAAACATAAAAGTTGCTCAAAACACTTTTAGTTTTCTGGATGCATTCATCAAAAAAAAAAAAAACAACAACTTTGAATTTGTTCATTCAGCACAATTTTCGAAACATGCGTTTTCGAAAATCAAAACTGACAGCACATTTTGTCAATACAAAAAAAAATCCCTTCAAAAACGTTATAGCGCCATTTTTCTGTTAAGTATTTTCTTGCACGGCTCTATCAACAATTTGTTGTTAAAAATATTCAATGCTTATGTAAAAAAAAAGAAACAACAGCATTTTGCAGTTTGTAATAGAATAATAAATTAGATTGAAAGTTCTAAAGCGATTGTTTTTCGTGTGAAAAAAAAAGAAATTTTGTAACGCTGAACCCCTCCTAACCCTAAAGAAGTATCAAACCCCAGTATTCACTCGTGTGTTTTCAATTTCTTTTTTTTTTTGTGTTACTCATGAACTATTAACGATTTTCAGCACTTGAAGTTGATTGAATCATCTGAGAGTACACAATTATTTAAGAAAAACATAAAAAAAAACAACCACTGGCTAGTGTTTTCTTTGAGAAAAGAAATTGAAATCGTGGTAAAAGTAAGCAATAATGTTTGGTGGAACGAAACCTACTTTTGGCCAAGCTCCTGCAAACACCGGCTTCGGCTTCAATAGTACAACCACTGCTTCGCCATTTGGACAGTCTACATTTGGAAAACCAGCTACTGGTGGCTTCGGACAAGCTCCTGCCTTTGGGCAGCAACAAAACACTTCGTTATTTGGCGGAGCTCAAAATCCAAATCCTGGACTATTTGGAGCAAGTACATCTACAGCCTTCGGTACAACAACAACAGCTCAGCCGTCGTTTGGAGGTAATATTTTCTTCGATAAAAATAAATTTTAGTTTCAGATACTAGGTATATTCATATTTTAATTCTAAGTTTGTAGATACCCGGCGTGGATGGGCTTCTACTACTCTCCCTATTGTTTTATATTACTCAAGCTCTTCTTCCTTTAGAGACCTCCTATGGTAATTAACCACGTTTTGAACACGTTCTTGTTTTTATCAGTGAAACAATTAGGCAACAACAATTTTAAGGGGTTGGTTTTTCTTAAAAAATTTAAGACATTTTAGGTAGGTATATGAAGTTTAAGATGTGTTTCATGATTCGACTCTATGCAATCACTATACAAAAGAACTCCCAAAATTTCCCATGAAAAAAGACCGAAAATGTCAAGCAGACCCCGCCGACAGAGCCTAGTCTGTCAAAGCTCTTCAAATCCATAAGTCTCACCATAACTTTAAAACTGCTGCTGTTCAGGACCATGGTCCTGCCAGTACTCACGTATGGATCCGAGTGCTTAGCAAAATACACTCCGACCTCTTAGCCGCGTTCGATAGAAAAGTCTTAAGAAAAAAATTCAGTTTCCGAGTCGATGATGATGATGATCCGCGTTAACTGCAGATCGAGTTTTATGGAATCTGCAATCCACATGATTTTTTACTTTTATTATTTGGAATTGTTTTAACTCTTATTTCATTATTGTGTTAGAACTTTTATTTTAATATCCTACATTCTCGGGTGAATTCCGTTGTTGATTAACCAAATGCCAGTCATACATCTATTGAAACACAAAATTTGAATATTTTCCATATTCGAGGTTTTACTATTCATTTCAGGTTTATAAAATATCATCCACCTTCTTATTTCCGACGAAAATTGCCTTTGTTGAAATTTTAATGTCTGAATTTTTCTGTTCCTATTTGGGATTTTTGTTCTCAAATTTAGTATTCGTTTTGCGCTGGGTAGATAACAAAAATACATAAAACCCATTACATAGTACATTATTCTTTTAAAAAACTATCGATCTCAAGACCCAAAAGCATCAAATTCTTCTTCGCCTTAAACAAAAGGGTCATTAAAATTCTTACTTATCCAATATTATCAGTACCTAACATACAAATTTTTTGGGTTTTTGATGAATTTTCTGCAAAACGGTTACCTAATTTTCCCAAATTTGTGTATTGTTAAAAATAATTTGAACAATTACTTTCATAATGACATTTTAGGACACAAAATTGCATTAATATAAAATCATTTTTTTTAACAGGATTCTCTCAACAGCCTCAGCAGAATACATCAATTTTCGGAGCTGCTCAACCGGCCGCTCCACAAACATCTCTCTTTGGACAACCATCTACATCTGCATTTGGTGCAGCTAAACCCTCCGGCTTTGGTTTCGGCCAAACTGCACCGCAACCAACAACATCGTTGTTTGGTCAAGCGCAGCCAACTAGCACAGCTGGATTTGGGTCATTTGGTCAAGCCGCTCAGCCAACAAATGCTTTTGCTGCAGCTGCGCCTGCATTTGGGCAAGCAACAGCTTCTGCTGGAAATGCAACTGGCTCTGTTTTAGTAAAATATCAGCCGACCATTGGAACCGATACTTTGATGAAAGGTGGAACTCCCAATAATGTGAATACGAAACAACATTGCATCACTGCAATGAAGGAATACGAAGCAAAATCTCTGGAAGAATTACGTTTCGAGGATTATTTAGCAAATCGGAAAGGTCCCCAAGCAGGAACATCAACAGGCTTTGGGGGATTCGGAGCTGCTCAGCCTACTGCCAATACCGGAGGTCTGTTCGGTGCAAGCACTCAACAGACAACTGGTCTTTTTAGTCAACAACAACCAGCCCAACAGCAACCAACTGAAAATAAGAACCTTTTTGGGACAAGCATCTTTGGACAACCTGCACCTGCTTTTGGTGGAGCAGCCCAAGCCAATAACAGTTTTCTAGCAAAACCCTTCTCAACACCAGCAACATCGACAACTGGATTTGCATTCGGTTCAGCTCAACCAGATAATTCTGCAAATAATCCTTTTGGAGCAAAGCCTGCTTTTGGCCAGACACAAGCACCTAGTCTATTTGGTCAGGCGGCACCTCAGAACACAGCAGCACCTGCTTTTGGCCAGACTAATACAGCCGGATTTGGCGGCTTTGGTGCGCCTGCTCAGCAAACCTCTGTCTTTGGAGCTCCGGCAACTGACAATAAACCAGCCTTTGGCCTGGCAGCTTCAACTGCTAATACCGGTTTTGGAGGATTTGGTACAAATGTTAATACCAGCACTGCAGGAGGGGGATTATTTGGCCAAAAGCCTGCGCCAGCATTTGGAAATACTTCAGCGTTCGGAGCCACGGCCCCAACAACTGGGTTCAGCAACTTCCAGAATAATCAAGCTGGTTCATTGTTTAATTCGAGTTTGAACAAACAACCCACTACCGGATTTGGTGGTTTCGGAACACAAACATCAGCTGCTCCGCTCACATTCAACACCGGCCAACCTTCATTGTTTGGCACAACCGCAAACAAACCACTATTCGGGAATACATTACAAACTGGAAACACAACTGGCGGACTTTTTGGCGGGGGGCAAAGCATGTTCGGAAATAACAATACAATGAGTGCCTTTGGTACTACAACTCTTGGAGGGTAAGTTCGTCAAGAAGCTATATATTTCAATCCCAACCAAAAATATTTAATTGAGATTCTATGTATTTTAGAAACACAACATTAGGTGCAAATCAACAACAGAATACTATTCCAATTCATCAGCACATTCTCTCAAAAGTCACATCACCCTATGGAGATAATCCAATATTCAAGGACCTGAAGCGAAACGATGAAACCGATGCTCTGAGGGCTACAAATCCTGTTGCCCAAAAAGCTATTCTTGAATCAACTGGTTCTCAGTTTAAAATATCAGCCAAACCAAACTCGAATGCGATTAAAATTAAACCCGTTGGCAGTGCTTTAACTAAGGTAGATTATATTAATGTTGCTAGTTTGTTTTTGAGTAGTATTTATTTTGTGAATTTATTTTTGCAGAAAGCTCTTTTTGAAGGTCTCGAAGAATTTGACAGCAGTGTAGAAACATTCAGTTTGAAACCGAACGCCAAGCGTTTGGTCATCAAACCCAAACCAAGCACTCCAAATACATCACTTAGTGGTGGTTCGAGTACTCCTCAAAGCAGCGCCAAACCTTCTATTTTGAATAGTGTAAACCAACGTAATGATAACGCAAACCAACGTAACGATTCATTTTCTGGAGAAATCCCACAGGAAAATATTCCACCAGCTAATAAACAAGATGCAGAAACAAGTCGTAGAGAATCATGGCTTCATCCGAATAATTTGGAGAAAGTCCGTCAGCAAAATGTACACCACAAGTCAGATGCTGTTTTGAATAATACCCTTACTGAGTTAGTTCCACGCAAATCATCTGATTTGCCATTTGGAACAATTGAAGAAGCAGCATCTACATCACGTAAAGATTCTTCGCTTAGTAAAACTGTCTCATATAATGAAACAGTAAGCGAAAGCTATATTTCTAATCGGTCCTACACAGAAGATCGCAACGATGATTCGGTTTATTTAACTTCGGAACCGCATCCAACGGGTATTGTACTCCGACGAGTGGGGTGAGTCAATTGAATCTCATGTTTTTCATTGATTTTTTGAATTTGTTTGTTGTTTCATGCAGATATTACACTATTCCATCTCTGGACGATTTGAAGTCATATCTGGCCGAAGATGGATCTTGTATTGTTCCAAACTTTACAATTGGTCGTGAAGGTTATGGTAATGTCTATTTTAACAAAGAAATGGATGTAGCTGGACTTAATCTAGACGAAATTGGTACGTAACTTAGATCGTCAAAAAAAAGTATCTTTTTATAAATGTTCGTGTTTGTTGTTTTTTTTTTTAGTTCACTTCCGCAACAAAGAGATAATCATCTATCCAGATGATGATAATAAACCACCAGTTGGAAATGGTCTTAATCGAGAAGCTCAAATTACCCTCGATAAAGTTTGGCCACATGACAAAACCAAACATGAACCAATTAAGGATCCACAACGTTTGGCTGAAATGGATTATGAATTGAAATTACGTCGTGTTTGCGATAAAAATGATATTCGATTCATTGAATATCGTCCCGAAACTGGCAGTTGGGTATTTAAAGTAAAGCATTTCTCAAAATATGGCATCAATGACAGTGATGAAGAGGATGATATTCCAACTGATCCGAAGAAAGCAAAAATGAACATAAAAGAGGGTGATCCAGGAACAATTAACAATGGAAAGGTAGTTATTAAAACCGTATGAAAATTGTATATTAAAGTATTTAAATTAATAAAATATTGAAGTATTTAAAATAAAATCCAATCAGAGAAGAATTTGTTGACATTAATTACCATTTCTTGCCTTAAGCATAAAATTTTTTTAATGCAATCACTACCTTAACAAAAAAAACCATATATTGTTGAAAATAAATTGGATGTCCCTATAAAAGCATTCTGAGTGTATAAATTATTCCTTTTTGCAATTTTGTTTCCTAGATCAATGAAAATCTTGCCGGAGCAGTTGGAGGAGCAGTTGCTGTTGGCAAGCAAGATCCCAAATTAGCTGCTATGTCTTTCGATGAAGCTGAATTTATGTTAATGGACAAAACTCGTAAGTTTATATTATCATATCGTTTATCTTATATACATTATATAGTTATTCCATTACTTTCGATTATTATGTTTTTTTTTCTCCATAATCTTTTAGAGTGTCCATTCTTACTTTAAAAGATGACACACTCTTATGACTTGTTAATGATGATGACAAACTGATTTTATCTAAATAACTGGTTAATATTTTCGAGTTCTTGTTTGTTGTACTTTGGGTGCTTCTACTTTATATTGATGATCGCTTTTGGTGCAGATTTATGATTTATTAATTTTAAAAAATGTATCATAATAATATGTTATTAATATGAATTATATTTGAAGCAATATGCAAATATGGACAGTTTTGTTTTTAGTTTAGTCTAAGTTTTTTGGATTTGCTAGATAGAGAACATTAACTCTACTTGGTATCCTTAATTATCTTGGAATGGAAAATTTGTGTTAAGTATTTTTTCTGCGTAAGTCTTAAATTTTAAAATGAAAACTTTTTTATTATTAATATTTATTGCAAAGTAAATCAATTTACATTATATGTGTGTGCCGGAGTTACACGAATTTATTTTTAAGTCTGTGGTGCAAAATCAATTAAGTACAGTTTTTGCAAAACCCAACTAATGCATTCTCCTTATTTTTTAGGAGAAGGTTTTTTGTATATATAATATAAGAAAAATGAAAAATTATATTATATTATACATATACATATTACAATATCGATTTTGACCCCAAGTTTTTAAATAACACGTTTTTTGGAATCAAATTGAATTTTGCAGCAGTAGTTCTTATTCTTTTTTAATAAATTACTCAACGTAGTCTTATTTAAAACAATACATTTTAAAGGAACTAGGTGCGATAATTAACAATGGTTGTTTGCTTTATATCAATGCATCTTTTGGCGTGGAATCTGTGATAGCATTCTGAACTATCTACGTATCTGCAGAGGGATTCAAACAAATTCCCTGTCTGTTGTCAAAAAGACAATTTAGAACTTAATTATTAGGCCTTATCGCCAAAACCATAAGGCCCGAATTAAAAAAACAATGTTATAAACTCATAATGCCGAAAAAGACTACTTAAGAATTTTGTGTATATTTTTGGCGTAATAGATAAAGCTGGGGTATAACGATGCTAATATTGAGAATTTTACTTCCGATGTTTTAATTAAAATCAGTCTTATCCCTCAGGACCATAGCGTCGGTATTATAAAAAATATTAAAACACCCAAACACCGAAACATTACCCAAAAATTAAAAAAATATTCGTCAGAAAACCACAAAAGAATTAAAAAATGCCCAACATAACGTTGAAATGTCTAGTTCGAAAATTTTTATATCTGCTAAAAACCTTTTCCTTTTTTTTTTTGTTGTTGTGGGCATTCTGATATTTTTGTATATTAAATCATATCATCCAACCTCACATCGAAGTCAAAAAATTTCATAGGATTCTCAAAGCGTTGTGATTACTGCTGAAAGCATTGTACTGAATTGGATGGTGTCCAACGATATTCCAGTATTTCATAATCACTTGGATAACTATAGTAGAACTTTCTTAGGTAGAACCTATGCCCTTGCGAAACAGCGGGGCATGTACAAAGAAGGTAAAGAATCCTTTCTTTCTCCCCCATTCTTATAGTTCCTAGGGAAACGCCAATCTTCGCTGCGTTACTGCTTATAAATTAATGCTCGGTTGTGATACCGACTACGGAGGTAATGTGCCATCTAATTAAGTGTAAATCGCTAAGTCCTGTTAAAATCAAGTTTCTGCAATGTCCAGACTTAGATGTGACAAAAATGTTGTATAGAAATGTGATCTTTTAAACAGTGAAATCGTGAGGTTTCTTGATTTTATGGTCTTCACTGAGACCACAATTCTCTCACTTAACTGATTCACCTGAAGCCTGAGGGAATTCGTCGGTTTCTATAAGATAATATTTGACTCATACGTTTTGCACATTGCCCAACACTGCTAGCGGTATGAGCTTTGGGGCGTTTTCGATTCAGAAAATGGGCGTTTTTCTTTTGTTGAATTAGAGTTATATCTTTTTAAGAAATTTTTTTAAAGAGCTTCTTAAATTAATTTTTTTTTTAATTTTTGTATTGCCTCAATTAGAGTTCCTCCAAAATTCAGCAGTAAACGACTTTTCCTACTTTGATACATCCAAGCGAAACAATCTTACCAGTCCTACTGCAATCTTAGCTAATGGCAATGGTACTGATTCACACAAGTTACAACTAATGAAGGCCTCTCTATTCATTGATGATGACATGGACTCCAAATCTGGTAAGTCATTACTATGAAATATTTACTCGTAAAAAAATAAATCATCATTAATTTACCATAGTTGCCTCAGAGAAACAAGACGAACGTGATAACACGGACATGAGTGTAAGAAATCGTTTGTTTCTAACACATGACCATGATCAATACTCATCATCGCAGTCTTTGTGGAAAGATGGCTATGCCAACTCAGTTGCTTCAAGTCAAGTTGAATATGCTGATAGTCCATTTTATGAAACAATCAGTAATAAACCTAGAGAAGCAGAAGTAAGTAAAATTGAATTTTGTACTGAACGATAAAAAAATAATATTTGAAAAATTTCAGTCAGTAATACCGACAGTAGAACAAGCCGTGGCTCCTTTAGTCAAATACCAGCCTCTTATTTTAAAGCCAAAAGTGGCTCAAGTTAAGGGTTATGCTTGTCAAATTCCTTTCGAAAATTCCCTAGCTTTTAGATTGCAAGGCAAATGTGCAGCCGATTTAGGTATTTTCAATAGTCGAAAGTTCAAAGTGTGTTTTGGTCCGCAGAACACTTTGGTTATACCTGGAACTAAGAACTCCGCTGTTAGGAAAATTAAAGGTAAGCTAAGAAAATCTACAGAAAATTGGCCTTGAATAATAATAACCTTTCTATTTGCTTTTAGATGCGAAGCTCGAAACTATACATGATCTCTTTAGTGGTCGAAAATTCAATGACTTTTCGCAAACTGTTTTGTACCGCCTTAAAATATCCTCTGCCGAACACATTGAGAATTTCGAAAAAAGTATCGTTGACCATTTAGAGATACAACTTAAGAATTCAATTCAAGTGGAAATCGAGGGCAGTGATTGTCCAATGATCAAGTCAAATTGTGGAACAAAATTGATTGTAAAACACTTGGAAGAAGCCATGAAACTATTGAATTTGGGACCTTTGGAGGAATACGCTGTTTCGGTATGGTCACTTTGTTTGGCTTTATGGGGCGATCAAGAAGAATTGGAAGATTGTGATCCAGCCAGTCACCACGCAGTTATGTGGCGAAGAAATTTACTTTCTCAATGGCTTGAGAACACCCTTACAGATAAGGATCTCCTATCGAAAAGTGTTTCGAAAAATACGTACATTGATCATTTAATGGACCTGCTAATGTGTCATAAAGTTGTTGAAGGCTGTGAGTTGGCATTTAGGTATGATGATGCCAATTTATCACTATTACTGGCACAACTGTCATCAGGACCAGTAGTTAGACAATTGATGGAAGACCAATTAGCTGCATGGCATAAAGTTGAAGCTGACAAGTTTATAAGCGTTGAACGTTTGAAGTTGTTTATGTTGGTAGCTGGAGTTTCATTAATGGACTCCTCACATGGACCAATTAATAGTCTCGAAGGTATTGAGTGGGTTAAGGTGCTAGCGGTAAGTTTATCTTATATTGATTTTAGAGCCTTTCATTATGTTACGTATTAATTATTTGAATAGCTTCAACTTTGGTATCTCTGCTCCCCGACTTGTTCCATTACTGATGCATTACTTGCATATGAAAAATCATTCAATGCCGATGAATTCTACGCCTTGCCACCATCACCGCATTACACTGAATCGATTGGCGACAGTGAAACACACCCACTCTATGACCTTCGTTATCACATTTTACAGCTTTATTCCAAACGGAGTCACCCACTTGAAAGCCTCCTTAACCCCTTAAATCATACTGAAGATTTTATGGACTTCAGACTAAGGTAAACTTCGAGTGCAAACATTTAATCTAATCTTCAGCTAATTTTATCCCTTTTTTTAGCTGGCTTCTTTTGCAAACTTTCGAAGCTCTAGGCTATCATCATTGTTCTGAGCTGTTTGAAAGCCAAAGACATGTTGATTTCGCATCGCAATTAGAAAATTATGGCTTATGGAAGTGGTCGGTGTTTGTTTTGCTTCATATAAAAGAAAAAACCGTGCGAGAGACGCACATTCAAGACTATCTGTATCGATATGTATCTGTGTCCAATGATGGAGCTATAACAGACGATGAAAAATTTATAATTAACGTTTTGGGTGTGCCGCAAAAGTGGCTAGATTGGGCGAAGGCAGTTAAAGCTGGAGCAACTGGCAACTATCACATGCAAGCTAAGTACTTGCTGAAAGCTCAAAAATGGGCTGAAGCGCATGAGGTCATTTTTGAGCATATCGCCCCAGATGCAGTTATTAACGGTGAGACTTGGTTTTGAAAATGTTTTCAAAAATTATTCCATCTTATGACTTTTAACCCTTTTTTTTAGATAATATGGACTATCTACATGATCTTCTTAGTCAATTCGATAATTTAACCTCAAGCAAAAGTATTAAAGTACCAAACTGGTCAAATCAAGGGCAAATATTTTTGGATTTCATTGACATTAATGAGAAAGTAAGTTGTAAATAAATTGTATATCTTAACGAACTGTTAATAAATGAAATAATCTTTTTTTTTTAGTTTAAAAGTCTGAAGAATCTACATGAGGGTGACATCGAAGCACGCTGGGAAAACCTCAAACCTCAATTAGCTGACTTGTGTTCGCGTATTAATCTTTTGCCCTGCCCAACACCGAAACATCGTTTGTGCCAGAGTGAAATCGCCCAAAGCTTAGCATGTTTAGTCCGTGGTGTTTTAGTTGTATGTACTTCCCTAAATCCCTGTCTGACAATTAAAATCGCATTAGAACGGCTACCTCTGCCGCAGGAGTTTGCACAACAAGAGCTTAGAGCTCTTCTGGATGCGCTGGTAACAGATCTCTGTAATTCAAAAGACTAAACTAATTTCAGATTGTAGCAGAGTTTTTGAGAAAGAAAATAAAATTTAAAAAAAAAACTCAGTTAAGTTAAGATTTTAAAAGTTATTTTTTATTATTATTAGAAATATCCGCATTTCAAATCATTTATTATTTTGTAACAAATTAAAAAAAAATTTTGTTCCTTTTTTTATACAAAAACAATAGGCTCCTAAAAAAGTTTATAGGTACATTACAAGATTATGAGTTGTTTAGTTTTTTTTTTTTACTTGTTTTCTTAAGTTTAGTAAATTCAATTATTATAATAAACAACAAACAAAAGTTATTTTATGCTTTATTAATACGTATGTATTTATATATATACGTACGTATATTTTGGCAGGATTCGTGTCTTGTGATGAAAAAAATATTTAAAATGATGGATGGCCATAGGACTGGTTCATGATTTCTATGATTCGTCTAAATTAGCTCTTCACTGGAAATTAAGGTTCTCTAATGGGTGAATCATACGGTGACGAAATAACAGATATTGATTTAATTTAAATAAATTCATGCCGATATTAAGGCCCCTATTATGACTCGCGAGTCGCGCGAAAAATGTGTCGAAGAATACTAAAAATATGCCTCTTATTTTTAACAAACAAAAAAAATCTTGATGTTGCGTTTGTTAATTCTCATGGCGTCGACAAATTTGTAGCGGGCACATTTGGGCATTTGATTTATGGAAACGAGTAATAGAAAACAAAAATTATGTGAACGTGTTTCACAAGAAAGTGTCGACAAATTGGCGCTCGACGACTTACGTAATACCAAGCTGTCGCCTTTTTTTGGCGTCAAACGCTTTACATAGTAGGTCTGATTGAGTCAGTTCAAAATAGACGCACAGAAAAGTGCTAACGTAATAATTAATGCAGGTATCGTCCAAGGGGGAGATTCGTTTAGATTTGAAATCATGTTGAAATTAACGGTTGTATTCACCGAGCGCTCATAAGTTTATGGACTCAAGTAGAAAAATCCTCATTCATTTGCTCATAAAAACGGAGGAAAAGCAGTTTTTTTTATAGTTCTATTAAACTTATTCTTTGGTGAATACCTAAGTCAGTTAAAACGAGAGGTACAGAACTGTTTTTCTTCTCTAACCGGCGGCGATTTTTATGATTAAGTTTTTCTAGAACTACGATTTTTCTCCCACTCCAACCTAAAGCTCCACTTGTGAGGTTCGCTTGGTTGACCTCAGGAAACATTCACAGTTCTACCGGCTTTAGATTGTTTCATATGTTAGGCAAATTACATGCCGTAGTGGTTTTTATTTGTATTTAGAGCCCGATTTTTTAAAAATTATACTTGCTTTCACCAGTTGCAGTTTTGTTTGGCCAGTTTATATTTTTTGATAGTTAATTTTTTTTCCTTAGCTACTTGACAGCAAGAGTTGAAAGTTCATTGAAATACGTGAAATAAAAAAGGAAATAATTTTTAAATGTATTTTTTATAGTTTATTCATCATATTAACCATGTATTATATTTTTTTTTACAAACTAAATAAATAATATTGTTTTGTGTGTACCTTAAGATCGAGAAAATTCTTTCCAGATTATTTGTATTTGTATTTTTTTTTGTTCATTTTACCATAAAAGAAATAATAAAAATAAAATTAAGTGTATGTATATCAATTGCAGGAGTTGGATAGATTTACCTACCAGGAGACAGAGATTAGGTGTTGGTTGTTTTCAAAATCCAAACAAGTAACACATCGCTTGATTGATCGCTTCTCTCAAGCATGCATAAACGTGTTTCATTTGATATCTAGCTGACCTGGAACTTATTCAAAAACAATTAAAAATATTTTGATTGCCATTTAGTCTTTTAGGTTTTCTTTTTTTTTTTTTTTTGAAATTTTGTTTGCGTCTTGAAGACATGTTGCTGATGCTTTTTGCAGACGCCAACAACTTTACTCAATATTAAGATCGATATTTTCAATGTATGTATAATTTGTTTTCTTAAGCTCCGCAAGCCGCAACAGCAACAACATCTTCTCAGCAACTCCTCTTCTTTTTTTTGGAACGATACATTTTTGTGTTACAAAAAAAGATGATGCTGATTTCAAATACGTGCTCTCAAAGCCACTGCATCTCTTGTTCGCGAGATTCTCACACGATTAAGCGCTGAAATGTTTCAATAAAAAAGTGGAAAATAAAAAAATTTCAATTTCTAGAAAACACAAGCAACTCAGGCTCCGAGGGAAACTCTGCATTTCGCTTCTCGGAAACAAAGTGGTTTCCCACTATCTCAAATGCAAAGCCTCCGTTCGGAGGGTGCCCTTTTTGTTGTTGTTGTTATTTCTGCGGGACCCACCTCTTCATAGCTAGAAAATAACTTTTTTTTTATTGCGGAACGAGAATCGTCGCATCCAGCTTCTGGAATGTTGGAAAAGATTGTTAAATGAATAGTTTTGGACAAAATAGGGGGATTCTATCACATACTCCTACAATAGATTGAGTTGAAAAAAATAATAAATAAGATTTTGGAAAGAATTGAATCGATTAACAATTTTTTTTTAAAAAACTAAATCTTAAAATCTAGAGCCAGCTCTGCGATTAAGCTTTTGCCACATTACCTCAGGAATATACACAAAAGCATTTTCATAATCGTCCGATTAACCCGACACCAATAATTGGTCTGGTAGTGGGCAGGAATGCTTCTGGCAGGTGAGACAATTCTCCAGAGAGACTGTGCCTTCGACAGAGTGCAGACAGACGCCACTGTCCGGGGGACTCTGGTAGTAGTTGTGTTCGCCGCTGATGAGATCACTATTGCTTGGTGAGATTGGGTAGTAGACACCTTCCTCCTCTGGCAAGGGGTCATCGTTTAAGCCAAGCAGTTGGTCCCAGTTGGTTTCGCCGCCGCCATACATTGGCGCATAGTCAGAATCTGTGAAGAAATTGAAATCATTGATGAAACTCTCTGATAGAATGGGAGCTTCCACGTTCAAGGCACTACCATTGTCGTCATTGAGGTCGTAGCTGAGCGGTTGGTCTCCAAAGTTGCTGGACGAAGATCGATTAGAGTCCGTAGGTGAACAGGAGGACTGTTTGGGCGAGTAGGCACCCATTGGTGGTGCTTTGCCATGTAGCACCGAGACCAAATCAAGGATATCAGTTCGATTGGATACCATATCCTTGTAATACTGTTTTTCATGTTCTAGCTTCTTAACTAGCTTCATGTGTTTTTTGAGCGTTTTGTGAAGCTTCTTGTTGACATGTTTCATTGCATCTAGTTCTTTTTCAAGTGTTTCCAAGTATTCCTTCTTTTTTCGTCGATTTTCACGCGCCAATAGAGCATTGCGATTGGAAACGTTTGGATCAGGTCGACGGGTTGGCAGACGTTGGAGTGCGGTCTTTGCAGTAGAAGTAGAGGTTTTACCGGAATACTGACTTGCCGAGCTGCTTACTACACCCTCATAATCGGAATCTTCATTTTCGCTGCTCGATGATGATGATAAGTCGCTTAAACGTTTGCTGATTTCGCAACTTCTATACACAGGCGCCATTTTATTTTTCACAATTTTTTTGCGTCGTAGTCTCGCAGTTGATGGTGGTTGGTTCGTATAATATCGATATTTTTTTTTTTTTTTGAAAACACAAGGAAATTTGATAAAATCTTGCTTATTTCGCTGTGGTTTTTGTATTACTTACTTTTGGATAAAATTATAAATATATTTTGTTGAAAAAAGAATTTAAAAAAAATTGAAAATGTTCCTTCAAATATTTAACGTGACCAATCTTGTATGAACTATGAACAGAATACAGAAAATGAAGTCAAACGTGAAATTTTCCATGCAAAAGTGGGAGAGCAAAAAAATATCGATTCATTTTGTTGGCTAGGTTACAATTGTTTTTTTTTTATTGGTCGGTAATATAGTTTTACTCACATGTTACCACGTTTACAAGCAGAATTGAGAGCTCGAGTTGGATTAAGGTCGAATTTTCGACCCAGGTTTTTCGTGATTTGAGTTGAGTACTCCAGTTAGAGTTTAGTAGAAAATATGTTGAGATGACAGCTGCTGGTGTCTCTCCAGTCATTGCAGTATTGTTTTTTTTAAATTTATGTTGGCAAAAAGTTTGGTTAATTTTATCTTTTATTTACAAAATTCAATAGACCGATCGTTACGAGTGAAAAAGAATGTGTTCTAATTATTTGCACTCACACAAACGTCAGACATTTTCCCAATGCCATACCAACTCCTCAACTCAGGTTTTTCAGTCGGTTAAAGCTCATTTCAACTCAACACAGGTATACAAAGGGGTGAAGCGAGCTTGAAGCTCTCTTCAATACCTCTTGTAAACGTGGTGGATATTAGCTTTGTATATGAAAACTATAGTACTATCATGGCGAGTTTTTTTTAGGGTTGCAGAGGTCCTGGTGGTGGCGCTGCAAAATGTGAGGTGTAAAATTCGATTTGGGGAGTCTTTAAGCGTCGAAAATTGGTGGTAAGGGCAAGAGTAGACTATTTTTTGGATTATTGCATCCAAAAAATATAAATAAATATCATTTAAAACCTCCATAAGCTCTCCGCAAAAAAAAAGAGTAAGGGTTGCATAGGTAAATTAGATGTCGCCCCATTCGACTTCCACCATGATAGTACTATAGTTTTCATATACAAAGATATTAGCACTTGGTACCACGGGTCCACGGCACGGCTTTTTTTCGATTTGACGTTCAACATAAAAAAACCCAAAAAAGGGTTCGAAAAATATTAATTTTACTAGCAGAATTTCGGTAATTTCGATGATAATTTGCAAATTTGCTTGCAAATTTATATCTCCACGTCTGAAAAGCAAACTTTTCAAATATATATTTTGCTTTTTTCAACTGTAGTTGTCCTATTACCCTACATTATCTATATCCCACTATTAATCTACATTACCTACTCAAACATAGTGCCCAAAGAAAAATGTCAAAAACCATACAAAAATTTCGCAGACGTCAGCCCAACGTCAAATAAGCTACATCTCGCATTTCGCCATCTCTTCAATTTCGCTTCAAAAGAGCAGTTCATTTTCATTCGTGTCGTTCGGTTCGTTTTTGCAATAAAGTTTTTATTATAATAGGTACTTATCTATGAGCAAGAATAAAATATAGAAAAATTCTGTCCAAAATAGTTTTCTTGTGCTTGCTAAATATTTTTGTCCACCATGATAGAAAAATAGAAAAAAAAAATAAAATAACCCAAACGAAACAACAACCGACCAACGGCCGAACCCGATTAGAGTGACCAAATAAATTGTAAAAAATAAGAAAACGAAAAAAAACATGAATGGTATCACCACTTGATACAAATCTTTGTTTTCTAATTTAACGAAAAATCTAAGGAATTTCAATCCTCGTTATCAGTAAAAAAAACGAAAACAAATTATTCCCAAGTGTGAAAAAGGGACTTTAAAGTGCACTCAAAAAAAAGAAAAGAAAAAACGAAACGCGGTGTTATACACATAAAATAATAAATAACGCAGCGCACGAACGGCATCGGATACGAAATCCAATACGGAATTAGGATCGAAAGTGAAATTCATTTGAAGTGAAGCAAAACCGAAATCTCTTGTTTTGCAGATTCGGACGGCTCAACAGAGCGAACTCGTTCTCGACCGACAGTCACATTTTACCACAATCCTATTGCCAACAAAACAAGTTCTTAGTATTTCCACAAATTATTTTGCAAACAACTTAAATATTTTAAGAGAAGTGTAATCATGAGTTCAAGTGCTAGCGTTGCTACCGCTGCTGCTGTTGATGATGATAACTCCTCCTCGGCCGCATCGTCTACCTCAGTGCTTCTAGTCACGGCCAATGTTGGTAGTGTTTTCGAAGATGTAAGTGTTTTTTGTTGTTGTTTTTTTTTTTTTTTAATCCAGAAATGAGGTCGCATCCTCCCTTGTCCCTACCCTTCTAGAGATAACCGCTAGTGCAATGTGCAAGTGATACACCCGCTGCCGTCACTGTATCACACTTTAATCGCGAAACTCCCTTTTATAATGTGCGACTTATTGATTTTATACTCGTACTTCGTATTCGTTTACCAACTTCGAGATCTCTCTAATTGGATTAACGTAATTTATCTTTGGTGTGTTTCTTTTGCAGCCATCGCGATTGTTGGAACCCTGGGTGGATGAGTTCCTGGCGCGAGTAACAGAACTGAGGCCTAGATTCTTGGCTTTGCACCTGCAAGAAGTAGGCGGAAAAACTTATGAAAAGTCTATGGAATATGTGCAAGATTTTATAAGAAGTTTGTGCGAAGCCAAGCAATTGAGCGATTACTCGTGCATTCGCATTTACATGGATGAGGATTTTAAGTCAGCTGAACATTTTACTGTAAGTTTTTTATTTACCTAAATACCTAACTATTTAAATCATGGAATTCATTTTATTTTTGTTCGTTATTATTTTAGAATATTCGTTAAGGTTTAGTTTATCATCGATCTCCATAATTATTTATTTCAAATCGTAGGTATTTTCTTAAATGTTTGAGTTTTTAGTGATAGAAATAACTAATCAACAGATTTCAGTTGCGACATTTACATAACTAGAACTCCTAAAATCTATGTTAGAAACTAAAACCCAATGTGAACCAAGTGGAGTCGCAAAAGGTATGAATTTCATGGTATGTGTGTATCAACTCACTGTTGGGCATTCCAAATTGCAATGGGAATGCCGGAATCAGTTAATTATACTACGAAACCATTATTTGTTTAATCTATGAAAATTCGCTGTGAAAGTAGCATTTTATTTCTACCTTTAACTTGAATTCTTGAATTATTTGATGGAATGGAGAGTTTCCGGTATATTTTATCAATTGAATATAAAATCAAAAAGAAAATAAAATTAAAAGGTTTTTAGAAACTTTACTAAAAATGATTAGGTAGGTACCTAAAACACTCGAAACCACACACTTTCAGACGGACATATTATCTTGATGATAATACAACTTTGTGTACACAATCTGAAAAATTGGTGACGTAGGCAATATTTTTTTTTTGAATTTTAATTTTTAAAATGGACATTTGGTTTAATGTATTCACGATTTAAATAAGAAATAAGCTGGCAAATTCTAAGCTTAGCTGTACTTTAGAAGCCCAAAAAGAAAATACATAATTTAAATACGGGCTGGAAACGTTTTGACCAAACTTTAAAATGTCAAAAAAAAAGTGAAACAAAATGAAAACGGTTCACTTCGGACTCACATCGAACGGCAAGTAACCTAGGGCGAAAAAAGAGCTATTAAACACTTCAGAGGGGATTCAGGGCGACTCAGTGCTAACATCGAGCAGACCTTTAATATATCAACTTAGAAAATCTAGCGTCATGTTGAATAAAAATAACAAAAAGGAAGAGTGACCATGTTTTGTATTCAAATAATTGCAATTGCAAATTGCTGATATTTTTTCGGAAAACATAAACCAGGGAAAAATCCAAACAACCCTACCACTTTCCTCTAAAACTCTTTTTAAGGACAAATTCAATAGACTATTGAACTAACCTATGAAATATATCTGAAATATTACACATTAAAATTGGTTTTAAATTTAGATGGTTTTAGGTGTTTGATTTAAAATTGATGAGATAATTTTTTTTTTTTTTAATTTTGAGTTTGAAAACTAATATGTATTTGAAAAACTATGCACTAAGATACAATATAAACTAATAGTAGTCGGCTATAAGTCTATAGCTCACTATTAGGAGTTTATATTGTATATTAAAAACAAGGTCGCGAAAAAGAAATAATTATACACTGAAATACCTGGATTAAGTTTTTGAGTTCTACCTAGGTGCCAATCTTACAAGCCTCAGCATCTAGCTAGTCCAATGGTTTGTCTTTCTTGAATCCAGTTGAGTAGCTAGCTAATACTAACTCGTGTGGAACGATGGGTGAAAAAGCTAGATCATGATATCCCATCTGATCGGGGAAAAATAGACCCCTACTCCTATACGATTTTCTTCTGTTTATGTATATGAAAAAATCGAATAAAAAAATTTAATGCAAGTTGAAAATATTTGCATTCTGCAAAAAGTTAATAAAAGTTGGAAAAAAAATTCATGTAAAAAATGTTTAATGCAGCATGATAATTTGAAAACTTATTTGCATTACAAATTAAAATGCAAAAGTATTTAGCATTAAAAAAAAATGGTTATAAAAACCTTGTGCCAAAAATAAAATGGTAATAAAAACTAAAAATTTAATGGGGAAAATGAATGTAATGTAATCATGAGCACATGATTTTTCCCCAATAATTTTCATCTTCGCTAAGGATTTTGTTTTGCATCATGAAATTTATTTGCAAAAAAATTATTAATCATTAACATTTTTTAAATGCTAATTTTGTACTTTTAAACAACTTGCATTAAATATTTTTTTTTTACACTTGCAGTATTTTACTAAAATGTAAATAATACTCATGTGAATTTATTTTCATGTTACATTTTTAATTTTTTTTTGAATTCAACAATCAAATAAAAGCGTTGGAAACTTTTTATGTGTGGTTATTTAATTTATATCATGCTACAGTTATCGTACGCAAATTCTTATTCAATGATGTATTTTATTATTAAATATTAAATTTAATTGGAAAAACATGAAACTGACATGCCACGGTGCTGACACTTTAACAATCTATACAGGGTGATTTGCATAAGATGTTTGAACTAAGACATAACAAAACTGTAAGGGAGAGCGTTCTATTTCGTCCCGTTAAAACGATTTTTTTTTTTAAATTGAGAATTGTATAATATACTTTAAAACTAAAATCGTCTTTTTAAATCAAGTTGTGTTAGCGTATAGTTTTTGAAAAATTAATTTAAAATAAAAAAAAAAAAAGTTTAATCCAAATTAAATTATGATGATTTTTGGTTAAGAATTTTCCGGAGTAAAATGGTGGTTTTCGAGTAAGATCGTGAAGCATGCATTTAAGTACTTGTCTGATTATAAAAACCATAACCATGATGGTCAAAACCATCACTGCTCGTGCTTTTTTTGGTTATTTTACAAAGCGAATGTGACTTAAACTGTAAAATAAAAATTTTTGTGGATTTTGAAAAAAATTGCACTTTTTATGCCTAGCAATATTCTTTTTGACAATTGTTTGCATAGTAAATTATTAATAATACAATTATTATTGTATTGTATTTTCAAAAAGATACTGATATAATTCATCTTAATTTGAAAGTAAAACTGATTTCCTTTGCAAAACGATTTTTTTAGTTTAATAATAAGCCCAAAAGTGACCAATTAGTACTAAAAGCAATGTTTTATAAAACAAGTATCCGATGAAAGTGTAAAAAAACGGTCTTCCGGAGCACTTTGATTTAGTGATAATTGTGGTTTAAAAATTTCTTTCGTAATTATTGTTTTTTTTTTTTTTTTTTGAATTTGT
Source organism: Syrphus vitripennis (assembly GCA_958431115.1). Lineage (NCBI taxonomy): Eukaryota > Metazoa > Arthropoda > Insecta > Diptera > Syrphidae > Syrphus > Syrphus vitripennis. Next base: position 24,486,158 of record OY288108.1, read on the forward strand.
TTAAAAAACATAAACATTTCATAATAAGACAATTCAGTCTAGCTTTCATTCTTTTCGTTATTTTATCATTAGCTTCTGGTATTCAATTTTTCAGCAGCCGCGATGAGATAGATAATTTTAAGGCCTTCTCTCGTACTCTATACTTTCCAACAAAAACGCCTTATATTAACACCGTTTTTTTTTACATTGGCATAAAGCACATGGCTACAGAAAAAAATTCTATTCCTATCATAGTCTCTAACTACCTAATTAAAATTCAAATCAATGCGTTTGACGTCACTTGTATGTTCTTATTATTAATACCTTTACCTTACAATAATTCTGTTTGTATTAATAAATTTATTCTACAGAATAGTGAGATATGACACATCAAAAAAAGAGCTATAGATAAGTAAAGCAGATGTAAAAAAAAAGTGAACTGAAAAGGTTTCCTTGCGAATAAAATGCTAATAATAATAATATTTGTGTGTTGAATAAAAAGAGAAATATTTATTTAATAAGTCGTGCAAAACAAACGTAATTTATAATTTCATATAATAACACATTCATAAGAACTTCACACCAAAGAAAATCAATAATGATTATTTTATTATTGTCATAAATAGATTTTCACTTCTGGTATTATTATAAATGAAATGTATGTTGTAATATTTTTTTCTTTTTTATGACCACATGAAAAATAAATAAAACATATCGATAAGATAATAGAAAATCAGAGCAACTGATTTTTCTTCATTAATTTTATTTTTATTAACTATAAATTTGCTGCCGCCAGCATATTTGCTGATTTGCTCAGCATATTTTTTTTCTCCAACTACTCAGTCTGACGTAGGGTATAAAGAGACTTTCGAAATTAAGAAACTTTGGTCAGAACAGGTTAATGACCACCGCGCTTTTACGTCAATCAATAATAACATATGAATCGATGTGTAAAAAAAAAAACAAATTAATAAAAACAAAAAGATAATTGAGTATGCTGATGAATAATGATAGATAAAAATATTATGCTTATCTTCTATATGTTGCGTTTTTACGAACAATTTTTTTGCTTATTCAATTAGTTATTTTTAGTATTAGATTTATCAGTTAGATAATATTGTTCATCTAATTGGAAAACATTGAGTGTTTTTGATGTTAATATCGTTCTTGACTTCAATGGGATTGTCTTTGATTTAGTTTTTTTGTTGCTGTTGTTGTTTTTCATTAATTTCAAGTTTTGAATGTTATCAGCTGACCAATTTGATAGGTACTTAAAGAATGTTTTGTTTGGTAGAACTGACTTTTTATCTTTTTGATACAAAGGGAACAGAACAAAAAATTATATGATTTTTTTAGCCGGCTTTCCATTATGGTGATAAGTAATGAATTAAATGGCTAATACGTTGTGATAGGAATCGAAAAATCCCACACAAAAACGAAAAAAACAAAATCATAATTTTAGTACGGAGATCGCTCCATAATTTATCAATAATACAAAATTCCTCCAAAAATAAATTTTAGCGAGGATTTTTAGTCTGGTTGTACGCAGTTGACGAGCTGAACAAAAATTGTAGTCTAGTACTTTTTCTATTTCTCTACTATATTTAGCAAGCAAAATAAAAGGTTTATAGTGAGGAAAAATTTAGATTAGAACAGCATTTCGTTCTGCTAGTACAACCCACTGAAAAATTTAGATCAAGATAATTTCAACCAAATTTCGTCTTACAATTTGATAATTTTATAATTAATATTTAAAGAATACCAAAACAAAGTTATTCTGCTATTTTAAATAACGAATCTAATTTTAATAGAGGGTGAATAAATTAGAGCTCCCTCAATTAATACTTTGGTACATTTTTTTTTTTTGTAAATTATCGTCGAAATTTCGAGTAACCAAACAAACACCAAGGGAATTTATTTTAATAGATTAAACTATTCCAAAAATCTTGACAGCTGACAGTTTTCTGATCATTTGAAATCACAACCCAGCACACAATATAAAATAGATAAGAGCCTGAAAATTCCCGAGCCAACGGGTCACTGACGATTCTCTATCCGTCAACGAAAAACGAGAGCTTCTTAATAACTCTCAGTACAGCTTTCGCAGCGCACATATGTGTGTATGTAATAAAAAAAAACGCTAAATTTTATCATCTCAATCTCAAAATCGCCTAATCTGACTTTGAAAAAAATATAAAAATATAATTCTTGTTCTTAAATCCATTTTTTCTAGAATGGTTCAGTCCATTTGGAATCAAGTGGTTCCTTTAAAATGAAATTAGACCCGACCACGCAGCCTTAACGTTTTTTTTCACAAAGAAAATTGATCACTAATCCGATTGTTGTTGTTGTAATGCTAGGCATCCGTATGTACTTAGGAGTCGAGGCGAAAAAGTACAAAACATTTCGTTAACACTGCCGCGTCGTTATTCGATTTTCAAAATGAAATAAGACCGCGTATAAAACTTCTACTAAATATAAAAACATAATTTTACCTGCTTCAACCATCAGCTGTCATTTCTACAATTTGCTCTTCTTAAAAAAAAAATCATTAAAAAAGCAATTCGATTAAAGATATCTTATTCTTGAAGGTTAAAGAATGCTCCGTGGACCAGGATGAGTCATACCATCACTTCTTTTGTTTTATCCTGAATTCTCTTAAGTAAACATAATATAAAAGGAGAAACACTCTATCTATTCTTTTGGTTTTAGTTTTCAAGAAATAAATAATTGTTATTTAATACCAAACAAATTGCAATCGTTAACTTTCTTTCTTATTCTTTTTTTTTTTTTGTGGGAAGTCTCTGTCTTGTCTGAAAAAAAAGTGAATCCCTACAAAGTACTATAATGGTTGTCTTGGTTATATTTTAGTTGTGAATTGAGATATATTTTACATCCTTTGTATCCTTTGTGGTGATACAGACAACACAAATATTCATTCAACATCATTTTGCTTTATAAGAACTGAAAAAAAAAAAAAATGGAAAAATGAACCTAAACAGCTTTGGGATCTTTTTATATTAATTTGTTATATTGGATCAATTACCGCGAGATATTTATATCTGATCTGTGTTCAATTGCAATTAAAAAATTGAGGCACTCCCAAGTTATTTAAATTATTTTGTTAATGAAGTTGCGCTATCAATTATATTATAGCAGTTGTTACTGTTTGTCGTCATCATCAGAATTGTTGCTTTTGTCGACGACGACGCCTATAATTATAGCTTGTATGACTATGGGAGTATTTATCCGCATGGGAATTTCTCGATTTCGACCACACACAAAAAGTGGTTTTCACTATTTGATGATGATGATGATGATTAATCAGAACAACTTAACTATTTATGACGCTAGAAGCTTAGAAAACGTTATGGTGCGAAATAGGTCTACTACAAGTGTTTTATTTGAAAGTTTTTTTTTTTTTTAGTTTTACATCTAAGGTCATTCCTAACAATAATGCAATTTAATTTCGAGGTCGTTTTATGTTAGTAGATAAGAAACGAAGTCACAGATAAAATATTTTCTTGAGCTTATTTTTTTTTTAGTCCAGAGCTTTTTGTACAATGAGTAATATGGACTTCCCCATCTTAGTTGAATTACAATAAGATTTTTCTTGTTGATTTAATTTAAAATTTTTAATAACTTCCAAGCCCAAATAATATGACTCGTCATGGCAAACTGAAATTCGTTAGCAGTTTAAACTGGAAAATTTAATATCTTTACCCATCTCATTGTTTTTTAAGCAGTGTTGGTGTTGGCGGTTCTAATGAATTATTGGGCTTGGAAAAATTACAGTTTGGCATAAAGTTTAATCCTTTTTTTTATTGTCGTGAAAGCTGCCTTTAATATATTGTTAAAACAAAAACAAATAACTTTCAACATACATTGTGTAGAACTTCTCGAAGAAAAAAAATATAAAGAAGAAGATATTGAAGAAAAAGATAAGTATGTGCATTTGGGAATCATTAAATATGGTCGTTGTAAAAAATTACCAGGAATAGAAACACACAATTACAAAAATAGCGAAAAAAAAACTTTATTATCATTTTTTTAAACCGCAGTATTTGAATAAACCGTAATATCTAAATAAACTCGATTTGAAAGCAATTCTGAACTTAAATTCAAATTTCGGAGAATACTACCTTATCTTCCAAATTAGGTAATTTCAACCAAATTTGCAACCATATTACTTCGGAAATTACGTAAACGAATTCAGACAAATACAAATTTGGATTCGATTGTGAACTCTCCCCATAAATTTGAAACATCTCTATGAAACAGGAAGAGAAAACGACAATGAGCTATAAACGAAATTATTGTAAATTGTAAATGCAAAAAAAAAAAAAAAATTTGAAGAAAATGCGTATCTTAGTTTTTTTTTTTAACTAATTTTACAATTTTTTATATTTATTAGACAACGTTAAACTAATTTTTTTTAGACTTATAAAAACACTTCAAACATCTAAAATTTTTTTATTTATTTAAAGTCGAGCTAGCTCTGCTAATTTATTGTGAATAAATTCTGGAGAAATGTAGTGTGTACTTGCTTAAAATATTCATCATCAAAAAAAAAAATCTTTTATAAAAATTAAATAAGATGATTATTTATCGCTGTAGAAATGATCAAATTCGTTTAATTAATTGTATCTTGAAAATGATCTCACTTATGTCACATGCCTTATATTTGTATAACATTATATTATGAAACTTAATTTTTCTCCTCCTATGTACAGATGTAAGAGATTGTTTTGATTATTTAAACTATTTGCTAGCATTCTTCAATAAGTTTATATATGATCATTGAAATATCATCCTTAGCGCTTCCTATATTAATAATTCTCCATAGCTTAGGTGTATTTCCACTTTCTTTTTAAATTTTATATTACGATATTGATCTGTGATTAAATTGTATTCACTGGTCGTATAAAAAGTCAATAAATAAAGCAATAAAATTCATTGAGAACAACAAGAATGTGTTTTTTTTGTTTGCAAAATATTTAACTGTTATAATAAAAAAGAAAAATTAAATCAAAAATTCAAATTAATTTAAAAAAAAGGTGGTCCGACAACTTTTACCCATCAGCAAAACATTCTTTCACCGCAAATAAACGACTGCAAACTATAACAACATTTCGATTAGCATTATGTCTATCGCGTCATTGAATATTTTATTTTTAAATTTTATTACCAAGGGTTGACTTACTTTACCTGCTATTATTGTAATTAATTAAAAAAAAAAAATATATAATGACTTTTTAATTTTAACGTGCATATTACAAATTGTGTGCATAGTAAAACCGACTTTTTATATACAGGGTGATTTGCACAAGGTGTGACGAAAAACGAGGTCCTGTATATTGCATATAAAACAAGAAAACATTGTATTGTATGGGTCTATTTTCCACAATTTCCAAAAAATGGCTTTAAACTTTGGAAGTATGACCAATATAGAAGCTGTAAACTAGAAGAGACGATGAAGAGGAAGCGAATAAGATATCTTGATATTTCAAGAAACAAAATGACGACACATTGGAAATAGGGCATGTTTCTAAGATTAATGCCCAGTTGCACGAAACGCTTTTAAATATGTACTGTAAACCAACCAATAAACTAAAATGTCATTTTTCTCCAGATAAATTTAAGAATCAAGTTTTAACGAAAATACACCATCCCACTGGGTATTAACACTTGCATAATTTTCTGATACTTTTTTGGCATTGTGCATACTTAGAAGGACGGTGTGGAAGGGCTTTTCAGATAAGTTTGACATCTCTCAATTTCAATCTCACTTCCACTGGTTAAACTTTTTCGTTCAGTTCTTAATATATTTACAGGTTGATAAATTTATAAGCATTTTAACCTAAAAAAAATCTGCTTTGTACCGAATTTCTCAAAAACGTATTCAGTCGTTTTTGAAATAGATAATTTAAAAAAAAAAAAAAAATTCCAAATATCAAAAAAATTTAAGTATTGAATTGCATTAAAAATTTTGATTTCAATCAGATCAACTGTTTTCGAGAAAATCCAAAATCAGAAAAATGATTTTATAACTCCCACATTTTGGAATTTTTTTCATTTAAAGATTTTCGAAAAAGACGAAAAAAAGTACGGCAGGTGCATTTATTTATTGTCTTAATTTTATTTTAATGTGTGAAGATATGGGTCACAAAAAATGTGAAAAATACGGCCCCAAGAAAATCCTTTTACTCCCTTTACTCTGTAGTTCAACAGGTAGATAGAATTACGAGGCCCACATTGTCGACTTCCCTATCATATTTATGTCAGCTCAAAAGGAAATAGCATGCGACACTGCTTGTTGAATTAAGAGCCAATTGAGTAAAAACGTCTCCACTCGCACAGCCCAAGTGTGAAATGGTTCTTGAGGTGAAGTAGCTAGGTTGTGGTCCCTTTCTAGACATAACAATCTTCGCACCAAAGAAGAATTTATTTATTATCATTATTACAGCAATTTATGTCGCAATACAAATATAAAGCCTGATTTTTTTTTAAATTTTTAATGATAAGTTGAAAAGCGTTAAAAAATTCGTATACATTTTGAAATTTTTTTTACCTCATACCCGTATGATTATAGGAAATTATTCGTATGTAAGTATTTATGTATATACAAAAATATTTCAATAAATTAAAATCATCTTTTAAAATTCTACGGTAATTGACTGTGAAATGAATGTATGTACATACATATGTATGTATGTATGTATGTACGTTACGTTTGACCTATAGCTGTGAATTAGTTTTATTTTAGCCTTGTCATTTTGCTATACAATTACTGGTATTTATTATTAAGATTAGCAAAAAAGATTAATATGTTATTTCATTTTTTTTTTAATTTGAAAATTAAACTGTCTCGAAGATTTGATTAATTGTTATTGGAAACTTTTGTGTGTGTTTTTGACGTAGGTATGAAAGTAAATTCAGAGTTAGAGAACATTATTGTTTGTTCACAAAGCTTACAAAGAATAAATATTATGACACTTAAACTCAAACAAAAATGAACCATAAACATTTTTCACAAAACCGAAAGAAGGTGTTAATGAATCAACTTCTATATGGCACAGGATAGATTTGTAATGATGGTTCCTCTGATGATCTGTTTCATTTTTGAAAAATAATGTAAGGCGTTTGAAAAATGAAATTAAGCACCGCGATTTTTTTTATCTTTTCAATCTTGTTCTTTTTCAATCGAATCAATCGAAGCCTTATTTCAGTCATCACATTATCACATTGTTTAACCCTCTGAACTCTATGTTTAATATGTGGTGCACTAACTTTATAGGACTTTTTTACCTCACTTAAAAGGAACGTATCAAAGAGAAAACTATACAGATGAAAAAGTACATATACAGAATATAGATTTTAAGTTTTGAACAAAAAAAAAAGTGTTCGAATTTTCGCCATAGAGCGATCGCAGTCCATTTAAATCGTTAGATGAACTGAGGTTCAACGGTAGTTTAAGTTTTATTCAACTTACTTTAGAAAATATACGGATTTAAACTTATGAATTGCTATTTTGAAAATTTGAATTTATAGCTAACCATTCACGTACAAATACAACTGATGAATAAATTAAATTAATAAATGCAATTGAAATAAAATTCATTAACACCAATTTGAAAAAGCTATGTCTAGAGCGTTTTCGAAAAATAATTTACTTAAATTCAAACCAAATTAAATTTAAATTAGATCTTGCAAAAACAAAACGTAATTACATTTACATATGTACATATGTACATACCTTTTTTTTTAAATGTACAGGCAAATCATGAACACTTGCCTTGGCACACAAATAACGTGCGCCATGTGGCAGACCTAATCAATAAAAAAACACCCACAAAGTCCTGAATAAATCTGAAAACATGTCACATACATCTACCTTTATCATGTAGCATATATAATATACTTTTATCCAAATATCTCTAATTTACATCCTACTTTTTTTTTTTATTTTTCTCTTTCCTTTCAGGCTCTGGGAAATTTATATTTCGTCCACCGGTCGCTAGAAGGGGTGAAAATATGGAACTTCCTTTCACACGAATGGGATTCAGCCGAAGGGAAAAACATTTACACGGGAAACATAGAGACTATCTCCACCAAAGAGAAATCAAAATTTCCGCAACACTTCTTTCCGGAAGTATGTATATGTAGAATATAAGCATAATCATGTCGTACATAAAATAAGTTACTAATTTACAGTGTGTACCATAAGTTTACGTACTTTTTAAGTTAAAAACGAAGATGTATTTAGCGGTGTATGGAAAAATACGATAAAGATACTTGAAACTATTTTTACTTAATTTTCGTTTGAGACCTTGCTTAAAGTTACAAGTCGTGATATAATTCTATTTATTTGGGCTGGTATTCACCGAGTGCTCATATATTTTAAGAGATTCATAACTCAAAAATCTTCCCTCATCATAAAGAAATCATTAAAATCTAATGAAGGAAGATTTTTTAGCGCGGAATTGTGAGTGAGCGAATTATGGCTCTCCCAAATCAACTCGAAAGATTCACCTACGAAGACGAATCAACAAAAACAGCATTTTCCTATTATTGGCATTTCCAAGTTATTTTTAGATAGATAAACATTGATTTTGCATTACAACTCTATCAAAATAAACATTGAATATAATACGAGTAGCTATAATCGACGCCTACAACTAAAATGTAATTTTTTTTTGTTAGTGTGGGTAGTTATTTTTAAGACACGTTTATTCTAATTCATAAATCTTGGAATGAGCGTGTAAAGTACATTTTTTAATGGTTCGAAATTCGAATTTACAATAACTTGAATGTTGATGAATTATTTGGAAAATTGGTGTGTTTGAATTTTTTTTCAAAAATTCAGTATCATTTTATTTTGCGAATTTGTATTCAAAAATCCAAACAAAAATTGCAATCACGGGAGATGGAAATAATCCTGAAATTCTGAATCCAAAAACCTAAAATCTTGAAAATCCAGAATCATTTAAACGTGGAAACCCGGTATCAAAGCAACTGAACAGTAATCTTGTTGTTTACTCTCTTACTCCTTAACTTCAAATATAGGATGATTTTTCCGGAACTTACATTTCATTTAAATCACAAGTTCAATATCTCAAAATTGAATAACAAAATTTAAAATTGAACGATATTGATATTAAAAATGTTTGTATGTGTGCTTCTGATTCTTTCTTCAAATTCAGAACTGATTACACATCTTCTTTCTAGAAAAAGAACTCTCATTTAGTGCCAAACAAGCAATTTCAGAAACATTCAGAATCCTTCCGGACGACCAAGCGAAGAAGCTATAAGCTAAAATATGGTCTGGCTGTTGGCATCACTGGCAAGGCAAATAACGAAATTTAAAACACTGTTTTTTTGAAACTAATTTAATTCTGAACAAAAATTAGAAGAGGGATGATTATTTATCGTTTTAAAAAAGTATGTTCTCTGAAAAACAGTACCAGTTTGCTTATTTGAATTCGGATTCTAGAAATATGTATACCTACATATGTAGGTTGTTGACAGATATGAAGCTCACCTGACAGCCGAATTTAAGCAAACATATTGTCTTAGTATTGACATCACTGCAAAACAAATTTTTAAGAAACTTAGAATACCATTTTCAAATCCATACAAAAATTAATTTTGAAAAATAACGTGTAGTCTTATGTTGCCAAAGTTATTCTAAGACTAATAGAGATTTTGAGAAAATCAAATTCACGACTTACATATGTAATTTAAAATTGTAATCATTGCTAATCCAGGGGCCGAATAGGCGAAGGTGATTTGTAATAGGTGACTATCATTTTTAAATGATTTTCCGACTGACAGTACATAGATTTAAATTTGAGACTCAGCAAAGAGTACGCTTAAAAAAAAATTTGTCGCTGTATTTTGTATACATAGATTTTGAAATGATTAAAAAAAAAATAGTAGCCTTACTTTGGTTATACACTGTCGATTTTTTGTCGTTGCTGCTCCCTATTTATCTGTTTACCTATAAACATTGCTACTAAGTTGTTATAAAAATAAACAACTACGTCCTTGATTTTTTTTTTCAAATTTGTTTCTTATATTATTTTTTATGTGTTATGCTTTATATTTTTAGTGCAAATGGTCGCGTAAAGGCTTCATGCGTACGCGCTGGGAAATTAATGGAACTGTTATTGATCTCGTCAATATTCATCTATTTCATGATGCTTCTAATTTAGCCGCCTGTGAAGAGTTCCCCTCTGTATATTGCAAGACAAGGAGGAGAGCTCTCGTTCACACATTGGAAAGGTGAGTGTAAATGTTGTGTATTTTTTTTTTTTTTTTTTTTACTTTTATTTTTTAAATTTACCATTAAAAAAAGGCCCTACAGGGGATTTGAGATGGAAATGGGTTTTTTGAGAAGCAGAGGCCTTTATAGGTCATTTAACATTGAAAATAGTTGGGATGATGAGGTTGTTTGTGATGATGATGTTTTTGTGTTGTTTGCCACGAGACTTGAGGGTGGAAAAGCCTACGATGTTTGCATTTCAAAATTAGGTATACACTTTTAAAGGCTTAAATATTCAACGAGGATTTAAGTTTTTATTGTTTGTTTTTTTTTTTTTTGTTGGTGTTGTTGTTTTGTTTCGTATATTAAAATGTCAACAAAAACACCTACTTTAATACGTGCTGCGTTTGCTTGACTGATTTTCTGAGTTTTAGGGTTAAAAATATGTTGGGTTTATTTATAAAGGTGAACGCAGTCGTTTATATTGAATTTATGTCGTTTTCAAAATTGAACAAATCCTTGTTTGACCTTTAAAGTTTTATAATATTGAAAGATGGGACTTTAAATTTAAATATTTCGTCAATGTTTGATAAATTACCTAAAAAATATGTTTTTCTTTGAATTTATGTAACTCTGAAATTATTATAAACAGTTTGTAATGAATAACATATAAGGATGTTAAGCAGGTTTGTGATTTGCATAACTTAATTCAAAAAAATAAGACTTGGCATAGAAATTGCTTTAAACAAAAAAAAATTATATTAATTAAAAATTAAGAGTGGCATATTCCAAAAAACTCCCTATCAGGGTTATCCCTTGGGAATTGGGATCGCCAATATGATACAACTCTCTCTTGAAATTATTATGTGTTCTTTAAAATCTTTGTTTTTCTAATTCCATGTTTTTTTTTACGATTTTTTAGACAGAAAAATTTCGAAATTTTTTGACTACAATTTTTTAATCTTTATTAAAAAACATTTCATAAGTATATGCAACGACATAAGTCTCATTTGTAGCCAACAAAAAAGGCAGATTTTCTATAAAAAAAAACGTAAAATTTCAAATCATTTAATAGGTTTACCTATCGCATGTCTCTTTTAAAAATGCACGTGTTTTTTTAAATATGAAAAAATGTCTTAATTACTTTCAATAGAAAAAAACAATATACATATGTATATTCTGCAAGGTGGTAGCACCAAAACAGTTTTGATCTAGTCATATAGTTTGGCACTTCGTACGTCATTTTTGGTTCACGCATTCATCTTCTGAAAAATTTACTTAAAAAAATAATTCCATTATTTCCAAACTCTTTTTTACAATACTTGATTAAACATTCAAATGCGTTTTCTGCAAAACTCAAAAAATGGAGTTATCTCATTTATACCAAAAGCCACAGCAATATAATAAATAATTTGTATTTAATTTTAAGATTTATGAACATAAGTGTTTTTTATGTGATTTTACAATTTTTAACAATAATACAATGTTTAAATATTTAATGATGTCGATATTATTTTTCAAAAATCTTCATTTTGTATTCTTTTCCTATATTTCAAATAAATTTTGCAGTACTCATAAAGTCGTGGAACATCTCATGTCATCCATCTGGTCGTCCGACAAGCTTCCAACACTCCTAAGAGTTGGGCATCTTCCTACCAAGTGGATAACATCTTCCCGTTCCGATAGGTTGCATATACCTACTGCATTCCAATGGCAAATCTGTTCTATGAGGAATAAAGTTTAGCTTCAGCAATTCACTTCCTAGTCTGACCATTGTAACAATCATTTGGACACTGTTTGAATCGTGAAAGTAATTTTTTTCTGGCAGGCTGTGATTGAGCCTACTATAAATTGATCTGTACAACGAACCAGATGCTTCGGCTATGTATTATGCTCTACACTGCTCGTCTACTTTTTTTCATAGTGATTTCTTTTATTATTCGTTAGATCATCAATATTAAATTACATCCCTGGGCTAGTCCCAACCAATCTCCACACCAGATGTTTTTGTTTTGAACAGCTTTGAAGGCTACTCTCCTAGCTAGCCGGGTTTCAGCTTTCAGGCATCCTTAAGATTTTAATCAAATAGTCCGCTTGGAGCTTAAGTGTTTTTATTAAGAGCGGTGATAGCCCAGTCTCAAGCATAATGACGTAATTTGGTGTGTTTGATGGCAAGTGAAATATTCTTTTCACAAAAAACCTCAAGAGTTGTTCAACTAAATCAAACTTTTTACATCCCCAAGCCTGTGAGAATTTCAATATAAAATGACAAGTTTCCATTTTCAATGAGTTTCGTGCGACTAGAGAGAGATTCGTTAAACGTTTCTACGAACCTTGCGACCGCTCTTTAGACTGTTTCAATGTTAATAATAATAATAACAAAATTATATCCGAAATAATCGCATTCCTAATACGATTTCTCATTTTTAAATGTGTAAATTTCAACCAAATTTGCAAGAAATTATTTTGACAAATTATTTATTATTATTCAGACAAATAAAAATTTGGATTCGAGTGTGAACCAGCCTCATAAATTTGAAATTTCTCTATGAGACAGAAAGAGAAAACAACATTTAGCTGTCAAACGAAACCTCATTTTTTGTAATGTGAACACTTTTTTCCAATGCGAAATTTCCTCATTTCGGCTCTAATGAGAATTTAGTATAAGAAGTAAAATAAAAGCTGCGTGCATTTTTTTTTTTTGTAATTGAGTTCTTTACTATTACTTTACAACTTTTGCATTAAAATCAAATGTTAAAAGTTGTATTGCTTTTAAGTGGGAAGAAAATGAAGATGTAGGAAAATCCTACTTTGTTCACGCCTAAAAAAAAGTTAAGAGCAAAAAGATGAAAAAGGGTGTACACTGATTTTAACTTTCCTAAAATGCCAAAAAAAAATTTTGTTGCCATTTTTTGTTAAAATATCTTTCAATCATCTTTCTAAAATCACTAAAACTTTTGGCCGTCATCATAGTCTTTCAAATACAATGTAAACCAACTGCGAAAATATGAAAACTCCGAAATCTCTACGTTGTATTATAAATTATGTCATAAATATTTATTTTTAAGTACAAGACTAGATACTAACACACGAATTATGAATCATAGATAGATAAAGAATTTGGCATACATTTTCATGTGCTGTAGTATACATATAGCTATCTTAATTTTATTTTCTAGGCTTACACAAGTAAACAATAGTTGTTATTATCTGATAATAACCTACGTCAATAAAATAAATGCTACGTTCCCAACACAATAATTATATCATACAAAAAATGTAATGATTTGAAATGAATACTACGTTAACAAAATAAAATAATCAATCCAAAAGACAATTATTACTATTTACTTTTGCTTTTATATTAATGTTAATTTAAAGAAATAAAATTTAATTATTTCTAGATTCCATATAGATGCCAAAAATGGTCTGGCACCGTTTTTTGTTTTTGGAGATTTTAACTTTCGCTGTGATACAGAAGGTGTTGTTAAAGTAATTGAAATAAATTTAAATTTATTTGTTTTTTGTTGAAATATTAAGTATTTTTTTTTTTCATTCAACAGGAACTTACAGAAAACTTAACTGCACATCGGGTACAAAGTATTAAACATGATAGTACAAAGGTGCACTATAGAAATACCGATGGCGATAATGTACTTACAGTTGGTAAAAAAGAATTCAATTATGCCGATCATCAGCTTAAGTTTAAAGAAGCTTGGGTAAGAATAAGAATATGATCCTAAAACGTCTCGAAAACATCTCTATAAATTCTAATTCAATTAATATTAAAGTAAAAAAAAAATATTCGGGTGCTAATTAACGGCATTTTCTTACCGAAAATGCCACAGTTTATCAGTTTATTGATAATTCAGTTTTTATTTTAGGCCTTATGTTATTCCTTATAAGTTCTTGAATATGGTGAATTATGGATCTACCAAACCAAAATATTCGTTGGCGACAAGGGCAAACAGACAGCAACATCACATTGCTATAATTTACTAACAAAAACATGTTGTTAATTTTGCGTGTATTGCGTAACGAAAGTTTCTCTAGTGCTTTGCAAAAAATTATCAGTGGAAATTTTACCGCTTTTGATTTAACAGAATGTGGACGAATGTAGTAGGCATGACATTCTGAACTTAAAAAGGATAAAACGAACAGGTGTTTCAATTGGCTAAATAAATATATTAATTGATGTGTCTTCTTCAGTCCTAAGGAAAAAAATGTTAAGATCAAGCATAAATGAAATTTTTAGCGTTTTTGAGTATGTACATTTCTTTGTCAAATTTTGAAAACAAACGAGCTATTTAACGAAAACAAAACCATCTTAAATAATCGAAAAAGTCGATCGAAGCAAACTGTCTAGGAAGTCGAAAACGTTAAGCACGTTATGAACACCTCTAGCGATTTAAAAAATAAAAAATCCGCATATCAATATCAATAGTATTTTTTATACTAGAAGATCCCGCTATAGAATAACTGTGGCTCATCTGATTACTAGATCACTGGTATGCAGGTTTTTAGATAGTGCCAACAAAATTAATTTTCGCATGGGTTGCTTAGGGAAATGTGCATAGAGTTTCCAGGTCTTAGGGGTCAATTTTTGAGCTAATTCAATTACCTGGCTCACCTTAATTAGTGAGTCTTGTGGCCAGTTGCACCAAGATCAAAAACAAAATAGTTTTTGCTTAAAAATTATTATAAATATATGTAATTGACATGATAAATTTTACCTTTACTCTTTTTTGAATTATCCCTGGATTTAATCATCTGTATTTTAAACTTATTAAAAAAGTTTAACCACTGCAAAGTGCAAGTAAAATCTATCTTGTGGAAGACTCTTTCCCAGTCGTGCTGACTTCTCTTCGACCATTTTTCGCCAAGTGCTTCTATTATTGTGATTCAATTATTTTTTTTGAAGCCGAGAGAATTTCTTTTGAAAAATAATGTTTAAGTGATTATTAAAAAACTTACTGTTGTCTAAAAATACTAAAGAGTACAATTCTTAATTTTTCAACACCTGCATATACCTAATATTTTTTCTTCTTATACACACATACACGTTTTGTATTTTTTTTTTGTTTATTCTAAAGTACTTTAACATAGGAGCAAGATATTTTTTTGTTGCCTTCGAATTTTTGTTTTACAAAATTAACATTAAATAGTAATGTTATTCATTACTATTCTAATGGTTATAAATATGATAACTCCATTTTTAGGAAATGCATTTTAATGTAGGCTCTAGTTCGGTGTTTAATTGACGTTAAAATACATTTTTTATGGAATTATCATTTTTTTGATTACTCGTATCTTGAAATTTTATTGAAAATTTATGTTCAACTCAATGTCTATTTTTCAGAAAGTTTTGCATATAAACAAATTGAAAATAATAAGATGGTTTTTTAACAAAATTTAAATTAAACGAATGGTTCTATATAATGTATGTAAGATATCATTAATATTAATTTTTTTCAAAAATCATTTTTTTTTGTTAATTTTTTTGAATGAAAATAATAATTAAAAGTTGTTTTCGAGATGATTTTAATAAAATTTATTTGTTTAAAAACAAAAAGTTTATAATAATAATAATTATAATGAATTTATTTTAGCTTCAAAAATACGACCGAGAGTTGGACCC
This sequence comes from Syrphus vitripennis, assembly GCA_958431115.1. NCBI lineage: Eukaryota > Metazoa > Arthropoda > Insecta > Diptera > Syrphidae > Syrphus > Syrphus vitripennis. The sequence goes on from OY288108.1 coordinate 24,502,039, forward strand.
ACTTAATGAAATTCTAGTCGAATATCCAATTAAATTTCCTCCAACGTATCCGTATGAAGAAGATCCGGACATGCCATCGGATTATATGTCAACACGTTGCCCATCTTGGTGTGATCGTATATTAATGAGTCCGGCGGCTAAGGATTTAATTGTTGAAGATGAGAATAGTGAAGTGAATCCCTACAACATATTGGGAGAGAATGTTTGTATGGGTGATCACAAGGTAAACCAAATGACGAAACTAAGTGTTTTTAATGTTTTGTTTTTTATTTACAGCCATGAATTTTAAGTCTTTGATCTTTTGATAGATATATCCAAAAATAATCATAAATATAATTTTTTTTAAAATTATTCTGAGATCAAAGGTTTAAATTATTTCAAAATATGTATATATAGTTGCATAGTTGTTTATTTTTTTTTTAAACAAATATTTTTTTTTTATTTCCACAGCCAATCATATTGAGCATACAACTTAAAGCCAAACAAGGTACATTTAGATGTTGTAATTGCTTTAAGCATGCTAGTGCGCCAAATAGCATACTAAGTAAAGACGAGCTTGATAAAATTAGTCAATCACTCAATGCCAATGAGGACAATGCAATGCAAAATTATTGTCCCTATAACAGTAATGTATTTAATACCATCCTAATCGAATGTCAAAAATTATGCCCTAAGCCCTCAGTCGTCAACATTAATAATCGCCATAGTCGCAATGCTAACAATTCTAGTCTAACAGAAAACGCTGCTACTGGTGGTGTTATTACTGATAAAGCGGCTGATGCTGATGCTGTTGCTGCAGCAATTGCTGTTGTTGCAAAGCCAGAAGACTCATCAACATCGATTTCACCCTTCAAACAGCAACAGCCGCAAATCAGTATAAACCTTATCGATTCGGACAATCTTCCCATATGTCTGTGCTCGCAAATTTCCGAAGAATCTGAAAGATTGTCAAGACGTCGCCGTACGACTCCATTACGATCAACTGAATCTGATGATTCGAATGACGACGATAACGATCACGATGACGATGACAATGAACAGAGTGCGTTAAATAACAAAAAGATTTGTCCCGAGTGCCAGAATATTATAAAGCGTCAGCCAATCGAACACCGCTGCACACTAATATCAAAAAGATTGCTTCTAGCCAATAACATTATTGTTAATCGCATTGATACACATTACCTTAATACATACCTTGATAACCGCCAGGATCCGTACACACCTGAAAGCGCCGAATCACATTCACCGTATCCAGAGTTTGAGACCAGCCACAGTAGCCGCAGCAGTCCCAATGACGAACTCACCGACGAACCATTACGTTCAAACAACAATACCGAAGCTAAACTTCTATCACCGAAGGCCAAGAAGACTGCCGCTGTAACGACGGCAACAGATGCTAGCGTGGCTGCTGCTGGTGGGGTCAATTTGAAACCCGTTGAAATGCGAGGAATTGTCTCGCCGGGCCAGTTGAAGTCCCGGCTGGAGCATTTGCAGCGCACCTCGTTGCAAAACGAAGATTCAGATGAGTTAAATGAGGCGGGTATTATTGGCAAACATAAAAATAATAATCGCTGTATTGATGGTTGTTGTACGATTCTCTAAAAAAAATCCAAAACAATGTTGCATTATTCCAAAAAACTAAACTTCAAAAAAAAAATTCCATGAAATAAGTCCCCAACACACGTACACGCACACAAAATTCCTCACCATAGATCTTTGCTATTGTTGCTATTTTTTTTTTTTTTGGATTTCTTAATAAGTTTTTCTCAAATACTTTTTTTTAACTTACTATAATTAATATTATGTGATATTTAAAATATTATATTTAAAAATCAAAGGTATATGTATGTCAATAGTTCTTTTTTCTGGGGACATAAAACTGCCATAAAAAACGCTCTTAAATGAAGATAAATGAAATTGAATCTGTATTGTACATATTTTTACCTACTATTAAACGATGATGTTTCATTTATCTCAACAAACAAACAAAATATCTAAACCCTTGTCTTCCTTCCTTGTAAACCAACCAAAGAAGTTTTAAAAAAATGATTGTACTTTATTATTATTGCTCTAACAAATCGAATATAATTCCTTTAACAATAAAAACCTATCGTATTGCACCTATGTACATATGTCGTAGTAGTCGTTTGACGTAGTACGATATTTTCATACAAAAATATTATTATTATTAATATTATTATACATACATATAATTGCTACTTGTTTGAAACAGACATTTGCCGTCATCAGATAAAAAATATCACATTCAAAATTATCTTGTATTTAAGGGTTGTTGATGTTCACATTCAATGAATCTATGTATATTGTATAGTCTGAATTATATTTCTAATTTTACTATGAAGTCAGATAATACATATGTAATTAATTTATTAAACACGCAATAAATTAGAAGCTAATAGATTACTGAGCTTCTGGCTGCAAAGACTTAAAGATGTATGATACTTAACTATAATTAAACATTAATGTGTTATAAAACGAATTACCTATAAAATAGTTGTCGTTTTAATCCAAATTTGTAAATGTTATGCAATATTAAGTACTTAAGTACGATTATAATACCTTCTTCTTCTTATATCTTGTTGATGGATGGCCTAATTTGGTGGTGTGGATTGGATCTTAAGATATTTTCGCTGGTCGTTATGACTTTGAAGCATTGCAAGCTTTCTTTTCTTATTGGCCCTGTACAACCCCATACCGTAACTAAGTTCGGTTACTGGCTCTTACCGTCGATTATATTTGTGATTTCTCAAAATTGCTTAGTTTTTTTCTTCAGATACTTTTTGGCATTGTTAATTTGGAAGCACTTATTTTATATTTTTCCTACTTTAGGACTATTGACCTCCAGAGTTGGGCACTAAGGCAATAACGCATCATACTCGTAATAATAATTATTGTTTTTACTTATTTTCTGAATTTGTATATTTTTTGAAAATATCATCTTAGTATTTTTTTAATAAAAATTTTTTTTTTTAAATAATGTTATTGAAACAATATTCGTTCGAAATTTAAAAACTGTAAGTGAAATAAAAAGGGAAGAGTTGTTAACTTCTATGTTTTTATTTTAGCTTACTTTTTTCTTCTTAAATCTAAAGTAAAAGATAGGTAACTCATACTCAATGACATATACAATTATACATTTACTTCAAGATTAATTGACTGCTTCGCTGATGAAAGTAAGGATGAAAAAACATGTTAAACATGATGGTGCGGCTGCTGCTTTATAAGTTATAATGATAGGTTTATTGTCTCTCTACAAGATAATTAAATATTCTCGTTCCTCCTTCGCTACTTTGATTTGCTGGTTCATTTTCTCAATATCTGCTGTCACGGCACATCTCCATAACCTCCATTTTGCTAGAGAATCGTATTTAAAATTAACAACATTTTTGTACTTAAACTATCTCCTCGAATTATTGCTTTACAAGTAACTCCAATATCAGCTGACATGTGATTGTAAATATTTTTTTGAAAATGTGGAATTTTCTTTAGGGTTTTTATTTTTTAAATTTCAAATTCTCTTGCAGATTGTGCAGTTATGCTTGTTTTTTTGTTAGAACTGGAATGTTCCATTATTAATATTTAATATTTATTTTCGAAATGATTCCGATTGCCACCATCGAGCTATTCTAGAAATCAACTTCTTTTTCATCGTGGTTTTAAAAACTTCTCAGCCTTTGAATATTAAAAAACGCTTTTCGAGTAAATACAGTCGAAATCGATCGGTTTCTTCTACCTCAGATAGAGCCTCCAACTCGTTGCTACGTCGCATGGATTCCTCCTCCGTAGGTTTCCGTTTTCATTGTGCAGCCCTACAAACTGCCAATTTGGTTTTCGTTTGTAGAAATTTCAAATTCCTCTATACTGAGGGTTTTAGTCGGTCCAGGTTTGAAGCTTATCGTGGACAAAACTAGATGAACACATAGGTTTTTATTTAAATATATTTTTATGAGAATTTGAAAAGATTAAAATAAATTATTAATTTCGTATTGTAATTCATATGTACATTACATAGGAAGTTTTATGTGTGGCTTTTTGATGTCGACTGACTTTTCGCCTCTATTTAAACTTACGCACTTCTTTAGTTCGGTGTCAGTGTTTCAATCATTTTCACCTGTAGGTCAGATGTTCTTAAACTAATGAGGGCTCGGTGAATATCAGCCTTAGGACCTTCTTGTCGGAATTTTTGTATTCACCACTTTAAGAAAAAATCATAGCCTTTTAACTACCTATTAAAATTTTTCTATTCTTGAGGGTTATTTTTTTATAACTCGCCAAGCGCTGAATTCAAATATTTTCTCTAAATTCATTATCTGATTAATAAAAAGGTGTTTTGTTTTATCAAATCTCATACCCACCATATAATAAAAATCTAAAATAGCCCTTAAATAATGATATCAATAAATTCTAAAATAACAGCAAATGTTTGTTATCAGGCATTTAACTTGTGAAACTTTATGAAATAATTTTCAAAAAAAGAATAGCTAATCGTGGATTAAAATTGAGTTGAATAATCGGCATAAGTATTAAAAAAAAGTTATCTAAAAATTAATGAACCATAATTATTTGGTGTCATACATACTTATGTACATGTTTTCATTGTTCTTAGCTCTACATTTTAAAGCTGTCAGTTTAATAATATGAAATAAGGAATAAACGCTTTCTTAATGATCAACTTTTTTCCGTTACATAATCGCCCACCTATATATTTTTTGTAATTTTACAAAATCGAAAATTAATTTTAAGTGCCATGCTTTATCATTTCTGTTTCCTTAATAAGAATATATTAAGAATATTAATTCTTATAATGAAAATCTCATTTTGTGGTAATTTTTCTATGATTTATACTTCAATAAGCATTTTAAATATGTAATGCAAAAAAAAATAAATGTTTGTTATTATAATTTTCTTTATTTAATTATATTTTTTTTAACAAAACCATTCCATGTGCAATTTTTTAAGCAAAATACTAAAAAAAGCAAAAACTCCGAATCTCTTTTTGCGAAGTTAAATTTACCTCATGCTAATTTAATCATAGTTAAGTGAACAAAATAGATTTTTGGTACACGTGTTATAAACTTAAGTAAGAAAATACAATTGTATATACATACATATTTTTTGATTTATCTGTTTTTTTTTTAAGAACTATTATTTATTTGCTTAAGTCTTACTGTTAATTTTATATTTATGTCAGAAATAATGTTGCTGTACCTATGTTTTGAATATTTTTTTTTACTGTAGTAATTAAATTATACATAATATTTTTTCCAACTTTTATGTTGTTTGTTGTAATGTTGTACTTATAAGTAAAAATTGTTCTTAAATATATTTTAACATTTACACTTTTGTAGTTATACAAAAAATATACATTTGTGTTTTATTTTTGTGTTTATTTTTGTTTTATTTTCAGAAATTTCCTGTTTTTGTTGTTGAATTTTTTGTTAATTATTAAATGGTTTAATTTTGTTTGTTTGTTTAAAAATACATACATAAAATAAACATATTTAAATCATTATTAAAAAACTAAGGTAGGTACAAATGCTACTTGAAATGTTATTGGAAGATGTAACTTGTCTAACTCAAATTAATATAAGTAATGATTTCAGTGTATATCTGTCCCCTGTACTACGGTGTAGAACTAATAATTTAAATATCAACAGAATTCATCAGATATTCTACCTTATTTTCAGGAACCTTTTGATAGAAATCTCAACGTTCAGAAAGTACATTTATTTAAGTGTTTATCGTTTGAAAATGACAGAAACTTCAATACCGAAAACATGAATAAATTAAATATTGGTGCACTTAGGCGTATGAGTTTTTTTCTGTTTGTAATTTTTTTTTGGCAGTTTATTTATGTTTTTTTGTTCTTTCGTAAAAAAAATAATGATGTTTTTACTTATGAAAATTAAAATAAATAGGAAATACAACCTAAGCATTAAAAACCATAGGAAGGTTCAAATCTCCCATATTTTAAAAATGAAATCTCGTCAGGTTTTCGTTATTTTTGAAGCTTTGTGTAAATGCTGGATACATTTTTACTATATATTTTATTATATAAAGTTCTTAAATTATTCCTTCAAAAACAGTTTTTATCTTCCCAATAACTCTTTTAGTTTCTGAGATATCTTTAGTCTTTTTTTCCCAACATAATTTTTTAAAAATCGCTAATTAGTATGTAAGTCCAATGGCAAAAACATGGCCTTCAACATGATACTCCCAAAGTTAAAGAGATATTGAAAAGATTCAAAGTAAGTTGTGAAGAAGAAAATTGATAATTTTGAGAATCATTCTATTTTAAACAACCCATATTGTAACTTAGCTTCAAAACCAGATAATTTTTTTTTTTATATATATATTTTCAAATGGGTATATATTTTCTCTACAACCTGATCAGAAAGAGTTCTCAGCTGCGAATCAAGTTACGCATGTACGAGCTACGAGACCTTTAAAAATGGTGTGAAAAAAAATTCGTTCTCCTGGTACCTTCTACATTAAAAAAAAAAATAACCCATTGAAAATGAGTGGCACTTCGGCACCTCGAAATGAAAACAACTCATAAGAAAAAATGGAGATACATAGATAATATAACTTATTACTTATAATGAAAATTGTCATGCCATGTACATATATAGTTTTAAAAATAGATTTTTCTCCACTGATATGATAGAGACAGATATTTCAAAAAACGATATCGGTTGATCGTTTTCATTTTAAAAAATGATGAGATACGATAAAAGTCAGAATTGGTTTGAGTGAGACGTTTGAAGTTTCTCTTTAAAAAATCATTACTATTGCAAGTGTGAACTATCAAGTACTGACGACTTGTTAAGAATTGAAATTCGCCATTCCTTAAATCCAATTTTGCTATAGGTACATCAAGTTGTAAATTTATTGTTGTTTTTTTTTATGGTTTCTTGAGTTAACTGTACAACTTTTTTCCAAAATTAACTACTTTTTTGGCCAAAGGGCCAGTTTTCAAAGTGGGAACTTTCAGAAGTTCTAGTTGATTAACCGCAACCTACTGAAATGGGCTGATTGGCTAGATCCATGATTTTCAAATCAAACTATAGATTTATTTACGCTTTCAATTCTTTTAGGAACTTTCAGCGAAAATGGTTGCACATGCACAGGTCATAACATTCACATAATTTTTCACTCCAACGAAAGGACTTAAAATAAATGAGTTTAAAAAATAAAAAAGTTAAAATTGGGACTTTATCAATTTTTGTGATGTCAAAAATTAACTGTACCTAATATTTGAGTTAATTAATAGATTTTAATGAAGTGGAAAAATTAGAAAATGATGCTTAAATTTTTCCCAAAAATATGATTTTAAGGTAATTTTTATTTTTGTTTGGTTTCGTTAATTTAAACATTTTACATTAAACTTAATATGTGTGTTTTATACTTAAAATATAAATAATAATTGTGTGGGTGTACGTTATGTTACATATGTAAACTTTAATCATATTTTTCTTAACTTTTCGTAAAAGTAAAGTCAACAATCATAACTATATAAACCCCATATAAATACTAATAAAATTAATATAACTGAATAAAATATAACAGCAACAAACTCGAAATCATAAGTTCTATTTTTTTCTTATATCAATTGCAGGAATAATAAATAAAAATCCTAAAGTTTCTACTCCACTTCAGAGTATTATCGATGAGGTTCTTGGCGATGATGGTATTTGGACAATTCAAAGCAATGATCCAACGGATTTAGAAGCAAAAACTCGTTACATTCAAATACATCCCATTGATGAAGCTTCAAAGGAAAGCTTCGAAGAAATTTTCCAAGAAACTAAAACGGCGCCCATTTTACGTGAGACAACAGTTTAAATAGTAAATAAACAAAATCAAATAATAAAATATGTAAGATTTCTAAAATTGCAGTTTATCGTAAATTTATTAAAAAAAAAACTATAATTTAATTAAATTCAAAACAAAAAAATATAATAAACTCTAGTCAATATAACTGTTATCAAAAATTAGGAGAATTTCTAGATAAACTTTAAGAAGAAAAATAATATAAATATTGTTATTTTTTTCAGCATAGGTACCTAAGCTTCAGATTTTTAGTCAGCTTTGAGAGACTTAAGGAAGCTTGTATAAGAAAAAAAGAACTTTATATAGGTATGTGCCTGATACACGTTTGTCAGATTTAAACTTTAAACCTTTAAAATCATATTTTCGTTAGACAACAATATTTAAAAAAGGTGGTTACATTTAAAATTTAATAATAAGTTTCAAGCTAACATAATCATTAATCATGCTCATAGCAAAATTCTCAGAACTCGATCCGCAGTGATTCACAATGATTCACAATGATTACCTACAGTATTTTATTTTCACGATTAACAATGAAAAGGGAAAGAGGCACTTCAGTGCGGATCAAGTTATGCGGATTTTGTAGTCGTCAAAGTTCTTACTTCAGATTCAAAGTTCTTACTTCAGATTCACAATAAGCAAATCAGAAACGCCAGTTTTCACGATTGGCGTTAGAATGACACTTCTTCTTCGGAAAAGAAAAGAATTTTTGTTCAGAAAGGAAAATATATCTCTGTCTCTTTGAAAAAATTCACAATAGGCTACAAGCAAACGTCAAAGTTCTTACTTCAGATTCACAATAAGCAAATCACAAACGCCAGTCTTCACTTTGCCCCAACGAAAGTTTGGTAAACGTTTGATAGCATTGATATAAGTATCAAATTCATCTTTTGGATTACACATTCAATACAAAAGGCTTGTTAGCGAACACACAGCGTCAAAGTGACATCGTAGTTAGTATGAAACTAAAAAGTTAAAGTAGGCCTTTATCGATTCTAAATTAAGCAAAATGCCCAGCGATAGAATAGCTAGCAAAGTCCGTATGATAAGTTGTTGTTCCACTTAACATATACATAAATAAATAATCCACTGAATTGATCTGTCATCGATTTCACTTTGGACTTGGAAATAAACACGATTGTTTGATTATTGTAGAAAGCGCGGTGAATAGCTTTCAAGTTTTTGTATTTTCCTATTTTCTAATTCGATTTTGGGATTTAAAATAGGAATTTGGTAGTTTAAGAGATTTAGAAAGAAAAACTTGAGTACATTTTACAGTTAAAAAACAGACTAGATAAACCAGCAAAATTATCAGCGCTGTCAAACAGCACGCGAAATGTCTTTGTGGTCGACATCGTACGTTTTGTAATCGGTTTGGGTGATCAACAGCTGTATCCTTAAAATTTGAAACTAGTAATGAGGTGAGGCGAGAACTTCAATATTCAGGTATTCATGGGCGGCCTTGTATAGTTTGAAAACAAGCTTCACATCAGTGACTTAATTTCCATTTATGTGCAAACATTTTTGTGTTTGAGTGAATACCACACACGATGGAACTGCTCTGCAACGGAACTACATACACTTCACATTATATTCGTACTAAATTTTTTGAGAATCAGTTACCGTTTATTGCGGTCTAAGAATAATTCATACGAATAATATTTTATGTGCAGTTTCACTAAGAAGTAAAATCATTAAAATTAATTACTAAACTTGATATAATTATTTTAGTTTTTACTTCAATTACCAACATTTAAAAAGTTACAAGCATTTTTAATACTCTCAAAGCTGATTTTGTTCCATTAGATTTATTTAGACAAAACTTTTATTTTATTAGCTACATAAATTATCATGTGCTAATAATACTATGAGCAGTTCTAGTTGAATATTAACTAAATATGGCCGTGAATTTAAACCATAAATATAACATCATAATAATAAGTGTACCAAAAACTTAAATTAAATTAGCAATAAGTACCAACACAGAATTTAAATTTAAAAATACATCGGTTTAGTAATAACTTAGCTAGCTGTATTGTCGCTTAATGTTAGTTTTGTTTATTTTAAACAACAACAAACAGAAGTGAGTTATAGCTTCCGTCCAATTCTATTTAAGTTTCCCCCAATTTAAAGTTTTACCTTTTTTGTAATTAATTTTAATTTAAGCAAATAAATATCAACAAATAAAATCTTGACTGTGCAAAGTAACATAACCAAAGAGATATCCCTAACACATTATTTAAGCCGGTATTAGCCTAGTGTTCATAAGGTTATAATGAGCACTAATGCTAATGCTAATGAGCTAATGGAGGAAAGATTTTATGATTTATGAGTCTCATAAGCTTATAAGCGCTTGGTGAATACCGGCTTTAAGGCATATCCATCAAATTAAATAATAAGAACTAAAAATAAATTCATACAATTTTACAAACTAAAGTTTAACTTTATTTTTTTATTTTAATTTAAACCCAAAGTTTTAAAAACGAAAATAAAAAATTATTTCTTAAGAGGTTTGTAACATTTTGTCCTCAAAATTCGAACGTTAAATCATATTTCATATAACATTCATAATTTTAAAACTTATATTATGTAGCTGTGTATATTTGTAAAACTTCAATTTTTTTGAATATTCAATCTTTAAATAATTGTTGCTAAAAATGAACCTAATAAACTTAATTGTTTTAATTATTTCCCAATTAGAGAAAGACCTCTTCCATTTTCCTTTAAAGATGTATAAGTACTTAAGTAATTTTATTAACCCACCCTGAAAATAAGAGCTTAACGGTAAAGTTCTTTTTAAAAAAAATGTTAAGAACTTTTTTTTAAGAAAACAAAGATATTTTAAACAAAAACATATAATTTTAAAGTGCAAAATAAATGTCAATAAATTTAAAAATATTATGTAACTTTGATCAGAGTAACATGTTGTAACATTATACACGTAATTGAAGAAATAATATATTATGAAACAATTTATAATTCAATCGATGTTGTGTATTTTTTTTTGTAAGCGAATATATATTATAACAATATTATACAAAATACATTTGTTAAAAGCAGAAAAATGTTGCACTGAAATGTGTGTTTACTCGCAAATAAGATAACCAAAGAAATTAAACTTAAATGTTCCGTAATTATTCGAATGTGATATATTTAAAATGAAAAATAAATAATGTGGGTATAATAATGATGTCTGTTTTATTTAAGTGATTTAAATTTTTTGTAAAAAAGGATTCGATTTTATTAGTTTTCGTTGTAGGTTATTTTGACCTATTAGGTGCATTGTGATGCTTCTACCTTACAATGCGTTTCGTATCAAAGAAAAATCTACATATTATATCAATGGAAAGATAATTTCAAGTAGATTTGCAAAATATAGATTTTAAGTTTCAGACAAAGAAATAGTAGAATTTTGCCATTACTTGTCCTCATTAATCCATTCGGAACGGGTATTTGAAGAGAAGATGTGAAACTGTTTCATCCGTATGTATCTTCATCCATGCAGGTCAGGGAGATATTTTTTGTTGTGATGCAAGAGGAAAAATTCTTCTTTTTCATGGTAAGGTTACTTATGGGTTTCATGACCTAAATCCTAAATCCTAGAATGCTATGCTTATACAATATTTTTTTCAATCCATAGTTTGAGCTGTTAGTTATGGATTTAGATAATAGGTCAATTTTCTTTGCTTAGCGTCATTCATTTTGTGGTTTCCAATTGGAAGCAAAGGCATTTAACACCTGTCAAACAGAGCTGTAATCTGAAGTGTCATAATATTAGTTGAATGCTTTCCATTTACGATAATGGAGCGTTTAACAATCGAAGAACGCATTTAAATTATCAAAACTTACTACAAAAGTTGTAATTAAAGAATGTGGTATAAAAATCCTCGATATAACTCATCTTTGGAAACTTATATGAAAGATAAATTTAAGCGTGCGTACTAGGCATGTTATTTTACATTACACCAGTTCGTGGAGTGTCCAGCATTTAGGCTTCCCCAGACCAATGCGAAACATTCGGAAACGATAATTTATTTTTATTGATTTATTTATTATTATTTATTTACTAAACAACAATGACAAAAAGTAGCTATGATTTACAACAATACGTTATTATTACTGTTTTTTTCATCGTCAAGATTGTTTTGCATTGGTTTGAGGAAGCATTTTCTTGAGACTTCGGTTTTGGGATTTCTTTGTTTTTGAATAAAGTATTTTTTTTTAAAGTTCGATAAAAAAATTCAACGTCAAAAAATTTGAACAGATCCTTTTTTTTCGTTGAGGATTTGTATACTAGGCTTAACATAGAAAAAATCCTAACAACTTATCAAACCCTACTTTAAGAAAACCATCTGTCATGTTCGTGCGCAGCGATATCAAACTGTCAAATATTTGATTTGAAGCACCAACAACGACCATGCAATGACCGTTTGTTTCTATGTTCATTGGCGGCCGTTTTGTTTGCACAAACATTTATTTTGTAATAAAATATTTATATTTTCGAACACATTTTTATTTTAACTCTACTTAAAACCATGAGCACCAGGCCAACAAGACGTGCGGCCGAAAAAGCTGCAACTATAGTTTTGTCAGATAGTGATATTGAAACACCTTTGAAACCTCGACGAGGACGAGCCAAGAAGGTAGTCGATCCAGATGCCAGCTTTGAAATACAAAAATCGCCTGTAAAAGCCGTGTAAGCCAATATATAACTAAAGTATTTTTCTGACACAATAAAAATACTTTTGAACAATCGATATTATAGAAAACGTCGAGGAAGACCAGCAAAAAAAATTGCACCCGAAGTAAGCTATGATGACGGCGACGATAATCCTCCAGCCAAGAAAGTCAAAAAAGAAGAAGTTATTGATGAGGATGAAAAACCAACTAAAGTCGTGTAAGAAAGTGATGTTTCAAAAGTTTAACACTTATTAAATGGGCTAGAATTCTGTTTTTTTTTTTTTAGCAAACCCAGAGCTAGAAAGGCTGCTGCTGCTCCCAAAAAAACAGCTGCTCCTAGAAAACCTCGACTTACAAAAGCCTCGACAAGTATGGAGGTAGTCAAATGTGAAAATCAAGACCCAAACAGTGATGAAACAGCCAATGATGCTCCAGATGGTCAGTGTGCATCTGTTGCAAAGAAATATGCTGGAAGACCATCGATGTCTGGTGCATTAAATTCTTCGTTTATGGGTAAGTTTGTAGAGGTGTCTCAAAAGAAATTTTATATTTATTAGCGGATTCGTTGTCAATTGGTAAACTGGCTCATGGGAACTCAGTCGCTATGGACCTTTTATGTAAATGGTGATTCGGGAACTGTAACGGGTAGAAGATTCGAGGTTTTCGCCACTTAATTGATGAGCAAAGCATTACTCTTATTCGAAAATGGGTTAGAATATTTGAAGAGACCGGTGCAACGCTGAGCAACCAAGGCCATCAAGAACGTTGGAAAACGTGGAGTGTATTAATCTTTTTTTTATTTGGAAGGCAGGACGTTAAATGAGCATAGATCATCTTGTATCTAATTACCGCAAAAGCTAGGGTCTACATTTGGAGGACATAATTTTAAAGAAATAAATTCCTAAAATGTGTACTTTTTTAGTAAACATTTTTTCGATACCCGGCTTACTTTTTTTAATCGATCTACTAAATATAAAGTTTTTTTTAATATAACTTGTATAATGCTCTTATTTGCAGTCTTATTTTTCTCTGTTACAATTGTAGGCTCTTAAATGAACCCTTTAGAAAGTAACAAACAGATGATTACATAAAAATATTTTAGTAGGAAATAATAACCCAACAAATTTGGCATTTAGAATTTTTTGTACATCCAAATGTCATATTTTTCTTATTTTCTTAGCACGCCGTAAAGTTTGGGACATTTATGAGCTCTTGGCCGAAACAGAAAATATTGATACACTCTCGGCAAAAAACATTGTTCACCTTTTTGAGAATGAAAATACAATTCCCTTTATTTGCCGCTATCGACGAGATCTCATCAGCTCTAATATCACTCCGGAGAGGTTGCGTGATATTAAAAATTCCTATATGGACATTTTAGCGTTGAGAAAAAAAGCTGAAAATATCGTTACCCAATTGGAAAAGGAGACTGAAGTCAATGAAGAGGTCCGCACAGAAATGCTGTGTGCAAAGAGTGCCGAGGAGTTGGAGTTTTTGGTTAGCCCTTTGCTAATTATTCACTTTCACAAATTTAATAACTATTTTTTTTTTATACTTTGATAATTAGTATGCACCGTACAAACCTGCTAGCAAGGGGTCCTTAGCTGATCGTGCCAAAGCATTGGGATTAGAAGAGCACGCTGATCGTTTGCTTTTTGGCGATCTGCCCCCAGTTAACTTGGATAAAGTTATTGATTACAAAAATCCTGATTTGGATACGTTTGATAAAGTTTGTGAAGGAGTATGTAATATTATATCCCACAATTTCGCTAAGCACACTGGAATACTTGAGGAACTTCGACGCTTGTAATGAATGCAATTTATTCATATTTTCTAAAACTTATTCTTTAATGTTTTTTTTTTAATTTCAGGCAAAAAGTTCATAATATCACACTAAAATGCACTAAAGCAAAAGTAGTTGTGCCAAAAGAAGACTCAAAGTCCAAGTCTGCAGCATTTACTTCATCGCATGGCAATCGTAACGACCAATCAAAGTATGAATCGTACTTTAATTTTGAAAATGGTATACGTTACATAAAACCACATCAGGTCCTGGCTATAAACCGTGGGGAGAAGTCAAAGTTTTTGACGGTTAAATTTAATATTCCGGATTATTTTAAGATTGAAATTAAACGATTCATTCGTGGAATTTTTAGTTGCGATCAGAATTATCCACTTAGAACTGATATTTTAGAAAAAGCTTTTGAGGAATGCTACACTAAAAAACGTACATAATCTTTTATTTTCTTATTTTTAAGAAAACCCTATGTGATTTTTGTTTTTTTTAGTTGTTCCTTTGGTTTCACGACAAATTCGAGCTGATCTCAGTGAATTAGCAAAGAAAGCTTCTATTGATGTTTTTGCTAAAAATCTAAAACAACTTCTCTTAATGTCTCCGCTTAAAGGAGAACGAATTTTGGGTGTTGATCCTGGATTTACGAACGGTTGCAAATTGGCATTGATTTCAGAAACTGCTGATGTTTTAGAAACTGGAGTAGTCTATCCACATAATAAACGTAGTGATCCGGATGATTGTGGGATTACTTTGGCGAAAATGCTAATACGAAATAAGTAACCCCGAAATTCATTTTTTATCAAATAAGATAAATAAAAAAAATTTTTTTTTTAGATGTAAAATAATTGCATTGGGAAATGGAACTGCCTGTCGTGAAACTGAATTTTGGCTAACAAAACTTTACGAAAAGGGAATTCTTGACCCAGAATATGTAAGATACAGTATAGTCTCAGAACAAGGTGCCTCTATTTATTCATGTAGTGAGGTGGCAAAGAAAGAATTCCCTGATCTTGATATGAATGTTATAAGTGCAGGTATGTTTGTATTTAAATTTTATCAAAATAACCTTACAATCAATTAGTTTTTTTTTTTTGCAGTTTCTATTGCACGTCGTTTAAATGATCCGCTAAGTGAGTACGTTAAAATTGAACCACGACATATTGGTGTTGGCATGTATCAGCATGATATAAATGAGAAAATTCTATCCGAGTCGCTTAATGAAGTTGTATCGGAATGTGTAAGTTATGTTGGAGTTGACATAAACACAGCCAGTTTGAGTGTATTGAAGTAAGTTGACGAGAAATCAAAAAGAGTTTTTTATTTAAATTATTTATTTAGACATATTGCTGGCCTAACAGAAAAACGTGCCGAAAAAATAATCCAACATCGGCAAGAAAATGGACCCTTCCGAACAAGAAAAGATCTTCTTCAAGTCAAGACTGTAGGAGAGAAAACATTTGTGCAATGTGCTGGGTAATTTTAAAATACAAATTAAAAAAAGAAAAAGTATCGAATTTTGTATTTTATGCCTCAGATTTATTCGCATTGAACCAAAAAGTCTTGGAGGTGAAGTAGACAATTTGTTAGACTGTACTTGGGTACATCCAGAAAGCTACACAGTTGCCAAAAAGTAAGTTTTTTGAATTCAAGTTAACTTACCTTACCGTCTTCTAATAATTATAATTTTCTTAGAATCATTTCAAAATGTGGCCTTAATCTGAAAAACATTGGGGAGTCGGAATTTATTTTTAAAATAAAAAGTTATTTCAATGCACAATCCCATGAATCTTTAGCTAAAGATTTTGGCATTCCAATTGAAAGAGTAATTTTTGAAAACAATCTATTTAATTATTATATTTCAAAGAAATTAAACTTTAATTTTAGTTACAAGTTGTTCTGGAGGCTCTTCAAAGACAACTATTTCAAGATTACCGATCGGATTTCGATAAGAAGCCACTTTTCAAACAGGGAATCACTCGCATGGAAGATTTATTTGTTGGAGAAATTGTAACCGGTAATAAAGAATTTTATAAATTTGTTGATCAATTTTTGTTGAACTCTTTGAAATTCAGGAGCAGTTACTAACATCACACATTTTGGAGCTTTCGTTGATATTGGAATTGAATGTGATGGACTAATTCATTCCAGCAAAATGAATGGAATTGTTTTGAATCTCGGGGATCGTGTGAATACATCTGTTATAAATATTGACAAAGAAAGAAGGAGAATTGCATTGAGACTAGATGAATTAATTTAAATGAGTTTATGTTTAAGAGTACATTTATTTCTTTCGACGTATGCTGTGCTATAAATAAGATTTTGTTTTTTATAATTTTGCATTATACGTAATATAAAATAATTTTAATGTGAACAATATTCAACAACAAATTTTATTTATCTCATTATTTCGCTTATTTCATTCTCTGCGTTTTATTTGCTTTCCAAAATATGGAGAAACAACTCGATAAGCTTCAAGACCAAGCTACAACTGTCCGACACCAATGTTAAATCCGTGCTTCTTTATGGGTGCAGCACTTGGAAAATTACAGCCGCTCTCACAGCAAGCTCTCGTAAATCTCGCAATTCTCGAGGTTTTTCTGTCAACCAATTGAACCTATCATGGGAAGACGTTAGTGGGAGTGGATTAGACATACGTTTCGAAAGGGAGTGAAGTGATGCAATGACACATGGCGAAGAACGGTCCAAAAAGAATCAACTCATCTGGGGAAGAGTTGGAGAGAGCTTAAATACGGTTCACAGAGAACCGTATACGATGGCGCGTAGGAGGAGTGAAGGCCCTGTATTCTAAAGGACATAAGAGGCCCGAGGACCTAATAAAGAAAGTATCTAATTGTGGGTGTAGTGACTAAATAATGTGTGTAAAGTATCTTATTTAAACAAACAAAAAAAAAATGTAATTAAAATAATAAGGTTATTACGTCGGGATTTGTAAGGTTTTTTTTTTTATTAATTTAATAAAAAATGAGAAACGAATTAAAAACTATTAGAATTGGTATTTAAAGAAAAATTATTTGAAGTAATTTCTCTTTGTTTTCTTTTAAATAAATTTACAACGTTCTATGCAGTTCTTTTGACAATCTACAGAGATGTAATCTCAATTATTTTTTGTTTTAGCTAAACTGAAAGCCCTTTATTTTTGACTAAACTAAAAGTCACTTTAAGATAAAAAATAAAAATAAAAAAAAAATAAAAATAAAAAAAAAAATCTGTATCTAAATAAATTTATTAAAACTCAGATAATTATTAGATTTAAATAGAATTAAAAAAAAAAAGATTATAATTGATCAAAAATATGGTCTTACTTTATGCAACTTAAATATCATTTAAAACATAAGAGATATTTTTCTAAGTTTTTTTGTTTTGACTAAACTAAAAGTCTCTTTTTTAAATATCTGTAATTTTTTTTACGTTTGGTAATTACAATATCTAAAGTATTCAAGATGTTTTTTTCTACTTTTTTTGTTTTAACAAAACTAAAAGTCACCTCTTTATATATTTTCAATTTTTTTTTCTTTGATGAATATGTATATTTTTTATAGAATGTATTATATTTTATATATTAAATTGTTTATTTTAATAATTTTCTCTTCTAATAATGTATTAAATTTTTCGAATTTTATCCGGCAGACGGCTTACTAAGCCATGCTTTGTAATTCTTTATATACAAAAATTGTACTTTTTAATTTTGAAAAAAAAAAATAAAGATATATTCTATTCTATTCTATTCTATTCTATTCTAATTTCTCTAAACAATATTTAAAATGGTTTACCAATTTAGAGCCTCAATATTAATGCCTATAAAGTTAAAAAGTTAATTTAAGGGACAATTACCACCACTTTTTGAAATATCGAAGGAGAAAAAAAAATCGCATAAAAAGACCAAATTTTGACTAAAAAAAAATTGTAGAGTTAGAACTATCTTATTTCAAAATTCTATAAGATTTGCAGTGGGGTAAGTGCGAAGATGGGTGTATTCAATTATTTCTATAGTCTATTCAACAAGATTTGACAGTACAGGGCTATGGGTAATTTTTTTTTTTTCAAAACAGTTGTGTCTGTTAATATACACGACACTGAATTGTGAAAACCCCAACTACATTTATGTAAAAAAAGATACTACCCCACTGATATGTACATGAATTGTGTGTAAAAAAAACTCGAATGTTAATTTATTGGAATAATGACCATTATTTGTTCCTCGTCTTAATTGTAAGTACATATTACCATTATTTTTGTATATCTTTTTTTTCATTTTAAGATTTTTTTTTTAAATTGCCCCTCCCACCTAAACGAGTTCAAGAAAATTTAAGTGGCATCCCAGTTCTCCGTTCCATCGAGCAGGTAGTAAAAGTGTAAATTGTGTACTTTCCTCAACTCACACACATTCAACTAAGCGCGCTTTAAAAACACCATGTCGATGTCCACTTGAACTTCATAATATCATAATATTATTCTTGATTGTTCATTGCATGTGTGGGTAATCAGTAATGATAATCCGGTGGTTCCGATGCTCGCAAAGATAAGCGGTTTCGGATAACATAAACAAAAACAAACCCTCGCTAGTCGTCGTCGTGTCATCGTTTTCGGCTAGCCTGGCAATAAAGTGAAAATAAATGCTAGGCTAAACAATTTTTAATTTATTAACTGTGTGCACTTCAGATAGGATGGATTAGTTTGGACATAATGTACTCGGATTTACTTGTGTTTTACTTTTAAAGTTTGATTTTATAGTAAAAAGATTTGTTTTGTAAAAATCCATTAAAATTATGCATTTGTGATGTGTTGTGATAGTACGATTTACATGTAAATGATAAACAATTAAAATATTATTTAATTGGCGTGTTATTAAATTCTTTATCTCAGTTTTCTGCGTCATTTAATTATTTATTATTGTTACTGTTAATTATATAGACAGGTCACGGTTTTTTTTTTGTTAACAATGGGCTGTTGCCAAAGTATAGAGTCAGATCGCGAAGAAGAATATATTCCAAGATCAATAACATCACAAAGACCAATAAGTAAGTTTTGTTCTGTAAACTCATTAATTTGTTATCTATCATGTTTGATTGCAAAGCGAAATCACTGCTGTTTTAAAGAATGAATAGTGAAGGAAAATTTAAAAGATGTAGGTATGTAGCTTGTAGGGTCTAGGGGACTTCTAAATTTCATTCAATCTGCATCGCAAACATAAGTGAGGTTTTATAAAACTAAAATACCTACACATTATTCTATATATATATGTTCAAGTTAAAAACTCATGATTTTATGTGTTGAGTTATTTTTTTTTTAATATAACTAAAAAATAACTGGTATGATCGGATTTATACGGCAGATCAATATGAAGAAATTATTCGTACTGCGAAAAAGCGCAATCCTCCCTCCGAAGTGCGATCACTTGAACAAATAATAAAAAAAAAATACCAAAGATCTTTCTAAAAAGGTAACTTTTGCCTTAAGTAAATATAGGCACCTGATTTATACCGAAAAACAAAAATGAGTTGTGACGGCTTCAACTTTCATAGATGGACTAGTGGATGGATCTTTTTGACTCAAAAAAAAAAGAATAGTCGAGCTCCCCTTCAAAACAGCTTATTAAAAAAGGTTCCCATCATCGTAAAGTAGTTAGAAGATATTTCCAAAATTGTGCAATATAGGTATTCCCAACATTTTACGATTTTAAAATAGCATACTTCGAACACCGGAGATAGTGATGAAGGCGATGTTTAAAGTTTTTTTTTTATTATACCTACCGACTACAGTAATATTTTAAGTTTTTTTTTTGTTTGTTAGGTGCTTTTTTTCAATTATAATAAAATGAAGTATTTGTATTAATTTTTTTGTATTATTTGAATAAAAATGGAATTTAAACTTTAAAGCAACATGTTTTAATTTTTTTCAAAATGAGTCGAAAAAAGAAAACATTCCACCCCCTTTATCAGTAAATTCCGGGCTTATCTTCAATGATTTCAACCCAAATTTTTAGCACGTTACTTCTTAATGCTAGCTATATATTTGTTTCTCAGTATGTTTTCAGAAGTAACTTTTAGTTTCGACAGTAAACATTCTTTTTTCGATTTGCCAAGAACTAGGTATCATTTGTGGAATGTTTTCCTTTTTCTTCTCACCGATGCAATTTATTTATAAAGAAATAATTAACATAATTTTTTTTTTCTTCAGCACTTTTTGTATGAAAAAAAATTTTCTCAAACCATAAGCTAGAGCAACTTGATTAATGTAAATTAAAGAATGGAGTTTAGATTTTTTAAAATTATATGTCGTAGTAGGTACATATGTATTGCCGTTGTTTTTTACTTTTTTTTTCTAAAATTAAAGGAGATTAAATACATATACATATATGTATATTGTATATCCTAACAATATTCCCTCAACTTCGTTAGAGTATCTTATTCAAAGCTAAAATACAAATTTTCGATATTGAGGAGGTCTCTTCAAACTATCCCGAACTCCGGATAAATTTTAGGATGTTTAGTTGTATGGCAAGGTTGAGGTATGTAGATACATTTTCTTTTTTAAATTATTAGGTGTAAACCGAGTTTAACTAGCTAAACTGCTCCATCGACGTTGCACCTCAGTTAATCCGACGAAATCGGCGGGTTAAAAAGTTGAACCAATTTGCACAGCTCGCTCAAATTGAAAACGAAATTAAAATGCTAGTTAACATTTTGTTTTAATATAATTCATTGAATTTTTAATTTTCAGTACAACAACAAATCAGAATACGAGAACAACAACAAATTACAAGGCAAATACGTAAGTCGAATCAGATCAATTGATCAATCTTTATTCACAATGTTGATATATTTTCAGCACCACAAATAAGGCCACGTCAAAGAGGTAGGTTTTTGAATTTAAAATTTTGTTAATTGAAGATTATATCTATTTTGCTATTTTTCTTTAGTAGCACCGTCAAAAGCAGCCCCACAACAAAAACGTAAGTTCCATAATTCCTGTTAGTTCTGTCATTTTCATGTTTTTTTTTTTCTTTTATGCAGGAACACCACAGAGCCAAATACAAGGTCAGCTTTTATTAAAATGTACAAAACTGTATTTTGTCATATGTAAGTTTTTTTTTAGAACCTGTACCAAAAGTACAACATGATTGGAATGTTCATGAGCGACTTGCAGAAATAGAACACATAGATGCCCTTTCTGCAAGAAACATAGTTAAACTTTTCGAAGATGAAAACACTATTCCATTTATCTGCCGCTATCGTCAAGATATGATAAATCGCAACATAACTCCTAATAAGCTACGCGCCATTAAGACCTCATACACAAATATTATCGATCTCAGAAACAGAGCATACGTAATTCTAAAAGATTTGGAAAAAGTAATAGAAGTTGATAATGAAATCCGCACTCAGATATTGGGCGCTAAAAACTTCAAAGATCTTGAGTATTTGGTAAATTTAAAAAAAGCTTTAAAAAAATTTTCAAGTGATAAATAATTTTTTTATTTTGCTTTGCAGAATTCTGTATATAAACCATCTCAATTGAGTGCAAAATCTCTAGGTATTGATACTCATGCTTATCGGCTTCTTTTTGGTCAAAGTCCCGAAGTTCAATTGATTCAAATTATTAATAACAGAAATACCAATCTGGACACTAAAGACAAGGTAAAAATTGGATTGAGTCAAATCATATCAGATCTTTTCAGCAAACACAGAGGCATTCTCGATGAATTGCGGCAGTTGTAAGTTTATACATATATTAATTTAAGAAACTATTCAAGCGTTCCAACACATTTCGTAATTTTTTAGACAAAAAGTTCACCACATTGTCCTGAAATGTAATGAAGTTAAACTAAAAAACCCATCAGAGACAACGCAAGATGCTGCTTTGAAACAGTCCAAATATACAACATATTTCAAATTCGAAAATGATATTCGACAAGTTAGACCACACCAGATTCTAGCCATTAATCGTGGAGAAAAAATGAAGTTCTTAGAAGTACTTGTTATTTTGCCGGATAGTTTTAAAAATTCCATCAGAAGTTATATTTATGGTCAATTCATGATCGCCGGTTATAAATATCCTCTGAGAAATGAGATTTTCGACATGGCTTTTGAGGAATGTTACAACAAAAAACGTAATTATGAAAAAAAATCTACAAAAGAAAAGAAACCTTTTAACCTAGATTTGTGTTTTTGTTTTCTTTAATTTCAGTTGTTACTTTCGTTAGCAAACAAGTTCGAGCTGATCTCACTGAAATGGGGAAAAACGATGCAATTGAATGCTTTGCTAAAAACCTGAAACAACTGCTTTTGAAACCACCACTTAAAGGGGAACGTATCTTGGGTATTGATCCTGGTTTTAAGAATGGCTGTAAATTGGCACTTATTTCAGAAACTTCTGAAGTATTAGATGTTGGAGTTATCTATCCACACACCAATAAAATAAATGATCAAGAAAAATGGGGTATTAAACTTGCAAATATGCTTGCTAAACACGGGTAAGCTGACTATTTATGTAATATACTACTAGAAGTTTTTAATGCAACGTTACTTGTAGCCCCGATATTATGTAGTTAAATTTCCTTTTTAATCTTCTCTTGATTTAACATTGACTTAATATTCGAACGCAATCCCCGCTTCTCATTTTACATTTTCTTTGGTGGTAAAATGAAACAAAAAAATTCAATGTATGATGACAATTTGAAAAGAATTCGAATAAGTGGTCGTGCACAAAAAATGTTGTCTTAAATTCTTAAAAAAAGACATGCTGAAAGTTATATTAAGAAAGCACCCCAATGCATATCTAATTCAAATTTGATGAGAAAATATATTTTTTTAAAGTGGATGTAACAGTGGGTGCAAACATAATTTTATGATATCTTTAGCCATTTACTAGCAAGTTTGAAATTTACATCATCATTAAGTGTTTCAGTTTTTATGGTTTTTTCCGCACTCTCATTCAAAGTGAACTACTTTGCGCCGCCGTATGCTTAAATTCAGGCACCGAGAGTTTTTAACTTAATTTATTGTCGTTTCTTTGGTTTTAGCCTTAATTACATAGCAAAACTACCATGCAAAAACACAGGCAATTGTTAAAACTGCAATAAATTGGCATTTCTCTAGTCTCTTTTTTCACAGCATAGTGACAATAAAATATCAAACCTAAATAATCTACATACATTATCAAAAGATTTTATCTCAAAAATAAATGTTTAAGTTACCTATTTTTAAATTGTATATTTTTAGTTGTAAAACAATTGCTCTGGGAGATGGCACAGCTTGTAGAGAAACTGAACTCTGGATCGCTCAGCTTTTTGAAAAAGGAATTCTTGATCGTAAAAAGATTTGGTATGATATCGTTTCTGAACAAGGAACATCTGTTTACTCTTGTAGTGATCTTGCTAGGGATGAATTTCCACATCTTGATGTAAAACTTATCAGTGCCGGTAGGTTATTTTTTTAATTTTCTATAATTATCAATTGTTAATTTTTATTTTATTTTCGAAGTTTCCATTGCACGTCGGTTAATTGATCCATTAAGTGAGTACGTAAAAGTTGAACCACGTCATCTTGGAATTGGCATGTATCAGATGGATATAAATGAAAAACTGTTAACAAAATCTCTAAACGAAGTCGTCTCAGAATGTGTAAGCTTTGTTGGAGTTGATATTAACACGGCTAGTTTAAGTGTACTTAGGTATGTTCTATTTTTATGGCTGAAATTAAAAAAATTAAGAGAACTTTTTGTATTAAAGATACGTTGCTGGTCTAAATGATATACGTGCTGAGAACATAATTCATTATCGTCAAAATATTGGACCTTTCCGTACTAGAAGGGACTTACTCAAGGTCAAGACTATTGGAAACCCTACTTTTGTGCAGTGCGCTGGGTAAACCAACCATACTTACTTTGCAATAAAAATATTCGATATAACTGCAGTATACTTTCAGTTTCATTCGAATTGAGCCCAAAAGTGTTGGTGGCAAGCTCGAAAATATGTTGGACTGCACCTGGGTACATCCAGAAAGCTATAAAGTTGCAATAAAGTAAGTTTAAGTTTTTTTTTTTGGAACATTAATATTAAAATCAATGTTCTTATTTTTTGTATACATTTTTAATTCAGCATAATAAATCAATGCAACCTACAAATTAATGACATTGGGAATCCAGGTTTTATATCGCAAATAAAATCTTTTGTCAATTCTCATCAAATTGATGTTCTAGCTAACCATTTCGAAATTCCCAGCGAAAGAGTAAGTTTAACTTTTCTTAAAAAAAAAGAATACCATTTGCATATTTTTTATGAATGTTTCAATGTTTTTAGCTTAACATTGTATTTAATGCACTTCAAAGGCAATTACTTCAAGACTATAGACCTGATTTTAACAAAAAGGTCTTTATGCAGGATATCTTAAAACTCGATGATTTATTCATTGGACAAATTGTTACAGGTAAAATAACAATTTTAAAATATTAATTACTTAAATTTATGTATTTTTTTTTTTTTTTTTGGTTAAACAGGCGAAGTAAGGAATATAGTATCTTACGGTGCATTTGTTAACATTGGACTTGGTATTGATGCGCTTATTCATAGAACTAAAATGAACGGTGTTAAGCTTAATCTAGGTGATAGAGTTTCAACATCAGTTATTGATCTCGATATCGGTCGCAAGCGCATATCGCTAAGACTTGATGAAGTAATTTAATTTGTTTTATTTGATTTAAAACTCTTTAAATTAAGTTTTTCAAGAAAATGTATTATTTTAAAATTAAAAAAAAAAAATAATTAAGAAAAGTATAATATTCATTTTTTTAAACTTGTTAATGTATTACTATTGAATACAATTTAATGTTTTTCTACGTTTTAAATCTGACTTTCATTTAAATTTAACTTTACTGCACCTTTGTATTCTAAAATTGGGCATAGTACGCTGGACAGCAGTACGCCCATTCGAATTTCGTGTCGGATTGTATTAAAAGGTACCACAGAATAAAGACATTTTTCCTAGATCTGCCATCGCTCAGTACAAAATGAGAACTATGTCAGAAGAAAGGCAGGCACAAAATCTCCTGGATCAAACAAATGCAATGACACCTACGGATATAATAGAGACAGCAATCGTCAAAACGATATCGTATTATAGCTTTTAATTTTCTGAAATAGAAAACAGTTTACTTTCGTAATGCCGCGAACCAGCTTACTGGCGTTAGCTGTAGCTACGTCCTTAGAGTGTAACAGTGGAGTGGGAGAGTTGTGTTCCCAGTCAGGAGACTGGTTAAATAAGGAGGTAATGCAGAACTTTTCACTTTTGATGAAACTAAATAAATAATTTTAAAAGAAAATAAACATAAGTTGTCACGATGCAACAGAACCGCACTTTTTTTTTAAATTAGATTAGGACTGTTTCCGTCATTTGACACTTTATTATTTGAACTAATCTTCAATTTTGTTTATTATTCAAAAGAATGTGTTTCTGTTTTTTTTTTATAAATGAAGATGCAATGATTTTGAAGAAAAAAAACTACAAATTTTTCAAAGTTTGACTTTATTTTTGTACGAAAAAAAAAATATCATTTTGGAATTCTTTACGATTGCTTCATTAGATTTGCATTAACTTTAATGTCATTTAATTTTTATTAATAAACATACTTTCGTTATTATACTAAACACATTTATTTATCAATAGGGCGTTCATTCGTATTAAATACAATAAACTCATCTTTTGTAATATAAAATTCCATATCTTTGTTTTATAACTAATTTATTTAAAACATATTTACTCCTTCATTTTGTATGAAGTTAATATTAAGAATATACAGCATATTTATTATATAAAGATCATTAGGAATAAATAACATAAAAAAATATTCTAACTATACTTATATATGCATACATTTTTTTCCATAATATACGAAAGTATAATGGGTTATAATATCTAGACATAAATAGAAATACTAAGTTTACAATTTATAAATTGAAAACATGAAGCAAAGAGCAGTATAATGCGTTTGACTTTTCTGATTTTTTTTTGTAAAGCATAAAAATAGCGCATGTAAGAGATTAAACAAACAAAAACTCTGTATTATAATTAAATTAAAACATTTATAAACAAGTTTTAATAGATAAATCCACTGAATATTGATCAACAATAGAATAACTATTATCAAGATAATCGAACTTAAAAAAAAAAAACGAAAAATAAACAAAAATTCCACATGCATCCTCACTTACAATACCATTCACGCGGACAATATATATACATATATATGTATATATATAAAAAATAAAATAAAGTGTTATACAAGGACATTTTTGAACATAGAGATGCGAAGACGTCTTTCGAGTTTTGCATTTTTGCGAGCGCATCGTCATTATGTTTCCAAAATGAAACAAGATTTTGAAACGAATATCTATAGTTTTTTGGTGATTTTTAAAATCCTAAATAGAATAAATATAATTTTTTTTTAATTTAAAATTATTTATATTTGCATTTTATTCTTACCAAAAACGATTTAGTCGAAGTAAATCCATGGCCATCTATTTACAGAGGATCTTATTTTTTATCTTTTTTCCTGTAAAAGAGATTAACTTTAAATTAAGTAAAAAAATAATAACTCGCATAAAATTTTAAATAAAAATTTAAATGATTTGGGAATAAAAAATGTCTATATACTTTTAATTAAATCTATAATTAAAACTAAAAACCAAAAATATGTTAAAAATTTAAAAGAAATAGCTAAGTATAAGGATGCAAAATAAAAACTAGTAAAGCTTTACAAATGTACAAGGTTTTTAAGCTTACCTTTACCATATAATAAACTTGTAACTTTTATGGCTAAGTGTCATAATTAAAATTTCGATTAAGATTCTGCAAATTGATAAAATCTGAAGCAAAATTCTGTTGAGGCGTCCATTATAGCTTTTCGTAAAAGACATCATTTTTATGATTTTGAACATTGCGTTGCTATTACATTTTCTAAGGCCCAGCCTTTAGTATAATCAACTTTTATTTTGTCAATGATGAACTACATAACCATTGATTATTGAAATATTAGAAGTAATTTTATTTGAAAAACTGCCCGCAATAAATTTATTTTGACAAAAATACTATTTTAGCAATAAAAATAATAGAAATACATCCAAATAATTAGTAATTTATCTTTGTAAATAACTAAAACTACATAATAATGACGACTTTCAGGGATAGCTATAATTGACTCCTGAAAAAATGACTCCATAAGCATCAACTGACGGAGAGCCGTTCTTTAGTTAGGTAGCTTTCCCATACTTCTTAATCGATAGAGATACTCCAAGGTAGGGTTTCCAGAACATCTCTTTTAAAGAAAATACGTTCACTTTTTTAACTCTGATCTTTTTTATTCTTTTTTTTTCATCAAATTTTTTTTTACTCTTTTTTTCTCAAATATTAATCTGACTCAAATTTCAATTTTCTGCGGAAAACTGCAATAAAAATTTTAGAGGATTAAATAGAGCAGCAGTAAATAACGTTTTTTACAGACTCAAATCCTCAATTGAAGGAAAAGAGATCATTGAAATTGGTTGTCCAGTCCATATTATTTCAAACACAGCTTAATATGGATTCGACAAATTCTCTATTGACATCGAAATAATAGTTATAAAAATCTACCATTATTTTGCTTGAAGTAGAACACAAAGATTTGCTACGTCAATGTACCACCAGATGGCTGTCTTTGTTAATAGAGCTCTTCAAGTATACCCTGCTTTAAAAGCTTAATTACATATCTTACTTTTATGAATATATGTATGTTTTTTTAAAAGCAAGTTTAAGTTTTGCGCGAGGGAAGCAGTCGTACAGTAGATTTTCGGAGTTTGAAAAATGTCCCCTTTTTTTCAAACTCGTTATGGACACCCTACTTTAAAGTAAACCCACGTGCCAAATTATATGTCGTCTAGTATATAAAGAATTGCTGTGGTGGGTGACAATGGCGCAGTGAATGAAGTGCTTGACTTTTAACTAAGAAGTTGTAGGATTGAACCGCAGCCAAGGTAACTTTTCTAAATTACTTAATTTTGAACTAGGCCACCATGAGATTAAATCCGCTCGAGAGGTACTTTGTTTCCCATAGAGGGCAAGACCAATTGTTCTCAAAAAAGGATACTCAACACCGACGTCTTAAACAGAACGTCACCATAGAAAGCTATACCTTTGAGGTAGTTAAGGACTTTGTCTACCTAGGCGTCGCTATTAATTTAGACAATGACACCAGCGCTGAAAGCAAACGAATATTTACTTCAGCCAATCGCTGTTTCTTTTGACTAAGAGCAAAGTCATCTCTAAGAAACTTGTCATCCCAGTTCTTATATATGGCGCAGCGACATGGACCTTGTCAAAGCTAGATGAGTACGTTTTAGAAAGCATCGAAAGAAAAATTATTCGGCTAATTTTTGGTCCCGTCTGCATAGATGGAGTACGTAGAAGATATAACCACGAACGAGTTGTATAGGGTCTTAGACCAATTCGATCCTATCTATCCTTAAATAGATATAGAAAAATCGTTTCATAAATTTAATTTTGCTTAATGAATTTTATTCTTATTACAAACTGTATTTCGTTGAAAATTAAATTAAATTGTTGCAATTATTTCGTTGTTCAATTATCAACATTTTTTTGCGAATATCTCGAAAACAGTTCCTTTAAAAATACCTAGGCCCGAAATAAGTCAACTAAGATATGCTTTCTCAGGTTTTCTATCGGATTCCATGGTTTTCATTTCGTCAGCTAAACAAACACAAGTCAAGATTATTATTGTTTAATGCCAACTCTTCGTAATGTGTATATTTAAGAATTCAATATATTTAATGTAAATTTTACAATAAATGCAAAGTCATTTTTCGTTTATTACTATTCTAACTTTCCCATTATAATTATTAATATATCTCATAATAATATTCTTTTCGTTAGTTTGTTTTGTTTTTATTATTATTTGTATTTTTATGATTTCATGTTTTATT
Source organism: Syrphus vitripennis (assembly GCA_958431115.1). Taxonomy (NCBI): domain Eukaryota; kingdom Metazoa; phylum Arthropoda; class Insecta; order Diptera; family Syrphidae; genus Syrphus; species Syrphus vitripennis. Next base: position 24,531,360 of record OY288108.1, read on the forward strand.
TTTTTGGTTATTTTTAATAAATCTATTGTTTGATGATTTTTAAACTTAATATTTAACGTTTATTTTGGAAAATATAGAAACATACGAATATTTTAATATTTAATTATTGAAATTTTATTTATAAACTTTCAGAATTATTTATTTATTTTTGTTGTTGTTCTTTTGTTTTTTGTTTATTTTATAACTATTCTAACTATTTTGTTTTCTACTGTTAATTCTTATATTTTCTTAATTGTACAGTTTTTTATTTGTATTTTAATTATAAATGAATTCATTGCAAGTAGTAGTTTTACTTCTACATAAAGTTACTTTGTGTTTTATTATTATTATTACTATTATTTTTTGCTTTGTTTTACTATGCAGTGAGTGTTGCATAGAACTATAGTGTGTTTTTTTCTCTTGAATAGTCTCTTAACATAAAACGCTTAGATTAGTAATTATGTTCTCTTTTCACAGCCCTAACTATATTTTTTTTTTTATATTGTTAAAAATCTAATTTATTTTTAATTGTTGATCACCTATCAGAACGAAATCAAAAAAGGTGTGCTTAATTGTTAATGTTTATGCTCTATAACTTTACTTTTATTTATTGCTTATAAAAGTTTAAGTTCCTATAATATTTTTTTATAGGTACCTATTTAGCAAGAAACCCAAAACATTTTTGAATTAAAATCCGTTTTACATTCTACTTTTATAATATTAATATTATTTTGGTTTAATTTGTATTTTAATAACAGATTGATTATAGCGTGGGTTCGTTTTAACTTGTTTTCTTTTTTATTTTATTTTTCTGTTTAACAACTTTTTATAAATTATTTTTTTGTTCGCCTTAAAAGCTACATACTTCGTTATGAGTATTGATTTTTTTTCTTTTTTGAAAATTTTATGGTGAGTTTGGCAATATATCAATTCGATTTCCAGATATGATTGTAGTGTTTTCGGGGTTGTTTTGGGAATTTTGTAGAATTTGGAAGATGATGTATCTAGAATAAAGTTGAGTTGGTGTTGTTTTTTTCGTTTTGATAAAAAAAATCTGATATTTTTTTTTAATTTTTACTTTTTGATTGCCGATGATAGCACGATTCAATGAATACTTTTGGGGACTGTTTTTTCATAGGGCTCATGGCCCATCAAAGCTAAAATAAATTTCGAATATGAAATGAAAAATAAAAACAATTAGCATGTTAAAACAAGATTATATGACGACGTGAATGTCTATGGAAATTCAAATAAAAATAGATATAATTTTTAATGCTCGATTTCCCCAAAAGATTTTATTTTTGTTTTGTTTATAAGTAGCATAAAGCATTCTTAAGCGACGGGTTCATCATGGAAGTTTTGAAATTTTAACAAAAAACGAAAAAAAAACAAATATAAAACGTGGTATACCTATAGAATGTTGATAAGGGTGTCGGGTGTGTTGGAGAGAAAATTAATGTGAACAAATATATATGTATGTAACTAAATACTGAAAAAGACCTTTCACTGGGTTAAAACATTACAAACATACATAAATTGATTGTGTGCTAGTATGTAGTAGGAATATGCGATCCCGATTCCAGAGTGCTTTAAGAACTCATGGACCCTTTGCTCATTCTAACTTTAATGCATGTCGTTTTAGTCATGGATCACAGTTTTTACAGTTTTGGCTTATGGATGGGTTTTCCTCATTTTTCTCATTGAAATTTTAAAATTGAAGCTTTATTTTATGTTTAAGCTGGTTTTTTAAGTGCCGTAAGTTTGAGGGGTAAAATAAAGCAAATTCCAGTTTTTTGTCTTAGTTCAAAAATCGTTATTTTTATTTTAAATTAATAATTGTAGTTGAAAATTCTATAAAAAGAGTGCGTAGAATCTTTTAAGCTACAATTTTTAATTTGAATTTTTTCAAACAGAATAATAGAAAGAGAAAAATAATCGACTAACAGTCCATTTTTGTAATATAGTCCAATAAGAATTTTCCATTTTTACTATGTTTATGCACCGAAATTATTAAAAAAACGGCAACGTGTTGTTGTCATTTTTTTAATAAAATTGTTCGCCTCAAAAAGGTTATAAAATGTCGTGACAGTTTTAATTGCAGTTGTAAAGAAAACTAGCTTCCGTAACCTATCCTGTATTTTAAGAGACACGTTAAAAGTTGACTGGGGACAAAAATTGGATGTAAAACACGCACTTCATTGTGACTTAATTTTGTTCTAGTTTTGCCAAGTTCTGACCAATCAAAATAAAAACGGATCGGGCACGACGTAGGTCCTTGGGTGTCCTATAAAATTATGTAACAACTTTCGAGATATTTAAAAACAACATCGAGGGAGTTCTTTTAGTTCATGGCTTTTTTTTATGTAGGTACTCTACTAACTTATAATTTTTTTTTTTTTAATTTATAAGTATGTATAAGACTTCTTTCTTTGAATTGAATTTAGTTCACTAATTAGATAAATTAAAACACCTAAAAGTGTACTTGTACTTATCTTTTACAAGTATGTGCTTTATTAATCAGAAGGAGTGTATTATATTAAGTAGCAAAGAAAATTTATAGGAAAGCCTACGCTTACAAAAAGATATATGTATTGCAAATTAAAAGAAAATGTGCAACTTATAGAAACATAAAAATAGAGCAAAACTCTTATAATCAGTAGGTGGAATACGATCGCTATTAGTTATATATATTTTAGGTGTATTGGTTAAACAAAAATAAAAGACATTTTCTTTTTCTAGATGTATCAGATTTTTTTGTTTTTGTTGTGATTAACCAATTAGTAAAGAATTTCATCATTCACGTTATGTAGTTGATGCAAAGCAGAACAAAAAAAAAATTAGCAAAATTAATACTTTTTGACTTAGTTAATTTTACCTTTATTTTATTTTCGCTTGAACACAAAAATTTGGCATGACTTATTGTAAGTTTATGTCCTAGGTTTTGTTTGTTTTGGGTTTAAGTTTTTAGCATCAGTTATATTCCTCACAACATGCGCAAAACCATCTGGAAAATTTAGAAGTTTTTTTTTTGTTTGGTTGTTTGTAAGAAATGCCAATTTCCAAATAAAACTGGAGGTGACACGAACATAGGACACATAACTTTACAACACAAGAACTTGTACATTAATGTTTCAAATAACCCTCATCGAAAGTTTCAACAGAATAATTATTAAAGTTTTTACCTTACTTATATAAAAGAAGTATGAGATTATACCAAAAATAAAATTTAAATTTAAGTAGAGTAAAAAAAAAAACAATTGAGTATTGTTTTGAAATTTTTAATATAATTATACAACTTAGATTACGAGAATTCGAGTTCCGTTTAAGTTGCGACTGACGATGAGGGGTTGTACAACATATAGAAGTGTGACTTTCAAAAATGTTTATAATGTATATGAAAATGATTGTTTATGATTTGAGCGATTTATTTCTTCAATTTAAAAAATATATGAAGACCTTAGCAATCTCTTAATGTCTTTGCTTATTTTTTTCGCGTACCGGATATTTTCGATTTCCCTAATATTCGGATTGGAGTTTCGTGGCCGAATGAACTAAATAAGTTGTTTAAATCAAAATGCACTTCCAAAATTAATAAGGCGGAAAATTAGCTTAGATCTATCTACGATTTTTCGTGTATGTTTTTTTCGTTGAAATTTCACTTTCTTAGTGAACACCAAAAAATTTCCTTTCGTATCAGCAGCGTACTAGGCTCAGTACGCTTCTACCTCTTTATTTTTAAAACCGGTTTATTTTCAAATTCTGTTGATAAGAAAAAAAAGCAAATCCCTTTTTAAAATGTTTTGATCCCTATCGACCGTAAATAAAAAAAGTATACATTTTTCGTCCAATTTGATATATATCAGAAATCTGTAAAAATATTACAAGTTAAACATTTCATTGCCCCACGCTTTCAAGTCCAATCAAATGGTGTCATGGCCTGTATTGAACTTTTAGTAGACTCTTGCAAGCACAGACCGTCCTTCGTGCCAAAAACTAAGTAAGGATGTTTTTTTTTAATGAAATGAAATAAATCCGCGATTGAATCTTCTTAATTGAAATAAACCGCACGGCCTAGTTTATTATTTTTTTTTTCATTTTGAAAAATCATCCCCCACATAAATTTTCGAGTTTTTGGGAAACACTGAGGTCACTTTGTAGAAATTTCGGTATGAAGCCATATCCGTGGGAGTTAGCAAGCATTTTTTCGGATACCGAGTCCCTTAAATATGTTCATATATGTTCATTTAGAAAAAAAACTAAGGTATTTTTTTTAAACAAGGATCTGCGCAGACAATTTGGCTGGAATATTTCTTTTCGAGGAGTTTAAATACATTGGCTAAAATAATAAGAGATGTAATGATCAGGAAGATCTGTCTATACTTTTGACTTTGAAGAATAATAAAATGTAACAAATTTGGATATAAATTCGTGCTACGATATACCTGGTGGTTCCATTTAGGTGGAACCAGATCAACGGAATTTCGACCCATACACAATTCAGCAAAGACCCTAAATAAAAAAGCACTCTGCCGACTTAGAGACCTATAAACGAAATAACACAATAAAGAGAGAGGCTTTCAAGCTCCTTCATTTTTTACAAACAAAAATATAGTTTGATTAGGTATATATGTTCTACGAAGGCAAATTTTAGGATTCTATCTATTTTTGTATGAATGTATGTAATGTATGTATTTGTTTTATAATATTGAGATAAAATTCATTTTATTTCTTTTGAATTTGAACAGTGTGTAGGTATATTTCTACGAAAACCCAAATCTAACTACATTATGTATTAAAGTTATGAAAATACAAACATTCAGACCCATTCACCATAGTTTTTGTGTTTATGAAAATTTACAAATATTATTGTTTTCAACTACTTTCAGTTATGTTAACACTACTTCTCTTTTTTAATATTTTATATTATTTTTTAAGATTACCTACAGAGTTTCTAACGTTTATTTATTTTTTTTTGGTTTCTTTTTTGAATTATTAATTTGAGAGTCTTCACAGTTATATTGTGGTCTACAAGTACAAATTCAGAGGATTTTCATTCTTCCAATTCATCTTAAATTTTCTTTTTCGTATATACAAAAGCAAAATAAAGATTTTATATTATTTATTTAAGCAATAAAAATATATCGTATGTATAATGTAATGTATGAATGTGTTACAATGTGAAGAAAAAATGTACGAAAGAAGATATGAATGAATACAAAATTTCCAAAGCATTTAGTAATTAAGAAGATCAACTTATGTATTTGCACAACAGATGATCGTATGCGATCGGGTCGGTAGGGTAAAGAAATTATAAAAAGAATAACACTTCTGTTTGTATTGGTTAAAGTAAAGTTTTTATAACAAAATTTTATGAATGATGATTTTTATTTTTTTATTAATTTTAAAATATAATACATTTATTATAAATAGTTTTTTTTTAATTAGAATGTATTGAAAAAATATATGAGTTTGATGAATCGATATCTTTAATATCTATACTCTCTATGTTTTGTTTAGAAACTAAGTAATCAGGGTTTTTTTTTATTTTCGTTAAACGAAATATAAAAAAAAAACAGTCTATTAGACAAATTAATATAAAAAAAAATATTTTTTTAATTTAAGAAAATTTAAACTAAGGTTATGTCGAATTGGAGCATAAAATTCGCATGAGTATTGCTTTATTTGAGGATTTTTCATTAAAGGAATATGTATAACCAAAAAGCGATGTATGTAGATTTAAAGCTTTAAGTGAATAAATAAATATGAAATCTAAGCACAAGATAAATGTTTTAAAATCAAAGTAACAAAAATTGACAACAAAAAGGAAGAAAGGATGTAGTAATTTTTTACAAATTTAAATTAACAAAAAGAAATAAAAAAAAATATAACGAACACAAAAGAAGACATAGAGTGAAAGAACTGTATTAAACAAAGTAGTGTGTACGTACAATAAATTCCCCCAAATATACAAAATTTACACCACACAAGCTGAGAAAACTCCCATTACCCGTCAGCCAAGATCTTGCTGTGCGTCAGAGCGATAGATAGCAGCGCGATAACTATACCTGTTAGCTGTAGTTGTCTGTTGCTGTTGAGATTGCTGGGATTGTTGTTGTTGTGGCTGCTGTTGTTGTTGTCCAGCTATAATGCTATTTGAGGGTGGTGCTGGATTTCCGATTCCAGTAATAATTGCACGACCGCCATTCCCACCGAAAATACCTTCAGGGTCATCGGGATTTATTAAACAATTATTTTGCAACTCTATTTGCTGGTCGGCAAGAAGTTTAGCATTGAGGATTGACACGTAGGTTTTGTAGCGACGTAGCTGTGACAGGAAAATATTTGAATTTGTTTAAATTAGCTACATTTATAATCTTAAATTAAGAAAAAAAAAATATAATCTTTTGCATCGGATTCCACTTAAGACATCGAATACAATTTTATATTCATTCCAAACTAACCTCGTATTGTAAGTAATTTTCTTTTTCTTTGTAATTCTGTAATGGTAGTCCTTTACTTGGTATCGGACCTTTTTTATGCTCGGCTAAAGTATTTTCTAATTGAATCACTTGATGCTCGTGCGATGTTAATTGCTCTTTCTGCAATGAATATTTTTTTTTGTAAATAATGTAAAATATAAAGTTTTTGAAAAAAATAAAAATTCCTACCATAAGTAACTTTGTATGTGTGCTCGGTAATAGAGGTCGCTGAAAACGTTTTTGACTACCCACACCACCCTCCAGAGGTGGTGCTGAAAACGAGGCACAAACAAAATTAATTGTCTCTACCCAGGATTGTAATTCTTTAGAATCACTCGTTTGGAAGAGATATTCAGCCTGATCGGAAGTTTGTAACCGAAAAACATGTTGTTTCTTTGTATAGTCTGTAGCTTTGGTTGCTAGCGCATGATGAATACGGATTGCATTATGTAAATTATCGGACATCTAGCATCAAAGAGTTTTTGAATAAAAATGTAAATGGGATAAACTTATATCAATATACAGGGTGAGTCATGAGCAAATGCGGTTGAGCTGAGACAAGAAAAAAATCGTATGGGAGGGGGAGGTTTATTCCCTCCGTTAAGCCTGGATGAAGCCGTCGATTTAAATATTTTTTTTTCTATTTTAAGTAAAATTTCGAAAATTGCCCTTCCCGGCTAAACGGGGGGAATAGACCCCCTCCTATGCGATTTTTTTCTTGTCTCAAACAGCCTACACGCCCTAGCATTTTGGCGCACTGCTCATGACTCACCCTGTATATTGAAAGTTAAACAATGAAAAACAACATACTTGACTTTTTCGGAATCCGTGTTCATCTTTGTGTAAATATAATACTAGATCCCGCAGTGTACAATAAAACATTTTCCAGGAACGCTTTCCAAAGGGTGCTGTAAAACAAATATATGAAATAAATTTTATTCTTAAAACCGAAAGTAAGTAATGTGAGATTTTTAATTTTCAAAATTAAAATGTGCAATTTGATTTTAAATAAAAATTATATCAATTTATTTGCATAGCGAAATCTATGTGCGATTAATTTTGGATTTAAAATCTAAGTAAGAAACTTGGAATTTGTTTTAAAAAGAGGTATAATACTTCTAGTTTGTTTTTGAAAATAAAATTTGATAAAAGTGATTTAGAAATAGATAATTCCATCTTAAATTATGAGAAAGATTTTAAATCGTTGGAACGAATATTCAAAGAAAAAATTTACATACTTTAACAACTTTTTGGCTTTACCGAATATGTATAATGTTGCTTTTAATAACTTTTAAAATATTGAATTTCCAAAAAATTATTCTTAATTTAACTTTAAAGGTAGCGAGTTCAATACAGTACTCACCCTGAACGTTTCGCTTCGAATTGCATCGAGTGAAGTCCCGGAGACCACGCTAGATGCAATTCGAAGCGAAACGTTCGAGGTGAGTATTGTATTGAACTCGCTAAATATTGAATATTTATAACGCGACTAATCCGAAAAATCTAAAAATATTCTTAATTTATTTGAAAAATTGAAAAAAAAAACCATTAAAATAATTTTTGATATCCGGTATTAATAATTTTTTTTTTTATATTCTGTATGCAAAAATAACGAAAACTGGATAAATTTTTCAAAATATATAAGACATGTTAACAAAAAGTCGTTTTCAAAACATGGAATAGTCAAAATTATCGCTTTTAATATTGAAAATTATAATAAGATGTTTGATGTGTATAAAATTTGATCAAAATTAAATGAGGAAGTCTAAAACCAGAGCAATAGCTCTATGCAAAACAATGGTACATATTCCCTTTTGTGGAAGAATAATATTAAAAAATTTATAATTTTTAGCGAATATACAAGTATAGGATTTTTCTTAAACTGGAAATAAATTTGTTTAGTCACGACTCAACTTACTTTTTTTATAATTAGATTCATAGCAGCATTTTCGCATTACATAACCTTTTTTATATTCAATTGCAGCCGATGGCTCTGGAATATCAAGGAATGGATTTTGTCCGATTTGACCAGCTCCCATATTACTGTCATTTCGTTGTTTTTGCTGGTCAGGAGATTCGTCATCACTGAAATGGAGAAAAGAAATAGAATTTTATTTTTCTTTAATAAGTACAAATTAATGTTATGTTTATCTAAACGTACAGTGCCCATTCCAATGGTTGACTTTTAATAGCTTGATACAAGTACTTTAATACATCTTTTGGGAAATTTTCTCCGTCATTTAATTCAGCAAGGTTATCAACAAATTCTGCACAAGTCATTTTACGACTTATATTAGCTCCATGAAGATCTGTATTAAGCAGCATTATTGCACATGTAAGAGTATGAACAGCATCTAAGATTATACGCAAAAAAAAATAGATGATAACAAGTTAGTTTCAAATTTTCAATTTGTCACTTACCTTGTGAATTGAAAGTTCCAGCATTACAGTCCAAAAATCTTTTTGAAAAATGAACTAAAACTCGTTCTCTTTCTTGTGTTTCACCAGAAAGTGAAAATTGCTGCAAGAATTCTCTCAGCGCTTGATCTAAAGTCTTTTTCTCGAATGTAAAATACTTTAAGTATTCGTCTGCAACTGCTCGGCTAAAGTCGTTGCTACAAAAATAATAATAACATTATACATTCAATATTTAACAAAAATTTCTTTCCAAAGGATACACAAAGATCACAAAAAAAATAGGAATGATTATTTAATATTTGAATAGTTTGTAAACTGTTGCGTTTCCAATGCTGAAAATTGCCTTAAAGGCAAAAAACAGAAAAACTATTACAAGTATAACTTCTCCTTTGAATCTCAAATCACAGAGACACTCAGTATATTCAACCGAAAAGAAGAAAACCTAAGTTAATTTTACTTACTTTTTACTCAAATGCCGAGATACGTCGCTCTTCTTAAAACCATCCAATGAATACAGTCTTTTAGCCAATCGAATTGCCGATGGCATATCAACAGCTTTAGGTGAATAATGATACGAGTGCAAAGATTCGACATCACTGCCATCATCCGATACAGGGGGCGATGATTCTTTCGAATCTTGCTGTTGCAGTTGGTGCTGTTGATTGCCATTGCTACTGTTGCTATTGTTAGCAGTAACAACTGTCGGTGGTTCTTCGGTCAGTGTGGCCAGTTCATCTTCGGAGTCTTTCAACTCGGAATACGCCGATCGTGGTGATGTCGAATTACTATCTAATCCGCGAACTTGTATAACGACTTTGTGTTCATTTTGTTGTTGTTGCTGCTGCAGCTGTTGTTGTTGCTGCTGTAACTTTTGTTGGTCTCTCTTTCTTTGTACTGCTTCCGAAACGAGTATCGTGGAATCTGAATCACTTGGATCGCTCAGGACCATTCCACCGATTAGATCGCGTGAACTCAATAAGTTATCATCGTCCTGGTAGTCAGGTGAAGAGATATTCGATATCGCTTCGGAAACACTTTGGTCTCCATTCACTGGACAGTGAAGGAAACCAAGATTTTGATTTTGCTGACCACCCGTACTATTGCCAGCCATACCACTACTACTACCCGCTGCACCGCCTATGGCGCCTTTTGAACCCGACGACGACATTACCGAACTGGAAACCGATGTCGGCGATGCTGGGCTATCTGTGTGCTGAGGTGATGAACTTATTGAACTAGAGTGCGAATTTGGTGATGTCGTTGTGGCATAGTGTTGGGGGTAATGGTGGTTGGGGTGTTGTTGGTTTGTTGGCAGAGGCGCGTTATACGTCCAAACAATACGATCACGATTTGATGCCTAAAGAAAGATGAGCATTAAAATACATCAAAAAAATAAAAAGAAACATATATAAACATATTTTCTTTATTTTTCTACATTATGTTTGTCTTTTTCAGGTGTTTTTTAAAAGTTTTTCTTTTTTTTTTAATTTTAAAAATCACAGCCAATAAAATAACCTTAACACTTATTAAGTAATAATTTTGTTTGTGCGAATCATTAACAATAATATTATACGTTATAACAATTTCTATATTATTAATATTACATGCGGCGCAATTCAGACCTCGAAATAAAATATAATAATATTTCCCACCCTCACCACATACATTTTTTTTTTTTCTATAAATTCATTATTTAAATAAAAGTTGGCATAAAAAAATAATTTTTAACCATTTTCTTACTTTTTTCCTCCTCTTCAAAATAATATCTCTAGGACTGAGGACAGTGGGTGTCGGGTCAGCCTTCTTTTTTTGGGTTGGCTAAAAGAAGTTTTAAAAAGAAACAAAAAACATCGCACGAAAAAAGGAACATAAAAAACCAACGAAACGAAACAAAAGAGAAAAAAATGAAACGCATAAAAAAATATTTAAAATTAGTATTTAACGTTTCATTCGATAAATTGACATTCAGTAAAAAAAAATATTGGCAAGTCAAGTTTTTTTTTCTCTTGGAATGGTGCAATATTTTTTTGAAGCCAAACACTAGCTGAACTATTTATATTTACAAGTTACTGAGTTACATTTTAGTTTATTAACTCCATGAAATAGAGTATTTACAGTTGAAATGGCAGATACTAGCTCAAAACAGGACATTTAGAACTAAACGATCGCTACATTGTATTTTTTATTGTTGAAAAAATCTGATGCGATGCATTTGAAATAAACAAAATCTACAAAAAAAGCTAGCAAACAAAAAAAAAATGGATGTGAGAATTCTTGTCTGGTGTAAGAATACTACGTGAGGCGACCGTAAGATTACCTATCTCGCGGCTTTCAAAAACGGGAAGCCAACCGACACAAAACCGCTGATCGGACAAGCCTGTCAAATGAAAATTTAGAATGTCCTCTTTAGGAATACAGTGGTCGGACAGACTTATATTGCTTAAAGATGAGCCTTCGATCATTACTACAGCTTTTTAACTATAATTTATAATTTTATAGAATTTTTGACAAAAATGTTATTAGTTTTTAGATACTAATCGTTGAATTGGAGGAAGTCATGCTTATTTTTGTATTATTCACATTCAACGAATTGTTGAATCCCCGAACCATATACATAAATACATATGTTTGGTTTGTCTTCAATAAAATGTGAAAGGTCGGCTATGCCCGAAATCAATCAATCGTAAAAATTATATTGAAATGGTTCAATCAATTGTAAAAATTATATCGATATCAAAACACAGCTTTAATGAAAATTTAATTTTCATCTTAAAAAATTAAAATTTTAATGAAACGTTTTGAGGAGAAAAGAGCACAGCGAAGCGAGCGGTTAACAAGCTAGTAAAATTATAAAAAGCTCTAAAGCATGTTACAATAATTGCCTTAGTATGTATGTAATTGACCTTCTTACCTTATCAAATAATTAATATTATTTTAAAAGGATTTGATTTTAATTCTCACAACTAGAATCAGTGTGTAACATTGTAATCATATACACAAAATTGACAAAAACATCATAGTGGTTTATTTTCTAAATAAAATATTCTCTCATCACTCCTACTTATGACGTACAAGAAAAAGAAAAACTAATCTTTGACATTTTAACGATAAATTATTATGAATGAAAGCAAAATAAAAGAAAAATATGTACACAATCTGTGGTTTTGGCAAAAAAAATAATAGAATTTAAAGTATTTATCTATATAAAAACAAAAGATACATTTCACTTGTGTGAAATAAATTGTATAAATAAACTAAAGATTAAAAGAACGCAGGCAATAATAAAAAATTTAATGTTTTCTTTACAATCAACAAGATTTTCTACAAGCACACATTTATATTTTGCAAAAAAAAAAAGAAAAATATTTATACTTCTAAAATGCGCGAGTGAAACTTTGTGTGTGTGGAGTGTGTATAAATGTAAATTTGGCGTGTGATGTTCACAAACAACGGTTATAAGATTTTTCGTATTATTTACTTTTTTTAAATAAACATTATTCTCTTGCTGTCGTTAGTTATTGAAGCTGCAACCGTTAATACATATTAACAGTGCAACTTGCAAACCAAACGTATGAGAACGAACACAAACCCATGAAAAACAATGAATTACCTGAGAATCTTCAGAATCCTGTCTAGTATCTAGCAGCGTGTTAAGAGAGCTATTTACATCCTCATCAATATCGATCGGTATAACAGCGGCAATACCTTCGCGCTGCACTTGTTGCAAGTGGTCTTCTGACTTGCTGGTTCGGAAACCAGCCGAATCACACTTGCGCACAACACCGTTGTGATGATGTTGCCGTCGGATCACGGCTGCTTCGTTGATGCCACTCGGTTCTGGACTAGTTGGCACTGAGTTGGCAGTCTCTTTAACGTCCAACAGCGGCGTGGAGAGCGATATCGGTGACGTAGGCACCGAAAAACTTGTCTCGTCCGGTGAGCTGTTCGCTTCGCTTTTCACAGTTGTTGACGAGGAGGAGGATGACGAGTTATGATGTTGTTGTTGAATTGGCTGCTGCTGTTGCTGGTAGTGTTGTCGATGATGCGCGTGATGATGATGGTGGTGGTGATGGTGATGATGATATTGTGATGATGGCCCAGTATAATCTCTGGCCGAGGAGCTATCAACCAGATCAATGGTTGCGGTTGCGGCTGTTTGCTGTATGCGAACTCGGTCTGAGTTCCTCTGTTGTTGCTGCTGTAAAAGTTTCTGTTTAAATGAGGAGGAGGACGATGTAACACCGGCACTTAAATCTTCATTAAAATCACTGCCTAAGCACTGTTGTGTTTGTTGTACATCGCCTCCTCCTCGCTGGCTATCGTTGGCATATTGTGCGGGGCTTATCTCGTAGTTGAATTCGTCGAGGCTTTCTTCGTCCAGTTTGTCCTGTTCGTCAGGATCTATTTCTTCAGCTTCTTCTTCGACGTCGTCCTCGTCGTCGTTGTTATCGTCTTCCTCTTCGTCCCTATCTAACTCTTCACATAACAACAATGTGTCGTTAGTAAGGGAATCCTTGCGGAATTGTCTATCACTACTGTTATTACTACTATATGTGTTGTTAATACTATGGTCTTTTCGATTGTTAGTCTTATCTTTCTTTTTTATTAAGTTCACTGAGTCAGAACTCTCTGAGTGTGATGGCGAGGCCGACGACGATGATGGTGTTGATTCTCCAGAGGCTCGTGGTGCTAAAGCCCCATTGGCAAGGGCTGCAGCACGATTTGGAGAATCTCGTAAGCTATCCACCTTTTAAAAAAAATAAGATATACTGACTAAAAACAAACAAAAACGAACTTATTACCTTCTTAGCGTGAGCTGGAATCAAATTACTACTCTGCGGTGTTCGTGATAGATTCAGGATTAAATCTCCGGTCATCATGTACGCCTCAAAGCGTGCTTTTGTTGTTGGCGGAGCAGATGTTGGCTCTCTTATTTGTAATTGATCACAATCTCTTGTATTCGTACCATCTGGTTCTGATTGTTGAGTATAGAAACTATTGGTGAGTGAAAAATTCCCACCACAATTACCACCACCATTGGCATTGGCTTTTGGAATTTGCGATGGCCGTGGCCTTTTATGTTGTGGCGAATGTTGGACATTCTTCGGTGCTGGACACTTTAAAGCTAAAGCAGTTGGAATGCGAGAAGGACGACATGGTGACTCGACAAGGATTTTCGTCGTCGACGATGACGGACTTAATTGTGTTGGTCGACGTATTGACGATGTTAAAGGATCTGATTTACGTGATGTTTTTATATCAAAGATATTTGGAGATTCTCGTGGTGAATCGGAATTATAATGAAGATTCTTTGTGCTAGCTAGTTGTTCTTTGATGCGAGCTTTTATTTTTGGATCTGCACAAGAACAATTTTTTAATTATTATTTTTTAATTCAATAAGTATTTGTTAACTTACCTCTTTTAAGTTCTAGAGTGACAAGATCGTCGGATAATCGCAGACATTTCAAAACTGCAAGATATTAAGTGTAATGAAATAAATGGAAACCAAGAAAGCAAGATTTCTTTACCTTCTTTTGTTGTGTATCGATGAACGTCAGTTCCGTTTACTTTAACAATTATGTCTCCAGCTTCAACCTGCAATGAAAAAAATAAATTATTAAATATAAGAATCCTAATTTAGTTCCAACTAATTTTCAATATTTTTTGAAAATAATTTTGTATTCTTGCGTTATATTTATGATAAGCGTTGGCTCAGACCAAATTAAATATTTAAATTGTTAATTCTTATCCCGTATAAAAGGGTCTCTTAATCAAAAGGTTGGTCAATTTAAACATTTACAGCACAAAAAATTGAGTAAACAGTAGAGAGCTTTTATTGGAAGTGATTGAAAAGTAATGCAAGAAAAAGTTATTCCCTTGACTTCTATTCAAATGTGAAGGCTGATAGTTTGTGTCAAAATAGAATACAAAATGTCCATTCAATGAATATTGTTTGAAGTCTTCTAAGTCTACCAACCCATTGCCCAAACATTTTCAAATTAATTTCCTTAACCACCAGCCCTGAATCACAATGTTTTGTGTTTTTTTGCAAATCAAATACAAAACAGTTTCCACCCCTGCTAAAATTAATTAAATTTAAATTAAATTTCTAATCATGCCACGAAATGAAAATACATTTTTATTGCCAATAACAAAATTCAAGTGCAAGTACAAGAACCCGATTATTATTATACATTCAACGCATTATAAGTTCGGTTCGCATTTTCAAATCCCACTCACACCTAATTCAAATTACACTTTCGTAGTCTGTGAGAAATTTTTTTTTTTTATTATTATTTCAAGCACCAGAACGATAAAAATATAAAAACAACACAAAATCTATTTTTACCAAACATTTTGTCTGACGTCAGGAAAAACAATTTTGTAAATAAATAAATTCAATCTTGCTTGTGCAGAAGATCAATATGTCAAAAGGAATGCAGATACATTTAAGATGCAGTGTTGCAAGTAGTTCCGTTTTTTGTTATCTATTACACACTTAAAATAAAAGTATACGAAAGAAATTGAATATCAAAATCTAAATATTATGTCTCTGGTGCTTGAAATTTTCACCAAGCTTCCTAAACTTGGTGTTTTCCTGTTTTCCGTATGGTTTTTGACATCAATTTGTAAAAATTCACGAAACGTAAAATTTTCTGCTGGGAATCTTGGAATTTGATATCATGAATTAGTCTGGTAGTTAACTAGTAGTTTAAAAATAGCTTCGGGCTTATTGGTTTATGGAACAGATGCATTTTAATAGGTTTTGAGGAGGAGGGTGCATGTTCATGAAACTTATTTTCCGATTCTGGAAAACCTCACTGAAAACTCACAAGTTATAACAGCCTCATAAGGTTGGTATCTTCATAGGAGATACCAATCATGAAATTTCATCAAGTAATCATTTAAATAAACTAAACATTATTATAGTCCGAAGCTGCTAGAATCTACCATTCATATTTTTGTTTAATATGAAGTCGTTTTGTAATTTTTTTTTTTTTTTTTTTTTTTTTAGGTGTAGAAGTACTTGTGTATAGATGCAAACTAAAATCAGAGAACCGGCATCGACATATTCTAGAATTAGATGATCTGAGTAATAAATTCCGTCAGAGGGCATCTTTTACGTTAAGAATTTTTTCTCAGATAAGTGACGTGGCTTGATTCAAAAGAATAATTGAAAGACAAAGTTTGATTTCGGTGCGTTCAACTGAAAATTACTAGCAAAGTACATGCTACATAACAGTTGTAAGAAAGTAGCATGAACTTGAACTCTGACGCTTGTTCAAGTCAAATGATGAAAAGTTCGCTTCATTGGATTGACAAAAAAACATTCTGGTAGTAGCTATATTTAGTAAGGTGAAATTTCTGTCGAATTTGTTCAAATTTTTAAAAAGACTTCTACCAAACTGTCACTGGGCAAAAGAGAATACGTTTGTGATTTGCTTATTGTAAATAGGAAAAAATTCTAATAGCAAACGTTTCAAAGCAGTAATTATGCCAAAGTGAGCACTTTGAGGTTTGTTTGTAAATTATTGTGAATACTTTAAAAGAGATATATTGCTTTTTTTTAAATCCCAACTGTCGCAATCACCTACGTTTTAACTTTCTTTCCAAATTAAATTCGTTTCCGAAATTGATTTTCCTACCTTTTTGTAAACGTTGTTTTATGATTCATTCGAAGAAAGATAGTATTTGTACTTCAATTCAGCTGTTAGCTGTCAGGTAATAGGTGATGACAATTTACAAAACCGAAACGAAGTGTTTTTTTTTTTCAGAACACCTCCATTTTTAGAACGAAAGTATTGCTTCTGAAAACGAAAACTCAGAATAGGGATGATTTCCTTGTTTGCTTCCCCCAAAAAATTTTATTCAAAAACTAACGATTATCTGCGTGTGTGGAGATGAGTTTCAACGTTTTTTATCCAAAAAAAAAAGGTATTTTGTTTTTTGATTTATTTTTTACTCAAACATTAGTTACTATTCTTACAATGAATTTAAATTTTTTTATCTGGTAATTAAGTTTGTGTCATTTAAGATAATGTCTAAAAAGTCTCAAAAATTTGTATAAGTGCGATATGAAAGTGCAAATCAAGTCGGAAAAAGAATTATCATTTAAGCATGCAAGCACTAAAAACATAAACTACTTATTTCTGCACGCGTCAAAAACGGATTGCTTTAACAATGCCATCGCGTTCTAGAGTGTGTCAAGAAAATAAAGCAGCTACTATATACAATAGCAAATAACATTGTGCATTCAATGTTTGTATAGAAGTTGTGATGTATAAATAAAACATTGTCATGGCAGTTTAGGTCGATTCTATTTTTTTTTTTAAGTTTTTTGTTTTGTTTTTGTTTTGTAGTTGTTATTTGTATTTCGATGACACGTCCTTCATCGCTCAGCAACACCGGCAATATAGTATATGGAGCAGGAATTTAATCTTCTGCACATACTGATTTCAATGCTGTTTTGCCGAGTGAAAGAGGACTTAATAATACAATGTATCGTTTGTGAGTGTATTTGTTTCTTTTTTCTGATCATCACTTTTCTTTTTTGAAGGCACAGGAAACAACAACTGCGAATGGCAACAATACAATTCTATTTTGAGGTTTTTCTATTGACACTCGAGTACAAATTGGACTTAATGTAGTAGTTTGGATGTCACAGTCAAGGGGTTGATTTAAATAAGTGATCAATGCGTGTTCTTATTAGTTGTACGTAATATTTTTTACATTATTTTTGAACACCGTTTTAATTTAACGCCTTTAAGGGACCTAGAAGAGAACATTTCCAAGCTGTCATTTCAAAAGTGAGGACTTTGACGTTTGTTTGTTTCAGATTAGGCCAAATCACAAACAAATTTGACATTTCTCTATGAAACATATTAGAAACAATGAGCTGTCAAACGAAATTAATGTGAACGCTTCTTCGTAATTTCGTAAAAGAGTAATTAAATTTAAATCATAAATTTGAATTTTCTCTATGAAACAGAAAAAGAAAACAATAATAAGCCGTCAAAAGAAATTGAAATAAAAACTTTTTTTCGTAATATGCGAAATTAGATCATTTCGGTACTAGTGAAAAAGTATTATTGTGAATTTTTAAAAGAGAGAGTGAAGTTGCCTTTTTAAAGCCTTTTTTAGTGTGACCTAACACTATGAAGATAACCTACCAAGTTGGCAAATAGAATTTATTGAAATATTCAACCACGTTTTGATTGGATTTTTGTGAAATATTCTGCCAAAAACTATTTATAAAAATTTTAAATTACTTAAATTGGTAGAAATTGATAGTTTTGAAAATTAAAAGAACATTGAAATTTCAATGGAAATTTACATATTGGTAAGGCTTCTCATAAAAAAAAAAACGATGAGAAAATCAAAAAAAAAAGTGTTATCATCTCACTTGTTAATATAGTTTAAGGACACGTACGACATCATAGAAAAAGTAAAGATATGTATAAATGTATGTACATAGAACTATCTGGGAGGCAAATAGAAAATAAAGTTCTCTAAATATGTAATATGAACTAAGTATGTACGAGTATATGAAGGATGAGAACGAAAATTCTGTTAGCTGTTCTGTGGACTGAGAATAAGTTGACTTTTAAACTCATGACAGCAGACAGGTGTTGCCTACAAGTGTGGGGCTCTAACATCTAACATCCAACCTCCACTTCTAAGTTAACATTCAAGTACTACATCCACTTCACCATTACCATCTGACACGACCATATGCATGTTTATAGGTTGACGGCAAACAACGTAACAAGCCAAGTTAAAAAACATCTTTATAATGATTCTTGTTGGCTTATTTTCAAAAGTAAAATTTCGGGAAACGACAAAGAAGAAGAGCACAAATTAATATTGAACAGTGCTAAAGAATTGACGACACAACAAATAAAATTTGATGTCATTGCACATACAAGCCAAACTTTAACAATATTCAGATAAAGTAAAGGAACATTGAAATAAAGTTTAGTCATTTTAGACAATTTGACTCTGGAAAAATCGCCGAAAGTTGAATTTTTAAAAATTGTATTTCGCCAATAGCGAAAACCGTTTTTTTTGTGGTCTTTGACAAACTCTAGGAATATTGATATGTCTGCTATTAAAACAAAATGTTAAAACACAGGTTTGTAGAAATGCACGTAAGCAAAAAATTGTGTAAATCGTATTAAAAAAATCTGTATCAGTTCAAAATTTTGAAGCTGTTTTATCTTTTATTGAAAAAATTGAAAAAACTTTTTTTAAGTGTATAAAATTCGCATAATTGATTTTGTGATAATTTCATCATTAAAGTGCAAAAACAACTCTTTTGGTAGAAAATTGCAAGATTTGTTTGTTTACTAGAAAATTACGAATAGATTTCACCGTAAAAAAATTATGAATAAAAAAAGTAACTTCGAGGGGGGGCTTTTTACAGTTTCTTCAAAACTACATCAAGAAGCTATATGAGTCACTCAAATCATCTTTAAAGTCTCAAAAAAGAAAATACAATTATTTGGTTTTTGTGAGCCAGTCGAAATATATGTACGTTTTTTCAGAACCCTCATAACCAACAAGCAGAAATTATAGTTTTTTAGCTTTAAAATGACACTTTTAAATGAGTCATTTTTTCGAGAACGTTCGTGGCAATAAAACATAAATTGTATGATAGTAAGAAATTGTTTTATTCATATTATATTACATTCAATATTAAAATCTAAAAAAAATAAATAAAAAAAAACATTAAATTGAAGAAAATTTTATAATTTCTTCATGGATTGTTTTGTTTACATATTTGGGAATGGGAAATTGCACATGCTCCAAATTGGGCAATATATTAGATATCTTTTTTAAGGACCATAAAACTAATATTTCCCTTTTATAAAAACATTATTGTAAGTAAAAAGAAAAAAAATATTAAAAAAAAACAATAATTGAATTAAATTAAACAATTAACAATACATTTAATGTATAAATGTTCTGTGCAAACGTGCGAAAATTGTCAGCACACTAATGTGTCTGATGTTCTGAATTATACGTGTTTCTTTTTTCAAATGAGATTATTTACAACGCAGACACATTAATAGCAAAGAGCAGTCGAAAGTAATAATAAAAAAAAAGTAACAACAGAATCTTCTCCTAGAATATAAAATTTGATTATCTCCCTGACACGGCGCTGAGTCAGTGTATTGTTAGGGAAAAGTTGTACAGGTCTCATGCGGTGTTCTATTATTTTCAAGCCATTCTGATGGATTCATTGTCATGCTTCACGACAAACAAAATTAATTTTTATGCTTATTTTAATCTATTGCCAAATTAATTACAGAAAATAATTATAATTTATTGTCAGTAAAAATAAAATTGTGTAAAAAGTAGAATTTTATTGATGCAATTATAAAGCAGTTCAATTAATTTGAATTACTTAAATAACACTATGTAACAAAATAAATAAAAAAAAAACTGAAAAACCATATAATTGAAAGGGACTCTGCTTCAAAGTTTCCAACGAAGAAATACTTAAATCGAATTAAACAAAGAAGGATGTTTTGGCTATGAAATCAGATTTAAGAGGAATATGGTTAATATTACAAATGGACACGGAACGGAAAAACAGATTTGTTCTTGGGCTTAACGCCTATAGAAAAAACGATAAACAATATGTCAATAGAAAGGTCTAGACTAGGCAAGAGGGAAGAGGAATTTTGCAAAAAAAAAAAAAAAAGCCAAATCAAAGTTGAAAATTAATTTTCAAATTCGATTTTTTTTAAAAAAAAACAAAACGTATTTTTTTTTTGGCTTTAAAAAGCTATAGCATGATATTGTGGGAAATGCTTTGTTTTTAAATCATTTTCTTCCGTTTCAAATCATATTTTTTAGAAAATTAGGTGGTTTAGATAGGGAATAATAGAATCCAGCCTTTTGTCACCCTTCATGAAAAGCACCCTGTATATTTCAACTTAAAATGTTGGATCCTTTTTTCGAGTATTTTTTTTTTTTGGAGCCCTAAGCTAACAATTTCAAGGATTTCGATGCCACTTACTTAAATAATTTCTGCCCCTTAAACAAGTATTGTTTTATTTTTTTGACATTTTTCTTTGTCGAAATAATCCACCCCTACTATTTCACATTTTTTTTTATTTCTTGCATTTTGAGCCAGCTACAAAATTGAATCTCTTTAATACCTAAGTTAATATTACTGTGCTTAGTTTTGCATTACGTCACCTATTTAAATAGTCTTACAATTTCACGCTCTAATAAATTTTGCACATTTGTACCCATGTACTGTGAATACAAGAAAAAAAAAAAATAACAAACAAAAAAATAAAATCTCTATTAAAACTAAAAAACCACTTACCTACTATCCGCGGGGGATTGAAACCCTTCAAGCAGATAAAAAAAGTGCCCAATAAAATTCGAAAAAAAATGTCAATATACCTGACCTATAACAATATAATAAAATAATTTCCCTCCAAGGGTTAACATACAACATATATCTGAACTCTTTTTATATACGAGTATGTACCAACTTGTATTCGTATGAATGTCCCCATCTACTGTCACTTTTGAAGCATGTCAACCAAACTAACAGCCCTAACAGCCACGCTACACATAATCTCTTCGTTTTCATTTATACACTCTCGTGGTCTCGTGTGCTTAATGCTTATATTTCGCATAAGCAAATAAATATAAACAAACAAGGTATGTAAATGAGGAATAACCAGCCAACAAAACAAAAACAAAAAAATTCAAAATGTAAAAAAAAATATATAAACAACCTACAGCAAAACACAAATAAATGACTTTTGTTGAAGCGAAAAACAAAAAAAAAACTAACAAAGGGAAACAAATCAAAATAAAAAAAGAGAGAAACAAAGTGGAAGAAAGAAAAAAATACCAAAGCACAAATTGCATTTTGAATATTTAGATCGAAAACAATAATTCCGCTTGGCTGACCGCCGCCGCCGCTCCGCGCTGTACCGCACTGAGCCGCCCGGGTCGCATCGGGCGATGCACTGCTCTCTCAAGACTTAACCCTTCACGCGTGACATACTCGTGGATTTTAAACTGCAACCAGCAGTCCATCTGAGGAGAACCGTTTCGGAACATGAAAATGCTTTCCGGGGGGTTGGCTGGAAATATATTATGCGTCAATAAATAATTAACCTCTCTATCCCATCCCATACCGAACTCCCTAAAGATATAGATTGCCTTTGGCTCGAAGAGGCAGGCAGAGAGAGCCACCTGTTTGTGTAATTCTCCATCATAATTTGTCTCGTTTTTTTTTTAAGTCATTTTTTTTTAAGGAGCGGCTTATGAGAGTGAGATAAGATTGTTTGCAATATAACTGTTGTGCAATAAAGGTGAATTGCAGATGACAATAGTCAATTGAAAATGAATTAGGGGTGAATTCATTTTTCTAA
Source organism: Syrphus vitripennis (assembly GCA_958431115.1). Lineage (NCBI taxonomy): Eukaryota > Metazoa > Arthropoda > Insecta > Diptera > Syrphidae > Syrphus > Syrphus vitripennis. Next base: position 24,553,642 of record OY288108.1, read on the forward strand.
TGAAAAGAAAAAAGAAAACAGCACCATCATAATTGAGGGAAGATAAAAAAGTACGTATACGCCCTAGTGAACGATTGAATGCAGGAAAACGACATTACTTTATCGAACTTGAGTGAGTACAAAGGGAAGAGAGGTAAGTTTAACTCAATGTAAATAAACAAAACACTTGAACATACATTTTGAGGCAGTGAAAAAGGTTGGAATTAGAATTTTACAAATACCTTCCCACTTGGAAAAAATGTACGATACGACATACCTAGCTGATGGATTTTTGATTGGAGCTTAATTTTGTTGTGAAGGAAAAAGGATAGAATCACTTGCTTTTCATTTTATGAGTGAAATTCTATGTTGGCTTTCTTTATGTGCTAATAAGAATCTTAAAAAAAATATTAACGATTTTTCGTTGGGGCCGTTTATCCATAGATTGGTGAAAGCCTCAATCAATCGCCTAGCAACCGAAAACACTTTCATTGTATGAGGAAATTCTCACCTACTCATACATAGTAGAAATGGAAATGATTATGACCACACCAAAATTAAACTTTCCGGAATTTTTTAAAATTTGACCATCATTGTCGTCTTAATTCCCTGGAGCGCGGAACAACCAAAACCCCACTATAACCGGTATGGCATATTTTTAAATTAACACTTAAAGGTCGATTATGTGCAAAAAAAATCAAGTTCATCATTTATTAATTGATTAAAATACAAAAATACCATTTTTTTGAAAATGTTTTTGTCGGTATGTCTATTTTTTTTTGTCTGTTTGTGTCTTGACTTACAGCCGATTTTCTTCAAATTTTTTAGAAAATTGCCTAGATGCGAAATTGAATTTTTGTTTAAGCACCAAAAATAACGGTTCCGTTTAGACAAAACTGATTTCCTTTCTCTGAGTTTTTGTTAGGAAATAAAATTATGAAGTTAATAATATTAGCAGCGTTTTTAACAGTAGTAATAAAAAAATTTATGAGAGAGGTCATATATGATTTTAGTAAAATTACAAATTTTTAACAATTTTTTTAAAATTAAAAATTCATTTATATATTTTTTTTTGAAATTATCTTTATAATTATTAGATACTATAGAAGCCAGTGGTAAGACTATCATGCTGGAGGTCTGAGTTCGATTCCCAGCTTCGTCCATCGCTTTGAGTCAATGTTCAATTTGATATTCATAATTGGTGCCTTTATCTTTAACATATCTAAAGTCTCCTAAGAGCACCGTATTTCGTTCAAAAATAAGAACAATCGAGGGAAAAGGAAGCAAACTTAAATATCTATTGTATTAATAAATATTAATTGATTAAAAGACAATATAAAAATATCTAAAGTGAAAGGGTGTTCTTTTAAGGGAAAAGGAGAATTATTAGCTGAAAATAATGTTGATATTCGATCTAAGCCCTAATCTATTTTTTTGCATGTTTTCACTTCATCCATACATATAGCCTTAGAATCTATTTTCCACTGGAACGAGTCCACATTAAATAGTTGTTGTTCTATTTGAATTTAATAATCGACCAAATGATGCACTCCGGCGTATACGCACTTTTTTTATTTAGTTCATTTTTTTCAAATTTTCTTCCATTTTTATGCGCAAAGTTAATTCATTACCATTGCGTTGAAGACAAGCCAGATAAGTATTGCACCAAAAAATATTTGAGTGGTTTTCAATTTGAAAAGTGATGAGTTTATCGAAAATGATCAGTATTTTGAACAAATCGATGGAAATAATGATAAGTTAAGCTAAAAAGCTAAATTTGATTACGAAAATGGCTATATAACTCTTTTTTTGTCATTTTGTTTACTTATTATTTTCTATATATTTTTTTTTTTAAATAATTTTTTTGCTTCTACCAATGTTGCTAAATAATGCTCAGTCTTACCAGTAAATTCTAGAATTACAGAATTTCATAGATTTAAGGTGCTGAATATGAAAACAAGCATGACAAAATAAAACTAGTTTAAGTTTTCGAGAAAATATTTTTTTCCACAAAAATAATAAAATTAACGCACTGCTAAATTTAAGCATTTTTTTAACTCCTATTTAGCATTATATGTCTACAAATCCATTAGCATTAAAATATTTCATCTACATACTTGCGTTTGTTCACGTTACAGTATTAATATCTTTATAAATCCGCTATGCTATCATCATTCGTCGAGAAAAAAAAAACAGTTTCTGAAAGGAGAATGGGCAAAAATATATGGGACCTGGTCTACCTGGCGTCCAGAAACGAGACCTATGAAAATGATTGGGTACTATGGAGTGTACCAACGTACGAGTATTTTTTTGGTTCTAAACAATGGGAGATGGCTTAAATAAGCGACCAAAAAATAAGAAAAACACTTTGCAAATTCGAATAAACAAAGATACTTTTTAAGATTATATTAATGTTTCATCAAGAATTACATTGTTCATTGGGCCCAACATAAATACCACAAAATGGATATGACATGTGCACAGGTAGGTACCGATCCTACGACGACGTCCTGTTAAAGAGTACTATATAGAGTGCATGATCGATGGACAATTTTTTTTTTATTTAATGCACATTGAGATGGTTGAAATAAACTACCAAAAGAAAAGATAACCACCAAAAGAAAAAAACAACATTTCGCTTCATTGAATAAACAAAGTAAAATTGTGTACTGTTAAAAGCAAAAAGTAAGATTTTTCTTTTTCATATACTGTGTGAACCCCATGGTTTACAGATTTGTGTCCAAGTTCAAAAATGAAGCTCTTGAACTAAGCTTTCAAACGTACTATAAGGCGTTTGTGGACTCTTGACGCACAACTATTTCCATTCATTTAATTTGTTAAATCAAATAAAAAAAGTAGAATTTTCGTATTGTTAAGCGCATCATTCGCCAACCATGACAATATTCGCAATTATTGGCCATTGGTATAAAAGTTCATGTATTTTGGGATCTATTGAGTTCATCGAAAGTGACCAACACTGTCATTTCAATGGAACACTATTGCAAATACTTTTTGCTCTAATTGCAATCTTTGTTGCAATATTCTGGGTAAACCCCATGGCTTACAGCTTTGTGCCCATACAAAAAAATGATGTACTCGGGCTAAGCTTTCCAACGATATATATCTCATTCGTGGACGCTAGGTAGACCAAAATGCCCATTCTCCTTTGTTATTCTAGTTTTTATCTATTGACTAAAAATATTAATTAATTAAATTCTTATTACCAATGCCAAATTTGAAAAAAAACACTACATTTTTTTTTGTTAATCATTATAATAACTCTATTCTTAAAGAATATTAATTTATGCAATTTTACCTTTGTAAAAAATAAATACATAACACAATACATAAATATAATTGTATTTTATAAAAAGCGTTTAAACGGGAGGAGCAGTTTAAAATACTGCTCCCTTCTAAACGAGAGGAGATATACGATATGATTTTTTCTACTTTTAACCCTTTTTTGTGGTAGCCAGTGGCATAATGGTTAGTGCGTAGGAATGTCAAGTCAAGGGTTCAATTCCTAGTCTCGTCCAGGTCAAAACAGAATGTTTTTCTTTCACGCCCTTAGAAACCGTTGTAAGTAATTGAGGGTGATTCCAATAAAGAAAAAAAAACAATAATCACCTTTTTGAGAATCACCCTATTGTACATGTTTGTTTTTTGTTGTAGTGTCCCTAATAATCTCGTGTTACACCTACTGGTAGGCCACCATACATATTTTTGTGAAAATTTTTAATTCTTGATTCTAATGAAAAATTTCATAATTGTATCAATTTTTTCGTCGGTCTTATGGCTTTTTCCTAGAAAAATGGCAACGTCAATCAAACTTAATGTTTTCACTAAAACATATTTACTATGCAAATCTATAAACTTTTCAAATAAAGAAATTTATAAAATTTTGAATAATTTGTTCTGTGTACATGTGTACTGTACATATGCAAGATAAAAATTATCTAATTCTAGACCTAGCAACTATATCATTTGTTGCTCAATTATAACTAATTATTTCAAGTGACAACATTTCCTTGAGACGTTCATAAAGTAAGAACTTTTAAAATAGATGATGAAAAAAAAAAACTATACTACTATCTACTTTGTGGTATACTAGTACACCACACCCCCAATTGTGGTTTCTGGCTTGATGGCAAGGTTGCTAAATAGGATAATGTCAAATGTTAATGTTATAGATATATATTTTTGTAAGGCATTCGATTTCTGTATTATACACACTAACTAATTGAATTGAATTTGGGTTTTTCCTTCAACTAAAGCTTACCGTTGGTTTTCAAGATTTTGATAAATATTATTCCATTTCATTAATCAATCTCCTGAGGAGCTAAAGTTTAGTTTATTTATATTTTATTCGTTGCTTTTCAATCAACATCTACACAGGTTCACATTGTTTTTTTTGTAAGGACAATTCAATTAATTTTCTTCAAGAAACACCTAACCCGAAAGAAAAACCAAACACTTCTCACTTAATTTTCAAATGTTTTTACAAATCGAATGAAAAAAAAAAACAGGAGGAAAAAGCAACATTTTTCTTGGTTTTTTTTTTTGTGTTGTATCCTCACTCTCTTCGATGGGTTTCTCCTACTCGTTCGGATTTTCTATTGATTTTTCAACATTCACCAAACTATGATGCGAAATCATAAAACAAAATAAATAGCGTTGCATTGTCCTAGGACAGTTATGTTGCCGTACAAACTATAACCAAAAAAAAAAAGAAAGAAGACGTTATTAGGCGCTTCATTTGATATGCATCACACTTCTGGAGAAAAAAAAAGATATTTCGTTTTTCAACTTTAATCAGAAAAAAAACTTCATCTAGCGGCAAACAACAACGAATGACGGTATGTATTGGATATTTTCTCATAAACTTGGCACCACTTTCGCTCGCATTCCAACTAAAACAGCAACAACAATTGAAGCTAAACAAAAAAAAAAAAAACGAAACTTATGTAATTTGGCCTGGATTTATCTTCAAAATTCGTTCAAGTTTGTTATCCCGCCGTTGGTCCGTGTAAATACCAATGAGGACAATCAATTTTACTTCTTAACAAATGCCAGTTCACTCATATGCCACGGAATGCATTGTAGAGCAAAAACAAAAAAAAAATATCAACACAAAACATTAGCAGCAGGAAATAGTTGTTTTGTTGGAAAGTATAAGCGGCCACGAAAAGAATTTTCTTTTTTTTTTATCATCAAAAAAGAAAACTTTGATACCCGACGATTCTCGGTGTGCAACTAAACTGAGCGAAACCTTTTCATCTCGCACAACTCGGTTATACGGTTCACGGATGTATCTTAGTTGAATTTGGTTGTAGATACAATTTTAAAACATATCAAAACAGGGCGGCACGCGGCCAGTTATTTCGGGTTCAGGTTTTGTGTGATTTGGTTAAAGTTTTTAGTTAGTCTTAGTATGGTTAGTCGTTGGTGGGTTGTGTTGCAGCGGCGGCGCCATAGTGCGATAAGGAAATTTCCAAACAAATATAGTTGGAGTTATGCTCTCCCCGATTATGGGAGGAAATTTGTTTCTCTATTCGCTCTTTGGCTCTTCTGTTGCTTTTTTTTTTTTTAAATTTCTTTTCGTAAAAGTGAGAGTATGACTACGGGATGTGTTTAGTTCAACGGGTTTTTCAGTTAAGCTTTTTTGCATTTGTTTTTTCTTTTATAGGAAAGCTTAATTTTGTGCTCTCTCACTGGCAATCATAAACGAATGGCATTGCCAGATATATACACGTTAAAATTTGTGCATTACACAGAAAAAAGAAAACTATTAAAAAACAATAAGATTTGCATATTAAAATACAAAAAGGAAAAACTTATTGTTTTAAAACGAAAAATGTTTTCGTGTAATGTGGTTTAACGTGATAAACTATTAGCATTGGAATTTTCTATTGTGATTTGGCGCTGAAGCAGATTGCTTGCCGGAAAAAGGAGGTTTCAATACTTAGAGAAGCAGTTAAGAAGTGTCACTTGGAAAAAACGAAGTTAAAAAAAATTTTAAATCGTTAGAACCGTTTTTCAAAAAATATTTTTTTATATAAGTTTTTAATATTTAAAACATTTTTATGAGAGTTTCTAGTATTTGAAAACATACACTCAAAAAAAATTTCAAAAAATATCCATTCGTTTTCAAAATTTTGAGTTTTTTTATTTTCAAAAATCTAAAAATAATTACATATTGAGTCTTAAAAAAAAAATTGAAAATTTTGAATCAATATTGTATAGACCTTCCTTAACAAAAATTGTGATGACAATCCGTCAAACCGTTTATGAGGAAATCGAAAATAAAAAAATCCGCTTCTATGTCAGGTGTACCTATCGTTTTTTGAAAAAATAATTAAATTATGTATTTACAAAATTCTTCATCAAAATCGTTAAAGCTGTCTCTGTTATGTTACCAGTGATATGCCAGGAACCCGTATTTTTGGAGCTAAAAAAAGTTCTTTAAAAATCAAGTGCCGGACTTTAACAAAAAAAATTATTGAATATATTTTATAGCAACGATTTATCACTTTTTTCTCAAATTAACATAAAGGCAGTTTGAAAGAGAAAAAGGAGCTTTTACCAGGATTCACTCATCAAGCCATTTTTAAAATAAACGGCGTTTTTTAACTTTTTTCTGATAATAAATGTAAATAAGTTTTTATGAAAAAAAAAAATTCAAAATCAAAGAATTACAGTATTCGAAGCCACGATCTGATCGTGCATAGGCGCAAGTATGTGCCACCCAGTCGTGCATTTTATTTCATATGCCTACTCTTCTGTTTCTAAACTTAACTATAACTCAAAATTTTAAAAACGCTTAGTCACTTAATCAAGCAACCACAATATCAAGTTCTTTTGATCCAGTTATATGCATTTAATTTAGAGTATTTGTTTTTCATTATCGTTGAAAAAATGTATCCAATACATACTCGTATTTATGAAGTTAAAGAGCAATATTCGTCACTTCTTGCATTAAATTCCATTTCTCTAGAAATCTCATTTAATTTTTGATAATGGTTTCTGCTTGTGACAGTTTCAAATTACCTCAACTGTTATTCACCAAAATAAATATTCTATAAAACGATGATGATGATATTAGTGATGTGTGTAAAAAACAGATGATAATCGAAAACAAGTTGCTTTCAAAACAGTTTTCAGTTGCTATTATATTCCTTTCATGAAACGTCAAAACCGATAAGAAATGTAAATCATTCAGATTTAAACTACATACCATACATACTTCATGCTTCACTCCACACCAACAATCTACTTCTAAGAGAGCTTAGGTAGACATATAGATACCCACAACATGCAATATATACATTTTTTTTTTGCATCTTAATAGGACAAAAGATAAAATACATGCATTGTGTATCCAATATCGATTTTCCGGGTGTTGAGTGGTGCATCGTGTTTCTTTCTTGATGCCATTCACGCCATTTGGGACACCCACTCTTTTGCACACACAGAATTTAGTTTGCAGAAAGCAGCAACAAAAAAAAACTTAAGGCCACTTAAAAGTCAATAACCAGGAAGCTTATTTCCCTACACCTCATGCTCATATACATCATCCATCAGGGATAACAAAAAAGAAGATCCATTTTTTTAGTGGAAGTTTCATGCTTTTTTTTTCTTGTATTTTGAATTCTTATGATGCGCTCTGTGCATCCATCACTATCATAACTGCAAATTTCCATTTATCCACGACGACGACGAGTAATCGCTGAAAGTATCCTGCTGGCCAAAACATGTGGCGATTTTTAACGTCATATATAGAAATAGATGCTCATACACATTGCACAATGCAATTGTTTTTGTAGTAAAGTTTCTTCCGTTTCCTTACCAAAGCAAACTTGGTTGCCATAATGTGGAACTAAATTCAGTTCAGACGGGTAATTGTGTATAGAATTCAGTATGCTTTTTTCCTTTATTGATCAAGATGGAAGACTTACGTTTTTTATCAAAGTCGATTTTTTTTCTGAATAAATACCATAGCAGATACGAATGAATGGATATTGCCAATATTGAACTCAGGAGCGTTTTGGAAATAAATAGTTACCTATTGTTAAAGTTTCATCAAAATGATTCAAAGTTACGTTATTTTATCAAATTAAATGTTTTATGTTTAAAAAACAATGTTTCCAACTCTGGCTGGCAATTAGCGGACACCTATGTATGTACATCATACAGTACGGCCTAACTTAAGTCAAACACATTAAAGCTGCGAACAAAAAATTGAAACCACCCCTTCTACCATTTACGTTTATATTGTCAAAGTTAGTTTCTTAAGGGTCCGCCATCTAACGTTTTTATTTCAACTAGTGCTTATTTCGTGAATGGTAACACTTAGCACATGTCTGATTTGACAGATAATTTGTTTTATCCTTCCGCGGAACGAATATGGTTGTGTATACGCTTGAACAACGCTGGTTAAGTGGGCCTGCGACTCAGAGAATATGCCGATTTTGTCAATTTTAAGTTGTTGTTGTTGTTCACAAAAATTCAAAAAAAATATCATTTTTTCAGATGAAGCTCATTTTGATTTTGGCGGGTATGTAAACAAGCAAAATTGTCGCATTTGAGGCACAGAAAACCCGCCGTTGAAAAGCCGATACACCCAAAACGAGTCACTGTTTGGTGCGGATTTTGGTGCAGAGCCATAATTGGGCCATTTTTCTTCTAAAATGAGCAAGGAGTAGCCGTTACAGTCAATGGCGATTGTTATCGGGCCATGTTGAACGAATTGTTGTTCACAAAAATTGAAGAGGAGGATATTGGCAACATTTGGTTTCAACAGGACGGCGCGGCGGCGGCGGCGCTACGTGCCACACAGCCGAAGCTACACTCGATGTTTTGCGCCCTGTTTTTTAAGATCGAATTATCAGCCGCAGGGCTGATGTCGTTTGACCACCTCGGAGCTGCGAATTGACACCGTTGGATTATTATTTGTGGGGTGCCGTAAAAGATAAGTGCTACACCAACAAGCCAGAGACAATTGACGCTTTAAAGGACAATATTCATGAAGCCATTGGTAAAATACAGCAGCACATAATCGATAATGTGCTCAAAAATAGGACCGATCGTGTAAGCTACTACTGCATGGCCAGCCAAAGGCAGCCATTTGAATGAAATTATTTTCCATTATTAACCGGAAGGAAATCATCGATCTTTTACGGGAAAAGTTTTGCGGACCGTGTAATCTCTCGAAGAGGTGATCACAACTGGCCACCGAGATCTTATGACTTAGCACCTTGCGACTTCTTCTTTTGGGGCCAAGTGAAAGATAAGGTCTACGCCAACAGCCAAGCGTCGATTCAAGACCTCACAAATGAAGCTGTTAAGGGCATACAGCAGCCACTTTGCGATTTGGTGATGGAAAATTTCATGAAAAATGGCAAAAAATGGCATTTTTCTTTGAATATCAATATAACATTTCTTATTGAAAAACCCTGTATTACGTCTTTGAAAGATTCGTAGATCAATTAATTGTCAGCTGTTTTCAGACATCAATGATTTTTTATTCGGCTAAATACAAGCTTTTAAAAGAAGGTCCTATAACCTATATCCTTACAAAGAGTTGTTGCTGTACTTATGCTGGTTGTCTGATTCACACAGGTCTACATTTATTTGAAGGAAAATATCTTGGCAAGTGCGAGATTTCAAACATCCTGAATTTACACATGAGCAATAACGAAGAATATTGCAATAATATTTAAAAAAACGTTTTGTTTAAATAGTTCTAATAATTTATGTACTTCTTTGTTTTTTTTAAGTTAAAACATATGTTCCCAAAATAACTAATAAATACCCGTTAGGTACATAGAATTTGTGAGTAAATTACATTCGATTTAAAATTACCATTGCACTCACAATTAAACATGAATGAAACAATAAACTGTAATATCGAAAATTTAACTAATTAGCAATAATGTTTGTTTCTGCATAAATAACACAAAAATTAAAATAAATAAATACAAATCTTCGCTTGGATAAATTTAATTTTCGTTCATGCATAAAAGTATAAAACACAATTCGCCATATAGTAATAAAAAGCTGCATCTGAATAATTCATAATTTAAAATCAACACTTCAATAAATAGCCATCAGCATAGCAAGGTCGAAGTCGAAGTGCTTTAACATTTTAACAAACAACCTAAAAAAAACAAATAATATACCTAGCACTACTTATTCGTCTATATATAGCCGAAGAGAAGAGTATTTAATTAAAAATTACTAAATTAGTAAACTGGTTTGTTTAAAACTCTTAACAATAAAAAAACAAACCCTTTTTGTTAAAAAGAAGTAGCATTTTATTTTATGGTATTTGGCTTTGAAAATTGTGTGACATCTTTTTGAGAAGTTCATTTTTATTGAGGAGTGTGTGTTGGATAGGATATAAATAGGTGTAATGTATGACTTTCCACTTCTAAGGTTTAATCTTAATTTAACTGGAAATGAATTAATAAAAATACAAGATCGCAGAATCAAAACTCGTGATAGCTCGTAAGACAAAAACCGATAATGTTAAATATAAACTGCCAGAGTTCCCAGATTTTGTTATTATTTTAAAATAATCAATGCCTAATTGCTTCTTTGGCCACTTTATTAATTTGCATATATAAATATCTGTCGAAACAGATTTCTTTCTTACCAAAATATTGAAACTTGGTGAATTACTTCCCGCACATCTTATGTGAGACAGTTGATTTTTGATATTCGTGTTATCATTGTTATAGAAATATAAAACATTTATATGCTTGCAAATCAAGTACAAATTATATCGGAATTGGTAAATACTCAGAGTTGGTCGTTGGTCGCGCGATGGTTTGTGTAGTCGTCTGTCAACCTAATGGTCACAGGTTCGATCCCTGCCGCGGTCTAGGTCATGTTTTTATTCCATTATAATAATCTCTATCATTGTTGGGAAGCTGGTTTGCTCATTACATGTTGTTCAGGCATAACACTAACAACAACATGTGATTTAGTAAAGTATGCCCAACAAATATGACAACGAACAAAATAATGTGAATTATTATGCAATCTCTTGAATCGCGAAGAGAAATGTATAGCATAATGTTAGTTCGAGATGTTTTGTGTAGTTATATTGATTGCTCCAACTTGCTTTTTAAAATAAATGTCTATGCTCCTTCTCGAGGTTTAAGATCGAAGCCTTTATTATTTTAAGTTTCACATAGAACTAATTATGGCTCAAGAGAACCTTTAAGTCATTGCAGTAAATTATTCAATGAAGTGTATTATTGCATTGATATAAGCATGGAAAGAAATTCTTTTAAAAATTTATTGTTAGCATATTTATTGCACAAATCTAATAGTAATATTAATTAATGAAATTATTTAAAGTAATAACTATTTTATAAATTATTTTCAAATCTGTTGATGTAAATCGTAGAGGAATAAATAAATAGATATAAAGGGACATAGATATAAGGCACGGCATTTCTCCGCTTTAGCCCAGCCACCAACCCTGGCGATAAAATCTGAGACAACCTCCACCTTCAGTCTCAGTACTTCGAGCCACACACCTTTCCATACACCTTCCCTTCCCTCCAATCCTAACCTTCACGCCAGCGCTGTGTTGAAAACATAAAAAGGGTACACAAAAATTCCCTTGAGCGCGCGCTAATTTAAAAAAAAAATGCACTACTGAATTGCATGAGTGCTCTTTTGAAAAAGATTAAAGAAAAATGGCAACATGCATTATCTTAATTATTTGAATTGCTTAAACAAGAAACAAAAGAAGTTTGAGCTAAAAAAAAAACTAAGATACGATCTGATGTATTGAAAAATAGTGAATTTATGAAAAAATATATTTTTAAAATCGATTTTTAAAAGTAAAGAATTTTGTTTATATGCAATTTCTATAAATTATTTAATAATATAAACTTAAAACCAAATTTTGAAAAATTACTTATTTAATGTTCAAAAAAGAAAATTGTTGATTTATCTATGTTATCTAGAAAAAGTAGTATTTCCTGAACATCACATATATGCAATTATTATAAAGAAGTTCTGTCATACAAAATCGAAAATTCCCATTACAGGTAGGATTAATAACAAGTTATTAAATATTTTCTTCTTATCAAATAGTTTGATGCAACGATGCTTATGAAATGTCTACATCGGTTAAATACAAAAATTTCATAAGAATCGTTTTAAATCTGGTTTTGAGATAAATAAGTTTTGTCTTAAAGGTTTTCAAGCAGGTACCGTTATTTTTGGAGGATAATAAAATGTTTAAATTTATCATCTTGGAAATTGTTCTTGGTTGCTCCAATACCCTTCACTATTTGCTTGGATTTTATCATCTGTTTTTTAAACTGAATGAAAAAGTTTAACCAGTGCAAGATAATAATATGAGAAATATCAAACTTCACTGAAAAGCCCTTCAATACTTTCGTATTGAGTATTAACACAATGTCAAAAAAGTCTAAGAAAATGATACATGTGTTAATAATATTCAGTGTATTTTCGTTAAAATTCGATTTTAAAATTTATCTGGAGGATATCTTTTCAAAAATCTAGAATAGTTTTTGAACATTTTGATATGTAATTTTTATAAAGAAGTTTTGTCATTACCAGGACAACAAATTTGTCAGCATTGTAAAATGTACCTATTCCATTAACTAGCCGTGAAAATAAATTTTTTGAAGACTTTTTGCTTTTTTTTTCAGTCACATTAAAAAAAAACATTGAAATTGCACGCGCAGTCAGATAGGTGCCGTGGTTCCATTTACTCAATGTACCATGTTAAATAATAGTAACAAATAAAAATATTAAAACACAAAATGGCAACACTGAATCTTCCTATAAAAATGCGCAAAATATAAAAAAAAAAATGTTTCTCTCTATTTTATAATTAATCAACAATTTCTCCTCCTATTCTTAGTCATCATTATTTGGTATCTCCTTAGAAATGCAACACATGCTCACGATGAGGGACTAAAACAAGAAAATAAAATTATAGTGTTTCGGTATCTCTATAAAAATTCTAGTTTTGATGTAAACATGAATTTGAAGAGTTTTATTAAATTGCATTTGAAAAGTTGTTCCACACGATCTGTAGCTGCTTAGGCTGTTTTTTTTTTTTTTTGGTTTGGTTTGGTTGGCTGCGATGTACACACAATGAGAGATGTTGTGGATGCATGAAGAGTTGCAAGGAAAATTACTTGTCCATCAAATGCAGTGGTTCATCTTCAATCTTGAGAAAAGTAATTTTATGCAAATATGTATGTATACAGTTGAATTAAAAAGTTTCAAATTGTATTTCCTGTGTTTTGGTGTAAAGGCCAACTGCTGCCTCACGGGCCGTGAATGCAATAGTTGTAGTCTCGTAGTAGACCGAGAGCTGATAGCAATACATTTGTCAACCTAATCGGAAAAAATTAAACTTTGGTCATAAAAAGGTTGATGACAAAAATTACTAAAATGGCAGTATTACACGCGTGCTCGGATGCTTAGGTTCTATTTATTGAAAACAATTAAAAAAAAAAAACTAATCAACCGAACCGGAGTGCCAAACTATTGTTTTTGTTTTTTGTCGAGTGTTGGCATCAGCAACAAAATTCGTACGAAATTTCGAACATAATTTTTAAAACTGTAGGAAAATTAATTTCGGAACAGGGGTTATGTACAAATTTTGAACACATTCCGTGTAAATTTTTAGCACAATTTGTACTAATTTTAGTACATGTCAGCTAAATATTCGTACATCTTGACGACTAATTTCCAATCATAATGATTATGCAGTCTTGAAACGTTTTCAGAAAATAAATGATTTTAACATTCACAGTCTCAGTTAAATCTTTCGGTTATTTCTATCGATCGCATACAAAAAAAATAGCTTAGTCAGTTTTATTTATAAGGTTCCAAGATGTTGTCATATTGAGAGAGAGCTTGGTTGCTTGTTGCCTTAAAAAAATTTCTGCAAGTGAGCAAGCAAGTAAAAAAAAAAACATTTAGCAACTTGATGCTAAGAGAGCTGGTTAAATGAGTTTAATTAATGTCGATGTTATTATAGAAAAACACTATCACCATCATCATCGTTTGTTGTGTTCGTCATCTTCAAAAGCGCTATAACGACAGAGATTGCAATCAAAAATAATTTGTCGCACTAGCAGTGAAGCTGCTCCGGGCTGATGATAGGACAATCATTTGATTTGTGAATGTTTTTGCTTGCTTTGACCTTTGCGGACATTTTCACTTCCAATATTTTGTACATGGGCAAAAATTGCGACATGACATCAGGGAAATAATAATTAAAATGCACTTTGGTTTGTCAACGCAATGAAGATGATAATGACGCACAGATGTTCAAAGTTTTCAAGCTGTATACACCAAGTCGGTTATAAATGATATAGTATGTATAAATTTATCAGTTGGGTATTAAACACAAACAATGAGGAATCTCCTAAAATGTGAGTCATTTCAAATTTGTGATATTTCCACTAGTTAAGAAATATTGCATGAACTTTTTTGAATACATATTTAAATGTTTAACTTTAAGGCACTAAGAGATATTGGAAACAGAATTTTGAAGAAGATTATAACTTTTTTGTTATAATGATTTTTTTTGTACATCTTTTTTTACCTATTATGGTAAATTAACTTCAAAAACACTTCAAAATTTTCAAGCCATAAAATCTCTTAAAGCCAAAACCTTTCGCTGATTTAACAAACTCAATCGGAGAGTTATTCAAGTAATAATTGAGGAAAATACGAAGTTTCAATATTTATCTAAAAGAAAACTTTGTCATAGTTAAGGAGTTCCTAATAGATAATTTATATACATAGCAAAGAAAAGGAAAAGTGGGCCCAACATTGAGCCTTGCGGAACACCTCTGTTTATTACAACTGCTTGATTCCTATTGTTCAGATTTATCGAAGAAAGTGAAAAATTAAATTGAGTACAGTTTCCTCCTACACAGAATATTATTGTAAAAAGTGATACATTTTTATATTTTTAAACAGTTTTGTTTCATATTTTCAAGGCAATTCTTTCAATTTTGTTTCAATAAATACCCCACATTTTGTCACTGCAAAATTTTGTAAAGCTGAAACGACTGTTTTAAAAAGTGGCACTTACCTGAAAGAAAAAAGAAAATAATATTTGATGAGTAAAAAGTATAAACTAAGAATTATCGAGGAGTTATAACAAACAAAAAAATTGTAATATGAAAAAACTGATTTCAAAATCCAGTTATATAAGCAAGAAGTTTTTTTTATTATTTTATTATTTCTCTTTCAAACGCAATACGAGTTTTCGAAGACATTTTTTTCACAACCGCGTTCTATGTTTGGTGTGAATAGCCTAATACATTCTTATACGACGACGTTAGACAGTCAGTGGCAAAACTATTTCGAAGAAGTTTTTAATTTGGTTTCTTCTTCTTTTTTTACAAACTCAATAATTGAATAATTATTATAAAAACGTTGTTACTAACCTTAACAAGTTATTGTAAAAAACAAATATAAATTCTTTAGAGAGCAAACAGTTTAGTCGCTATTTGAAGAGGATTTTCGTTATATGCCATACGTAACTCACTCACGGTGGGACACAATTTCAAATTTTAGATACATATC
Organism: Syrphus vitripennis; assembly: GCA_958431115.1. NCBI lineage: Eukaryota > Metazoa > Arthropoda > Insecta > Diptera > Syrphidae > Syrphus > Syrphus vitripennis. Next base: position 24,569,224 of record OY288108.1, read on the forward strand.
TGAATTCTATTTTCTTTTTATTACCAAACTAAAAAAAAAAATTGTTACTATGAGCACTATGGAAATATGAGCACTGTAAGGAACTTACTCTAATTAAAACTAAATTTTTCTCGGAATCAAATACAAATTTTAGATTTATTTGATAAAAAAATTTATTTAAAAATGAAAATGATTGTATAACAATCTTTAGTCAATGAATGACTAATTTTTTCAGTTGATTATTGTGAATGATGACTAGAATGTGTACCAAGTTAAATAATTATATTAGATTGTTCGTTTTGAACAGATTATTTGTTTCTTATCATAAAAAAAATTGGCTACATGAAATCTGGTCTTGAAGGAATAATGGCCACAAATTTGGGGTATTTTTCATTATTAAAAATGGATCCAAAATTGTTCCAAAAATCATGAAAAAGACGAAAATTCAATCAAAAATTAAAAATCGTCTAAAGAAAAGTATATGTATAACAACACCAACACAAATCAATTTATTTTTGTGGTTTGGATTGATTTTTCATAGTTTAGGGACCTTTTTTTTAAATTGAAGTGAAAAAAATGAAAAATGAAAATTAGAGATCAGAAATAATTGTCAATAATAACCTGCATATCCGCATGAATCATGGCTTACAAAATACTAACGGTTATACTAGATAAAATTTCAGATATTTATTTTTTTCTCTCAAAAATAAAACTCAGTGGTTAACCGTAACCTAAGAAAAAAAAAGGTTACTCTCAGACCTTGACCGATATTTTTTTTGGTCGAAAATAAAGGTTAGCATTTATAAAAAGCTCAGCAAATAACAGTTATTAGAGAATCCATCAAAATGTCGTGATTTATTTCTGATCTCTGATGAAAAGAGACCCCTAAATTTTAATTTTAAATAAAATACGACAATTGACCCCAAAAATGGGGTCACTTTTCATAATGAAAAATTTCCCGCATTTTAAAATGAAATATTACCCCAGATAAAATGAAAAAAAGGCACCAAATTTAAAAATAATCTCAAACCAAATATTAACAATGGCTTAAAAAATGTATGCGTAAAACAACAATACCAAAATTGAAAAGTAGCCTTGTTTTTGGGTTCACTTTTTTATTAAACATTAAAAATTTGGGCGATTTTTATACTGAAATATATATGTACGAAAAGTTATAATTTGGTACATAAATAAATAATTTTCATCTAAAACAGAAATTTTTTTGACGGGTGCTGCGTCTCGCGAAAAATTGACAAATTCTCCAAGAGTATTACTTGTCAAGAAAAGAGTGCTACCCACCCTAGCCGTTCGGATTCTGCATACAATTGTAGGTCCCCTCCATTCTTGCAATAACACGCACACAGGAATGGTTAAGAGTTGTAAGTCACTTAGGCCCTGATTTTTCATGGACTGTCGCTCCGTCAATTTTTTTTTTTTTTTTGTATGTACCCTTTATTATGTCAGAGACACAGTGCGAGCTCTGAATCAATTACTGATTGCACTGTTTGACTAATTATCATCAGTGATGAATAAAAGATTTTATAATAACATTCCAAAACTTCTTAAACTAAGTTTTAGGTGGATCCACTGTTGTGGACTCGACTCGACCTCACAAATTAAATAGCGCTCCTTAACGAAACGACGACAACTTGCTGCATCATCAATAACACCAGCACAACAACGAAAAAAAAAATTACCTCGTATACCAATAGAAAAAAATGCTGCCAAATTATTTTCAAAGCTATTATTTACGACGACGACGTAGCTAGTCGTTGATATCTTTCACTACCTATACCTACCCTACCGCTACATCTATATCACCGACCGGTAGCACAGCTCTGTTCTCTTTTAAGTCCCTGACTTTCGCATACTTACTCCCACGATATTTTCAAAATAAATAAACAACAAACAAATATGTAATGAAAAACACAACGCATGTCTGCCTGCAGCGGCAGCTCTCCTCTCAAATAGATATATATTTTTTGGGCTGTGTTTAGAAAATAGAAAGAGAAGAGTTGTTGAGTAGAGAATCGGAAAATTTTTGAATGCATGTTAGTGGACTAGGGCAAGGTATTAATCATTAGGATATACAGAAATTATCCCACACTCGCACTCGCATGCTACTATTTTCACATTTTATATCGACAATGGCAACAGCAACGGCAAAAAATGGCAACCGGCAACCTTTTGGCTTTTCTTTCTCTCTCCCCACCAAACACAAACGAATCACACGAAATGAGCTTTTCCTCTTTTTTTTTTTTTTTTGTTTGAAATTCTTTATGCTTCTATTATACATTTCCCATTTTCGCTTTCTTTCAGGCAGGTTAACCTGTTTGTTAACCTGCATTATATGAAGATGAAGAAGTCGGCAATATAATTGAATATGAAATATGCGAAAGGCTTTTCTCATTTGAAGCGAAGTGAAGATAATTGCAGTGCTGGTTTGGTTGCGATGCAGGCAGACATGATGAAGATGAAGATGTAAGGGGTCAAATTGATTAACAAGGTGAGTTACACATAATTAACCAATAAAAATTTCTTTATAAGAAAAATAAAAGAGAATGTAAAAAAAAGCGAACACATTTCAAATAGTCTAATGGATGAAATGAGATAATAACTTTGTCGTGATGTGTGTTGCGAATATAAAAGGGATTGCAAAATTAGTGGCAATTTTATATTTTTTTGAGAAAGCTACATAAGACAATAATTACCCATATTGTTCAGTAAAAAATTTAAAAATTGAAGAGCATCTGGTATGTTAGATTTTTTGAAAGTTTCCCAGTTTTATACTTGGAAATCAATATCACAAGATCAGAGTGTTTTACAATACGAAATAGGTATTGTTAAAAATGGTGAAAAAAAGCTATGCGTTGTTACAGAATTCAACATTTTTTCACAATGTTGTTAGTATTTATTTTTTATTCTTGGTTTTTTAAATTGGTTTTTGTTCATTGTCGGAAGGAATCTAGAGGTAGTGTAAATAAAATACCATAATAATTCCGGCAGAACTAAAGCAATTGTTGCATTCTTTCTTCTAATTTAGAGTACTTTAGAATAATCACAAACAAATTTACATAAGCAAGAATATCGGAGAACAATAATTATATAAGTAAGCATTAAATTCATAATTTCAATTTCTAAATGAAACCAAAAAAAGCTTCAGCTGCAAAATGACGATGCAATAGAAGATGTTTACAAACAATCGGCCCTATCGAGGTAACCGTCGCGTCGGAGCGAAACTTTCTCCGCAACGCATCCTTCGTCGGAGATTCAATTTCGGTTCCAAGTAGCTGTCATCGGAAAAAAGAAAAACTTCTGCACCAAGAACTTGTCGGAGGACTTCAGAGAAAATATTAAAGAAAAAAAAAAGCATGCGTTTAATTTCGTTGGAGAGATCAGCTGATCGGAGAACTACCTCGAAGCAAAACGTCTCCGACTCGTAGAATTTCGGAGGTTATGATTTTTGGAAAAAAAATCTTTAGTTGTTTTTTTTTGCAAAATTGAAAAATGGATGCAAGTTTTTAGTATAAAAGTGTTCTTAAAAAAAAAAAAAATTTGATGTTTTTAAAATATTGAGTTTTCAAAAAAAAAATGATTTTTTTTTTTAAATAATAATAGCATTATAAGCATTATTAGCACATAACATAAGAAAAATATGAAATTCGTTCTATTTCACCCCTCAAAAAGTAAATCAAACTTTTTCTTAAAAACGTCTTGAGACTTTTTTTTGGAATTGAAATTTTGGGGAGAGTACGATAACTTGGGCGCCGAAAATTGATAACGTTTTTTTGTAGGGGGGTCCAAAACAAGCATTTTTTACTATGGGAGGGGGGGGGTCTATCTTGCCCCGTTTGGGCGGTAGGGGCAATTTTATGAAAAGAGTACTAAAAGTAAAAAAAAATTCATTAAAAAATAACGGTAACACTTACAGTTAAGTTTAATACTGTTTTTTACAGCCAGGATTTTGTTTATTGTACTATGTTATACTATATTATGTATTATACTATAATATAATTTTCATAAAATTGCCCCTCCCGCCCAAACGGAGCAAGATAGACCCCCCTCCCATAGTAAAAAATGCTTGTATTGTCGTGTTCTACAAAAATCCGTTATCATTTCTCGGCGCCCCGGTTATCATACTCTTGGCAATTTTTGGAAAAAAAATCTTTAGTTGTTTTTTTTACAAAAAAAAATTTCTATGACAAAATTTTTTAAATGTTGATGTAAAAAAATGGTATGAAAAATGGATGCAAGTTTTTAGCATAAAAGTGTTCTTAAAAAAAAAAATTTACACGTTTTTAAAATATTGAGTTTTCAAAAAAAATTGATTTTTTTTTTTTCAAAAATAATAATAGGATATTATTAGCATTATAAGCATTATTAGCACATAACATAAGAAAAATATGGAATTCGTTCTTTTTCACCCCTCAAAAAGTAAATCAAACTTTTTTTTAAAAACGTCTTTAGACTTTTTTTTTTTGGAATTGAAATTTTAATTGCATATAGTGCAACATTCGAATAGCTTTTGTAAGATTTATGGCCACCGTTTAGAAACAAAACAAGTATAATGTTTATTTTGGCCAAGTAGTGACACCAATTAAAAATATTATGATGCATAAAGTTGTTATAATTTTAAATGCAATGCTTATATGCAATCTATAGTCATGACGTGGTCTAGACTTCATTATTCAATCTGGACCATCCCATTCAAAAAACCGATTGAATTATCGCTTATCGTTTAAACTTTTCTAACCTTAACATGTCAAACTGAATCGCTCAAAACTATACTTAAAGTGGGATTCCAAATAATGTATGTACCTATTAAAAAAGTTACAATATTTTTTTTTCTTTCTTAGCACTTCAAATGTTGATAGTATTTTTAAATTTAAGTAATGGCATGAAATGCTTGTCTATTTATTAAATACTGTAAATTTATAGCTCAAACATTTTTTTTGTTGTATTTAAAACTTAAGTCAGTACAAAATATATAATCAATTCTCTGTCAATTTTTAATTGCTTCTATGAATAAATCAGTTTCATTTTAGTTTATTTTTAGCACAATAATAATTCTAACACGTTCCCTTGTAATCGAGGACTAAAGCTACATATGTATGTGCATTTTGCAATGTGCATTATGTATACATACTCTCGTTTGTAATTTTTTATAATTGACTCGCTTTTAATCAAACAATTTTTTTTTCTCATAAAATAATGCATTGAAAAAAATTTCAAAATTGGCAAATGTCCATTGTGAATAGATTTTGTTTTTTTTTTCACTTTGAATATCCAGCAATTTAATTTAAATTCACGACAACACAACAAAACAGAATTTTCGATTTTTTTGAAGGAAATTCTATTGGAGATTATAGTTCAGTCAACGAAGACTTAAAATCAAAAAGTAAATTCAATAAATAGTTATTTTTTCAATGATAGAGGTAAATCTCTTATTCAATGTCCAGTACAGGGCCGCACTATGGTTCCTTTGTTCGATTTCGGCGACAAAAATCATTTTCACTCCATTTCTTGCCAGAAATAAAAATTAATATTTCTTTTTTTTTAAGTCAAGAATGTGGGTTAAAAAGTCTAAGTTCGAAAAAAGCTTTGTCAAAGTCGGGAATGTACCGATTTTTTTGGTGTATTCTGAAATATGAGTTTAAGCAAATACAGAAATATTTCACATGCAGAGTTGTACCAAATTTGGAAAACCTAGCATAAAATGTGGACTAGTTCATATGATATTAGAACAAAAATGGATTTTATTTGTGTGTTTATTTCACGCTTTGCCAATTGACAGTTAAAAAACTTATTTTAACACCAATTTTGACAGTTAATTATTGAAAATACGTTAAATACAAAAGTTGAATAGTGAATAAAAATGGTAATTTAACATTTTTAATACAACAGTCACACAAAAATAACAAAAATTTTAAAACTTAAAATTTGAGTTATTTGTTTTTTGAGTAATTCACCTAAAATTTAACTCGTCGCTTTAATGCAGAACTAGTCTAAGTCACAATTTCAAAATTTTTCTGTGGAGCGGTTTTAAAACCGCAAAATAAAAATATAAATATCTAATTTTGTACGATTAAAATATTGAATGAACAACAAACAGCGCGTTGGAACACGGTCATCAAATAGACACGCGCATAATTGACAAAAAAAAACGAAATTTCGGACTTAGACTAGTTCTGCATTAAAGCGACGAACTGTCGACTTTCAACATTTTAGTTACTCTGTTATTAGATGTTCAACATTCAACTGTCAAAAACGTCCAATAACAAAACATTTCAAAAAAAAATTCCAAATTTAGTAAGAAAATGTATTTATGTATTTGTTAAAATACCTTGATTAAGAAATTACATTTATTTAAAAAAAAACTTCAGTACGACATGACAAGTGTTGTCGTTGTTATCGTTTTATATTTATTTTTTTACTTTGAGTCAGGGTCTGGCAATTTTCTTTTAAACGAGGGGAAATACTTACACCTGTCTTGGTTCAATCTGATGAGAATGAAAAGAAAATATTTTCTCAAAAAATAAAAATTCAAGAGTCGTCTAGTTCTTAGCGTTCGTCTAAAAATAAATACATTGGTTTCTAAGACATTCTAAAAACCTATTAACTAAAACAAGAGAAATAGTATTGTTAGTGTTTCCATTATGTATTTTTAAATAATTTTGTATCTATTTTAAGAAAATATTTCAGAAAATGATTTCGACGTGTCACTTAATCACGTTTTAAACTTAACCACATTCCTTAATCCCTAATATTAGTATTCACTAAAAACTACAAAAGAGGATCTTCAACACCCTCTTCCCCTGCTTTAAGCGGATGGGCCTGGTCTGGTTACTTTCAGTATGTTTTATTTAAGATTAAGATTTAAGATGTTATATCTGGGAGTAACTCTTTTTGTTCAAAAAAACCTAGGAGATCTCTATTAATTGCATTTATTTTTCCTTCGTTGACTGAACTATTATATGTTATTTATTTAAAATCAAGTATAAAATGTAGAGACATCAATGAGCTTCAAAAAGGATTGTATAACAAAATAATGCTTAAATCTAAAGATAATATAGTATGTACATATATTTGTATCTATTTAACATATCGTTATTATTTCTATGTTGTTTATTTTTTTTTCAGAAATACATACATAAGTAGATACCTACGTCATACTTATTTAAAAGTAAACAAAAATATCAATATGAAAAAAAAAATATAAAATATCACTTGATTATAAAAAAAATGTGTTTTACTAGCAAATAAAAATACACATATGTATGTACCTACACCAAAAAAAGTCAAAAAAATCTTATTTTTGATGCAAACAAGTGTGATAAAAAAAAATAAAGAAAGCATATTAATTTGATGAAACTTGCATTTCAAGGTCACATTATTTTTATTTTTAGTTTTTATTTTATTTCCACAAGTTGCTGAAGTAAAAATTTTATAATAAATCAAAATGACACTTAAAAACACACATGTTAAAACACGAGAAATAAAAGATTAATTGATAAAAACAAAATCACAGTTTATAGTGAATTAATAATGTTTATTATTCGGGACTAAATTAGTATTTTTTTAATGTTCTGCGAAACCCACAGCAGTGGAGTGAGAGAGTTGTGGTCCAACTCGAGATCAAGACAATCGTCGGTAATTTTTGATCATATACCAGTGTGTTATTAAGTATTTTGTAATTATAAAATTATTTAAAGAGATAGCGTGAACCCTTTAGTGAATACGTACTGGATTGATTTTCAATTGGAAAACGGCATTAATTTTCTTTCTCACAAGCTTATTAATATTAAAATTTAAGATATGGCAAATATCATTTTAACATGTGTTTTAAAAAAATTTTAGTAACATCATATGCATATCAAAATTTAAAAAAAAATGGATTTTTTTGGATTTTTGGAAGAAAAAATTTTTTTTTTCTGTAACACTTTTTTCACGAAAAAGCATATTATTTAAAATTAACGTAAAATAGAAAATTGAAGAAATTCTGTGGCCGTAGTTATAACGGATCTTTGACTACATTTCGTTTACCAATGGGTGGACAGATAAACGGCCCTAAAATTATAAATTTGATCTGCATGCATGTCGGTCAAAAGCAAAGTAAAGATCTTACAAACAAACTTGGAAATGAATTGATCTGCCCAAAACCTAAATATGTATGTACCTATTTTCTGGGAATAAACTTTGATGAGTTTTCTTGTCAATTCTTATGGTTTCTCCTGCAGTTTCTACCTTCATGTAACATGTCAAAATGTCTTGTTTATATAATTCAAAAACATTGCACGCCGTAGCGCTGCACGTTTTACGTGTCAAATTGTGAATCATTCAATTTATGTATTTTCATGCACAATTATTTTAATATCTCAAGCAGAAAACATAATTCACAATTAAAAAAAAAATCCTTCTGAAGAAGCAAAAAAGATAAACTAATCACAAAATCAGCTTGTTGATGGAAACAACTAAATTACAAAAATAAAAAACAAAAAATCAATTGGTGAGACAATCAAAATTTTTATTTCTTTTATCCGTAACTTCATCGTCTAATGGTGGCGCTTCTTCAGTTCCCATCAACATTTTTTTTTTTTTGCCAAAGCACGCAAATAATTGAGTTTTAGTATAACGTCACGCACACACGGTTAACAAGTGATAGTGACCCCATTTTTTCAAAAACGAAACCAACTTGTACTCAAGTCATGTTTGCAAAACAAACAAAGAAAAATCAAAATGAGAAAAAAAAATTACAAATGGAAGACGAATATTAGTGAAGAAAACTGAAGGAGAACAAAAAACTAAATAGACACCTAAAAGAACCGGTGACGCAATTTCTAAAATGGATATATCCTCTATCCTAAAAACTTGTTTGAATTTCAAGCACATGCCGAGTAGGTATATAAAATATATACTAAAATATATATGTACTCGTATGTAAATAATATAAGTAAATAAACATATCGTATTTACAAATTTCCCTTTTCAGTTCTAAACGAAAAGAATTAAAAATCTGCTTGTTTGGATGTGCAAACATTTTATTTTTATTTTACTTGTAAATTTCGGTGAATCGCATAGATTCCGTGTATCGAATGGAATCTTTTCAATGGAAACTTTTGGCTATACTAACTACGCTTTAGAAAAATTGAAATAACAATGAAATTGATTTGCTATTTTAAGGATGAGATTCTGGGTTATATAGTTTATTGTTGTAGAGTGTGTGCGTGGGTTAATGGATTAAGAGCCAAAATATAGTTTTGTTTTACGCCAAATAAGTATCACTTGCTCTGATTTATTGAAATAAGCATTTCAATGTTAAAAATTTCGATATTTCGTACATAAACAACGTTATTGGCTATATCCTAGGAATAGTGCTATCGTTAAGGCGCATTTACACTTACCCGATTAATAAAAGAAAAGTTTATGAATCTGTCAACTTTCAAAGTCAAAATTAACAGCCAAGAAAAACTGTCAAATAAAAATACGCAAAAAGTGACGCACTTGTCACAGCAAAAAAGAAATAGTGAAAATCAAAGTTTTTTGAGTACATTGTTTATGAATAATTAAATTTCCAATTGATATGATCATTTCATCTACCAACCATCATTTGGTAGCTCACGTTACATTTTATTCACTGCTTCATGGAATTAGCCCCATAAATTACGGTTTAAAATAACTTAACTATATGTAGAGTTATACAGAGTAATGTATCGAAACCAACATTTTTTAAACCGAGTTAAACCAAATGGTGTTAGCCGAGTTGGATAATTTGGTTTGAAACAAAATTTGTGCTTTTAAATAACTTGGTTCGGTGTAAATTTAAACTTACCTACAAAATTAAACACAGTTAAAGCAATGAAAATTGGAACTTTTCAGTTTAAGTTTAATGCTCCCCAGAAAGGGGATTTATGTGTAATTGGGTGACATTCGAGACGAAATACATTATTTCTACCAAGCATTTTGAAAATCTGATTTTTTTTTTCGAATTCGACAATTTATATTTCGGGATAAATTGTGTATTTCGTTTCAAACCCCGTTGGTGTCAAATCACATTTTTCTAGAGCATTTGCAAACTGAAAAGTTCTAATTTTTCATCGTTTTTCTTCGTGATTGCATCGTTGCAACTCAGTTTAATGCGGAACGAAATGCAATTTTCTTTACAAACCAAACCGAATTTTCTTTCGGTTCGAATATATGGAGGGTTCACAGCTGCACCGATCTGAATCACAAAAACAGAATTCGGAGAAAATAAGAGCTAAAGTAAACCAACTGCCATCTACTGCCATAGCAACTGGACTTGGTTTTTTTACGTTAACTAAGCAGTAAAATACTTTATTGTGGAATTTTGCCCACTGTACAAAAGTTTAAAGAAAGAAAGTTGTGATTTTAGTTTGGTACAATTCCATTATTATTATTAGTTCTTTCTTTGAATATATACATTTTTATTTTGCTTTTGCAAACTAAAAAATGATGATTCTTATCGACTTCAACCACAAACACAGTATGACCAATATATGTATGTATATACATACAATATATTTTCATGTGGTTAAAACCCAACGTAAATATAAGAACATTTTGTTTTTATCTATTGCAACCCATGTTTGGCATATTTCTTAACATTTGACTTTTCTACTCTAATCAAAAAAAAAATTTTGGAAGATTTCAGTGAAATACATAATTATGTTTGTATTTATGTAAAACAGATATTCAGAAAACATATTTTGTTAAAATTCTTGTCTCAACTAAAAAAAAAAAACACGACTGAGTGAGTTGAGCGATTAGTTGTTGCGAGGTGAGAATTAATAGATATATACTAGAAGTAAAATAAAAGTTATTTTTATAAAAAATTTCCTTAAAAGCTAGAATACGTAAAAGTAGCTGACAATCAGATCCAGTCCATATAATTTGAACCGCCCCAACGTACGTACACAGTATAGATTTGCATTGTTAACTCTTCGTCTGTAAAGTAACCTTGCTTGACTGCCTACGAATATTTATCTTAAACCAGATTCCAAAACAAAAATGTGAGCTATTTACGAGTACCTATACATGTTGTTTTTTTTTTTTTTAATTATGATCGCATCTACAACTTAAAGCGCATTTAATTTAAAATCTGACTCACATCGTCATTCTCTAATTATCTGTTATCAGTTAAAATAAAAATTATCTACTGTTTGTTTGAAGAATTTGGATTAAAAAAAAATTATCTTTACAAGTTTGATATTTTTTTTTATTAATCTTTTTACAAGTGTACTTGTGTTACTACAGATAATTTCAGGGTCATTAATACAGCAATCCTATAAAATAAGGTAGGTAGGGGAGAGCATCGTCAAAATTTGAATTCGTCTGAGGATATCGATCTAAAATATCAGTGTTTTCGACATTTGACTCTAAATGCAATTTAAGATACTGATATCAAACTCATAATTTATAAAACTGTAAAGTGTATTCTGTAAAGGTCAACTGGTACAAACTCCTTCCAGATGAACTATCCACACTTTTCTTCTTCTACTTGATGCTTTTTATGATTAAAATTATTTCTTTAAAAAAAATCTTTCGTCCTTTACTTGTAGTACATATTGTAGAACTGATCCACTCATTCACACACCCTTCTGCGGTTCGTTGTTTGTTGAAATGACGTCAGTTTTGTTGACATAAACTGTCGTCGTCATCACTCATTTCTTCTTGTAACAACACAAAATACTCATAGTTGCGATTGTTCATTCAGTATTCTATATACATACTTACAAATAAATAAATTGAGTTAAAAAGAATGAATGAATTAATTAAACAATCAACAAAAGAGAATGTAATCAAAAAATTGTACTCTATGAAACGGAAGCAAATAAAGAAAGTGTCAAGGAATTAACTGTAGTGGCACTTGAGGGAATTGTATAATAATAAATTAATAAAACAAAAATAGTAGGAAGAAAATAGAAGAAATAAGCTGGTGGTACCTTGCCTGGTTTTTAGTGCCTTCTTAATTGAATATTATAATTTTTTTTTTTTGAAACAAAAGAATGACTACTTGATGTTGGATGCCGTGTGCGGCACAAGCATTCTTAAACTTCAATAACAACTATTATGTATTTTTACTAATGATAAATATAAATATAGTAAATAAAGGCAAGTTATGCATTCGTAAACAAAAAATACCTATACTCAGTTTGAGATTTTAATCAAATATATTATGATAATGAAGGATATTGGGGATTGGTAAATTTTGTATGCACAAGGGTTAGTCAAGTTTAAAACAAATTGATTATGAGAGGTGAAACTGAATTTTTGTGTGGAAGTTGTGGAACTAAGATTTCAATTAAATATTATATTCTTAACTAATTTGGACTTTCAAGTGGTATTGTAAATAAACATTCCAATCCTATGTGATATTAAGCGGCAGTGATGCCCAGCAATTATTTTTATGGTTTCTCGTGGTTATTTTGAAAAATTTTTGTCTCAACAAAAAATAGTTCGTCACAAAGTAAAGCAAATAAATTTTAATACTAATTTAATTATGTACAATTTTTTTGCATATTACTATATGAAAATGGATTTTACGGACCCTGTAGCTTCCAAAACCGCTTGAACGATTAACACGAAAGCTGACAAATAAATGTATTATTTAATGGAAAAGGTACATCTATTAACGGATAAGTATCCAGCGCTGAAAATTTTGAAAATACATATTGACCCGTATCCGACTTTTGACACTGTTGATGGCATGTCCATCAAAAAAATCCAAACTTGTTGTATAAAACTCGTTCAAGGTAGCTTGACATAATATGACTCTTCTAGATCAAGGTTCAATAAGTTTTCATGCTTATGTATGTTAACATCATATCTCATAATTTCCGTGATATATTTTTTTTTTCTTTTGCTTTTATGATGATTGATTTTGAATTACTTTGGGACAGATTTACTTTTTCTATTTGCTCACGTTAAATAAAATATTATTGATTGAATATCCATTGATTCACTGCCAAAGATCTCTTGTATACAACTTGATGTATTTCGCACAAATCTTTATACATATGTATGTATTACAAAATCCCCAACTGAGCACTTGTGGGTGTACTAAATCAAGTTTATTTATATTTACAAAATCCAATCCAACAAAATGTACAGTATACAACCTTCAATTGCGGACACTTCTAAGTCCAATGTATTTGTATAATAATAACAAAAGGAATGCCAATAGTAAACAAATACTAAAAAAAAAAAAAAAATTTCTCAGCACTGAAATGGATTATGCCATGTTACCTAGTAGTCATAAACGAATGTTGTTGCAATATAATATAATATGTGTTAGCCCCCACGATAATGTCTCTCCCTTTTTTCCATGATCCAAATATAGACGAAACCAACCTGACCTGAGACCAGACCAGACCGCACCACTTCAGTTGTGATTTCATTAAATTGGTTTGTCATTTAATTTTTTTTTTTTTTTTTTTTTGAGCCAGAAGGTGAGATTACAAAGAACACTATATGAATACGATGCGCTATAAAAAGCATAGCCAATCCATAATAATATAGGCCAGGGCCTGGTTACACTTTTAAATTAAATCAGCAATGGTTTTGGCACGGAACGAGACATAACGTAGTATAGAACCATCATCGGGGGGCATATGCATATTATGCATTCCACCATTACTTTACTACTAGATACAACACGACTACCGCAACACCACATCATATAGGGAGGAAATCATTTTGTTTGTCTACTATTTGCCTATAAAAGTGCATTGTTTACCTCAAACTTTATTCAATAAAGCCTATTTTGTTCAAGAGGGTAGTAGATAGATAGACATCAATTTTTGTTTGTTTGAATAAAACGTCAAAACATTGGTGGTACGTGGTACGGCCAAAGCGGATAGAAAAGCCATTAAAAATCACATTGACTATGACCGAGCATCGTCGACCGTCGTGCGCCGTTCATCGAAGCGCGCGTTATTATGAACACAAAATGGAATCGCATTAGGAAATGGATAAATTATAATTTATTGTAAAGGCTTAACCAGGTGGCACAACTGTGTTGTCACACATTGGCTTGATTATTAAATAAAAATAAAAACCGATTTCCATTTCACACGAAGTAGAAATAATAATAATTTTCGATGAATTAGGCTTTTGACACGTTGTGTTTCTCAGGAAGATGTTCTTCGAACTGGCACATTTCTTTTGAATTTAGAATTATAGATTTATTTTAAGAAAACAAAACCAGAATCAAACTTTATATTAATGGATTTTTTCCTTCAAAGTTTTGGTATTATGTTTAAATTTTTATAGTTTTAATAGTTGGAATTATCTCCGTCTCTATCTGTTGAGAAAAGAAATTATTTTATTTACAGTCACATCGTAAAAAATCGTTATTTAAAATCTTAAAAAATATAACGGTACATTTAATAATTATTAAGTTTGAGAAAGAAAAATTTGTATTTAATTATACTATTACGTTTTTATAAATATATAAACCTGAACTTTTAAATCAATTTTACATTTATATAGATTCACTTGAGAAAGTTAAAATATTCATTGTAAATTGAAGAACTGAAAATTTAAACTCCATTTTTTTAGGTTGTCACAAGAACTTTGACTCTACACGACGTCTAGACATAAAATGAGGCCGAGATTGATTGATTGAAAATAAAATTAGGCGGGACCATGTTGACGGTCCCTGAGCCTTTCTCAAATCATGTTGCGAAGTGGCATTTAGTGCAAGAGATTTGTTCTCATACTTCTTTTATGGTTTCACACTTGTAGTTAGGTTCCTTTTGATATATGTATGTATGTAGCAATGTTCTTAGCCACCTAGCTACCTGAATGATATAGAAATTAATTTTTTTTTCTTCTTGATTGCTCACAAATATTCTATATTTTGTTATGCCAGAATATAATTGAGGTTTACATTGGGACATTTAAAAAATTGAAAATCATGTTAGAGGTCATTGCATCCAGAGGACAATATATAAAAGATCCCTTTAAAACACTTGGTGAAATAATTAAGAACGTGAAGCAAAATGAAAAATATCAGATAAAAAAAAAAAACAATTCTAGAGGTAGTGAAAGTATTTCTTTCTAAAACTTAAGTTCAGGGCCCTTCAAAAAACTTCACAAATTTCGACTTATTTCAAGTAACTTTTATTATCAAATTTTTTAAATTACAAAAGAAGACCAGTTTAATTGTAAAAAAAATGTAAAACTAGTTTGCTTCTTCAGAGACAAAATAAGTATGCAAATAAGTAAGAAATATTCTTTTTATTTTAGTTATTTAGGTAAGAAGATAATTTGTAACAGATTTATCATAAACCTTAATTTTTTTAAATTTTCAACAAGATAATTACAATACAACTTTGAAATTTCATAACTTGCATCAAATATGCTAAAAGGTAGATCATAGCAAATAATAAAATCATCAACCCACAAATCATAACCCTGAGCTTCAATGAAAGTAACACAAGATGAAAAAAAAAATAAACAAGTTTATTTATATACTCAACAATAACTAAAACAACAAAAATATCTTCTTCCTTCATCATAGAAGCTTACGCAATCAAAAAGGAAGCTATTTAAACTGTGAATATAAACTTGAGCAAGCAATATAAATTACATTGCCTTAGGCAAATAGGTCATGTTTCTAGCAACGGAAAATAGATGTCAATGCTCCATCCATCTACTTCATATAATGGAGTAAGAAGAAAAAAAAAACATTTAAACGCTTACCACCAGAAGAACAAAATTATAACCACACCCTCCTCCTCTTCTGTGGGATCTCTATATGACAAGCATTAAAGAAAAACAAAATAAAGCAGCAATCGAGCTCGAGCCAAACCAACGTAAACAAAAAATAAATACTCGTACATATAACATAAAAATGAACGTACATATGACTAAGCAAACATTCTAAATTGAGTTCACCTCAGTTCATTTCTGCAAGCTTGAATAATATAAAAGGATTTCATAAAGATAAAAGCAATCTATGTATATCTTTGGTTCTATGATGGTGATTCCTTTATTCTGTATAATGCTCTTTCTCTATGAAAACCAAAAAAGAAACAAAGAACAAAAGCTCTGGAAATAGTGTTGACCTTTCTAAATAAATTTGATTTGATGCAGCAGGGCCACACCCCGCGCCGTCTGTCTGTCTCACTACCACCACCTTTTTTTACTTCTCCTCCTTCATTCAAATCATTAATCAAAACAATCAGATAATAAATTTTTGAAAAATAATGTCACTTACACTTTCCTCCTTCACATACAATAACTACAACGGTACATTCAAGTTCCTTTTGAAATTGCTCACAAATAAGGGTTTAAAATGAGGTTCGTTGGACATATTGGATACAACGTCTGACAACCGTCGTCGGCGACACATAAGTTCCACCTTCCACACACCCCATTTGTTGATGTGGAATTACGTCATCCCTGCAATGCTTCACTTTATTTTTTTTTTTTTTTATTCACTGAGTTCGAAGTTCGTAGACATAGACACACACAACGAACAAAAAAAAATATGAGAAAATGTAAATAAAGACGACAATGAACGTAGGAATAAGTGCAAGAACAAAAGGATTCCCATTGAAACCACCCAAAAACCTCAAACCCATCCAAACACGAGGGAATTATTACTCTTATGAAGGATATATGAAAAAGAGTCAACTTATTGCACATTCCGCAAGGATAAGCAATTAATAAAATACAGGATTCAACTGGGAAGAATTAATATGTAAAGAACAAAGAAAAAAGGCTGTCAGAAATATAAAAACAACAACAAAAAAGAGAAACATCCGTTAGGAAATTAGATAGACAACGACAACGAGAGCGATTACATGATTTATAGAATAACTAGTTAAAACCGATACATGAAATAAACGAGAGAAGACTCATCTCATCTTTCACATATGCACCATCAGTGGTTGTGTCGTTGTTGTCATCATCGTTAGTCAATGTTGGCAAATCGAATTGGCAAAGAAGACGACGACGATCATATGAACATCATCATCATCTTCATATAGTATAGTAGTCGTAGCTTCGTCATAGGTTAGAGTACCGCTTCAAGCGCCTTGACTAGTGGACTGGCCACTTGAAGAGCTCTCTCAAAAGTAAGCCCCTCACACTCTCGGCCTTCAATGGAACAACTAGTAAGTATATACATATTTGTCTGTCCAACAAGCAACACGATACATCAACGAGTTTAAAGCACTTTCAGTTTAAAAAAAAAAGTAAAGTGCCGTCTACGCCATCCAATGAGTGAAGAATACCGACCATCCGCAGTGAGTGTGTGCTGGATAAACAAGTGAAGGAGGATGCAGCAGAGCTGGAATATGATATTCTATCGAACATTTTATCTTTTTCTTTTTGAGATATACTTTCTTTCAACTAATAAACAAGTTCTTTTTTTTATAATAATTTCTTTCAATCTACGTATAAATAGTTGATTAAGGTGTGTCAATTAAAGGAAGTATTGGAGCAAGATTGAATGTTGTTGCAAAATATTCAAACTTAAGTTTTTGGGATCCAAAGGCTTGGCAGCAACACCCAACATAGGACCAATTTTACGTACTTATCCATACTTTTGCAACTTTCGCTCTTGTCTAAGGTGTATGACTTAAAACTAAACTGAGCTTCATGAAACATATATATACAAGTAATTAATAAGAATAGAAGGCGTCTGTGACGTAACGCTAATTGTGTACACAAATTCTACGAAAGATAAATCGACACAAATAGTGATACAACACATGAGCACAAGTGTTATCGCAGAAACAAAAACAAATAGTCTCAAGGTAAATGCTTTAAATAATTCAACAATGACCTTGAATAAAGATTTGAAACAAGCGTTCTTTTCAAACACTTTTTGGGGTATATAATACATTCCTTTTTGAAACATTGGCTTGGCATACTTTTGGTCATTTTCATTTTGTAATTTTTTTTTCCCTCCTATCACAAACATTTAATAACCCCAACTTAAAATATGGATTAATCCAGACATGCAAATTAATATCAGTTCTGATTATAGCACTTAAACTTAATGAGGCTCTACAGGGCTAGAATCCTCCACCAATGTCAAACTGTTCTTATAAATTTTCAAAATGGACTACTAACCTTACAAAAACTAAGAAGTTTAAGTAAAACATCTATTAATTTACGTGTTGGTTTTTCTCAATAAAAGCTGGTCAAAACTCCCCCAAACCGAAGCAAAGCAATCGCCGGCGATGACGAAACAACAATAATAAAGTGTTGTTTTTTCATGTACAACAATGTGTTGTTTTATGTTGTTTCATCATCGTCGAGAAAGAGCCTTAAAGCGGGTTCTATGTTCGCATTCAAATTCACTAGGGAATAACAATAATTCTTTAATTTATTGCAACTACGTTCTATAAGAAACCAAACAAATGTTTCTAAGACTGCCACTACAATTACATAAGTGGATTAATCTGATAGAATAGAAATAATGTAATTTCTGCTTCAAAAATTCGAGACGTCATATTATGTTGTTACAAATAATGTTATAAAGTACCTCAATGAAACCCTTTAATTAAAGTCCTAGACTATAGCAGTATTTTTGTATGCGTTTTTACACTTAAAAATAAACTGTTAGCGGTTCCCGACTTCTGAACTAAGTTCGGTAAGGTAATGGAGGGTGATGATGCGGTATATCTATCAATTCGTTCCTCTTATGCCATCTTGTGCAAATGAGAAAAGTTACGATATCTTTTTGAAAAATTTTACTACTTAAAGAAGCAGCTTCGTTTGCAAAATGGCGGTTGCCATTTAAATTCTTTTAAATTTTAAAATTACGTATTTTTAACGGAAAAAACGTCATTTTAAGGCTTAAAAGTCTGTTAAATACTAAAAGGCGTTTGGCGCAACCGCCCATTGGTATATTTTTTTCGATTTACATAAAAACTACTGGAATGACAATTAACTCTATAAAGGCTTTCAGTTGTTCAATATTCTTTCTACTAATAAGAAAAATATAAAAGATATATTTTCTTTTTTAAATAAAAAATTACTTGCATTTTAAAAGACAACTTAATTTAAGATTGAAGTAATTGCAACAGAATTAAAAGTTGAAAACTAATAATTAAATTAAAACTACAATAACAACACACGGACTACTAAAAGATTTACTGAATAGCCAGAATTTTGAAAAGCAGAATAAAATAGTATTGATATTTTTTTCAAGGTCTGCAGATTCGATTTTAAATCAAAAACAAAACAATTTACTTTGGCCAATCGAAAACAAAAGAAAAATTGTATTCCAGACTTTATAGCTTTTAAATAATTAATGGATTTATATTAACTATAGTCTCTATAACGCACTAAACGGAAACTGAACTGAATGAGGTATAACCTTAATATTTCTCGGTCAGTATTGTTTAACTTGATGGACTTTTGCATTGGTTATTGTGAATAAAAAAGTATAAATTGTAAACTACTCATTTCTTGGCGTTTGATAGATTGATTTTTTTGAGATTGTTGGTTGGTAATTCGTAATTTCAATCAATTTGAGTTTTGCAACTTGAATATCTACAATTTAAATAAAAATTAAATCCATTTAATCGAAGCGTGCCTAATGATAGCCGGAAGAAGATTATGCAAGAAATAGAATCTTAGAAATTATTAGAAGCGTTGGTTTGCCTTTTTAATTATACTTTTTCTTTTAATTTATTCCACAACCAACCAAATTTTCTGTTTTATTTCTCCAATAATCATTTAGCTAACACAAGTTAATAATGTATACCTAGTTTTCTATTGCAATCGAAAATCACAATACCGCTTTCGATCGTTGATTGCACGTTGTTGTTTATCGATCGACGGGACGATTGAAAACAGCAATAGGGGCCTTTGTCATTCCTATTCCCATTCCTATGCGATTTTGACACATTTTCTAAAATAATAATGTTATCTAGAGGTCAGATCTTAAAATGTTATCGAAACTAAAGTTCTAAACCCAATAATTTACCTGGTCACAGGGACCAAATTATTGAGGCTGTCTTTTAGAATAAATAATTTAATGGATTCAGAATCGGACAAAATCAATTCAATTCTTTAACTACCTAAGCACATTTCTTCTGTGCACTTTTATTTTAATGTACCTACCTATATTTGACTAATACGTAGGCATAAATAGTTATCAAATCCAAAAGCTTATAAAATATTTAAATAAAAATAAAACATCAAAATTATCATATAATCTTAATCTCATTGTATTTCCAATACAACAACAGCAAGTTCCAATAATAAAACAAAAAAAGGTACCACATGTTATACAATAAACTTTGCGCCATCAAGTCGAAGACATTCCCGTCTCCAGACAATCTTTCTACGACGACAACAACAAAAACAACAACTAGTTATAGATACTTCTATTACCACTTGCTATGATGATGATGCATAAGTCTGATGCCGAACACTGGGCGTGGGCCAATCCGATAAAAAATATAATAAAACAAGAAAATTGAAAGGGAACGAAAATAATAAAAAAAAGAGCCGAAAAAAATATAACTGCTGGGCCTGCACCTTGCCTTGCAAGCGGCAGTTGTCGGTATCGTTAGGGAAACAGCCAAAAACCTAAGAACAACAAAAACAACAACAACGACGACGAAAAATAACTCGTTCATTTCCTCCTCCTCCTCGCGGGCAGGAGGAACTTGCAGTGTTTCCCAAATCTTAAAGCGGGGTTTTCATTGCATTGCATTTTGTTGTTGTTGAAGGCTTTTTTTAATTTATAATTATTTTTGTATGTCATTAGCTTGTTAACACTGTGACAATTAATCGTGGAAGGTGATGTTGGCGTGGGGAGTCAACCCCTCTGTCCTAATTGAATTAAAACAATTCAATTTGTTAGCAAACTTTATATGGAGACACTTTTTTTTTGCGTTGTTGTTGGTTTTTAGATTTGAAAAAGCAGGAAAAAACTGCCTCGAGCGAGAAACGGAGATGAGAAGAAAAACAATACCACCAACTGCAACTCCAATGGAGACGGGACGTACGACGTAGACGACTTGGTGTAATTGCGAAACTATTTCTTTAGCAGAGATTGTGGCTCCATGGTGTGTCTGTATCTCTGCTGTGTAAATGGCGAGTTATAAATACCAAATACCAAATCTGGAAAACAGGAACCCAACCAGCCAGCATAAGCAGCCAGTTGGTGGAAAGAAGCAAGTTGCATATTACACTACACTCCCACTGCAGCTGCTCTGCTTCCTAGGGAGCAGCGAATTCAAATGCGATTTGCGATTTTTTTGTTTCTTGTTTTTGTTGTTTACTCAAAATAAAACGAGTCTATAGGTTTGAAATATTTTATTTTTGTCTAAAAACAGACTTACCGCTCCACATTCAGCAGCTGGCGAATTCTCAACGATATCATAGATTACATGTGGCGGTCCTGTGGTGCCTAAAAGTGAAAAACCAAATCCAGAGTTTTCGCTGCGCTTCAAAACCACCATTAATTCTTCAGCCATGATGGTGATGGGCAATGGCTGGTGGAGGCGTTAATAAAATATTCTTAATCGTTGTAACTCAAATTTTGCTAGTTTTGTTTCGTTTAAATTTTATTTATTAATTCTTTTTCTAATAAATTTTTTGTTATTCCACTTTGAACTTGTTTGAAATACACTTCGACAAACGACGACGACGAGATGATGATGATGACGGACGATGGAAACGAAGACAGACTCACGGCGGAGCCACGAAAGAATTTTTTTTTAAACAATCACTACAGATTCGGGAGGAGTTAAATAGGTTTTTTGAAGCGAAGCGGGCGGAAATGGTTCAAGAGATTGGGTTTTCGGTTATCGGTGTGGAAATATGTTTTTTTCTTTGAGGATTTCGCGTTTTCCGGATGGTTTTTTTGTTTTTAATTAACTCTGTAAATCAATTTTTTCTTAATTTTTTAACATCGATCGAGTTTGCTGATGATGATTTGCATTTGCTAGCTAGCTGGCTGGCTGTCGTTGTAGTCGCTGCGGTATTCGTATTCGTTTCGGGTTTTTTTCTTTGTGGTTCTTTTTCGTTGATTTTTTTTTGTGTTGTTTTTTTTTTTGTTTTTGGAGAAGTTCAAATATTCATTGTTGGATGTCGCTGGAAATGCATTGTGAAAAAAAGATAGCTGGAGTAAAAAGTGCTACCAAAAAATTTTCATTTCTTTTTCCATTGGTGCTTTTTCAATCAGTTATTAATTTCAATTATATACATCCTGTAGTAACTTAACTTAAATATTGGCGGTGCTATTTTATAACGTAATCTAAGGTTACACAGCTGTCGGGCTTTGGAAAAACCTTGTTCAATATTGTCCAATAGCTGTTAAATTGAGATACAAAAGTATGTTGTCATGAGCCTTAACTACAATCAACCTTCAAAACTACAACTGTGAACAAATTTTGTGTCTTTCTTCAACCTTCTACAAAATTCTGTCTCTTCTTTAGTTTTCAAAAAGTAAAAGGTTAAAAAGTAAGTTTGTAACACAAACAAATAGTTAACAGATGATTAATAAATGTCACTAATGTGGCGAGAACCGAGTTTCAGAGATGAAACTAATTTGACTCAATTTTTTACTGGTGCAACAACTATGTAGTTGCCGCTAGCATATGCGTGTATTTCTCACTTTTGTACTTTTGTAAATTTAATGTAGCTAAGCCTTAAATGTAGTTAAGGTTTTAACGTGTTTTGTCAATCATAGCAAAGTGTTCTTATTGTTGTTTCATCATCGTATCCAATTTAAACCGATGCTAAACCAGGACGAAACCATGACGACGAAACAACAATAATATAAAAGTGTTGTTGTCAATCCAAGCAACGTGTTTCATGTTGTTTCGTCGTCGTATCCTATTGTTTCGCATTGGTCTGGCCAAGCCCTTAGCTTTAAAACTCAATGTGGCATATTCATAGTCGTCTCACAAGTTTTTTCCTTGTATCATCTAAACTAACCTGGAGTTTATGTTATTCATAGACAATTTAGACCCGGGTCATTGTATATAAAACTTATAGTACTATCATCACGATGATTTTTGAGTTGTGTTGTGTGGTCGTCTGGGGGCGCACTTGTATATACACAGAAACAGCAACCAGAAAATTAGTTAGTTGTGTGATCGCCAGGGGGGCGACGTGTGGAACGTGCTAATGATAGTACTATCTAAATTCATATACAATGCCTGTGTGTTAACTTTAGACTCGAGGCCAGTTGGACTCAGTTCTAAAGTTTGACTATAAATATGTATTGTGCAGAGTTGGCTAAATCTAAACTCAATTTTTATTTGTATATTTCTTTTTTGCAATTTTCGAGAAAAGTAAGTTCAATGTAGCTAGTCTTCATTGTTTCAACCATAGAGAAAAGACTTACGTAAATCTTTTCTCTATGCTTTCAACTAAGCTGATGAAAAATTTGGGGTAAGGAAGGGTTGATAATCAAATATAACACAAAATCTACACCAAATTAGTTATAAATAATGGTTGTCAATCTGTCCAATCTAAACAGGGGCAAACAGTTACAGCTTTTTGAGAGAAGTTAAAAGAAAACATCAACAAAATCTCCAGCATTTAGTTTCTTCGTGTGAAAGGAGTCTTACAACAATCCTTTATATATCACTCGCGACCTCTACACTTGAGAACTTGCAGAATACAATTCCAATTGCAATTTTCTACAACGATGCACCACAAAGGAAACTGTCATAAAACAACATTCAAAGCAGACAAATCAAAAAATTATAAAACCGAAAACAGTAATAAAAAAAAACTCGTCTTATTCTGGTGTCTGCACTAGGAGTAAAAAAAAAAAAATTAAAACAGGGCCACTCCGTTAATAAAAATTGCCAATAAAAATGGTTCTTGCTAGTTTGGTTAAACAAACAATTCCCAACTACTTGTCGAATCTACCAATTCCCGACACAATTGGAGGATGGTTTAAGCTAAGTAGTAAGTACAACTGAACAAACAAAACTTGTTTTTATTAGGCATTACTTTAGGCGAGTTTACAGAGTTGGAGGCAGGCAACAGGACAAAAATCCGTTAGTCCATCGACCTCACATCAAATGAGTTGGCTAAGAATAAAATAACCCAATCAAAACTTATTTAACCAATGAATGCTTCAGTGATTATTTAGCTTTTAAATTGAGTTAAGTTTTAGTAAGCATTTTGCAATGTCCATTCTTTACGTACAATCTCTTTCTAACCCTATCCAGTTTTTCTTTTTCTATAAACTTGTAATGGGCTGTTATGCAATACGAACACATCATTTTTGTAAATTAAAGCACAAACTGTCGAGTCTAGAAATGGTTATTCTTACATCGAATTTGTCTCAGAAGGCTTTCTGATATAAAACTTTTCTGATGGATAATGTTTCCCTCATTTTAAAAATTCCTCGAAGGTTATAAAAAAAGGTGAAAGGTAATTCGAGAAATTAGTTCGTATTATAAAAAAAAAACTGTTGACTCATTGTGATTTTTATTTTTGATAGCGGGTACTAATAAAAACTTTAGGTAGTTGGGTATTTAGACTTTGAGTTGATTTATTAAAACAAAAATTAAAGTGCAATTCGTAACAAATTTTGACTTGACTTGAGAAGAAGATATGATAAAAATTTAGTTGCGAATGAAGCGAGTTTTTTTCTGAACATAAACAAAGAGGCCTTTCCGAAAACATACATATTTCATCATGACAAGGAAATACTCATATCCATATTATCCTAAAATATGAATTATTTTCATTACTAAATAACATAATCTATACCCTGACAAGTATTTGCTATTTTTGTTTTTAACAATTTAATTTTAAATTGTAATTTATATTTTTTTAAATCCAAATTTCGCAAAAAAAAACTGATATCTGTCTTTGATGTTTGATTTTATGCTAAATTTAATTTTATTGTGCCATTTGGTAATCAGAATGAATTCAAAATAGAGAGATAAGTTTACTTTTTCAGCAAAAAAAAAAACATTTGTGCCTTAATTTAATAAATGATACATAATATTTTGCATTGGCTATTTTCATTCAAGAGAATAACAAATCTGTTATTTTGAGCATAAATTACTTTCTAGAAGATACTACAGTTTAGCTTATCAGCTAGAGAAATATATTTTTATAGTTGACTATAATCCTATCACATATCTGGGTGAATCAAATTTAAAGTAGAGGTCGTTAAACATTTGAAAAAAATAATCGACAGCTCTAATTAATCATAAACACAACATCCATACATAGAAAGGGTCCGCGAAATAACTTTTTTTTTTGAAAATGCTATAAAAAAAACTACTGAATATTTTCTCAAATTTATTTTTTTTATTTGAAAGTACATTCAAATGGCTGCCTTGGCTGACCATGCACTAGTAGCCTACACGATCGGTCCAATTTTTAAGCACGTTATCGATTGTGTGCAGCTGTATTTCACCAATGGCTTCACGAATGTTGTCCTTTAAAGCGTCACAAATAATAGTCTAAAGGTGTCAAATCGCAGCTCCGAGTTGGCCAAACGACATCACCTCTGCGGCTGATAATGCGATCTTCAAAAATAGGTCTCAAAACATCGAGTGTAGCTTCGGCTGTGTGGTAGGTAGCCCCGTCCTGTTGAAACCTCTTCAATTTTTGTGAACAATTGACTGTAATGGCTACTCCTTGCTCATTTTCGAAGAAAAATTGCCCAATTATGCCTCTGGACCAAAATCCGCACCAAACAGTAACTCGTTTTGGGTGTATCGGCTTTTCAATGTATGCGTGCGGGTTTTCTGTGCTCCAAATGCGACAATTTTGCTTGTTTACATACCCGCCAAAATCAAAATGAGCTTCATCTGAAATAATGATTTTTTTTTGACAAAATCGGCATATTCTCTAAGTCGCAGGCCCACTTAACCAGCGTTGTTCAAGCGTATACACAACCATATTCGTTCCGCGGAAGGATAAAACAAATTATCTGTCAAATCAGACATGAGCTAACTTTTACCATTCACGAAATAAGCACTAGTTGAAAAAAAAACTTTAGATGGCGGACCCTTTATATAAATTGGAATGAATTTTTCCTCAGTTTTTTTTTTCAAAAGTTTACATTTAACTACTTCGTCGTCTTGTTTTGTTCCCAACTTAATTAGTAAAAAATAATAAACTCAGTACATTTGTTGTAAATTCGAACGATTTGATTTTCGTATCGAGTTATAGAGTTAGGTCCCGGGATTTTGAATTTAATTATGAAACGACAGAAATTAAAAACAAGAAAAGACATGGTTTATGGCTTTACAAAAAAAAACTACGGCGAAGCAATATACACCTTTTAATAGTTTTTAAATAATATTTTTTCCACTTTGAAACCATGTCGCCGTTCTAAAAACTGAATGAAAGAACTTGCAAGACTTTTTTAATCAGTGTATTATTTGACTTATATGTGTATGTGCATACTGCATAAGTACTACAGTCTGCGGAATTATTCCGAAGCTAATATTTCAGCAATGTATCACACACTTTAGATAATTTAAGTTTAGTTGAGATACTGGCAATTCATAGAAAGATCTCTTATTGAAAGACAATTTTACCAATAAAATACAAATAGCTAGTATACACATTCATGTATTTACACATTTAACTCTAATTTTTGTGTAACTTTGTCGTCCTGAAGCTCTGATAAAACGCAAAATCGTTTTAAAATTCCAACTTTGGTGCCCTGTATTACTTCACCGTTATAAGAAAAGCCCTCACCCTCACCTAACCGATTGTCCAATTTCTTCCAAAATTAGGTTTGAAGGTTTTGAATTTATATTTCAATTTTTGTGTAAATAATACCGATTTCTTCAAAACTTGAAACTCCTTTAGAACTAGTTTTATCTTAAAATAAGACGGTGACAATAATGGGTCAGTAACTTAATTCAAAAACCATAATTACTACAAAATTAAAATCAGAAAAGGAAAGATTCCTAAAAATAGATTGAAAAATAAATTTGTTCGTATAGAATGGAGGGATAGAAGTTAAGAATATATTTTTGATTTTTGTGTAACTCTTTTTCTTTATCCACAATTTTTCCAAATTTTTAACCAATATTTTCTAATTTAAATTATTTCAGTCAAAGATTGGATTTCCTTAGTGCCTCCAACAGCTCTTGTTGCCGGTATTGGATACATGTCATATTTGGCATTCTGTCCAGAAGCTCTCAAAAAACGTTCGACCGGCATCATTAATCCATCAATCAAAAAACACGAAGCTAAAGTTGTTGAAATGATTGATGTTGAAGATATTGCCGAAAAAGCAGCATTTTGCCGTTGTTGGAAATCTAAGAACGTAAGTTATTAATGAATACATTTTTAAACGAAAAAAAAAAACAAATATATTATTTTACTCTATTATTTAAAGTGGCCATATTGTGATGGTAGTCATGGTGAACACAACAAAACAACTGGGGACAATGTTGGACCTGTCGTTATCAAGAGAAAGTGAATCTATGGTTTATAGTAGTTATCTGTTTCGGTGCAAATGGCTTAAAATATAATATGCAAATTGCTTGCAAAGTCTATATAGTTCATAGATTATACAAATTACTCAATTCATAAAGCATTTCATTTAAATTAATTTTCTGTTAAACAATAATTATGAAGCTGTTTTAGAATTCAAAATAAAAAGTGACAAACTCTGATTGGTTATGGTACATTTGATATGCTCTCTTTGGCATAATAAACATAAAATAGTTAGTATACGATAAATAAATATTGGTTATTGAAAATACAAATTCGATCTATGTCCTACTATACATCACAATAACTTGTAACAGACAGTTTTTTCAGCCTTGGAATACATTCAAAAAGTAAGCTCATTCTCAGAAAACCAATGAGACCTTATACAATCAGATTGGTGTTGTATGGCGTGAATCGTGGGGTAATATGAACACAACGAAGCACGTTTTCAAAGGAGATGATCAATATAAAAAGCTGAACAAAGGCTGTGAAAATGCTTACATATATTCAAAAAATTTATTCATAACAAATTTGAAAAGTGACGTGAAGGTGGAACTGGAAAGTAAATATAAGACTCAAAGCAAACATTTGGGAAATAAAAGATGTAATATGTGTAGCGGGCGGAAGAACGATAACTTTAAAAATACCATTTTTCAAGAAACCGGTGAAACGGCTCCGATTTAGATTATTTTTTTTAATTGCAGATACATATTTGAAATAAAAACTAAGTTTACAATTCGGAAAATTTAACCCAGGTGAAAGCACAAAGGGATTTAGAAGATTATCAGTTCTCAAGCTTGCTATAAATTAGAAACAATATAGTAATTTAATAAATAAACCATTAATATAATGTACTAAGTAAAAATATATTTATTTGGATTTAGTGCATATTCTTTACCGATGTTTTTTGTTTTGTTCAAGTCTCTACTTCTCTCCTGCTTTATCTTGGATTGTAGTTTTAATCCAATCCATATACGGAGGATTTCCATCTTGGATAGGCAAAGTTATTACTTCGGCTACGCTGTAAGGATGATTATCGCGTATAAATTTCGTTAGTTCCTTTACTCGACTAGTTCTTGTTTTAACCATAAGTAAACATTCGTTGTCTTCTTGAACTTTATTTTCCCAGACGTAGATTGATGTTATTTTTGGTATAATATTCACACAAGCTGCTAGCCTAGCTTCAACAACTGAACGTGCAAGTTTATTAGCAGTGGCTTCATCCGGTGTTGTAATGTATGCAACTGAACTTGATCCTGGAATATATTCTAATTGATTTGATGCTGAGGTTGACATGTTGTTATTTTTTGGTGCTGCCCAATTGGTCGATGTTGTTGAAATGCTGCCCAGTGCAAAGCGTAGCAAACAAAGATATGATGTTCCAAGAAATGGGCGAACTGCAATCTTCATAACACTGTGTGCTGTTGATTGTCAATCTTCAATAGATTAGCTGATATAGAAAAACAAATACCTGTAGATTTTAAGCGTACCAAGCAATAATAAAATATTAATTTTTAAAAGAGAGACGCAATTCATAAAAATAGACAGAAATTATCTCAAGAACCGGTAGGTTAAAGTTTAGTGATTAGACCTACATATTGCATTCTTTTTTAAATAGGTAGGTATGATGCTTGTTAGAAGATTAATATTTATAAATTAATTTGCATAGCGCCCTACCAATAAATCGAATTTAGCAACGATTTAAATATGTATTTTGAAAAAATTAAATATTATGTTATGGATCCTAATACTGAACCAAACACTGCATGTTATTTTTTTTTTAAGCCATTTCATATAATGGTTCATTATTTATTTTCCACTTAAATTTTAAGGTCATACAATGAACGGTTTGTTATTAAGAGCTATTTTCAATATGGTCCATTTCACAGAAATATTTAGGTTGTCACTAAATTTGATTATTGATAGGGCCCATAATAAATAAAATTACCCAACAATTTCTATTTGCTTTTCGGAATTTGAGGCTTTTTTGGTTATCACCTTTTTTAAAATACAGTACCTATGCAAATGCAATTCTTCGTTATGGATTTTATTTTGAATTGTCAAAATCAGCTGGCGAAAAGCAGAGATGTTCAAGCACAAGCATTGAATAAGAAGTACAGGAAGAGGCAAATCGAGAAAAAAGTAAAGTATTGTTCATAGTTGTGTGAGTTACACAAACCCAAATGCATTGCCACAGGGTTGAAGTGAAGGTGGACGGCTACTTGCTGGGGCGCCGAAAGGAATTTTTCGTTGCGTTTCTTTCTGGGTGGCTCAGTAAAAACATCTGTAGCTAGAAGTACTGGAATATGGGTTTCATCTTCTCAGAAGTACTTAGCCACATACAAAGGAACATAGGCTGCTACTGTAAGCCTTTTTTTTATTTGGTTTAATTTATTCGATCAAATTAATAATTGAATCAGTTTTTTGGATTTATTTCTTGGCTGGGTTATAATACGGAACAAAGCACACTTGAAGTAATAAAATTAAACTTACCTCTTACAGGAACCTGAACATTTTAAATGGATAAATGAAAATATAGTTTTTAGTTTTATGTACTACATAATTTTAATAAAAGAATTATTTACAAATATCACAAATATTTTCCTCAGTTAACTAAATTTTTAGATTTTAATTTTGAAACAATCTTACTAAGAGAGGCAACCTTCATCGTTTTCCTTCGTACCTTCTGACGCAGTGATTTTATTGTCTTTGTGTTCTTCACATAATATTCCCTTAAAGCTTTTATTTCTTCTTTGAGTTTCCTTTTTTTCGGTGTCAAAATGGATGAAGACTCAGGATCATCGAATGAGACCAGTGCTCGTTTCAAAAACATTTTTTTAACCTAAATAGATTTAACGAAAATATATTTAGATCGACATTTTATGCTACCAATAAACTTACGCTTTGTCTCGAAGTACCAACATCTACTTCAGCACTGTTAATGCTTAATGGACAAGGCGCAAACATACCAACTTTTAGAGGCAGATCTTTCGGTTGCGGCACTTGGAAACAAATTTCTTCTAATGCAGATGCATTTGGTTCCACTACGACACATCCAATGTCAATATTTTGGGTGCTTGTCGGAGGCAATGCTTGAATTTCAACTTCTTCAAACATCCCTAGTGATGAGTTGGGCTCGACAACATTTTTCATGTCACTATTATCATTTAAAATAAAGATCCAAAGATATCAATTTTATTAGAACTACACGGTTTTTGTTAATCATGTGAGATTTCTAATTTATTTATATTGACTTACTGAGATTCTCCAAAATGTTGAGATAAAAACGGCATTGCAGAAGGAAAAAGTAATCTTTTTTTTGCTGAAGCAGAATTTATAAAGTCACATTCATGGAAGTGAATTGAACAGACATAATATGACTTCTTAATTTCATCCAATTCAAGGATTTCCATCCACTTTTGTGCTTTCCATTCAGTTTTCGGAAATCTTGAAAATTATTAAAAAAATTCTTTTAGCTTCTTTTACTGAAACAAAATAAATAGTTTATATCCAAAACTAAAACGTAGAAAAATAACTTTGCACTACGTTTCTTAGCGCTTTGCCATCACCAACAAAAACTAATCCGTCCCTGTACAAGAATTTCTAATTTGACAGCAGTGCCATGGATAATTCACATGATTAAAGTATATTTCTATTTTGTAAAAATTTGCTATTTTTATCTTAAAATACCATAAAATATCAGTTAAAAAGTATTCTACGATAGTGCATTTATCTAAATAACATCACTTCAAGTTACTTTTTGTGAGATATGAGCCAAAACTTACCTGTGAAATGAAAACTTTTTGTTTTTCTCATTATAGGTCGTTTTACACGTTTTCACGCAGCACTTCATGTTGATTTATATTTATTAATAAAATGTTTCAATTTTTAACTCTAATCAGTTTTTATTTCACTTTTTATATAGTTTAATAATAAGTTTTACACTTTTTTCAAAATCTTAAAATTTCACAACACTCACTATCAGCAAGGCAAAATGACAGCCGTGCAACGGATTTTTTTTTTATTTTAATGCTTCACCCACGTACGCTGTATATGTGTTAAGAGCCTTCTTCTCTATTTCATATTCTATGAGCACAAAAGATGCAGGCAAGTACCAAAATCTACTACATTATTATATCATTTCTAGAAGGAAACTCTTTACAGCCCTTTCGCACGAGGAAATATGTATTCATAGGTTTTTTAAATCCTAACGTTTTTAAAATGACGTTTGTTCCACATAATTAAAAGTCACAGTTTATTGGTGCACCCGAACTATTTTTTTTTTTTGATTATTTATTAAATTTAAAAAATTTATTTATATACATAACCACTTCGATTTGCTATTAACTTTACTCAAACATCAAGATCTATCTTGAAAAAATGTTTTACACATTATTTTGCGCGTTAAATAACTATAGATTACGGTTTTAGTTTATCCTCACTAAAATTTACTTTTGGACAAAATTTTAATGAAATATAAATTTTGGCGCGATCTGCTTGCTAGGCTTATTAATTAACATTTAAGTAAAGTTCAAAGAAAATCGGAACATAATAGAAAGAACAATAATCATAATGAAACAAACAAAAAAAAAATGACAAATTAAAAACAAAATATTATGTCAATCCAAGTTCAAAATTTATCGAGACTTTTAGCAAACGATTGTAGAGATAAAATTTAATTAAGCTGAATTTGCATTCAAACTTGGAATTTGAAAACGTGAAGTAACGTGAGTTACCGATATTTTAACTTGAATTACTTTTAATGTATTTCTTTAATTTTGTATAAAATATTTCCATTACTGCAAATTTTCTACATACATATGTATAGGCAATTATAAACAGACTTTACTTCGTGTCCGATCGGGAAATTATTATTGACTGCCCAGATCTTGGTCAGGGGCCAGTAGCGCTACAATTATTATTAACGATTAAGTGTTTGTTTTACTTTTTCGTAGAACAGTCGAAGAGGAATCTGCATAAGTGGGGAAGAGTTAGAAAGAGCTGGAATACATCTCCAGAAACTTCATGTTTGGTTTCTGGATATGTATTTCAGCTCTGGAACGTAGTGGAGACCCAATGCCACGCAAGGGCAAACTCAATGACATATAGTTGCATTGGAGGACCCAAATGTTAACGTGAGGTTTTGTTTTTTTCTTCTGTAATTTTTTGTGTTTGTTTTTCTCGCCGCTTTGCCCTTTCAGTTTTTGTAAGCATTTCGCTCTCCTAGTGGGAACCACTAAAAGTTTAGTTTCGCATAACAGATTAAAGGCCTGTTTTTTTCCCAGTGGGTTAAGTTTCTCATACAACTTCCAAAAGGCTTTGGTAAAATGGTCCTATTTAATCGAAATCGATTAATTCAAATTGGAAAAGAAAAAAGCTTACAAGCAAATGATTGGACTTGCGAGCTTGAATAATCATGGATTGCAGATTACACTGTGAACAAACTAGCTCTTAATCTTATAAATTTATATTCAATTTACACAGCTCATTTTTTTTTAATTATTTGATTTTCATTTAAGTGAAAAAAAATCATCGACAAAATTTGTATTTTTTAAAATAAATATAATTTTTATTAATAAATCTGGCTTATGAATTGTTCATACAAATGAACAATTTTTGTGTTTTTTTTTTCAAAATTTAAGTACAAATATAGTTTTGTTTTTCATATATAAAAATACGAACTTCGTTAAATTAAATCATTTCACTTAGGCTTTATTTGCATAAGCTTGTAACTTTTGAGATAGCTTTTGGAAGTTCCTCAATCGCCATTGCGCATTGATTTCGATTTGTTCAAGTGATCGACCAACTGATTGTGAAGCCTTAGTAAACAATTCCTTGTGTGTATCGGCAAACTCTTTCATTGTATGGAATTCTCCATCTGTGTTCATTTGGGAAGCTACTGGACCAAACAATCTTGCTAGTCTGTTTGTTTCCGGATCATAACTGAAAAAGATAATCAGATCGCTTATATACCTTAGAACCTTTGAAAAGGTCTTCTAAATATACTTACTAGCTATAAATCATTTCAATATTCTTAATAAGGAAGTCCCTTGCTAAAGGAAAGCCAACTTCACCATGTGCCACTGCTGAAAAAGCCACATACGAATCTTGTTTCTTTATGTCGGAATTCTCATTGAATGACATTTCTAGGTATTTTTCTAAAACCTTTTCTTCTCTTGAACATCCCAGAGAAGAAAGAATGGTCTGTTTTTCAGAAGCCACATTTGAGTTCCTATATCGCTGCCAAAGGAACTGCCACTCCTCTTCTTTACCATTACGGATTGATGTACAATAAATTACCGAACGAAGATTCAACGGAACTGGGTTATTTTTATCTGGGTTCTCAGAATTTTGCCATTTGGTGAAGTAGGCCTGAGCACGGGGAACACAATCGTTAACTTCAAACTTGCAAGCCCATGATGCAATCAAAACTTTGTGCCTTATGGCATCCAAACGGTCTGATAACACATCTGTGCTGTTCAAACCATTCAAATGTAGGTAAATTGGTTCGAGGATTTTTCGCATGTATTTCTGAAAACATTTTAAACTGTGACCAAAATTTTTTAGCGACGACTTTTAGAACTTACCTTGAAAAACTCATATTCTGAGCTTTGACGCAGGATTCTGTTGACACCACTTAAATTATCCATCGCTGACTTCCATGGAATATAGTCACGCTCTTGGGCTAGGTATTCAACCAATCTCATGGCTATATCGTAGTCTTGGTCACCTGCCCAAGCTAGGTCTAAGGCATCATCGATCAATTGAGCTCGGTTCATGGCATGGATTTTTTCGAAATCAGGACTCATCAAAGTTTCAATAAGCATATCCCAGTTTTTTTCATCATACTTGACTCTATACAGTCCCGAAAGTTGAATGTTGAAAATTACCCAGTCATCGGGTCCGGGCATGTTTTGAATAGTCTTTGGTAGGGATTTCTTATCATCACACTCCAACCATTCTTTGGGAGTTTTTTTTTCGAAGTCCAGTTCCGATTTTGATGTATAACTTAGGGGAACCCACCAACAATTCTCAAAACTGCTTCGGGACGTCTGTGAGTCCAGCAGATACCGTGTTTGTGATACCGAAGCTGTTCCATTTTTATAATCTCTTGTAACCGTAACCACTGGGTATCCAGTTTGAAGTGTCCATGAGTCCATGATTTTTTTGACACTATATTCTTCGGGAATTGTTTTTGTCTTGTGAGCACTGTCAGTCAGAGCTGCCCAAAGATTGTCTTGCTCAGCGTTTCCATAGGAATGCTCCTTCAAATAATTTGTTATTCCCTTACGGAAAGTCTCATCTCCCATAAATAGATGCATCATTCGAATGACACAAGATCCCTTCTCATAGGATATCGAATCGAAGATCTGATATATTTCACTTGCAT
The DNA here is from genome assembly GCA_958431115.1 of Syrphus vitripennis. Taxonomy (NCBI): domain Eukaryota; kingdom Metazoa; phylum Arthropoda; class Insecta; order Diptera; family Syrphidae; genus Syrphus; species Syrphus vitripennis. The sequence continues at coordinate 24,604,025 of OY288108.1, forward strand.
CTCCTATGGTTGTCGAAACTGGATGACTACTCTTCAGAGCGTCAATTTTGAAAATATGCAAAGTATTATCAACGGATTCTTCTGTCAATGACGACCACTCCGGGTGCAGGTGTTCAACACCTAAACTGGCTACATATGTTGCGAAACCCTCATTTAACCATAAATCTGTCCACCATTTCATTGTAACCAAATTACCAAACCACTGATGGGCCAATTCATGTGAAACCACAGATGCAATACGATGTTTATTACTGGCCGATGAAACATTTTTCTCATAGAGCAAAGCTGTTTCACGATATGTTACTAAACCCCAATTTTCCATGGCACCCGATGAGAAATCTGGAATGGCTATTTCGTCAACTTTTGGCAATGGGAATTTTATGTCGAATATATCCTCATAATACTCAAGAACTCGAGGTCCGACTTCGGCAGCGTAGCTTACTTGAGAAATGGCGTCTTTACGAGACCACGTTCTGAAAACAACATCGTTCTTCAGTTTGACCATGGATTCCTTGTATTTGAAATCATTTACCGAATAGGCGACTAAATAGGTGGACATTGGAATTGATTCTTGGAATTTGCTCCATACCCAACCCGGTTGATTTTTCCTATGAAAATTTAAAGTTTTTTTGTTAAGTAAGTTTTTAAAGCAATTGGTTATGTAAGAATAGTTAGAACTTAGAACAACAGCTTTCTAAAATATAAAATATTATATTATTATTATAAAATATAAATATTTCTATAAACATACTTAGGGTTCGCTCGAAACCCCCACAGTTATGAGCATCGTTTTTGTACTTATTTAAGATAGATTAGATGATATTAGTTCAAAATTGCTTTTAACGGCCTTTAGTTCACAACAAATTGGTGTTTCGTCCTAATTTTTGTGGTCTTAATCAATAATTCATACAACCGTTAACACAAAACATATTTATCCCGAAAACGGCTCTAACAATTCTGATGAAATATTTTTAGTGGGGTTTTGTAAGAAGTAAAAACTATTTGGTCGAAAAATATTTTTCAAAAAACCGTTATTAATGGTACCTGCCACAGAACCGTTCTTTTGATTTTCGATTTTCTCATAAACATGACGAGTTGCAAAACAAATTCATACACATTTGAGGTCTTATACATATAGTAGATAGGTACTAATAATATACTAGGTATATACCTATTTCAAATAATTTATTTTGGGATTTTTGAAAAAAAATATGAGAATTTTTATTATAGCTCAATATTTGTTCCACAAAAATTTTTTTGAAAAAAATGCAAAAACGATTTTTCAATTTTTTTTCAACAAAAATTTTCAAAATTACAAGTTGCACCTAACTCCGAAGTTGGAAAATTTTTAGATTTGACGGCAAGTTGAGGAATTAGTGACAATGAAGAAAGGAAAATAAAATAAAAAAATGTTTTCGCAATGTAACCCACATTTTTTGTCTAGAACTGTTATGTCGTTTCAATTGGCATTCTGGAAGCAGAAAAAAGCATTCTGAATGCGTTCAGTTGGGCAAAAGTGACAGTTCTGATTCTAAAATAAAATATAGTTTAAAAAAACTAAAAAAACACGCTTTAATAGGAAATCGAACTAAAAATCAGAAAATAAATTTTAATTTATATTTTATTCAACGGTTATAAGAAGTATACTAACTCATCAATATGTTTCAATAATTTTCAAAAATTCTAAAATAAAAATAAAGTCATGAAAAGCAAATAAATTTCATTGTAAAAAAGCTTGGGGTGCTTTTTATATCATATTTCTATACTAACTCTATGTTTACAAATAACTACTAATCATATATTTACAACAATCGATATCGAGCACCCCACGCTTTTTTACAATGAAATTTATTTGCTTTTCATGACTTTATTTTTATTTTAGAATTTTTGAAAATTATTGAAACATATTGATGAGTTAGTATACTTCTTATAACCGTTGAATAAAATATAAATTAAAATTTATTTTCTGATTTTTAGTTCGATTTGCTATTAAAGCGTGTTTTTTTAGTTTTTTTAAACTATATTTTATTTTTCACTTTTTAGTTCGATTTGCTATAAAACCGTCTTTAATATGTACAGATGTGTTAACAGTTGCATCTCGATAGAAAAGATATTCAAGAATTTTTATGTTGCCAACATAAACAGCGAGACATAGTGGTATAACTTTATTTGCGAACAAGTCTTATGAATTATTTCGTAATCGAACCATTTCATCTAATGCTTAAAACCACTAATCCTGACAATCCTAATCAGGATAATTAGATAAGCTTATCAAAATATCGTATTGTCCGTGGTCGTTGATAAGTCTACAACATTTGAAGTAAATCTGATCGCTTAAAGTGGGGCAAAATTGAGCCCCAACGAGTCAGTTACATACATACAAACAAACAAACAAACAAACATACAGGTGAAACTAATAAAAGTGTGTTAAAAAAGAGAATTTCTTTTCTGGATTTGGAATCAGAAGCAAAAACAGAATTACTCACACATTCAAAGATTTAAATGTCACACTTGATAGATGTCATATCTTTTTAAATTTACAAATTGTGCGAACTGTGAAGTGATTGCTTGAAATACTAATGTCGTTTTCAATTGGCAATCTGGATGTAGAAAAAAGCATTCTGAATGCGTTCAATTGGGCAAAAGTGAGAGTTCTGATTCTAAAAAAAAGAGAATTTCTCTTCTGGATTTGAAATCAGAAGCAAAAACAGAATCACTCACACATTCAAAGATTTAATGTCACGCTTGATTATTGTCATATTTTTTTAAATTTACAACTGTGAAGTGATTGCTTGAAATACTAATACTCTCACACCAAACATCAAATTTTTCAGAATCGAAAAAAACTGTTCAATTGGGATTCCGAATCTAAAACCAATTCCGGATTGCCAATTGAAAACGACATAATACAGTCACACCAAACTTCAAATTTTTCAGAATCGGAAAAAACTGTTCAATTGGGATTCCGAATCCAAAACCAATTCCGGATTGCCAATTGAAAACGACATTAATTTATTGTGAACCAAATAGCCCTAGTAAAAAAAAAAGAATTTTCTAATTGTTTTTCAACTCTCGAGTTGAAGTCATATCTTAGAAAATCAACTTAAAATTATTTCAAACCCTATACCTTTCGAAAATGGAAAATACCAGTGCTTTCAAAATAGGTGTAAACTTACATTTCCGTAGTTTCCTTCAGTGGCATATTACTTATAGCAGAGTATTTTTTCTCGTGGCCTAAAATAATTGTAAAATTAGCCTTCATTTCCGGTTCATCGAAGCATGGAAAAGCTACACGAGCAGATGTTGGTTCGAATTGTGTAATTGATAGCCACCTGGCAAAAGAAAAACACAAATCAAAATATAATAATCCGCAGACTATGTATAAAAACCAATCTGACAATGTACCAACCTCTTTTCATTTGTGGTTTTGTCAACATAGCTACTTCTATAGTATCCATGGAGGTTTTTATTTAAAATAGCACTAAATGGCATCACTATCAAGTACTTGCCCTTGTTCAAGGGCTCGCATAAATTCATAATGTAGTATTCCTGTTTGGTATTCACTTCGACGTCCTTGATGCAGTTCACCTTTTTGCCATCTTTTGAAATTATAATCTGAGTTTGGTCGATGGTGAGATTATGTGAGTGCAAAGTTATGTTATTGGTGTCTTGGAGTACGTTGAATGTTATGGCAGATGTTCCTTCGAATCGCAAATCCTCTGGATTCTCCAGATGAGTTATGATCTCTAGTGTATAGTGCTCCGGTCGAATGGATTCAGGCAATTTGTAGTGATTGTAAGACGATCCTAGCACAACATGCAATAGGCAGGCTAAAGCTATAAACTTAGCCATTATTTTTATCTAGAAAAAAAAAGAACAAGATTATAAGCAATTCACGGTCTGTTAATTTTTTGATTAAAGTAAAGTAAGTTTAAATTATTATTGACATTTATGTAAAAAGAAATAAAATATGTACATATCTAAAAACTATTTTTAATTCAAAGTATTTTTATCTATTTCGAATTAATTTGTATGCACGGCTTGTATTTTATAATGAACAACAATAATTGAAGAATGGCTTTGAACAAAAACATATATGATAGCGTGTCTTGCATGCTAAACATATGCAAGACACACTTTAAGGTCTCTGCAATCTATGTTTTTATTTTGAAGAGGGACTATATTGGAGCCATTGACTTTATATGAGTTTAAATCACAATATTATTTGTTTGTCGTTCCAGAGTAGGAAAATAACTAAAAGGTCATTATCATCATCATAATATAGTAGCTTTTTTTCAATTTAACTTAAGACAGACTAGCGACTAGGAAGCCATGTTCAACTTAATTAGCGTGATCAGTTCGTTTTTTGTTTCAAACTTTTGCAACTAAAGGTTAATTATGTAGTTACGTATACGTGTTAACATAATATGTAATATAATTAATTAAATTAAAACACAACTATGGATCTCATAAACTTGCTCTTGTAGTTCAAGGATCGTAAAAAGCAAAAATATAAATTAAAAAGGTTTGAATTCAAATTATCCTGCTTTCTTGAAGTTAACAATAGTTAAAATAATTTGGAAAAAATCTCATGTACATATGTATGTAGATATATTGGGATGAACCACGGCTTTGTTTCCGTTTTTTTGGTTCAGGTCTTCAACAAAGAACTAGATTATTCTGCTCGTATTCCAAAATGTTTAAGATTTTAAATGCAAGAAACCTAACGCATTTAGAAATTAGAATTAGGAAAGCGCTTAAAAATTAAAAAATAAAGTGGTAGAACAACACATTGATTTTTTTATTTATTTTTTTATATCTATTTAAGAATTCTTAACTCATTTTTTTTTTTTGATAATTTGCACCCACTCAAGGGATTTTTTATACCCTTTTTATGCCAGAGACACAGTGAGTGCATTAGGAAAAACGGTGGACTAAAGGGGTGAATGAGTCAGTGATCTCTCTATCACCAATCATTCTTACAGCTCTTTTTTTTCCACCCAAGAGGCTTAAGTAAGTAACTGGAGCACCAGCCCAGAGATGGGAATTGTACTCAAGTTTTGGACGGATATAGGTTTTATAGATAAAAGCCAGATCAGATGGCGAGAAAAATTTCTTGCACCTTCTTAAGAAACCCAAACATCTTGCGGCATTTTTTAACAATTTTGATTATTGTTACGTTTCATAAAAGAATATACCGCTTTAATGTTATTTTATTATATTTTTTTCATTCATTTAAGCAAAATGTTGTCGTTAGAATCTAATTTAAGAAATTGAAATTTTTTAATTGGACCGTTAAAATCTAAATATGTAATTAACTAACAAAACGATTTAGTATAAACCAACCAGCTGGTTCGAAAAATGTGGCACATCAACACCAAAGTTTAAACATTTACCATCTTCGTTAACACAGCAAATTTGTTGTGCAACTGTGGTAGACATGGTATAAAAAAATATACACTGTTTATAGCTTAAGACTTTTAGCACGATTTAGTTTAAATAGTTATAGTTTAATGAAATATCATTAAATGCATAAGACGATAGAAAAGGGAAAATTGTGTGTTAGAAATGCAACTAAAAAAAAATAATGAAAGCAAAAAGATATATTTTTCTTGATTTAGTTTTTAAAAAAAAATTGTTTAAGTTGAATGGTTCTAAAAAAAGAATTATATTTTTACTTTTTATACTTGTTTATTTCCAGTAGAAATGTTGTTTTAATTTATTCTACACACCCTGTATTATAAGCGAGTTCTAAGTAAAAACGGACTGATTTTAGATGTTAATTAAATTCACAGCTTTGTTATTAAATTTTTTTCAATACAAAAATTAGCAATTTTTTTCTAATCAGTATATTAGGTCAAATATGTAGATTTTATGATCAAAATTATCTTTGTAATTTAGAATCAGACAAAACTGTTACGGTTAGTGAACTTATTGAAATTTGAGGATTATATTTGCATAGCTAATTCGTACAGCCGAATTTTTTTCTATCTTAAATATTGTTTTTTTTTTTTTTTGTTTTAAATTGTAATAAAAATTATAATACAATGGGTTTGTTTTTTTATTTAAGAAAACAAGATAATTAAGTTGCATAAACTATTCAAAAATTATTCCATTGCTTATAGAAATTCGTATTAACTAAATGTTAGGTAAGAATTAATAAATATAAGACAACTCAACCAAACGTATTCTCTTTAGATACGATAATAAATAGAACAACTTCGGGGAATAGTGTAGGTCTAAGAATTTGTGAAAATGTTCACTTATGCTCACAGTTTTGTTGCGGACTTTCCAAGTTGCATTAAAAAAAAAAAACAACAAACAATCAAGCTGTCGTTGTAACTTTGAAATTGTAACCAACTTCTTTTAAACAAAAACGTGTTCAAGAAATTACACAAATACTTGATGCTCATTTCAACTTAAAGAAATTAATTAATTTGTAGCTTGTTGTAGCTAAACACATAAGATGCAGCAACATCACCACACATAATAAATTAATAGTACATATGTTATCATAGATAAAAATTAATACAAATTTGTTAAAGATCATATAACTGGTTAAACCTCATATTAATAGAAAACACGACAGCAACACTTTACCAAAACAATAAAACAGGCTATAATTTTCGGTCTATATGAATACGAAATGGAAAAACTACTATAACAGTGATTTTTCAAGATATAATTCATTTCCATCAACGACTATCATGTGTTATTACAAATAATTGGCAAATTTATTTCGAGCTATCGCATGATCACACAATTAATTGCTGAATTATTTCCACAAGCAGTAATATTGTTAAAAAAAATACTATTTATTGTGTGATATTAAGAAAGTTTAACATTAGACATTGTATGTATGAAAATGCATAAAATAATAAAATTTAAAATAACTGAAAAATTGTTAAGTTAAAAATCAACAAACTTAGAAATTCATAATATTGATGAAATAATATCTCAAATTGATTTCACACCAATGAACATGTCATAAAAAAAATTATTCATCTCCGTACTTAGAAATATGTAAATATAGTTTGTGTTTTTTTTTCACAGAAGAAAATTATAATAATTAATAAATTTTTTAAGCGAGCGTATTAATAGCTCATAAAATCTTAAGGACTATATGAGGTACCTAACAATATTTATTGAGTAAATAAAAATGTAGGTATACATTTGTTTTCATCTTTAATTTTATTATAAAATGAAAAAACTCCATAAATTCATCGTAAAAAACTGTTTTTAGTAGAACAGCGGTATAAAGAACGAACATAAACTAGTTTCATTTATTTAAAATAATGTGAAAAGTAATCTTAAAAATAATAAAGCAATAGAATTTACGATAGGTAATTAAATTTGTCCATCCCATTTTTTTGGTTGGCGCATAGACAGGTGGACGATTACCTAACTACTTCTCTATGTAGATTCGTTGTAAATAATTCTAGTGATAAATGATTCAGATAAATTATATTGATTTTTTTTTAAATAAACTATGTATACTTTTACTATGTAAATCAAGGGCACAGCGGACTATAGTTCGAAAAGCGGCGGTAACATTTATCTCATTACCTATGGCTTAAACAAATTTCATACCAACCATCCTGAGTCCAAGCATAATTAAAACTACTTTTTCAGGTCATTTACGTTAGAAAGAGCTCAGATTTTTGGCTAATAAAGGGTCCGCCATCTAACGTTTTTTTTCAACTAGTGCTTATTTTGTGAATGGTAACACTTAGTTCATGTCTGGGGGGTCATTCCGTAACTCGATTATCGTCAGACGATATCGTTTATACGATAGCGCTTCCTCTATTTGCTTCACGTGAGACGATAATCGTTAAAACGATAGCGTTTGGACGATAGCTAAATAGGTATCGTCTTGCATTAATTTTGAAGTTTGTAGGTGACGTAGTTGAATAATTGAGTTCCCACTGTAATTTGACATTTGTTTTTATTTTTTGTTACTATCGATAAATTAAAGTGAAAATGTTTCGGCGCTGCAATTTTCTTATTTTAAATATTGAAAATTGGAAAAAAGACAATTAATACGAATACGACGACAATTAAGAGACAAATCAAATCCCTTTTCTCTTCCAAATCATATGTAACAAATAACAGCACACAAAAAAAAAACATTTTATTGACATTTATCATTCAGTTTGACAATTCAAACAAAGTTTGAGAGTTTCTGAAATGTACAAGGCGTTCTAAAATTTTAAGCGATTGACGACACGACATTGGATGAGTTACATGAAGCAAATAATGGACGATATCGTTGACGATTATCGTTTTGACGATTATAATTTTGAAAATTACGGAATGACCACCCTGATTTGACAGATAATTAGTTTTATCCTTCCGCTGAACGAATATGGTTGTGTTTACGCTTGAAAAACGTTGGGAAATATTGCGACATTACTTTGAAAATCATGGTAATGTTGCAGAATGTGTGCGAAAATTGCGTACGGATTTTGGAAGAAGAGAAGCGCCGTCAGGGTCAGCTCCGTATGTTCGTTATCTTGTGAAAAAAGTGAAAGAAACTGGCATCCTCATCGATAAACCAAAGCGTGAAAAGCCACACCCGAGAATATTGCTGCTGTGGCATAAAGTGTGCGTGAAGCGCCATCAACATCAATTCACCGTCGTTCTCAACAATGGAACATTTTGGAGACATCATAGAGACGAATTTTGTATAAAGACCTTGGTATGACGCCATATTACAAAGTCCAATTGGTTCAGAAGTTGAAGCCAACTGACCATCCAATGCGTTTTCGCTTCGCTAAGTGGGCCTGCGATCGACTCAGAGAAGATGCCGATTTTGTCAAAAAATCATCTTTTCAGATGAAGCTCATTTTGATTTTGGCGGGTATGTAAACAAGCAAAATTGTCGCATTTGATGCACAGAATACCCGCAAGCATACATTGAAAAGCCGATTACACCCAAAACGAGTCACTGTTTGGTGCGGATTTTGGTCCAGAGGTATAATTGGACAATTTTTCTTCGAAAATAAGCAAGGAGTAGCCAATACAGTCAATGGTGATCGTTGCCATGTTGAAGGAATTTGTGTTGGATTATTATTTGTGGGGCGCCGTAAAAGATAAGTGTTACGCCAACAAGCCAGAGACAATTAACCGGCTTCACAATAATACTAGGAGCATATACAGTATATACTTTACAGTTGTATTTTAATTCAGTAATTTAGCGTAAGAAGTGTAGAGGAGACATCGATCAAAATTGATCAATAACATTTAAGGATCACCCTATAATATAGATAGTGTAGCTCTACTGTGGCGTATACGCAACTTAATTATTATTTTTGTAAACTATAAATGAGGTAGTGTGAACGTTAAAAAGAAAACAAAATAATTGTTTATATTTGGAACATTTAAAATTTTATAGGAGAAAAAAAACTCGATGTTTTATTAGTTCATGGATCCTCTCAAGTGACCCAATACCATGACAATCGTTGGTTAAGGAAGAAGAAAGATACAGAGCAAATAAATAAATGAGATTTGTTTTTACTAAAAATCGTGAACAATATTGATCTAGGCTGCTATTCACCCAGCGCCCCATTCACCCAGCCCCGTAACTCAAAAAATCTTGCCTTGTTGGCTCATGAAAATGAAGTATTGGATCTAATGAGGGTTGTGAATCTCATAAACCTATGAGTGCTCGGTGAGTACAGCTCTAAGTTATGAGAATTTTTTGCAAAATCATTTGATGTTTAATATTGAGACCATAAATTTTAAAATTTTGTTTAAATCTCTAGCTGCTTAAAAACGTGGACAAAATTTCAATTGCTTACTAATGCAATTGATCACTTGTTTTACTTTTTGTTTATTAATTAAATCAATTTGCAAAAAAAAAAAAAAAAATGTCTCAGCGAACTATCTGAAACTCACTTTTACTATGGTCAGTCAAATATCTAAAATATCTAAAATTCATTACTAAAAAAAAACAATTTTTTATCTGAAACATGCACTTGTTCTACTACTTGTTCTAAGCTAAAATAAAAATTCAAAATAATATCCTCTTGGGACCTGCCCACCCACAATCGCTCTGAACTAGATTAGAAGAAAATCTGTACAACTGATGCACTTGCACTTATGGACGAACACAGAGTACTTTTAAAAAATTCTTTGAAATTCTTCATTAAAACTCCAACATTTGTATAAATAAACGTATGCTAAACAGACAATAAATTAATCCAAAGACATATGGTCTAATGCTATATATTTATCTTAAAATGCTTAACTTTTAAATATTTACAAAACAAAAACAAAAATCACAAAAGTGGTTTTATTGGTATGAAAAATATTCCTCATGTTTTTATCAATAAACTTCAAATAGTAAAATATGTATTGTACTTCAATGACATTCAACATTGAAAAAGTTCAATAACAAAAAATAAATTAATCAATCAATTAAAAAGAAATCCTCCCCTTCAATACATTGACGAAACCTTGTAAACATCTAAGCTTTTGATGTTACACATTTTAATACTTGACCAGACTAGAATTTAAATGACACACATTTGGAATGAACTCAATTTACAGAATAATGTAAACAAAACAAGTTTTTGCAAAAAAATTTGTCAATTTTATAAACTGAATTTCACCAACCTTTTAATTGACACTTTAATGGTCTTAGAAAATTGATTTCACTTTGAATTTAAATAACACAAGCACTTGTTGACTGATTTCGGCTTCGATATATTCACAAACTTATGGCACGAAACACTAGCTGGAGACACACGCGACCAAGAAGACAAGACGATGTTGTGCGACTGCCGGCAGCGGCAGGCAAGAAGTATCTAGTTCTTGAAATACAACAGCTTCGTATATTTATTAGGACCATGGCGGTAGTTCGAAGCTGGAGCTCTGATGTGCTGTTGGTGCTTGCTGGTGTGATAGAAATGGTAGAGACAGAGAGTGCATAAATCTACTAGAGTGCCCTCCCACCACCGCCACCTGTTGTTGAACAGTGAACAAGTAAATTTTTACTATAAAGTTTCGTAGTATTTGTTGGATACATATTATGCCGGCCCGGTGGCCCGTGTCCACCGCCCCCCACAACCCCCTTCAGCACTGTACCCAGCATGATTGTGATTGTGAGTTACTTCGATGCATATTGATTAGGAAGCGACACCAACACCAGATCCAAAGTGCGGAGACGATAACGAAGAGATTCTGTTCGTGGAAGGTACGTTTAATCGCAGAGAGCTCACAGAGCCAAATTAGCAGAAATGTTCATAGCATTTTGATGATGATTACTACTAACAGAGTATGGGCACAGCATGGTATGGTTTTGAAATATGAGAGCGGAGACATCCCAAAGGCGATTTATCTGACTATGGAGAGCATTTATCTTAGGCACGCATAATTTGTTTACAAATTGGTATTGTGTTGACAATGTTCTGGGTACAACAGATTAATTTGAATATCTTGGTGGATTTTGCTTAAATTTAAAAAATTTTAATTGAATTGATTTTCGAATTATTGATGGTTTCCTTTTTTCAACTGTTTGTTTGATTAAAAACGAAAAATGTAAATTTTAATTATTTACTTACATAAACCTCTTACAGTTGCTTATTGGTTTTTCCCTATATATCTCGGGAGGTATTACTAAGAATTAGATTAACAAATAGATAATATAACATTTATCAAAATTCAAGAAATATATTTTTCGTTCACAGTGTAGTAAGTTTTTTTTTATTAATAAGCTAAGCCAGAAATATATTTTATTCAATAGAGGGATTATGGTTTTTAGGAAATTGGGGCTCTATGCCCTTGACGGGCATCGGGAAACAATTATAAACAATTTAATGTATCATAATTATATGTTAGATTTCGGCACATACAGTTTTGATGGTTTTGTAAAGACCACAGGCCAAAGTTACAAACAACTAGCTTTCCCAACGGACTTTGTTCTACACTCTGAGCAGGTAGCGTGGTTGATACAAATGCTGATAGATAAAAACATTTCGAACATTAAGCTATAAGTTTGACTTTTTAATTTTATTTACATATCTATCGTCCAACTAATTTGGAGTGGGGTTGTTAAGGGCATAAACCTTGCATGCTTAAGTACACTTATGTATGTATGTATACCTATATGTATAATATGTCCTGAGAGTGATTTAAAGAAAATAAGCCTATTGAAAGAGAACTTTGCGTCACATAGAAACTCATATCATAGAGACACCATATTAGTTCAAGGCCATCCATATACATGGGGATGTGGAGAAGTTCTAGTTCTTTTATAGAAATTTCTCTTAAATGGTATGCAATTAACTATCGATGGGTTGGTCCCGGTCTATTAATATAAAAAAAAACTTAACCCCTCAGGTTTAAATGGAAGGTCAATTTTACTTGAAATACCATTTTATGTTGGTTGGTAACACCCCCGCCCCTTTTTCAGTGTTACCACCGTGGCAAAACTTTTTAAAATCAATCTTAGAACATGTTTCATAAAGTACCTACTTGTATACTAAAGCTCAACCCGTCGGGTAAAAATTCAATAAAATATCGTGCCTTACCGTCCCCACTAATTGTTGTAAACATGACAATCGTTCGTGGAGTTTTATAGATATTTTCTTCATCTTTTTAATATTATCAAAATTATTTTGCTACACTATATTTTCATATATTGCATTATCAAGAAAAGCTATAATTTGAACTTCATTTTTGCTATTTTTTTGTTTTTCTATCGTCTAAGTTTGGGAACGTGAATTATAGTCACCGTTTCTCTCTGGATTTATTGACATCGAACATAAAAAATATTTCGTTAGATAAAAAGTGCGCACTCTAACCAAAACAACATGAAAAATCTTGTGCAACTAGTGGTTTTTTTATTTTATATTGGACTGGTATCCATTTTTTGAAAAGCCGCGATGAGATAGATCGTCTTACAGTGACCTCCTTTAAGAATAGAGGACTCAATATGATTTGAGGAAAAAAATAAGTATCATCAATTCGACATAAATGTACACATGTGTAGATATAAAAAAACAGTTGGAAAGTTAATGCCATAAGCTCTTCACAAGAGTTAAATGAAAGTTGTCATCACCCACCCACATAATTTTGTGCTTTAACATAATATAATGTATTTTTATAGATGGGATACAAGACATACTGTCTGTCTACAACTTTGACTCAACAATAAAGATTACCAGCAAAACTCTTACAAATAAAATCAAACTTAAAAGATTGAGAAGCCCAACCTTAAACTGATGTTGTTGTTCGAAGTTAGCACTCTTATTTTCGATTGCGTTAATCCTATTAACAATTGATAGAAATTCCTAGTTCCCTTATGCAATACACTGATTTAAAATCAAAAAAAATATTATTTACTTTTGAGGTGAAGGGAGTAGGAGTTATGGGTATTAGGTACATCGCGAGTCCAAAAAACGTATCCATTGTTAAGTGGCCTAAAATAATTATTACATAAATGATGTCCTGCATTAGGGCACAAAGTTTAAGCTTGAGTCGAGACAAGGAATAAATATTATAAGAAAGGGTCGATTTCCCCCAATCGAGTGTGTTGTTTAAGAACTATTTCATGATGTACTATAGTTTCCCTCACTAGACCTCTAGAGCACAATGTGCTTAATAGCTCATAATATAATTATTTGACCCAAGGAAATGCAAATAATACATGTTTAACTCAACCTATTTATCTAGTTAACCTTTATCCCACAATAAAATCAAAATTCCATATTTTTATGTTAATGAATAAACATGATTATTTTATTTCTGTAATTAAATAATTTATATTTATATATATATATATATATTTAGTTATAAATAAATAATTATTTCTCATTCTTGTTCTTTATTATGATATTAATTACAATTTTCATGATAGTTAACTCACAAACTCACAAGCATGCTTTTTCAATTTTTATTTTTATATCTCATTCATAATTTCTTTGATAAATATTTATTTTATAATTTTCTTTTTTAAATGAATACATATACATACTTATACTTACATTCATGTATGTATAGTTATTTATGAATTAAGAACTTGGTTCATTGATAAATTCTTACAGTTTTTTTTTATAATTATATTTAGTATATTTATTAGGTATATATTAGTAATGTAATTCCTTAAATAATCAAGAATATTATATATATATATAATCAATTATTACATTTATTCATAATTTTGGTACACACTGATTTCCTGTCCAGTTTTTGTTTGTTTGCTGTTTTTTGAATTTATATATCTACATACATTTAGCGTTTTATAGTGATTAATTTATATTCATTTATTTATTTTTATTTATAAGAACGAAAAATTTAAAATATATGAATTGTGCGAAAAAATGTCATCTACTTTTGCCTTTTATGCATTAGAACGCTGTTCATATTGTTATTTTGAACAAAGTTTTCTCAAAATTAAAAATACAAAAGCGGATCTTTATTATTTTGTATTGTTTAATGGTTCTGATAAATTAATTTAAGTTATTTAATTTGTTTATTATTTAAATTTTAAGAAGATTGAGTGCTATTGGATTTCAATCATTTTAGCTATAAGTTTCTGAAATAAATACTTAATTGTCATGTTTAATTTATAATGAAAAAATAAAAGAAGGTGGAACAAAAATATTAATATTTTTGGTGCCGTAGCTTTTCTGAATTTCAGTTCGTATAAGAAAAAACTCAAGTTGGGAATATATCTGCCATGAAACTCACGATATTTAATTAAGCTCTAGAGTGTGAAACAAAAATCGATGTGTCGCTTCCAACAACTCATGTGACTAGTTGAACCCGATTTGAATGATGCAATTTAAAAAAAAATACTCTTTTCAGAAAAACAAAATTTCTTCCAAGTTTCCTGACACAGCCATATTTTACGTACTTACAGCTCGTGCGTGGATTAGCTTTGAGACTCTTATCCGACTATTATTCACACTCTTCAAAATTTTATTTTAAACAAAACTTTAAACCACAAATATAGAATCTAAAAATTATTTTAAAAAAAAATTTAATTAGTTTACACCCAATAACAAAATTAGAGCAAGTGGTAGATACGAAAAGAAATTTGGAGCCCAAAAATGCGAATACATAATTTCAAACTTATTTACCGCTATATGATTCGGTATAATTGGGAATGGGATCTTTTGACTCGATTTTAAATCTTACAAAAAAACGTTTAAACTTTTGTTAGCCACCCAAAAAAACTTGTTCTTATTATGAAACACAATAATTCAATTGAGTTATGGCCTATTACACCAAACGCTTTCGAAAATTTAACAGAATTTAAGGTCTTAAAATGACGTATGTTTCATAAAAAATATATCATTTACAAATTTTAAGCCAGTCTGTTAAAAATTAAAATGATAGATTTCATCATAATAGGCATTTCGTTGGTTGAAAACTGATCACAACTGTTGATTTGTCATACAAACTAAACTCTTAAATTTGCCTCTGGATTTGAGTCTAGATTAGCGATTTAAACTTTAATCCAGGTATAAACATCAATTTTAAATTGTTTATTTTTTAGCTATTATCATTTGTCGTTTTTGGTTGCTTTACTATAGTTTTTTTTTCACTAAAATGAGATGCTTGTTTTAAAAGTAGTTTTTTTTTATTGGTTCAACCTAACTATGAGTTTTGTCTATTTCATTATAATCCATCTACTTATGCAAGGTACTGATTTTTGTTATTAAATTTCAAGCTTCATTTATAATTATTTTTTAGGTACTTATCAACTAAAGGGTATAAATAATAGGTATTCACATTTTAAAAACTGATCTGGTAGAACTCAATTTTTATTAATTTTTTTGTTTATTGTTTATTTTTTTTTTAATTATTTTTTAAGGGGATGTGTTTATTTCCAGTATTTCTTTTTTCTTTAACTCATGATATAATTTCTATTTATTTATTTTTTACAATAACTATGTTTGTTTGGAATGCAATATGTAAAGGATTTAATTAAAATAACGAGAATTTATTCACATTGGGGATTAATGAATATTTTTGTTGTAACTTTACAGACAACAAAAATAGCAGTTAAACTTTTTTCTTATTTGTTTCTATTTTACAAATGGAAGTTCCGCATGATAGAGAGTCCACAAATCATTTTTGAGTATGAAAAATTGAGAAGAAATTTCAATTTAAATTAATATACCTACCCTACATTTGTTTGATAACAATTATTTTGAGTAATGTCATATTTGTTAAATGAGTCTCCTTTTCATTACATACGTCATATTTGCATAACTTATATTTTATTATGAGTTTGGCATAATTCAGGGGTTTTAATAAAAATTCCTATTAATGATTTAAATGCCCGTAAGACCTTAGTGTGCAGTAAGATTTATTCAGGTATATTAATTAAAATGAAAATTGTTCTCCAATATTTCGAACTTTAAAGTGTGTTGTGGAATCTAAATCTAGTTATGTATTATAAATTATCTATTATATTCTATATGTTATTTTTGTAAGCACTTTTATAATGTTTATTCTTCTTTAAGTCACTAACGCTGTTATACATTGCTTTCATTTTTGTCTATACAAAAACACAGACATTTTTTTTATAAAAATTAAAACTTAATTTGTATTTGAAGAATTTAATTCATTCATAAATTATTGTTTCTTAATTAATTTTTTGTAAAATTTTATTTGAAAAATATTAAAATTAAAAAAAAATGCTAAAAAGAATTAAATTCTAAAATTGCATGTATGTATGTAGGTAAGTTTAAATAAACACACAATTATAAACTTTTTCTAACTTTAGAATAATAAAATAATTTAAAAACTTTTCCAAATGTTTTCTGAAATTGGTTAAACTCATGGCAACAACCAACTAAATCTATTCGACCACTGGGCAATCTTAGATTTCACCTAACATCTTTTTTAAAGGAAGCCTCTATTATGTTTGACATAATAGGTCAGAGCAACTGAAAGTTGCATTTTTATGAAATTAGCAGTCAGTGGTTCTGAAAAGTTTTAAATTAAATGGATCGTAACTTCTCTCTTCTCTTTCCTTTTTAAAAACAAACTTCGAATATGGAAAAAAACGTATTCTTCTTCTTTAACCGAAGATTGTTGTCATCTCCACTGACACTTCAACTCTTGCTCTTTCGTACTTCAGCTTAAACTTTAGAGCTTCACATGAGAGTATCACCTGTTTGACCTCAGAAAATTCTTCATGCCTCCCAAATTAAGATTGTTACATGTCTAAGGCCAATTAATTGCAGGTGTTGTTGGGAGTAGGATTTTAGGGCATCTTCTTTGTACTTTTCACTACCACCTAAGTTTGTGATACTGAATTTATTTTCTTTCTTTTTCGATCCGCTAAATATTTAAAATTAAATTAATTTTTGCATTTACAGAATTAATTTTTTTCCACAATGTAAAAAGTTGGAATTTATTTCCGACTTTTCGCCACAGAATCTCCCATTAATGTTCTTTTAAAGCTTATTTGTATTTGCCGAAGAATTAGCGAGTTGAGACTTTGCAAATACAAAGATTTTTATTGTATACTCGTAATCAAGTTCATAGTTGGGTTCCACGTATAGTTGTACTATATGCCAAAGATTTTCGACACAAACAGAAAGGTTTAGACTCGTGATCAATTTAAAAATCACGACCTATCTCTCACAAGGGTAAATGAAAAATATCCTCTTAAAACTCTACAAGTCAGAGCTTTGCGTCATCGATTGCCTCTTGATGATTGCACAGTGGTTCGACATTCATCAGTGTTGGCTGCAAGGCCTTAAGGAAACTAAAGGAAATAGTAGCCACGTCAAATCAAATCGAACTATTTAGATGTTTTCTCTAAATTTAAGAAAAAATCTAGGCTGCTATAAACGAAATAATCCGAAAAAATGAAATATACCGTACATGGTTTTTTTAAACAGCCGACATTTTAAACTAAACAAAAAAATATATTAACAAATTAAGAAAAAATAATAGAGTGCTTATATTATGATAGTAATATTGCACTAAACCAAATTTAATGGAATAAATTTTTAATAAAACTAAAATTAAAATAAAAACAAAAACACATAAATTGTAAAAGACGTTAGATATAATATATTTAAGCAAAAAAGGTGTAAACATTAACTTACAAATTAAACAGATTGTTATGCGCTGAAATTTTTGCAAATGGTTAGAGATTAAGATTACAAAATAAAAAGAGATAATTTATATTTTGTATGTTCTTCTTTTGTTTTTTTTTTTTATATAATATAATAATATTTTAAACAGTACTTAATGGAAACTTACAATCGAAATGATATGTTAAACAAAAAAGTCTTCTAATGATTACATCAACAATTTACACAAACAAAAATAAAGTCATATTCAATTTAAAATAAAACATCACACACAGAGCACAATATTAGTAGTTCTGTTCTGTGGACCAAAAAAAAGTAGGCTCACTCATAGAAATTTATTAATCTTCTGTCTAAGACAGAAAATAAATAAAATAAATCCATAATAATAAGATAATCTCAATGAATATGCATCGAATATTGGTAAAGCTTGTGAATAATAATAATTATTATAATATAATTAAAAACTGGTCAACAATGATGATTATTATTATTATATAGTTCCAGTGAACTCCCGACTCCTTCGCACTCACATACCACAATCGCTGGCTACTGACTGTTTTTGCAGATCGAATCGTGCATAGAAGAGCAAGTAGGGTGTGATGGTGATCTTACGAGCTGGAGACAACAGTTCCTCGAATTCTCTCTGTGTCATTGCCTTGATTTTATCATCATCACACATATACCAAATTGGTTCGGCACTGCTGGAGGAATTTGATTTAGATCGTCCAGTGTTTCCATGACCTAGCATGTAACTATAGCTGCTGTTGTTGTGGGATCCATTCAACTGAGATTGAGTACTGCTTTCATCGACTAGATCAGACCAGCCCCCATTTGTGGTTGGCCCATTACTGTAGCTGTTCGAGGAGGAAGAGTAGCTTGAACTGCGACTGTTATTGGTTCGCAATCTTGAAGCACAGCAGTCGACACTGTGGCAAGTTGTATTCATGGTTAGCTTCTCTATGCCATTTGTTATGGACTTACTCGTTTGGCCATTGAGATTTTTCATATTGCTCTTAGACATGTCGCCGCTGCTTGATGCCTTGTTACGTCCAAACTTGATTTTCTTAATAAGACCGGTGCTCGTCGATAAGGAAGACGATGAGGAAGGTGGTGGCCGGGAAGGCGCAGCTGCCGAACTCGAATTATTCGGAGAACCATTACAAGTCTGATGGCGACGTTTGTCTTTCGGACAATTAACATAGTCGCTTGCCCAGTCCAAAGAGCATGTATACGCAATATAATGTCCGACGGACATTGTGGCGCCGACATGCGTAATTACACTGTACAGCTTGTATGCGTGCAGTTTGCTGTTCGAGTCCTTTTGTTCACATTTAGCGCAAAAGCATTGCATAGTAAAAGGTGTTGGTATATAGCTGTTGATCTTCTCCATTCCACCGGAGAATCGACTTAGTTGAATGACCAGTAATCGGGGCAGGACCTCGTAAGATATTGAACGAATTGCTTCCGTGTAACCAGTGCATTGTTCACAGCGATATTTGTTCTTGTCACGGAAGTACTCGCGGGTAATACAAGAATTCTAAAATTTAAAGTAAAACTTTACATTCCAAAAAAAAAAAAAAACTGTAGAGATAGAAATTTCTCACCTGAATAAAAGAGTTGGAAGGGTCAGTATAGCCCGATATCGGCACAGGTACAGCAATATCGATCATAGTCTCTTTCTGCTCGGTAACTGTTTCACAGCTTAAGCACTTCGTTGTCGACACGGTCATGCCTTCAAAGTCTTCCGTAAAAAAATCCAATCCTAATTTTTTGATCTTCTCAGCTAGTCGTTCGTTATCCTTAATTGGCATCAATTCATCATCTCCAGACGGCGAAGAATTCTTCAAATCATTTTTTTCACACCCAGAATTTGCAAAAACACCCGCTCCACTACCAACACTACCGCTAGTTATAGTCACTGCATTGGATTGTTGTTGTTGGGAATTTTGAGCCTGTTGTAATGGCTGTTGTACGTTATCTTTAAGAGGTGACTGTAGTCGTTGGTTTTTTAAATTTTTGGCTTCATCTTTTCGTTTAGGTTTTCTTGTGAAAAAAGATGTCTTTATGATGTTTGTTGTATTTTTGCTTGATGACGTATTATTGCTGCTATTGTTGTTATTATTGACACTGGTTGTATGGTTAATGTTGGTTTGTTCCGGAGACGAGTCCGATATATGTTCTGGAAGACTTACGCAACTACAAAGATTGAAAAAAAAAGTGAATCATATTTTTTTATATTTGAAGGAAACATGCAATTTTGCAATAAAAAATTCCATGGCTGCTTCTAATAGCCAATGGAATTCTTCATTTATAAGTGTTGGGAGGCACATGAGGAATTAAAAATTAATTTTATATTGACCAAAGAAAAAAGAACAGACATAAATATTTGTATTTACTATTTCTCATCTTACCCATTAACTATCACATCTGGGCAATCGGATATTGATTTTATCAACGATTGGCACGTCTCTCGTATACTATCTAAAACACACATTAAAAACTCATGGGCATCCTGCTGCTGGTTGCCTTCAAATATTGCACTAACTTCTTGGATTGCGTGCAGAAATGTATCAGCATGGAATGGTTCAGTCGTTTCAGAGATCTCGTTATGATGAAGACTCTTGTACAAATCATGAAGTTTCTCAGTGGCCACTTGCTGGCTAGATTTTTGCGTTTCGCATTGTCCGTAGTTCTCCAGCGAAGCTAAATCTTTGCTGCTCCAACTTCGAGCATTTTCCATATGCATTCCACTTATATTTCTACCCAGCGAAGAGCTCTTTGCCCGATGCTTACCAATATTTTGTTGTATATTCGCCAGATCAACTACCAAATGGTGGAGATTGTGTAAGAAGAGAGGAGCAAATCGTAGCGTATACACCACCGAATTCAAATAGCAAGTATTTCCTATATTACACAACGAAGCCATCGACGGAGCATGAAGGATTGCATTGCTGCCACCATTCGCACCCGAAGACAGTGTCGCAGAAGATGAATAGTAATTGTTTGCATTAGTCAGGATATTATTGTCGTCATTGTGGCCGGCCGATGAGTTTCTTGACGATAGATAGCCATTGGTGATGGGTCTATCGTCCGATGATGGATATTGTCTGTCATACATCGACATTATTCGAGATTTTTTAGGCTTAACAGCTTCGCTTGTCGATGACAATGTAGTATCTGCCGGTCGTTTTATTCCACTACTATTACTATTACCACCACTCCCAGCGAGAGGGTTAAATGAGAGCGAGAGCTTTGATACTGTCCTTGTAATTTTCGATTCAACCGTGTTTCTTATTGTTGATTCTTCAGAATGGTCATTAGCATATGCACCAGGCACAAGACAATTCTCTTTGATGGTATCACTGACACCATATGTCTTTTTACGTCTAAAAAACGATGGAATTTTGTTCAGTGATCTTAAAGCATGTCGATCTGCGGTTGTTTTTGAAGACGATAATAATGATGATGCAGTTGATTCTGTAACAATACTTATTTCATCAGTTACCAATGTTGACTGAGCATTATCTTCACCGTTTTCTTGGAAGTTCTTTATTTGATTTGAATTGCTTAGAGTTAGAATGTTTTTGCATTTAAATGATTTATTTGATTTTGATGGCTGCGAAGACGTATGTTTTAATGAAAGCAAAGCTTTCCGTTGTTTAAAGTCAGCAGAGATCAATTGACTGTTACGTTTTGGCTCTGTTTGTGGAGCCTTTATATTTAGAGAATTTGTGATGAGTTGTTCTGTGGGAAGGTGTTCCTCCTCATCCTTTGGTTTTGGTACAGTTATTGACATTTTTTGGGAACCTGCGAATAAGACAAAAATATTTTATTAGAAACGATATATTATTTTGCCTATAATGCAGTATACTTAAGTTCTGTTAAAATGAAAGATAAATAAAAGTAATATTACAAACTATAAGTACATATATATAGATCCTTTGTCTAGTAGGAAAATTCAAGTACTGAGTGATACATGGCCACCATTTTTTTTTCATGAAAATACATAATAATGATATTTAAGACCGTAATTTTGCGGTCATCAGGTGCTCTGTGTATGAAAAACATAGTATTATCATGGCGAGTATTTTTTTCATTTTGGCTCATTTTTTTGGGTGTAGAATTTGATTTTGGGAATCTTCCAAGCATCGGAAATTGGGAGTAGGAGCAAGTGGAGAATATTATTTCGATATCAATTAAAGCCTCCACAAGCTCTCCGCCATAAAATTTGAGAAATGGTTGCACCCATACATACATGAAATTTAAGGTTTTTAGGTAAATACCTATGTATGTATGACAAAAATTAAGCTCGGTAGACTCCGGTGGGCAGGGCACCTAGCTCGCATGAGTAAAGAGGAACCGGCTCAGAAAGTCCTTTGTGGTACATTCTATGGTAGACGGCAGCGTGGTAGACCATGCTTGCGCTGGAGAGATGGCGTATACCAGGACGCCCGAAGCCTTGGGGTGCGCAACTGGATGGCTTCGGCTCAAGACCGGGATAGGTGGAGAGACTTGTTGAAGGAGGCCAGGACCGGACCCCGGTTGTCGAGCCGATGATGATGATGACCTATGTATGTATGTATGTAGAGATGATGTTGAATTTTTGTAAGCTCCAAAAATAACGCCGGCAGTTACGACAAAACTTATTTATGTATCTCGAAAACGGCTCTAACGATATTGTTGAAGTAGGCTTATTATAGGCTATAGTCTAGGATATTCACCTTGTTTAGCCTACCAAAATGACAGTTGAGATTCTATATTTTTAATCAGAGTATTTTTGGTCGGCAGTGTCAAGTGTCAACAGTCTGCTCCGAATTTATTACCCGTTGATATTCTATGTTTTTCCCCTCATTTTAAGGTAATCATTTTCCAATCCTAATCATATTGTCTCTCATAATCTGGATCAGGGTGGTCTTAGACCAACGACATACAGCTCCTAGGTACCTTAGTGTGATGGATACAAAAAAAACTTATGGATTGAGGAAGCAGTCTCGTTCTAAGCTAACATCAGCCTACCATCACGATTAACAACTTCAACAAAACTACCAACCTACAACACAAACACTATTGACACCTGGGATGAAATTTGAAAAAACTGAATATGATGTGTTTATTTTCAAGATTTATCTAGTAAGGTATATGTATGTAATTGATAAATGTAATAAAGTCGCGCGTTATTTCATTCAGGTAAAAATTGTATTGCAATTTTACGTGTTAGGTAAGATACACCGTTTATGTTTCTATAAAGGGTGCATCGAAAGATCCTTAGAAAGTGAAATGATAACTTGCTTTAGAAATAAAAATAGTGGAACTGCATTATGACGAACTTCTCAATTTGAGACAACGGAAATTCCGGACTCCAACAGCTTAAAACTATTACTTTAAATTAAAATCTTGAATTTAAAATCAATTTGGGCTGAAAAGCGGGCAGGGTTCAAGTAGTAATTAAATGAAATTACAATTTTTGAAAGGACCCCCTAATGTTATATAAAGTAACTTGGTGGTGTAGCAATGTACCACAAGCTTTTGTTGTTTTATTCAAGATTTATATTGAGTCGTCACTCCTTTTCGTTTTAAAATCGATTCCGATGAAAATTGACAAACATGCGTGTATAAATTAGAAACAAACAAACAAAGGAGTAAAATTAATGCACTTCCGCAATGAACATTGATTCACTTCACGGATACGTACCTACTTAATTTTTGATTGAAATACAAAGTGACAGAATGCAAAAATCAAATGCGCTTAACATTTATTTTACAAAAAAAAAAATGTTAAGTACCAACTAATAGATATGAGACAACCTAAATTTTAAACTACTCCAAATAGTTCATCAAGAACTGCAGTTCTTCTCAAGGGAACGCAAAAATATGTATCGAGTTATGTAGACCTCACTGTGCAAAATTACACGTTTACTTCTCCACCAGCCCATTCATGCTCATCGAGAATTTTCAATTTTATAATGCAACAGTAGCTCGGGATTAGGGAAGGTAATAATGAAGGTACCTGCCTTTTCCCAATCAAGATTCCGCACTCCACATGCACTTGATTCAGTGCAGAGAAATTCAAAAATAAAATACTCAAAGAGATTATGGGTAGGTAGGGCAGGCTGAAGGCACTATCTGCATCTATCACTATTCACGAAGATAACGCCGTCGTCGTCGAGCCGATTGCTATAAAATGAATAGTTTTCTGCACACAATATGCAATATAAGCACAACGAGTGGAATCATCGAATGAAGCAAAACAAATTAATCCCTGGACAAACCCCACAGCCAACAACACATTCACAAAGCTTTCAAAAACAAATAATCAAAACTCGTAGGTCGTAGGTAGGCAATCAGGTCTATGAAAATAAATTAAAAAAAAAAAAAAGGAAAGAAGAAGATACCAAAGACCTTGTGCGATCAATTGAATTATCCAAATAAAAATCAAAGCACAGCTTGGTGCTTAATTTGCTTGTTTTATCATATTCAACATTCAACAACGAATAATAAATATTACGGTATCTATAAATGTATGATGTAGAATCCGAGGGGTGAGGGTAAGGCGGATGATAGAAGGTAAAATTAACACGAAGCAGGTTGAGGGAGGCCCAGACTACTGACTACTGAGACGACTACGACGACAACGATTGCAATCAACACCAGACAAGACGTTCATTATAATGTCGCACAAGCACAAAACAGGAGATCGAAGAGCAAAAAACTAAAAAACTATATACGGAAAAACAGTTAAACTTTCTTTTATTGATGGTTCTAATTCTGATTTTATGGCAAAAACTCACATTATCTGTTCCAAATTCATTATTAATTGCTGAAATGGTCATATAAATTGATGTGAAAGAAGGAAAAAATCAAA
Organism: Syrphus vitripennis; assembly: GCA_958431115.1. NCBI lineage: Eukaryota > Metazoa > Arthropoda > Insecta > Diptera > Syrphidae > Syrphus > Syrphus vitripennis. Next base: position 24,628,952 of record OY288108.1, read on the forward strand.
ATGAAGAATTTTTTCACTTTTTTTTCAACTTCTTCTCCCCGTTGTCTGATTGATTGGTTTTTTCTTTTATTCACAAATTAACACTGGGACACACATAATTGATTCAATCAATTCGATACTTAAGATTTATATTGAATTAGATTTATATAAATGCTGATGAAAATATTTGAATTAATTAGAATGAGATTTATTTTTTTACGGCCGGTTGGAAAAAAATTTTACGGACTACCATTTTTTTCTTGGCGAGATTTTTTTTAATAAGCGCAGATGACAAATGACAGCAGTATATGTGTGTGTGTGTGTGTTTTTTTTTTGTTGTGCTCATTTTTCGAATGAGCAACCGGTAGGGAAATTTGCTCAAAAATTTCGAACTGTATTGCCGGCGAAGTGTAAGATATCGGTTTAATGGGAGGTACGTACTTATGTTTTTTTTTTGGAGATTGTCGTTGGTCCAATGCCCCCGTTCGAGTGAATTTTGGATAGATATATTATCGTATCGAATTCTTTCTTTTCTTTTTGGTTCAAAGAAATTTGTGAAAAAAAATCGAATTTTCTTAGCTCTCTGGGTGCGGGAGAAGTAGTTTGTCATTAAAAAAAAAAAAACATTTAATTGAAAGTTTTTGGAATTTGGAATTTCATTTTTCAGCAAAAGCAAAAGTTAAAAACTTTTTTTTTTGAAAGCTTGAAGAAAGGTGGAACAAAATTTATCTTTTAACTTTTGGAAGTTGAATGTAGTTAAGATTTTAATCTGTCAAACCAGTGGAATAGAAAATAATTATGTGTTCTGAGAATACTTCGATACTCATTATGATTTATTTGAACTAACTACTTTTTTTCTATACTATTTAATATACTTTAACATTTCAGTTTGATAGATCAACATTCTAACAAATCGTAACTATTTGAGACCAAGTTTAGGAACGATGTTTTGACGTATTTATATTTACGAATCTCTTATTACTTTAAATAACTACCATATTTATCTAAAGTTAACTATTGTCATTGAAAGAACGCACCACTGACCATGTAAAACCACAAATCATAAAAGTCATCGTATTGTCATTAAAAGAACGCACCACACTGACCATGTAAAACCACCAATTACAAAAGTCATCGTGTGATTTAAGAAGTTGTTGAAATTAAACATACCTACCAAACACACCCCAATTTGAGCAACATTTTCACCCAATCGAGAGACACCCTGCAGAATTTTCATTAAACGTCATCGACCAACATTTCAAATCAATGTGAACATATCCCCTGTCAAATTTCTTTCTCTCCGGCAAACGGCAACGATGGCGACAGGAGTGAGTAAAAAAATCTAAAAATTAATTTTCAATTATCTAAACCATCCGCATATATTTTTGCAAAATATTTATGTAATCCGAAAACCGAAATATTTAACTAATTGCTATTTCCTTTTTCTCCACCAGACACTTTATACTTATCCAGATAACTTCCGTGCTTACAAAGCACTCATAGCCGCTCAGTATTCTGGGGCTAAAGTGAAAGTGGCCGAAGGTTTTGTTTTTGGCGAGACAAATAAAACTTCGGATTTCCTCAAGAAATTCCCAACTGGCAAGGTAAGTTTGTATTGAAAATGCATTAAAAAAATTATTAGTAACCGGTGCACAAATTGCATTTTGCATACGTCATCAGGAGTGTGGTGTGAGAAACCACCCCCTCCCTCACTGCCGGCTTCTTGTTCAATGATTCTTAATTACATTATTCACATTGCAGGTCCCTGCCTTTGAAACAACTGATGGCAAGGTCTTGAGCGAAAGCAATGCCATTGCTTACTTCCTGGCCAACCAACAACTACGCGGCTCCAATGAATACCTCCAGGCTCAAGTGCAGCAATGGATTAACTTTGCCGACAATGAAATCGTTCCAGCCTCCTGCGCATGGGTGTTCCCTCTGTTGGGCATTATGCCAATGGCCAAGAACAGTACTGCCAAGGACGACGTCGCCGCCGCCTTGACTGTCCTCAACAACAAGCTGCTCGAGTCCACTTTCTTGGTGGGTGAGCGCATCACCTTGGCTGACATCGTTGTGTTCACCAGTTTGCTCCACTTATACCAGTACGTGTTGGAGCCATCCGTACGTGCTCCCTATGCCAATCTAAACAGATGGTTCAACACCATCCTCAACCAGCCACAGGTCCAAGCTGTTCTCAAGGGATTCGTCCTTTGTGAGAAGGCCCTCGCTTACGACCCCAAAAAATACGCCGAATTCTTGGGCAAATCTGGTGCTGGTGCAGCCGGTGCTAAGGCCGAAAAGAAGAAGGAAGAAAAGAAACCACAGGAGAAAAAATCTACTCCCAAGAAGGAGGAAGAGGCCCCAGAGCTGGATCTCGCTGACGAAGCCCTCGCTCTAGAACCAAAATCTAAGGATCCCTTCGATTCCATGCCCAAGGGAAACTTCAACTTTGATGACTTCAAGCGTGTATACTCCAATGAAGAAGAAGCCAAGTCCATTCCATACTTCTTTGAGAAGTTCGATCCCGAACACTATTCCATCTGGTACGGAGAATACAAGTACAATGATGAACTTGCTAAGGTTTTCATGAGCTGCAATCTCATCACTGGAATGTTCCAGCGTTTGGATAAGATGCGCAAGCAGGCCTTCGCCTCAGTGTGCCTCTTCGGCGAAGACAACAACAGTACAATCTCTGGTGTGTGGGTATGGCGTGGACAAGAATTGGTATTCCCCCTCTCTCCCGACTGGCAAATCGACTACGATTGCTATGAGTGGAAGAAACTCGATGCCAAGTCTGAGGAAACCAAGAAACTGGTAACACAGTACTTCTCATGGACTGGCACCGATAAGGATGGTCGCAAGTTCAACCAAGGCAAGATCTTCAAATAAGCACGCATGCCATTAAAAAAAAAAATAAACAAAATACTTAGTGCTGTCCTAAGCAAGGAACTCTGACGCCAGCGTCCTAACCAGCAACAACAACACACAACTCGTAATTTATAATCAATCTTTTTTTTAAATGCTGTTTTTAATTGTTTTTGGTTGTATTTGCCTTGTAATGATATATGAAACAAACAAAAGAAATAACAAAACATACAATCCAACACTCAAAATCGAAAAAAGTCTTTGGTTTTGGGGATTAAAAAGAGAATGGGTCTGGGCTGACACGATACACGTGTGCGATGAAATTGGTATTTGGTTGGACATTGGCCAACAATGTCGTCACTCTGAAGGGTATTGGTGTACATCTCTTGTCATTGATTATTGTTTCGATTTCCATTGTGTCGTGTCTAGTCACTTAATGATGGCCATGAATCATGGTACGATTTTATAGATATTCAACTTGTTCTACGGAGTGTCTGGATGGATCAGCGAATAAGCAAGGTCAACTAAACGCTTATGCAGTAAATAAAAACAGTAAACTTCGTATTTTAAAGTACATTCTTAGTACAATAGAATGTTATGTGACCTAGACAAATCCAAACACCAATTAGAATAGCTTCTATTTTTTTCACCAAAAATTGAAAACAATTTTACTCAATATAAAAAACTAGAAAAATGAAAAGTGTGGTTATGAAATTTGTGAACAGAATTTTTTTCACATTCACGATTTTGATAAGAAATTTAATAAGAAAAGCGTTTTGAGATATGGCGAAAATGAAAGCACGATAAGTATCGTCGCAGAATTTATACTTATTAAGAAATTAGACGTTTTTGTTTGCAGTCGGCAAGTACTCTTCTATTATCGTTTTAAAAGCAAGGTAATAGCTTAATTTTCTTCAGACGAAAAAAACTATAACTGGCGAAAGCCAGTGTAACGTGTAGATTTTTTTGTCATAGATTTTTTTCGTGGATTTTATTAAAATTTTTATTCAAATCTTTAAACTTGGTATTTTTATATTGTGGAGAGGGGGCAACCTACATAGTTTACTACGAAGTTCCCTCTGATTTTTGAAAAATATTGTGTCTTGTTATTTTACCTTCGGAATTAGTATGTGTGCATAACATTACACTTTTATATAATTTTTATTTTAATTTTCCTAAAAGTATCCTAATCTCCACCTAGACAGCTCTGAGCAGTTTGGAACATATCTTTAAAAACGCAAACGTCGATAATAGTTATCATTATGAAATGAAAATAAATATTTTCAAATGTATAATTTTTTAATCATAACAAAACAAATTCTTTGGAACAAGTAGTATTTTTATAAAAAAAAAATTATATTAATTTCATTTATAAGAACCACTGAGTCCATGAATACTCAAACCCATTTTTTCATAAAATTTGTGAAAAAAGTTGTTAAGTTCAGAGTTAATCCCGACTCTAATATTTATGGGTATTGGGGATTAAACCTTTCGGGATTTTTATTTTGTCCTTTTTTATAATTTGACATTAAAATAATAGTAACTACCCTTTTAAAAATATATACTGAGTCGTTTTTTTTAATATTTAACTTTCAAAAAATCATTTATTTCTTTTTAAAGCTTAAAAAAATGTTTTTGAAATTTTTTTTTATATATTTGCATACAAAAAATAAAGTAAAATTGGATTTTCGAAAAAGGCCGAAAAAATGCATGAATTTTTACACGAATCCAAAACTAGCAGTAGCCAAATCAGGAGATCTCGCTTGCCAGTTCTAATCGCAGATTTTCTTTTTGAGAGACAACCATCTTTAGGGATTTATTAGCCTTAAGAGGCCCTTTAATAATTCGTTGAATGGAACATCTCCGAATGCCAAGGCTACTTAACTGTTTTCGAATCTGTCTGGGGTAGAGACAGTTTTCATACGCCTCCTTTTGTCAGACATATTTTCAATAGTCTTAGTCAAACATTAAAAACTAGATCCAAATGGGTTTGAAACAAAATTGCTTTATTTTAGATACAATCAACTTTTTTTTTTATAATAAATAAATTAAAACAAAAAGCACTTAGCAAAATAATTTAATTCTTTTCTACTTTTGTTGCTCATCGAGAAACTGTTGCAGTAAACCTGAATCAATTGGAATTTGCAAATGTTCGGCACCATCAAGAGTTCTCTTACTCTTTACCAATTTGTGATCTAAAAACTCGGTTAACTGTGCCCTCAAGGCAAGATCTGAACTAACTAAAAACGCTTCTCTGCAACTCCAATAGAGATCCTTGAATGGCATTCCTGAAAATATAATAGATTGTAAAATGCTCGAGCATTCAACGAATTCTAAAAATTACCTTGGTAATTGGGATTGGATTTATTTTTCAATTGATACTTGACAACAATCATGTAGATTCCTCTGGCGTTTTGTGTCAACGATGAGAATACACTGCGCATGGATGACAAAGCCAGTTCTCCAGAATTCTGAACGAGCAATGAGTTTTCAAAGGCAGTTTCATCGCTGTAAGGCAGCATTGTGGTAACATCCCACCACGAGAAGTTGTAATTACTCAGCTTGGTATGATTCCATACTGAAAAGATTCAAAGATAAGATTATATCACGAATTGGAAATGGAAAACAAATAAAACCTACATAAAGGTGTGTTGATATGATCAATCGATGCTAAGAGATGTATGTTTGGCACTGTAGCCAAACGTGAGAGAATCTCTTGCGCTTTGGAATTCCGTAGCATAGTTCCATCGATATTGTGCACAATCAGGTACAAATGCGTCTCTGGAATCAGTCCGAACTCCTCTTCGATGATGTCGACAGCTTCATGAGGATTTGCTGGACTTGTCCCAACATCTAGAATTTCGTTAGTGATGCTATCAAGAATATCTTTGATTGTTAGACTAGGAAAGAATCCATTTACAACCAAAACAGTTTGCTTGGACAGAACTTCCCGATGGAAGCGCTGCAAGAGATTCCTCTTCGAGCCCAGCCCATAGAGCAGTATATTGAAGCCTTCATTGAGGATGTACATCCATTTGGAGAAGTATGTCTGGTACTCATCCATAATGCCAGAGATTGCCTTTTCGTGTTCCTTGGAAAGCGTCATGCTGGCCAGCAGACTGAAAAGTTTGTCCGCTGGCAGACGGGGATTTTTCAGGCGATCCAATGTGTGATCGGATGTGTGGATTTTGTTGCTGGAATGTGTAGTAAAGTAGCCATCACTCTCAGGTACGTAATCGGCGTTAGCTTTGCGAGCTGCAGTTCTGCGGACTCGAGAGGCAGACGGTGTTTTGGGCAGAACTGGGACAATGATGGGGCGACGGCCTTTCTTTGAATGGTCATCCTCTTCTTCGTCGTCTTGGGGCTGACTGTCATCATTGTCGATCTCCGCGGACGATGACGATGAGCTATCTGGAGAAGGCTGAAAATCACTGTCTTCGGCAGAGAAGTCAGAATTTGAGCTATCTTCGAGGAGTTTGGCGATTTCTGTAAATTTTTATCGAATGAGACAAGAGCACCGAAATGAATTTTAGTGTGCTACTTACGAGTTTTGACTTTATTTCTAACACGACGAGGTGTCTTGGCTTCCAAGGCTGCTTTACTCTTCTTATCAGGAGTTTTAGTTGAAGTTTTTGGGGTTTTAGGTGTTTTTGGTGTTTTGGGGGTCGCTGCTGCCGCTAGAGCCATTCCATCTCGCTTCTTTGGAGTATTGAAGCTATATATTCGCTTACCTTCAACATCTAAATCATCCTCGAAGAACTGAACTTCTTTTTCGACTTGGTAATTGATTTTCTTTGGAGCCTCATCTTCATCATCTCCAGAATCACTAAAAACATATGTGGCATTTCTCCTGTCTTCTACTTCTTCTTGGTAATGATTCTGTTTTCGTTTGTTGTCTCCTGGTAATTCTACATCAAACTCATCTTTATTATAACGTTTCGATGGACTTATTTTCCTTGAAGACTTTCTTGTAGTCGTTGTGGCTTCATCTTGATCAGCTTCATCTTCGGTACTCAGGTTTTCAATAGATTCCAAGCGTTTGTGACGAGATTGTTTTTTGTTTGGAGTTTTATATGAATCCGACGACATGTTATTTTTTTTAAATAAGAAAAAATTTAAAAAAAAGAAAATTAAAAGTTACTAAAAAACAAAACAAAATTCAAAGCGACTTTATTGGGGGAGCGTTTAAAAATTGACAGCTGGTTTATCACATTTTCGCGGTAAACAAAGATTTTATTTTAAGATGTTGTTTAAACTGGAATAATAATTTGGTACTAGATTGTCAAATGAAATGAAGTTAAGGGCACTAACTGTGTTTGATTGATCATTTCAGATTGATTTAACAATTCAAACAGCTTTTCCGTTTTCAGAGATATATATGTAGCTGTTTTTCAATTTTTGCGAGAAGTAAGTGAATGTATGAGTATCAAGGTGCAAGAATACTCATTGTCAAATTTCAGAGATGGTTTTGGACAAATATTTTGCATGGGTTTTTTTTCTGTACTATAAAATGAAGCCATAAAAAATAGTTTTTGGCTGTTGAATGTAATGTAATTAAAAACAGTGCCGATGCAAAAATATTTACATTCGAGATTTCAATAGTTTGAAAAACGCCTGATTGAATTTATACAGGCCAATTTGCTGGTACCGCTACCGATATCTTTGACAGATTTGTGGTAATTTATAATGCTCATTACGACAACCTAGTGAAGCTTTTGTTTTAGTTAAGATAGCTTATTGAATTCCATAGAAACAAGAGTGAAAAGAAGTCTTTCCTGTAGTGAAAATATATATAGTGTGTGCAAGCAGAACACCGAAATGTAAAATGAATTAAAATCCTGAACCAAAATTTTGCAATTGTTCCTTATTTATGACTTGAGCCCCATTTTGGTGATATATTTTTTTTTAATTTTGTGTCTAAGTGGCAGATAAGAGATTAATTAATTTTCATTTTGCCACGCTTTTACAAATAACTTGGTGGAAATTTAAACCTTGGAAGTTCCTACTTTAAATATGAACTAAATCATACAAACATCCCTAATAAAAATGTCCACAACAAATTTCCCGTAGCATTACAAACAGAACCACAAAATATAAACTGTCAAAAAATGTCCATTCTTCGCTGTCAGTATTTCATCTGTGAACGAAGAACGAGAGAGAAATATATATCTTTGAAAAGTTTTTTCATTCGATTATGTTTGTTTAGTTTTCTGATTTTTTCAATCGTATTGTTGTAATTTTCCAATTGCAATTGAAAATCTTCAAACTCAAAAACTAACTAATCGTTGTGCAAAAACAATTCAAAGACTTTATTATAACTTGAAAAGCCCTTTTTCGGGTAAAATTTAATTTTCAACATCAGAGTTCTCGTCATTTTTTCGGTGCGCCACCATCTTTGTGACCGTCTGTAATACGCATTGCGGTGCATTTTCAATTCAAAGAAAAAAAAAGTCAGATTTGTTTTCTTATTGTAGAAGTGACTGGTATTTTATTTAAATCATAGAAAACCTTTATATCATTTCAAAATTTAATTTTCATACTCTTAAACCCATTCATTTGTTCATAAAGCTGTCGTTTTCGCCGTCGTCGGTCTGCAAAAAAAAATTAGTGAAAAAAAAACTTCAAAACTCCCATTTTGGCAAAGTAAAAAAAAAAATAAAAACAATTATATAGCTATCTCGCTTCCACACATCTCTAACTAACTGTAACATCATTGAGGATTATATACTGCTCCCGCTCAGACTGCATAACCGGACGAAGAAGAAGACACTAGAGGCGGCATAAGGTCAGTAAAAGTTGGAAAATATGCCTAGGAAAATTTTCTCTTCAAATTAATCTGGTTTAAATTTTTTTTTTGCTGGCAAGTTACAGCAAGTCAATTTGGTCCAGAAAATCCATTTGGAACAAAACTATCTATATTTTCAATTGTTGTTGTTTCTATAGTGTATATTTATTGAAATTAATTAATTTGTATTGCGGTTGAATGGCAAGTGACAAGGTCACTCGAAAGTAGTTTTTTTGATAAGCAGCACCCCGGCGTTTAATAAAAACAATCAACACCCAATCTATGGTAGGTACTTTTGAGATTTTAATTGAAAACCAAAATAACAATTATTGCACTTTCTTGTTTTTTTTGTTCACATTGTCAGGAAAATGTTGAAAATCTGCTGCAAGTTATTGATTTTCCTAGAGTTGTTGGTGTTTGGTGTATAATAGAAAAGTTTCTTGGAGTTTCATTTTGTCTGTCTAGGGATTAAAACTATCGATTGGTCTTGTTTTTTTTTTTAAATAGAAGCAGCCAAGTGATCTTTAAACTTTAATCCTAATCAATTAAATTAATTTTTTTTTTTTGCTTAGACAAAGGAAGTTGAAGTATTCATCAGGTTAAATGTTTAAAATGCTTCAAAGGGGGTGGGATATTTATGTATGTTAGAATTCTAAAGATTTCTTTCATCTCCCTCTGAGATAAGAAGTAGTAAATTGTTTCAATATTATCCAATATAGAAAAAAAACTTATACCAGAAGCATTTAATTGTCTTTATATCTTACTTAGTTTGACAAAGCTTTCAATGTTAAATTGTATCCCATTATGTGCTTCAGTTCTTATGTGCGGATATAGAAAACATAAAATGTAGGTACCTACTAGTCAAGTCAATAAAATGGGAACATCGCTATAACTTCTAACTTTTAAGGATTTAAAGAACAGCTCCGAGATTGATGATTTTTACTTTCTACTACCGGGCAAGTTTTGGATTCGTAAGGAAATCGAACACGAGATCAAACTGCATTACAATGATAGAGAATGGGAAAAAACAGGGGTGGAATCGTGTAAGGTGATTTGTGATAGGTGACAGTCACAATCAACAAATTCGGTGATAGTCACCGGTGACAATCACGATTTGGCGACTTTTTCTGGTGACAGCTCTTTAGTTGTTACTGAATCGATTTAGTTCAAACTTGGAACTTTCCTAAAGGCGAAAATGATATTTTTTTAGTTCCAAAAGTAATAAAAATATATAAAATATAAATATTTAATTCGAAAACGGGTCTTTTGATACATTTTTTCTGTCGATTTAAGAAACTAAAATTGTTTGGTAACGATATCTGACATTGAATTGGATTTTTAATGGTTTGCCGGATGGCGATAAGAATTTTTATGGAAGGAGTCTTTTTATAACCTCAACAATATTGCATATCAAAATTTCTAAAAAAGATTTTTCATGAAACTTTTTTTATGACTATAGGTACCTACATATTTTAAAACAGGAAGGTTGATGGTGATGGAGCTATAGGAAGTCAATTTTTTTTTTTACGTTTGAATGTATCCCAAAGTTCAGTTGTTTAAGTTATGGATATAAAATTTAGTTACTCTAATTCTTCGGAGTAAATAATTTATGTATTTTAAAATTAGACATTATTTTAAAACAAATTATTCGCAAAAAATGAAATAAAACCGTGAATTTGGTGTAGTCGGCTCCTGTTGAGAGAAAGCAAGCGTTTTTGTTTTCCTGTTTTAGAATTTCGAAGCAATATACGATCTTGCTTGATTATTTAATAATTTTAAGATTAAATTCAAAGCCACGGTCTTTACTAGTTGACAACTTTATTGAGAAAGAAAAATTATATTTTTGACAACCGGCAAGCATATATACAAAGTCTTCATTGACATTACCATTGAACTGATTTTCAAAACAAAAACATAGAATTATTTACAGGATGATTCAGTTTAATATACATACATTATGTACATATGTAGTTAAATTGTTAGATTTATAATTCATGATGATAAGCAAAAATTGAAAAGCAATTTACATAATGTAAAAAGCATTTAAGACCCAACAGCTCCCTTAAATCAATAGGTCGGCCACATACATCTTGAGAAGTCAACCTGATTTTTAATAATATTTAATTATGCAATCCTGCATTTATGTTTCAGATGCATCTCTTGGGCTAGTTTTAAATCAACTGCATTTATCTAACATTAAAAGGATATAATTCTGTATGTGGGCAATGGTCAAATTAGAAACAATTTTAAATTCAACATTTCCGTTGCTTCATCCAAATTTAAACTTAAATTCAGATAATTATATTTAATTTTATTGCATATTCATTTAATCCATTCTTTTATCCAGGACAAGGTTCATGTAAACTTTTCCTGTGCTTTAAAACTTACGAGAGTGTTATACTAAGTGTCTTATATGACAAACTCACATACATTATAGTGAATCGAACGCTCAATTGAATCTCTGAGAGGAGCAACAGAGTTGCGTGTGCAAGTGTCTCCGCAAAAAGAAGTTAAATTGCATTTTTCTGAATAAAAAAAAAAACAAATTAATTAAACAGAAAAATGTTATAAATGAACAACGGTCAATATTAAAAGCCAGAAATTCATGTTATAATTTGCTTTTTAAATCGATTTATTTTAGCAAACAGTTTTGGAAACATTCATTTTCAAGTTAACAATTTTGAAACGAATTTTTTTCCTGTCTCTAGGTAATCTGTAAGCACTCTATCTCTTTGTCACACGTTATGCGAACTGTACAATATCAAATTCATCATAGTTCATCAGTTTAAATTCAAACTAAAGTTTGGGAACATGTCATTTAAAAAAAAAATGAATAACACTAGTCAGTAAATGTTTAATTTTTTAGTCGTTGCTATTTCATCCTGTCACTCTGAAACTTTATCGAATGGATAAAAGAGCATTTGCAATTATAAAGCAAAAAAGCAAAAAAAAAAACAAACATGTCTGCAATTCCTTTGAAATAGAGCACACTGTCCGGAATGGAAGTATTCAGTCGATTGTCTGTGGCAATTTTGCCGAAACTCACAGCAAATACTTCTTTATGAGCATAAACCTACAAGTTATGCACTAGTTAACAAGCCAGCCATCAACGCCCGCCCGAATTAACCAAAAAAAAAAAAAAAAAACCAACAAAAAACTGTGAAACAGTTTAAAAGCCAAACACAGCAGACATTTAAGCCGCAGCGGCGCGGCGCAGCTATATGGAACCAAATCGCGCAAATTTCTGAATTCAAAATACATTTATGTAGGTACACACATAGATTATTTGTTTTGTTTTGTTTGTTTGATTGTTGATTTTGCCTTTGGATTATGTAAGCAAAAGTCATGTAGCATGAACCATAAATTGTGCCACCACACACAAGCGGCCCCAAAATTGTACATAATATTCAAAAGGCAACAACAACGATTTTGTACAAATCTATCTCCATCATGCAGCGCAATATTATACTCCACTCGTACGTACTACATACATAAATAAATGAAATCAGATTTATTGCAATGGAAAAGTGATCAACTGGGTGAGTCTGGCAGATAACCGATGATGAAGTGGGTGGTGTTGTAACTTTCAGAGATAAACTAGTTAAAATGATTTTTTTTTTGTTTTGCTCCATTGGAAAGGGTTTTTCTTAGGTAATACTTCAAATTGGTAGGTAAATCAAAGTTTAAACAAGAATGGAAATTTTTGTGCACCAAAAAATATTATCGTTAACTTCTTTAACATGCTGGGAAGGATGTGAATTATAGAGGATGCAAAGAAAGTATTATTTATTTAACTAACAAACGAAACTCCATATGTGAGGAAGGACGTTTCCGGCGACGTAACATAATGAATTGTACGCAATCTACCTTGAAGCTGAAATAGTGACAAAAATTAGGCTCGGTAGACTCCGGTGGGCAGGGCACCTCTGTAGCTCGCATGAGTGAAGAGGAACCTGCTCGGAAAGTCCTTCGTGGTACATTCTATGGTAGACGGCAGCGTGGTAGACCATGCTTGCGCTGGAGAGATGGCGTAGACCAGGACGCCCGAAGCCTTAGGGTGCGCAACTAAATGGCGTCGGCTCAAGACCGGGATAGGTGGAGAGACTTGTTGAAGGAGGCCAGGACCGGACCCCGGTTGTAGAGCCGATGATGATGATGAACTAACGAAACCAAATAAAGTTTCTGAAGCTGGTCACATTAGCAAGAAAACATACGCCAACTTAATCTGACCAACTTAACTTAATTAAACCATCTTACATTGTGTACGTAAATTCATAAAAAATCAAAAAGGGGGACATAGAGTTAATATAAAGTAAAGAGCATCGTTGCTTAAATAAATAAAAATAGTTAAAAAAAAACAAGTGATGGGGCTACGCCTTCAGGGTCTAGTCACTTTCGCAACTAATCATGTTCTGCCAAAACTTGTGGGAAAAAGTCTTTTTGTGACACGAGATATTTTTGGAGTATTAATTAAATTGTATAATTTTAGGTGGCACAGTTTAGAGGCATACGAACCGAAGATGCGAATCTGGCGTTCAAGTCGTCCAGAATTAATTTTCACGTCGTACTTCGGTCACTAATGCTTTTTGGCCTAGTTATCTCTAACTTCTGTAAGGGCGTTTATGGAAATCAGCGTGATGTTCTTGGATTTACACTAGAGGCGGATTGTGACCAGATGATCGCTGGCTTTATAAAAGCCTGAGACTTCTTCCCTAATGACAAGCTTATAACAAAAAGCCGCTGACCCTGCGATTTCATCCATCGTATGCCTTCTCCATCCCGCCGGACTTCCTGGATAGCTGTCAGCCCTTAAGGTAGAACTATAATCGTCTAACGTCAGCTGAAGTGGTCGTAAGAAACGAAGCGAATACGAGGAATTTATATAACGCACCCATTATTGCAATTAGGTGGCTTTCGTTAGGCTTCGTTAACTTTCCTTATCGATAGCAAGAGCGCTCATCGACCGCTCCTGCGAAAGTGAATTGAGAGAAATGAAAATGGTGGAAGCATATAATATGGCTGACTTCTCCATTTGAGTGTTCGGAAAGCTAATTTTCGTCCGGTTTTGACATTAGCTTCCTACCGCGTTCGACGATTATAGTTCTACCTTTAGACTTTCTGGGGTCTCAACTACTTTTTTCGTTGTCCTTGTTTCGTCAACTTTAGAATAATCCGTATCCGAAGCTTGTTTCTATTTATTTTATTACTGTTTTGAAGATATGCTTCTTATATGTCAGAGTAGCTGTATAAGGTGTTCACCAATCTGTTCGTCCTGGAACTATATACGTTACCGTTAATTCCATTTAGAGACTTCATCCGCTGCTATACTACCGTTAGAATGCCTTTGATGGAAGACTCTCCTTTGTAGTTAGTAGCCATATCCTACACCACTTCGATCTGTCAAGCATGGGTGGATCTTTTGCAGAAACTGGTTCTGCAATCGCATAGCTGTAGGCTTGATCGTAGTAGCCGAGTAAAAATCCGAGGGACCTACATAGTTCGGACAACAACTAACAAACCTACGACATCTACTCATACCAGAAGCGATTGCTTTCATAAATTTGTATTGGCTTTGGGTCCAACGATAAAACCTCATTGAACCAGTCAATATTTTAAGAACGCTATCAAAAACATTATGGAGTTTGCTTTCCAAAATCGATACTACATACCGATTAACATTTCAAAACCACAGGTAATGTGTCTCTCTTTAACCAGCACCAAAAAAAAAAGCTTCGACATTTAATAAACACCATTCCGCAGTAGGAGGTATTAAAAAAACAAACAAAAAAAAAAAAAAAAAAAAATTAAAATGTAAAAAGTGGTTTTTGCGAAATTCTTTGTATATTTACCGTTGACCTGGAAAAATCAACTAGTACATATACAACCAAATACCAAACTTACCGCGTGCACTTTGTATTCTATGCGATCGATGTGTGCTCATTACCAAACGATGTATGTTAAATGCCAATACGAATCAATTGTGTGGTGGGTTTAATTTTTGCCACCAAATAACCGACAACCAACTTGACTGTGATCTGGACCGCCATCAGCTTCAACACACTATCTAGCCAGCTAGTCTAAAAGCAATCAATTCACCTGGCCAGAATTTTGTGGCCAGCGTTGATATTTTTCAGATTTTTTTTTTCTTTCGCGGGATAAAACTTACCAATGGTATGTTGTTGGTCGGTCAATAAAACTATACCCAAACCATTTGTTTTAATGTTTTTTTTTTTAATTTTTTGTTTTTGTTCTTTAATTTTTTTTGTGACAAATTGAAAACAGTATGTGTATGAGAGAGAGAGAAAGGGTATCGAAAAGTTTTCATTTATTTATTTTCAGTTGGTTTCTGTATAGATGGAATATTATTATGGTCTAGGTATGACTATTTGACTATATACAATAATTATGGGCATTGACATACAATGCAAGTTTAGTTGTTGTTAGCTTTTGGATTTAGTATGTGTCAACGAAACACCACAAACAAAAAAAGAACAACGACGACCGAAACGACCAACCGATGACGAAGAGCGTAATCAGTCGGTGTGTTAAAAAAATAAACCGTCATTGTCATTGGTTGTTGTTCGTGAGTGGTCGTTTGAGTTATGATTTTATGACATTTTGTGCAAATTGCCAAAGAATTATTACTATTGGTTATGGGCAAACAAAGTGCAGCGGTAACCTTGTTGTTCAAATTTATTTCATAACAACTAAATACATAGGTAGAGGTAGACCTGCTTGTTTGGAGGAATTAGCCATGTTGAATGAGTGCACACTGTTTAAGTTGAGTTGAGTTCGGAGTTAATAAGTCGATGATTTATGATTCCATTTTTTCATATTGGTGAAAACGTTTTTGGTTCTTTGGAAGTGATGATGGTAATTAGCAGTCAGCCAGGTTTGTGATAGTTGATGTGATTTGTTTGCTGATTAAAATAAGATGTCTTCGATACTTACTAAGAGGCTTGTTCGATTACCATCAAATGCTGTGAATGAATAAAACTGAAAAGAAAACAGGCATTTTATTTACTGGAAATTGTGCTTTCAGAATTTTTATTTAAAACTAATGTCTGGCCATACATACCAGCCATAACACGTTAACATTTCCGAGTTGCAAGTACCTAAGCTATGGTTGTCCAAGATGCGTTGCACAGTGGTTCCTTTGGATATATAAAGTGAACCACTAAACCGATTTTGATGAATTTTCTGGAATGTTAATAAAATTAATTGAATGAAAAAATAAATCAACAGTTAATTTTTCCGCAGATGGGCCAAACAAAATTAAAAGAAAGTGTTTTTCTTAGAAATTCCCTTATGCTTTTTTTTTACTTTTTTTTTTTTAAATTTGTGATAAAAGTCAATTTAAACAGGTATTACATCGAAACTCCTGAGCATAATGACTTAAAAAAAAGCCACGTTATGTGTCAGTTTTCAGTTTTTTGAATTAACAGTTTGCGATAACAAGAGGCATCGAAAAGGCGTAATTGAAATTTTCGAACCCAAAATTCCAGTCTTTCAATTTTTTAATTTGCAAAGTTTACTGGAAATAAAGCCAACACACGAGAGACATTGTTGGCACTTTATCTGATTTTCCACCAAAGAAAAAAAAAATTGCTTGGAAGTTAAAATTAATAAATATTTTAATGAAAAAAATTATTTCGGCCCACACTTTCACATAAAACGACTATAAAAATTTCGATGATAAATGGCAAGAAAGTTCTTCATAGAAATGTGAATTTCGTATTATGTGAAAAGCTGGACCACAAGGATTTTTTTTTTGTCGAAGTAATAATAGATTTCGCGTTTAAAATTCCTCAAAATTAGGAATTCAAAGTTTCTATGAAAAAAAAGGATTGCTAATAAATCGGCACCTTAGATAATTTATTTATTTTAAATGTCCTTTTTTTAATTTTTTCTACAAAAACTAAATCTGACCACCCGAGGAAAAAACAAGGTGTACTAGCTTCTATATGAATAAAAATTTTTTTTCACATTCGGCCTAATTTGAAAAACTCCCAAAAAATAGAACAGTTGAAGTAATACTGCAAGAATTCGGTCAACGAGTGAGAATTCTACATCTCTCCACAATAATCCTTGTTCTCACCCAAAACAAAACAAAACAAAAAACAGAAACTAATTAAAAACTTTCAAAATATAAAAGCCAATAAAATCAACGTCAATAAACCACCTCTTGAAAACAAGCCACCACCAACTGCCAAAGAAAACACAACAAATTTAAACATTCAGCCTTTTTTAAATGCTATAGAAGTATTTTTTTTATTGCTCATTCAAAGCACATTGAAGGAGTAGGTGGGGGGAGGAGGGGGGGGGGGGTAATGGGGATGTTGGTGTTGGAGGGCTGCGGAAAGATGAAAAGATGGTTCTAGTTCTTGTAACACTAACCTGAATTTTGTTTATTTGAAAATGCAATTCACGCTTGTTTCGAAAATAAAAAGCAATTTTCCGAGTAATGAAAAAAAAGCCAAGAAAATGAAGAAAAAAAAAAACTTAAATGTAAAGAAAACAATTTTTAAGAGGACTATACGTAGTTGTTGGTGTAATACGCGAACGCCCTCGATTTTGTATTCTAGAAATCCTAAACAGGTACAATACAACAACAAATAACAACAACAAAAAAAAAAATGAAAAAAAAGAAAGAATTATGAAATGCAAAGTGATTTTATGAGGTTCATTTGGTACAGAAGATGCACACCATAATTATAGATACATCGTATACTGCTAAGAGAGCCTGTTTTTCAGCGCCATAACCACACTGTATGCATCATCGTCATCATCATAATCATCACCAACATCAGCAGAATCTGAATTTCTAGACCAAAGAAGCAGAAGAGGATGTCCCAATCCGAGTAGGTACCATCAGATGAGGGTAAAATGAGGGCGCAACATTTAGCTAGTCTTATAACTGAATGAGAACCATTAGATTCAGTGTGCAATTACATTCGCGCAGATATGTAGGTATATACTGAACTGAACTGAACTGAAGGTAGCTGCCTATTCCTCCGCCTCTGGCACATGTAGTGTGAGACTTGTTCCATCACCATTCACTATAATGTGGAACAAACTCTTGGGACACAAGGAAAAAGTGGCAAAGGCAGTTGCCGCCATCGCCATAGCCATCATCGCCGCCGCCGCCGCCGCCGCCACCATCATCGTCGTCGTCAACGTTCGTCGTGAAAAGGCGACTCCTAGATACATAAATACTACAAAAGTGTTTTAGTTTACATGTTACTTGTTTTTTTTTGTTGTTTTTTTGAAAATTTGTATTTCTTTTATGCTGATGCTACTGCAACACTTTGGTCCTAGATGCTACTGCTACTGTTGAAGCAGCATAAACGAGAGCGTTAATCGGCGCTGCTCTGCTCGGCATGGCGTGAGAAAAACTGGGTCGAAGTGTGATTCGAAACCGAAAAATATGTAAACTCCTTTGGATGGATATACATTTGAGAATCATACATGGTTTTTGGGCTGGATGGGAGAGGGGGGAAGATCCTAGATTATGAAGGTACTATACCTTCACCCACACGCCAAGTGTTGTTTTTGGAACATCAAACATCTGTATAGTCAACTACAATAATCTACTGACCTATATAGTTCTCTCTCTATCATGTGCGGTTGGATTGAGTCAACTTTATATTTATGCACTGCCAGTCAAAAAAAAATCAGCAAACTTGTGAAAAGAATTGAAAGAAGTAAGGCCGACTCGGCGCGCGGCGGTAATTTGGGAAGGCGGGGATGAGGGAACCCATCAGGGAAACTGGGTTAGTTTAAGCTTAGGATGGGGTTTAACGTTTTACGGTTTTGGCGCGTCACTCACTGCCACATTAGGCAATTTTAAGTATGAATGTTAATGTAGAACATTGCTGGAGATGCAAAAGTGATAGTTAAGATTTTTACAACACATCATCATCCCCATCTCTCTTGAATGCTGTTTTATACGAATTGCACGTGGATGGGATATACATACATATTTGAGCGGACTTGAAGTATTTTATGAAGCGTTAAAGGGTGGGTTTTATTTAATAAACATGAGCTATTAGCATAGTGTATATAGTGATAATGAAGAGATTAAAAAGAAAAGAGGTGGCTGGCTGCTGGCTGATGGCAAGAATGATGACCCTTGACAAATTTGGGTCATGACAGACAAGGAGTATATGTATGTGGGTGACAATGATTATTGATGTTATGTATTATTTAAAATGAAGGACTTTCGAATTTTTGTTTTTATTTAATTAAGGTCAACAATTTCGGTTTTAGTTGAAAACTCCACTTTGAACAAAATCGAACATGGTTTGAGACGAATAAAAATATTTGAAATGTCCACGTAGAATTAGATTTTCAATTCCAAAATATTCCGAAAAATCTTGGATTTAAGTGGGTAGGTTTTTCAAACTGTTTTTTTTTGCACAGCAAGTCTGGGCTGTCACTTTTGATTTTAAGTTGTGAAATAGAGCAAATTTCAAGCTTTCTTTTAATTTATCGAAAACCGTTAGTTTCAAATCAAAGCAGTCAAAGTTTATAAATTTTAACATAATTATGATGCACAAACGTGCATTTGTTACTTTTATGTAAAATTTTTCTACACAATTAAGTCTGCGAAAGTCGTTTAAAAAATCTATAGAATTTTAATACGCATCTGTTCAAAAACTCTGTTCTTAAAAAAATGTTTAAGGTTAAGCAATAAAAAAAAAATAGTAAGCGTTCAGTGGGACAACATGACACAATGAGGATTTGCAAGGCTCTCATTAATTTTTAGTCGATACATTTTTAAGTGTTTTAAATTTCGAAAAAATCAACTTCTTACTATTGAATCTTCTCTTAAAAAAACTTAGAAAGACACATTTGAATCCTTAATTCCAAAACTGCTTACCGTTCAAGAAATTTGTGAGGACCTTTTTATTAAAAATTTAGTTATTATTCTTTTTCGAGTAAATTTTGAGTCGAAATACAAATACAATTTTTTTTGTAAAATGGACAGTACTCGAGGAATGGATGAAATGCGTTTTTCCAAATAACGGCCAATGTACAAAACTTACAGCCTTAAACTTAAACTAAGAATCTATATTAATTTCAATTGAGATTTGTGATTTGAAAATGATATATCATGACGTGTTACCGTTATTTTTAATGGCTTCTTCGTATATTTTTAAATTGCTCATTCCCCGTAAACATGCCCCCTCCCATAGAATTTTTTCTTGTCTGAGCCCAACCTATACGCCCTACCTTATTGTCACATCTTATGCAAATCACCCTGTATAAATTATTGTATGTTCTTAAAAAAAATCTCTTTAAAAAAAGTAACACTATTTGCCATTTTTTCGATTTTTAACTTATTTTGCTGAGTAATAGAAGAAGTTTATTGAAATGAAACCCATATTTAAAAAAACTTTAAACAAGATAAGCTAATTTACTAATCATTTTTAAAACGTATAAAGGAACATCACAAAAGGACACACGCAAGTATTTTTTTTTCAAATTTCCTCATAACCCTCTCACTTTGTAATCGGTAAAAAATCATTCTCATTAGAAAAAAAACTAAATGTCAAAATAGCAGAAAATTCACCCTATCGACCAAAAAATAATAATTCATTATATCATCTTTCGAGAAAGGGTTGTCCTCTTTTAAAGCATAATATTAATAAGCTAAATACAGCAGCTTTTAATCCTTTGAGTTTGAGTAAGCTGATGCAAAGAGAAAGGATATAAACAATAATAATAATAATCAAACGTCAACCCATCGCCATCTGCATGTGTTCATTGTCCCCCTCCTTCGCATATATATATCTACATAATTTTACAGCGCGCATATTTTTCAATTAATGATCCGCCATCACAGAAATGTGCGCACCATCACCATTGTTTTAAGTTCCGTTAAAGAATTCTCTAACCAAAAAAAAAAAAACTTTTTCCAGCACGTTTCAACATCAACATCCTCCTCTCACTTCTCCAAATCATCATTTAGTCATTTCGAGCAGTGCTGTGCTGATGCGATGCGAAAATCCTCCTTACCCTTCCCATACAACAACCATCATCATGCGAATATCCTTCCCAGAATCCAAGGTTCCTCTTTTTTTAGGTTCGCATTTATATACGAGTATCGTATCGTAGGTATATATAGAAAAAAATACGCAACTCGCCCTTCTTCATATACTTCTCCGTTCTCGTTCTCCCATCAGCTTCTGATATAGTTCGTTCGTATTTATACGACATGGCAATTTGTTTCATGGAAAATGACATTTTATAAATCGGGCCTCCTGGGGCGGTTAAACCCCGGCACCTTTTTGTACCGCACGTAGAGTTATTTTCTAAAGGAGCACACAGTCAGCCAACACACATAGGTATAAATATACATCAGCAGTCATCGTTACAGCAGAGGACTGTCCAACGAATCCCAACGAAACGAACGAAGAACTTGAAATCCTTGTGTATACACACAATAAGTTGCCTTTTGGCTCAAAAGGACCGTTGTACTTTGTGTTATGTTGTGGGTCTGAGCAATAAAAAAAAAGTGTAAATTTTACCAAGAGTAAACTCGATTTTCGAGAGCTTGAAGCTGGCACAAGGATACAACTTACACAATCCACCACCATCACTTTCCACATTTTCATCCATCACCACCCACTCACCCACCCACCCAACAACAGATTCAACCTTACAAATATATATTATCCTAAATGCACACGAAAAACTTTTTTGTGTATAGGACGACTATGACGACGATGTAGAGATGAGGACTACGTAGATATGGCAATGGCAGGACACAGAGATTGAAAGTTTTTTTTTTGTTTGTTTTTGGCATAACATAGCACAAAGCACCATATAAAGCTATAAGAGCTTAAAGAATACATAGTCCAGTGCATTTATAATCTGACCCAGCAGTTTTTGACGTCCCAAATTTTTTTTTTGTTCGTCCATTAGAGGGAGCTTGGATCGGGAAGCATAAAGCAAAAACCTTGTCCGCCATCTTTTTTAATATATGGGTTCCTGTTGATAAAAAACAGTTGTTAGATGAGGCCGTCAGTGCAATAGTGGCGTAACCCACTTTTTTTCAAAAATGAGTTTTTCATGAAAATGGGTCCCTTAATATATCTTTTTTAATACAAAAATAGTTTTATGCAGCTATCTACACTCAAAACCAGATGGCACAAAAGGAGTTATTGCATTTTATAATTTGATCATAGTTTGAGTGCAATAGTGGCGTAACCTTCATACTTCTCTTAGAAACTGTTTGTTTCGGTATAGATTGTGACCTTTTACTTCGGTATACATAGTATGGGCAGTGAAAAAGTTCACATATATGTTTGGGATGAGTCTACAGCATCAAGGGGGCCTCAAAAATTCGTATCTTGTCTTATGCATTATTTAAAGAACGTGCATAGGATGGTCTACAAAAATTATTATGTATTTTGCCCAATGTGGGGCCAAAATAGAAATATAAAACTTTCACTGTCGTGCCAATTTTTGGTATCCCATCCCGATTTATGGTTGAAGAAATGGACCATAAATGTTTAGTTAATGGTCATTCCTATTTGCCATGTGACCAAGATTTTGGTTAAATAGTGATGAATAAAAAATTTTATAAGAATATCTTCGTCCCAAATAATTGGGTAAATCGTAAATGTCATTTCCTCGGCCAGAAAGAGAAACCCATTAGAAATTGTGAAAGTGACTTCATCAAATTTTTTTCCACAAAATCTCTGGAAGAAAATATCACAAACAGAAAAATGTCCATTTCCAATTCCAAGGTTGAATGGCTTAAAATTCAGTGGTTACATTTCGAAAAAAAAATAAAACATTTTCAATTTCTTATACATAAGTATTCCAATGAAATTGATGTTTCACTCGAAGAGGTACATAGATGTAAAAAAGACACAATCCGTGGATTTAAAAAAAAACTCAACCAGCTTGATAAAAAAGAAAGACTTAATAGAACTGCTTCAATTTATACCACCAATTCATCACTTTTTTTATAATAACTTAAAAACGTCAGCAGGTGTTCCAATTGAAAAATTTGACGTTTTATCAGACTAGGAATAAAATCATTAAAAAACAAGTAAAAATGTACACATAATTTTTTGTTGTTAAATTATTGAACTATGAAAGAAATAAAAAAATAATACAATAAATTTGGCGTAACCTTTCATTTTTCTTTATTTTTAATGAAAACCATGTATGCAATAGTGGCGTAACCCACTTTTTTTTCCAAAATAATGTTGAATTAAAAAAAAGAAGCTTGCCCTACAAAGTATGTTCTTTTTCAAACTCTTCAACGTTTTTAGATTAATCAAAAATGTCAAAGGGAAAATACAAAAAATGTTCAAAGAAACCTTGTTTCTTAAATCTCTCGTAACTCTAAAGTGAATTTTATGGGTTACGCCACTATTGCTCTCACGGCCTCAGATATAAAATGGGTTCCGGTTGTTTGGATGAATTTTTTTTTGCAAATCTTACGTCGCAATTGTAAAAATTAATTTTAATCGATTCGCAATTACTAGTTGGCAATTTGTGGATTTTCAAAATTTTATTTAGTGAACTGTCAAGTTGCTTTTTGTTATTTCGCCGTTTCAGTACTTTGCAATTTATAATATGAATTTCGCGCGAAATTCATCAGCAATTTGAATGCTAAATAACACTTTAATTAAATACCAAATAGTTAAAACAGAAAAAAAAATTTACGCACTATATTGCGAAGAAATAAAACTAACAAATAGTAAAATGCGATAAAACCATTAGCGAAGTAATACAATTACGAGTAAATGCGAAATAATGAAATGCGAAATGGATATTGTAGTGTGAAATTTGCAAAATGTGGTTATGGGAAATCATAACATGGCGAAATAAAAACCTACTAAACTATAATTGCCAAACAATGAAATGCAAAATGGTTAAACTGCGAAAAAAGAAATTGCGAAATAATCGCTGCGAAATAAAAAAATGAATCTTATTGTTTTACGATAGATTATATAAACTCTTTATAAATGCACTGGACTAACAGGACTGTAGTCAGTATATATGTACAAGTATGTATGTGTACGTTTACATTCAAGGATACCTTTTGTTGTGAGTCGTGTGTGAATATGCGGAGGCTAAATGGTAAGGGACTTCAGGTCGAGGCTATTCGTGTTTTGTACACACTCACACTCGGAATCTATTATTTATAAATTTTTTGTAAACTGCTTTTTTGGGGTGGCGATTGGAGGCAATGCTACAGCGATAGGTAGAAATGGTTCCATTCACTCACTTGGGACATACAGGATAATACTCAGTTTCCTGGATATATAGGCCCCTATACATCCCAACTCTATATACATACATATGTGTAATAAATGTGTACAAAACTTTATGAGTAAATAGAAATCGATATACTTCAATCTATTTGGATTTATGATGATGATTAATAGTTGAGGTTGACTCTATGGATATTTTCAATCCTTAAACGAAGGATAATGATGATGGGATAAAAGTTCTATGCAAATGTCGACCAACCATACAACCAACGACGATGATGAGTTCAATTTGATCTGCGGGATAATTAAGTTTTAATAATCCAAACTGAAGTGGTTTGCTTTGCTTGAATAGGGGTCAGGTCAGTTGTCCTTTATAAATACAAATGATGAAGAAATTGAAGAGGGAGGGGAAGAAGGGGGGGGGGGTAGAAAAGGAGAGAAAAAGGCTGATGCTTTCTTCTTCTAGCATCAAATCGATTTTGTTTGAAAATATAATTGCATCCTCGAGAGAAGAAAAGGATTTTATGTATTTTGGCAAAGCATAACCTCCTTTTCTTCTTTTCAAAGGATTTAAGATTTAAAATATATTATATATATATTTTTTTGTAAATGTTAGATATAGGTAGGTAGGTAGGTACTCGAAATGAAAAATTTTAGCTCCAGACAGACATCTTGGCAAATCGATTTCTTTTCATCTGCGATGTGGGTTTTTCTTTGGTTTTATTATCTACTATTTTTTTTACTCAATTTGAAGGAATTAAATATTGTTGACTTAAGAGATTTTATTTTATTTGACTGCGAATGTGATAGAACGATGACCTCAGTATGAGTTAAGAAATTCGCATTGCCGCTGGGTATTATTATATCTTCTTGCAGTTGAGATTGTTTTATTTGAGAAAAAGGTTAAAAAGGAAAGAAATGTATTATGAATCCTTCTTAGATAACAGTTTGAAGTTTAAATAATTTTTTAAAAGAAAATTTAATTAGTCATGTTTAGCACCTTTATTGTTTTGTATTAAATGCAACGATGATCGATTTGATTCAAAATTAAACACCTTTCCGACGGCTTTTTACAAATTGTCTGTTTATTGAGGAAATCTTACATAATTATGTAAATTTTAGAATTTTGAATATTTTTGCAGAAACTTTCGAAATATTTTGGTCTGAAACATAATGAAAAATATTTCAAAAATTATTTGAACCCTAGAAAGTAGATTCAACGGACATCGATTATATTTGAAAGAGTGCGATTGAAAATAGGAGTAAAAAGAAAAACTTTTTTACAATTGCACTCACTCTTCATTTAACCCTATAGGCATCTCTAAGTCCTTGCAGTGTGGGGACGTTTAGGGGCGTACCTCTGCGGTAAGTAAATTTTTTAATTGAAAAAACGGTTATTACTTTTGGGAATCATAATTTTTTTTAAAAACCACGCTTGATCACATGACATGTTTTTAAAATTTTAATTTGGGATCAGTAATATCTCCAAATTTCCAGAAGAGATAGTTTTTTTTTTTGAATTTGGACTCAAATTCAGCAAACATTAAAAATTAAGTAAAAATTGTTTTTTTTTTTTTTATGACAAAATGTATCCAAACAGTTGTTAGCAAGACCATTTTCCATTCGATTTTTGAAGTTTTTCACTCCTTTTCGATTCCAACGAAAATATTTTCTAGTGTACGAAGCCATTTTGCGAAATTAAATATGTCTGTGAGTAAATTGTATTACAGAACCCCACTCCGAACATTCAATGGATAGTTTTCGGAGTGTTGGGAGCACAAAAGTACTAGAAAAGAGTACTAAGAGTGATCAAATGAAAACGACGTTGAGGTTTCGATGAGTGGTGTGAAATAATAAAACTTCATTTACAATTTCGACACCTTTCCCCAAAGTGGCGTTAAATTCTGGTTAAAATTTTTCGGAAACCTCGATATCCGTTTTCGACATACTGAAAAATATCGACCTAGAGTTTCTAAAATCTGCTCGTTAATTCACCCAAAAGTTTGCTTGGCTCTTTTTAATAAACGTTCTTTATTCTTAAATGATTACCCATTTTGTTTTTAAAGATACCCTGTCTATAAGTCTTATACAATCTGAAACTCTTTTGAGAAAGAAAATTTATTAGAGCTGTCCTTTTTATTTCCCAACCATTGAAAGTATTTCAGAGTCAACCACAAAATGTTGCTCCCTATATAAAAGTTAGATATATACAGCATAGCATATTATACCTCTAGACATGTGGAAGTGGATATCACATCAGCAATTCCATATAGCAGTTGGCAGTTCATAGGTTTCCCAAAAGGCTCGAACCGAAAACGAAGGTTTTAAATATAAATACATATATACAAAAATGTTGTTCTTTCTTCCATAACGCTCTTTAGATTTTCAAATGTTCACAAGGATATAAGAATATACCTATATGTGTTCCGAAACGGTACTATACTTCACCCCATCCGTTGCTGGATAAATCACACGTTTCCCCATAGTTCGACGTTCGTCGTTGTTCCTCGTTATTGTTCGTCCTCGTGCCACACCAGTACCTCCATAATTTTTTGGCAAGAATCGTTCTATGCAAGGTTCTCCCTTGAGTATAAAGAACCCCCCCTATTTCTAACGACTGTTACGTCAAAACTTTTTACCACATAGAGGACAGAAGGAAGGAAGACAAATCCTCTTCGACGATGACGACGATGGAGTAGGTAAGGCATTTGCAATGGTTGATGTTGAGATGTGGTATGGTAGTGTGGTGGTGTCATCAACGAATGAACCAATTTCTAATTCCCGTTTTATTGTGCCCTTCTCCCTAGTATACCTATACCTATCCCTTGCTCAATTCCACTTATACCTTCTATACTAGATATAGGAAATAAACGAACAGACCTAGAAAAAGAGTGGTTTTTCTTATATTTCTATAACGTTTTTCCTCCCTCTGGTGTATCTCGTTTGCAATCTGCGCGGAGAAGCAATTTTCATGTCGGTTCAGTTCCGTAAAACCTCCGCATCAGATTTAGTAGAGTTAGATAGGTAGGTAGGTAGAAGGGAAGAACCTTTCATTTCATATTGCTTGCCTTAGCATGGAGCTTCGCTCCTACATAGTTACAGAGTTTGTTGTTGGGTTGAATGTAAATAATCATATCACACGGATGGTGGGGAATAACTGAACTATATGCCAGAATGCCAGAGGATTCACTTTAATAAAAGTGGAATCCTGTTTCCCGAGAAAAATATACACGATAAAATATGGAAGCAGAAGAAGGATGAGGAGGAGGAGGAGTGTCAAATGGATGCTATACGAACGTCTATTCCTTTAGAGCTTTCTCTGAAGTGATGCTTAACATTTAGGAGGGCGCATCACAAAATATATGGCGGAGCCACCAAATGACAGGACACATTAAAGCGCCCTTTCTGTTTAATATTGTTGTTGTGTATATGGCATTTATAATTTAACGTTCTTTTATAAAGTAGTCTCTGCAAGGGAGGTATGTAATAATTAAGAAAAGTTTCATTTTTGAGAAAGTTGCAAAAGGGAACTATTAAAATTTTATATTTTTTCAAACAAAACTTAAAAAATTAAAGGTTAAGGTACAATTTTTCGTTTTAAAACGTTGCAAGAACGATTTTTAAGTTAGAAACATGTATTATTTGTTCAAACAACCTGTTTTCGAAAATTGAAATTGAGAGATCACGCGGTTAATGGGCGTTGAGAGCAAGTGGAAACGGTTTTAATAAGCTGCTTCAAAGCCCTTGATAAATTATATGATAACATCAGAAGCAGAAGACTACAAATAGTGAAGGACTACCTTAGGAACCTAAAGAGCAGTTAAACACAACGTTAATCCAAATGTCTTCTTAGATTCAAGAAATGCATGTTTAACATTAAAGTTCAATAAAAAAAGACAAACTGAAGTTTTCGTGAATTTTTTTTTGTGTTAAATCCTGGATTCAAACTAAATCCTAAAAATCTTAGGTACTTCACAGTACAGAGCGATATTGTGCTGTGCCTACAACCAGGAGTTCAGTCCAAGTATAGTGACATCATCGAAGAACTAACATTGTATTTCTAGTCACCCAGCAAAAAGGTGAGAGAAGATGCAAACAACAACACTAAGGGAAGATAATCAAACCACGAGAATTGGGAAGAAGGCCTAGTTTTTCTGTGCTGAGTTAAACCAGAGTTAGTTAGTCCTTCAAATTAAACCATCGACTTTACAAGGGTCCAAAAGACTCGTAAGATAAAATTTTTTTGGAATATCGCACTGAAAAACTGGGCCCTAGAGTCTGGAGTACGAAAAGACTCAAAAGCTTGAGAAAATAGCAATTGCTGATTGTTTTAAAAATGAAATAAAGACTACTAGTTGAGGTAACCACTATTTCCTATGATAACGACAACTTATATGCTTACTTACTTAGTTGCATGCTTACTTACTTACTTGATTTGTTACTTGATTACTTACTTTCTTGCCTACTTACTTGTTTACTAACATACTTTCTCACTTACTTACTTCTCGCTGAGCCCTTTATGGTGCTTAGGATATCAACTACGCTACACACCATCTTGTTCAGTTCCCATAAATATATTTGAGCTTTTCCCAGATTTTTTACCATTACTGAGATTTTCTCTGGCCCTCAGGGCTTTTGCCATCTTATTTTGTGATGCATGCCCAATCGATTATGTCACTTTCCCTTTCGTGATTACCGATGTTTATAGAATTGATATAAGTTCTCCTAAGGAGAAATTGGAGTTGGTATTCGACCAAAAAAAGCCAAAAGATGTTTGGAAGAATCGCAGCTTGGTCTTCGTAATATAGACATCGCTCCTTCTAAACTTTTGATGAAATGCCCAAAGCTGCTTTACCAATTCGGCAGTTAACATATTCATTTGTTCCATAACCGTCTTTTGAAACAACTTCAATTTCTAGCTAAAGGAAGTTGTTCACCGATTCAATCGCTGTAACCCAGAATACAGAATTAGCAGAATTGTTGGTGATCTTTGTTTTTCCGATGTAGATTCTCAATGCGCTTCAATTTCCGAAATAAATCTCTCGAAACCGTACACGATTGCGCGTAGGAGTAGTGCAGGTTCTAAGCCTTGAAAGGAGACTCAAGTACATGAATATTGGACCTTAGTGAAGATGTTTCGAAGAATAATGAAGATGTGCATTTGCCACTATCTACAAAAAAAAACTAATATTAACTTTCTTTAGGGCTGCTTTGTGGACACCCGAAAAATCGGGCAATTAGCAGAAATGTTGAGCTACTATTTAACTGTCGCACAAGAATAAAAATTCTTCTACAAATATTCGTCCCTATTCTGCTAAACGTTCATTTTTTAGTCTTCTGTCCGTAAAGTATAAAATTGCTATGAAAATAAAAAAATCAGCAATTTGATTATCTTAACAAGTAACTACTATTGGCAAAGTTATGAAGTCAAAAAAGAAAAAGAAAACTTACAAAACTAATTTGTGACATTGATTGCATCAAAATGAGACGCATTATCATCTGTGTGTCTGAGGTTTCATTTAAGACGAGATACAAGCTCCAACTCTATTAGCTTATGCCCGATTGCTTATTTTGAAATTAGTGGAAATAGGATAATCACTATCGTAGAAAGTTTTATCTCCAAGAAGTTGTATAATATCTCAAACAAAATGTAACAATATTTTGAATGTAACGTTTTTTCTATCTTAACTTTTTATTTCTAGAATCAAGCAAAATAAAACTAAAAAGATTACAAAAACCCAAAAAACACTTGAGGATAAATTGAATAACATTAAGCGGTGTTTTTTTCTGTTTTCTCTGTTTGCTGGCGGATGGCTTTGTATTTTATGCAAGGTCTACAATTTAGAACTTCCTGATGCCAGGGAAAAAAAATAAGTAGAAGAAGACGAAGTATTGAAGCTATTGCTTTATCCAGGCCAGGATCTCTTCTAGAGCATCAACAGCAGCGGCATCATCTACAGCAGCAGGCAACAAGGTATAGGGCCACCACCCTTCGTCGTAATTTTAAGCAAACAAACAAACAAGCACAAAGAAATATATAAAAATGGATTTTCCCTTTGAAAAGGAAATTACATACCAATCCAAAGCGAAGGTATTAAGGACGAACAAAAATAATCAAAACCTTGTCCGCTGCAACGAGCAACTATAAGGCATAAGCGATGAAAATGTAGCCGATTTGTTAGTAATTTAGGGGACGACTCTTGCTAAGCTATTGTGGAATCCTATATAGCGAGTCGTCGTCGTCGGTCGTGGATGTCGTTGTTCGTACGTCGTCGTTCCCATCTATTCCAATGTTGGTTCGTGGTTATAGGTTAGAAACGAAGCAATAAGCAGTAAGTCTAACCAAAACCCAACCAACATGCAAACCCTTCAGATGTGAATTTTCCATTATGAATGAATGGGAATGGATGTATAGTGTATACGTCCTATAGATTGTAGCGAGGAAGTGGAAGAAAACTCCCCAAGGATAAACCCGAAAAGAGGGCATATAATGTTTCAATGTATAGAAAAAAAAGGGGATAACTGCGGACAGCCACTCCAGCTTCTTCTTTCCGTCATCAGCCAGCAAATGCTGTTTTGTATACAGAAACGAACAACGACGATGACTACGCGAAACGTTTGTTCATGTCTCTATTGTGCAAGGGAGCAGCAATTCGTTTCGCGTTCTGGAAATTCGTATATACTAAGTATAGTAGGGTACGACAACGTAACTGAACAAACCAATAGAAATTTACTCCTCGTTTATGTTTTTGTTGTTTCATATTTTCACGGAATGGAGCACCCC